>CM077170.1:24834841-26130841 GCA_039654105.1 Coreius guichenoti
ATGTTACCTGGCTATTAAATAGTGTTTCACTATTGTTTGGATATTTATATCCGCTGTTGAGTTGATAGTTACGGCCCATTCAAATGAACGCTGGACGAGTCATTTGCTCGGCCGTAAAATCAGACTCTTTCAAAATTCCCTATGAATTAATTAATAATTTCATTTGAGCTAAATAGACCTGTTTCCCTTATACAGAGTCACTACAATATTGTCTAAAGAAAATAAACACTATCGATGTTTTCATTCTTTGGATTTCAGGTTTTACCAATTTTAATAAGACTTCAATGACTATGACTGCCATGCACTATGATGCTGATATAATTCATTTTAATGAATAAAGAGAAAATTATATTATATATATTAATAATGTATTACTGCTGTGTATGCCTAATAATGATAAAATGCTTTTTAATGAATATTTTAACAAATGAATGTATTCCTTCTATGGCTTCCAGATTTCAACAATTACATTTTTAGTGACTAGTATCACTGCTATGTATGCCCAATAAAGCTGTTTTTTTAAATGTACAGATTCAAATCTAATCTTAAATGTGGTTTTATGCGCACTGTAGTGAATAGTAACCTACAGCTATTAGAGCAATTTGCGCTTTTTTCCGCTCAGTAAAGCACATTCCACAAACATTGCAGTCCTACTGTATGTTTACGATACAACATCAAATATAGAACATTATTCACAAGACGAACGCACTAATCCACAAGAAACTGTGTATAACATAAATTGTAACTGCGTCCCAATTCACCTACTTATACTATGCCCTAAAAGTATGTAGGCCTACTGTTTTTGTGAAGAAAAAGTACATATTTTTGAGTTCGTAGCAGAAAAGTAGACAAGCTTTGGGACTTCTTTATTTGCGTCTTTAATGGACAGCTCTGTCGCTTAAGACTCCAATATACTCATGGTAAAGTTCTTTTTTCGTTCTTCGTTTAGGGGTAAAATGAAGTTCAAAATATGTAACCAGCAGTACACTGTTAGCGAACATCCGACGCTGTCCACTCTGCTGAAAGCGAAGTCTAGATGAATATGTAAATATATGATGCATGCTTTCCTCTCTCAATAACAAAATAAACAACAAAATTGAGAAAACAGCAAGCATTTTTTAATAAAGCATAAGAAAAGCATCTTATCATAGCAACGAATTCGGCACTCTAGTCAAGTCACTTTATGTTTATTTAGATTGCTTAAAATCAAGCAGCTTTACCATATTAAACATGAAAAACAGTGTCAGTGTCTTGTTTCATCAGAAGTACAGTACTGTGCAAGTGTTATGCACGTTAGTATTTTCACACACAAAAAATGGTTTTAAGCCACTTATTTATATCTTTTGCTGTAGTTGCTCCAAAGCTACAGTACTGTGAAAAGTTTTAGGCACTTGTGTAAAAATGCTGTAAAGTGAGGATGCTTTCAAAAATAATGCCATAAATAGACATTATTTATAAATTTACTTAAATCAAATCAATATTTGGTGTGACCACCCTTTGCGTTTAAAACAGTTTCTGTCCTAGGTACACTTGCACATAGTTTTTCAGGTAGCTTTGCAGGTAGGTTTCTTCAAGTGTCTTGGAGATGTTTTTCTGTTTCTTCATGTAATTACAGATAGACTTGATGGCAAGATCAGATCTCCGCGTGGTGCATACAAAGATCAGATCTCCATCTGTTGTCAGACTCCTTGTGCATACAAAAAAACTCACTGGATTATTACAATTAATGGCAAAAAGAATGTTTGGAAATATAAACTGATATTTCCTACTGACACACTACAGCAAAATGTATAAATAACTGGCTTAAAACCGTTTTTTTTTTTTTGTGTGTGAAAATACTAACATGCTATGACTTTTGCACAGTACTGTGCAACTTCATTTTCTACTATACAGTGTACAGCACGTTGATTTTCTGATCATATTTATTTCCAGGCACATTTTACCAATTTCAAACTACATTAATCTTAATAACTACTATAAATGTTGTATTTAATACTTTATAAGTGATATATAATTGTTCATGAAGGCTGGAAATGAAAAACGGCTTATATTTAGGTGTGCATAATTATTAGGCATGTTTTCTTTTACAGATAAAATGAGCCAAAAAAGAGATTTAACTCAAACTGAAAAGTCAAAAATTATTAAATGCCCATGAGATGGATGCAATACTAGAAATTGCAGTTAAAGCTGACCATTGGACAGTGAAATGCTCATTGGGTCAGCAGGGTCAGACAAAAACAGGTGGCGAAGAAAAGACACATGTTAACTGCAAAAGAATTAAGAATTAAGGTGAAGAATTAAGTGTAAAACCATCAGGAACTCTTTAGTTTTCAGTGCCACCATTTTCTAGAATTGCAACCTACCTGGATTCTCCAGAAGTGCAAGGTGTCAGGATCTCAGAGACTTAAATTAGTGTAGGATTATTCATGGCCAAAGCTCATTAGACGAACACAACATCACATTCCAATGATCACAGATACCCCATTCACTGAATTATTAGCGAGTCGTAAAACTAATCCATGGAGCCGAAATGACCAAAGGGGGGACCTTTTGGCCCAGGCCTACCTAATCTCACACCAACTTGCAAGGACAGCGTTGGTCCATAAAGAAGACTTTTCTTTGTTCCACAACATAAACCCCGCTGTGACCCTCATGCAAATACAGTATCTTATCTGGAAACGAAGGTCCTGAAATCACCACAGATCCTACGCAGGACACCTCCCTCTCAATCTGTACATTTCAGAAAAATCTCTCTAAAACCCAACAGAGACTTCGAAAAACTCCCTCATGGTCTTAACAAACAGTGGTCTTAAAATCGCTGCCAAATAATATGAATTAATCACCAGTAGGTGCCTGATATATATATATATATCTGATGTATAATGTATGTCTTATAGAACCCGTGAAGTTCTCTCTGTGTCACACATTTGTTACAGGCGATTTGTATTTTCTCACCTCAATTATAGGAAGTAAGCACAGAAGTTGATCTAAAATATATCTCAATGGATCATGTGTGTTTTTATATAACCTGTGGAATTCTTAGACATTTACCACAGCTAAAGTCTTATTAACTTCTACCTTAATTACGGGAAATATATATTATTTGGTATCTGTTTTATGGGTAAAAGATTTCCAGTAGTTTGATGTAAAGTAGATTTGTGTAGAATGCACCATATTTAAAACCAAGTTGGGTTTCTAAAGTGTTTACTAAAACTCTAAAAAGTTTGCCTGCATGTGACCATGCGGACATTATGCTAATGACCTGCACAAACAGGAGAAGTAGGACCCGCCTAAGACAATATCTGATTGGTTGGAACGCCTTCAAGGACGGACCAGATGGACATGCTTATAATCGAATGACAAGCGGTTTGGCTTTGCTTTTTTGCGTTGGTTTTGCAGTGACTTTTGCTCTTGCTGTGATTCGTGCTGACCTTTCCATCGTCCTGCCTGCACGTTTACCTGCTCTTTCGAGCCACCAAGAACTCTTTCCAAAACTCATCAAACCGTTTGAACCTCGCTGAAGAAAACTTCCCGGAGTCCGTGCATCCAGCCGCTCACCGTGACGCAGAGAAAACTCTGTTGCATAGCAACGCACTACCCAGGAACCGGCAAACGAGGCTCCACCCTGCAAAGTCAACCATCCATTCAACAACCGGAGTGTTGTCCCTCGAGCGCAACATCAACTGACTGCCAGCCAATCAGCACCGCAGAGATTCCTTCAGCAACCTCATCACGAAAGCGGATCCGCGCTCATAGGAGCATCCAAACGCAAGTACACAATTTCTCCTCATTCTGGCTGAACTGGTGCAAATCTTATTAAGCAAACGAACTAAGGTTGAATTGCTAATATATTGATTCTCTCAGGTCACGATCAAGAAATGTGAAGTGTCTAACGCTAGACATTTGGGACTCCATTCCTCCTCCGTTAACAATATCACTTTTCCCTCTGACTATATGAATCAATATGTGTGTGTGTATTTTCGTTATATTAGTTTGTGTGTATTAGAGTAGTTTAATAAAGTCTTGTTTGATTTTTCACATATACAAGTGTCTTGTGCTGTGTGCTTACAAGTTACTGCCTTAAACTGTTCGATTTTGTTACCTTGCTCATAAACAGTGATCATAAATTTAATGAGTAATATCCTAACCAGAATTGGTAAATACTCTAATCTCAATTTATCGCTGGACAAATAGTTGATAAAGTGTTAAATATTAATTCTGAGTCATTTATATGTAATTCGGTTCTCATTCACTGTAATTCAATCGCTGTTGAGTTATTTGATCCGAAATTCCCTTAGATTAGGTAAAGAATCCTAAAAAATGACCCCCACTTAATAAGAATCACAAGCTGAAGTTTTGTAAAATACATGAAGACTGGTTTCATTCATTTTTAGTCCATCTCTGCAAAACGGATAGGAGATGGACTAAAAATGAGCTCCCAAAATTTACTGCCAGATTCTGGAAGATGAATTCTTCAAACAGTGTTACAAGAGGATGTGGTGCTGTTTTTGTCTAACCCTGCTGACCCAATGAGCTTTTAACTGTCCAATGGTCATGCCTACGGATTTGCATCTCGCGCTCCGCCCCGCACTGCGGGTATAAACAGGAAGCGGATGCAGCGCACATTTGTTTTTCACTGAGGAGCTGAACTAGTGACTCGGTCATGCAGTGATGGTACAGCAATTGTGGCGACGGGACGTACGTCTCTGTTCCCTCCTTCAGGGAACGAGGGTTACATACGTAACCGAGACGTTCCCTTTCAGTCGGTCACGTTCGACGTACGTCGGACGTCACCGACGAATTGGGATCCCTATGGAAAACGCTACAGTTACTACCACTTCCAGCGCCCAGCGAAAGCCCCTCAGACCCCCGTCTGTTCGGGGCGGGGAATTCACGCAGGGAGAGTCACTGCTGCTGTTCCGCAAGACCCACTCAGCAGAGTATTGGATAACGCTGGGAAAGCGTGCCCAGGGGGGGGCGCTGCGGAAGCCACATCCTACCCGTAGGGAGGTATCATGTGGAATATACACGTATGGACTGGCCGTGGGCAGTACAACATACGGAAGTCCCAGGGGTGGCCCCGGCCAATGCAGGCGGGGGACTACACCGCACAGAGACGGCAGAGCAAGCTCTGCCAAGGGAAAGACACGGGCTCGCCGTAGGGAGCCGTACCGTGGAAGAATACACATATGGGACCGCCGTAGGGGTCACAACATATGGATACCCAGCCTAACACAAGTTCCACCAATGCATACGAGTGTTAGACCTGGCGTTGGATGCTCCGCCATGTCTGACTGCCGTGGGTTGCGGAGGAACACAACAGGGTTCGCCAACCTGGGGAACTCAACTGGAGCATATCAGCGCACGTATCCGGTCTATGAGGAGGGGAATGCCGCAGCAAGCCGACACAAGAGCGGGCACTTCGGTGTTACTGGCTATTTGAAGCGAGCACACAGGAAGAAACCGGCTCTATATGGAGGCTATAGAATCTAGCGAATGTGTTAGGTGTCGCCCAGCCCGCAGCTCTACATATATCTGTCAGCGAGGCGCCATGCGCCAGCGCCCAGGAAGAGGCCACACTCCTAGTGGAGTGGGCCCTCAATCCAAGCGGGCAAGGCACGCCTTGGGTTTCATATGCCAAGGCGATGGCATCCACTATCCAGTGAGCCATCCTCTGCTTGGAGACAGCCTTTCCCTTCTGCTGGCCTCCGTAACAGATGAAGAGCTGTTCTGAGGTCCTGAAGCTTTGCGTTCTGTCCACGTAAGTCCGCATAGCGCAAACGGGACAGAGAAAAGCCAGGGCTGGGTCTGCCTCCTCCAAAGGCAGCACTTGCAGGTTCACCACCTGGTCCCGAAAGGGAGTGGTGGGAACCTTGGGCACATATCCGGTCCGGGGTCTCAGGATTACATGAGAGTTACCCGCCCCGAATTCCAGGCACGAACAGGTTCCACTTTTAGTGGAAGTGATGGTGTCTACCACAGTCTGTGGTAGGCCACCTAGAACCTCTGCGTCCCGTCCAGGGACCAGACATGGAGTTTCCAGAGGTCCAGACGCGGGTGCCATAGGGTGCCTCATCTCTGAGTCAGGAGGTCCTTCCTCAGAGGAATGGGCTAAGGAGGTGCTGTCGCAAGGAGCACTAGTTCCGGGAACCAGGTCCAATTGGGCCAGTACGGAGCAACCAACAGGACCTGCTCCTCGTCCTCCCTGACCTTGCATAGTGTCTGCGCAAGAAGGCTCACTGGGGAAAACGCATATTTGCGTAGGCCCCGGGGCCAGCTGTGTGCCAGTGCATCCGAGCCGAGGGTCCCCCCGGTCAGGGAATAGAACAACTGGCAGTGAGACGTGTCCGGGGCGGCAAACAGATCAGCTGGACCACCTGGGGATGGAGTCTCCACTCTCCCGGGAGCACTTGCTGTCGTGAGAGCTCGTCGGCTGCACGATTAAGCAGGCCCGGAATGTGAGTGGCGCGAAGCGACCTCAGATGCTTCTGACTCCAGAGGAGGAGATGGCGGGCGAGTTGTGACATGCGGCGGGAGCGTAGACCACCCTGTTTGTTGATGTACGCAACGGCCGCAGTGTTGTCCGTACGGACCAGAACGTGCTTGCCTCGTAGTGGTTCTTTGAGGCGGCCCAGCGCAAGAGGCCCCGTCCACAGACCCGAAATTGCAAGCCCGTTGTACGTGGCCCCCCAGCTGGTGGATGAGGCATCCGTGGAGACAACAGCATGCCTGGACACTTGTTCTAGGGGAACTCCTGCCCGTAGAAACAAAGTGTCCGACCACGAACTGAAGGTTTGGCGGCACTTCGGTGTTACTGAGACACGGAGCGAGCCGCTCTGCCACGCCCATCTCGGGACTCGGTCGTGTAGCCAGTGTTGAAGCGGCCTCATATGAAGCAATCCGAGCGGTGTCACTGCAGCTGCGGATGCCATATGCCCCAGGAGCCTCTGAAAATGTTTCAGTGGTACCACTGTCCTGCGTTTGAACGAATTCAAGCAGTCCAACACCGACTGGACGCGCTCCTCTGTGAGTCGCGCTGTCAGATTGACCGAGTCCAGCTCCATACCGAGAAAAGAAGAGAAGAACCAGAGATCCAAGATTGGCCGTAACCCGCCGCCTTTCTTGGGTACAATGAAGTACGGGCTGTAGAAGCCTGTCTTCATATCGGCTGGAGGGACCGGCTCTATCGTGTCCTTCGCCAGTAGGACTGCGATCTCCGCCCGTAGCATGGGGGCGTCCTCCTTCGACACGGAGGTGAAGTGAACGCCCCTGAACTTGGGGGGCCGCCGGGCAAACTTAATCGCATAGCCGAGTCTGATAGTACGGATGAGCCAGCGGGACGGGCTGGAAAGCGCTAGCCAGGCTTAGTTTGTAGTGGAGCGACAGGCAGAAGGAAACTTTGAGTCTTGTTTACAAATTTAATCTTGCTTTGGTGGATTTGTGCATGCAGAAAATTAACCACATCTCTATCCACCTGTAATCTTAAAGCAGCAAGTTGGAATAAAAGAGAATGTTTATGGAGAACAGAGACTCATGCATTCTAACAGAATCCCCACAATGAACATAACTCCAAACAAGCAACACAATCTTACTCCATTACAATGGTATTGACTCCACCCCTGCCCTGGATCTCAATTCGTCAGTTCAGTTCTGACTGACTGATAGGGAAACGTTTAGGTTACTAATGTAACCCCTACTACTACTAATGTATAATTACTAATGTAATGAGACGTTATGTCCCGTCGCCACAACTCCTGTACCTCCTGGCACGGCCGGGACCCCATCTCGGCTCCTCAGTGGAAAACTGTATTCGCATGCTGCCTTATATACCTGTAAGCAGGGGAGCGGTTTGCGATGCAAATCTCACTCGCCAATGTGCATTGGTTTGTTCTGTTACCACTCGAAGGTGATTGGGCTCTCAGGCGAGATCCCAATTCGTCAGTTCAGGGGTCCGTTCTTCATACGTCGCTAACTCAGTTAGCTAGATTTGATTGTTGACGATTTGGCATGATCTCGGATTGTTTGGTTCTTCAACACTCATCCTGGACTTGCTGTCACAGCAAGAAGTCCGTAAGCTTAAACCTGCTCGGGAGCAGGCTTATTTCATGTAAACAGGATTAGATTGCATCTTTTTAAGCGGCGTTGATACTTAAAATATGTCCCAGCCACTGCTACTTTATTACAAGAGTTCCTTACCAAACCAGGGGCAATAGTAATTAAAAATAATAATAATATAAAAATAATATTATAATGTTGTGTAGTCTATAATACTATAGACACAGTCAGTTTTACTGATTGAGAGATTTATTTGTGATGGAATAATTACTTTATAATTTTATTAGAGTCTTACACACATTCTGTACAGTTAATCTGAGCCATGCATTAATTTGAGTGATGACAGATATTATGGGAGTGGCTTGATGCAGGCCAGGATATGCAGATAACTTGATCTTGACCCTTAAACTTTAATTAATGCTGTCACGTAACAAATCTACTTCAAAGTAAAAAAAATTTTTTTTTTTAAACAGTGAACATTTAATGTATCTATTACAACTTTTATGTCGTTTTGGTTGCTTGGCTGTTTCCTTATAAAGGTCCAGAAATTCGTGAAGTTTTTCGTCAGATGTCTTTTTTAATTACATGATGTCATTACGTTGCCGTCTTGCCACCAGCCAATCACTGCATTGCTGATCGTGGTTTTGAGCCCTCTTCAGGGAACATAATAACGCACAGTAATCTCAGACAATTTAATCCAGATATTTTAATCAAATCCGCAAACTCGTTTGAAGAACCAAATTAGCCAGAGATCAGTTATCACGATTAGAAGATCTGGCATCTGTCAAATCATCTCAGATGTATTAAACGAGGTACGAAGAACGGACCCCAGTTCTGGCATAACGTTTCTGTTCCCTCCTTCAGGGAACGGGGGTTACATTAGTAACCTAGACTTTTAGCAGTTCTTTTTGATAGTCAACTTATTTTTATCAGTCATCAAGCTCGGTAAACACTGGTCACAGGCACAAAGATGTACCTTTAATTTCGCCAAGCTGATTGCTCACTAAAAAAAAAACCCACAGGCTTTTTTTTTAGGCCATTTATTTATCACAAACCAATTATAACCAATCATATTGCGATGGAGGCATTGCCTCCTCTCACGTGACTTTCCCCCATTTTTCTCAATTACCCCCATTAAACCCACCGCATGCTTTACTGGGACTATTAAAACTTAATGGGCCCATGGGAGGCAAGAGAGATTCCTGCTGTACCTTTACCTGCTGGTGTCGGTGTTAGTTTAGAAAAGTAAAAAAAATAAATAAAATTTAAGTCACATTTTGTAGTATTTGCGTTGTTTTATTTTTGTAATATGGATTATTTTCTTATCCAATTTTTTGAGGAGGCACTGCCTCCCTCCACAATATTCATTCGAAAAGGGGGTTTTACTTACTTATGTCTATACAATTTTATACACCACATAGAATTTTAACACAGTCGGTTATGTCTTAAGTGAACGTAAATAGTTGAGAAAAGTGTAAATTGACAGCAGCCTAATATGTGTCTGTGTCATTGTTATCAAACAACAATTAAATAACTTTAATTGTAAGGATTAAACTGTATATAATTTTAACATTTGATTACTTTATTCAATTTCTGTATATTTTTATTAGGGATGCACTGAAATGAAAATTCTGGGCTGAAACCGAAACTGAAAATTCTGGATGCACCCCCTGAAAATCGCTTTTTTCTTAATAATTATTAATTTTATTTTGTATTATTTTATTAATATTAATAAAATAACCAAAAGTAACACACCAAAATTGGACAGAAAATATATTAAAATTATATTAAATATCAATATATTATTCTTCATTCAGTTCTATGCAACATAATCAGATTTAACAGATAAATTTTTTGACCAATTATCAAAACAAAGCTATTATTCCCTACAAAGCTATTATTATCAGAGCATGTGAGCAGAGCAGTGGGGAGCAGATCAGTGAACGAGAATTTTACCATTTTACCAGCGTTGCCCAGCACGGCTATACCACACTATGTTACAGCACAGTAGGGCTATTGCAAACAGAAACAAGTCTACTACAGAGAAATTTCATGTCAAAATGTCATGTATTTGAGCAGACTTTGCTTTTCCGGTGAGCGTGAGCAGTACATGAGTGGAGCATTAGCTTGGGCCACGAGGAACTGAGCAGAGAGCGCACACACGGAGCGGAATATTGAACAGAGAAAACTGGATGCCGGTACAGACTTACCTGCTTCGGAAGCGGAACCGCTCGCAAAGTTACAAAAAAAAAAAAGTGAAACCTGAGCGCTGAAAATACCATTTTCGGCCGATAATGTTCGGCGGACGAAATTTCGGTGCATCCCTTATTTTTATACCTGAATACTAGCTATTGTTAGACCTGTCTGAACATACTGTATTAAAATACTGTTTATTTCATTTGTATCTTTATTCTATGTATTTTTTTACTGACTGTTTACTTGTCTTTTTTCCTGTAAATTAAAAGTTTGAAACCAAGCTTCCTTGTGCTGTGTGTAAGCTATTACAAAATTACCACAAATACCAAAATTTAGGTGAGATAAAAAAAAAAGTCTAAAAAAAAACACATTCTATTTTCTGAAGATCAACAATCTTTTGCTGCACACTAGAACTGTATTCTTTGGTTTTACCCATTGTGGTGAATTATTATGGGAATTTGGCCTTTGTATTTATATTCCTGTGAAACAGGGAAGTCATGGCTGGACATTTTCATGTTCCTAGTCACCCTGGTGTGCTAAAAAATGTTAATATGAATGGGAATATACTTCAAAGATATTTTACTCATATGAATTTCTAGGGGTGCTAATAACTGTGACCAACGTGTATTACAGATATTTATTTCATAATGTAATTTGAAATACATTATTTCATAATGTAATTCTCCACTATTAACATTTTACTTCAATTAAAAGTTTCTTTTTTTTCTTTTTCTTTTAATGAAAGATCAAATGGATAAACAATGCAGATTTATTTTCACAGCCTTCTTTGCTCATATGTACCAAAGGTCCCAATAATTTTGACCAGGCGTATTACAGAAACTTTCTATCTTAAGTCTTAAATTAAGATCTGACAAATTGATCTAGGACTTTTCACAAATATCCTATCTTACCAAATCTTATCTGTAGTTCTAAGATCTGAAATCTTAAACCACTCCATTGAGTTCAGTAATCAACTCTCAGGTCTGTTACCAAGCAACTAACGATGTGCAAGCAGCTGCTGTGAAGTAAATGCTAGAGATTAAAATGGAAAAAACAAAACAGGTGTGCATTTAAATAAGTGCTGCAGAAAGAGAAGTTTTGATAAGCTTGGAAGAAAAGGCAAAGCCTATCACTATATTTCATGGGAGTCTGTAATTATTTATCAGTGTTTTGTCATCAAAGTGCAGCACATCATTTGGGTGTTCACAAAGTATTTCCAGCATCATACATTGCTGTTCTTCATCTTGTATCATTAATAAATGTGACACTATTCTCAGACGGCTATTGTTATGTGATTTTTACAGTTGGCTTTTAAATAATTTTGAAGTTAGGACACCAGTGGGGTTGTCCTAAAGTTAAGACAGTTTTTTAGGATTTTTTGTCGAGTTAAGATGCTTCTGTAATACCCCTTTCCTATCCACAGTTAAGCTGCACTAATGCATTAAGATGCGATAATGCATTTAAGAAATGTCATCCTGTAATAGCTTTTGTCATAAATGAGGTTCTAACTGAAATTGCCATGTTTACCAAAATAGATAAGATTCTAAAGTTAGGTTCCCATTCAGTCGGTCACTTCCGACGAATAGGAATCTCACCAGAGAGACCAATCTGCTTTGAGTGTAACTAAACGAGCCACTGCACATTGGCATGCAATGATTGCAGCAGCTGCTCTGCCTCGCAGCGCAGGTATAAAATGAGCAGCAGGTGCTTGCATTTAATCAGCTTTTCACTTCGAAGCCAAGCGTTGTATATTTCTCATTCTCTACAAAGCGTGTGTTAACATTATAACGAGTCAAGCTCTTTGAGTGGACCTCTCCTCGTCTGGTGTTGGAGTGACGGCACTGCAGCGGACCCCCCTTGGGACCCAGAGATGGAGGAACTGCTTTTTTTTTTTTTTTTTTCTTTTTGAGAATTTGGGTACCACTTTGGTCCCGCTTGCACAGTCTCTACAAGCCTGGCTAGCGCTCCCCAGTCCGTCTCGTTAGCTCATTTGGACCATCAGGCTCGGCTACGCGATTCAGTTCGCCCGCTGTCCCCCCAAGTTCATGGGTGTCCACTTCACTACGGTGAAAGCTGTCGATGCCATGTCTTGCGAGCGGAGATCGCAGTCCTGCTGGCGAAGGACACGATAGAGCCGGTCCCTGCAGCCAATATCTAGACAGGGTTTTACAGCCCTTACTTCATTGTACCCAAGATAACCGGTGGGTTACGGCCAATCTTGGACCTGCGAGTTTTGAATCGGAGCCTTCACAAGCTACCGTTCAAAATGCTCACGCAGAAACACATTTTCAAATGTATCCGTCCCCGAGATTGGTTTGCAGCAATCGACCTGAAGGAAGCATACTTTCATGTCGCGATTCTCCCTCGACACAGGCCGTTTCTGCGATCTGTGTTCGAGGGACGAGCATATCAGTACAAAGTCCTACCCTTCGGGCTGTCCCTGTCTCCCCGTGTCTTTACGAAGGTCGCGGAGGAGGCCCTTGTTCCCACTTGTGCTCTGGCCCTATGGGTTAGCAGATATACTCCACATAATTCCTTCGGGGTAGAATGTGGCTTCCGCAGTGTTCCTTTTCCAGAGGAAAAGGCACGCTTTCCCAGTGTTATCCAATAGTCACTGATTGGGTCATGCGGAACAGCAGTGATAGACATTCTCTATGTCAGCCCTGTCTCGTCAGGTAAAAGAGTTCAGGAGGCTCACACAGGGGACAGCGCTCATGGCGTTTTGGTAGGAATTCCTATTCGTTGGTCCCGACGTGGCGTCGGAAGTGACCGACTGAATGGGAACGACTCGGTTACGTATGTAACCCTCGTTCCCTGAAGGAGGGAACGGAGACGCCACGTCCCGTCGCCATGACTGTTGTACCCCGCTGGGGTGCCGGGTCACCGGCTTGGCTCCTCAGCAAAAACCTGATTAAATGCAAGCACCTTCTGCTCATTTATACCCGCACTGCGAGGCAGAGCAGCTGCTGCAATCATTGCATGCCAATGTGCATTGGCTCGTTCAGTTACACTCAAATGTAGATTGGTCTCTCTGGCAAGATTCCTATTCCGACGTGGCGTCTCGGTTCCCTCCTTCAGGGAACGAGGGTTACATACGTAACCGAGACGATCAGAATATCTTAGACTAAGTTCTCCAGTACCTGTAGGAAAAAGAGACGTTGTGTGATCTCTTGGATTAGCTCTTCAGAAACATCTTCTGGAAAAAACTTTGCCCGGAACTTGAACTGCAGAGGGTTTTCCTTTCTAACATCCTGCTGAGTTACCTGCCAAAAGTCACAGAAACACATTAACCCTTTAACTTTCAACCCTAAAAGGAGCCAATTAAAAAATATTTTTCTTAAAATTCTTATTATTGGACATAGACAAAAATTACATCAAGAAGTTTTTTTGTCAAAATTTGTTTTTATCTAAAAGATTTTAAAGGGTCATGAAACCCCCTGTTTCAGCAGCAGTCAGTTCTCACCACAGTTTTGAAAAATGCTATAAAAGTGGGCGTGGTTAAGCTGCGGAGTGGAGTGGGTCAAGGGGAGACACAACACAGCAACGGCTTGCGATTCAGACGGTTTTATTTCGCTCTCATTAAAAGCATCAAAGATTCCCACAAAAGCACGCTGCAAATTACCATTACATGCAACACAATATACATATGGTTTTGTAAGCTCACCATTACACAAATACATATATATCCTGTGACAGCTATAATTCAATGCAAAATTAAATGCACAGCCATTCGCAATTTGTTCTCTGCATTGAAAATTTATATGAACACGCTGTTGCATCTTTGATAACTTTTGAGATTTATTTTGTGGAGTTTTTATAAGCCATTTGGTCGGTTAAATGGCCGTAAAGAGCGGTTACACTCACAGTGTGGATGAATCGCGTTTGTGTCAAAGACTCAGGATCTATTGAAGAGAACTTATGCAACGCAGAATCTCTTACAAAGAAAAACCAAACACTCGTTTTTGATCTATTAATGCATCTCTCACTTAATGCGATCTCACTGTTTGAAGCGCCAGCCAGAGGAAAATGCCTATCAATGCGTGCTGTCATAAATAATTAAGCGCGTACTGTCATGAATCAAACAACGAGTCTTCTCATAGGATAAGGACACGCAGACTTATTAATAATTATGAGATACTGATGAGTCATCGCCGTACTATAGTACGGGAAAACGGAAGTGGAAAATAGAGCGAAGGGGAAGGGGAAGGGGAAGGGGAAGGGGAAGGGGAAGGGGAAGGGGAAGGGGAAGGGGAAGGGGAAGGGGAAGGGGAAGGGAAGAGTGTGGGTGGAGCAAGTTGAGAGTCAAGTAAGCAGTCAAGTGGAAAGAAGTTGCTTATGCACAGGTGAGATTCTCCATCTATTTTTTTTTTCACAATACCGTAGAAAAGCTAATGTGCACGATATGATAATTTTATGTTCATACCTTGATATATCGTCATACTGGTATACGGTTACAATTCTATTACCAGATAGCTTAGAAGAACTTGATGTTGCAACAGAAACTATTGACTCTCTCTTTTCCAGCACTTTAAACATAGTAAAATAGTCTGACGCCGTGGTATAGCGAGCACATTCGGGCCCTCAAGAGAAAAGCCTGAAAAACGCAGCTGGAAGAAAAAAAAAAATAGAGGTATTTCGCATTTCGTGAAAGTATTATTGCATAAAGAAACTCCTTAAAAACTGCTAGATCTGCTTATTTTTTTGATACAGTGACTAAATTAAAGACAAATAAAGCTTCAACTTCAGACGTTTCCAAACAGCACAGCAGTAATGACTATGAATTTGTTTATTTGCAAGATACGTTTGTACAATATTTGCCTTCGTATTTCATGCATATTTTTGGCAAAGATAGTTAACAAATAACAAGTCATTTGTTTTACATTTACACCATGATGTTTACTTCAGGTGTGGTGCACTTGGAAGATAATTTTTTTAACCAGATGGTTAATAAAGAGAATGTTACCTGAATCATATTGTAGTCACGCTTTTAAGTTGACTAGTTAAACATAAAAAAAAAAATTAAATAAAAAAAAAAACACTACTGTGTCTGTGTCTACACCGCAGCGAGATGAAAAAATCTCAACTTTTCAGAATGCCGCAAGCGACAAGAACCAACCGATCAGCTTCGGCTTTTCCGTAACAACATCGAAAGCTCAGCCAAGATCGACAAACAGCTGTTCATAGCTGTACAGCATAGGTGGGGAACGTTGATCCTGGAGGGCCAGTGTCCTGCAGAGTTCAGCTCCAACCCTAATCAAACACACCTGAAGCTAATCAAGGTCTTCAGGATTACCAAAGTTATAGGCAGGTGAGTGGGGTTTTTTTTAGGGCTGGAGCGCTTAGGGCTCAAGAGAGTGGCCCTCCAGGATCAACGTTCCCCACCCCTGCTGTACAGGGAGGGTTTTTTATTTCTCATCTCCATAAATATAACTAATAGTAGAGCTAATGCAAGTGCTGGAAATCCATTTATCCTTTGCTGAAAAAACTTCTTCGGCTTCATGGAGACTGCTTAGCAAGTGCTCCTGAGCGCTTTTAAAAAGAGGAGAAAGTGGAGTGGCCAGCGTTTTCTGCACGTTTTTAGATGTGACGTGAATGGCCCCTAGTTCGATCGTGGATGATTTCATTATCTGGGCGGCCTGCCCAGGTAAAATATATGTGTGGGAAGCACTGGTGTTAAAGAAAAGTGTTATTTGTATCCACATTTCAAAATATTGAAGGTAGCAGTAGGTCATCCAGGTACTTTTAGACTACTGTTTTATGATGACTGTGAATTTAAATATCAATCAACCATATCAGATCAACCTATGGTCATGCACATTTTTGGAAAATTATGGCATACAGGCGTTTCTGTATATTTTTGCCATATTTCTATTGTTTAGACTGTTCCCTACTAGAATATCATGGTTTGATTCCCTACTTAACGGATTTCTTGTTTGACCCTATTATTTGATGACCGATTGACAACTTCATTCTTTTTCGTGACCGACCGAATTGTGCAAACTGAAAACTGAAAAGTCCCATCCCTCCATGCCAAAAGCAGACAGGGGTGGGGCAGTAAAGCAGTAGAAGATCTTCTTTTGACAGATTTTTTTTCACACTCAAAGAAAGGTCTACCTTACGGTTGAGAAATCACTTAGCTCTACCTGCCCTGACTGTAAAGAGTTAATACTGTGAAATCTAAGAATTTGATAACTCAGCAAATTATGTCTAGGCCTGTATCAGCTTTAATTAGATGCATCACTGGGAACTGTATCCCTGACCTTGGTGTTACTAGCGCTACACTCTACTATTTGAGCTAAAAGAATGCCATATAAAACTTAAAATCAAGTATCCAGGCTACTACAGTAAGTCTCCAAGTAGAGCGCAAAGAATTGTACACATAAAGCTAACAAACCGTTAGGATCTCAGTATAAAAATAAATCTAAGCAGTGTTTCCTGTACCGCTTTTTAGCAGCTGCGCTTCAATGTGAGGACATATATAAAAAAAGAGATGTACCCTGAAAAAAAAGGGCAAGATAGAAAGTCTTTCTATAAGCAGATTTTGCGGGCTACACATGCTGTGTAGTCAACTTCATTAACATACTGTATGCCTTAAATGAACCGGCTCTTTTTGGAGAGACAAAAACAAATGAACTGTTTTTATAGTTGTTTGTGAAGCAGAAAATGACTCCCTGCCTCTCCGCTAACTCTGAGGTTATCTAAGGCCGCATTTAAATTACATGGTTCAAGTGACCCAATTCCGATGTTTTTTCCTTCCATGTGACACAGATCGGATATGACCCACAAATGTGTAAGCAGGAAAAAAAGCACATGGATTCCGATATTTTTAGATCCGTTTCAGGCCTCATTCAAACACAGAAATAAATCTGATATGAATCGAATATGTGCATTTGCATCTGCCATGTAAGTGGACAGATCGGATATTCCTGTCAATTGAGTCATATACATCTTTGAAAAAGCGACGGTGGGGAATGACTACAACTCAGGTGGACACCTACCATGATCACATGACTCTTTTTCAATGGCGCAATGAAGTACGAAGGCTCAACCCAATGTTTTGCTGACCTTTAAAGACGGTGCGGAAAGCAAAAGCTTGTATTATCATTTCGCCTGCGTCCATTGCAAATCATGCTGTTTTTACTTCCTTTTTGGCCTAAGCTTTTCTGGGTCAGTAAGTCTAACATGGGTTGTTTTGCCAAGTGTATAGTGTAAATGCAGATATTGGATATGGGTCACTTTTAAAAGCAAATCAGATATAGTCAACAAACCAGATTTGGGCATCAAGACCTGAGGTGTAAATGCAGCCTGAGAAATTGAATCCTGTCCACAATGCTTCTCATTCTTTATGTTGACCTGTGTTATGTACCGTAACTATTTTCTTGTGGCTCGTGGATTCTACACCTGCCCGCTCCACTTAAATCAAGGATATCGACATTTTCCATCAGACAAATAAATAAATAAATAAATAAATAAATAAAGTCACACAGTCATTTTTTTGTCGCAGTGTACTACTGTTTGAGCTACAGGAAGGCATTTCGCTCCAACTCAGAAGAGAACATTATAGAAAATTCCACATTGTAGTTGTGTTATACACAGTTAGTTCGTCCCCATCAGACTCCTCTTGAGTTTGAGCTAAATACTTTCCACTGAAGTCATTTGTTAAAGAAATCCTGCTATAGATAATCTTGTTTCATTCTGCAATAGGGCTGCACTATATATATATATATATATATATATATATATATATATATCGAAACTATCAAAATATTGCAAATGTACATACTGTGATAAGCATATCGCAATGGCTTGCAATAACCGAATGATTTTAATACTTTAATACTTAATACAAAAAGTTATGAAGTGTTTTAGGTTGACGCAGATAGCATAGACTAGAACCATGATTGTTAAATTCAATGTGACATACACCGATCAGGCATAACATTATGAGCTGTTCCTAATATTGTGTTGGTCCCCCTTTTGCTGCCAAAACAGCCCTGACCCGTCGAGGCATGGACTCCACTAGACCAGGGGTTTGCCAAGGACCCCCAAATATGATGAACCTTTTATGAGGGACCCCCTTCCTAAAATCCATCTATATATCTATATGTATTAAAAAACATTTAAACTTAGTGTGACATTTATAAATACAATATATTGTTTCCAAACTTAAATTAAATTATTATAAATGATTTGTATAAGCAACTTTTACAATAAATGTATGTAAGCAGCTTACGTACTGCGTTAAGAATACTACCTTACAACCCCAGTGAACAAGATAAAGGGGACTATAGAGAAAAACTCACTATAAACATCAGCTTTGAGGATAAAATGTTCACTTGCTGCCTAATATATCCCACCCACTAGCAGGTGCCGGAATGAACAGATAATCAGTGTTATTCACATTACTTGTCAGTGGTCATAATGTTATGTAAATCGGTGTATTTAAATGTTAAAAAGAGTTGGTAACACTTTATTTTAAGGGTCCAGAATAATGTATTAGTTAAGCATTAATTCATGATTAACTTGTTCAAAATTAAGCATTAGTTAAGCACGAACACAATAGGAATGAATGACTTTTTACTTTTTAAGGGTCCTGAATTATGCATTAGTGAAGCATAAACTAATAATTAATGATTTACTTGTTTACAATTATGCATTAGTTAAGCATGGACACAACAGTAATTAATGATTAACTTAACATATAGTAAGGGCATATTAGCCATTATTTACAAATTATTAAACATTTGAAAGATACACATTTATGCTATAAATAAACAAAAATAACCTAGTAATTAATGATTAACTGAATGTACAGTAAATGCCTTTTAGCCATTATTTATAACTTAATAAGCCATATATTATTTTTTGTGTAGTGATGTAATTATATTTCTGTGCCATTCTGTTAAGTTAACTGAACAATAAGCTAGTAATTATGTTTAAGTACTGCTGGTTTTTCAGTTATAAATTGCTAAAATAGTGTAATAAAGACAATTTGACCCCCTAAAGTGAAAGTTTTATCCACATTAATTATGGCACTTATTTTATTATTATGTATTTTATAAGTGCCATAATTAATGAGGATATAACTGTCAGGGTTCTGTCACTTCGGTCTAGTTTATTCTTGGGTTTGTGACAGAGCCCTGACACTCCTGTATTTGTCTTGTCATTGTGTGAGCGTACAGTCTCGAGTGTGCTCGAGCTGTGCACTCTCTTGTCTCCATGTTTTGTGTGAACACGCAGTCTGTCAGTGTGCTCATTGGCTGCGTGTTCATCTTTTGTTTTGTGTTGAGCACATGGCTTGTAATTTTGTCTTTGCTGGCCATGTGCTTGTGCTTGTCATGTGAGCACATGGCTTGTCATGTATTTCCTTCTGCCATGTGATCTCCTGTCTATTGTCTAACCCCGCCTATCTTGTTTCCTGATTATTGGTTCATTTGCCCCACCTGTCTTCCCTCGTTACCCTCTTTTGTTTGCTTCCCTATTTATTCTTATAATATAAGCCCTGTCTCTGAAACCGGGCCTTAAAGTATTTTCCTATCGCAAATATTGAAAATATTTTTTATATTTAATATTCAATATTCAATATTTAACGAGTTATCACATTTTTCTTTTCTGTTATGATTTTTTTATGATCTCCTCTATGAAACACACATGCAGAGGGGAACTTGTGAAGAAAGTTTAAAGATGTTTTTGCAAGTTACCATAGAGCTGTTTATAGGGAAAAAGTACAGGCTTTCCCACTTTTAGAGAAGATCTTTTTCCCCCACACTTTTTGCTGCTGTTGAACAGAAAGTCAGTTAAACTGCACGTCTGATGTGTAGTGGAATTGTGGCCCAGTAAGAACAGCAGTACTAGTGGAGGAAAAGGGGGATGGAAAGCCTCACCTTTTTATTCAGTTTCAGCCATGTTGTATAGCCTTTACTGTCCACATACTGCAGCCCAAAAAACCAGACCTCACGCAGGCCCACCGTCTTCACCACCTGCAGGATGACCACAAACAAGTAAATGTTATTCTATAACAACATAAATCTAGCCTGACTTCGTCATACTCAGATTCTAGTCAGAATATGAGTCTGATACTGCTCCATTGAGCTGTGATTATGGGGCGTGTTTCAACCGAACCAGGAAAGAAAATGCCTCTGCACTCAATTGGATAGACCTACAACCAATCAGAGCAACGGAGTAAGTGACGTATGTTGAGCGACGCATAGTTGTCAACAGAACTCAACTGCACGCACGCTAGAAGAAGTAGAAGAAGAAGATGAGTGTAAACGATCTTTGCCGGTGTTGTAAAAAGAATTTAAGGATACACGGAGTACTTACCAACACGATCATCATTTTTGAGAGAAATAGTAAAGGTGAATGCATATACGAACAAGTTCTCTGTTTAGGATTAGAACGAATTCAACCCAAGTGCTCTTTGGTGACGTGGATGATTACGTTACGTTATCTGTCTATCATCGTATAAAGCCCGCCCTGATAATTTGATTAGTCCGAACAGCTCTGGTTCGAGCATAGTTGCTCCACAACGGATCAAGTCCAGACCGAACTTCCCGACCTCAAATGTTGTGGGCGGGGCTAAGTTCGGCTGCCATCCAAGCTAACATAAATCTGAAAGAGCTGTACAAATAAAGTGCACAATGTAAGAAGCATTTTTTGATAGCATTTTATGTGATATTAAAATTGGTGATGTGAATTATGAAATTTCAATGGTATCAAAAAATGTTATATCATAAAAACCTTTTTAAAGCAAAAATAACTATATTGCGAATTTCTGCAAACTGTCTCTGCTATTACTGATGAAATTAAACTATAAATATGCACTAAAACTGCCAGTAGGTGGAGACAAGTATTAATGAGTGAGTGACTGAGTTTGTTAGGCCTATCTTCCAATAATAAGACCACCTCTGATGCAACTGTTCTGCTTTGCTTGGAACTATTTTCATTGGCAAAATAGCGCAAACAGTTAAAATTGACAATATTGTGGCTAAAAATTATTACTTAATATTAACTCATTGTTTATTGAACTGATGTATAAAATGAATATTACATTTGCAATTGTGCTGATCTTGAATTTTGGGGGCGTTTCCAACCCTGCTGAAAACCAAAGCCGAAATGCACTTAAACACACCCCTCCCTTCATTGCTCCGCCCTCTAAATGCACAAACATGCAACGCAAGAGTAGATGTCTCTTTATCAAAGCAAAATAAAGCTTCACGAAAAATAAAGCGACGATGACGAACGACAAGAACAAAAAATGAACATACCGTACATGAGCAGGGTTGTAATGGTATGAGATTTTCACGGTATGATAACTGTTTTAGAAAATATCACGGTTTCACGGTATACTGTATTAAACAATAAATTATTAATATCATCAGTTAAAATAACTGCTTTTTTTGGTTGTACAAATGCTTTATTATAAACTTGAAACCATTTGTTTTGTTTATTTAAACTTCAATAATCAAAAACATGTAAAATCAATAAATGTAATCATTTAAATTTAATACATGTAAATAATAGGTGCAGACCCATAGCAGAACTAACTTTACCCTGCTGTAAAGTAACTTCCAATTCTTGTGAAAGTTTGATAACTTGTTTGTGTGGTTCAAAAGAGTAGCCTTAATTTTTGTCAATCAAACGTCAGCTATCTAAGCAATTGAGAACAATGATGGCTCTGAGAAATGGAAAATTAAGAAACTTTTGAAATCAAAATATTTATATGAGGAACACAAAGCAAAGTCCTGGCTGATAAATCCATATTATACTCAAAACAGTGGAATTTATATTTAAAGACACCTACCTGATCAAACAGCTGTTTGCCAGTGGTGTTGGGTTGGATGGCAAATTCCAACTCTGCATCCATAGTAGTCACACGCACATTAATCTGTAAAACAGGAATTTAAAAAAAAAAATATTAGTGCTAAATTCTCCTGATTGTCCATTTTCATTTTCTTCTCATTCACTATTTTGAATCAAATCAAAATCAAATCAAAATAACCTTTTTGATATATAGCATATAGCGCTTTTTACAATGCCAATTGTTTCAAAGCAGCTTCACAGTGGTAACAGGAAAATAATGCAACAGAATTTGATTCGGCTGTACAGCCGCTCTGGTGAAAACGGTGATGTCATCTAGCTCATTTCAATTATCATATAGTGTCAATGCGGGCAGATCAGTAACATAGTTGAAATTAAAGTGTCCCCAACTGAGCAAGCCAAAAGCCAAAGGCGACAGTGGCAAGGAACCAAAACTCCTTCAGGGCCACTTGGGAGAAACCAGGCTCAGTCGGGGTGCCAGTTCTCCTCTGGCCGACGAACAAATAGTGTATGATTATGATTTTGGCAACATTACAGGTCAGAAGTCATATTAGATCAATAGATATTCGTAGGATTATTCGAAAGATTGGAGTCGTCACGCCGGGGACGGGTTTAATGAGGATGTCGTGTCGATGCGGCATTTACGGGGGGAGTTTAATTGACACGGTCTCTGCAGACACTTCAGGGATGCGTTCGTTATGTCCAGGCTAAGGTCCACCATCTGGTCCGGATACGGCCCGGATCCGGCCGACTGCAGTAAACCTCGGGATAAACAGAGAGACTAACATTAGCGTAGATGCCATTCTTCTTATGATGTAACGAGTACATCAAGTGTTATGGGAAGTGTTCCCGGTTCCGGCTGACCTAGTTAATGCAGCCTAAAACAATCATTTAACTGATTTGAATAATAGAAATTAAAAATGTTTTATGTGTATGCCATAGTAAAGAGATGTGTTTTTAGTCTAGATTTAAACTGACAGAGTGTGTCTGCTTCCCGAACAATGCTAGGAAGACTGTTCCAGAGTTTAGGTGCTAAATAGGAAAAGGATCGACCGCCTGCAGTTGATTTTGATATTCTAGGTATTATCAACTGGCCAGAATTTTGAGACCACAATAGACGTGATGGAGTATAATGCGTTAAGAGCTCACTCAAGTACTGGGGAGCTAAACCATTTAGTGCTTTGCTAAAATCAGAAAGATTTTAAAATGTATACAATGTTTAATAGGGAGCCAATGGAGTGTTGCCAGAACCGGGCTAATATGATCATACTTCCTGGTTCTAGTAAGAACTCGAGCTGCTGCGTTTTGGACAAACTGCAGTTTATTTATTAAGCGAGCAGGGCAACCACCCAGTAGAGCATTACAATAATCTAGCCTTGAGGTCATGAACGCATGAACTAACTATTCAGCATTTTGCATTGAAAGCATGTGCCGTAATTTAGATATATTTTTAAGATGGTAGAATGCAGTTTTACAGATGCTAGAAACGTGGCTTTCAAATGAGAGATTGGTATCAAAGAGCACACCCAGGTTCCTAACTGACGACGAGGACTTGTCCTTGACTTGAATGACCCCTTTAGCGTAATTTTTCGAAATGCAGGGTACTTTGGCGACCTATACGACCTTTGGCGACCTATACGACCTTTGGCGTCATACACAGACATCATGGGCATGGGAATTTTATCATCATGATGAAATAATACATTGGGTTATAATTTTGCCATTATACTGGGGTGTGATTTTCAATTTAATCAGTCAGCATAATTTTATTTACATTTATATATATCTTTTTTATATTTACACTATTTAGACATGTTTGAGCACATAACCCAACACCAACCCTAAACCTACCTCTTTGTATATAATATAATATAATATAAAACCCAGGATATAACGGGAGATATGACTACAGACACAATTTATTCCAAAAAAGTACAAATATTCCAAGTGTTCTGTGACCAAACGATTGATTTCTGTGAAGAAAAGACTCAAAAACAATCACAGTGTCCATCCGCCGTAAGTCATGTGCACACATTCAAAAATTGCTGCCTGAAGAAGCGTTAAGTCAGGTTTGATTGTGAAATGGCTTTGGCTCTTGTGTGTCTCGTGACCGACTGCGTCATGCTAAAGAGTTGGGTATATGTTTTGAATGAGATATGACTGCTTGCGTTCATGGAGCAGGATCACTTTCAACGATTTAAACCATAAGATCCAATATGTTTTTCACATAAAGATATCGAATGGCTGCAGAAGCCTTGGAATGCAACATGAGTTATTTGTAATACTTTCATATACGTTTTTTGGGTCAGTTTTTGCAATAACTACAGTGGGGAGAACAAGTATTTGATACACTGCCGATTTTGCAGGTTTGCCCACTTACAAAGCATGTAGAAGTCTGTAATTTTGATCATAGGTACTCTTCAACTGTGAGAGACGGAATCTAAAACAAAAATCCAGAAAATCACATTGTATTATTTTTAAGTAATTAATTTGCATTTTATTGCATGACATAAGTATTTGATACATCAGAAAAGCAGAACTTAATATTTGGTACAGAAACCTTTGTTTGCAATTACAGAGATCATACGTTTCCTGTAGTTCTTGACCAGGTTTGCACACACTGCAGCAGGGATTTTGGCCCACTCCTCCATACAGACCTTCTCCAGATCCTTCAGGTTTCGGGCTGTCGCTGGGCAATACGGACTTTCAGCTCCCTCCAAAGATTTTCTATTGGGTTCAGGTCTGGAGACTGGCTATGCCACTCCAGGACCTTGAGATGCTTCTTACGGAGCCACTCCTTAGTTGCCCTGGCTGTGTGTTTCGGGTCGTTGTCATGCTGGAAGACCCAGCCACGACCCATCTTCAATGCTCTTACTGAGGGAAGGAGGTTGTTGGCCAAGATCTCGCGATACATGGCCCCATCCATCCTCCCCTCAATACGGTGCAGCCGTCCTGTCCCCTTTGCAGGAAAGCATCCCCAAAGAATGATGTTTCCACCTCCATGCTTCGCGGTTGGGATGGTGTTCTTGGGGTTGTACTCATCCTTCTTCTTCCTCCAAACACGGCGAGTGGAGTTTAGACCAAAAAGCTCTATTTTTCTCTCATCAGACCACATGACCTTCTCCCATTCCTCCTTTGGATCATCCAGATGGTCATTGGCAAACTTCAGACGGGCCTGGACATGTGCTGGCTTGAGCAGGGGGACCTTGCGTGCGCTGCAGGATTTTAATCCATGACGGCGTAATGTGTTACTAATGGTTTTCTTTGAGACTGTGGTCCCAGCTCACTTCAGGTCATTGACCAGGTCCTGCCATGTAGTTCTGGGCTGATCCCTCACCTTCCTCATGATCACTGATGCCCCACGAGGTGAGATCTTGCATGGTGCCCCAGACCGAGGGAGATTGACCGTCATGTTGAACTTCTTCCATTTTCTAATAATTGTGCCAACAGTTATTGCCTTCTCACCAAGCTGCTTGCCTATTGTCCTGTAGCCCATCCCAGCCTTGTGCAGGTCTACAATTTTATCCCTGATGTCCTTACACAGCTCTCTGGTTTTGGCCATTGTGGAGAGGTTGGAGTCTGTTTGATTGAGTGTGTGGACAGGTGTCTTTTATACAGGTAACAAGTTCAAACAGGTGCAGTTAATACAGGTAATGAGTGGAGAACAGGAGGGCTTCTTAAAGAAAAACTAACAGATCTGTGAGAGCCAGAATTCTTACTGGTTGGTAGGTGATCAAATACTTATGTCATGCAATAAAATGCAAATTAATTATTTAAAAAAAATCATACAATGTGATTTTCTAGATTTTTGTTTTAGATTCCGTCTCTCACAGTTGAAGTGTACCTATGATAAAAATTACAGACCTCTACATGCTTCTGCAAAATCGGCAGTGTATCAAATAATTGTTCTCCCCACTGTATAAAATAATTTCTACTTTTACAAATGCAAAGAATTAAATGTGTCTTGATCTGACGATTAAGGTAAACATATATGGCATTTGAATATGGCATATTCAAATGATTTTGTCACAGTCCTTTTACATTTACACGCTTTAAATGCATATTGTGACGGTGGCACCGGGGCTTGAGCTCATCATCGCTGCTTGCAGCTATATTTAGTTCTTATTTTATTACTGACTATTCACTTGTCTTTAATAATGTCTGAAATGTATTAGTTAGGCTAGTAGTTTTTGCTGTGGTATCGAAATTGGTATCGAGAATTACGTCTACTTTGACCCACCCTCAAACACTGTCACTGGTTCGCGTTGTGTACATGTCTAGAACATGCTGTTTTCTGCTCTGCAAAAGCAAATTCTCTTTGTATACACTTTCAAAATGATGAGGATGTGAAGAGTCAGTGGTTAAAATTACCAAAATGATACAAAAGTATACCTTTTGTTGTGTACCTGTCATTTTACTGACAACTGCTTGTGATGTCAACTCATGATTTGAAAAACGCTTATTCATTGAAGATGGAACAGTACCCACTTTATTTGGACCAACCTGTTCCTTTGAATCACAGCCTGTAAGTGTGATTAATTACTGATGTATATATTTTCTACCGAGTGTTCAAAATATGTTGTTTTGTGTTTTATATTGTGTAGGTCTCTGGCTAACCGGCTAACTCACCTTATGTCTTTAGACCTGGGCAATATGGCCAAAAAAAAATTAATCACAATAAAAATGTTCATATCAGTCGATATCGATAATTATCATGATAAAATGTCAAATCTTTATTTATTTCAAGTTTAAAGGCAAATTTTTGCTTCTAAGTAAAAGTTGTAGAAACTAGATTGTTAATTGTGATTTTAAACTACTCTTTATTGCCAGAACATGACAAACATTTGCCAAACAGGTGAACATTTCACAAATCTAAGGTAGAACATTCAAAACATTTTTGAACACTTTAAGTGAAGTGAAGTGACGTGTAACCAAGTATGGTGTCCCATACTCGGATGGGTGAAATGCAGAGCACAAATTCCAAGTGCACACACACAGCAGTGATTATTGAACACACACACCATGAACACACAGAAACACACAGAAATTTCCGTGAAAACACAGAAATTTTTTGCTGCAGCACCCAAAGAGCAATTGGGGGTTAGGGGCCTTGCTCAAGGGCACCTCAGTTGTGCCAGACTTTGATGATGCGCATCTTGCAGCTCAGTTTGCAGTGCAGGCTGCAATATTAATAACATTACGTTTTGTCTCTTAGAAATGCAGATTTGACAGTAGTAGTAGCTTGAGTTGGGATGCAGATATAAATTTATGTTCATTGACAAAAACAGTAACATCTGTAAAAATTATAACAACCTAATTTTTATATGGTAAAATTTAAATATTCTGTCCGTTTGAGTCAAGTCAAGTCACCTTTAGTTATATAGTGCTTTTTACAATACAGATTGTTTCAAAGCAGCTTTACAGTGATAACAGGAAAAATAATGCAACAAAGTTTGTTTCGGCTGTACTGCAACTCTAGAAGAAAATAGTCCAACTTAAGTTCAGTGTTGATTCATTTCCGTTGTAAAATCATTAGTTATTAATTTAGTTCATTTATCTATATAGCAGCTCTGGAAAATACAGTGATGTCATCGTCCAGCTCAGTTCAGTTCTCATACAATGGTGTCAGTGCAGGCAGATCAACAACAATATAATTGAATATTAAAGGGCACCTATTATGCAAAATTCACTTTTACATGGTGTTTGAACATAAATGTGTGTTGGCAGTGTGTGTACACAACCACCCTATGATAAAAATAAAAATCCTCCCAGTGCTTTTTTTAAAATCCCAACTGTACCAACTGTTCGTGATCCAGCTTATAGTCTCCAGAGCGATACTAGTCACGGTGCACTTCATTACAGTTCATCAGAGTTGTTTTATGGATATAAAGTTTACCAGTTTATTAAGCACCCCCTGAAAAGGTCTGTATATATTTGTTTACTGTTAGTTGTAACGAGTGTTTTTGTGTAATTCGCTGTGTATGCTGATGATAATACAAGGGAGAGAGAGTGTTTATGGACAAGCTTTTAGCTTTTAATAAACTTCATAAAACTCATCAGTAAAGTTGTGTCCATCATTCGGACGGGGTCCTCTATAGGGTTGGGTATCGTTTGGGTTTTTTATGATACCGGTGCCAAACCGATACTTTTAAAACGGTACCGGTGCCTAAACGGTGCCTGAACCGATACTTTAAAAAAAAAAAAAAAAAAAAAAAAAAGCTAAATATTTTAGAACGCATCGCCTGATTATTTCCATGGCAACGTGTCATGCTTCTCACGTGACACACAGCAGCCACAATAGTGCTGTATGACAGATGTATCGCTTTTATTTCGTTTTTTAACTTGTTAACTATGTCATGAACTATCTGATATTCTGATTTTCAAATATGTGTAAGTGAATGTGTTTTGTCATTTAAAACCCTCATGTTAGTTGTTCTATAATGCGCGATGGGCGCCGCCATGTTAGTAACAGGCTTGTACTAATAGTAGATAAAAGCAAGGTGACAAATAAGTTATAACTGTAATTAAATAAAACTATATCTGTTCTATCTCCATGCAGCATTTATTCTCTGGCTCTGTAGGCATCATTGTCCGACTCCGGTTCGAACTGAACACTGCTACTGACAGTTTCTGTTCTGACATTTTCATTCTGTGAGATGAGATTGTCCTGACACCAGAGCACGAGCTCTTGAGGCACCAGCTCATTTGCATTTATAGGGATACACTCAAAAACAGCGCGTTTTCGCTCGCCCCCAAAAAGTGGCAATTTTAACATGCTGTAAAAAATGATCTGTGGGGTATTTTGAGCTAAAACTTCACATACACACTCTGGGGACATCAGAGACTTAATTTACATATTGTAAAAAGGCCATAATAGGTGCCCTTTTGTCACTGTTGGTTTTGTTTCATGTTTATGTTTTCATGTCTTTTATTTTGTATTCTCACTGTCATGCTTCCTGTTTGCCATGTGCTTCCTTTGCCCTCATGTGATCATGTCTTGTGCTTCCCTTTGTGAATGTGTCATGTTCTGATTATGACTGGTTATGAGTTCTGGTTGTTCATTGGTTGTCTTAGTCATGTGTTCCCCAAGTTCATGTATTTAAAAGGCTTGTTCGACTTCATACAGCGCTGCACAGACCGATCGGCAGCTGACTTGAAGCAGTGCATTCCAGTTAGAAATTTTGTCCGACTTGAGACAGAGCCGACGCCATGTTACTGTGACATATGCCATCAAAGTACCGCGAGAGTGATTCGAGAGCAGCCGGCTGGTGCATTCTGCGCAGCTTCTCCAGAGCGGCAGCACGAGCTATGTTGACAACACAGCTGTTTCACAATTGGCCGGATTCACCGCATGACAACAAGCATGTGTGTTTCGTGTTTATTCGGACACCCTAAGTTCCACTAATGCTCACAAATAATTTTTTTATAACAGTAAAACCTATTTTCATGTAGTCGCAATGTTATATTGTGTCATGTTTCAAAATGAAACTGATAAAAAAAACGTAGACCCCACTTCATTGATAGTATGTTGAACTTTATTCTTGTACAAACACACGCTGTATTAAGCAGTACATAAAGTATTACATGACAATGTCTCTGAAACATATGTGCATTATATTGCATTTATTTCACTTCAGCTGTGATAAAGTATGCAAACACAGAGCGAGCTTCACTATGGGAAGCAGAAAGTGTCCGCCTTCACGTCTCCGTTTTCAGCTCCTCCCCGTCTGCACGCGGAAACTCACACCGATCGGTTACATCCAGCCACAGCCTATGTCGAACACAGCTAAAGCCTCTTGTTTTCCATGTTACTTTGTCGTGTATTGGATTTGTAACCCTGCTGTTGGTGAGTGTTGTGGTCAAGTCTGTTCATGGTCAAGTCTGCTCATTGTCAAGTCTGCTCATTGTCAAGTCTGCTCATGTTCCAGTCAAGTCTGTGTTTTGTTCACGTTTGATTTAATAAACTGCACATGGGTTCATCACCAAGCTCACCTCCAGTGGACCTATGTTACACCTTTAAGTATTAAGTGTCCCCAACTAAGCAAGCCAGTGGTGAGTTTTATTAAAATTAACCATTGGTCATCCATAGTATCATACATTTAGATCATGATAAACGCAGTTAAAAACATGCAGTTGTACAGCACCCCACTACCTAAATGTAAATGTAATTATATGGTTTCTATGGTATTTGTATGAAAAACAGTAGTATAATACATTTAGTATAAATGCACAAATGCTATAGCTTAAATCATAAAAAATACTGTAATTATATATATATAATCCATTACTCCTTTAATACATGTACATTAATAATATTATATAAAATTCGATAAGTATATACCACATTTCTGCCACAATACCATGGTGCATTTAGTGTTACTACAATGGTAAATGATGGCAGTTTGTAGATTGAAAAGCCTTCTGACTGTATTGTTGCACACAGCGTCTCTCCTGTTTGTCAGCGCTGTTTCATCTGGCTTTAAACTAGCTTAAATCACAGAGACATTTGTGCAGACTATCATCACTCAATGGCTGGTTGTCTAAGTGGTGTCCGCAAAATAACATAGGGTTCATAGACAATTGGAAAAGCTTTTGGGGCAGACCTGACCTGTTGAAAAAAGATGGTATTCATCCTTCCTGGGATGGTGCCGCTCTTCTCTCTAGTAATTTGGCACATAGTCTTAGAGCTAAACCTTGACTAACTGGTGCCCAGGTCAGTAAGCAGACGGACTGGCTTACCCGACCGCCTGCTAGCTGTCTCACGTCACAGAAGTCAGATAAATCCCAGCACATAGAGACTCTTTCACCTAGATATTATCACATAGGGACTGTGTCTGTTCCACGAATTAGTAAATACAAAAAACCATCAAAACCATTCAACGGTAAAAATTTAATTGATGTCCAACAAATAAACAACAGATATAATACAGATGATCAAATGATAAAGCTCGGGCTGCTGAATATTCGATCCCTTTCCTCAAAAGCGCCTTGCACGCGCCAAATGCACGCGTGAGAGAGATGCCTGGCTGACACCAACATAGAGGGCATTACAATATTTATATGTTTATCAAGTTTAAAATCACTGTCCATGATTACTCCCAGATTTTTAACGGAGGATTTAACATAAGGAAGTAATGAACCTAATTCTGTGTTGGGGACCACACAGGTACTATTAGGGCCAAATATCAATTTCAATTTTACTCTCATTAAAATGTAAAAAAATCATGGCCATCCAGGCTTTAATGTCCGTGAGGCAGTCCAACTATAATTTTAAAGAGCTGGTATCCTTTCGTTTCAATGGCAAATAGACTTGTGTGTCGTCTGCATAACAATGAAACTAAATGCCATGCTTTCTTAGAATAGACCCTAAATGGAAGCACGTTCAAGGAAAACAGCATCGGGCCAAGAATAAACCCCTGAGGGACTCCACAAGGAAGGGGAGCCAATGGGGACACAGAGTCTCCAAGGCAGACAGAAAACTTTCTATCAGATAGATATGACCTAAACCTAGAGCAATACCTTTGATGCTGACACAGTGGTCCAACCAAGAGATCAGAATATTATGATCAATGGTATCAAATGCAGCTGTGAAATCTAAAAGCATTAGTTTAGCAGAATCTGTATCTGAGTCTGTGACCAATAAGAGGTTGTTAAAAAAAGTGCAGTTTCTGTGCTGTGAAGGGCTTTACATCCAGACTGAAATACCTCTAAAATTCCATGTGAATCCAAAAAATATTGCAGCTGTATACATACAGCTTTCTCCAATATTTTATTTTATTTTTTATTTATTTCTCCAATATTTTAGAACAAAACGGAAGTTTAGAAATAGGTCGGTAATTGGAGAAAACTACGGTGTCTAGATTGGGGTTTTTTTATTAGTGGTTGTACTACTGTATGTTTAAAGCCCAGTGGTACAACACCTGAGGTCAGACTGATATTTATAATTTCTAGAATTATAGGCCCAAAAGTTTCAAAACCTTGTTTTAAAAAACGTGGAGGGACTACATCTGTAGGACAGGTGGAGGGTTTCATTTGATCAATGACTTTTTTCAGAAAAGATAAAGACACAGGCTCAAACTGGTCAAAGGCAGCAGAACAGGTGACAAGAATAAAAGGGTCCTCAGAAGAGGGTAAATGTGTGCTCTAATATTTGTTATCTTATTTATAAAAAATGAAAAAAAAAATTGTAAAAACTTCTTGCAGGCATCTGAAGACTGTCATTCTTACTCAGTAATGATAAAGGATGGAGCAAGACTTTCATATTAGTGCTCGGCTAACATATGATACAGTTAATAATACAGTTCCCACATGTGCACTTCAAATTAGAATATACAGTGGGGAGAACAAGTATTTGATACACTGCCGATTTTGCAGGTTTGCCCACTTACAAAGCATGTAGAGGTCTGTAATTTTTATCATAGGTACTCTTCAACTATGAATGACGGAATCTAAAACAAAAATCCAGAAAATCACATTGTATGATTTTTAAATAATTAATTTGCATTTTATTGCATGACATAAGTATTTGATCACCTACAACCAGTAAGAATTCCGGCTCTCACAGATCTGTTAGTTTTTCTTTAAGAAGCCCTCCTGTATTATCTCCACTCATTACCTGTATTAACTGCACCTGTTTGAACTCGTTACCTGTATAAAAGACACCTGTCCACACACTCAATCAAACAGACTCCAACCTCTCCACAATGGCCAAGACCAGAGAGCTGTGTAAGGACATCAGGGATAAAATTGTATACTGGGATGGGCTACAGGACAATAGGCCTTATGATGAGAAGGCAACAACTGTTGCCGCAATTATTAGAAAATGGAAGAAGTTCAAGATGACGGTCAATCTCCCTCGGTCTGGGGCACCATGCAAGATCTCACCTCGTGGGGCATCAATGATCATGAGGAAGGTTAGGGATCAGCCCAGAACTACACGGCAGGACCTGGTCAATGACCTGAAGAGAGCTGGGACCACAGTCTCAAAGAAAACCATTAGTAACACACTACGCCGTCATGGATTAAAATCCTGCAGTGCACGCAAGGTCCCCCTGCTCAAGCCAGCGCATGTCCAGGCCCGTCTGAAGTTTGCCAATGACCATCTGGATGATCCAGAGGAGGAATGGGAGAAGGTCATGTGGTCTGATGAGACAAAAATAGAGCTTTTGGGTCTAAACTCCACTCGCCGGGTTTGGAGGAAGAAGAAGGATGAGTACAACCCCAAGAACACCATCCCAACTGTGAAGCATGGAGGTGGAAACATCATTCTTTGGGGATGCTTTTCTGCAAAGGGGACAGGACGACTGCACCGTATTGAGGGGAGGATGGATGGGGCCATGTATCGCGGGATCTTGGCCAACAACCTCCTTCCCTCAGTAAGAGCATTTAAGATGGGTCGTGGCTGGGTCTTCCAGCATGACAACGACCCGAAACACACAGCCAGGGCAACTAAGGAGGGGCTCCGTAAGAAGCATCTCAAGGTCCTGGAGTGGCCTAGCCAGTCTCCAGACCTGAACCCAATAGAAAATCTTTAGAGGGAGCTGAAAGTCCGTATTGCCCAGCGACAGCCCCGAAACCTGAAGGATCTGGAGAAGGTCTGTATGGAGGAGTGGGCCAAAATCCCTGCTGCAGTGTGTGCAAACCTGGTCAAGAACTACAGGAAACGTATGATCTCTGTAATTGTAAACAAAGGTTTCTGTACCAAATATTTTTTTATTTATATTTATTCTTTTCTGATGTATCAAATACTTATGTCATGCAATAAAATGCAAATTAATTACTTAAAAATCATACAATGTGATTTTCTGGATTTTTGTTTTAGATTCCATTACTCACAGTTGAAGAGTACCTATGATAAAAATTACAGACTTCTACATGCTTTGTAAGTGGGCAAACCTGCAAAATCGGCAGTGTATCAAATACTTGTTCTCCCCACTGTACATGCATACATCAGTTTGTTGACGGACATACACTTGTTAATGCTGATAAAGGCATCTCAATGTACAACAAACTGAGTAAAAACTTATCATTGAGAAATGTCCTGCTCAAGTCATCCTTGCGATGGAAGTTTGGGTTGAGTAACTAGTACTTCCAAAGTTTCATTATCGGACTTGCGCTCGAATTGATAATCGACACCATCGTTACTGTTCTTATAGTGTTTACAATCGCTGAGGATTGAGGAAGCCTCTGGAACCATGGTTTCTGACACACACTGTAAGACCAGTCACAACAGAATGGGCCATCTGACCAATCAGAGGAAAGCAGGGTCATGGAAAGGAGGGGTTTAGAGAGATTGAATCATCGGACGAGACATTTCCGAGTCTTTGAGATGAAGTTATGTGCAATGTATATTATGAGAAAATTAAAGTGTTTTTTGACCTTTGATGCATGTAAGCCTGTTGTAGGAGACCTCCAAAGCAAAATGAGGAACCCTTAAAATAGCATAATAGGGGCACTTTAAGACGACCATGGACAACTGACTCCCAAAGCTTTTGATATTCTTCATATTCTATACAGTGGTTAGAACGTAACAGCAACCCTCTACAATGCAAGTAAATCAATCGCATATAAGACCAAATTTCACACTTAGGTGACTAAAAATGTCTTTAATTAGCCAATGGCTAGTAAATTGTACAAAAAATAAAGTTTAGCGTTTGCCTGCTGAGCTTTACGCACCGTTTGGCTGAGAGCGCCCTCTGACGCGTTCTCTCAAACACACACACTCAGCGTGAGAGAAAGAGAGTCTTAAGACACATAAAGAGAATTGACATGTTAGATCTAAATGCAGGTCTTCAGTTGACGGATGTTTATTATTTGCAGTTGTTTTTAAACCTTGCCAAATTAAACATTTAAGTGCAGCACACATTCGAAGAGCGCCCAGAAAGGCGGGTCTGACAGCACGCAAATACTGAATTGAGTTATCTTTCACGTCTTCTTGCGCTTGAATTGACAATTTCACACAAAATTATCTCAAAATGCCCATCTTGGCGAGTGTCCTAGTAAATATACACTCAAAAAAAATAAGCTGTTGAATGAACTTAATTAAATTAAGGAAAACTTTTCCACGAAATTGAATTATGTTTTTCCAACAAAATCTAATTGGTTTGAAATGATTTGTTGTAATCTTGTTGTATGAACTTAAATTAATTTAGTCAAGACTACTAAAAAAAAAAAAATTGCGTCATCCCTACTAGATAAAGTATGATATAGAGGGGTAGAACTGATGACTATATTTAGACTGTCGGAGCTGTCAAACAATTTTATTTTATTTATTTCTATAAAAACTAATAGTCAACGCAACACTTGTTTACATGCTAAGTGTAACATTTGTAGCATGCAAATAATGATCAAGTAAAAAATTACTCATCACTGGCATTAGCACAGTTACAGCTCATTGAGAACAGCATAGCCTAACCACAGGGCCTACTTTTCATTATAATGGTAACCTCAAAAATCGACGTTTAAATTTCAAACATAATTTCAAACTTTAACAGGTCTTTCCCTTTACTAAAAAACACATTAAACAGCACTTAATTTCAACATTTGCTCTCCTGAGTAATTGAGTGCAAATGGCAATTAAGTACAAAATTAAAGATTTGTGTTGTTTCAGCTTATTTTATTTAAATAAAATAAGCAAGCAGCTAGAATCATTTTTTGAGTGTAGATGGTTATGTCTTAAAAACATGTAAACAGTCGAGAAAGACCACGCACGTGTAACAGTATCTGTGCATTATGTCTTAAAGTGACAACAGCCTAATGTTCCTGCTGCTGTGTTTTTAATGTTAATCAAACTACAAAAGACTCTCTGTTTTGTAAATCACTCACTCCTCTTGACTGAATAACTTTAATAAGGATTCATCTATATTTAATAACTTCACATATAACTTCACGTTATAACTTAAAAGTTACACAGTGAAGACTATGCAGTGTTATTTTACATTTGATTACTTTATTCAAATTCTGTACCTAATCTACCTAATCTGTATCTAACTGTTGTTAGATAACTAAAAATCCTGAAAGGCTCTGTTTATTTAATTTGTATCCTTGTTCTACTGTGTTTATTTGTGCTATTGCTTGTAGTTTGACTATTTGTTCTTATTTTATTAGACTGTTAACTCGTCTTTAATTTATATGAAATTTATATTTATATTTTATATTATATTTATATAGATTTTTTTTTTTTCATTTGCAGTGTTCCTGCAAAAAAAATATGGCAAGTAAAATAAAAATGTACTAGCCAATGGTGACTCAAGCTTTAGTGTGTCTGTAGAGGATTAAACAGTGACAGAAATTAACTTTTTCAATAAGTTTAAATTATTTTTACCCTTTATGGGCATTTGGGGTTGGCTGTCTCCCTGTCGGTTGCAAGGGCATAGTTTTGGTTTGAACATTTGGGGGGTTGAATTGTTAACAGTTTAACGGTATCCCAGGGCATGCATTTATTTGTTTGTTGCTTTATTTTTGCACAATGGTCTACATGCAAAGTTGGTTGATAACATAACTGCAATAAAGTAATAGCCTATAGTTAACACTCACTTGTTTGCAAAGTGCCATGGGAAGTCAAAAAATCTTTACTTAACCGTTTATGGTAAGGAGTTGCCATATGGGTTAGGGTTAATTCATTTCTACTAATTTCCTTGTCTTTCAGAAAAAAATACAATATATTGCACTATGGGAATTAAAAGGGCAGGCCCTAAGGTAGCCAACGATGTGCTGTTTTTAAGTCACATGACATTTGAATGTCCATCCAAAACTCTCTTTCCCACTGTCACCTTTTGAAGTGCTCCAGAAATCGCTCTATTAACCTCATTTCTAAACATCTCTTTCCAAAGGGGATTTTTTTGTAGTAAGTAAATTAGATATTTTTATTCACAAATCAACTTTGTCTAACATAGTTTTACTGTAAATTGAGAAAATATCAATGTTTCCATATGGCAACGCTGTACCACAGAGGAATTGCAGTAATGTATTTTCCCATTGGGATTTTTTTATACATAGCAGCATCAATAATATAATTGCAGTTATTCATTTATTTGAAGTGTTTATTGTAGTATAGTTGTATTTATGTATAAATAAAATAATTTCTTCATTTTCAGAAAATGAATACAGCAATATTTTACCGAAAGGGCAACAGAAAGAATGCAGGGTTAGCTAGTTAGTTGGCTTGCATGAGTTCCAAGTATATAAATCTATCAATTTCTAAAAGAAATGTGCATTTAAATAGAAAAGAAAATCATAATTTTAAAGAAAAACTAGTTTTTTGACAATTTTCCATTGTGGTACAGCGTTGCCATATAGCAACGTTTCCCTAATTACCCCCTAAAGATTTAGTTTAGAAGTTTTGATTTGTATGATTGAAGCTATTTCATGTAATAAAAACTTATTTATAAAAATACTTCATGGTTAGAACATAATGCAAACTATAGAGGGTTAAAATTGTCTTACACTGAACATGGTAATTTCCTGTCATCGCTTGGAATATCTGAAAGCCAGGTTTTTCCTAATATCTGTCATTATTAGCAGAACACATTTTACACATGGGGAAAACCAGTTGTTTAGTCAATAATTCAAGAAGGTCCAGACTTTAAAGCTCTTGATTCTAACTTGTACTTGGCCTTATGAAAAAGTAACATAGTTCTTGTAACTGTTTAACCATAGCATTTGTTACAATAAGGATATAATTACAGGTAAGACCACAGATGGCTCCTCATTACCATGCTTAGACCAATGTTCACTTTTTCTTTCTTTTTTATCTATAGCATTTATGAAAAATAGCAACCTACACATTTAGAAACAATAGCTAAAATATACAGTTGTAATATAAATCTTTAGTTAAAAATCTATTCCCTTAAAGGGTTAGGTCGAATTGCGTACGGCTTTCCGCCGGAAGTTAGTTATATTTTAGTCTATAAAGTTTTAAATATGGATATTTTTCTTATACAAACGCGCCACTTCGCTTCAGAAGGCCTTTATTAACCCCCCAGAGCCGTGTGGAGCAGTTATATGATGGATAGATGCACTTTTATGGACTTCATCGAGGCAACAATTCACTGCCATTATAATGCTTGGATTAGCCAGGACTTTTTTAATATAACGCCAATTTTATTCATCTGAAAGAAGAATGTCATATACAGCTAGGATGACTTGAGGGTGAGTAAACCATGAGCTAATTTTCATTTTTGGGTTAACTAACCCTTTAACAGATTATCTATTATAAATTCTAGTTAGTCAAAATTAGAATCAGAATCAAAATGAGCTTTATTTGTCAAGTGTGCACAAACACAAGGAATTTGTTGTGGTTTTTCAGGAGCTCTTGGTACATACATACATACATACATACATATACATACATATATGACATGAGAACCGAAAGAACATTTAAATAAGACTAAGGTAAATAAAATAAACAACAACAACAATAATAATAATAATAATAATAATAATAATAATAATAATAATAATAGTGTGGTATACATCTGGAACAGAAGTCTTATGTACAGATTTGTGCAGTATGTACAGCTGTATAAATAAAATATGTATGTGTATTTACACAATATCTAAATTATTGCCTCACTCTCAAGTACTGAGAATTAATTATAAAAACAGGTGGTAATTGCTGTGTTAGCTGTTTAAGCTGGAGATAGCATGGGGGAAAAACTGTTTTTGTGCCTAGATGTTCTAGTGCACAGAGATCTGTAACGTCTGTCTGAGGGAAGAAGTGCAAACAGGTTGTTGCCGGGGTGAGAGGGGTCTGTGATGATGTTTCTTCACTCTGGAGATGCACAAGTCCTGAAGGTTACCAATTATCTTTTCAGCAGTCCTAACAGTCCGTTGCAGTGTTCTTATGTCTGATTTGCTGGCTGAACCAAGCCAGACAGCTACAGAAGTGCACAAAACCGTCCCAATAACAGCTGTCAGTGTCATCTGCGCCTGTGGCAGGTTGAACTTTTTCAGTTTACGAAGGAAGTACAACCTCTGTTGGGCCTTTTTCACAATGGAGTCAATGTGATTGTTCCACTTCAAGCCTTGAGAGATGGTGGTGCCCACGAACCTGAATGACTCCACTGCTGCCACAGTGCTGTCCATGATGGTGAGTGGGGGGAGTGCTGGGGTGTTTCTCCGGAAGTCCACTATCATCTCTACTGTTTTGAGCGTGTTCCGCTCCAGGTTGTTGTGACTGCACCAGACAGCCAACAGCTTAACCTCTTGTCTGTATGCAGACCCATCACCATCCTGGATGAGGCAGATGACCGTGGTGTCATCTGCAAACTTCAGGAGTTTGACAGATGGGTCTTTGGAGGTGCAGTCAATTGTGTAGAGGGAGAAGACCAGTAGGGAGAAAACACACCCCTGAGGAGCACCAGTGCCCTGGAGTGGGTTCTAGATGTGAGTTTATCTAGCCTCACTAGCTGACAGTCTGTCAGGAAGTTGATGATCCACTGACAGATGGAGGTGGGTACAGAGAGCTATGTCAGTTTATTCAGGAGGGTATCCAGGATGAAGGTGTTAAAAGCTGAAGTCCACAAACAGGATCCTGATGTTGTTTATGGTTGTTTGCAGAGACGGTCAGAGCGGGTGTGGGGTGTCTGACATTCAGATCGTCAGCCAGTCGTTGATTCTCCACAGTTCTGGGGTGTAGTGTCTTGTAGCTGGTGATGGCCTTCAGGCACTTCCACACTGATGCAGGGTCATTAGCTGAAAACTGTTTTTTCAGCTTTTCAGAGTAGCTTCTCTTAGCTACTTTTATCTCCTTAATGTGTTTTCGGCCTCTTTGTACAAGGCTTTGTCCCCACTCCTGTAGGCATCCTCTTTGGCCTGGCGAAGCTGTTTGAGTTTTGCAGGGAACCAAGGTTTGTTGTTATATGTTAAAAAAGTCCTGGTGGGAACACACATGTCCTCACAGAAGTTGATGTAGGATGTCATGATGTTAGTGAGCTCATCCAGATCAGTGGCTGCGGCCTCAAAAACACCCCAATCAGTGCAGTCGAAACAGGCTTGTAAATCCCACTCAGTTTTACAGTGATTATATTGTTCTGTCTTTTACTGCATATGATTATTCATACTCAGAAAGTAGAACTGAAGTGACATTCATTACAATATGGCTGTCACGATTCTTCTATTAAATTTGAGTGTTAAATTTGAAGAAAAAAAAAAACAACGACTTGTGTCTTGTGACTTTACATGGTCTTCCGCTTCATGGCTGAGTTGCTGCTGTTGCTAAACACTGCAACTTTCCAATACCACTTACAGTTGACCGTAGAATATTTAGCAGGAAAGAAATTTCTATATTTTCAATGTGCTGTTAACACCTAGTTGACTAAATGCCTCTTAAAATGAGCATCCGCAGGATGATTTCAAAATCCGGTCATTTCACCACACGGTGTCAGTGTCTAAATAGTGACCGTGACACAGCAGTGTATGTGAGACCTGATGAATAAGATCAGAATGAACATATTTATTTATTTGTATTAAATATTTTAGTCATTATTCTGTGTCATTTTTCATATTTCACTGTATGTAATTCACACATTTATGCCAAAATTCTTAATTAATAATCAAACTAAATGTTTAACACCGTTACATTTCTTTAAGGCAGTTACCGCGCATTCATTCATCTATTTTAATACTGCTCTTACGAAAATTAACCATGGTTTTACTGCTAATAAAACCACAAAACCTGGTTATTCTAGTTAAACCATGGTAACGACAAATCAACCATGGTTTTGCTACACTAATCATAGTTTAACCATTGTATTTGTAGTAAAACTGTAATACAAATGGTAACCAATCCACGAAAAAAAAAAACATGGTTACTGCATTTTTACTATAATAAAACCGTGTTTATCAGTCAAATTCATTTGAAAATGTAAATTCAACAGGTATAAAAATTTGAGAAGAGAAAAACACTGTTAATGAGAAGACGAGCACTGGACTGCGGCAGGTTAGTTGGGAAATCAATTTATTATTCAAAACTGACATTTGGAAGGGAAATATATTTATAGGAACATTTCAGCAGGTTGAAGATATGAGATGTAAACATCCTCAGTTTCGAAATGCATAGGCCTACTACACACGAACGTACTCCCGAGTATCATTTTAAAAGAAGGACCTTCATCCCGCCGTATCAGTCTCACCCATGCTTTCCTCAATTCTTGTTGTGTCGGGAAAACGTGAAAACTGAGGTAAGGGTGTCGTTGCTTAGAAATAGTGCAGCCGGATTGCTGCAGTAACACTGCAAGAGGATTCAGCCATTCGTTTTAACTGAGTTGTGATAGTACAGGAAGTAGCGATACACTGCTTCACTTACCGGAAATAGGAAGTGTGATAAAGGTCTATTCACCATTTTATTTCTAAATTCGATAATGATCTATCTACCATTCCCTCCACCTCATACAAACATGCACATAAGGGAAAGGTGATCCAGTGAGCCGTCCTGCTGGGATTGAGTTACAGCAGAGTTTTCAGTGGCTCTGTGTGCTATATACCACAGCCTGGCTTTCCTTTCTCCCCTCTCTTCCTCGCTGTCATTAATTTCTAATGAAAGCTCTAGGATGCATCACATACTATCCCATGAATACAGACATAGTTCCTCAACTGCCTCTGTCCTACACTCTTATCACTCATCACACTCTTATCACACTCTTATGGAACAGCAAAAGCCCATATTTTTATTTCCCTGCTGGCTTCCAACCTTGCTCAAACTTTCTCTGTTCATTCTTCTCTCTAGTCCTTCAACCATATACTTATAAACTTATGTTATCAGGCAAAAAAAAGCGCATTTTCATGAGTAGCAGTCACCTGCATCACCTTTTGGCAGATATAGGCCTTTTTATGTAAACCAAACACTGTTTTTATAAGAACCTCACACCAACCATCAAGTAGAGATGGGCGGTATACATATAGCAGAGCTGCACGATTAATCATTAAAAGATAGCAAACATCCACGTGATCTTATTCCTAAATGACAGTGATTCTCCTGTGTCTATTAAACCTTTGGGAAAAACAAAATTCACACCGGAACAAATCTGTGTTCGCGATGCCGTTGAGTCAGAGAGAGCAGTTATCATGTATAGGTATGAATTCTGATCTGTATCAAAAGATCTCTCCGGGAGAAGCCATCTGTCTATGCACTGCAGCACAGTTGGGTCAGCAGAAAGACAATGATCTCAAGCCTACAAATGTCACTGAGCTGAAGCAGTTTTTTCTTCCACAGCAGTGTGAATCATACAAATAAACTAAACTACACTACATGAAGTGTTTAGTTGCCGTTATTGCAGCTAATGGGGGTGTAGCCAGTTATCAAATCAAATCAAATCAAATCACCTTTATTTATATAGCGCTTTTTACAATGGCAGTTGTTTCAAAGCAGCTTCACAGTGGTAACAGGAAAATAATGCAACAGAATTTGATTTAGCTCTGGTGAAAACGGTGACGATCATATAGTCTCAATGCAGGCAGATCAGTAATATAGTTGAAATTTAAGTGTCCCCAACTGAGCAAGCCAAAAGCCAAAGGCGACGGTGGCAAGGAACCAAAACTCTTTCAGGGCCAGAATGGAGAAAAAACCTTGGGAGAAACCAGGCTCAGTCGGGGTGCCAGTTCTCCTCTGGCCGACGAACAAATAGTGTATGATTATGATTCTGGCAACATTACAGGTCAGAAGTCATATTAGATCAATAGATATTCGTAGGATTATTCGAAAGACTGGAGTCGTCACGCCGGGGACGGGTTTAATGAGGATGTCGTGTCGATGCGCCATTTACAGGGGGGAGTTTAATTGACACGGTCTCTACAGACACTTCAGGGATGCGTTCGTCATGTCCAGGCTAAGGTCCACCATCTGGTGAACTTATATACATGCCTTTGTTATTTAGAACGAATTCAAGCAGCCTGTGCTTACATTTTACTGTAGGCTTCATGGTACTACACCATATTTTAGATTTTTACACATTTAACAGATGTGCAGTACTGAATCAGGCCTATTCTTCCAATAAAAGTGATAGAAAAGGTGTTTTACTTTGCATGGGAGCATTAAGAGTGGTAACCTAGTTTCCTAATACATGGATTCTTTTGCTATATGTCAATATTTTGACCACACTATTTGTCACAAATACAAATGTTTGAAATGTACATTTTATAATTCGCTAATAAAATGCTATTCATTTCAACATGTTATGCACATATTTTGTTATTTGCTATCTGTCTTTTTTTAACAGTATAGATAACAAATAACTACTGCAAAGGATTGCTCCTGTCTGCCTCCTGTTTGTCCTGCTGCCTACTGTGCTCGTGTGTGCTTTGCTTGCTTTGAATCTTTATTTGATATCATTCCCTGTTGTTTAAACTGCTAAATATAACTTACTCATCACCATATATTGTCTAATATTGCCTACCACATTAAATCTGACATCGCTAGCTTTTAATCTAAATCACTATCACACGTTAGCATTTCGCTAACCTGTTAGCTTGCCATCGCTGCACTCGGGTCTGTTGTTTTCTGAGTTCAATAAACAACTGTGGTGAGTTGGATAAGTAAATAGACTCCATCAAACAACTGTGGTAAGTTGGATTAATCAACAAATACGGTAAGCCATGTCTTCTTCTCCTGTCATTGTCACTTGCACTGCATGTTTCATGTTTAGTATATCTTTCTCCGTTGGCGAACAGGGCTTCACATGTGATAAATGTAAGGATATAGTCAGGCTGACGGAGAAGATTTCAGAATTAGAGACACGCATCCAGACTTTATTTGAGAGTAGTGAGAATGTAACAGCTTTAGGCACTGCTTTGGATGCGAATAGCTTAGTGCACTCTGTACATTGTTCGGTTCCGGCTGTAGAGCCCGTGCAGCAGGGCAACTGGGTGACAGTGGGACGGCATAGTCGCGGATCAAAAAACCACTCTTCCGTTCCGATTAGAACATCAAACAGGTTCTCCCCACTCAGTGATGCACCCACTGAGAATCCTGTTGAAAGTGCTCTAGTTATTGGCGATTCTATTACACGAAACGTGAAAATAGAGACACCAGCCACCATAGTCACATGTTTACCGGGAGCCAGAGCGCCTGACATCAAAGCAAATTTAAAAGTGCTGGCTAATGCTAATCGTAAATTCTCTAAGATTATTATTCACGTCGGCACAAATGAGGTTCGACTTCGCCAGTCGGAGATCACCAAAATTAACATTAAAGAGGTGTGTAAACTCACAAGTACGATGGCAGATGACGTTTTTTGCTCTGGTCCCCTCCTCGTTAGAAGGAGTGATGAGATACTTAGCAGACTATCATCACTCAATGGCTGGTTGTCTAAGTGGTGTCTGCAAAATAACATAGGGTTCATAGACAATTGGAAAAGCTTTTGGGGCAGACCTGACCTGTTAAAAAAGATGGCATCCATCCTTCCTGGGATGGTGCCGCTCTTCTCTCTAGTAATTTGGCACATAGTCTTAGAGCTAAACCTTGACTAACTGGTGCCCAGGTCAGGAAGCAGACGGACTGGCTTACCCGACCGCCTGCTAGCTGTCTCACGTCACAGAAGTCAGATAAATCCCAGCACATAGAGACTCTTTCACCTAGATATTATCACATAGAGACTGTGTCTGTTCCACGAATTAGTAAATACAAAAAAACATCAAAACCATTTAACGGTAAAAATTTAATTGATGTCCAACAAATAAACAACAGATATAATACAGATGATCAAATGATAAAGCTCGGGCTGCTGAATATTCGATCCCTTTCCTCAAAAGCGCTTATTGTTAATGATATGATTACAGATCATAACCTAGATGTGCTGTGTTTGACAGAAACCTGGCTAAAACCTGACGATTACATTACTTTAAATGAGTCCACCCCCCAAGATTATTGTTATAAACACGAGCCGCGTCTGAAAGGTAAAGGGGGAGGTGTTGCTGTAATTCATAATAATATCTTCGGTATTACTCAGAAGTCTAGTTTCAAATATAATTCCTTTGAAGTTTTGGTGCTTTATGTAACGTTATGTAGTGAAATTGATAAATCCCGTTTGACATTTGTGCTGGCTACTGTATACAGGCCACCAGGGCACCATACAGACTTTACCAGAGAATTTGCTGATTTTCTATCAGAGTTAGTACTGGCTGCAGATAAAGTCCTAATTGTTGGTGATTTTAATATCCATGTAGACAATGAAAAAGACGCATTGGGATTGGCATTTAGAGACATTCTAAACTCTATTGGAGTAAGGCAACACGTGTCAGGACCCACTCATCACCGTAATCATACTTTAGACCTAATACTGTCACATGGAATAAATGTTGATACCATTGAAATTCTGCAGCAGAGCGATGACATCTCAGATCATTACCTAGTATCATGTACACTTAATTTAGCAAAGGCTGCAAAGCCGTCCCCTCGCTTCAAATATGGCAGGACTATCACTGCTGCGACTAAAGATTGCTTTGTAAATAATCTTAAATTATAACCATGCAGCCGTCTACTACAGTATCACATCAGACAGTGCATTGTAGTGTCACTGAGGAAAAATTACACTCATTCACTGCTATAGGAGAAGAAGAATTGGCTAAACTCGTTAAATCATCAAAATCAACAACATGTATGCTCGACCCCATACCGACTAAACTACTAAAAGAGATGCTTCCAGAGGTCATAGATCCTCTTCTTAATATCATTAATCCATCCTTGACATTAGGATATGTACCGAAAACTTTTAAGTTGGCTATTATTAAACCACTTATTAAAAAACCGCAACTTGATCCTACAGAATTAGTCAATTACAGGCCAATCTCAAATCTACCCTTTCTGTCAAAAATACTAGAAAAGGCAGTGTCCTCACAATTATGCTCCTTTTTAGAAAGAAATGGTATCTGTGAGGATTTCCAGTCATGATTTAGACCGTATCATAGTACTGAGACTGTTCTCATTAGAGTTGCAAATGATTTACTCTTATCATCCGATCGTGGTTGTATCTCTCTGTTAGTGTTACTCGATCTTAGCACTGCATTTGATACTATCGACCACAACATTCTTTTGAATAGACTCGAAAATATGTTGGCATTAGTGGAATTTCATTGGCATGGTTTAAATCATCCTTATCTGACCGTCATCAGTTTGTAGCAGTAAATGAAGAGATGTCACACCGATCACAAGTTCAGTATGGAGTACCGCAGGGCTCAGTGCTAGGACCGTTGCTTTTCACCCTGTACATGCTACCACTGGGAGATATTATTGGAAGCATGGCGTTAGTTTTCATTGTTATGCTGACGATACTCAGCTCTATATTTCTTCACGCCCTGACGAAATTTACCAATTCACAAGATTAACGGAATGCATAGCTGATATAAAAAATTGGATGACTAGTAATTTCCTGCAACTTAATTCAGAAAAAAATGAATTTTTAATCATTGGACAAAAAAACTCCACAAGTAGTAACCTAGAATACTGTCTAACACTCGATGGCTGCTCTGTCAAGTCCTCGTCGTCAGTTAGGAACCTGGGTGTGCTCTTTGATACCAATCTCTCATTTGAAAGCCACGTTTCTAGCATCTGTAAAACTGCATTCTACCATCTTAAAAATATATCTAAATTACGGCACATGCTTTCAATGCAAAATGCTGAACAGTTAGTTCATGCGTTCATGACCTCAAGGCTAGATTATTGTAATGCTCTACTGGGTGGTTGCCCTGCTCGCTTAATAAATAAACTGCAGCTTGTCCAAAACGCAGCAGCTAGAGTTCTTACTAGAACCAGGAAGTATGACCATATTAGCCCGGTTCTGGCAACACTGCATTGGCTCCCTATTAAACATCGTATACATTTTAAAATCTTGCTGATTACTTACAAAGCACTAAATGGTTTAGCTCCCCAGTACTTGAGCGAGCTCTTAACGCATTATACTCCATCACGTCTATTGCGGTCTCAAAATTCGGGCCAGTTGATAATACCTAGAATATCAAAATCAACTGCAGGCGGTCGATCCTTTCCTATTTAGCACCTAAACTCTGGAACAGTCTTCCTAGCATTGTTCGGGAAGCAGACACACTCTGTCAGTTTAAATCTAGACTAAAAACACATCTCTTTACTTTGGCATACACATAAAACATTTTTAATTTCTATTATTCAAATCAGTTAAATGATTGTTTTAGGCTGCATTAACTAGGTCAGCCGGAACCGGGAACACTTCCCATAACACCTGATGTACTCGTTACATCATAAGAAGAATGGCATCTACGCTAATGTTAGTCTCTCTGTTTATCCCGAGGTTTACTGCAGTCGGCCGGATCCGGGCCGTATCCAGACCAGATGGTGGACCTTAGCCTGGACATGACGAACGCATCCCTGAAGTGTCTGTAGAGACCGTGTCAATTAAACTCCCCCCTGTAAATGGCGCATCGACACGACATCCTCATTAAACCCGTCCCCGGCGTGATGACTCCAATCTTTCGAATAATCCTACGAATATCTATTGATCTAATATAACTTCTGACTTGTAATGTTGCCAGAATCATAATCATACACTATTTGTTCGTCGGCCAGAGGAGAACTGGCACCCCGACTGAGCCTGGTTTCTCCCAAGGTTTTTTCTCCATTCTGGCCCTGAAAGAGTTTTGGTTCCTTGCCACCGTCGCCTTTGGCTTTTGGCTTGCTCAGTTGGGGACACTTAAATTTCAACTATATTACTGATCTGCCTGCATTGACACTATATGATAATTGAAATGAGCTGGATGACATCACCGTTTTCACCAGAGCGGCTGTACAGCCGAATCAAATTCTGTTGCATTATTTTCCTGTTACCACTGTGAAGCTGCTTTGAAACAATTGGCATTGTAAAAAGCGCTATATAAATAAAAGTGATTTGATTTGATTTGATTTGCAAACAAACAAAAGATATGAGCTCTTTTTATTGATTACTTCCTTCATTTTAGCTAAAAAGTACATTACATCACATTATTTACCTAAAAATAAGAAACAAATAAATAAAACACGGTCACGGTTTAACTAAAACAATAGGACTAAAGTGAAGGGACATCCTCACATTTTAACTAATAAAATGAACCAATTAAAAAAAAAACATGTTTGTAAGTTTACAACTTTTTTCCCATGAATTACACATTGTTAAGGTTTACCTAAATTATTATTGCAAGTGAGACGAATGAGGAGCCTCTGTGTCGCATCTTAAGTACAAACAATGCTTCTCATAAATCGTCAATTCTGCTTTCAGTTTATTCACATTACTAGGAGTAATTCTTACGTACTTACAGCAGCCCTTATAATCTACGGTGGAAAGATTAACGGAACCTGGTAATTCATTCATTCATTTATTATTTAATAATTAATTTGTTAATTCATTTATTCATTTTAGTGGCATGACAAACGTTTTACATTTGTATTGCCAAAGAAACAGCAGCATTGCCACGTACAATTAATACAGTGTGCGGACTCGGTGGGTCTCTTTCAGCCAGTTTCTTTGTCTCCTTAGCTGCTGCACTCGGGCTCTCTCATGCAGGAGAAAAAAAATCCATAGCAGGCAATGAAATCAAACATTTTAAGGAAGCAACACTATATACTATATTGTATATAATGCTGTATATGCCACTGCATATCATCCACACACACTGCAAAATTTAACTGTAACAAATGTAGCTTTCATTCCCTTAAAAGGAACTGAATGCCTTATTCGGTTTACAAAAAATTTAACTGATTGCAAATGATATAGCTCTGTAATCAGTGTATCATTCATTCATTGATTTAATATTCAAAGTAGAAAAATGGGAAAAAAAAAAAAAAAAAAGGCCACCTTTTTGGTTTTTCTTTATTTTTTTTTTAGAAAAAAACAAAACAAGAATTCAGCTTGATTTTTTTATTTTTTCGTTCAAGCTTAGAAAAATAATAAACAGCTTGAATATTGTTACATGATTAGTCTGTTTCTGTTGTGTTTTTGCATGTCACATGTTCCTTTGTTAGTTTTCCCGCCAGTCCTTTGTTACCATAGTTACCCTCCTTAGCTATGTTCGTTTCAGCTGTGTTAAGTTCATTATCTCATTTCAGTTTGCTACTTAAGTTCCTCCCTGTTCCTCACTCTTTGTCTGGTGACCGTTATGCTATGTTGTGTTCCTGCCTTACCTCTTTGAGATGAATCGCTTGTTGTATTCCTCAATTGCAAGTCGCTTTGGATAAAAGCGTCTGCTAAATGAATAAATGTAAATGTATTTAATTTATACAGTGAAGACAATGCAGTGTAATTTTACATTTGATTACCCGCAATTCACGTGTTGATGACCATTGCTGTAGACCATCAATCATTTTCAAATAGTTTGAAATAGTTAAATAGTAGTTCCAATAGTTTTTGATATGGTACCAAAATTGGAACAGCAGATTTTCATTATTGGGTAAACTATCACTTTAATATACTAAACTCTTAAATCTCTTTAAGTAAAAAGTAAATCAAAATAGAGTTACAAGTTATAGGCTCCCACTGGCCTGAGCACAAGGAAGCATTTAGCAGGCTGTAAGAGTTTAGGAGGTGAACTGCTGAACGTGAGCATGTTCAGCTGAATGGAGCTGAATAATTCATAGCAGGAACGAGAGCTGATCTCTCACTCACACTATTTACCTCCGATATTTCACTAGCTGCCACGACTGTCAACCAGAGAAAGTGAAATAAATAGGATCTGATGGGTGAAAAACAGGACCACTGTTGACACCACCAATATAGACATTTATAATACCTGTATGTATCTGATGCTGCAGAGCCATGTAGCACATTAAGCCTAGGACACACCAAGCCAATGTCAAAGAACTAGCACACGAACACAGGTATTTTCAAAACCACAGCTTTTTCTATGCGGTTCGGCCGTTCGTCCACACACAGTATCTGGTCACTGAAACCAAAGTTTTTTTTTTAAACTGCCAGGGTGAAGATTTTTAGAAACTCCGGTTGCAGTGTTGTCGTGTGGACAGTGAAACCGGAGATTTTGGCTTAAGTCAAGTCAGAACCGGAACCAGCAATAACCTTTTTTCCAGGCTTCTGATTGGCCAACATGGCTTTACGGTTAGGGTTATATTGCCACCTGTTGGTTTGGCATGTTCTTGACAGAGCTTCATAGCGTGTTTTTGCATTTTCATGTGGATCCGATTTTTTTTTTTTAAACGGAGGAAAAACTGTTTATAAAAATACCCATGTAAGTGTGGACTAGGCCTGAACCATCTTGACTTCTTTAGTCGCTTTTATCACTTTCACTTTTATTATCGTGCACTGACTCGTTCGCTAAGCAGAACAGCCAATCAGAGTTCACTTTCAGTTGGTCACGTTCAACTTTACGTCGACGTCACCGACGTATTGGGATCCCAACGTAACGTCTCCGTTCCCTCCTTCAGGGAACGAAGGTTACATATACGTTAACCGGGACGTTCTCTCTCTATCACAGACGGCCCGACGCCGTTTCAATATGATGAATTGGCCCAAAAAAACCCAGACGCCATCCGAATGGAGTCAACGTTGCGGTGGTCTCAGATGACAAAAGAATCTTCTGCCTCTAAATCCTGCTCACCTAGAGCAACCACAATTATTGTCAATAATCACAATTATTGTCACTTTCTTTTTACATTTCATTAAAAATATTGCACCTCCACATAAGCGCAAAACAAGAGAAAATGTCAACTCCAATGGTTTATTTTAACTACTCTAGTTTCCTGATGTATTATATTTATCATACAAACTAACACTCTTTAAACTATGAAAACTGGTACAAGAAGCTTCTCTCAAATGCTAAACCAGTGAAATTCCTATTATTAACTCCAACAATTCCAAGTGATAGTAATGTTTTTCTCTTAAAACAACAAAAAATGACTTTGCACAAGTGCAGAGGTGCACAATCACAATCGCAGCAAACAATCGCAAACGACAGCATGAAAGAAAAATAAAACACCCTCATGTAATTTCAAAACTTTAAGATTTTCATTCAACTTCCAAACAAAAATGAAGAAATTTTTTATGAAATCTGAGATATTTAAAGTCCATTCTTCTAAAACTTAAAAGATCCAAAAATGTCATAAAGGCATAATAAAAATAATCAATCGAGTGGTCTAATCCAAATCCAAGTCTTCTGAAGAGACACGATGGCTTTATAATGATGGACAGATTTACAATTACACACATACTGTACAATGTAAACCCGAATAAGTTGGCAAAACTCAAAAAAATTGAGGCAATCGGTTACATAAATTTTTTTAAGTTAAGAAACTTAAAGTTTAAAGGGGACATATCATGAAAATCTGACTTTTTCTGTGTTTAAGTTCTGTAATCAGGTCCCCGGTGCATCTACCAACCCAGAAAACATGAAAAAGGACAACCCAGTAACTTTGTTTTGGTAAGCCTTTCTCTGCAAGCATGTGAAAAAACAAGCTGTTACTCTCCCCTTCTGACGTAGGAAGGGGATCTTATTATAAATTACCGCCCCTTAATCTGCACGTTTCCACCCATGGCATCATTTTGTTTTCGCAAGCATCAATGGTGAAAAAAAAACCTGTGTGTATTTGACAGTTTAAACACAACAAAAAATGTGAAAGAGAATTAACTCACGAGATTTGACGTCTGACAGCCAGTTGTCTGTGTGCGTGTGCTTCAGATAAGTGCGCTCAGAAAACGATCCATTAGAAGTTTAACTAATATAGCTTTAAAACACGTGGAAATAATAAACTTTAATGATGAAAGAAGTACGTATCATTTAAATATGATCATATCAGAGTTTTGAAGTGCTGGAAAAAGATGTGTAGTACTTGTAAGTGTTTGACTATTTCTGCGACAATACCATGGTTACAGTTAGTGTTACTACATTAAATCCATGGTGAATGTTGCTGATTTGTGGACTTAAAGCCTTTTATAACTTGTTCATTCACAATGTTTCTCCTGGTTTCCACGTCAGCAATGTTTGGTCTGATATCTATGATTTAGTACAGAGAACTCTGAATGCTTCTCACTAGACCTCGCAGCGATGTTATTGATTCTGTGGCGAATTCAATGGATTTCTTCACTGGGTCTCCCAGCGCTGTGTTATAACAGTGTCACGTGAACGAGACCGGCCCGCGACTCGCGAGTAGCTCGCAGCGCTGCACTGTCTAATATTAGTGAGCACAAATGAGCAGAGCCCTTTCATTCCGCTTTCATTTTGTTTGCCATTTGATGTTAGGCAACGTTGTGGCGCCAGAGCGACTTCTAACAAAATTCTGGTCGCACCGGCAGGAAAAATGCGACCATTATGCGACCACATACAAGTAGTGTACAAGCCAGATATATGGTTGTTAGGTCAATACAAATTTGTTTTGAGAGCAATCATGCTGTTTTTGAAGTATATTCACGAGAACAACAAAGCATGTGAACATCTACTCATTAGAACTAAAACTAACATGAAAGTGAAATCAATGTGCATCATAAAACTTCTTTGTCGCTTGATATAACGCTGTAAAAAAGGACAACAACAAAAAAACACTGCACCAAAGGACCAAATTCAGTATGGATTTGAGCAAGCTTCTATCTACTGCTCAACAATTTTGAAAATGCCATACAAGTACTCAGAATCATACCAGTCCAACCAGCTTAAAATGGGAACAAAGTTTTAGAGATTCTTAAAGGCAATATAACAGGCTCTTATGGCTTATGTAACAAAAAAGTGCATCTTGTGTAATACTTACTGGTTTCGGCATCTTGTCTCCTTCTCCTCCCTTCCCACGTAACCAGGAAATGAAGAAAAACTTGTCCTCTATCACAGGATTGTAGACCCCTAAAAAGGAGGGGATACAAGAATAAGAACACTCCTATGTAGGCCTGCTCGATTATGGCAAAAATCGTAATCACAATTTTTTTTGTCAATATTGAAATCATGATTATTTAACACTATTATTTAACACTAGTACAGAATCTCCTGATCAAAACACATGCGAAGAAGACACAGAAACAAGTGATCTCATATGTAATCATATGTGTATGTAAAATAACGCGATCATAAACATTAAACAGCATATAAATCAAAACTGCCCAATGTTACTGAATGAAATGTCGACCCAGGACGAGGTACAGGACTGTGAAAGCATTAAGGGTGTTGATGGACTCGATTTACTCCATCTATGTTTTGATCATCGTTCTGAATCCATTCTGGATGTAGTCTTTGACAAAAACGTGATTTTCTCAGCTTTTTGCTCAAAATATTGCTTTTTTTAATGAAACTTTCCCATATTCAAGTGTTATAAAACGGTTAAGTGAAACGTTTTTTTTTTTTTTGTTTAAAAGCAGATGGTCTGTTCTTTCTTTTGATATATTGCATGTTCAGATATTCATTCAACAAAATATTCTGGGGGCCATGAAATTTGTGTGAAAATGATCAAAAACGCTGGCAGTGGCTGGCAACTTTTTTAAAAAGAAATGCTGGCAGGGAAAGAGTTAAACATAGGTTTGCCAACTAATTTAAGAAAAAGGTCCTCAAAATAATTACATAAGACAAATAAACAGTCAGCAATACAATAAGAACAAAGAAACTAACTACAAACAAAACAGACAAATAAATACAATAGAATGAAAATACAAATTAAATAAACAGTGTTTTAATTTTTCAGGAAAACGTACTAGCAGTGGTATTCAGATAAGTAATAGCCTAAAACAAAAAATGTAATAATCAAATGTAAAATAGCACTGCATATAACACTGCATTACTGTCAGGGCTTAAAAACGAGCAGAATCAGTATTTTAAAGTTTCTGTTCTGCATTCCTTCTGTAACATAACAGTAAAAAATACTGGTTAATTACGCTATATTTTAACTTTTCTCTTTTTTTTGACTATACTTTATACCAGAACTTGAATGGAACTTTATACTAAATAGCTTTATATTAGAGCTTGTGACTAAACCTCGTAACTCCAGTGGATACTCAAATTGTCGGCAAAACCTCATACAGTAGCTCTGCCCGTCTAAATTGTGAATGAAGTGCTGCCCAAATTTTGGAGACCGTCTCTGCTTGTTTGCAGTGCAAGGGTAAATAAGAAACTGGTTCTTTGAATAGTACAACATTTTCATTATTTAAAAAACATGATGTTTATAAAGGCTAGGGATGGGACTGTATGACAATTTCATATCACGATTATAGTGACCAAAATTATCATGATTATCAATATTATCACGGTTTTGTTAAAATGAAAATGTTCAAAAAGAACTGATGCACACGCTGGAAACATTTCAACAAGTTTTATATTTGAAAGTCAACAAACAAATAAAACAAGCAGCTCTATGCACTTTTTTTAAGCAAGATTCTATTCTGTGGCATTTCCTTCCTTATAATGACCATCGTCAATAGCAACGCATTATAACACAGCGCATATCCATGTGTCACAAGACACGCTCTCTCGTTTCATTCAAATGCAACTTGCCGTCTTGCGCCTCCGTTAAAGAGGATTTTACTCTTATTGATTTATTGATCATTTTGTCTGGACGATTGTTTTGTACACTGTACAAAATGGATTTAAAAAAACAGATAAGATTTAAAACATTAATCTCAATTCAATGTGTCCCCGTAATTATTTATGTGGTAAAAAAAAAAAAAAAATCTGTGTAATAAGGAATATACATTATTATCCCTTAAATGTCACCCTTAATAGTCTTTTCTGAACTTGTTCATTGAACTTGACATTACCTGCCATTCATTTTCATAATACTTTAACGGTTGGTGACACATCCTCGGAAAAACTCCAATCCAAAAGCTAATGACAGCGAATTACCTTTGATGACTTGACAGCTGAGCACGGGCATTTCACTCACATTGGATGTGTAAATGTCAAATTTGCATAGGCCGTACTATTTGGATTCATGATTGGTTGACTACTAAATAAATAAAATATTAAACAGAATGATAAAATAACATTAACCAGTTAAAATGGTAATTTCAAAAAAGCTTTTCTGTTCAGAACGATTAAACTTCATTTCCATTTCGTTTTCATTTATGTTTCTGTTAAAATTTTGTTAAAATGACATTTAATTAAAATTTTCACTTAATCTTTAATATTATTTTTATTTTTAAGCCTTTTTAGAAGAAGTTTTTATAATTACCTTATTAAAAATCTACTTGAATCTGCATATCTGTGTTGTTCAAATACCTAAATTTAACCAGTTACTACCTAAATTTAACCAGTTACTTTAATTAAATCACAATTCTACAGACTGTTACAAATGAAATTGTTTTCAACCATCAACTAAAGCCATTTTTACACTGAAAAGGTGAAACAGAAGCTGCATCTGACATGGCATTTATGTTTATTTAAGAATCAAAAATACAAAGAAAGTGTGCACACCCCAAACACCCTATTTGGGTGGCGATATCATCAAGACGATAATTGGCTTGTTTTCCCATTAATGTATTAAATTATTATTATTATTATTATTATTACTATTAGTAGTAGTAGTAGTAGTTGTAGTAGTAGTATTAAATTAATATTAGGACCTAAAATTAATTTGCCTTCCCTAATTTCATAACGACATCACCACATCACACACTTGCTACACCGACACGCGAATGAGGATTGAGGACTCAAAAGAAAATGTTTTTAAAACGGACTACAAAACTACATGACAAAACTGAATTGCAAGGTGATCTATTTACAAATTGTCAAGAGTTCTTGTTATAAAAGAGACGCATCATTCTTAAACAGGTTTTGTTTGAGCCAAGATGAAAACGGCTCCGCTTCGTGGCGGGCGGTTCTTTGCCTCCACGTCGTGCATTAAAATCGTTTAATGCACAGCTAGCCGTGGATTATCCCTATATACACTATATTGATAAACGTTTTGGGACGTCTGCCTTTACATGCACATGAACTTTAATTACATCCCATTCTTAATCCATAGGGTTTAATATGGAGTTGGCCCACCCTTTGCAGCTATAACAGCTTCAACTCTTCTGGGAAGGCTTTTCACAAGGTTTAGGAGTGTGTTTATGGGAATTTTTGACCATTCTTCTAGAAGCGCATTTGTGAGGTCAGGCACTGATGTTGGACGAGAAGGCCTGGCTCGCAGTCTCCACTCTAATTCATCCCAAAGGTGTTCTATTGGGTTGATGTCAGGACTCTGTGCTGGCCAGTCAAGTTCCTCCACACAAAAACTCGCTCATCCATGTCTTTATGGACCTTGCTTTGTGCACTGATGCACCGTCATGGTGGAACAGGAAGGGGCCATCCCCAAACTGTTCCCACAAAGTTGGGAGCATGAAATTGTCCAAAATGTCCTGGTATGCTGAAGCATTAAGAGTTCCTTTCACTGGAATTAAGGGGCCAAGCCCAACTCCTGAAAAACAACCCCACACCATAATCCCCCCTCCACCAAACTTTACACTTGGCACAATGCAGTCAGGAAAGTACCATTCTCCTGGCAACTGCCAAAACCAGACTCGTCCATCGGATTGCCAGACAGAGAAGCATGATTCGTCACTCCAGAGAACACGTATCCACTGCTCTAGAGTCCAGCGGCGGCGTGCTTTACACCACTGCATCCAACGTTTTGCATTGCACTTGGTGATGTAAGGGTTGGATGCAGCTGCTCGGCCATGGAAACCATGAAGCTCTCTACGCACTGTTCTTGAGCTAATCTGAAGGCCACACAAAGTTTGGAGGTCTGTAGCTATTGACTCTGCAGAAAGTTGGCGACTTCAGCATGCGCTGACCCCGCTCTGTGATTTTACGTGGCCTACCACTTCGTGGCTGAGTTGCTGTTGTTCAACTTTGTTATTCACTTTGTTATAATACCACTAACAGTTGACCGTGGAATATTTAGTAGTGAGAAAATTTCACGAATGGACTTACTGCACAGGTGGCAACCTATCATGGTACCACACTTGAATTCACTGAGCTCCTGAGAGCGACCCATTCTTTCACAAATGTTTGTAGAAGCAGTCTGCATGCCTAGGTGCTTGATTTTATTACACATGTGGCAATCGAAGTGATTGGAACACCTCTTGAAAAGCTTTTTTACTATACTGTGATTTAACCTTTACATTTTTGGAGAATGTTTTTAATTGGCTTTATTTTATTAATATATATTTTGGTGTATATTGTTGTTTTTATTATTAGTATTACTATTACTATTATTCACCTATATATCATTAAAAAAGCATATCACTGAATGTCACATAACAGATTTGATTTGACTGAATAGTTAAAATATCATTATCATTACTTTCCTAAAAAGCAAAAAAAAGCATGCAAATAAAAATGATATTTATGAGTGTTAAACACTTTTGAAATGTAGCATTGAAACTTGATTACGTAGATTATCACAAACTGCAGCCAATCAGCAAACAAGAAGAATTCACATAATTTTTTAGAAGATATCGTATCATATTATATTATGTCTGAATGCTAGAAGTTGTTTTTATTGGAAGATCGGCAGATGATCTTACAGGAAACTGACAGAAACACTGAAGTAAACAGTCGTTGTCATTTGCCCCTTTCACACACACAGTCTTTACTGGTAAATTACCGGTAAGAAATCATGTGTGAACAGGACCTTTTCAAAAATACTGGTAAATTGGTTCCGGCAATTTGTGAGAAGTTCGGCATAGAGGTCTCCAGTACAAGCTGGAAATCTCTCTGTGATTTAATTTAGTTTAAAGCCAGTTGAACAGCGCTGACTTAATCAACGACACTAATGTGCAAATCAGGAGAAACATTGAACCGATCCAGTTAGAATACTTTTCAACCAACAATTCACCAACATTTATCATGGATTTACTGTGGTAACACTAACCGTGGTATTTTGTCAGAAATGTAGGTTAATATCTAATTTTATTTAATTTTTAATGTAGACATGTATTAAATGAGTAATAAAGGCCAAATTACAGACTATTTTTTGTCATAAACTGCATTTGTATTTATATTAAATGTGTTTATAGACTAAATACCATAAAGCCATTCTAGATATAGAAACAATATTTTTACTTTTTACCATGTAGTGAGGTGCCATGTGTGGTTTTACCTGTGGTGATCTAAATAGAGTACTTGTTAATTTTAAATAAGAATAGAGTTCTAACACAGTAATAATATTTAAATTTCACCCTTTAAAACGAGGTTGTTAAAAGTTTTACAGATATTGTTCGTGTATTAAATTTACACCTGTGTCCTATCTCAAGCTACTGTCAGCTCGAGCTTTTGTCAAATCTGTCATGTTTCCAAGAAACAAAACATACATATATACATTATATTATATATATATATATATATATATATGCCTGATCGAGATATATATCTCGAGAGATTATATATATATATATATATATATATCGAGAGAGAGAGAGAGAGAGAGATATATATATAAATATATATATATATATATGTGTGTGTGTGTGTGTGTGTGTGTGTGTGTGTTATGCCTGATCGAGATATATATATCGATCAGGCATAACATTATGACCTTCCTAATATTGTGTTGGTCCCCCTTTTGCTGCCAAAGCAGCCCTGACCCGTCGAGGCATGGACTCTACTAGACCCCTGAAGGTGTGCTGTGGTATCTGGCACACCAAGATGTTAGCAGCAGATCATTTAAGTCCTGTAAGTTGCGAGGTGGGGCCTCCATGGATCAGACTTGTTTGTTCAGCACATCACACAGATGCTCGATTGGATTGAGACCTGGGGAATTTGGAGGCCAAGTCAGCACCTCAAACTTGTTGTTGTGCTCCTCAAACCATTCCTGAACCATTTTTGCTTTGTGGCAGGGCGCATTATCCTGCTGAAAGAGGCCACAGCCACGTGGGAATACTGTTTCCATGAAAGGGTGTACATGGTCTGCAACAATGCTTAGGAGGTGGTACGTGTTAAAGTAACATCCACATGGTTGGCAGGACCCAAAGTTTCCCAGCAGAACATTGCCCAAAGCATCACACTGCCTCCGCCGGCTTGCCTTCTTCCTATAGTACATCCTGGTGCCATGTGTTCCCCTGGTAAGCAACGCACACACACCCGGCCATCCACGTGATGTAAAAGAAAACGTGATTCATCAGCCCAGGCCACCTTCTTCCATTGCTCCGTGGTCCAGTTCTGATGCTCACGGTGGACAGGGGTCAGCATGGGCACCCTGACTGGTCTGCGGCTATGCAGCCCCATATGCAACAAACTGCGATGCACTGTGTATTCTGACACCTTTCTATCAGAACCAGCATTAACTTCTTGAGCAATGTGAGCTACAGTAGTTTGTCTGTTTGATCCGACCACACGGGCCAGCCTTCGCTCCCCACGTGTATCAATGAGCCTTGGCCGCCCATGACCCTGTCGCCAGTTCACCACTGTTCCTTCCTTGGACCACTTTTGATAGATACTGACCACTGCAGACCGGGAACACCCCACAAGAGCTGCAGTTTTGGAGATGCTCTGACCCAGTCGTCTAGCCATCACAATTTGGCCCTTGTCAAACTAAAACAAAGAAAGAAGGCGTGGCTTCAGTAGTAGTGTTGTCGCCACCATGTCGTGAGACGCTGTGTGTTTCTATGCAAAAGCAGCACTTTCTTTGGTCGCAAGGACGCAATTAGGAAATTAGGAAACAGTGGTTAAGATTTATTTAAAACACTGTTCCAGAACAGTACAACCTAAATGTTCGTGTATGTGCAGCATTACGAAGGACAGTTTCCTGAACATGGGAGAGTACAAGACTGGCTGTGCACAGACTATTTCTAAAAAAAAAAATTCCAACTTTGCTAGGGCAATCTGGCGCCTCTGAATCAGAGCCTGTAAGTATGTTTTATTATTTGTTAAAGGGGATGTCTAATGCTATTTCATGCATTCTGACTTATTTACACTGTTGGATTCTCATGCTAAACATGGCCAAAATTTAAAAACATGAGTTGGACGTATGACAGAGTATTTCTGTTCCAAATACACTCCTTGAGGATTTGTATAAGTTTCGGAAAATGTATGACGTCATAAAGGGCGGAATTCCTTGTATGGGCGCTTCTTCCGGATAAGCACACGCATATCAGCAAGAATGAGAGCAAGAGCACGCCCATCAACGTGCTTCGTTCGGGTTAATGAAGCCATCGACAGCGCTGTCATTTTATTATTAGACCACGAAATCAACAATGTCACTAAAGAAGTGTATTTTTGGTTGTGAGGGAAAGATAACCTTGTTCAGCTTCCCAAAGAATCCAGCGTTAAGGGAACAGTACGCAGTTTGTTTTTCCAGAGCTGCAACGGAGTTGTGCAAGTGTGTTTGTTTGTTCCCGGCATTTCGGTGACGAATGTTTTATAAATAAGGCCCAGTTCGACGCTGGATTTGCAGATTGTTTAAAACTGAAAGATGGAGTGGTCCCAACGATAAAAGATCCCGGTCATGAGTCGAAACCGCAGACGGTAAGCAAAATTGCATCAATGTCTGTGTTTTGTTGGCAATCAGCGTGTAAGTGCATATAATAAACAACACGAACGTATAGTGAATAAAAAGTTATCCAGGGATAATGCTATGATGTATTGTGTGTGTGTGTGTGTGTGTGTGTGTGCTCATGACTCTTTAGCTCCACCCACGGCACGCCTCCACGAGCTTAACTGTTTTCGGAAAGAATCGGTACAGTGTATTTGTCTTTTTATAAATCTGATAAAACTAAAGACTCTTCGGAGATATTAACAGGGTTTTTCCTGCACTGAAATTTTTTTGGCGGCCGCCAAAACGAATTTTTGTCCCGCCAAAGCCTTATTTGATCAGTTATTGTGATTTATGAGTGATGTAGATGACTGCTGCACTTGTGATAGGGCGCATGTTAACTGAGTGACAGAGAGAACGAGGAGAGAGCTCCTCCCCCGCGCGCGCACTCTCTCTGTGTTCAAAATAAGCAGTGTCTTAGCTCTTTCCCATATTTCACATATTAATCAAAATCAAAAGGTCAGAAGACCGAATCCATGTTGCACGTGGCGCATTCGGACAATTTTTTCCTTGAATTACCGCTGGGTGTGAATTGCGCTCAAAAAACGTTGACTCTTCTCTGACCAGCTGACATAAACCATACTTTTCAATAAACGGGAAAAAATTCTGTTCAGTTATGAAGTGTTTTCTGTGTTGACAAATCTTTCGCGATGTTCTAACAGACAGGATTCGCACACAACGCGTCTACTAATGTCCGATTCGCGACCTAATGACTCCTTTGAACCGAATTATTTTAACGACTAGTTAAAACAACTGATCAATCTGTCCAACACTGAACTCACGAGTCAGTTTAATCATTTACTCAGAACACCTCTGAAATGAGAACACAAGTGTGCTTACCCCATTTACCAAAAGTGGTTAGTAAGAATTCGTCTTAATAATCCACAGTATTTTCAGGTTATTTATATTGACAATGTGTAGTAAAATATATAAAATCATTTAATTTAGACTGGAGTTAGGTGAAACCAGAACAAAGTTGTTGTTAGCTAGCTGATAATTTTATTAAATTGTATATAATAGAAAATTAGGCTATTTGTTAATAATTTTTTTAATGCTACTTTTTAATATTAATATGATTATATACCAAAACAATTATCAGTAAATAGTGTAAAAAAATGAGGAACAAAAGAAACAAACATCAAGGTAAGAGATCATACATAATATGAGATATCAAAATAAGATAAGCAAAAATTACAAACTGTTTCTTTGCATTTATTTTAAATTTATTGTCAGTATTGCTTTTCGCAGATCACGTGGGTAGGGTACTTTTTACTGTGTGTGTGGATGACCATGTCTGTCAGTCACCACCGAAGACCATTTTTGACCCAGGAAAAACCCTGTATTAAGGATGCAATACTACTCTATAGGTACTCAAAATTAACATGAGATTGGCAGAAACTGTGTGAGTTATATACTCTTTAAAGTATTATTTGCTGACTGTTCAAATGCGGTGTAGATTAACGCATGTCGTTTGTGGTTCTTACAATTAAAAGTGCAGAGATGGATTTGTGTTTACAAACAACGTCCTCTGTTCTCCACTTATAACTTGTGGTGAAAAGATGACAAACATAGATGCACTACATGTTTTGTTTCACACTGGCCACTTAAGCAGAAGGCGTTTGTCACGTTCAGCTGAACCACGGCTTGTGTACTGTAAATACATACGAGTATCAGGTTCCGATCAATCGCCATGGTCACCTGCAATTTTCAGAATCCGACTCGGGCTCAAACTGATATGGTAAAACTGGCGACATTATTAACATTATCTTTATAATTGCTTTGGAAGCTGAAGCTTGCGATTATGGTAAGGGGCGTTACATTTCCGATGCATGCTTGAAGTGTTTCGGCCAATCACAACGCACTGGGTCAGCTGGCCGGTAACCGGACCGAATCAGAACGCAGATTTCGGTGCCTCATTTCGGTGCCACTTAAATTCAAACGTGCTGCCAGAGACAGACGCGCTCAGCGCTTGTCACGTATCACAACTATTCAGTGTTTTCAACCACATAATGTTTATTTTAGGTTCCAGACATTTAAATGCACATAAGTACTAGCAAGAAATACACACTGATGTCTATGGAAGCGGCAATAACAATCCTTTCAGTTATAATTTGACTATGTGTTTTATTCATATCAGATACACATTATATAGTATAGTTTACTCTATTCTTCTCCCAGTTCACTGGTCACTTACTTTCATGTATTTCGTGAGACGTGGATGAATTTACGTGATGTAAATCTGACAGATCCGATTCTCTGAATTGCGGCGCAAACTAACATGGCGACGCCCATAGCGCATTATAGATCAACTAACATGATCATTATAAAGGGTTTTAAATGACAAAACACATTCACTTACACATATTTGAAAATCAGAATATCAGATAGTTCATGACATAGTTAACAAGTTTGTGAATATTTTGAATAAAAAAGAAAAAAAGAAATAAAACCAATACATCTGTCATACAGCACTATTTTGGCTGCTGTGCGTCACGTGAGAAGCATGACTAAAATATTTAGCCAGAGAATATGGTCATATTTCTGGAAAAGAATTGCTGAAACTTGAAGCTGGTTTGTAGCATACCAAGAATACAGACTACTTTGCTGTTATTAGTACTGTAACTGTTATTTAGTGTTAAATTAGGCCTATTGTAGTTGGGTTAGGTGGCTTAGGTTTTATTGTGAATTTGTTAAGTAAATTTGTTGTGTTTTGTATTTATTTATATTTATATATTTAATTATACTTTAAACTTTTAATGAATTGTTCAATTTAAAGAATTTAAAAAAAATTTCAATAAAAAGCCATTCTTTAATGTCATCCACCGTCGTTTTGTGGCTCTTATTTAAAAACATTTTTTTTAAAGTATTGGTTCAGGCATCGTTTAGGCACCGGTACCATAAAAAACCCAAACGATACCCAATCCTACGGATGAGCAAAGTATACTGGGGTTTCAGGTGTGCGCTTAAACGGTCAAATATACACAAAAATGACAAAATGTCCATCTTGGCGAGTACTTGTATAAAGACAGTTATCCTATGTCTTAAGTGAATAAATAGATGGGAAAGAAATCGGATGCGTTTCATTATAATAGATCCATGTATTCTGTATTAAAGCCTAATGCAAATACCTGCTACTGTCAATTAATGTTAAACAAAAGACAAAGACAAAAATCACTCGGTGCTCTTGACTGAATAACTTTAGTAGTATTAATAAAAAATAATCAATGTATATTTAATTCATACAGTGAAGACTATGCAGTGTTTTAAAGTTTAACTCAGGGTTTAATGACTATTTTGACAACTGATTGTTTAATGCAATATTGCGTTCGGTATGCCATGAGAGTACCGCGATACGTACCGTGGGTGGTGTATCACGTTTTTTCGGTTCGGTTTGAATATCGTTAACTTACACCCCTAGTAAATATATCTAAATACTAGGGATGTGACAGTGAGGAAATTTTCTCACCGGTTAATCGACGTGTGAAAACACCGGTATCACCGACGGGGACTTTTAAATCGCCAATTCGAAGCAAAAGTAAAATGTGCACGGCTGCACGGGCATTCATAATGGTGCAGATCAGAGAGAACATTTTCAATTAATTCCTATGGAAGCTCAACTTGAACTAAAAACGCTCGCTCTTCTCCGCGCCAGTGCACACGCACCGCTATGAATACTTGGATACACGCCTAATAATAGTGCACATTTATCTAGGTTAACATTAGAGCGAGCATCCAATTAAAAATGCTACTACTTACAAGTTTAAAATGGTAAGCCATATTTGAGGTCGATGGATGATAGACAAACGTTTGATTTCCTGCCCAACATACTGTAATTACCACAAGGACCCGCCGTTAACAATCTGCCCCTTACGGACTACGTGACCTCGCCACTTCCTTTTTTTCTGCAACTAACCGACTAATAAAATTTTGGTTGACTAAGCCTCTTCTTGTCAACTAACATTTAGTGGACTATTCCACTATTCAACTATATTACTGATTACTGAGAATGACAGTTTTTGCATGAATAATATAGGCCTATGATATACTCAAGACAATGTATTATTCTTTTCTTTTTGTATTAGTATTTAAAAAGATTTAATTTACAATTAATATAATATCTTGATTCATTTTATGCAGTTGCAATAAATGCTTTAAGAATCTGTACAACTGAAGACTATTATTTTGTTGCACGGAACTGAGGAACAACTGATGATAGCGCGGTTTGATCTTTAGTTGATCAATCAGCGGAAAGGGCCGTTTCATTCCCACCCACATGTAGAGATCGAATATTCAAGCTGTTTATTAATTTTCTACCCCTGAAGCAGTGGTGTGCGGTGGTGTTTTAAATTGAGGAGGCAAAGTCCTCACGTTTTTTTATATACATCAAATGTTAATTTATGTCCCTGTTACACTTAATTTTCCTGGTTAAATAAACATTACATAAAAAAGAGAGACCAAATACAGTTCTATTTTGTATCTTTATGTTATGTTCTATTTATTCAAATCAAGTATACATTTCATCAAGTTTTTACATATTTTTATATTTATTACAAAATAATAACTAAATGCAGTAACAATTTAAACAATATATATTATTTGTGAACTAATGTTCAGCTTTTCTTTTTAATAGTCAACTTATTTTCAGCAGTCATCAAGCTTGTACATGTAGGCTACACTGTTTCCCCAAGCTGTTTGCTCACTAAAAACCCCACAGTCATCATGTTTTCAGGTCATTTCAAGTTTGATTTTGATGTGACATAATGCGGTGATTTCTAAATGGCTGTGTTGTTTACTTACTTTTTCCATTAGTCTTCCCATTAACGCATCATTATCTTCATTCAGGCCGATCCGTGATCGCGCACGAAAACAAAAGGCGGAATTTATCGCATGAACCAATCATATCCAATTATAACCCATCATATCCAATCATAGCGCGATAGAGACACTGCCTCCTCTCAGTGACTTTTCCCCATTCATTTCAATTACCCAGCACAAAGTTCAGTGCACGCTTTAGGGTATCTGCTTTAAGTCAATGGGGAGAGAGGAGGCGCGCCTCCCGCTGTAACTTCACCTGTGGGTGTCGCTGTTGGACAGTATAACTTTATAAAAACGATTGACTTTTTCAATAGTAATCGTCAAATTTTGTAATATTTTCTTTGTTTTATTTTTGTAATATCGATTATTTTCTCATCCAGTTTTTTTGAGGAGGCACTGCCTCCCTTGCCTCCTTGGAGGAAACACCCCTGCCCTGAAGGTAAACACAAAAACGTAAGCTGAATTTTCAGGGTTCCTTTTCGAAAACGGTTCACTCGTATTGTGTCTGCTAGACGCTTATGGGAAAACTCCTTTTCTCGAAAATACTGAAGCCTTTATTTTAAAACGCAGTGCAGCTGCACAGCCAGCATAGTGCAGAGCTATAAGCACGCTGATTGGCTGGGCTGTGGGAACTGCACGAACCTATGGCGAGGCGGTATAACTGCGCGAACCAATCAGGGCGCGTCCCGCCACCAGCGAGCTGAGCCCGCCAAAATGGGCGGAGCTACTGGATATAAAAAAGCGGCCCATTTCGCCATAGAAATCAGATTTATTCTTTCTAAAAGAGCCGCGTTGTTTCAAATGCCACACCCCAACTGTGGTACATGCAGAGCAGTGAGTGCATTTCCTGCCTGGGCAAAATCCATGCATAAACTGCACTCACTCAGGGCGGCTGTTCTCACTGCGAGAGCATGCCGCTCTCCTCTCTGCGTTCGCGGCTAGCTTTCTTTTCACAGAGCGACCCCGCCCCTCACGCCCTCCCGTTTCTCGCCTCCCAGGAGCCTCGGAGGAAGAAACAGCGGGGTCAGAGGACTCATGAGCGAGTGAGCTCACGCCGGCTCAGACCCCGCGTGCCTCACTCTCTCCAAATAGAGAGGTTTCGCCGGTGCTTTTCACCCAAACAGACCAGCGCCCCTCGTGTGAAGCGAGCGGACTCGTCTCGTTTGGTGGCTCGGAGGAAGACCTCCACGATGACTGCTTGTCATTGGCGGCCTCTGAAGGCGAGGATTGGTCGGGCTCAGTGGATGACCCCACCTCAGACCAGAATGAGTGGTTCTTGCCGGGGCGCCAACAGGCCCCTCGTCAGCGATCAGCGCCGTTCTTCCCTGAAGTTCACAATGAACTCACAAAGTCGTGGTGCACCCCCTACTCGGCCCGCCTACGCACTTCCGCCTCTGCAGCGCTCTCGACTTTATATGAGAAACTGCCCCCTCTGGAGGAAGCAGTGGCTGCGCATCTCTGCCCGCCCACCGCCTTTGGATGGAAGGCCAAAGTGACTCATCCATCTAAGCCATGCAGAACAACTTCAGCTCTCGCCGGCCGAGCCTATGCCTCCGCTGGTCAAGCTGCCTCAGCCCTGCACACTATGGCGGTCCTCCAGGTGTTCCAGGCAAAGCTCCTCCGCTCCATGGACGAGTCTGGACCGGACCCGGTAGCCTTCCACGATCTGCACAGTGCCACTGATCTGGCATCTAAGCGCTTCCCGTTTCTTAAACGCCAGGGCCCCCGGCCTAGAATTACGCTGGACCCTGAGCCTCGGAAGCCTTCCTGATCAGAGAGCAAAAAGGAAGAGGAAGGGGTTAAGTCTCGCTGCGGCCGGACCACCCCGAAAAAGGCTCATGTGTTTCTCCCAACCCCCTTTTCAGTTCAGGCGGTTGGAGATGTTCTGTTTGCAACCAAAGGGCCCGTTCTAACTCACGCACCCTTGCAACCAAACGCTGTTTCAACAGCGACCAAAATAAAACACCAAAATTCTCAACAAAAGAGCACTTTTCCTCTTCCAAACACCTTGGCGCCCGGGCCCCCAACTTATGGTGGCCTGCCTCCAGACTTTATTCAGCCCCTAGCCACTCGGGCCGAGGCCATCCCCAACGTGTCAGAATGGGTACTGAATACAATAAAACAAGGTTACTCGCTCCAATTTGCTCGCAGACCTCTGCGCTTTCATGCCGTGGTCAACACATTGGTAAGGAGCAACGTAGCTCACATCCTCCGCACCGAAGTGTCAAACCTGCTAGCGAAGGGTGCTGTCGAGACCGTTCCCCCTTCACAGAGTGAGTCAGGCTTCTACAACCGTTACTTCCTCGTACTGAAAAAGGATGGCGGCCCAGGGGATTGGTTTTTATCAGTGGATCTGAAAGATGCATACTTTCACATCCAAATAGCCCCCATCACAGACCGTTCTTGAGATTTGCGTTCGAGGGCGTGGCTTATCAGTACACAGTCCTGCCATTCGGGCTGTCACTGGCACCTCGTACATTTACAAAATGCATGGATGCGGCTCTCTCCCCCCTGAGACAGCAGGGAATGCGCATTCTGAACTACCTTGACGACTGGCTCATTTTGGCCCAGTCGGAGGCCGAGTTACAAACTCACAAATCCTGGCTCCTCAGCCACCTAGAATGCCTTGGGCTCAGGATCAACTTATCCTTATGAGCTTATGAGTGTACTGTCCCCCAGCCAGCGAATAAACTTCCTGGGAACAGTTCTCGACTCTGTCCAAATGAGAGCCTGGCTTGCGCCAGAACGCGCTCTCACCATTCAACCGCTAGCTGCATTGTTCAAAACGGGATTTTACCTCCCCCTCAGAACCTTTCAAAGGGCACTGGGCCTTATGGCCTCTGCATCGTCAGTACTCCAGTTAGGTCTACTACATATGCGCCCTCTGCAGCGTTGGCTGAAGCCCCGAGTCCCGGCTCATGCTTGGCGGTCCGGCCGCCTTCGCATCTAGGTGAACCACGGCTGTATCAAAGCCCTGGCCCCCTGGAAAGACACCAGACTGGCGTAAGCATGGGTCTAGTCTTGAGGAGGAAGGTGGTTTCAACAGACGCCTCCAACCTAGGTTGGGGAGCTCTGTGCGAGGGCAGGCCAACCTCCGGCCTCTGGTCGAGCTCAGAGAAATGGCTACATATCAACTGCCTCGAAATGAGAGCAGTCTCCCTAGCCCTAGAAACCTTCCTCCCGAACCTGGCTAGACACCACGTCTTGGTCCAGATGGACAACAATCGCAGTGGTGTCCTACATAAATCGCCAGGGCGGAACAAGCGTGCTGTCCTCCTAATAGCCCCTCTCTGGCGGACCCAAACATTGTTCCCCGAGTTGATGCAGCTGCTCGAAGCAGCTCCTTGGCCAATACCCCTGAGGGAGGACCTCCTCACTCAGGCGAACGGGACAGTCTGGCACCCCCGTCCTGACTTGTGGGCCCTCCATGTATGGCCCCTCATCGGGTACCAAGGGATCTCCCAGAAAGAGTCCTAAACCCTATCACTGAGGCTAGAGCTCTGTCCACAAGGCGCCTCTACGCCCCTTAAATGGTCAGTGTTCGCCAGCTGGTGCTCAGCTCGGAACCAAGCTCAGGCGGGAGTTTAGAGTGAAGTCGTCAGCTTAAATAGCACGGGGTGATTGAACTGGATTCCCATAAGCGTCTAGCAGACGCAATACAAGTAAACCGTTTTCGAAAAGGAACGTACTCGGTTACTCACATAACCTTGGTTCCCTGAGAATAACGGGAGGGTCAAAGACGAGACGTCACAGTTTTGGTGTCCGCATCAAATTAAGTTTACATAAGTCATTTTATATACATGAAAACATGTTAACCCCCTGAACCCGAAGAACGCGCCCGCGCGTTTGGCTGGATTTTTCCTCATGACAGTGTAAAACAACTTAAAATACTCCGTCATTTTTGGCCTCACAGACATGAACGATATGTCTTTACAAAGCTTAAAGTGTCTACTTTTTTTTTATGTACACTCAAAATAAAAACTAAATGTTGTGCTTTTCGCTAAATAAAGAAAACAAACAGGATGCGCGTTCTCCCGTCTGTCTCCCTGTGATGTCTACTCTGAAATGCGTCTGAAAATAAACTCAGAACTCAGAGAATACTTGTCACACAGACACGACAGATATATCTTTATAAAGCTTGGAATGTCTACTTTTAAATGAAGTCATTTATATAAAAAAACAAATATTATCTGTTTATGTAATCCGTATGAAAACAGCAAGAGGTACAGTTCCTCCAGCGGCGCCTCATTAACTTTAATGTGACCACACCCACACGCGCAAAGTGATTCACATGCAAATCGTCCACGAGGAAGGAACGCGAACCTGTAAACGTCCCCCATCACCTCAAAACAAAGAATCAGCTTCTTCATTCTTCTGATTTTCATCGAGTTTGGAAGACACGCTGTGAGTTTACCTTGGATTTACCTCAGAAGAAACAGAACGTGATTTATGAGAATTTTTAAGGTAAAACATTTCTTCTCACTTATTAGCGTTATTGATGCAAAAACTTCACATTGTAGGCTACTAGTTGAACTATTGCCAGACTGAAATGTGTGAAATCAACGGAAACATGTTGAAATATGAAATAGGTAGGCAACCTTTCAGTGCTAAATAAAGATACACGTACGACATGGGGATATTTTATGATCTATAATGTTAAACACAGCATGATATAAAAGTAGGGTTGCCAACTGTCCCGTATTAGCCGGGACGTCCCGTTTATTGGGCCTAAATGTCCTGTGACTGTCCCGTTTATTGACTGCTACGCTGATGTAACCACTGACTGAGGGGCCGTTCACATATGTTGCGTCTATTGCGCGCTCAAGTTCGTTATTTTAAATGTAGACGCGCGATAAGCGCGCTCAAATAAAGAGACTAATTCGTTTTCGTTCATCTTGCACTGTCCCTGTTTGCATTTTTGCCCTCAACGTCTCTTTTGCGCTGTATTTTTTTACCACTGCTCTATGTGTTGTTTTCATGTGTAAATCCAAGTAGCTATACACTACCGTTCAAAAGTTTTAGATTTTGTAATGTTTTCAAAAAAAATTCTTCTGCTTAACAAGGCTGCATTTATTTGATCCAAAATACAGCAAAAACAGTAATATTGCCAAGTATTTTTATAATTTAAAATAATTGTTTTCTATTTGGATATATTTTTAAAATGCAATTTATTCCATTTTATTTACTTCAGTTTCACATGATCCTTCAGAAATCATTGTAATATGCTGATTTGCTGCTCAAGAAACATTATGAATGTTGAAAACATTTGTGTACAATTTATTTCAGGATTCTTCGATAAATATAAAGTTCAAAACAACAGCATTTATCTTAAATAGAAATCTATTGTAACATTATACACTACCATTCTGAGTAAGAGTTTAGTTTTTTTTGTTGCTGTTTTGTTTTTTGTTTTTTGAAAGAAATTAATACTTTTATTCACAAAGATGCCTTATATTGATCAAAAAACACAGTAAATACATTTATAATGTTACAAAATCTTTTTATTTCAGATAAATGTTATTCTTTTGAACTTTGTTATTCGTTTGAACCCAGAGGGAACTTTCCGTTCCCTCTGGGTTAAATCTTTGATTTATCAAAGAATCCTGAAAAAAATTACACAAATGTTTTCAACAATTGAATATTTCACAATATTACTGTTTTTACTATTTTGGATCAAATAAATCCAGCCTTGGTGAGCAAAAGAGACTTATTTAAAAAAAAAAATTATCTACAGATCTAAAACTTTTGAACGGTACTGTAGATCTAAAGTCTTTATGTAAAGAAAATATATAGTCAGATTAATTCTTTTAAATTAAACGTGATTTTGTGAATAAGCTACAAACAATACATTCAATCATTAAGTCTCCTCACATGCATTCTCTATAGTTCCCTCTGTCACATTCCTCATTGATATTCAGGGAAGGAGTCGTTGACGCCTCAGGTGTGAATCACAGCATTATTCATGATGGTCCACACCCTCCCCGCATACAGCCATTCTGACAATAAGTGTCTTACAAAAGTTAAATGACTATATTGTTTTGTATGAATGAGTGATCAAAATGGTTTTCACATTGTTTTGAAGAAAAAAACTCTAGGCAACAACATCCAGTTCTGAAAAGCCTTGTGAACAAATGTTTACTGTGTGTTATATGGCCTGATTTCAGTGATTTAACATTTTAGTTTTTTCAAAAACTAAGCATAAACATTATTTTCTCAAAACTACAAACTTTTATGTACATGTTGCTCATATATTACTGTAGCCCTGTTTGTGCTAAATACAGTGTAATCAGACTTTAGCCATTAATATGCTTTAAAGCAACTGAAAAAAACACAAATGTCAGAGCATGTCAAACTTCTTCAGGGCCACAAAATATCCTTAGGGTCCAGAGGGTTAAATGCAAGTAAAGTGTCTACTTTAATATTTAAAATAACTTTTGTCAAAATAAAATGTCAACATATGGGGGAAATAATGTTCCAAAGTGTAAAATTGTCATTCAGCGTAATGGTCCGGACTTTGATTTTGCCATTACATCTTTAAATAAACATATAAAATACCAAGTTAAAAAATATATTTGTTTTCTTGGCATTTTCAAATAAGTGTTGGCTGTGTTATATTAAAAGAACTATGTCTTTATTTTTTTAAGTATTTAAATAACCAGGGGACTTTTGTCCCGAAAATGCAGTTTGCAAGAGATCATTCAGTGTAACAGGATCAAGAAGCCATTCTGAAATCATATGAAAAACAGATAGACATTCGACAGTCTGTGACATCATCAAAAGGCACCCTGAAGACCATGTGGTGCTGCAGAAAACTGAATTTATTGCTCTTAAATATTTGATAGTTCCACCTTTTCATGGTGTGGTAGCCTATGTTACAAAAACGCATGTCATTCAGTGAAATGCCAAAAAACACATTGTTACATTTTTTGAAAAATAGCTAGATGTTGTGAATAATTGTGATTAACTTTACTGCTCAAGCTCACTGTTTGATATAGGTGGCCAGTTGATGGCCTGCAATATAAGCTGAAGTAGAAGTTTCGTCATTCAAGGTAATGTTTTTTCATTAAGTGTAATGCAAATTTTCTGTTATACCAAAGTGTCATCCATTACACTGAATGACAGTATCACTGTATAAATAACAATTTTAGCATCTTATTTATATTACAGATAAATGAGGAATGTTTAGCACGGACAAATGTGTGTTAAACTTAATAAATATTAATATTTTAATGCATTTCTGTATTGTTAAAATATTAATATTTATTAAGTTATTAAGTTTGTGTTATTGATTCATTTTAGATGCCCACAAACAGAGAGATTTGTTTTAAATTATTAAATTTAGTTATATTTTAAATGATATTCACTTCCTTACAAAAACTTCCTACTGACAAATTGATAAAACCTAGTGGTTTGAAGGATAGTGGCAAAGTAGAAAGATTTAAAAATTACAATTAATTAGTATTTGTGGCTGCACTGTGATCCTTAAATAGAGTCTTTTAATATGTCAACAAATAATTTCTGTTTTAAATATGCCTAATAAGATTTTCTGATACAAAAATATTGTTACACTTAATGACATTTTAGTGGGTGTCTTCTGTAAATCATGGTAAAAAATGTATGATAATCATTATTTTTTGCTCAGAAAAATATAAAATTAAACAGGACATATTCTAATGTACAGGGGAAAAAAACTAAATTTAAAGCTGTATTACACATTTATTTTTTTGATGCTTGAAACCCCTGTTTCGTCTTTGACCCGGGAACGAGTATTGCGTAGACGGCCGTGCTATTAAGCTTCACGTCCAAGTATTGTCGCTTCAGTCGAATTAACCTGATTTCTAATGGGTCGCCTTTATAGCTAGTAGCTCTGCCCATTTTGGTGGGCTCAGCTTGCTGATGGCGGGACGCGCCCCGATTGGTTCGTGCAGTTACGCCGCCTCGACATAGGTTTGTGCACTTCCTGCAGCCCAGCCAGTCAGCATGCTTATAGCTCTGCACTATGCTGGCTGTGCAGCTGCACTGCGTTTTAAAATAAAGGCTTCAGTATTTTCGAGAAAAGGAGTTTTCCCATAAGCGCCTAACAGACGCAATACTCGTTCCCGTTATTATCAGGGAACCGAGGTTACTTGAGTAACCGAGTACGTTTTTTTTTTTTAAAAAACGAAAAAGGTGCCGTTTTCTCATTTTTCTACTTTCTGTATATATATATATATATATAAAACGAATTAACGAATGATACATGGATGTTGGATGTACATGGAATGGATTCATCATGAACATGGATGTTTAATGGTCTCTCACAGGGTCCTGCAAGTCATTTTTAGCATGAAATGTTCATCAAAGGCAGTAAAACATAAACACTAAAATTAAATATTAGAACAAACCCCAGTTTCCACCTGACAGACATAAATTATGTTAACCTGAATTTTCTTCTCTATACACTGAAACAGAGTGGAAAAGCTGCCCTATTTTTATTTTTTATATATTGTTATTTACAAATATCAGGCATTTAATTTAGACTTATATGGCAAGGGGATATAAATGCGCAGTTCACTTCCTAATAAGTAAAATTAAGTGTATGACTTAAATAATGTAGTCAACTTGTCTCCAACATTGTCTCCAAATAGCACGTGTACAATCTATTTTGAAATTAAGTGACAGCAACACTTCAATCAATGGGGGGGGGGGGGGGGGGGGGGGGTGTTAGTAACGCAATGTTACTAACACGCTCTCATTCGCTCAATATGCTGAGGGATTTGCGTAGCGAAATCTGATAGCCTACATGAATACTCTTCTTCGCTGCCTAAGTATATACCAATTGCAGGGCCTGTTGGCAACAACAGGAGATAATAAACATACGGCGAAGCTTTTACAATGTCTCATAAATTGTGGAGGACACTCCATACAAACCAGCTAAAACTGTTTTGCATTCTGCGGAGTCTGTATCAATGAAAAGTCTTAAAGGCATGAGAGACATTAGAAGAAAATGTACTTTAGCAGAATATGCTCAAGACAAGACAAAAAATAATCCGAAAAACTCACCTCAGAAAAGCACTGCGTTTTCTAAAATAATGAAATGTCCCCCAAGATGTAGCCACACTCCAGGGATAAACGCAAACGGTTATTTTCACGTCGTGATCACCATATCCAATGTCACGCTGTTATAACGGTTATGATTACAGTCCGGAGCTCTACAGTCTACCGAAAGGAGATTAGCTAAAATAGTCAATATGGCCGGCGTTAGGAATGAAGCACAAGGCGTGGTTGGATGATAGATGAGAAGGGGGAGACGTGCGATGAGAAGTGGGACTCCTTGTTGGTTTTAATTTAGAGGTGTCACAAGTATAAACCCACCAAAAACATTTAGCTACTACAGTATTTGCCAACATATCTAACGTTCTTTTATTCATTTTTTTTCCTAATATTTTTTTTTTCCAAATAGATCTACTCTATGAACTCTGTGAACACATACAAAAGAATCTTGTCGGTTTTTTGTAAATTATTTTTTAAACATCTGCCTGTCAACTTAAACGCACGAAAATAACAGCTGTAAATCAGCTTATGAAACAATACTTTTAACCCATGTCAGAGTCACGGTTCACTAAACTCAAAGCAATTTTCATCTTTTACGTAGTTGTGTGGTTTTTGTTTGTTTGTTTGTTTGTTTGTTTTGGGGCCAGGGTCTCCCCTGCACTCTTGCTGACAAGGATAAATAAATAATTAAAATGATAAATGTAACTACTAACAATGCTAGGCTATGTAAAGAAATAATAACTGTGCTAATATATCTGATGTTTGAGAACAAATTAGAGAATGAAATAGGCCTATATGTGAATCATTACTAAAATAGTATTTATTACAAAAGTGCCTATGTGGTGCCATCTAGTGAAAAATAATTATTGTGCACTTTAGAACATAGTGAAAAGCTGTCATCTGAGTGTAATTTCTGTAAGGGGTTATTTACACTTGGTCATGGTCAGTCACGATTACAATTTTTTTGTTGTTGCATATTTTACTGAACGAAGTGCCCTCAATTATGCTATACATGCACATAGCCTACCTCTTGCTTAAAATGTGCATCTAAGTGCATTTACTTGATCTTTTCATGATAATATCCAATCAGTAAAAACATAAAAAGTGACCAAGTGTAAACATTCATAAATACTGTAACGACTTGACTGGGCTAAGGGTAAATGCATCTGATTGTTTGGGGCCCCATAACAAAAATAATAATTGATAATATTGTTTGATCAGTTACAATGTGATGTTGATTCTAAATTACTTTTGTGAAAATATTGAAAATACAACTAAAATGTAATGTCCATATAAAACAATGTTGCCATCTGATGTACCAAGTTAATGTTGAAACAGCATTAATATTTCAACTACACTTCAGTGGTAGCCTATATCAACAAATTCCTGACCATTTCAAGGACACCTTTCCAACAGTTGAGTCACTTTTAATAGTTGAACACAATCAATGACAAAAAGATACTAAAGTAAAAAAGTGGGACAAAAAGGACAAAAGTACTACAAACTTTAAAAATATAATTAGTTTCAGAAGTCTGACATCATTATAACTACAAGCAGTCCAACGGTTCAGGCGCTGAACCCGTTAATCTAGGACAGACTTTAAGTATCACCTCTGCTTAAAAGGATGCAATCTAATCCTGTTTACATGAAAAAGGCCTGCTCCCAAGCAGGTTTGAGTTTACGGACCTGTTGCTATGACAGCAACTCTGGGATAAGCTTTGAAGAACCTAACAATCCTGGATCATGTCAAATGGTCAACAGTAAAATCCAGATACCCAGCTAACAAAAAGTTGTTGTCAGAACGTTTTGTTAACATTCCCTTTAAGTTATGAAAACGTTATTTGGGAATGTTTTGTACATGTTGAAAACGTCCAGTTTTTTTAATGTATTAAGAACGTTTTTTGTGGGGTCTCTGCGAACGTTACAGGAGCATTCCATTCAAGCATTTTGAAAACATTACGAAAACGTTATTACGGAATGTTCTTTAAATGTTTAAAATGTCCACGTTTAAAACGTTTTTTCTTGTGTATGTGAACGTTATAGAAACATTCCATTCTATCATCTTGAAAACGTTATGAAAATGTAATTAGTTTATGTTCTTTAAATGTTAAAACTGTGCATTTTTTCATGTATTAAGAACGTTTTTTCTTGGTTTATGTGAACGTTATAGAAACATTCCATTCTATCATCTTGAAAACATTATGAAAACGTTATTTCTGAATGTTTTTTAAAGATTCAAAATGTCCAGATTTTTCATGTATTGTGTTTTTCTAGGTTTATGTAAACGTTAAAGGAACATTCAATTCTGTCATCTTGAGAATGCTAGGAAAAATGTTTAAACGTTCAAACATCCTCCAAACATTGCCCTGGGAACATTTTTCATATTTTAATATATTTTCAAATTTTATTTGTCAACCTTTTGCCAAGGATAAGTGCACTACTGTAACATACAATACATCTAAACAATATCATAACTGATATCTTATTTTACTTTCACATTTTATATACTCAAACATTCCACAAACTGAAACATTCCAAATCGTATAACAAAATACTTTGTGTAAAACAACTAATTAAGTGTGTTGTGTGTCCTCTTTTCCAGAAGTCTTTGCTTCGGGCTGAAGTGACACCTTAAATTGTGGCATCTATAGAAAAAAAAAACATAGTATTAATATCATTTGCATTGTTTTCTTTATTAATTTTTTACAAACAGAACGGAACTTAATGGCATTAAATTCACAGGTTAAGACTAAACATACAATTATTTCTAATGGTAATAATGTTAATAGTAATGTTGCCAGAGCAACAGAGAGAGCTCACAAACAGAAAACATTAGTTATAATGCCAGTGGGTAGCAAGTAAGTAGCCTTTAGCATTGCAAATTAATATATTTCTGGCTTGTGTGGTGATCAGAATCCCCATCTGAAGTAACTTTATTTCACACTCGCTGGTGCCTGAAAGTGAGTTTTTTTAACTGGAAATTGTTTTAAATGTCTTAAATATTTTTATTTTTAAAATAATTTTTGTTAGCCTGATGTTATGGAAAATGAGCAGCGGTGTTGAGGCTCTCCTGACTCGAACTTCGCTCATACCCACTCCTCAAAACCAGGCTTACTTTGGACCAAGGCCCGATGAAGCCTCGCAAGTGGCAGTGGAAACGTGACAGGCTCTGGCACGCCCTGGCACACTTGCTTTAGGCCCAACAGGGGAAAAACGGCTAATGTTAATTAATAAGTATTTTACGTTAAAAATTAATGTTATGAAACGTATAAGAGTCACTAATTCATAAAATATAAAGCGGCAAAGCCCATCTGCACTCAAATAAGAGTTCAATTTAACACAGGCCAACCATTTAAAAATAAATCCCACATCACAAGTAGCCTATATTTGTCTCCCGCATAAATGACTGCAGGAGTATTTACTACCCAGTCATACAAACTCTGCATAACTCTCACCTGTTAGAAGGTATGCGATCTGGCCTCAGAAGTCGACATATATTAAGGTGAACTGCAGACTTTGGATACCATTGGTTTGAAAATGGCGCTGCATGGAGCGTATACACCGAGGTGACGTTAAACGTGGAAGACGGCTTGTTTGATTTGAAGTGCACAGCACAGACAAATCGGTGTATGACCGCGAGGTCAATGCACTTGCGCTATCTTGGCTGTGGTAGTCTAGTGGTTAGAAAACAGACGTGTATTCTGCCGACCCGTGTTCAAGAATATAAAAAAGCCTGTGGGGAACAAAACCTGACGATCCATTCACAATGCAACATTTTCTCCAACCAATATGCCTATATAAGTCGTTTGTCACTTCCCTGAAATAGGACCCATAAGAACCTTTACTAAAGTTGCGCCCCTATCGACATTTTATCTGCATTATATTTACGGTTTCTTGTAGCTCAGTTGGCAGAGCATTGCAATATCAATATGCAATCATGCGATCGTGGGTTCGATCCCAGGGAACGCATGTGCTCATAAATATTATATGCACTATAGATCACTAAGGGTAGGTTTAGGGATGGGGTAAGTGTAGTCGTTAATTTAAAAAAAAAAAAAAAAAAAATTCTAAATATTCACGGTAAGACCACACATTGCGTTTAAATGAACACGCATTTTGATTGGTAACGACAGTCATTCGTCATTTTTAATGACAACAGACGTAACACGACACTGTTATTATTTTTACGCCAGCTAGAGGGCGCATGACTTTAAAACGTAAATATAGGTCTTAATAAGGTGCTTGAAAAACTACCTTTTTTTCCAGTAATGCAGTGGTTATTGACATAACCTTTAAAGTACAGAAAATATAAAATAAGATAGCCTATATGTTCTGGCATATTCTGTGCTAAGAAATTACATTTCGTTCATAAAATACATGATGATTTATTGCAGAGTGTGTGTAGTTTATAAACCAATCATAAATTTGTCATTAGGACAATATAGGGAAAAAAATAGAATAAAAATTATTGGTTCTTGTTCAGCAGTGTATTTTATTTCTTAAGTTAAACTTAAGAGGTAAGAAAAAATAAAAGCTGCAGCCATGTTAATTAAAGTAAGATCAGAAAAATTGTTTAGGCCTATTCTTGTTATGTACTGGTTGCACTTATAATTTCTGTTCCCATTACTTCTAAAATTATGGCATTCCAAGAAGGTTATGAGAACGTATTCGCTCAACATTATGAGAACATCAGTCAAGCACAAATAACATCATAAAGACGTTGCAAGAACGTTGTTGTGAGAACGTTTTCGCTCAACATTATGAGAACATCAGTCAAGCACAAATAACATCATAAAGACGTTGCAAGAACGTTGTTGTGAGAACGTTTTCGCTCAACATTATGAGAACATCAGTCAAGCACAAATAACATCATAAGAACGTTCCAACAATGTTGTTCTAAGAATGTTTCCTCTCAACGTTACGAGAATGTATTTGAACTATGAAAACATTATAAGAATGTTCCTGAAACATTATTTTAGGAATGTTTTTTTCTAACATTTACATAACTTTTACATAACGTTAGTGAAAGTTATGGAAACGTTCCCTGTTAGCTGGGTTCGTGGACAAATTTGGGCACGAAGGTCTCAGGTGTGATCCCAATTTTTTTTTTCAAATAAATGTTATATCACCATCTTCGATAAAATAAAATCTATCAATTTATGCCTTTTTTGTGATTTTTTGGGTATTAATGAATTTATTTACCTCTAAAAGTACCATATTTTTTATGTAAAATATGCATATTTTTATGTTAATTTTTATATTTAATATTTCTTTAACTTCAGTAAAAAAAATCATTTCAGTAAGTCCAGACAGCCAAAACCTAAAAATGTGGTGACTTTGGTGACCTCTGGTGACATGATGGTATAAAAATAATAAAAAGCTTAAATATCAATAGCCACTAGATGGCAATAGTATTCAATGGCTGCATATAGGCTGAACTATTGCCATCTAGTGGCTATTGATATTTTAGCTTTTTATTATTTTTGTTGTATAGGCTCACTCCTTCATTTGTGTGTATGTATGATCTGCATTGTGTTGGATTTATTGATTTTTATTGGACAAATAAAAAAATAAAAAATGCTCTGAATTACAGTTTTTCCCATTAATTCCTATGGGTGCCCATTTTTGTCCACGAAGGACCAATTAAGGAGTTTTTTTTTTCAACCACTTAACATTGTTGAATCGAGTCCAATTGTTTTTTTGTGTGTTCAGGTGGCAAACTTAGGAAAAGTCTTGTACTGCTCAGATTAAGGGAAGTATTTAAAAAAAAAAAAAAAAAATGATTTTGCCCACATTTGTCCCGAAAGTCTCTTAGGACCTGGGCACCTCACAGTCATTGAGTCAACCATGAACTCCTCTGTATACCAAAGTATTCTAGAGTCAAATGTGAAACCATCTGTCCAACAGCTAAAGATTGGCTAAAATTGGGTCATGCAACCGGACAATGATCCGAAGATCACCAGCAAATCTACAACAGAATGGCTGAAAAAGAAAACAATGAAGGTGTTGCAATGGCCCAGTCGAAGTCCAGACCTCATCCTGACTGAAATGCTGTGACAAGAGCTGTGCATTAACAAATGGCCACAAACCTCAACAAACTGAAGCAATGTTGTAAAGAGTGGACCAAAATTCCTCCAGAATGATGTGAGAGACTGATAAATCATGCAGAAAATGATTACTTCAAGTTATTGCTGCTAAAAGTGGATCTACAGGCAATTGAATGATAATGGCAATCCTAACTTTGTCACCCATGGTTTTTCCATCTTGACTTTATTTTTGCTAAATAAATAATGACACAGTGTAATATATAATGTGTTGTTGTTCATCTGAGGTTTTATTTTCCAAATTTTAAGACCTGCCAAGCTCTAGATGATTTTTTATTATGTCCTGATACAGAAAACGTCTCGGTTACGTATGTAACCCTCGTTCCCTGAAGGAGGGAACGGAGACGTACGTTGGAACTGACCGACGAATTGGGATCTGTTTTCAGAGACCAATCTACTTCGAGTGATTAAAAACGAGCCAATGGACATTGGCATGTGGTTCACGCATTCCACACACCGCCCCGCAGCGCGGGTATAAATACGGAAGTGGAATACCGCATCATTGCTTTTCAACTGAGGAGCCGAGACGAGTGACTCGGCCTTCAGCTGAAGCACAGCACCTGGCGACGGGACGTACGTCTCCGTTCCCTCCTTCAGGGAACGAGGGTTACATACGTAACCGAGACGTTCCCTTTCAGTCGGTCACGTTCGACGTACGTCGGAACTGACCGACGAATTGGGATCCCTACCAACACGCCAGGGATGCTGGCCCTTCCAGCGTCCTGCCTGAGTTCACTGGACCACACCTATGTTGGAGTGGGAGTCAGGGCTCCCGGCAGGGATGGTCAGTCACTGCTGTTCCTGCAAGACCCACTCAGTATGACTATTGGATAACGCTGGGAAAGCGTGCCTGTCTCGTGGAGATGGTTGCGGAGCCACGTCCTTCAATGGAAGGAGAGGTGGCGGAATACACATAAGGACTAACCTATCAGGGTAGTACTACATATGGCAGTCTCTGGGGTGGATCCAACCTGATCCCAGGGGGGAAAGAACACCACCAGAGACGACAGAGCGGGCTCTGTCAAGGGAAAGACACGGGGCTACCCAAGTAGGGTAGCTGGTACCGTGGAGAATACACATATGGGGTTGCCGTTAGGGAACCGCTACATATGGACCCCAGCCTACACACACGTTCCACAAGCATACGGGTGCAGGCCTGGCGTCAGACGGCCGCAACGTCTGACACCGAAGGGGTGACGGAGGAGCTCGACAGGGTTAGCCGTTTCCGGGGAACACAACTGGAGATAATAGATGCACGTATGACAATAGACGCACGTATCCGGCCCAGGGGGCGGGAGTGGCGTTGCAAGCCGACACTAGAACTGGCACTTAGCGCTACTGGCCACTGGGGGCAAGGATGCGGGAAGATACCGGCTCTACACGGAGGCTACAGAATCTAGCGTGTTAGGTGTCGTGTTAGGTGTCGCCCAGCCCGCAGCTCTACATATATCTGTCAGCGAGGCGCCTTGAGCCAGCGCCCAGGAGGAAGCTTCACTCCTTGTGGAGTGCGCTCGCACCCCAAATGGGCAAGGCACGTCTTGGGACTGGTAAGCCAAGACGATAGCATCCACTATCCAGTGGGCTAACCTCCGCTTGGAGACAGCGTTTCCCTTCTGCTGGCCTCCGTAACAGACGAAGAGCTGCTCTGAGGTTCTAAAGCTTTGAGTTCGGTCCACGTAGGCGCGGACGGCGCGGACGGGACAGAGCAAAGCTAGGGCTGGGTCTGCCTCCTCCGAAGGCAGCGCTTGCAGGTTCACCACCTGATCCCGGAAGGGAGTGGTAGGAACCTTGGGCACATATCCAGGCCGGGGTCTCAGGACAACGTGAGAGTTGGCCGGCCTGAATTCTAGGCACGATTCGTTGACCGAAAGTGCATGCAGGTCCCCTACCCTCTTGATTGAGGCCAATGCAGTCAGGAGCACTGTCTTCATGGACAGGATGTTTAACTCTGCAGACTGCAAAGGCTCAAAGGGAGGACCCTGAAGTGCTCTGAGCACCAGGGCTAGGTCCCAAGAGGGTACTGAGGTTGGACGAGGAGGATTCAGTCTCCTCGCACCTCTGAGGAACCTGACGATTAAGTCATGCTTCCCTAAGGACTTACCTTCCACTGCATCGTGATACGCCGCTATTGCGGCGACATACACTTTGAGGGTGGAGGGAGACAGCCTTCGCTCCAGCCCATCCTGCAGGAAAGAAAGCACGACATTAATCGAACACCTTCGGGGGTCTTCCCGGCGGGAAGAACACCACTCAACGAACAGGTTCCACTTCAACATGTAGAGGCACCTCGTAGAGGGGGCTCTAGCAGAAGTGATGGTGTCTACCACTGCTTGTGGCAGGCCACCTAGAACCTCCGCGCCCCGTCCAGGGATCAGACATGGAGTTTCCAGAGGTCTGGACGCGGGTGCCACAGAGTGCCCCGCCCCTGAGAAAGCAGGTCCTTCCTCAGGGGGATCGGCCAGGGAGGGGCTGTCGCGAGGAGTGTGAGTTCAGAGAACCAGGTCCGGTTGGGCCAGTAGGGCACAACTAACAAGACCTGCTCCTCGTCCTCCCTGACCTTGCACAGTGTCTATGCGAGAAGGCTCATTGGGAGAAACGCATATTTGCGTAGGTCCCGGGGCCAGCTGTGCGCCAGTGCATCCGTGCCGAGGGTGCCCCCGGTCAGGGAATAGTACAACTGGCAATGGGTCGAGTCCGGAGAGGCAAACAGGTCTACCTGCGCGGCTCCGAAGAGGTCCCATATCAGCTGGACGCTCCGGGGGTGGAGTCGCCACTCTCCCGGAGGTGTCGACTGACGAGAGAGCTTGTCGGCTGTCTGGTTCAGCGCACCTGGGATGTGAATGGCCCGAAGCGACCTCAGACGCTTCTGACTCCACAGGAGGAGATGGCGGGCGAGTTGGAGCATGCAACGGGAGCGTAGACCACCCTGACGGTTGATGTACGCAACGGCTGCAGTGCTGTCCGTACGGACCAACACGTGCTTGCCCTGTAGCGGCTTTTTGAGGCGACCCAGGGCGAGACGTACTGCCAATAACTCTAGGCAATTGATGTGTCAACGCAGTTGGGGCCCCGTCCATAGACCCGAAACTGTGTGCCCGTTGTACGTGGCCCCCCAGCCCGTGGATGAGGCATCCGTGAAGACGACAGCATGTCTGGACACCTGTTCTAAGGACACTCCCGCCCGTAGAAACGAAGGGTCCGCCCAGGGGTTGAAGGTTTGGCGACAGTAAGGAGTAACTGAGACCCGGTACTTGCCGCTCTGCCATGCCCATCTTGGAACTCGGTCGTGAAGCCAGCTTTGAAGCGGTCTCATATGAAGCAATCCGAGCGGCGTTGCCGCGGCTGCAGATGCCATATGCCCCAGGAGCCTCTGAAAAAATTTCAGTGGGACCGCTGTCCTGCCTTTGAATGTATTCAAGCACTTCAACACTGACCAGACTCGCTCCTCTGTGAGGCACGCCGTCCGGTTGACCGAATCCAGCTCCATACCGAGACAAGAGATCCTCTGTGTGGGACAGAGTTTGCTCTTGTCTCAGTTGACCCGAAGGCCCAACAGGCTGAGGTGACGGAGCACCAGGTCCCTGTGTTCGCACAACTGATCCCGGGACTGGGCCAATATGAGCCAGTCGTCGAGATAGTTGAGAATCCGAACGCCGCGTTCTCTGAGCGGAACAATGGCTGCCTCCGCGACTTTCGTGAAGACGCGAGGCGACAGGGACAGCCTGAAGGGCAAGACTTTGTACTGATATGCCCTCCCCTCGAACGCAAAGCGCAGGAACGGTCTGTGTCGAGGGAGAATGGAGACATGAAAGTACGCGTCCTTCAGGTCGATCGCTGCGAACCAATCTCGGGGACGGATGCATTCGAAAATGCGTTTCTGCGTTAACATTTTGAACGGGAGCTTGTGCAGGGCCCGATTCGGAATGCGCAGGTCCAAGATTGGTCTTAACCCACCACCTTTCTTGGGTACAATGAAGTAGGGGCTGTAGAACCCCGACCTCATATCGGCAGGAGGAACCGGCTCGATCGCATCCTTCGCCAGCAGGTCATCGATCTCCGACCGCAAGACATGGGCATCGCTGCTCCGCACGGTGGTGAAGAGGATGCCCCTGTACTTGGGCGGCCGGCGCGCGAACTGAATCGCGTAGCCGAGTCTGATGGTATGGATGAGCCAGCGAGACGGCCTGGGGAGACCTAGCCAGGCCCCCAGAGACCGAACAAGCGGGACCAACGGCACCACAGATGTACCCGGGGTGGGGCAGCGAAGTGGAGTACGCAGACCCGACTCGGGAGGCCCGGAGGCGGCCCGGAGTGTTGTCTGAGTACTCCAAGGTGGGGCAGAGTGTGGGTGAGGAGGCCCGGGGGTGTCCTCGGTGCCCACACTGCTGCCCCCTGGCGAAGGGGAGAGGGGAGGAAAGGAGTGGCAAGGCCCGGGGGCGTCGCACACTGCCAACCTGGCCCTCTTGGGGCCCATCAAACAGGTTCTCCCCACTCAGTGATGCACCCATTGAGAATCCTGTTGAAAGTGCCCTAGTTATTGGCGATTCTATTACACGGAACGTGAAAATAGAGACACCAGCCACCATAATCACATGTTTACCGGGAGCCAGAGCGCCTGACATCAAAGCAAATTTAAAAGTGCTGGCTAATGCTAATCGTAAATTCTCTAAGATTATTATTCACGTCGGCACAAATGATGTTCAACTTCGCCAGTCGGAGATCACCAAAATTAACATTAAAGAGGTGTGTAAACTCGCAAGTACGATGGCAGATGACGTTTTTTGCTCTGGTCCCCTCCCCGTTAAAAGGAGTGATGAGATACTTAGCAGACTATCATCACTCAATGGCTGGTTGTCTAAGTGGTGTCCGCAAAATAACATAGGGTTCATAGACAATTGGAAAACCTTTTGGGGCAGACCTGACCTGTTGAAAAAAGATGGTATTCATCCTTCCTGGGATGGTGCCACTCTTCTCTCTAGTAATTTGGCACATAGTCTTAGAGCTAAACATTGACTAACTGGGGCCCAGGTCAGGAAGCAGACGGACTGGCTTACCCGACCGCCTGCTAGCTGTCTCACGTCACAGAAGTCAGATAAATCCCAGCACATAGAGACTCTTTCACCTAGATATTATCAAATAGAGACTGTGTCTGTTCCACGAATTAGTAAATACAAAAAACCATCAAAACCATTCAACGGTAAAAATTTAATTGATGTCCAACAAATAAACAACAGATATAATACAGATGATCAAATGATAAAGCTCGGGCTGCTGAATATTCGATCCCTTTCCTCAAAAGAGCTTATTGTTAATGATATGATTACAGATCATAACCTAGATGTGCTGTGTTTGACAGAAACCTGGCTAAAACCTGACGATTACATTACTTTAAATGAGTCCACCCCCCAAGATTATTGTTATAAACACGAGCCGCGTCTGAAAGGTAAAGGGGGAGGTGTTGCTGTAATTTATAATAATATCTTCGGTATTACTCAGAAGTCTAGTTTCAAATATAATTCCTTTGAAGTTTTGGTGCTTTATGTAACATTATGTAGTGAAATGGATAAATCCCGTTTGACATTTGTGCTGGCTACTGTATACAGGCCACCAGGGCACCATACAGACTTTACCAGAGAATTTGCTGATTTTCTATCAGAGTTAGTACTGGCTGCAGATAAAGTCCTAATTGTTGGTGATTTTAATATCCATGTAGACAATGAAAAAGACGCATTGGGATTGGCATTTAGAGACATTCTAAACTCTATTGGAGTAAGGCAACACGTGTCAGGACCCACTCATCGCTGTAATCATACGTTAGACCTAATACTGTCACATGGAATAAATGTTGATACCATTGAAATTCTGCAGCAGAGCGATGACATCTCAGATCATTACCTAGTATCATGTACACTTAATTTAGCAAAGGCTGCAAAGCCGTCCCCTCGCTTCAAATATGGCAGGACTATCACTGCTGCGACTAAAGATTTCTTTGTAAATAATCTTCCTCATCAGTTTCATCTCCTCAGCATCCCAGATAGCCTAGAAGAACTCGATGTTGCAACAGAAACTATTGACTCTCTCTTTTCCAGCACTTTAGACACAGTTGCTCCCCGGCGCTTAAAGAAGATTAAAGAAAATAGTCCAACGCCGTGGTACAACAAGCACACCCGGGCCCTTAAAACAGCAGCCAGAAAAATGGAGCGCAGCTGGAAGAAAACAAAACTAGAAGTTTTTCGCATTTTGTGAAAAGAGAGCATGATTGCATACAGAAAGGCCCTAAAAACTGCTAGATATGCTTATTTCTCGACTCTCTTAGAAGAAAACAAACACAACCCTAGGTATTTATTCGATACAGTGGCTAAATTAACCAAAGATAAAGCTTCGCCTTCTGATGTTTGTAAACAGCACAGCAGTAATGACTTTATGAACTTCTTTATTTGTAAGATTGATAATATTAGGAAAAAAATTATAACCATGCAGCCGTCTACTACAGTATCACATCAGACAGTGCACTGTAGTGTCACTGAAGAAAAATTACATTCATTCACTGCTATAGGAGAAGAAGAATTGGCTAAACTCGTTAAATCATCAAAATCAACAACATGTATGCTCGACCCCATACCGACTAAACTACTAAAAGAGATGCTTCCAGAGGTCATAGATCCTCTTCTTAATATCATTAATTCATCCTTGACATTAGGATATGTACCGAAAACTTTTAAGTTGGCTATTATTAAACCACTTATTAAAAAAACGCAACTTGATCCTACAAAATTAGTCAATTACAGGCCAATCTCAAATCTACCCTTTCTGTCAAAAATACTAGAAAAGGCAGTGTCCTCACAATTATGCTCCTTTTTAGAAAGAAATGGTATCTGTGAGGATTTCCAGTCAGGATTTAGACCGCATCATAGTACTGAGACTGCTCTCATTAGAGTTACAAATGATTTACTCTTATCATCCGATCGTGGTTGTATCTCTCTGTTAGTGTTACTCGATCTTAGCGCTGCATTCGATACTATCGAACACAACATTCTTTTGAATAGACTCGAAAATTATGTTGGCATTAGTGGAATTTCATTGGCATGGTTTAAATCATACTTATCTGACCGTTATCAGTTTGTAGCAGTAAATGAAGAGATGTCACACCGAACACAAGTTAAGTATGGAGTACCGCAGGGCTCAGTGCTAGGACCGTTGCTTTTCACCCTGTACATGCTACCACTGGGAGATATTATTAGGAAGCATGGCGTTAATTTTCATTGTTATGCTGACGATACTCAGCTCTATATTTCTTCACGCCCTGACGAAACTTACCAATTCACAAGATTAACAGAATGCATAGCTGATATAAAAAATTGGATGACTAGTAATTTCCTGCAACTTAATTCAGAAAAAACAGAATTTTTAATCATTGGACAAAAAAACTCCACAAGTAGTAACCTAGAATACTGTCTAACACTCGATGGCTGCTCTGTCAAGTCCTCGTCGTCAGTTAGGAACCTGGGTGTGCTCTTTGATACCAATCTCTCATTTGAAAGCCACGTTTCTAGCATCTGTAAAATTACATTGTACCATCTTAAAAATATATCTAAATTACGGCACATGCTTTCAATGCAAAATGCTGAACAGTTAGTTCATGCGTTCATGACCTCAAGGCTAGATTATTGTAATGCTCTACTGGGTGGTTGCCCTGCTCGCTTAATAAATAAACTGCAGCTTGTCCAAAACGCAGCAGCTAGAGTTCTTACTAGAACCAGGAAGTATGACCATATTAGCCCGGTTCTGGCAACACTGCATTGGCTCCCTATTAAACATTGTATACATTTTAAAATCTTGCTGATTACTTACAAAGCACTAAATGGTTTAGCTCCCCAGTACTTGAGCGAGCTCTTAACGCATTATACTCCATCACGTCTATTGCGGTCTCAAAATTCTGGCCGGTTGATAATACCTAGAATATCAAAATCAACTGCAGGCGGTCGATCCTTTTCCTATTTAGCACCTAAACTCTGGAACAGTCTTCCTAGCATTGTTCGGGAAGCAGACACACTCTGTCAGTTTAAATCTAGACTAAAAACACATCTCTTTACTATGGCATACACATAAAACATTTTTAATTTCTATTATTCAAATCAGTTAAATGATTGTTTTAGGCTGCATTAACTAGGTCAGCCGGAACCGGGAACACTTCCAATAACACCTGATGTACTCGTTACATCATAAGAAGAATGGCATCTACGCTAATGTTAGTCTCTCTGTTTATCCCGAGGTTTACTGCAGTCGGCCGTATCCGGGCCGTATCCAGACCAGATGTTGGCCCTTAGCCTGGACATGACGACCATATCCCTGAAGTGTCTGTAGAGACCGTGTCAATTAAACTCCCCCCTGTAAATGCCGCATCGACACGACATCCTCATTAAACCTGTCCCCGGTGTGACGACTCCAATCTTTCGAATAATCCTACAAATATCTATTGATCTAATATGACTTCTGACCTGTAATGTGCCAGAATCATAATCATACACTATTTGTTCGTCGGCCAGAGGAGAACTGGCACCCCGACTGAGCCTGGTTTCTCCCAAGGTTTTTTTCTCCATTCTGGCCCTGAAGGAGTTTTGGTTCCTTGCCACCGTCGCCTTTGGCTTTTGGCTTGCTCAGTTTGGGACACTTAAATTTCAACTATATTACTGATCTGCCCGCATTGACACTATATGATAATTGAAATGAGCTGGATGACATCACCGTTTTCACCAGAGCCGAATCAAATTCTGTTGCATTATTTTCCTGTTACCACTGTGAAGCTGCTTTGAAACAATTGCCATTGTAAAAAACGCTATATAAATAAAGGTGATTTGATTTGATAGTGTGAAACTCAGCATTATCATTTCCAGCGCATAACAGCCCTCTCTCCGATGCAGCAATTGACATCTGTCCTCTGCCAGAGCCCCAAATGAAACGCTGGCCCTTTTTTTTTTTTTTTTTTTTTTTTTAGGACCAGCAATCCCATCTGTAAGCTTCCAGCAGGCATGTGAGACAGTGAGCGTGGCCGTCAGACTCGACAGCACATTGCGCGCTGAACACTCAAGCCCCTATGAAAGGGGCAAGATGAACAACGCACCGACGTGGCATGTTCTCATGAGAGAACATGAACCACCCACGAACAAAGTCTCAGCACGCTCGTGATGCGATAGAGGACTGGGGGCCCGAGGAGATGTACCCGGTGGGGAAGCCCCACTGTAATCCTCAGGTCACCAAGGCTTATTAGCCGAAGTAGCCCTTTTCTGGTGCACCAGAAAAAACTAGATCGGGGAATAGGCGAAGGGACTCAACCCCGTTTGAGGTTTCATAGTCTTGACCGCGCATCTAGAGCGCAGAGTGACGCGCTGGGTTGCCGTGACAACGGCACACGGCGCGCTGAACGCTCAAGCCTTTACGAGAAAGGTAAGACAAACAACGCGCCGACGTGATCACGTTCTCCTGAGAGAACATGGATCACCCACGAGCGCAATCTCACGTTTATATGCGAGAGAGATCGTGGCCGTCAAATGAGGACAGGAAACAACCGCATCCAGAAACACACGATTTGAATGACATCTTGAAAAAGACGCAGGGTCAAACCGTGTTGCTCTTTTAGAAGGAAATGCTCTTTTAGAAGTGCTGAAGCACTCAGGGAGATGGCCGCGGCTCACAGCAGTCCGATTGCAAGCCTGCGTGTGAGCACTCAAGAACAGAAACGCCCAGCCAACCAACACAGGAACAAGTGTATGTTGCAGCGGCCACTCGCTGACTCGCGCCATCACACCAGCACCCAGGTAAGAGAGCGATCCTCCTCGAGACTCGTCTAAACACTCTTCGTAGAAACAGCTTGATATAGCAAACCGTTCGGCTCCGAAGTGAAAAAGCAATGATGCGGTATTCCACTTCCGTATTTATACCCGCGCTGCGGGGCGGTGCGTGGAATGCGTGAACCGCATGCCAATGTCCATTGGCTCGTTTTTAATCACTCGAAGTAGATTGGTCTCTGAAAACAGATCCCAATTCGTCGGTCAGTTCCAACGTACGTCGAACGTGACCGACTGAAAGGGAACCATGGAATTCAATAGGGTGTCCTAACATTTTCATATGACTGTAGTTTTTGTGATTGTGTTTCTGCAGTAAAAGTCTAACCTGAATGGAAATTGGTTACATTCCTCATATTTAATACTGATTCAGAATTATGAATGATTACCTGATAAAATAATCAAATCTCAGGTCAGGTGATTATGCTGTTGACTACAACTCAGTGTATAATCATTGTCAGAGGAGGTTGCTTCTCCTTTTTTTTTTTTTACATTTTCCATCCTAATTTTTCTTCAGTCAAGGCAAGAAAGCAAGGTGCTATGCAAACATTGCATAATGGATGCAAGACATGGGTATTCATAAAATTCATAAATTCAAGAATTTCTTGCTCATGTTCATGTCACTTGCACTTCAAGAAATCTAAATCGGGAAATTTAGAATGGATCTAATAATGTTTATGGCGAAATAATGTTTATGGATGAGTGAATGCATTCAAGTTTTTAACATAACTGTGGTATGAAGCAGGGCGCAATTACTAATAAGAGACAGATATCAGTGCCCCATGCGCGAGTCCAGGGGGATATAAAGAAATGAGGACATTTCATTCTACCGAACTACCCGCAAGTGCTGAATTACTACTCATACAGGTCAGTTTATGTGACGAATTAAAATTGTGAGGAAATGCAATGCTGTTTCACTTGGTCTACACTATCTAAACTGCATTTGAGTGTGTTGAAAGTCATAATGTTATTCTGTGTGTTAGTTTGTTGGCTGATGATATTCTAATATTTCATTGTGTTGAGCTACATTGATTTGTTTTATGTACGTTTGCTCACCTGTCTAATAAAGCACATGCAAGAACGGCATCTCTGTCAAGTCGAAGTTTGTAGCAAAGCTCTCGCCATCTCGAAAACGCCACGTCTATACTGGTCCTCTTTTGATTTCTCATTTTGTTCCAAAGTCTACTTGCCATGGTCCATACTTTGCCATGTTTGAACGAAACTACAATAGCGTGCCGCTAGATGTTACGCAGTTGTCCACATCTGTTGCCATGGTTTCTAGGGCAGTAAAAGCGGAAACCGAGGGTAACGCAGATATGACGCCATTGACAGGCGACTCCCTCACATGTCCCGGTTCCTTGGTTAAAATCGCAATTTTCTCACGATTTACAAATAGTTGGAAACATTTGGGATGTTGTAAGCACTCAGCTGAACAAAATATATAACACTGGCCTAGTGGTTTTTGGATATTTTACTGCAAAAATCTTACATATTGCACCTTTAAGTGTTCTTTTACCCAAAGACCCACCCCTAAACCAAGCCCCCAGTGGATTAGAACAAATGGGGTGAAGCGATTGAAAATGCCCATCATGGTTTGAAAACGCCCCACTGATTGGGTAACACCCACTAGCTTGCTGCAAAGACATACTTTCATGATCTTGTGGTCAACAATAACAGATCAATGTGTAATGACGAGGCTCACACATCGTGTACTATTATCAGAACGCGTTTATTCTTGTTCTCCGGTCCCTTAACACAACCTCCCACATGGCTGAACTATTGCATTATATTGCCATCTAGTGGTTATCTTAGTATGCAAAAACACATATCAGTACAAATGTTAGTTCAATATCCCCGTATCACTATCCACGCGCGTGCTGTCGACTTTCATCAAAATTTCATTGACATTATAATGTTTAAAGTATGTTGGATCAGCAATGTCAACCAAAATAATGGTTTGGATCTCAACATTGTATCAATGTCACCTTGCTATCTGGGAAAGCAGTGCTATACTTATAAACACTACTTTAGGCATTATACAGAGGGAAGATGAAAACAAATTATCATTGAATCTTTTCTGAAGAATCTTTTCTAATTTCCCCTAAAATACATGTCAATATACATGGGTCACTGGATCTTTGGTAAGTTGTAAGGAACACTAGAGTCCAACCTTTAGTTTAAACTGATAATCATTCGTTTTACTCGTGTTTTCGCAATTTCCCCTATTAAATCCAGTCATGCAGCAGCTCTTTTGCCACTCAGTTAGGCTGAGGGGGCGTGTTCTGGCGGGAAAGTGACATCAATGCATACCCTGTGTATACTTGACAGGAATTGTGGGCTTTGAGGGTCAACTGTCTCCAAAGGACAGGATGACCATATCTCCAGAAAACATATCATGGTCTTCTGGTAAACGACACCCAGTGTCAACTTGTGCTTTTGGTTGTGTAAATTTGGAACATATGGATGTAATCTGATGAATAGGTTTACTGAATATGTTTTAAATGGTCTTATATTATGTCATATTTCTCAAATGTGTTGTCTTTTTTAAAAACAATCAGTTGAGTTGGGTTTCCACAGAGTTGTACCTTCACTGGTTGTAGAGATCTTTGATGGAATAATGTTCTCATGTTCTGATATCCAAGACACGCAAAGTTTAACTTGTATGAAGTTCTTTGTCTACTGGTTGAATGGGAACAAATTCAGTTGCGTGTGCAATATTATGCGTTTATATTTTTTGTATATATGTTTTCACATTTATATACTTTTATTCATGTTATTACTGTATTACTGTATTATGTTTAATACAGTATCTCTTCAGTTAAAACCAAAAACGCACACGGTCCACTGAAGTGGACATCTGAAATCTCTTTGAAAAATATGTGTAAAAAATTCAATGGACAATGAAGATTCAAAGATATGCCAGACAAGTGTCATTTTTATTAGTACAATAATAGACGCAGCAAAAGCATTAGTTTATAAAAATGACATCATCAGAAGCTGTTGCCTTGCCTAGTCTTTAGTCTTCACAGCCAAATTTTTCCGGAGAGATCTTATGAGGTTCAGGATTGATTCTGCTCAGAGCTAGAATCATTGGGCTTTCATATGAATAGTATTCTGGACCAATAAACACTGTCACACCATCAGCATCACAGAGGCCAGCATCAATTTTAAGGAAAGGAATAGGTCTCTCATTTTTAACAACTCTGGGTGTGGCCACAAGATCAACTTCATACATCTTTTGACCTGAGGAGGAAAATCAGACAATTGTCATGTTGGTAACTCAGAGACATAAGAGAGAATGATCTTTAGGTTACTTATGTAACCCCAGTTCTCTGATAACAGAAGTGAGGTATCTCACTATGGGAATCCTGGAAGCACTCCTGGAAACACCAATTACACCACATCTGTCAGTTGACAGACCAATCACGACAGTGATGCTGGAGTCCCGCCTCCCCAATTTATTCTCAGCATATCTCTTCTCCATGCAACTGCAAGGAGGGAAGCGTGGTGAGATGCCTCACTTCTGTTATCAGAGAAATGGGGTTACGTAACCTAAAGTTCTCTTTCAAACATTTGTTCGGTATCTCACTATGGGATATAGACAACTAAATAAAAATAGGTTTTTACCTATTTAGCCCATGAAACAAATAACTGATTACTTTTCCTTAGTGATTTTGTTCTGTCCACATAGTGACGCAATGCACAGACAGGGCACAGACCGTGGCTAGGGTAAAAATTTCCCCGCGCTCTTGAGAAAGGAGGTCCCTGCGCAGCGGGAGAGGCTGATCGGCTGATCGGCTGATCTGTCACACCACTTACCGTGGGGGAAAAAAAGAATTGAGCTGTAACTTCTCGAGAAAGGAAATGAGAACCCGCTTTTAAACACTGGTCCCCACAACAAGGAATAGAAAAACAGCAGAAAGAGAGAATATGCAGAAAAAGAAAAGCTCAGAAAAGCAACCGTACCTAGAATGACGGCTCGTCCTTGAATAGTTTAGCGGTCACCCCTTACAAGGATCTGTTGAGGATAGATTCCAAATAGGATCTTCACAGGAAAGAGAACGAAGTAGGGACTGCTAGCAGCAATATATATTAGGGAGGCGTTTTCCATAGTGAGATACCATACGAATGTTTAAAAGAGACCCAAATGCAATAATTTTATATTTTTTTAGTGATAAAATACCAGAAGCAAGTAAACAGGGGACCAAAGGAAAACAGAACCGAGCTCCCCAAAGAGAAAACCACGAATGGACAAGAACTGACAAGGAACATAAGGGCTTATATACACAGAGGGGTAATTGTCTAACAAGACGCCAGTGCACACAACAGACCCTTTTCATAGACTGTCATGACATGCTTCCACAGTTATCAACATTGCAAATCTAGTAATTTTTTTTTATATTTTCATAAAAAAAAATTGAATCTACATTTATAACGCTATACTTTGTGTTATATTATCTGGGCAGTAAATTATAAGAAAACGTCAGAGGCTATAAATAGACATGAGAGAGGTGCGCTCATCAGGTCTTTTTGTCTGAAGAATGTCCTGGACACACCCTCAGTGAGGGAATGAAGCGCAGCATCTCGTTCCCGCTTTTTCAGGGAAAAGGGTTACAGTCAAGTAACCCGAACTCAATGCTGCGCTTGATTTTAAGCACTATGGGGAACGAGTAGTGTGCGTGCACAAACACGAGAAGGACCTCAGACGTGAGCTTGGGATGTCGACTCAAGGACGTGTGAGCCCGGAGTAACACGAACATCCAAACTATAGAATCTAATAAATGTGTGCAGAAAGGACCAACCTGCTGCATCACACATTTGCTGCAAGGGGGCGCCTCTTGCTAAAGTCCTAGAGGATGCAGCCCCCCTGGTAGAATGAGCCCTCACGCCTAGAGGCGAGGCTTGACCGTGCGCCTCATAGGCTAGGGCGATAGCATCCCTCACCCAAAATGACAGTCTGCTTTGTGGCGGCCGCCCCCCCCGTTTACGGCCCCCATGACAAATGAACAGTTGCTCTGACTTATGCCACTGGCTAGTGCGGTGGACATAAGTCTGAAGAGCACAAACTAGACACAGTAAGTGGAGTTTCTCCTGCTCCTGCAAAGTGAACGGCGGAGGACCGAAGGCTTCAAGGACGACCGGATGTATGGTCGAAAATGGGACTTTTGGAAGATAGTCAGGGTGAGGGTGCAAAATAGCCTTAACCAGCCCAGGGGCGAAGTCTAAGCAGGATGGCAAGACCAACAGAGCCTGCAAATCACCAGTTCTCTTTAGTAACGAGATAGCCATAAGGAAAACCATCTTTAGAGTCAGAAGCTTGACCGGTGCTGACTCTAGTGGTTCAAATGGTTTGTCGACTAGCCCCTCAAGAACCTGCTGCGCTAATTTGTTCAAACGGCACAAACACAGTACGCCCTGGCGATTTATATAAGCAACTACTGCAGTTGTGTCCACCTGCACCAGGACATGGTGGCCTCTTAACTGCCAGAGGAAGTATTTCAGGACCAGAAATACAGCCATCAATTCGAGGCAATTGAGGTGCCAATTGAGATGACAGCCTCTCCAGACCCCTTGGGCTGGACGGCCATCTAAGACCACTCCCCAGCCCGACAGGGAAGCGTCTGTCGTTAACATCCTGCGACAACAACATGCACCTAGAGTGGTACCCAAGGTGAGGAATGGGTCTGAGCCACATAGAAAGGGTACGAAGCCTGCAGCACGTGCGCTTACCATAAACATGGATTTTAGAAAGGGTACACAGCACTTTTGTGCTCTTACCCTTATTTGCCTCTGAGAATTAGCCCTTGGACGACTATCCCCTCAAGGACCATGGCTAAATCCCATGAGGGAACTTTGATTCTGACAGGAGGCCTCAGTCGCCTAGCTCCACGAATGAAGCGGGCAATCAAAGGGTGTTTCCCCACTGAATCCGTCAATCAGAGCATGGCAAGCTTAAATGATGGCCACAAAAACTCTGAGAGTAGCAGGACATGTGCCTGCTGACAGCTTTTCTTGCAAAAACTCCAGCACTGAAACAATCTGGCAGTGGACTGGGTCTGCATGATGTGTAGCACACCACCTTTCAAAGATGCGCCACTTAAGGGCGTACATTCTTCTGGTGGAAGGAGCCCTAGCACTCAGAATGATCTCAATTACATCAGCTGGAAGTTCAGCATCTCTTAGCCAGTCACCCTCAGGGGCCAAGCATGAAGATTCCATAACTCGGGTCAGGGATGGAATATCGTCCCCTGTGCCTGAGACAGGAGATCTCTCGGTATCGCCCAAGGCGAGCTGTCGAGGAGAGATATTTCTGAGAACCAGACCCTGGTCGGCCAACGAGGTGCTATCAGCAAGAGGCATGACCCTTGTTGACAGACCTTGGCCAGGACTCCTGGGAGCAGAGCGATTGGAGGGAACGCATATAGGCGCTTTCTGTGCCATGCACGGGCCATGGCGTCCAGACCCAGGGCGGCTGGAGGAGTCAGTGAGAAGTAAAGGGGACATTGCGCTGTTTCGTTTGAAGTGAAGAGGTCCACCTCTGCTTTTTAATATCTTTCCAAGATCTGACTGACCACATCTGGATGGAGCTTCCAATCCCTGTGTGTGACCTCTCGTCTGGATAACAGATCTGCTCCCACATTCGTGCTTGCAGGAATGTAAACTCGCCTTGAGGGACAGGAACTTGTCCTGAGCCCAAAGCAGAACCTGCTGCGCTAATTTGTTCAAACGGCACGAACACAGTATTCCCTGGCGATTTATATAAGCAACTACTGCAGTTGTGTCCACCTGCACCAGGACATGGTGGCCTCTTAACTGCCAGAGGAAGTATTTCAGGACCAGAAATACAGCCATCAATTCGAGGCAATTGAGGTGCCAATTGAGATGACAGCCTCTCCAGACCCCTTGGGCTGGACGGCCATCTAAGACCACTCCCCAGCCTGACAGGGAAGCGTCTGTCGTTAACATCCTGCGACAACAACATGCACCTAGAGTGGTACCCAAGGTGAGGAATGGGTCTGAGCCACATAGAAAGGGTACGAAGCCTGCAGCACGTGCGCTTACCATAAACATGGATTTTAGAAAGGGTACACAGCACTTTTGTGCTCTTACCCTTTTTTGCCTCTGAGGATTAGCCCTTGGACGAAATCCCCTGGCTCTGAGCCACAGCTGAAACGGTCTCATGTGCAGAAGGCCCAAAGGTATCACCGTGGACACAGATGCCATAAGACCTATAACTCTTTGAAGGTAATTCCCTGACTTAGCCTTATATCGCTCAGGGTGTTTAAGATGGACTCATGGTGACCGAGTCCCATACAACCCCTAAATACATCGTTCTTTGGGCCAGAGAGACCCCAGAGATACAAGATGACCGAGGACGACATCCGATGTCGAAGCGCAAGCTCGTGGGCCAAAATCAGCCAGTCGTCTATGTAATTTAAAATGCAGTTGCCCTGGAGTCGCAATGGAGCATCCATGCCTTTTGTGTATTTGCGGGGTGACAAGGCAGAGTGGAAGAACCCGATATTGGTAAGCTTTCCCCCCGAAAGCAAACCTCAGGAACTTCCTGTGTTATGGCAGAATTTCTATATGAAAATATGCATCCTTGAGGTCAGTTGTGACAAACCAATCTTTGTGTTGAATTTGAGACACAATCATTTTGACTGTAACCATTCTGAACTTGAATGTTCTGAGAGAATGTTTCAGACCGCAAAGGTCTAGAATTGGACGCAACCCCCCATCTTTTTTGGGAACCAGAAAATAGCGGCTGTAATAACCTGACTGTCTGTCTGGGAGGGGAACATGTTCTATGGCTCCTTTGTTTGCAGTTCTTTTATCAGCAAGCGCGCCTGTTCCAGTTTCACGGTAGTGGAGACCACGCAGTTGAAGCGGAGGACGGTGTGCAAGCTGTATTCTGTTGCCTTTTCCTAAGGTTCTCAAAACCCAAGGAGATGTGTATGGCAGTAGTTTCCACGCTGCCACCTTCTACGAAAGGGGCACCAATTTCGACGCAATGTCACCACGCATTCCCCCCCCCCCCCATGTTTCCCTCTTTTAAAAAAGTTGTGGAAATGCTGTCATTTCTTTTTTTTGATATAGGAGCAAATTAATACAAAAATTATAATTGTTGTTGTCTCCCATTGCCACAATAAAAGTTTGCCCAACTATGACAACTTCTGCTTCTGAGAACCCCAGAAATGTGAAAAGGGTTCATTCGGAGATGACAAGGGGAAACATGAACAGGAACTAGAAACAAACTGAAAGTCCATATAGGCCATCCTGTTATGTCACGACCACGAAGACCTTCAAATTCTCTGCGTTCCCTGCCTATATTGTCATGGCTAGGAGTGCCATCTCTGACTTTCCCAAGATCCCTGTAATGACTAAAGCATCATGGCCTGTCAGAGCCACTTCGACATGTATCGTGGTTGCGTTTCGGGGCGACCCGAATTCGAGTCCCGGCTTGTGGACCTTTCCCAATCCAGTCAGCCAGCACCCACATGTTCCCCTGTTTTGACTGCACCCCCATGCTTCCCTGTGCCTCAGTGGTCCCCTTCTTTGCCACCTCCACGTCATGTTCTGCCTGTCTTTGCTGTTGTTTTAAGACTTTTAGTTTGTTTCTTGAACCTTGTTAGTCCTTGTTACACCCTTGTTGATTGTTTCCAGGTGTGTCCTGTTAGACTATTACCCTTTGTGTATATAGAGGGTAGGGCTATGCGCGTGACGTCACATCGCCCTACTGAGCTGCAGCATTAGTTTTCAGCGTGAATGCCGCAAAACACATCTAAATGGGAAAGAGCTTTGAGATTGACTGTATAAATACATTTGACAAGAAATCTACAGAAAATATATTTTTACAGACTGCCGAAAGCTACAGAAAAGAGAAGCAAATGGATCGCTGCAATTCACAGAAACAACTGGACTCCAGGCAGCTAAACATGGATTTGCAGTTATCATTTTGTCAATATGCTGAATTTTGGGGTAAAATCATTCCCTGTACAGTATATTGTATTGTTATATACTGTATTGACAACTCAATTAAATAATTACCATTGTACAGTGGGGAGAACAAGTATTTGATACACTGCCGATTTTGCAGGTTACAAAGCATGTAGAAGTCTGTAATTTTTATCATAGGTACTCTTCAACTGTGAGTGACGGAATCTAAAACAAAAATCCAGAAAATCATATTGTATGATTTTTAAGTAATTAATTTGCATTTTATTGCATGAGTATTTGATACATCAGAAAAGCAGACCTTAATATTGGTACAGAAACCTTTGTTTGCAATTATAGAGATCATACGTTTCCTGTAGTTCTTGACCAGGTTTGCACACACTGCAGCAGGGATTTTGGACCACTCCTCCATACAGACCTTCTCCAGATCCTTCAGGTTTCGGGGCTGTCGCTGGGCAATACGAATTTTCAGCTCCCTCCAAAGATTTTCTATTGGGTTCAGGTCTGGAGACTGGCTAGGCCACTCCAGGACCTTGAGATGCTTCTTACGGAGCCACTCCTTAGTTGCCCTGGCTGTGTGTTTCGGGTCATGTCATGCTGGAAGACCCAGCCACGACCCATCTTCAATGCTCTTACTGAGGGAAGGAGGTTGTTGGCCAAGATCTCGCGATACATGGCCCCATCCATCCTCCCCTCAATACGGTGCAGTCGTCCTGTCCCCTTTGCAGAAAAGCATCCCCAAAGAATGATGTTTCCACCTCCATGCTTCACGGTTGGGATGGTGTTCTTGGGGTTGTACTCATCCTTCTTCTTACTCCAAACACGGCAAGTGGAGTTTAGACCAAAAAGCTCTATTTTTGTCTCATCAGACCACATGACCTTCTCCCATTCCTCCTCTGGATCATCCAGATGGTCATTGGCAAACTTCAGACGCCCTGGACATGCGCTGGCTTGAGCAGGGGGACCTTGCGTGCGCTGCAGGATTTTAATCCATGACGGCGTAGTGTGTTACTAATGGTTTTCTTTGAGACTGTGGTCCCAGCTCTCTTCAGGTCATTGACCAGGTCCTACCGTGTAGTTCTGGGCTGATCCCTCACCTTCCTCATGATCATTGATGCCCCACGAGGTGAGATCTAGCATGGTGCCCCGGACCGAGGGAGATTGACCGTCATCTTGAACTTCTTCCATTTTCTAATAATTGCGCCAACAGTTGTTGCCTTCTCACCAAGCTGCTTGCCTATTGTCCTGTAGCCCATCCCAGCCTTGTGCAGGTCTACAATTTTATCCCTGATGTCCTTACACAGCTCTCTGGTCTTGGCCATTGTGGAGAGGTTGGAGTCTGTTTGATTGAGTGTGTGGACAGGTGTCTTTTATACAGGTAACGAGTTGAAATAGGTGCAGTTAATACAGGTAATGAGTGGAGAACAGGAGGGCTTCTTAAAGAAAAACTAACAGGTCTGTGAGAGCCGGAATTCTTACTGGTTGGTAGGTGATCAAATACTTATGTCATGCAGTAAAATGCAGATTAATTATTTAAAAATCATACAATGTGATTTTCTGGATTTTTGTTTTAGATTCCGTCACTTACAGTTGAAGAGTACCTATGATAAAAATTACAGACTTCTACATGCTTTGTAAGTGGACAAACCTGCAAAATCGGCAGTGTATCAAATACTTGTTCTCCCCACTGTATATTCTGCATAATTGGATGTTTTTAAATAAACACTGACAAAAAACTATCAAGTTTTAGGGCTGGACGATATGATGATATATATAACATTGATATAAGTGATCACCTGGATTTAGACCAACCTAGACTGTATTTATATAAAGCATTCACAGGTAAATTTGCTTTTTGTATTTCCCCGGTGTTGAAATCAGGCTCATATAAATGTTAGGAAACACGATTCCTGGCTGCATGTCAATATCCATGGATCACTGGATCTTTGGTAAGTTGTAAGGAACACTATATCGAGTCCTACCTTTAGTTTAAACTGATAATCGTTCGTTTTACTCCAGTCATGCAGCAGCGACGTCAATACATACCCTCTATAAGCCATTGTGTTTCCTGTGTTCATTGTCTGGTCTTGTCCATTTCATTATTGTTTAGAGGTACTCAGTTTTCATGGTTTCTTTGTTTCCTGATTACTGTAGTTTTATTATTTAATTATTAAAGGCCATTCCTGCATTTGGATCATCTGTCTCGTCATGACACAGTAAAGATCTAGTTAGGAATCACTCTAGGAAGTGAAGGGGACGTTAAATTTAAATGCTTATTAGTATTACATCCTTCGCTCATCTTGTCTTCATAACATCTACTGTATGTACTGTATATATAAATGCTGATGAATGATCTGATGAAAATCACATATTGTTCCTACCTTGTATAAAGTGTACAGTGTGCTGTTTTGGACACAAAAATGCTGCATCCACAGGACCGTCGATGCCTAGTTCTTCCTTCAGAGGTTTAGGGTAGCCCTCTATGAGAGTATAATGGGCTGCTGACTTGTAGATATAGACTTGACCACCCTATTTGTGCAAAACAAAAACAAAAAAATCTGTCACCATGCTGAACACTGCCTCTTTGAAATTGTAAAAATGAGAGATAAAACAGAAATGTAAGGCTAAAATAATAGCAATGGAAATCTATTTAATCCTTAGATTCTTTTATGTATTTTTTTTTACCTGGATGATGTACATATTATCACTATAAGAAAAAACAGCATCAACTCCACCAGAGATTTCCTTCCATAACCTTGAAATAGGGAAATGGTGACTGCCATCTCGGTGTGTGTCCAAACGCAAGTACATTGCATCTGTAAGTATAGTGTAGTTGAAGTTGTAAAGTGTAAGTTTTGCATATTAATAAGATAAAAAATATATTGCAATGAAGGTGCATTTAATAAAAGCTGAATTACCATGGAATGCATATGATCTCCCTTTATCATCTGTAGTGACGGCATTCAGCTTGACCTCACTGCAGCGTAGTCTTCTTGCACCACCTCCATGACCTAAGAAGCAATTTCAACTAGACATTGAGTCAAAAATTCAAGATAAAATTGTATTTTTAAAAGCAGAACATATAATAGAGATATACTTTGTGAGTAAAGGGAAAGCTCAGAATGGACATGAAAACAGAACTAAGTGACTCACCAAATCCTTCACCGCACCTCATGAAATAGTTTCGAACATCCTTAGGATATGTTCCAGTCACCTCCCCAGAAACAGGATGGAATCTAGTGAAGTTGTAACCATGGAAACAGTAATAGTGCTCTAGCCAGCGAAAGACAGATGTGCAGTTTGGCAAGTGTGTCCACATCTTCTTCTTAACCATCTTTGTCTTGATGTCAAAGCTGAAAGTTTCGTTTCCTGAAGAGGTTTATTGTGTTATATATTAATGTGCAAATCACACTATATACTATATAAGCAAAGTAACAAACTGAGCACACAATGCTATGGTATACCCATAATAGGTGTATACTAAGTATATAATAGATTTATAAAGTCACCCAATCTTTAAATAAAATTGTCATTGTTGATGTGAACGTATACAAGAGCATATATGAATTAATAACCTTTAAAGAACAGCACTGAATCAGTGATGCATTCTCCTTTGGGACACTCAACAGCAGCATCTAAGTGGCTGGGGATACCAGGAAACTCCTGCTGTATCTCCACAGGGTAGCCATTCTCAAGGGTGTAGTTGTAAAAGCTAAAGACTTTGTCATCCTTAACAGAAAATCGAAAATACTCATCAGCATTGAACTGCATGTATATGGTTGTTATATTATAGACTGTAGGCTTGGGTTTTCACAGTGTGAACACAGTGTTCTTAGTTGTGCAAAGAAAAATTAAAGTTGATTTCAAACTACTAGATGTAACTCATAAAAAGCACCAGAAAAAAGTAGATGTGGTCATGAACACTGGCATCTTCTTGATGGTGCATGCGGAAGGCTGCATCCACATGACCCAGGTGATGATAGTCATCCAGTTCTTTGAATATGCTGTTTGAGAGCTTAGCTGATCCAGAGAAACCTTTCCATAAATGGTCACCTGAATATATATATTAAAAAAATCAGAATCAAGATTGCAAAAAAAAAAAAAAAAAAGCTATATTAACTTTAACTTGACCTGGACATTTCTAAAATATGGTGAGGAATAATAAAAGATGAATTATCAAAGTAGACCTTTGAAAAAAAAAGTGTTTCCTTTTTCATCAGGAGTGATGGCATCAAACTCAATGCCTTTACACCGGTCAGGTTTGGCATCATGGTGGTCCTCCCCTTTAGGATGTCTCTCAGGGGCATCTATAATGATATGATTACATGAATTTATCATTCATGACATCTAGAGCATACAGTAGATAAAGAGAAAGTATACTGCCATTATGGATCCATTTTATAGTCAAACATAACACATTTAACCCTTAACATCGCATCAGCATAATAATACGGTGATAGTAAAAGCCTCCAGTGTAGTGAGAAGAATTTAGCAATTTTTCAAAACATCACCAATGTCAGAAAATGTGAAAAACTGTAGTGATAGATTTTCATGCTTACCTTTTATCATGGCATCATGGTATCTGAAATAAAGAAAACAATTTCAATGCTTTAAGCCTATAAGCGAAAACTATAGGTTATATACTGTATTACCCATAAAACAAACTGAAGTAAAATGAAACAAGCAAGGACAATATTACATGCTTTAGCAAATTGCTGCATGTGAATCAAATAATACGTTATTTGTACACTGGGCTGTGGAAGGCAGCAACATAAATAAAAAAGCTGATCTGGACTTTAATCAGTATCTGTGTTATTGATTGTTCTTTGTAGTGTTCCGCAACAACACAAACAATGATAGCCTAAATTTAAACTTAAAAGCAAACAGAGGTTTATGGAAATATGGTGGTCAAATATGAACTAAAATAGTTGTTCATAATCACATTTATTCCGCAGAAAGCTAAGTATATGCAAGTGTTTTACTGTATGTAAGAGCATGGATAAAATGTTTTCCAAAGGATTTAAATCATGCATATAAAAGTTTTGCGAAAGATATAAAACCCTAAGACTACAGTACAAGAGTGCTGTGACTAAACTAATACTTATTTGTTCCAATGTATTTGAGGATTTTTAGAAAACTAAAGGCTGTTTTGGATCTATTTGCAGACTTTTCTAGATAGAATGTGATACTCACGCTGGAGCCGCGTTGCTCAGAGCTAGAGCCAAGCATACATACAAGGAAAGAATCACCGCTGTCATAATGAGCTGTTCACTTGATCCAGGTTAGCTGAAAAGGTACTGAAGTCAAAGGCACCGAAGCATGGACTGCACCGGGCTTTTATAGTGGTGCTCTCAGTGGGTGGATGCAATGAATGTTGGAGTGTGAGCTGTAATCCTTTGGTAAACATGACCAAATTTACTGACAGAGCTGGCCAGAACAGGGGAGAAGATTCCATTATTACAAAATCCCCATTTTAGATAATCAATCATTAACCCTATTAAGTAATACTGCTTAAGTAGTTTAAGTGCAGTCTTTGCACTAGCAACCCAAATTATTATCCAATATAATCTGAAAATAAAACTTTTGAATAAGAAACTTGACCCTTATCTGACAACAGATAGTCCTTTGGAAACCTCTGTCCCATATAAACATTTTGGATTAAAAAAAACAAACAAATACATACCACACACAAACCCACACACTAGATAAGGATTATGAAACACTAATATGTTGTTCAGAACACTGTGTAAAACTGAAGTCAGCATGAGGACTGAGTCAGTGTTTTACATAATATAAAGAATTATAACAACAACTGAAGATTAATAACAATGGTTTTGAACATTGTGTCTAGTTTATTTAAATGCACTAAGCACAGGCAAATCAAGAAAAAGACAAGAAAATAAAACTTAAACGTTTGTGACTAAATAGAGACATATAGAAGTTCATGTACAATATTCTGAATAATCACTTGTGATTATTTTTAAACCTCTAGTAATCCCATGATAATACAGATTGCACATTCAGTTATTTTACTTTTAATGTCTCATTATATCTTTAAAATAGTCAAATGTATTACCTTCATTAGAAAAATGTTTTTACTAAATTCATAAATCAAACAAATACTGTAGATCTAAATCTAGAAACCCATACCTTTTTCAAAACAAAAATGAAAACATAACAATAGCAGAGATTATAGAGATAAAACAACAATAACATTGTCGTTTAAAACAAATTGGATTAAAATATTTTAAATGATCAAATATCCTTACATCAGATCTATACTAGATTAAATGAATTATTTTCTGATATCTTGACATCTCTGAATGAGTGATTTTCTAGACATGATTTAACATTCTTAATACTACTTAGCCCTTCAAAAGGTATTAAAGGTATAGTTCACCCAAAAATAAAAATTATCCTATGATTTACTCACCCTCAAGCCATCCTAGGTGTATATGACCTTTCAGTCGAACAGAATCGGAGTTAAAAAAAAAAAATATCATTGCTCTTCTAAGCTTTATAATGGTAGTGAATGGCGGTCCTGAAAGCATCCATCATAAAAGTAATCCATTCGATTCCAGGGGGTTAATAAAGGCCTTCTGAAGCAAAGTGATGTAAGGAAAATATTAATATTTAAAACTTTACAAACTAAAATAACTAGCTTCCAGAAGGCCTACGCAAGTTGACTTATGGCAAAAGAGTAACTTCTGAAGCGATATATGACGTAGGATGTAGTATGTAGGATGTAGGATATAGGATATAGGATGTAGGAGTAGCATAAACTTTGACGCCTCTCGCGGTTCAAACAAATAGGGCTGGGCAACAAACTCAAGCTCCTCTTATATCGAAATCCTCTGACATTTCTCTTTAAAAAATTCTCGTTTTAGATTTCTAATTCATGACCAGTGTTTTGTTTTGCTCTATCCTCTATGCTTCCGTATTCGTCAATATGCCTTGTGTCAGGTCAGGGGTTACTCTTTCGCCGCAAATTGATGCGTATGGCCGTCTGACGGAAGCTAGTTATTTTAGTTTGTAAAGTTTTAAATATTGATTTTTTTTTACACAAACGCATCGCTTTGCTTCAGAAGGCCTTTATTAATCCCCTGGAGCCGTGTGGAGTACTTTTATGATGGATGGATGCTCTTTTTTGGGATTTAAAATCTTGTCCCCCATTCACTGCCATTATAAAGTTTGGAAGAGCCAGGACATTTTTTAATATATCTCCGATATATTTTTAATATATCTCCGAAAAAGTCATATACACCTAGGATGGCTATCCCTTTAAATAGAGTTTATTAATCAGTCAGATGCCAAACAAACCCAATGTATTTAATTTTATTAGAAACTTATTTTTAGAAACTTATTAGAAACTTATATTTGAAGGTTACCGACATGTAAACCTCATTTGTAGCGATAAATCTTAATGCAGTGGTTCATGCTGTCTGATACTACAAGGTGGCCATCAGGCAGCAAAGTAAGGCCTCTAGGGCTGCTCAGACCTTGACTCACAATAGACTGACCAACACCTACAGCAGGATAAAGCACAATACAATGCTGCTTTCCCCAGTCTGCAACCAGGACATCTCCATCTGCATCAATACAAATGCCCCAAGGACACGAAAGGACAGGACCCATGCCAGAGCAGATACCCAAGATACGAATGGTGTTCCACCCAGGTTCTAGCACCTTTATACAAGGTGCCCGTCCAGTTTCATTGCCCCTCTCAGAGACGGCCATCAAACCAGATGTCAAGCAAGTTGCCACCAGGTAAGGTCTATGGAATCCTGCAACAACTGTGCGCTCCATCTTAGCTCCTGTCTTAGGATCCAGCTTTAAAGCTATTAAGGTACCACGCCGGATATCTGCCACCAAAAACTCATCTTGCTGTGTCACAGTGACCCCTCTTGGAGCTTCCAGATCTTGCTGAGCACCTGCTGATCCTCCAAAGGTCTGCAGAAGGCGGCCATGACGGCTAAAAACTAGCAGTACACGTTCAGCAGCACAAGTAAGGGCTATTAAGCCCTTACTATTACCAGCGACATCAAAGAAGTTGCGGCAATGTCTGGAGGTGCCCTCACATGCTGGAGGAGAGATTTGTTGCACAATATTTTTCTGTAGATCAGTTATCTGCACACGGACATTGCCACAGTCCACCACAAACAGTTGCCCTTGAGGAGTAGCATGAAGTCCACTGGGTAAGGTGAAGTCAGTGCGTCCTGATCCTTGTTTGCCAATTTTTTTGACCAGATGTCCAACTTTTAAAGTACTCATCTCATCCTCAGCCATAAATAGCCCCATGTTTGATCTCTCTCCACTTATTTTATCTTTCTTCTGTTCACATCTGTTTTGCTGCATAGCTTTTCCCTCTATTGCAGACATAGAAAAAGATCTGGAAATTCCACCGGAAACATCAGAGCAGCCTGTGCTTGAATGGTCTTTTGATTCCCAGGTCTCAGAAACTTTATGGCCTTGTTCTGAATTAGTACAGGGAGGACTCTCTGACAGGCAGCGGTTCATCTTTCTCTTTAAGATCTCACCTTTTCTGTTATTCAAAGGATGGCCCCTGGCAGAAAGGTCAGCTGTAGAGGTAGACTGTCTTTTTTTTCTATTTGTTGAATCACAATGGCTGCTTGCTGACCTAACAATAAACGTGTGACTGGAATCAGTGCTATCTGCTGGAGAGGAAGGTTGTCTGAAATCAGACTTAGTAGGTGGCATATTATTATTCGCATAATGCAATATTCCTCCTTGGAATACTTTACTTCCTTCATAGTGTTTGGGTCCATTCTCTTCAGGGGGGCAAGAAAATTCACTACTAGAGACTGAGAGCAGAGTCTTTTGATTTCCTTTTGATTTGGAAAGAGGTTGTTTTCTGTTTCCATTTTGTCCAGTTACTGGCCATTTGTCTTCTGACTCTCCCCGGTTTGACACTGGATGGATAGCCAAAAACAGGTCATCTCCACGGATGTCAGAACCAGGCGATTCCAAGTCCTCATCCTGGGATGACTCAGAATTATCCCGTTTGTAAGGCAAAAGCTTTCTGGGTTTTGGGCTTGGCAGTTTTATATCTTCCCCCAATGCATTCTCCACACTTGTTGATATACGAATCTTCCTGACAATACGAGAGCTTCCAGTATTTGTCCTGGATGACTCTTTGTCCATTCCACCTATAGCTCCATTACATGGAGTATGCAGTTGTTCAGACACAGCCACATGGTTCTCATGTGCCAACTCCCCAGAATGGATAGCACACTTGTGGCCCTGTGGTCCACACACACCAACTGGAAAACTCAGGTTGTTCTCTTGCACAGAAACCTCTCCAAAAGGTATAGTACAAGGCTGTGGGCAAGGCTGGAAATTTACATTTTTTAGAGAGAGGGAGATCTCCCATGGTTGTATCAACTCCCGAACACCCCTCAGTAACTGACTTTTGTTGGGACCACTGGGGCATCTACCCCACATGTGGATCTGTTCTCTCAGTTGGCCCACCTTTCTCAGCTGCCTGTCTACCAGGGACTGTCCTACCCGGGCTGCGGCTGAATTCTCTCTTTTTATCTGTTGTACATGTTGCTGGATATCCCTATGTATTTGCTCCACTCTCTCCAGCAAGTAGCGTTCTTCTCTCTGAGCTCCAAGCATAGCAGAATCCAAACCATGGTTAACTTTGTCCACTTCTGCAGTTTGCCATTCCCTTAGCTGTTGGAGTTCCTGCTCACTCTGTGATAGGTCAAATAGTGCTTGTGTTATCCAGCTAGGAAAGGAGCTAAGAGACTTGGAGGAGACCTCGTGTTGTTTTTCAAAGATTGAAATGGAATGCCGCACAGGGGTGCTGGGCACTGGTTGAGATACAATTGCTGGAAAGGGTCTCCTGTGGAAGTGTGACCCAAGCAGCATCATTCTAAAGCAGGGGGCTGTGTGCACTTCAGCTTCACTGTAAATACCTGTTGGGAAATTAACAAAAAACATTGCAAGTGCAATGTTAAACTCTTGTGACAAAATACCATAAACATATACAGTTTATACATAAATTATAATTTTTTTAATTTAATCCTCTCATAACAACACAAATAAATGATAGTTATTGTATGCCTTGGTTGCCTCGTATGCTGGAGAGGTCATCACTTTGTAATACAGTCCTCTGTACTGTCTTTTTTCTTAGAAGAACACTATCCTTCTGTTACACACATTTCACTGATAACCACTGGGGGTAACTGAGAACTAGGGCAGTCTCACAAAAGCCTTTAGCCTCTTGAGTTTGACAACTGATACCACAGACATGATAACACTTTGTGTATTTATGGTTTCTTTAGTGTCTCTGCAATATAAATACATGACATGTGGATATAATTTACAAATATTTATCTAAATGGTTATGGAATCTCATGCATCACCAACTTACTCATTTATCCTGTCTGGCAAAAAAGTACTCTTTCTGCAGTGAAAGGTGAACAGTATCAGTTCACAGAGGCATTTTGGCAAAAACACTCCTCCTGGAAACATCTGACCTCAGTGATTTAATGAACGATAATATCAGTTAATTCATTCACTGAAATAAATACAACACTGAACTAACTACTACTAAATTCAGGTCACAACATCAATCAACAACTACAAAAAAGACACAAAACTCTTAGGAACACATTTGCTTGACTATTGACCAGTGCAATTCAGGGACAAAAGAGACCTAAATCCAAATCCTTCATGTGTGTGGTCACTTGGGTCCTATCATATTCATTCACATTAAAGATGAATGAGAGCTCAGGTTGCTAACCTACTAAAGCTCTTGCATAGCATTAGTGACCAGAAATGTGAAATAAATTTTTTTAAAATAATATAATTCAAAACAAATCAGATTTTGATAAGGGACTAGTTTCTGTAAATTAAACAATAGTTTGGAAAAAAAAATACAATATAGGCTAAGTTTGCAAATAAGACGCTAACTATTATGTAATTTACACATTTGCTTGTCTGTTTAAAAGTTATTTTGAAAAAGGCTTTACCCCTTCGTACCAACATGTACCTTTAAATATTCTTAATCCAAAATAGAAAAACCTTTTATAATAAATATAAAATATTTACTATATATTTTCATTAATAAACAGGCTAAATAGTTCTACAAATAAACACAATTTGTTTTTATCGAAAGTATCCTATATAAGTAGTATAAGTTTTTATTCATTATTATTATTTTAAATGAGAGACGCAGAAAGAAAGAGGGATAACCAACCTACCCGAGTACAGGTGTCTTCTGTTCTGTGTTTACACAGAGAGCCCCTCCTTCATGCACTCTCCACCCACATTCCAATGAAGATTTCTCATCATGTATTCTTGACAGGGGAGTTTCCTTCGAGGAGGGGGTACTTTCTTTAAAAAAAAGGATGAAAAAAATGTGAATATTAAGGGGGTCATGAATTGAGAAATCAACTTTCCCTTGAGCTTTTGATATATAAAAGGTCATGGTAATATAAGAATATCCTGTAAGTTTCAGAGCTGAAAACTTCCTTGTTAGTCAAAGAAAAGCTTTTATTGAGAGCTGGCTCAGCAAACTATCGAGCTGCGAATGTTCTTCCCTGCGATGTCAGAGTGCAGTGAAACGCTGCCTTAACCGAAGAAGAAGAAGAACGCCTAATTCTGTAGCCCCACCCACCGACCCGCGCCTGACATGTTATAGATAAATAATATAGGCCTACGTGGAGCTAAACCGGATCGAACTTCCAAGCAATAAACATGCCGCATAAGCTTCATTCGGATTCCAGTATTAGGAATGCATGGTTGAACTTTATTTTTAATGAAGATCCAGCTCACGTGAGTAAGACATTGTGCGTTTGTTCACTTAATTTCACTGTGGATTCGTTTGTAAACAAGAGACTGGATTTGCAGACAGGATTAGATTAAAAAACAATCCTGTGCCTTCTATATTGGATCCAACAGGAATGATGCAACACACTTATGTGAGTAAAAAATGTTTTTTTTATATGTGATAGTATTGCATTGTTACAGATCGTTTGATATCTACTGATTATGTGTACGTGTCTAACTAAACATAACTTACCACGCTGTCATAGGCTGGAGTATCCTTTGTATTTGAGGTGTTGTTGGTTCATTGTCCTGCGATTCGGGATCAGACTCGAACATGTATGGGCCAGGGCTCGCAAAGCCCAACGTCCCGGGGCTAATGTGTTTTCGGGCTACCAAAATGTATCACCGGCCTGCGTGACGGGCTATCTTAAATAGTGAAATAACATTCCTTTCTTGATGTGCGTTGTTCACTCTCTTGACTTGATATTTGAAGGAAAAATACAATCGCGGAAGTTTTGAACATGCTGATTTGTCTGCAGTGAAGTTTTGCAGATGCTTGTGTGTGTGTGTGTTAGTGATGCGGTTCATGGTAATATCCACTGATCGGGCGGGCCAAGTTATAAAAAATAACATTCCAATTAATTGCGGGTGGATGAGAGATAAATCATTGTGTTTGTTTGATAAAGACATTTGGCGAACCCTGTGGGTGAATTATTTCGGTTGCCGTTTTTCCACACGTTTTCAAAACAATTCCCCACATGTACTGACGGGGGAGCCGAAGCTCATTATAATATGCAAAACTGTTATCCAATCATAGCAGTGGGCGTTTACTTCCAAGTCTTCAATGCGACATGCCCATAAAAACGGAGAGTTCCAGGAGCTAGGCTCAAAACCAGGGTAGAAAATAGCCTATTAAATCAAATCAAATCACCTTTATTTATATAGCGGTTTTTACAATGGCAATTGTTTCAAAGCAGCTTCACAGTGGTAACAGGAAAGTAATGCAACAGAATTTGATTCGGCTGTACAGCCGCTCTGGTGAAAACGGTGATGTCATCCAGCTCGTTTCAATTATCATATAGTGTCAATGCGGGAAGATCAGTAATATAGTTGAAATTTAAGTGTCCCCAACTGAGCAAGCCAAAAGCCAAAGGCGACGGTGGCAAGGAACCAAAACTCCTTCAGGGCCAGAATGGAGAAAAAAACCTTGGGAGAAACCAGGCTCAGTCGGGGTGCCAGTTCTCCTCTGGCTGACAAACAAATAGTGTATGATTATGATTCTGGCAACATTACAGGTCAGAAGTCATATTAGATCAATAGATATTCGTAGGATTATTTGAAAGATTGGAGTCGTCACGCCGGGGACGGGTTTAATGAGGATGTCGTGTCGATGCAGCATTTACAGGGGGGAGTTTAATTGACACTGTCTCTACAGACATTTCAGGGATGCGTTCGTCATGTCCAGGCTAAGGTCCACCATTTGGTCCGGATACGGCCCGGATACGGCCGACTGCAGTAAACCTCGGGATAAATAGAGAGACTAACATTAGCGTAGACGCCATTCTTCTTATGATGTAACGAGTACATCAGATGTTATGGGAAGTGTTCCCGGTTCCGGCTGACCTAGTTAATGCAGCCTAAAACAATCATTTAACTGATTTGAATAATAGAAATTAAAAATGTTTTATGTGTATGCCATAGTAAAGAGATGTGTTTTTAGTCTAGATTTAAACTGACAGAGTGTGTCTGCTTCCCGAACAATGCTAGGAAGACTGTTCCAGAGTTTAGGTGCTAAATAGGAAAAGGATCGACCGCCTGCAGTTGATTTTGATATTCTAGGTATTATCAACTGGCCCGAATTTTGAGACCGCAATAGACGTGATGGAGTATAATGCGTTAAGAGCTCGCTCAAGTACTGGGGAGCTAAACCATTTAGTGCTTTGTAAGTAATCAGCAAGATTTTAAAATGTATTACGATGTTTAATAGGGAGCCAATGCAGTGTTGCCAGAACCGGGCTAATATGGTCATACTTCCTGGTTCTAGTAAGAACTCGAGCTGCTGCGTTTTGGACAAGCTGCAGTTTATTTATTAAGCGAACAGGGCAACCACCCAGTAGAGCATTACAATAATCTAGCCTTGAGGTCATGAACGCATGAACTAACTGTTCAGCATTTTGCATTGAAAGCATGTGCCGTAATTTAGATATATTTTTAAGATGGTAGAATGCAGTTTTACAGATGCTAGAAACGTGGCTTTCAAATGAGAGATTGGTATCAAAGAGCACACCCAGGTTCCTAACTGACGACAAGGACAGAGCAGCCATCGAGTGTTAGACAGTATTCTAGGTTACTACTTGTGGAGTTTTTTTGTCCAATGATTAAAAATTCAGTTTTTTCTGAATTAAGTTGCAGGAAATTACTAGTCATCCAATTTTTTATATCAGCTATGCATTCCATTAATCTTGTGAATTGGTAAGTTTCGTCAGGGCGTGAAGAAATATAGAGCTGAGTATCGTCAGCATAACAGTGAAAACTAACGCCATGCTTCCTAATAATATCTCCCAGTGGTAGCATGTACAGGGTGAAAAGCAATTGTCCTAGCACTGAGCCCTGCGGTACTCCATACTGAACTTGTGATCAGTGTGACATCTCTTCATTTACTGCTACAAACTGATAACGGTCAGATAAGTATGATTTAAACCATGCCAATGAAATTTCACTAATGCCAACATAATTTTCGAGTCTATTCAAAAGAATGTTGTGGTCGATAGTATCGAATGCAGCGCTAAGATCGAGTAACACTAACAGAGAGATACAACCACGATCGGATGATAAGAGTAAATCATTTGTAACTCTAATGAAAGCAGTCTCACTACTATGATACGGTCTAAATCCTGACTGGAAATCCTCACAGATACCATTTCTTTCTAAAAAGGAGCATAATTGTGAGGACACTGCTTTTTCTAGTATTTTTGACAGAAAGGGTAGATTTGAGATTGGCCTGTAATTGACTAATTCTGTAGGATCAAGTTGCGTTTTTTTAATAAGTGGTTTACAATAGCCAACTTAAAAGTTTTCGGTACATATCCTAATGTCAAGGATGAATTAATGATATTAAGAAGAGGATCTATGACCTCTGGAAGCATCTCTTTTAGTAGTTTAGTCGGTATAGGGTCGAGCATACATGTTGTTGATTTTGATGATTTAACGAGTTTAGCCAATTCTTCTTCTCCTATAGCAGTGAATGAATGTAATTTTTTCTCAGTGATACTACAATACACTGTCTGATGTGATACTGTAGTAGATGGCTGCATGGTTATAATTTTTTTCCTAATATTATCAACTTACAAGTAAAGAAGTTCATAAAGTCATTACTGCTGTGCTGTTTACAAACATCAGAAGTTGAAGCTTTATTTTATTACAATTGTGCAGATAATACAGAAGAGGCTCTACAAATTAGAAATCTCACCAATCTTTCACATAAATCAGCTGACCAACTCTCCCCACTTTACATTCATTCTAAATGATTGGACAGCCTCCTGTTTAGAGTGTTCTCATACAGCCAAGGTAAAAGACCTTGACTAGTGTCCCAAACTAAGAGAGGGGGAAGGTGGTCATCTGATGTACTCATAACCACACCTTAAGTCCAAAAAATCACAACGTCAGCGGTGACGTGAGTACCAATCACTACCTTACTTAGCATCCTTGGATGGACAAAAGTAAAATCACTACAACACTAACAGAATAAACTTACTTCACAATCATTGGCTGAATCTGTTGCTCTTAGAAATAAACAGCTTTTCTTCTGAGGTTAATTATTCCAAGATTATTCCTCACCGTGTCTCAAAACGATGTAAAGTACATGCACTAATCTTGATGTGTTTATTTGAGTTGATGTGGCCGTTGACTCTGCTCGCATGGATCGCGTCAGTATTTGAATTTCAAAAGAATGCGCGCTCCATGGGCATGGCCGCATTAGCGGATAATGAAGAAGCTGGCGAACGACTGACATCTCTCTCTTTTCAAACAGATTACATAAACAGAGAACATTTGTTTTACATTATTTAAAACCTGACGTTTCAGCATTTCTTTAGACATATGTCTCATGTTTGTGTGACAAGTATTCACTAAGTTACAGTTCATATTCTGAAGAGTATCAGATTGGACTTCATTGACAGGGAGGCTGCAGATCGCGCGCCATGTTTGTTTTCTTTATTTTGCAAAAAGCACGACATTTTGTTTTTATTGTGAGTGTAAACAAATAAAAGTAGATACTTAACAGATTATAATGATGTATAACTCTTGCCTGAATGATAAAAATTGACAGAGTTATTTGAGTATCTTTAGCACTGATAAGAAAAAAATTGAGGTGGTCGCATCAGCGTGATCTTCGACCTCTAGGAGTTAAGGTGTTACAGCAGCAACAACAGAAAAACAAAAACACTGTCACAAGCCAGGCTCGAACTCAGGTGTGGTGAGTTGAGAGATCTACCACTTAGCCACAGAGGCGGTAATGTTGGACCCAAATGAAACACTCAAGGCAATACTCCAGGCAAAGAAAAATCCAACAAAAGTTCTTCTCAGAAAGAGGTATTACTAACAGTAGTGATACTGCAAAGAATCACAGGAGAGAGATAAAAAAAAAACTCCATGAGGGGAGAAAAACAAAATCAAATAACTAAGAACACCTTACCTGGGATAGCTTGGAAGGACTCGGTGGGACACAGCAGGAGATGCATAGCCAAGACTCAAAATCCGAGTGAAGAACAAGGGGAAAAAAACACAGCTAAAATACTCTAGGGGAAACAAGGCACAGGTGACCTGGATAACGCTAACAAGGATGCACGAGGAAGAACTAAGGCAGAGGGGAACACAGGGGACCTCTAGAGGTCCGGAGACAAACAACAGGAGGCAGGATGCTGACAGGACCCCCTCCTCTAGGAACGACTCCTGACGTTCCTTCCAGAACACCCCTGCCTCAGGGTGCGAAACTCTCGGATCAAACTTGGGTTCAAGATGTCCTTGGCTGGAACCCAGGAGCGCTCCTCCAGCCCGTAGCCCTCCCAGTCCACCAGATACTGCAGAGAGTTCTGGACCCTCCGGGAGTCCAGTCTCCTGCGCACTGTGTAGGCTGGCTGGTCGTTAAGACAGGTTTTTGTAATGAGACATGAAACGTGGGGTTAATTCGAAGGGAGCGAGGGAGAAACAAACGATAAGAAACAGGGTTAATTTTCCTTGCTATGCGAAAAGTGCCGATGTATTTCTGGGAATGCTTCTTGGATTTGACCCGGAGGGGCAGGTCCTTAGTGGCTAACCAAACTCTTTGACCAGCTCGGAAATTAGGGGCCGTCCGGCGGTGGCGATTAGCCTGACTTTGGTATCTCTGGGAGGTCCGAAGGAGGGTACGCTTGGCCTTTCTCCAGGTCCGCCTACAGCGTAGGACAAAGCGCTGGGCCGAGGGAACACCAACTTGCGCCTCTTCCTCTGGAAATAATGGGGAGGGGGGGTGTATCTGAACTGGCATTCGAAGGGGGATAATCCAGTGGCCGAGGACTGAAAGATGTTGTGGCCATATTCCGCCCAAATGATATAGGTGGCCCAAGACGTGGGGTTACTAGCCGCCATACATCGCAAGGTGGTCTCCAGATCCTGATTAATCCGTTCTGTCTGGCCATTAGACTCTGGATGGAACCCAGATGATAGGCTGGCTGTGGCCCCAATAAGCCTGCAGAAGGCCCCCCAGAACGGGGACGAGAATTGGGGACCTCGGTCGGAGACAAAGTCCAAGGGAATTCCAAACATCCGTAAGACATGGTTCATGAGGAGTTGAGCAGTCTCCTTGGCCAAAGGCAGCTTGGGCAGGGGCAGCCTTAGAAAACCGGTCTACAACCACCTGGATGACTATGAACTCAAAGATCTAAGACTTTGTCTATGTACACAAAAGGCCTATTTCTCTCAAATATTGTTCACAAATCTGTCTAAATCTGTGTTAGTGAGCACTTCTCCTTTGCCGAGATAATCCATCCACTTCACAGGTGTGGCATATCAAGATGCTGATTAGACAGCATGATTATTGCACGGGTGTGCCTTAGGCTGGCCACAATAAAAGGCCACTCTAAAATGTGCAGTTTTACTGTATTGGGGGGGTCCGGGTTGGGGGGGGGTCCCGGGGGGTCCAAAAAAAAAGTCAATATCTGGTGCGACCACCATTTGCCTCACGCAGTGCAACACATCTCCTTCGCATAAAGTTGATCAGGTTGTTGATTGTGGCCTGTGGAATGTTGGTCCACTCCTCTTCAATGGCTGAGGTGATGGTCGTGGATGAATGGCACAGCAATCGGCCTCAGGATCTCGTCACGGTATCTCTGTGCATTCAAAATGCCATCAATAAAATGCACCTGTGTTCGTTGTCCATAACATACGCCTGCCCATACCATAACCCCACCGCCACCATGGGGCACTCGATCCACAACATTGACATCAGCAAACCGCTCACTCACACAGCGCCATACACGCTGTCTGCCATCTGCCCTGTACAGTGAAAACCGGAATTCATCCGTGAAGAGAACACCTCTCCAAAGTGCCAGACGCCATCGAATGTGTGGTTTTGCCCACTCAAGTCGGTTACGATGGCGAACTGCAGTCAGGTCGAGACCCGATGAGGACGACGAGCATGCAGGTAAGGTTCCCTGAGACGGTTTCTGACAGTTTGTGCAGAAATTCTTTGGTTATGCAAACCGATAGTTGTAGCATGATAATGCATGGCCCCATGTTGCAAGGATCTGTACACAATTCCTGGAAGCTGAAAACATCCGAGTTCTTGCATGGCCAGCATACTCACCGGACATGTCACCCATTGAGCATGTTTGGGATGCTCTGGATCAGCGTATACGACAGCGTGTTCCAGTTCCTGCCAATATCCAACAACTTCGCACAGCCATTGAAGAGGAGTGGACCAACATTCCACAGGCCACAATCAACAACCTGATCAACTCTATGCGAAGGAGATGTGTTGCACTGCGTGAGGTAAATGATGGTCGCACCAGATATTGATTTTTTTTTGGACCCCCGGGACCCCCCCAGCCCGGACCCCCCCAATACAGTAAAACTGCACATTTTAGAGTGGCCTTTTATTGTGGCCAGCCTAAGGCACACCTGTGCATTAATCATGCTGTCTAATCAGCATCTTGATATGCCACACCTGTGAAGTGGATGGATTATCTCGGCAAAGGAGTAGTGCTCACTAACACAGATTTAGACAGATTTGTGAACAATATTTGAGAGAAATAGGCCTTTTGTGTACATAGAAAAAGTCTTAGATCTTTGAGTTCAGCTCATGAAAAACGGGGGCAAAAACAAAAGTGTTACGTTTATAATTTTGTTCAGTGTACACAGTGTATATATATATATATATATATATATATCAAATGTACATTTATGTCCCTGTTACGCTTAATTTTCCTGGTTAAATAAACAAAAAAGATACCAAATACAATTCTAGTTTATATTTTTACACTAACTAGCCTATGTAATGTTCAATTTATTAAAGCCAAGGGTCCCACTTTATATTAGGTGGCCTTAACTACTATGTACTTAAATAAAAAAATAAGTACAATGTACGCATTTTTACATTTATTCCAAAATAATAACTAAAGGCAGTAACAATTTAAACAATATATATTATTTGTTAACTAATATGCAGCTTTCTTTTTAAGTCAGCTTATTTTCAGCAGTCATCAAGCTTGTACACACTGGTCATAGACACAGACATGAAGATGTACCTCTAATTTCCCCAAGCTGATTGCTCACTAAAACCCCCACACTCATCATGATTTCAGGCCATTTCAAGTTTGATTTTGATGTGACATAAAGCGGTGATATCTAAGTGGCTGAGTTTACTTACTTTTTAATTAGTCTTCCCATTAGCAGCATCATTATCTTCATTCAGGCCGATTCCAGAGTGCACACGAAAACAAGAGGCAGGATTTATTGCACGAACCAATCATATCCAATTATAACCCATCATATCCAATCATAGGAGCGATGGAGCCATTGCTCATCTAGTTTTTTGAGGAGACACTGCCTCCCTTGCCTCCTTGGAGGAAACGACCCTGATATACACATACATATCTATCACGGGTCAGGGTGTGTCATTGGTTCTTCTCTGTTGTTTGTTATGGTCCTGTCATTTTCTGCAGCTCGTGGTTTGAGCAATCAGTGCTGCCTTGTAGCGTTGTGCGCACAATCACGAGCTGATCTCCTACACCTGTCGCTCGTTCCCCTTACCCTTTATATTCCCATCTGTGTCTACTCCTTGTTGCCAGTTGATCACTATTCATGTCACGTGGATATTTCTTGTCTGTGCTCTCATTCATGTGTTTTGCTTTTGTGACTTACCTGCTTGTTACAATTGTACCCAGGACCCAAAGACGAGAAGTTTGTAGCAAGGCGTTTTCACTTGCTGGACTCGGGCTCATCATCCGTTTGTAGTCCTTCTTTTGTTTCCTCTCGGTGGTCTCCTCAGTCTGTGTGTCCGCTGATGTGTGTGCAGAGAACACAGGAGCCACCATACAAGAGTTTCCACATCTTGACTGTTCACGTTTGTTCCTCAAGTTTTCCTAATAATCTTTTCATTCACTGCATAATCGTTTGTTCACTGCAATTGAGTCCTCCATTTATGTGAAGCCTGACAGAATAAACTGAACATGATGGACTCAGCGGATGGACTTGCGTCGAGCAATTGCTCAACAGGGAATTCTTTTAGGACCTGATGGCTTCTCATCAGGCCATGGCAGAGATGTCACATCAGCTAGCTGGGATTACTCAACGGCTCGAACATCTTCAGGCCAAACCTCCCGTGGTTCCTTCTGCATCACATCTACCCGACGCTGAGGTGGTTCCGAACCTCGCCTTAACCCACCTACTCCTTACTCTGGTGAGCCGATTCATGTCGCTTATTTCTCTCGCAGTGCTCACTGACTTTCTTACTGTAGCCTTCCTGATTTTTGACGGAGAGGTCCAGGGTGGCTTTCGTCATCATGCACCTTGCCAAGCTCGCGAGAGAGTGGGGAACGGCCATGTGGGACAATGAGCACGATTGCTGCAGATCATACAGGGATTTCTCACAGGAGCTTCGTAAAGTCTTTGACCTTGTAAAGGCATTGGGTACCAAGGCGGCACAAGCATTGTCGCCGTTACAGCAGGGAGCTTGATCCGTGTCAGAATATTCAACCGAGCTCCGTGCACTCACAGCATCCTGTGGTTGGAATCCCAAAGCACAGTGGGACCATTTTCTCCATGGATTAGCTGAACACATCAAGGACGAGATTTACTCCTTGGAATTACCCACTTCTCTCAACAAATTGCAGATCGGGAGAGCCCATCTGACTTTCATGGAATGGCGTCATTGTCTTGCCAATAACTTGTGTCTCTACTGCGGGGAGGTGGGGCACATGGCTGCGACTTATCCCGTTAAAAAGCAACGGTCATCTTTCAGAGGACAAAGCATGGTGAGCGTCACTAACGCTGCTGCCATCTGGTGGTTGTTCTATCCTCCCGGCTTTTCTGCAGTTGGAGGGGGCTGCCCATCAGGTGTCAGCTTTGATTGATTCTGGAGCAGAGGGTGACTGCTCCAGCAGAGGCTGAGCCAGTCCATATTCTCTCCTGGCCAAACCGATTTCAGCCAGAACCCTTTGTGGATTAACCCTCACATTGATTGGGCTCTTAATTCTGTGTTGGCATGGAGCTCATTCTGTTTATCTCAGTGTTTAGTGCCTGCATCGTCTCCTATAATGTATGTATCTGCGTTACAGGAGGTACCAGTGAACCTGGCGGTGTTCAGTAAGTCCCGAGCTTCATCTCTCCCTCCACACCGCCCATACGACTGTGCGATAGATTTATTGCCTGGCACTTCTCCACCTAAAGTGTGCCTTTACTCTCTCTCTCCGGTCCTGAGAGGGAGGCCATAGATAAATACATCTCTCTGCTAGCCGGTATAATGCGTCCTTCTTCCTCTCTGGCTGGGGCAGGGTTCTTCTTCGTGGGGAAGAAAGATGGGTCGCTGCATCCCTGTATAGATTTTTGGGGGCTGAATGACATCACCACGGTAAAGAATAGCCACCCTTTGCTGTTGATGTCTTCAGCTTTAGAACTCTTGCAGGGAGCGACCATCTTTACGAAGTTGGACCTACGCAATGCTTATCACCTGGTTCGGATTAGGGAGGGGGATGAATGGAAGACCACCTTTAATACCCCCACAGGTCACTTTGAATAGTTGGTCATGCCCTTCGGACTCTCAAACTCCCGGGCGGTCTTCCAGGCACTCGTCAGTCATGTGCTCAGAGACATGGTCGACCGGTTTGTATTTGTTTACCTCAACGACATCCTGATCTTCTCCCAGAACGAGCGCGACCATTTCCAGCACGTCAGGCGAGTGTTACAGCGGCTACTCGAGAATAGTTTGTTCGCTAAGGTGGAGAAGTGCGAGTTTCACGCATGGTCAGTTCCGTTCCTGGCTTCCGTTGCAACTGCAACTTGCCGTTCCTGCCCAGCTGCAAATATGCGTTTCTTTTGCTTCCTTCTGAATACTGGTTTCTGCTGCATTTTTTTCTTTTCTTTTTTATTCCTACATGCATGTGACCTTTTTTCTTACAGCTGCAGCACTCCATATCCTTTAAACCAGCATGAAACAGGTGAGTGTCTAGTCTTACCACAACGGAAACATGGGCCTTTATTTTCAGTTAGTTTTTCGGTCTCCATCTTATACACTTTACTGTTTGAGTTCAGTTGCTGGGCTTCCTTAACAGCCAATTCCATAGACACACTCACAATTTCTCTTTGTAGTGTCAGGTTGCTCTCAGTTAACAGCCTTTTCTGTATGCCCCCGCAACGGAGTCCGCATACTAATCTGTCCCGAAGTGTGTCATTTAGTGCATCACCAAATTCACAGTGTTCAGGTAATTTTTTTAGCACCGCCACAAACATTGTCACAGTTTCCCCTTCTAGCTAATTTCGTCGGTGAAACCGAAATCACTCTGCAATTACTAAGGTAATTGGGGAGAAATGCGCTTTGAGAGTGCTCACTATTTGATCATACGTTTTCTCTCCAGGTTTTTCTGGCTGCAGGAGGTTAAGCAGTAGTGTATATGTCTTTGGACACATCACACTTAAAAAGGTGGGTACAACTGTCTCTTGAGTCTGGTCTTTCTGTCAAGTAGTCCACGATCCATGTTACAATAGGGGCATCAACATGAGCAGATAACTTATCTCGGAGTAAGCCTGGCTGGATGGAATTAAAAGCACTTGAGAAATCAAAGAACATACACTCACCTAAAGGATTATTAGGAACACCTGTTCAATTTCTCATTAATGCAATTATCTAATCAACCAATCACATGGCAGTTGCTTCAATGCATTTAGGGGTGTGGTCCTGGTCAAGACAATCTCCTGAACTCCAAACTGAATGTCAGAATGGGAAAGAAAGGTGATTTAAGCAATTTTGAGCGTGGCATGGTTGTTGGTGCCAGACGGGCCGGTCTGAGTATTTCACAATCTGCTCAGTTACTGGGATTTTCACGCACAACCATTTCTAGAGTTTACAAAGAATGGTGTGAAAAGGGAAAAACATCCAGTATGCGGCAGTCCTGTGGGCGAAAATGCCTTGTTGATGCTAGAGGTCAGAGGAGAATGGGCCGACTGATTCAAGCTGATAGAAGAGCAACTTTGACTGAAATAACCACTCGTTACAACCGAGGTATGCAGCAAAGCATTTGTGAAGCCACAACACGCACAACCTTGAGGCGGATGGGCTACAACAGCAGAAGACCCCACCGGGTACCACTCATCTCCACTACAAATAGGAAAAAGAGGCTACAATTTGCACAAGCTCACCAAAATTGGACAGTTGAAGACTGGAAAAATGTTGCCTGGTCTGATGAGTCTCGATTTCTGTTGAGACATTCAGATGGTAGAGTCAGAATTTGGCGTAAACAGAATGAGAACATGGATCCATCATGCCTTGTTACCACTGTGCAGGCTGGTGGTGGTGGTGTAATGGTGTGGGGGATGTTTTCTTGGCACACTTTAGGCCCCTTAGTGCCAATTGGGCATCGTTTAAATGCCACGGCCTACCTGAGCATTATTTCTGACCATGTCCATCCCTTTATGACCACCATGTACCCATCCTCTGATGGCTACTTCCAGCAGGATAATGCACCATGTCACAAAGCTCGAATCATTTCAAATTGGTTTCTTGAACATGACAATGAGTTCACTGTACTAAAATGGCCCCCACAGTCACCAGATCTCAACCCAATAGAGCATCTTTGGGATGTGGTGGAACGGGAGCTTCGTGCCCTGGATGTGCATCCCACAAATCTCCATCAACTGCAAGATGCTATCCTATCAATATGGGCCAACATTTCTAAAGAATGCTTTCAGCACCTTGTTGAATCAATGCCACGTAGAATTAAGGCAGTTCTGAAGGCGAAAGGGGGTCAAACACAGTATTAGTATGGTGTTCCTAATAATCCTTTAGGTGAGTGTACATCTCACTGTTCTCCAAGCCTTCTTCAGATGTGAATAAGCCTTATGTAGGAGATAGATGATGGCGTCCTCCACTCCTACATGAGACCGATACGCAAACTGCAGAGGATCCATCATACTTCTGACCATAGATTTAAGGTAAGGAAGAACTATCCTCTCTAGTGTCTTCATCAGATGTGACGTCAGTGCCACCGGTCTAAAATCATTCAGTTCTTTACAGATCACATTTTTGGGCACTGGCACCAAACGAGATGTCTTCCAGAGAACAGGTACCTCCCCCATATTCAAGCTCACATTAAACATCTGCGCCACAACTTCACTTAGCTGTTCCGCACATACTTTCAGGCCCCATGGGCTAATTTCATTCATGCTTTTCCCACATGAATTCTCTTAAGTTCTTTCTCTACCTGCTCAGCTGTAATATACAGGCCACCAGGAGAGTGGGGACTAGGGGAATGAATGAAGCAAGACAGAGGTATAGAAGACATGACTGCTGAAGAAGAAGAAGAAGAAGAAGAAGAAGAGAGTTGCATATCAGACACCAATCCCTGACTGAACCAATTAAAGAACATATTCAGCTCATTGGCTCTGTTCTAATTGTTGAGTACTTGATGGCTTATATCCAGAAATCTTCCTCATTCCACTCCACACTTCTCTCATGTTGTTGTTCTGCAGCTTGCCCTCTAATTTCCTCCTGTATGCCTCCTTACCCTCCTTCACTTTCACCTTCAGCTCTCTCTGCACTTTTCTCTGAGCTTCCTTATCGCCCGTTCTAAAGGCACACTTCTTCTCATTAAGTAGTGTCTTAAGACTCTGGTTCCGTGGCTGTTGTTTCCGGACGGGCCGTTTTCAATGTTGCACAGCGGGTTCCTGTTCAGCCGTTGTATCTCCGTATAGCTCCAGTTTCTATCTTTCATGCTGTTTATTTTGCTTAATATAATTTAATCATCACAATATATCTGATATTATCTAATACTATCTGTCACATTGATCTGACATCGCTAGCTTTCATCTACATCGCTATCACAACGCCCTAGCATTTCGCTATGCCTGTCAGCCTGCCATACGTGCTTACCGTCCTTTTTCTTGCGCGCGCTCGCGTCTTCTACGAGCCCATCAAACAATTGTGGTGAGTTAGATAATTCAACAAACACGGTGAGTCATATCATCTTCTCCTGTTATTGTCACTTGCACTGCCTGTCACATTCTTAGTATAGCGGTGAGGACTACACATGTGATAAATGCAGGGAGATAGTCAGGCTGACGGAGAAGATTTCAGAATTAGAGACACGCATCCAAACTTTAATTGAGGATAGTGAGAATGCAAGTGCTTTAGACACTGCTTTGGATGCGACTAGCTTAGTGAACTCTGTACGTTTTTTGGTTCCGGCCTTAGAGCTTGAGCAGCCGGGCAACTGGGTGACTGTGAGATGGCACAGTCGCGGGACAAAACACCGCTCTTCTGTTCCGATTAGAACATCAAACAGGTTCTACCCACTCAGTGACACACCCACTGAGAATCCTGTTGAAAGTGCCCTAGTTATTGGCGATTCTATTACACGGAACGTGAAAATAGAGACACCAGCCACCATAGTCACATGTTTACCGGGAGCCAGAGCGCCTGACATCAAAGCAAATTTAAAAGTGCTGGCTAATGCTAATCGTAAATTCTCTAAGATTATTATTCACATCGGCACAAATGATGTTCGACTTCGCCAGTCGGAGATCACCAAAATTAACATTAAAGAGGTGTGTAAACTTGCAAGTACGATGGCAGATGACGTTTTTTGCTCTGGTCCCCTCCCCGTTAAAAGGAGTAATGAGATACTTAGCAGACTATCATCACTCAATGGCTGGTTGTCTAAGTGGTGTCCGCAAAATAACATAGGGTTCATAGACAATTGGAAAAGCTTTTGGGGCAGACCTGACCTGTTGAAAAAAGATGGTATTCATCCTTCCTGGGATGGTGCCGCTCTTCTCTCTAGTAATTTGGCACATAGTCTTAGAGCTAAACCTTGACTAACTGGTGCCCAGGTCAGGAAGCAGACGGACTGGCTTACCCGACCGCCTGCTAGCTGTCTCACGTCACAGAAGTCAGATAAATCCCAGCACATAGAGACTCTTTCACCTAGATATTATCACATAGAGACTGTGTCTGTTCCACGAATTAGTAAATACAAAAAACCATCAAAACCATTCAACGGTAAAAATTTAATTGATGTCCAACAAATAAACAACAGATATAATACAGATGATCAAATGATAAAGCTCGGGCTGCTGAATATTCGATCCCTTTCCTCAAAAGCGCTTATTGTTAATGATATGATTACAGATCATAACCTAGATGTGCTGTGTTTGACAGAAACCTGGCTAAAACCTGACGATTACATTACTTTAAATGAGTCCACCCCCCAAGATTATTGTTATAAACACGAGCCGCGTCTGAAAGGTAAAGGGGGAGGTGTTGCTGTAATTTATAATAATATCTTCGGTATTACTCAGAAGTCCAGTTTCAAATATAATTCCTTTGAAGTTTTGGTGCTTTATGTAACGTTATGTAGTGAAATTGATAAATCCCGTTTGACATTTGTGCTGGCTACTGTATACAGGCCACCAGGGCACCATACAGACTTTACCAGAGAATTTGCTGATTTTCTATCAGAGTTAGTACTGGCTGCAGATAAAGTCCTAATTGTTGGTGATTTTAATATCCATGTAGACAATGAAAAAGACGCATTGGGATTGGCATTTAGAGACATTCTAAACTCTATTGGAGTAAGGCAACACGTGTCAGGACCCACTCATCGCCGTAATCATACGTTAGACCTAATACTGTCACATGGAATAAATGTTGATACCATTGAAATTCTGCAGCAGAGCGATGACATCTCAGATCATTACCTAGTATCATGTACACTTAATTTAGCAAAGGCTGCAAAGCCGTCCCCTCGCTTCAAATATGGCAGGACTATCACTGCTGCGACTAAAGATTTCTTTGTAAATAATCTTCCTCATCAGTTTCATCTCCTCAGCATCCCAGATAGCCTAGAGGAACTCGATGTTGCAACAGAAACTATTGACTCTCTCTTTTCCAGCACTTTAGACACAGTTGCTCCCTGGCGCTTAAAGAAGATTAAAGAAAATAGTCCAACGCCGTGGTACAACGAGCACACCCGGGCCCTTAAAACAGCAGCCAGAAAAATGGAGCGCAGCTGGAAGAAAACAAAACTAGAAGTTTTTCGCATTTTGTGGAAAGAGAGCATGATTGCATACAGAAAGGCCCTAAATCTGCTAGATCTGCTTATTTCTCGACTCTCTTAGAAGAAAACAAACACAACCCTAGGTATTTATTCGATACAGTGGCTAAATTAACCAAAGATAAAGCTTCACCTTCTGATGTTTGTAAACAGCACAGCAGTAATGACTTTATGAACTTCTTTACTTGTAAGATTGATAATATTAGGAACAAAAATCATAACCATGCAGCCGTCTACTACAGTATCAGATCAGACAGTGCATTGTAGTGTCACTGAGGAAAAATTACATTCATTCACTGCTATAGGAGAAGAAGAATTGGCTAATTGGCTCGTTAAATCATCAAAATCAACAACATGTATTCTCGACCCCATATCGACTAAACTACTAAAAGAGATGCTTCCAGAGGTCATAGATTCTCTTCTTAATATCATTAATTCATCCTTGACATTAGGATATGTACCGAAAACTTTTAAGTTGGTTATTATTAAACCACTTATTAAAAAACCGCAACTTGATCCTACAAAATTAGTCAATTACAGGCCAATCTCAAATCTACCCTTTCTGTCAAAAATACTAGAAAAGGCAGTGTCCTCACAATTATGCTCCTTTTTAGAAAGAAATGGTATCTGTGAGGATTTCCAGTCAGGATTTAGACCGTATCATAGTACTGAGACTGCTCTCATTAGAGTTACAAATGATTTACTCTTATCATCCGATCGTGGTTGTATCTCTCTGTTAGTGTTACTCGATCTTAGCGCTGCATTCGATACTATCGACCACAACATTCTTTTGAATAGACTCGAAAATTATGTTGGCATTAGTGGAATTTCATTGGCATGGTTTAAATCATACTTATCTGACCGTTATCAGTTTGTAGTAGTAAATGAAGAGATGTCACACCGAACACAAGTTAAGTATGGAGTACCGCAGGGCTCAGTGCTAGGACCGTTGCTTTTCACCCTGTACATGCTACCACTGGGAGATATTATTAGGAAGCATGGCATTAGTTTTCACTGTTATGCTGATGATACTCAGCTCTATATTTCTTTGCGCCCAGACAAAATTTACCAATTCACAAGATTAACAGAATGCATAGCTGATATAAAAAATTAGATGACTAGTAATTTATAGCATCTGTAAAACCGCATTCTTCCATCTTAAAAATATATCTAAACTACGACATATGCTCTCAATGCAAAACGCTGAACAGTTAGTTCATGCGTTCATGACCTCAAGGCTAGATTATTGTAAGGCTCTACTGGGTGGTTGCCCATCAGTGGTGTAATCTAACGAAGTAATAATACTTTGTTACAGTGCTTGAGTATTTTTTGGGAGAATCTGTACTTTACTTGAGTTTTTATATTTCTGTCAACTTTTACTCCACTACATTTCTTAAATAAAATGTATACTTTTACTCCGATACATTTCCCCAAAGCATTCCGTTACTTACTACAAAATAAAGTCGGAAGAACACAGACTGCAAGGAAGCATGTGCAAACCATAGACCAGTGGAAACAAGTGCTCGCACAACCGCAGTTGATTTCATTTTCCGAGATCCGTCCATTGCTGAAGCGGCTGAGAAGGGTCTGCTGTCATTATACAGTACGAAAGCGGCCTCTAGAGGCGAAATAAAAACTCACTGATGCCTCGTAGAGTTTGTTTTGACACGTGAAGTGAGTCTGCGCGCTGCACAGAGCGGGACATTTCAAAAACGGATTTAAAACAGACAACAAAACGGTATGTTATACAGAATGCTGCATGATATAAAATATATACAGCATGATATAAAAGTTTTTATATCACTTTTATATCATGTTTTTATATGTTTTCATATCACTAAAAAAGTAATTAGTTTGTTGACTAAATGCTGCATTAGTGGAGAACAGCAGTGTGTTTGCCGTCGAGGCTGAGAGGAACATTAGTTTTACCTCAAGCGGTTAAAACAATGCGACAAAAACACACGCAAATCTGACCCAACTGTTTAATGTCACGATTGTTATCATCTATTTGCATTAGTTTTTATCCATTTGTTCACTTGTATGCATTTGTTATCCAGCGAAATTGCATATTTAAACTGTATCCTTATCATGCAGCCGACAGAAACATAACATATCAGAAATGCATTCGATTTCAGTTTTTTTTAATCTGCACTATAACACATATTTTGATTAGATAATTATCAAGTGTTCTAAAATAGAAGCAAATAACGTGTGAAAGTATACATACAGTGGTCAGAATTATTGGCACCCCTGGTAAATAAGATCAAATATGGCTGTAAAAAATAAATCTGTATTGTTTATCCTTTTGATCTTTTATTCAAAATTCACAAAAATCTAAACTTTTTATTGAAGTAAAAGAATTGAAAGTGGGGGGTAAATCACATTATGAAATAAATGCTTTTCTCCAAAACACGTTGGCCACAATTATTGGCACCCTTTTATTAAATACTTTTTGCAACCTCCTTTTGCCAAGATAACAGCTCTGAGTCTTCTTCTATAACGCCTGATGAGTTTGGAGAACACCTGACAAGAGATCAGACACCATTCCTCCATACAGAATCTCTCCAGATCCTTCAGATTCCCAGATCCATGTTGGTGCTTCTTCTCTTCAGTTCACCCCACTCATTTTCTATAGGGTTCAGATCAGGGGACTGGGATGGTCATGGCAGAAGCTTCATTTTGTGTTCAGTGACACATTTGTGTGTTGATTTTGATGTTTGTTTTGGATCCTGATGGAAGATCCAACCACGGCCCATTATAAGATTTCTAGCAGAGGCCGTCAGGTTTTGATTTTTTTATCTGTTGGTATTTGCTAGTATCCATTATACCATCTATCTGAACAAGATGTCCAGGACCTCCAGCAAAAAAATAGGCCCACAACATTAAAGATCCAGTGGTATTTTTATCCCTGTTTGCATCAAACCCATCTGGTGGATTTGCTGCCAAAAAGCTCTTTTTATAGTTTTATCTGATCATAGAACCAGGTCCCTTTTGAATTTCCAGTCGTGTCTGACAACTGAATATGCTGGAGTTTGTTTCTGGATGAGCAAGAAGGATTTTTCTTGAATCCCTCCCAAACAACATGAGGTGATGTAGGGGTTGTTTGATTTTTTTTTTTTTTAGGCTTTCTGACCCCAAGACTCAACTAATCAACTAATTCTCCATCTGTGATCCTTGGAGAGTCTTTGGCCACTCAAACTTTCCTCCTCGCCGTGCATTAAGACAATATAGACACACGTCCTCTTTCAGGCAGATTCGTAACATCTTTAGTGGATTGGAACTTCTTAATTATTGCCCTGATGGTGGAAATGGGAATTTTTAATGCTTTAGCTTTTCTTACAGCCACTTTCTATTTTGTGAAGCTCAACAATCTTTTGCTGCACATCAGAACTATATTCTTTGGCTTTACTCATTGTGATGAATGATTAAGGGAATTTGGCCTTTGTGTTTCCTCATATTTATACTCCTGTGGAACAAGACATCATAGCTGGACAATTTCATGTTCCTAGTCACCCTGGTGTGCTAAAAAATGCAAATATTAATGGGAATATACTTCAGAGATATTTTACTCATAAAAAATTCTAGGGGTGCCAATAATTGTGGCCAACGTGTTTTGGAGAAAAGCATTTATTTCATGATGTGATTTACCCCCCACTTTCAATTCTATTACTTCAATGAAAGGTTGGATTTTTGTGAATTTTTTTAATAAAAGATCAAAAGGATAAACAATGCAGATTTATTTTTTACAGCCATATTTTATCATATTTACCAGGGGTGCCAATAATTCTGACCACCACTGTATAATATTCATATGTGTATAAGTTAAATGCTATGCTTCAATGAATTGGCAACACTTTACAAGTCCATTTGTAACATTAAATAAGCTTAATAACGGTGCTGTTCATTGTTAATTTCAACATTCACTAATACATTTTAACATTTTAAAGTTGTCTCTTACATTAGTTACTGTACTATGAATTAACATGAATGATCAAGGTATAATTAATATATTAGTATTTTTTATATTTAAAACTTACAATAAACATTTTGTCTTTTTTTAATTCAAAGAATGGAAGAGAGTTAAAACTGAACACAATCTTGCTGCTCAAACTGTGTACAGAACAATTTTTAATAATATTTATTTTGATCCTTTTGTATTTTTCATTTACTTGTACTTTTACTTTCAATACTTAAGTACGTTTAATATAAAAAAAAATACTTTTCATACTTAAGTACAATAAATATCACATACTTTAAAACTTTTACTCAAGTAATATTCTAAACAGTGACTTTAACTTCTACCAAAGTAATTTTCTGGTAAGATATCTATACTTTTACTCAAGTATGGCTTTCAAGTACTTTATCCACCACTGTGCTTAATAAATAAATTCCAGCTGGTCCAAAACGCAGCAGCTAGAGTTCTTACTAGAACCAGGAAGTATGACCATATTAGCCAGGTTCTGTCAACACTTGGCTCCCTACTAAACATTGTATACATTTTAAAATCTTGCTTATTACTTACAAAGCACTAAATGGTTTAGCTCCCCAGTACTTGAGCGAGCTATTAACGCATTATACTCCCTCACATCTATTGCGGTCTCAAAATTCTGGCCAGTTGATAATACCTAGAATATCAAAATCAACTGCAGGCCGTAGATCCTTTTCCTGTTTAGCACCTAAAGTCTGGAACAGTCTTCCTAGCATTGTTCGGGAAGCAGACACACTCTGTCAGTTTAAATCTAGACTAAAAACACATCTCTTTACTATGCCATACACATAGAACATTATTCATTTCTATTATTCAAATCAGTTAATTGATTGTTTTAGGCTGCATTAACTAGGTCAGCCGGAACTGGGAACACTTCCTATAACAACTGATGTACTCATTACATCATAAGAAGAATGGCATCTACGCTAATATTAGTCTCTCTGTTTATCCCGAGGTTTAGTGTAGTCAGCCGGATCCGGGCCGTATCCAGATCAGATGGTGGACCTGTGCCTAGACATGACCAACGCATCCCCGAAGTGTCTGCAGAGACCATGTCAACTAGACTCTCCCCTGTGAAGGCCTTATCGACACAACATCCAGTGGCAATCCTGCATGATGACTCCGATCTTCAACCAGATGGAACTGGACAAATGTTCGGAATGTTCCGATCTAATCTGACTTCTGACTTGTAATGTTTGCCTGAATCATAATCATACACTGTTTGTTCGTTGGCCAGAGGAGAACTGGCACCCCGACTGAGCCTGGTTTTTCCCAAGGTTTTTTTCTCCATTCTGTCACCTGATGGAGTTTGGGTTCCTTCCCACGTAGAAGGGAACGTTCTCACAACCTTGCGCGACGTTCTCTAAAGGTGACGAAAATCCCGAACCTTTATAGAACATTAGGGACGTTCCTAAAACGTCCTCTTTTGGTTATGAAAGTGCTGCAGTTGAAGGTTCCTGATGTGACTTTAGGGGGACGTCCCATATTGGTTATTCTATGGTCACAGAGCAACGTTACAAAGAGAACATTTGGGACATTAACAGAATGTTCCCACATGGTACTCTGTTGGTCATATAATAACGTTCCCGATATGACTTTAGGTGGACGTCCCATACTGGTTATTCTATGGTCACACGGCAACGTTACAAAGAGGATGTTTGGGATGTTAACAGAACGTTCCAACATGGTCATCTGTTGGTCATATAATAACGTTCCTGATATGACTTTAGGGGGATGTTCCATTTTGGTTATTCTATGGTCACAGAGCAGCGTTACAAAGAGGATATTTGGGACGTCAACAGGACGTTCTCATACGGTTCCCTGTTAGTCAGATGGGGATGTTTAATTCGGGACTGCGCTGCAACATATCTTGTTCAGTACAGTGGTCTCTGCACTACATTCCCATAACGTTTGCAGGACCTTTAGGGGACCAACCTAGAATGTTATTTGTTGGTTCTATTTAGGACCTTCCATCACATTTACTTAATGTTTTCAGAACATGTTTGTGTGAATCAATGTACACTGGGCTGCTTTGCAAATGAGGGTCAGTAAAACACAGGATTTGGAAGTTGCTTCTCAAAGATGGATCAATACCAACTGTTTGTCCAACTTAATATTCAGAACATGTAAGTACCGCAAGTTATATTTTGTGAATGTAAGCAAATCACCTTTGTGAATGTGCTTGTTAGCACGCTGACGGCTAATGTGGCTAAAGTTACCATTACCTCTGACTGTATTCACAGAGATCAGAGCTATGTCATTAGTTTTATTTTTAAGAAGCAATAAATGTGTGATTCTGAATTGTACAGGCGGTGAGCATTTTTTGGGCTAAAAATTACAAGCTCTGGTGTCTGTGAACACAGTAAGAGACAATGGTAACTTTAGCCACATTAGCACATTCAGAAAGGCGATTTGCAAACACACATTATGGATCACGAAGGGTTGGTATTGATCCATCTTTGAGAAGCAACTTTTGTGCAAATCCTGCGTTTTACTGACCCTCATTTGCAAAGCAGCCCAGTGAACATTGATTCACACAAACATGTTCTGAAAACATTCAGTAAACGTGATGGAAGGACCTAAATAGGACCAAAAAATAACATTCTAGGTTGGTCCCCTAAAGGTCCTGCAAACATTATGGGAATGTAGTGTAGAGGGAACGTCCTATAGTAATGGTCCCCTAAACATTCCCAGAACGTCCTGAATGTTCCCTGAAGGTCCGCCAAATAACGTCCCCCAACCCTTTAAAGAACTCCACATCATGACCGTCTCGGAACATTCTAGGAACGTTACCAGGTGACGTCCTTGACACCAGCGGGGATGTTCTGGGAACATCAAATTTCCAAATAAAATATGGTCCCCTAAACGTTCTGAGAACGTCCTGAATGTTCCGTGAAGGTCCTCCAAATAATGTCTCCAAACTCTTTAAAGAACTCCACATCATGACCGTCTCGGAACGTTCTAGGAATGTTACCAGGCAACGTCCTTGACCACAGTGGGGACGTTCTGAGAATGTTCTGAGAACATCAAATTTCCAAATAAAATATGGTCCCCTAAACGTTCCGAGAATGTCCTGAATGTTCCGTGAAGGTCCGCCAAATAACGTCCCCAAACCTTTTAAAGAACTCCACATCATGACTGTCTCTGAACGTTCTAGGAACATTATCAGGCAACGTCCTTGACACCAGCGGGAACGTTCTGAGAATGTTCTGGGAACATAAAATCGCCAAATAAAATATGGTCCCCTAAACGTTCCAAGAACGTCCTGAATGTTCCGTGAAGGTCCTCCAAATAACGTCTCCGAACCCTTTAAAGAACTCCACATCATGACCGCCTCGGAACGTTCTGGGAACGTTACTAGGTGACATCCTTGACACCAGCGGGGACGTTCTGAGAACGTTCTAGGAAATTAAAATTTCTAGCGGGGTTGCCACCGTCGCCTCTGTTGCCTTTGGCTTTTGGCTTGCTTAGTTGGGGACACTAAATATTCAACTATATTACTGATCTGCCCGCATTGACACTATATGATAATTCAACTGAGCTGGATGACATCACTGTTTTCTCCAGAGTGGCTGTACAGCCGAATCAAATTCTGTTGCATTATTTTCCTGCAACACATTTGAAACAATCTGCATTGTAAAAAGCGCTATATAAATAAAGGTGACTTGACTTGACTAGTGACCCACGGTTTGTTGTTTGGAAAACATTGTACAGTCTTTACTGGTATAAGACTGACCACACAGAAGTTTATATATCCAGTGAGCTCATTAATATCATCACCGTTCATATCACATAAAACATTCCAGTCTGTAGTCTCAAAACAGTCTCTTAAAGCATCACTCCCATCCATTGTCCATTGTTCTCGTCACAAAGGGCTGTTTCTGGACAAGTGGTTTATACCTACATAAAAAATGTACCAGGTTGTGATCAGATTTGCCCAACAGAGGAAGAGGGGTGGCACTATAAGCTTCACTTTGATTTGCATATAGTAAATTGGACAAGTCACAAATTACAGTAAAATCTTATTTTAATTATCATATTTTAATTCAGTTATTAAAATAAATGCCTGTGGATGCAGAGTCTGTAAATCAGCAACATGGTTGGGAATAACACCACACACTAAAGCTGCATTAGCTGAAGGTGGAACAGCTAGCAGAAGCAATCACATGCGAGAATTCCCTGGGTATATAGTATGGTCGCCGGCTTATCGTTAGCAGTTCAATGTCCATTGTGCAGAGCTATTTTTTTGACAGTAGCCACATTTCCATCACAGATTTGCAAAAACGATATTTTCCAAATGTCGTCAAAAAACTATTGCAAAATGACGGCGTTTCCATTAATCGATGTTATGTGACTAAAACTTTTTTTTTCCTCTTGCGATAAGTCATTCCAAAAATCATGGAAAATCATTTTTAAGCAAAGGAGATGTAGGCATTTTATCCAAGCATTAATGGCAAGGAAATCCCCTTATACTTGGGAGCGGCCACGGATGAGGTGTTTCTGGGTGTTTCTCCCTCCTATCTGCTTCAAGGTCTTGATAAATTGTGGCATTTCTTTGTTGTTTAGAATGCAGTATTCCCATAATTCTTTTGTCTTTTATGAGTTTAATAAAGAACTCTTATTCTGTCCAAACATACCACGTCATCTTTAAAGAATGAACGACTATGGTAACCTGTAAATGCAAAAAAGTTCCTCCATCTTGTTTGCAATACATTTTACATTGCCGGTGATAACTGAAGGCAAGATAGGTTTAAACTTTCTTTGTCACTTCCGCCACTTCTTACCTGCTCTGTCGACAGAGACAGCAAAGTCAATTTTGAGAAAAATCGAGTTAAAGTTTTTTAAAGGTTCCAAAACAAAATCACCTACTAAAACCATACCTCACCAAATTTGACACACGCACCAAGTCAACACCAAATATCTATAGGAAAAATATATATTCAACTTTTTTTCCATGATACCACAATTGTTTGATTAATATTACTGTACAGCACTGATCTAAAATAATGTCACACATGTTTTTCCCCAACAGTTAACCAAACGTTCACATAAGACATAACAGATAATGTTTGCGTGAATACTCACCAATACAGATATTTAAAAAAATACTCTAATTCTGTGTATATGTGTATATTGGGTCTGTCTGAGCTGTCTTTGTGCGCGCGCTTCGGAGCTGTCAGTCAGCATGAGTAAGATCATTTTCATGGACAAAGGAAAGGTACTCCTCTCCGAAAACGTACAAATAAAGATACTTTTAGATGCTATTTGGAGCATTGGGATCGCTTGATGAGGGCTTAATTAACTCATTTTTGTGAAAACCTCAAAATCGTCATTTTCCACTTGTTTGCCTGTAGCTCGAAATTATCCTGTGTACATTCCAACTTCTTTTGCGAGCACGGGTCACAAACAAATACATTTGCACCAGTCTTCTGCTGTCCAATCCTTGTACTTTCTGAAGAGTTTTAGTCTGTCCTTGATGTATTTTCTTGGAGAGAAATGGCTTCTTTGCTGCCCTTCTTGACACTAGGCCGTTGTCGAAAAGTCTTTGTCTCACTTCACCTTCCTTGGATGTGCAGCCATTTTGATTCAAAGTGATGATGGCTGCATGTCTTTCTTTGGAGGTAACCACTGCTAACACAAGAACACAATAAATGGAATCACCCCTTCTGCTCTTATAATCCAATCAGAATGATGGCATGATTTTACCTGACTAGTACTTTTTCACACTTTCCCATGTGCCGATGATATGATAGTGAAATAATGTTAGTTAGTAATTTTGTGCCAAAACAGTAAAATTTGGGTTTTTGTGATGAAGTTCTCTTTTTTTTTTTTGGCCAATGAATCTTTTGCAATTATTTAAAATGCATCTGATCACTCTTCACAATAATCTAGAAACAACGTTGAAGAAAACTTCAAAATTTATGGCGGCTGTACATAAAGTATTAAGTTGTTTACTTACTTTTTAATTCAAAAGTAATTAAACAACTCACCCACTTAGATATCACCAGATTGTCACGTTAAACTAAACCTGAAAGGATTTGGAAACTTTCTCTGTGAGGAGTTATTTATAGTGAGAAGTGTCATGAAATTGAAGGTAAACTCCGTGTCTGTAACTATCATGACACCTGCAGTTTACCGAGCTTTGATGACTGATGATCCGAGAGTAGACTATTAAAAATAGCAACTGAACATCAGTTCACAAATAAAATACACATGAAATGCTACTTACCTATTTTGAAATAAATTTAAAAATGCCCTTGATAAGAACTTTATGAGAAATATACAAACCCAATTCCAAAAAAGTTGGGACACTGTACAAATTGTGAATAAAAAAGGAATGCAATAATTTACAAATCTCATAAACTTAAATTTTATTCACAATAGAATATAGATAACATATCAAATGTTGAAAGTGAGACATTTTGAAATGTCATGCCAAATATTGGCTCATTTTGGATTTCATGAGAGCTACACATTCCAAAAAAGTTGGGACAGGTAGCAATAAGAGGCCGGAAAAGTTAAATGTACATATAAGGAACAGCTGGAGGACCAATTTGCAACTTATTAGGTCAATTGGCAACATGATTGGGTATAAAAAGAGCCTCTCAGAGTGGCAGTGTCTTTCAGAAGTCAAGATGGGCAGAGGATCACCAATTCCCCCAATGCTGCGGCGAAAAATAGTGGAGCAATATCAGAAAGGAGTTTCTCAGAGAAAAATTGCAAAGAGTTTGAAGTTATCATCATCTACAGTGCATAATATCATCCAAAGATTCAGAGAATCTGGAACAATCTCTGTGCGTAAGGGTCAAGGCCGGAAAACCATACTGGATGCCCGTGATCTTCGGGCCCTTAGACGGCACTGCATCACATACAGGAATGCTACTGTAATGGAAATCACAACATGGGCTCAGGAATACTTCCAGAAAACATTGTCGGTGAACACAATCCACCGTGCCATTCGCCGTTGCCGGCTAAAACTCTATAGGTCAAAAAAGAAGCCATATCTAAACATGATCCAGAAGCGCAGGCGTTTTCTCTGGGCCAAGGCTCATTTAAAATGGACTGTGGCAAAGTGGAAAACTGTTCTGTGGTCAGACGAATCAAAATTTGAAGTTCTTTTTGGAAAGCTGGGACGCCATGTCATCCGGACTAAAGAGGACAAGGACAACCCAAGTTGTTATCAGCACTCAGTTCAGAAGCCTGCATCTCTGATGGTATGGGGTTGCATGAGTGCGTGTGGCATGGGCAGCTTACACATCTGGAAAGGCACCATCAATGCTGAAAGGTATATCCAAGTTCTAGAACAACATATGCTCCCATCCAGACGTCGTCTCTTTCAGGGAAGACCTTGCATTTTCCAACATGACAATGCCAGACCACATACTGCATCAATTACAACATCATGGCTGCGTAGAAGGATCCGGGTACTGAAATGGCCAGCCTGCAGTCCAGATCTTTCACCCATAGAAAACATTTGGCGCATCATAAAGAGGAAGATGCAGTTGACAGTTGAGCAACTAGAAGCCTGTATTAGACAAGAATGGGACAACATTCCTATTCCTAAACTTGACCAACTTGTCTCCTCAGTCCCCAGACGTTTGCAGACTCTTATAAAAAGAAGAGGGGATGCCACACAGTGGTAAACATGGCCTTGTCCCAACTTTTTTGAGATGTGTTGATGCCATGAAATTTAAAATCAACTTATTTTTCCCTTAAAATGATACATTTTCTCAGTTTAAACATTTGATATGTCATCTCTGTTGTATTCTGAATAAAATATTGAAATTTGAAACTTCCACATCATTGCATTCTGTTTTTATTCACAATTTGTACAGTGTCCCAACTTTTTTGGAATCGGGTTTGTACTTCGTTTTAATGTTAATTAGGCCTACGTTGTTAATGTAAAAATAAAGATAAAATAGAATACTCCATAAATATTACAATACCTAGAGTCATGTAGCTTTTAAAAAAATGCAAGCAGCCATTCATCTTGTGATCCTCTGTAGAAAGCATCTGTAAGTTTTATGATTCATTTGTATTCAGTTTGTTCAGTTTACTATTTATAAAGCTGTGTAATGTAGAATTTCAGACATTTAAGAACTATATTCGTATTAGAGTTATGTTGTTAGAGAAAACGAAGTAGTCCATTATATTTCCATCTCCTTTCTGTAGTTTCACTCATGCTCTGTCAACATATTCCTCGTGGTGTGGGTTGTGGAATAAAGCAGCATTCTCCCAAAAGCTGGAAAGAGTTTATCTATCTGTCTAACTTTGCGAAGAGAGACACCATAGTGAGGGCAGAGTACCGTGAAATCACCAGTGGGATATTTTATTTTTTACGGCAGATCCATATTTTGCAATTTTAAATATTTACCACTAGATGTCATTATAGGGCAGATATAAGCAGCTAATCTATACTACCATTTAGGAATATTTCGGAGAACGAATAATTCCGTAATTTAGGGGAAGGAGGAGGAAATTTGGTCTTCAACCATGTCTTTTCAAAAGTCATTAAACCTTTTCTGCATTCTGTAAACATACAATAGGCTAAGTTTAAACAGTTCATATTAAATACACAACGGTCTTTAATTGAAACACTTGGCCAATTGGATTAATGACTGATCGTTTCGAACACACTGTTCAAAAGCAATGGTAATCTATGCTGTCAGACGTAGAAGCTCATCGTGGTTTCTCAAGTAGGTTAAAGATCAGCAGAAGACAAATTAACTTTACCCGACAAAACAAATTTACGTTCGCTCATTTTTTTTTTTTAAACATGATCTTTTACTGTTTTAATAAATAGTCTATATGTGATGTAGGCCTATTGGTATTGAGATCGTTTTCAAATAGAGAAAATGTGCTAATTTCCGAGTCAACTATTACAATAGGACATTAACTTGTCTTTTTCGACAATAATAACAATAATAATAATATTATTAATAATAATAATAATAATACAATTCTGTTAGCACATTGAGCATTTACTTTATTTGATCGTTATGCTACATCGTACTGTCAGTTTAAGGTGCAGCCAGGTTTTACAAATAAAACTGTAAAACGTCTAGTACCATCCAGCAAATATCCAGCACCAACATTGCCATTAATGTTAACAAACTAACCAAGTAAAAACTTTCATAAAGCATGTTAAATTTGACTAGGATCCTGGTGCATAGTTCTTCATTGACCATTTAAATATATACATGTTAAATTATTGTGTGTATTTATATGGACAATTTAGCCCAGTTGAAGTAAGTTGATTAAATGTTCTCATTTTAAATGTTAAAATCAAATCAACCATGCTCCCTACAGTTTAGAAAGATTTCCTAAATTAATATAATATGGCACAAATTTAATAAAATAACTAAATCTTAATTAATTATTCTTAATCATAGTTCTATTTACTCTTTAAGTTCAATATATTCACAGCAATGTTTCAATATTGTCCTTGCCTTTTGTTTTCCAGTAGAGGCTACTTGTAATCTGTTGTATGGGAAACAGCGTTTTCAGGGAACCTGTGTGATCTCTGATACTGGCTGTCACAACCTGTCATATTAATATATTTCCTAAGATGTCCTATACATCCTTGTACAAAAGATCTCTCTTTAACTATTCCACTATAACTGTTACATGGCAACTAAGGCTATTCCATGTAGTGCTTTTTTGAAAACTAGTGAAGGTTTTATTGTCATCATCTCAAGATCAACTTTATAGGACTATGGTGGCCCAGATCTGGTAAATACAAACAGCCTGACCACTGTCTGTGAAGAGCAAGTTTGTGACAACAAAGACAGACTTTGCTATCAAAGTCGGTGTTTGAATCATTGAACCCTAATTTCTGTTTGTCTGCTATTTTAAAAATTACTTACTTAAGATGACTAAGAAGAGTTTTCTGTTTCTTGAAAGAGAAACCAAAAGAAAATATACAAGTTACAAAAAAAATTGGTGTTTGGCACTGTGTAAGGTCACTGTTTTTAACACTCTAGAATAGTTGGTCAAGGTTTATTGACAAATTATCCACTTGGATTTGATCATTGATTCAGTGATGTTATACTTTTTAGTTTACCACTCACACAAGACACTGAATGATTAATTTAACTAAAATTCTATTATTTATAATTACGTACATATAAAAACAAACAACAAATATAAAAACAACATTTATCCAGTTCCAAGTATGACAGCGTTCCATTATATTGATTAGAAATATACTGAATGAAACAAATTAGTATGAAAATACTTTCAAGCATTTCTTGATGTCAAGAGTTCATTTTTAATTTTGTATAATTAATAACATATTCTGTTTAATTAACAATAAAATATTCTGTAAAAGAGCACAATAATCTCTTTTGTAAAATTATCAGTTACAAAACTTAATTTATCTCTAAAAAAAAAGATAAATTTGGCTGTCTGGTTGAAGTTTGTTAGGATATTTTACTCTGTGGTAAAGCATCTGTTGATCTTTAAAATGCTACATGCATTTTTTAAATGCTGCTGTTACCTTTCTTGTAAGAGCCAGTTATGTGAATTTATATTTTTTATTTTAATTAAATGTCTTAAAAAAAATGCACATCTAGACTGTATTATTTATAGTTCTGCAACATAGTAATCAGTGCTAAACAAACAATTGTATTACTTAGTTTATATTTATATCAGTAATTGAGTAAAGGAGTAAATTCATCCTGTAACAACAAACTGACACATTGTACACTCCAAATAAACTGAATCTTATACCCTGTGAAACTGGAAAACCATCACTAATTTCTAAATATTATAGAAAGAATTCTGTTATGATTTTTGAGTGTCATGATATCCAGATTCTGCAGTGGACTGTGCATTTTTTTCTAGATGTAATAGGCTTCAGGTTTAAACAGATTAAGCCGTGTCCTACACTAAATTACATTCTTGATGGTGATTCTAAATTGAAAAATTCTGTCTCCTTGTGTGATAAAGTCCTCCGCCTAATACAGGGCTAAGATGAACAAACATGACAGTCAGTTCACCCTGCATAAAACCACAGTGAGGCTGCTATATATCCAGCCAACCTATCAGAGCAGCCACTTACCCCTTTTTGTGGTCTTCACCCTTTTCCCCAGCACCCTTCCCTCCTCCACATCTGTCCATCATACTCACCACATGCTTCTCCCTCCTTCCATCTTTGTGCTCAGCCATCCTGTCTATGGGACGTTAGGGTCTTTTCTCTTGATGAGTTTGTTCATTTTCTGCTGAAATATCAATACAGTTGTAATAGAAGTTCTACCTTAGCGCCATTAGTGGATATCATCTGTTATTTCTTTCACATGAGTAATTGTTGTTATTATTTGCATGCCATGGCCAATTTCAAGTATTGTTTTCTAGAGAATTGTCTTGTTGGTACTGGTTTCAAATAATCTTTTCCAAGCACCTGCACGGCAAACAATTTAATAAACGTGTTTTATTGCCCTGTGTCTGTTTGACAATGAACAATGAGGTGAGAGGGAGAATAAATATTGCATAAAAATGCCAAGGGGGGTTATACGGGATGAAGTGTTGTAAAATATAGTACAAGTGCTGATCAAAGGCTCTTGCCGTTTCTAAAAATATTTAGAATGTATTATCTGTATTATCTAAGTGGTGACAACTTTTATTGACATTTCTCCTTTCTGTACACCACCAGAAAAGTTTGTCATGAGATTCAATGCGTCACCTCCACGTAAAATGTTCCATACAAATTCTTTCATTCAGCGTGCATAATATTATGGGAACAATCATAGAAACAAAACGGGTTGGAGCCACCAAGACGGGAACAGATGGCCCATAATTGCCTCATGGAAGAAGCCAGGGAGTCAATTTTTACTGGTCTCGAGGGAGTGGCAGATGCAAAAAGTGCAGGTGCATTTGTTTTGATCTGAGATGGCCTAAAGGAGCGATTTGAAAAATATGCATCATACACACATTAGTGCAGAATTTAACAAAGCACGATTGCTTCGTTTCGGCAAGACCATGATAAGGCAGGGCGCTTTCATTAGGGGCCAACGAGGTAAACATGGGAAAGCTCGCTCATGACAGGCGCGTGAAACTGCAACAGATGCGGCACGAATTAAAGCCGCATCATTGTGCAGAGATAAATCAGGAGCACATCAATAGGGAAAAAAGCATGGCACATTTTCCCTTGTGTCATTACAATTTCACATTTGAAGAACTCATCCCTCAAATTTACTCTGTGTAATGCGCAACAACACTATAAAGTGTATTAAAAAGAACACTATATATGTGAATTGATAATAATGGCCTGTAACATTTATTTTATTTTAATGTTTTTTTTTTATGTAAAAGCAAAACAAATAAATAAATAAAAATCACACATGCATAAATATGCAAAAATTGTTATGCAATATTATCTAATGAGATATCTTGTGGGTCCTTAATAAGCTATAAGCAATAATGAACCAATGAGTATTTAAAAAAAAAAAAAAAAAAAAACTGATATATTGAGTTCTGAGATCTTAGCACTGTCATATGATGCATCAAACATAGCTTAAGATTTCATTTTTACCAGTCTCTTTCGATTGTTTATCACAACTGTCATCATAAGTGCTCCTAAAATACAACCTGCATCCTTTGTTCCGACCACTACCCCTTTATAATCTCAAACTTGAGCTGCCTGGCAATATCAAACTAATAAATTACATCCTGCCTCCTCTATAACTCGCTAATAAATAAAAAAAGAGGCTCCACTTTCCTCATACAGCTGTGACCCAGGGTTACCTAGCAACAGGTCATGCCCAGATAAAAAGCACAAGATAGTGATTCACCTATGAGGAGATGGAGAGACGGGGGCATCTTCACTCTCTGACCCTTGACAGATGGAAAACGCACTCAGAGGAAACGTTCCTTTGATTGACAGCGCAGTTCTGAGTGTGCCTGCATCACTTCTTCAAAATTGTATTAACACAGCAAGCAAAGTATGCTTGTGAGATATGTTTCATCCCCTGCTGCTCCCCACTAGCATGAAAATACTGATAAAAATTACAAACTGCTCATCTATTTCTCTGCTCCTTTTCCACCAAATGCAACAATAACCCCAATATTGACATTGAGAAGTCATGTGCACATCCCTCTAGATGCTTTATTGACAGATTGAAGAAAAGAAACATTCAAACTGCATATTTAAAGCAGTCTGATCTTTCACAAATGTCTATCCTCCAATCCAAATAAAAACACAATAAACACAGATGTCAAGATGTATAAGGAAAGTTCACCCCAAAATTAAAATTTTACAAAATCACAAATCATCATTTACTTACACTCATGTCATTCCAAACATGCATTATGACTAATATACAGTATATATATATATATTCAAACTACAGTCTGATCTACAGTATATAGTCTTTAGTCCCAGCTATAGGCCTACTTTATATCAAGCTATCACAAGTGTAATTTTAATTACCTCATCTGTCGACATGATGCCTGTGAATTCTAGAGCTTGTGCAAGCATATCCACATCGCTATGATCAGATGCTTACTTAACTGCTGCTTTCTCACCGCAGTCATTTTTGTTGTGTGTTTATTTTGTTATTGAGAGGAAAGCGTGCAGCATATATTCAACTAAACGCCAATATCAGCAGCGTGGATGGTGTCTAGATGTTTGTTAATAGTATATCGCTGCAAAGGTATTTCCAACTTCGTTTTACTTTTAAGCAAATAACTGAATTCTACATAAATTCATTTAAGACAAATAAGTCTGAAGCAATAAGAATGTCTTCCTTTTTTTTTGGATGGATTGTAATATTCATCAACGTTTAATGATATTTTGCATCTCTTGTTTGTCTTATTTTGATAGCTCTCCACTCAGTCACTGCCTCTGTTGCCCCATGCCCTGTTCCTCGGGGGAGTTACACAGCTGTGTGAGTTTAGCTCACGGTTGAGGTGAGGCCACACACAGTTGGAAAAAGACATACACTCCTTTTTACGCTTTAACACAGCATTAAGGCTTTAACATGCAGCTAGACCTACATTTCAGCTGTATTATTGACAATATAAAACAGTTTAACCCTTACGGAAAGAAAATATATTTCCCTATATATGAATGATCAATATATTAAATGATATAACTGTATATTTGAAAATATACATAATAATATATTGTGTTAATATATTACAATATATTGAATAATACATAAGGAATTGCCGCTTTTCATATGTTGAAAAATATGTGACTATATATTTACTAATATATCATAATGTATGTAATTTTATATTCAGTAATACATTTAATAATATATAGATATATATGCGATCAGATATGGTAGTGCATGTGTGTAATATATTGCAGATATATTTACTCATGCAGTATAAACACATATATAGAGAAATATATAATGTAATATATTTCTTATATTTACTTACATTATAAATGTTTCATATTTTCAAGCTAGTTAACAATAGCACAAGCACACCTGCATGTACTAAAGTATTTAGCAAAGAGACTACCACTGTGCTGAAGAGAGCACATACGTTACTTTTTAAATATAGTAACAGTCTTAATTGTGTTCGGCCAAACGTCAACCTCACCACAGGCTCTACTCTTCAGCACATTGGTAACCCCAAAATAATACAACTTAAAACACTAACACTAAAACTCCCCCTATATTAATATTGAGCAAATCATGTGAAATAACTAATTTTAACATTTACTCTCCTTTAACAGTCAGAAGCAAAGCATGCTGGGAACTAGAAATCTGCTGTAACTCATTCCCTGAATGTGTGTATGTGTGTACAATACATTCACATTTATATGGGAACATGTTTGTGCAATATATGTACACAATAAAGGATAAACCCTTAAGTTGGCTGTAAAGTGAATAAAACTTTATGAATATTACATGTAATGCTATTTTTGTCTTCATGTCTAATATTTTATATGTCTAAAATATTACTATATCACTATATAGCCATACATGGTCAATGCATATATTGCAGTACATTGAAAAATATAACCACTAGTTTCCCATATATGGAAATGAATTATGTAATATATCGCATTATATTTTGCAGTATATTTACATATATTTTTGCTCCGTAAGGGAAAGGAGGCTTCTAATAAGAATTATACTGTGTAGAATTTCTCTATATTTCTGTTCTGTGGTTTTGTTGTGTTGGCTTATATGTTATGCTGGGTTAATATGCTCTGCCCACTAGGGGTCGCTATTAACCTGGAGTGTGAAGGGAAAAAAGAAGCAGAATAAAAAGATGGAGTGTTGAGCTAGTGCACACTTGTTACTGATGCGTTTTCTTTGATTAATTCTAATGTGAAAATACAACATTTTGGCGATGAGGATGGCAGCACTCAGTTTACCTACGCCTGCTTTGTTCTTGCCATGCCCGGGTCAGCCCTCGGTACCAATTCATACTTGGCAGAAGATGTTTGAAAACTATCTTGTCGCCATCGATGCCACGGGAGATCGGTGGCCGGAGGAGAGGAAGCGTGCCGTTTTATTACAGTGCCTGGGAGCCGAGGGGTTGAACGTTTTCTACACGCTGCCTAATACAGGTCGGACGGTTGCGGATGCTTTCAAAGCTTTAGAAGAACATTTCCAGCCTGCTACAAATGTTGTAGTCGAACGACACAAATTCAGAAAACACGCCCAACGACCGGATGAATCAGTAAAGGATTTTGTTGCTGCTTTACGTGAACTCAGTGTACACTGTGACTTTGGCGATCGCACAGACGAGATGATCCGGGCTCAATTAGTGGAGAAAGTGTCATCTGCACGTATTCGGGAGCGTCTCTTGCTACAGCCACAGTTAACACTGAAAGACGCGATGCTGCTGGCTAGCCAAACTGAGACTCCTGTTGGCCACGCGCAAATGCTTGATGCAACGTCGGTGCATGAGATTAAATCTGCTAAGTGTGGCGTGCCACAACATAATCGGTAATATCAGGGAAAATCTGTGAGTAAAACACGATCACAGTCTACTGCACAGTACAATCGTACTTGCTTCCGTTGTGGGTCTAGCTCTCACTTGGCTAATGCTCTAAATTGCCCTGCTGCTAAAATTAAATGTAAGAATTGCGGAAAAGTGGGACATTTTGCAAGGGTTTGCCGCTCAGAGAAAAGAGGTTCCCAAAATTGTGCATGTGCTTGAAGTGGAAGGGAAACCGCTGTGCGATAAAATAAAATGCACTGTGACCATTGGAACTAAGGAAGTGAGCTCTGTGCCGATTGAGCTTCCAGTAGACACGGGTTCTGCTTATCGGATGCTTATCTGCGCATGTATGTTATGGAAATGTTGTTGCCAGTACAAGCATCTATGTTGTTGAGAAAGGCACCCCTATACTGGGCATGGACTTAGTGTCTGGCCTGAACATTCACATTGTGGGAAATGAAATGGTCTCACCCTCTTTTCCTACTGTCGTGAGACAAGTGACAGCTGCAACAACTACAGAGGCCATCGGATGCGCTAAAGGTTTTGTACATCGGGTGAAAGTAAGAGAGTCAGTATAGCCTGTACAGCAAAAACTGCGCAAACTTCCTTTATCAGTTAGAAATGCAGTTTCCAATGAACTTTGTCATTTACAGGCTGAAGGCATCATTGAGAGGGTGGATGCCTCCCCGTGGGTGTCCCCTATTGTGGTGACAACAAAGAAAAATGGGGAAATTCGCTTATGTGTGGATTTGTGGGAGCTGAACAGGGCAGTAATAATCGATAGCCATCCACTTCCACACATGGAGCACTTATTTACTGAACTAAAGGGGGCCACAGTGTTTTCAAGCATCGATCTGAACAACGCATACCTCCAAGTGATGCTTCACGAGGACAGCCGAGATGTGACAGCTTTCATCACTCATGAAGGGTTGTTTCGATTTCGTCGGGTACCTTATGGTTTGGCCTTGGCGCCGGCAGCTTTTCAAAAAATGATGGTTACAATACTGAAAGGCCTTCATGGAGTCCAGAACTATCTGGATGATGTTATTGTGTATGCAACCGAACATGATCGCAATTTGCAGGCTGTTTTAACAACACTACAGCACGTGGGTCTCACACTGAATCGAGCTGAATGCAAGTTCAGCTGCACAAGCCTCCCTTACTTGGGACACACTATTACTGCGCAAGGCCTTTTACCCAATGACTGCCATATTCAGGCTATCTTGCAAGCACCAGCTCCCACTGACGGAGCCAAATTACACTCATTCTTAGGACTGACGTCCTGGTACTCACGGTTTGTGCCAAACTACTCTTCGGAGGTAGAGCCTATGAGAGCATGCTTAAAGAATGTCGGTGTTTTCGGTTGGACTGAGGACGCACAGAAAAGCTTTGAGAAAGTGAAGGAGCTCATTGTGAATAGCCCAGCTTTGGCGATCTTTGATCCAGCACTGCATACGCTGGTAACCTGTGATGCCTCGGATTATGGAATAGGGGCTGTGTTAACTCAGACTCATGTCGACGGTTCTAAGCGTACCATTGCATTTGCCTCTCGCTCGCTCTCGGCAGCAGAGCGAAAATATTCCAATGTGGAAAAAGAGGCCCTAGCCTGCGTGTGGGCTGTGGAACGGTGGCGAACATTTTTGTGGGGCAGACGGTTCACGCTCTGGACTGACCATCAGGCGCTAACTACCTTGCTGGCGACTAAAGGTATGGGGCCTGCTGGAATGCGCATCACGAGATGGTCCGCACGTCTACTCTGCTTTAACTACAAAGTGTCATACAAGCCGGGAGCTGAAAATGTCACAGCAGACTGCCTTTCACATCTACCCTTGCCTGCCTGTGAGGATGCTGATTCTACCATTGAGCCCGATATGGTGGCACTTCTCTCTGCTGAACCCCGTGCTCTTTCATTGGAAGAGTTTCCCAAAGAATGCGCTGCTTGCCCTGAACTGTCAGCATTGCGACAGCAACTACTTATAGCTGGCCTAAAAACAAGAAAAACCTTTCTCCTGAGCTGGCATCATACTTTCATACTGTCAGGGATGAACTTGCAGCACAAGACAACCTGGTCTTTAGAGGTTCATACCGCTTGGTGGTGCCCATACCTCTGCGTGGGGCCCTAATTAATTTAGCTCATCAGGGTCACCAGGGTATCGTCAGGACCAAACAGCGTCTCCGTGACTTGTATTGGTGGCCTGGCATGGACCAGTCCGCAATCTCTTCGTGCCAGCTCTGCCAAACCCATGACAAAAGCACAAAAACGCATACGTCTCCCCTTCAGCCCGTGCCACTTCCTTCCGCACCGTGGGAAAAGGTTGGACTGGACATTGTCGGACTATTCGAGTTAGGGACCTGGGATTGCAGGTATGCACTCACTTTAATTGACTATTAGAGTAAGTGGCCAGAAATAGCGTTCACCAGTAATGTCACTACTGACACTGTCACACACTCTTGTTCTTGCCACAACATTCAGCCGGTTTGGCAACCCTGTGGAAATTGTGACTGATAATGCAGTGCAATTTACATCTCTTACCTTTACTGATTTTCTTGCAAGCAGGAATATCATGCAATAATGTTCGTACCTCCCTGTACTTTCCGCAAGCTAATGGGGCTGTGGAGCGTATGAACCGTGTCCTGAAGGATTGTGTTCAAACTGCAAGTTTGGAAGGAAATCCCTGGAAAACATCTGTGAGGGACTTCTTGCTGCAATACCGTGCCACACCTCATGCCACCATTGGTGTTGCTCCCAGTGAACTTTTGCTAGGACGCAAACTGAGAACGACCTTACACATTCTACCCACCCGGCCCTCTGCTTGTACTGATGCTACAGTGCGAGCTCGCGTTCATGCTCGCCAGTCTCAAGTCAAAACCTACACTGACATCAAACGTGCAGCGAAACCATTTGCTTTACGACCAGGTGACAGAGTGAGGGTGAGGATACCTACTCAAGTGAAAAAAGGCAGGCCAGAATTCAGTCCGCCTTGTACTGTGCTGAGACAAAAAGGTCAGGACACATATATCCTTGATGATGGGAAAGTGTGGAACGCAATACACCTGTCACCATGTCCGGGTCAAAGGCATTCGAATAATGAACCTACAGAGGTTCCAAAGCCGGTCGCCAAAGACAGCCTAGAATCAGACGCCCGCCAGTCTGGCACAAGGACTTTGTCACATGAACCGTACACACATGCACACTCATCATGATAGTACATCACTACTATAAAGTTGTTAATTTTCAGATGTTACATATTGACGTTGAATAGTGTATCTGCACTGTTCTGCTGCTTCTGTGATTGTATGTGTTGTGTTGAGATAGGCTGGAGTCAGTAATTGTTGCTGCGGATATGAAGAAATATGCATTTCTTGTGTTATGGAATAAGAGACCTTAATGTACTTTCCAAGTGATAACCTTGGTGAATTAGGTATGTTTAAAGCAGTTGCTCTTTGGTTATGATCTTGTTCAGGTTATGATTAAGCCATCTTAAATATACCTTCCTTTGGGTGATATTCTTTAAAAAGTGGGGAAAATGTTGTGTTGGCTTAAAATGTTATGCTGGGTTAATATGCTCTGCCCACTAGGGGTCGCTATTAACCTGGAGTGTGAAGGGAAAAAAGAAGCAGAATAAAAAGATGGAGTGTTGAGCTACTGCACACTTGTTACTGCTGTGTTTTCTTTTATTAATTCTAATGTGAAAATACAACAGGTTTATTTGTCATCATTGCAAGATGCAAATGCTAAGGTACAGTATATGGAGAATAAGCATCAGCATGGCTAAGATAACAGGAGCTCTTCAGGGGCTAATGGCAATTCGTTCGGTTCCGGCTGTAGAGCCCGTGCAGCAGGGCAACTGGGTGACGGTGAGACGGCATAGTCGCGGATCAAAAAACCACTCTTCCGTTCCGATTAGAACATCAAACAGGTTCTCCCCACTCAGTGATGCACCCACTGAGAATCCTGTTGAAAGTGCCCTAGTTATTGGCGATTCTATTACACGGAACGTGAAAATAGAGACACCAGCCACCATAGTCACATGTTTACCGGGAGCCAGAGCGCCTGACATCAAAGCAAATTTAAAAGTGCTGGCTAATGCTAACCGTAAATTCTCTAAGATTATTATTCACGTCGGCACAAATGATGTTCGACTTCGCCAGTCGGAGATCACCAAAATTAACATTAAAGAGGTGTGTAAACTCGCAAGTACGATGGCAGATGACGTTTTTTGCTCTGGTCCCCTCCCCGTTAAAAGGAGTGATGAGATACTTAGCAGACTATCATCACTCAATGGCTGGTTGTCTAAGTGGTGTCCGCAAAATAACATAGGGTTCATAGACAATTGGAAAAGCTTTTGACGCAGACCTGACCTGTTGAAAAAAGATGGTATTCATCCTTCCTGGGATGGTGCCGCTCTTCTCTCTAGTAATTTGGCACATAGTCTTAGAGCTAAACCTTGACTAACTGGTGCCCAGGTCAGGAAGCAGACGGACTGGCTTACCCGACCGCCTGCTAGCTGTCTCTTGTCACAGAAGTCAGATAAATCCCAGCACATAGAGATTCTTTCACCTAGATATTATCACATAGAGACTGTGTCTGTTCCACGAATTAGTAAATACAAAAAACCATCAAAACCATTCAACGGTAAAAATTTAATTGATGTCCAACAAATAAACAACAGATATAATACAGATGATCAAATGATAAAGCTCGGGTTGCTGAATATTCGATCCCTTTCCTCAAAAGCGCTTATTGTTAATGATATGATTACAGATCATAACCTAGATGTGCTGTGTTTGACAGAAACCTGGCTAAAACCTGACGATTACATTACTTTAAATGAGTCCACCCCCCAAGATTATTGTTATAAACACGAGCCACGTCTGAAAGGTAAAGGGGGAGGTGTTGCTGTAATTTATAATAATATCTTCGGTATTACTCACAAGTCTAGTTTCAAATATAATTCCTTTGAAGTTTTGGTGCTTTATGTAACGTTATGTAGTGAAATCGATAAATCCCGTTTGACATTTGTGCTGGCTACTGTATATAGGCCACCAGGGCACCATACAGACTTTACCAGAGAATTTGCTGATTTTCTATCAGAGTTAGTACTGGCTGCAGATAAAGTCCTAATTGTTGGTGATTTTAATATCCATGTAGACAATGAAAAAGACACACTGGGATTGGCATTTAGAGACATTCTAAACTCTATTGGAGTAAGGCAACACGTGTCAGGACCCACTCATCGCCGTAATCATACGTTAGACCTAATACTGTCACATGGAATAAATGTTGATACCATTGAAATTCTGCAGCAGAGCGATGACATCTCAGATCATTACCTAGTATCATGTACACTTAATTTAGCAAAGGCTGCAAAGCCGTCCCCTCGCTTTAAATATGGCAGGACTATCACTGCTGCGACTAAAGATTTCTTTGTAAATAATCTTCCTCATCAGTTTCATCTCCTCAGCATCCCAGATAGCCTAGAGGAACTCGATGTTGCAACAGAAACTATTGACTCTCTCTTTTCCAGCACTTTAGACACAGTTGCTCCCCGGCGCTTAAAGAAGATTAAAGAAAATAGTCCAACGCCGTGGTACAACGAGCACACCCGGGCCCTTAAAACAGCAGCCAGAAAAATGGAGCGCAGCTGGAAGAAAACAAAACTGGAAGTTTTTCGCATTTCGTGGAAAGAGAGCATGATTGCATACAGAAAGGCCCTAAAAACTGCTAGATCTGCTTATTTCTCGACTCTCTTAGAAGAAAACAAACACAACCCTAGGTATTTATTCGATACAGTGGCTAAATTAACCAAAGATAAAGCTTCACCTTCTGATGTTTGTAAACAGCACAGCAGTAATGACTTTATGAACTTCTTTACCTGTAAGATTGATAATATTAGGAAAAAAATTATAACCATGCAGCCGTCTACTACAGTATCACATCAGACAGTGCATTGTAGTGTCACTGAGGAAAAATTACATTCATTCACTGCTATAGGAGAAGAAGAATTGGCTAAACTCGTTAAATCAAAATCAACAACATGTATGCTCGACCCCATACCGACTAAACTACTAAAAGAGATGCTTCCAGAGGTCATAGATCCTCTCCTTAATATCATTAATTCATCCTTGACATTAGGATATGTACCGAAAACTGTTAAGTTGGCTATTATTAAACCACTTATTAAAAAACCGCAACTTGATCCTACAAAATTAGTCAATTACAGGCCAATCTCAAATCTACCCTTTCTGTCAAAAATACTAGAAAAGGCAGTGTCCTCACAATTATGCTCCTTTTTAGAAAGAAATGGTATCTGTGAGGATTTCCAGTCAGGATTTAGACCGTATCATAGTACTGAGACTGCTCTCATCAGAGTAACAAATGATTTACTCTTATCATCCGATCGTGGTTGTATATCTCTATTAGTGTTACTCGATCTTAGCGCTGCATTCGATACTATCGACCACAATATTCTTTTGAATAGACTCGAAAATTATGTTGGCATTAGTGGAACTTCATTGGCATGGTTTAAATCATACTTATCTGACCGTTATCAGTTTGTAGCAGTAAATGAAGAGATGTCACACCGAACACAAGTTCAGTATGGAGTACCGCAGGGCTCAGTGCTAGGACCGTTGCTTTTCACCCTGTACATGCTACCACTGGGAGACATTATTAGGAAGCATGGCGTTAATTTTCATTGTTATGCTGACGATACTCAGCTCTATATTTCTTCACGCCCTGACGAAACTTACCAATTCACAAGATTAACAGAATGCATAGCTGATATAAAAAATTGGATGACTAGAAATTTCCTGCAACTTAATTCAGAAAAAACTGAATTTTTAATCATTGGACAAAAAAACTCCACAAGTAGTAACCTAGAATACTGTCTAACACTCGATGGCTGCTCTGTCAAGTCCTCGTCGTCAGTTAGGAACCTGGGTGTGCTCTTTGATACCAATCTCTCATTTGAAAGCCACGTTTCTAGCATCTGTAAAACTGCATTCTACCATCTTAAAAATATATCTAAATTACGGCACATGCTTTCAATGCAAAATGCTGAACAGTTAGTTCATGCGTTCATGACCTCAAGGCTAGATTATTGTAATGCTCTACTGGGTGGTTGCCCTGCTCGCTTAATAAATAAACTGCAGCTGGTCCAAAACGCAGCAGCTAGAGTTCTTACTAGAACCAGGAAGTATGACCATATTAGCCCGGTTCTGGCAACACTGCATTGGCTCCCTATTAAACATCGTATACATTTTAAAATCTTGCTGATTACTTACAAAGCACTAAATGGTTTAGCGCCCCAGTACTTGAGCGAGCTCTTAACGCATTATACTCCATCACGTTTATAGCGGTCTCAAAATTCTGGCCAGTTGATAATACCTAGAATATCAAAATCAACTGCAGGCGGTCGATCCTTTTCCTATTTAGCACCTAAACTCTGGAACAGTCTTCCTAGCATTGTTCGGGAAGCAGACACACTCTGTCAGTTTAAATCTAGACTAAAAACACATCTCTTTACTATGGCATACACATAAAACATTTTTAATTTCTATTATTCAAATCAGTTAAATGATTGTTTTAGGCTGCATTAACTAGGTCAGCCGGAACCGGGAACACTTCCAATAACACCTGATGTACTCGTTACATCATAAGAAGAATGGCATCTACGCTAATGTTAGTCTCTCTGTTTATCCCGAGGTTTACTGCAGTCGGCCGGATCCGGGCCGTATCCAGACCAGATGGTGGACCTTAGCCTGGACATGACGACCATATCCCTGAAGTGTCTGTAGAGACAATAGTGTCAATTAAACTCCCCCCTGTAAATGCCGCATCGACACGACATCCTCATTAAACCCGTCCCCGGCGTGACAACTCCAATCTTTCGAATAATCCTACGAATATCTATTTATCTAATATGACTTCTGACCTGTAATGTTGCCAGAATCATAATCATACACTATTTGTTCGTCGGCCAGAGGAGAACTGGCACCCCGACTGAGCCTGGTTTCTCCCAAGGTTTTTTTCTCCATTCTGGCCCTGAAGGAGTTTTGGTTCCTTGCCACCGTCGCCTTTGGCTTTTGGCTTGCTCAGTTGGGGACACCTAAATTTCAACTATATTACTGATCCGCCCGCATTGACACTATATGATAATTGAAATGAGCTGGATGACATAACCGTTTTCTCCAGAGCGGCTTTACAGCCGAATCAAATTCCGTTGCATTATTTTCCTGTTACCACTGTGAAGCTGCTTTGAAACAATTGCCATTGTAAAAAGCGCTATATAAATAAAGGTGATTTGAATGAAAGAGAATTACATAGAGGCCAGTTTGATGCCCACTGTTTGCAACATGTAAGTCTGAAGTTTGCTTCATCACTTTTGTGTCTATGAGCAAAACACTGAAGCTTCTTTTGCCCCAGGGTAGTGAAGTATTGTATTCATGACCTGTACTTTGACTTCTTACGCTCTACTTGCGTGTGGCTGTATATGTGGGTTCAAATAAAGGATAGATCAGAAAGACAGAATCTTAAAATGACTGTGACAGGTGAGGAGACACACAAAGAACCGTTGTCTATTTTACTATTACATTTTGATTAAAATTGTTGAGATATATACTTGTAAACACACAAGCAGACTCTCATAAGAGTTGAGGAGCCAACGGTAATAATAGATAAAGGCTTATGTAGCAGGGAAAATGGGTATTGTGTTGTGCCCTGGGGCCTGACTGTTATACCCCATACAGAACAACAACAGCCTCCCGTCACATGATACGCATTACTTTCACAAGAATCGTATCTATAACTGATCTCCTCAAAACTGACCGTAGCATTCTCACTATTAGGCTAATTAGCTATTATTTAATTGGCTATATTTTGTGTGAACTTGTACGATTTGATTTGTATGAAAACATTTTAGAAAAATTTTTTAGAAAAGAAAAACTAAGCATGAAGTTCAAACCTTAAGCCCGGGACACACCAAGCCAACGTCAAAGAACTAGCGGCGACAAAAGCTGACTATGTTGTCGCCTCTTGTCGGCTGCATCTCGGGCAAAAAGCTGTGCTTGAACACATTAGTCTCATTCAATAGTCTATTTTCGTCATTCAAAAAGAGAAACTGAAACTAGGACTGCAGATATACAAACCGAAAACAAAACAGCACTTTGCTTACCATTTTGAATAATATGATTGAAATTATTCAAACACTGATCACTTTCTTCATTCCAGTCGGCTCATGTTTATGAAAAAATGACCGATGCTCAAAAACGGCTCAGCTTGGTGTGTCCCAGCCTTTAAGCTAACCCTCAGTGAGGCATAAGCAGATCTTTCAAAAATATACTAATTTGCCACCAATTTGAAGCAACACAATTTTTGAACGGCTGCATTTCTGCTGTTCCATAACTGCCATCTGCCCAGCAAGCAATTTTGCGTTTAAAAGATGTCTAATAGCCGTCCAAACACAGCCCTGATGTCTAGACTAAAACAAGGCAAAATGTGGGCTGTCAGTGAAAATTTAATAGATGTCTAACCAAAGAAATTAAACCAAACAACTTGTAATCACTGTTGACTTTGCTTACAGGATAGAATATCATACATCTCGCAAGTTATTTTGGCAAAAATGACATGTAACCAAATTCAAAGTTATTTTGGCTAGAAGTGGTTTACTCATAGCCGGACTATATCGGGTCTATAGTTAACCAAGACGGCGAAATGATGGCTATTGCTTGCTGGGTGCTGTCAGAGAGTGAATGTGCATATTCATTCAGCCTCCTTCACTTGTTCCGCCATGCGCTGTTGGGCTTGTTTACATCAGAGTACGCACATTGACAGCGGTGCTGTGCATTTTAACCGGTTGATGGAAAAGTATTCTTAAAATGCATTCTAAAAATCGGAATAATTTGTAATAAATAATTATTCACCGTATTGTGAAGTGCCCACGATAACATTATTGTGCATGTTCATTATCGTGATTTGTATTACCGCATACCGGCACATGTCTACTTGTGAATTTGTAATCTAAAAATGTATGTGGACTCAATTTGTATAAATGAATCAGGGCATACAGCCTATATGCTTTCTTCTATAATATTGCTGTTATATGCTGATGTGCAAAGTCAGGACAAAGCATTTCAGTTTCGCTTTAAACTTATAAAGATAATGTTCTTCTTTACACCCCACTGAGGCAGGATGCAGAGCCCACGGGTGAGGGTCTACAATGTTACCTGTGTATCCTGTGTTGGGTCATATGCAAGAACATCTGTATAAAGTGTTTTGGCAACCATGATAACAGAGCCCCCCTTCTCTCTACGGCCAGTTTTAGTCAATGGGCATCCATCACTGATGCTAACAGCTCTGATTAAAAATACATCAACTGCAACTGGCCTCCTGATGGCAGCGCTTCATAGCGAGCATAATTAGGGGATGGGGAACTGTGATGATGAAGGGCAATGCACACCTGCTCTCCGTTAAATCACGCTTCTGTTGGTGAAGCTTGCATATTTCACCCTTGCAAATTAATTAATATCAAATTATGGAAGGAATACCTTATTTATTTATGGTTGGAGTTGTCTAAAATCAACCAACATACCCCCTATTTCCTTTTTCCTCACTTTCCTGATTTTTCTTGTATCAGCTTGTGAAGGGTCGGTCATGCTATAATAAATCTAAAGTTTTTTAAAAGTCATTTTTAAAGGAGGTAATTTTTGGTTACATTGCACTGATGAAAAATGGTACTAATCCTGGATGCAGTATTGGACACCTTGAGGTATGCTGTTTAACACAAAAGCTGTGTTTGTATAATATATATATATATTTTTTTATTTTATTTTTTTTTTATACAGAAATAAATGTTAATATACCAAATTACTAAATACTGTCTTCTACCTTTATATAATACTGAGAACCACCTTAAAAACACAGGTTAAGAGAAAGCCACATAATGAATCAAAGTGCATTACAAGCTTACACAAGCTGAAGTAAATATTAATAAATACACATTACATTGGGCCTATTTTACAGATTTTTCATAGAGTGTAGAGCCTGTTACCTCATGCTGGACATGTTAAGATCACATGAATACCTGCATTAGGTGTGTGTGACTTGAACATTATGTTCAACTTGATTTTTACATTTTTAGACTGGTTTGCCTTAGCAGTCTAACAGTGCTCCTCAATGTCAATGTCCAAATGACTGAGATGACCAATCAAATTAAATAAGGCTGTTACTGTTCACAGAAGATGAGTGTGAATTCAAACACAATGTTTTAGCAGTGAAAGAGTGCGTGGCAAGATGTAAGTAGCTAAACATTTAATATTTGACAACTGTTTTCAATAGAAATGTTCAGTGACCGACAGTAATGTGATGCAAACTACTCAACTTTTTTTTAATGAAATTTCACTATTTTGAATTGAAAATATGCAATCATTTACACGATTCATGTAATTCATAACTGAGTTTGACATAACAAGAAAGTTTGTATTTTTGACATATTAGACATACAGTGGGGAGAACAAGTATTTGATACACTGCCGATTTTGCAGGTTTTCCTACTTACAAAGCATGTAGAGGTCTGTAATTTTTATCATAGGTACACTTCAACTGTGAGAGACGGTATCTAAAACAAAAATCCAGAAAATCACATTGTATGATTTTTAAATAATTAATTTGCATTTTATTGCATGACATAAGTATTTGATCACCTACCAACCAGTAAGAATTCCGGCTCTCACAGACCTGTTAGTTTTTCTTTAAGAAGCCCTCCTGTTCTAAACTCATTACCTGTATTAACTGCACCCGTTTGAACTCGTTACCTGTATAAAAGACACCTGTCCACACACTCAATCAAACAGACTCCAACCTCTCCACAATGGCCAAGACCAGAGAGCTGTGTAAGGACATCAGGGATAAAATTGTAGACCTGCACAAGGCTGGGATGGGCTACAGGACAATAGGCAAGCAGCTTGGTGAGAAGGCAAAAACTGTTGGCGCAATTATTAGAAAATGGAAGAAGTTCAAGATGATGGTCAATCTCCCTCGGTCTGGGGCACCATGCAAGATCTCACCTCGTGGGGCATTAATGATCATGAGGAAGGTGAGGGATCAGCCCAGAACTACACGGCAGGACCTGGTCAATGACCTGAAGAGAGCTGGGACCACAGTCTCAAAGAAAACCATTAGTAACACACTACGCCGTCATGGATTAAAATCCTGCAGCGCACGCAAGGTCCCCCTGCTCAAACCAGCACATGTCCAGGCCCGTCTGAAGTTTGCCAATGACCGTCTGGATGATCCAGAGGAGGAATGGGAGAAGGTCATGTGGTCTGAGGAGACAAAAATAGAGCTTTTTGGTCTAAACTCCACTCGCCGTGTTTGGAGGAAGAAGAAGGATGAGTACAACCCCAAGAACACCATCCCAACCGTGAAGCATGGAGGTGGAAACATCATTCTTTGGGGATGCTTTTCTGCAAAGGGGACAGGACGAGTGCACCGTATTGAGGGGAGGATGGATGGGGCCATGTATCGCGAGATCTTGGCCAACAACCTCCTTCCCTCAGTAAGAGCATTGAAGATGGGTCGTGGCTGGGTCTTCCAGCATGACAACGAGCTGAAACACACAGTCAGGGCAACTAAGGAGTGGCTCCGTAAGAAGCATCTCAAGGTCCTGGAGTGGCCTAGCCAGTCTCCAGACCTGAACCCAATAGAAAATCTTTGGAGGGAGCTGAAAGTTCGTATTCCCCAGCGACAGCCCCGAAACCTGAAGGATCTGGAGAAGGTCTGTATGGAGGAGTGGGCCAAAATCCCTGCTGCAGTGTGTGCAAACCTGGTCAAGAACTACAGGAAACGTATGATCTCTGTAATTGCAAACAAAGGTTTCTGTACCAAATATTAAGTTCTGCTTTTCTGATGTATCAAATACTTATGTCATGCAATAAAATGCAAATTAATTACTTAAAAATCATACAATGTGATTTTCTGGATTTTTGTTTTAGATTCCGTCACTCACAGTTGAAGAGTACCTATGATAAAAATTACAGACTTCTACATGCTTTGTAAGTGGGCAAACCTGCAAAATCGGCTTGTTCTCCCCACTGTACGAATAAGAGTGAATGTGTATAATTTTGGTATTCATATTGAGAAATTTTATTTGTAAATTTGTTGAGATCTTCATCTTCTTCTGACTGTGAGAATGTGAGACCACTAGAGTCTTTAGCTTAGGAGAAAAGTATGAGCACAGTGTGTGATGTTGCTGAGATCTCTTCTGAAACTTAGGAGGAGACAAATATGAGACCCCCAGAGTCTTTAGCTTAGGAGAAAAATCTGAGCACAGTGTGTGATGTTGTTGAGATCTCTTGGGAGACAGTTGTGAAAGTGTTAGAGTTTTTGTCTGAGGAGACAAGTGTGAGAAGCAGGAGACTCAAGCAAAAGTCTCCATTTGATGTTAATGTAACCTAATATATGTCTTTCTAGTGTGTTTAAAAAAAGTGCTGCATATACAATGCTGGGCATTGAAGATAAATTCAAACTAGTAACCCTTAATATTCTGAAATGTATAATGGTTTTTAAATGATAGTTTCAGTATTTACAATATTAGGAATGTAACATTTTTAAAATTGAAGACATCTGAAGACAAATCTGATACCTAAATGAGACATCTGTCAGAAACCTCTGTCAGAGCCATAGCCTTGTGGGCAGCACATCGACATCGCGAAACAAACTGCACCTCAGAACATGAGTTTGAGTCCCAGCTAAAGGTACTTTCCTGCTCCTGTTCCCTTCTTGTCTCTCCCATTGTTTCCTGTCTCTCCTCATACTGTCCTGTCCATTAAAGGTGAAAAACCCCAATGGCATAAAAAAAAAAAAAGAGTAATCTCTGCAAGACAATGAAGAGAGCTCCCATGTTTCTCACTGCCCATTCTCATTTTGGACTCCTTACTCTCAGAACTTTCTTATGTCTCAGTTGTGTCTACTTTTATTTCTCCAAGAAGAAACATCTGAGACACTGTTGATACTAAAATGGGAGATATTTGAGAATCACAATTAACTCTAACCTCTGAGCAATAAAATAATCCTATAATGGAGTCTTGAAAGAGATTGTAGAAAGACAATAAAGAGATGTTCTATGTTTCTTCTATCACATTCTCAGTTTTAACTCTTTGTCTCTCAAATATCTCTCATGTCTCATTTGTGTCTACTTATATTCCTCATAAGCAATATTAGGGGAAACATTTGAAATGCTGTTGATACTAAAATGAGAGATATATGAGAATTACAACAACACAAGTCTCCTGAGCTCAGGAAAAGCAACCACTGAGCAATACATTTTTCCTCTGGGTTGTACTTAATGAAATTTTACTTAATTTTGAAAAGATGAGTTTTTAACAGCTTCTTGAAACTGGCTAATGTAGGAGCATCTCTAACAGTGAGAGGAAGTGCGTTCCATAATCTGGGTGCAGCGACAGAGAAAGCTCTCTCCCCCATAGATTTTAATCTACAGGGAGGCTACTGAAGAGTAAGAGAATCAGTTGACCGAAGGGAACGAGACGGCGTGTACAGGGTGACTAAGTCACAGATATAAGAAGGGGCTATTCCATTCATAGCTTTGTAAGTTAGTGCAAGAGTTTTGAAAACAATACGCGACTGAACAGGAAGCCAGTGCAAACTATAAAGCACGCCTGTGATGTGTTGACGAGATGAAGTGTATGTAAGAACGCGTGCTGCTGAATTATGGACCTACTGTAGCCGTTTGATTGATTTAGCAGGTAACCCAACAAACAGTGCATTACAATAGTCAATCCTGGAAGTAACAAATGCATGAATAAGTCTTTCAGCATCAGGCGGAGTGAGGAAAGGCCTAATTCTTGCAATGTTTCTAAGATGATAGAATGCAGACTTTGTAATACTCTTAATATGTGAGTCTAGCGTCAGATGAGTGTCAAAAATCACACCAAGATTACGAGCTTGAGCAGATGGAAATATGACACTATCATCGACAATCAAGTTAAGATTGCTGCCTTTATGAATAGCTGCTGGTGTGCCAATAAGTAAAGCCTCTGTTTTAGAACAATTCAGTTTTAAAAAAATTATGATGCATCCATGTTTTTATTTCCTGCACACACTCTGAGAGAACTGTAGAGGTGATAGTAGGATCGGACTTAGAACTGATGTAAATTTGGGTATCATCGGCATAAAAGTGATACTCCAAGCCATATTTCCTAATAATTTGCCCCAAAGGAAGCATATACATGCTAAATAATAGGGGACCCAGGACAGATCCCTGAGGAACACCATGGCAGACCGGTCCAATTTGAGAACTGTTGTTTCCCAAGACAACAAACTGAGAACGATCAGTGAGGTAAGATTTAAACCAATTAAGCACAGTACCAGTGATACCAAGCCATCTCTCCAGCCTATTTAGCAGGATAGAATGGCACACTGTGTCAAATGCCGCAGTGAGATCTAATAAGACCAAGATGGTAAAGGCACCAGAGTCAGCTGAGACAAGCAGGTCGTTCATAACTCGAACCAGGGCTGTCTCTGTACTGTGTCCCTTTCTAAACCCAGACTGAAAAGGTTCGAAAAGCTTGTTGGAAGACAAGTGTGAGTGGAGTTGTGCCATAACCACACATTCCAAAACCTTAGCAAGAAAGGGTAGATTTGAGATGGGTCTGTAATTTGCTAGATCAGACTTATCACATCCAGGCTTTTTAAGGACTGGTGTAATAGCTGCAACTTTAAGAGCTTTTGGAACAATACCAGTAGTAAGAGAGGTATTCACAATGTTCAGAATGAGGGGACTAATTGAAGAGAGACACCCCTTCAGAACAGATGTTGGGATTGGGTCGAGAGAACATGTAGTTGTATTCATTGCCATCACTAATTTCGAAATATAATCAATATTGACTATGTTAAAGCTGGCAAATGCAGTTTCAGGAAAAAGAATTGGATAAGTCTCAGGAATTGCAGAGCAGGGGACTGAACTGAGAGACTTATAGATGTTATCAATTTTTTCCATAAAGAAATGAAAAAACTTGTTACACTCCTGCACAGAGGAAACAATTAGTGGTTTAACTGGTGCAAGAATACTGTTGATCGTCTTAAAAATCTTGTTGGGGTTTGCAGCACCATCTCTAATGACAGACAAGTAGTACTGTGTTCTTGCTGCTTTGAATGCTTCAGCATATTGACTCAAATGTTCATCATACATGAGTTTATGAACAGTTAAGCATGACTTATTGTACTGGCGTTCAAGCTGCCTACTTTTTACCTTAAGAGCCCTGAGCTCAGTAGTATAACAAGGAGATGATTTAATTAAATGAAACACACGTTCTTTCCTAGGGGCTAACACGTCCAAAGCAGATGACAAAATAGAGTTGATCAACAGTTTCAACTGTAGAGTGCTCTGAGATCAGACAAGAGAGACTGTCAAAATTAACAGATTTAAGTTTATAAAGTCATTTGGCTGGTGCCATGTCTCACAAATACAAAAGAAATCCAGAGCATTGTTCAATATGATATCAGAGTACAGCAGTCTTATTGTTCAGTGAACGAACATTTAGATGTGCAAATCGAGCAGTTTCGAGTCGCATTTTCTGAGGAGTCAGTTGTGGATAACGCAAGTTTGCATGGCAAACACCTTGTAGAGAACGGGTTTTTGTTTCTGAAGCCATAGACCGAGAACATAAAACTTTATGAACATTACGACGCAATCCTCTGTGTCGGCCGTCGTAGAAGCCGGCACAATTGCAAAGTCTTTTGAACACAGACGTCAGGAAGTGATTGATGTTCCAAAGAGAGAAGTTCAGAAAAAAAGTACCTTATCATGATGAAATCCAACTGTTGAAGGACCCGCTCACCACGAAGCCCAGACAGGGTCAAAATAATGATGACGATGGATGGGAGGGAAATCCGCATGATAGGAAATAGTAATATCCAAACTGAGGTAGGCTTAAAGTTTGAATCCAAATACGTTGTTGTCACACAGCAGCACGAATAGCCTTCACACAGGCCGCAGCATTCCCCAGTCAGCAGGATCAACAATCACACGGTGTTAAACCCAGTCGAACGACGATGACATGCACCAAAAGACTCACAGTAGAACTCCAGTATCAATAAAATTGTTTAAAGTCAAATCAAAAATCAAATCACCTTTATTTATATAGCGCTTTTTACAATAGCAATTGTTTCAAAGCAGCTTCACAGTGGTAACAGGAAAATAATGCAACGGAATTTGATTCGGCTATACAGCCGCTCTGGAGAAAACGGTGATGTCATCCAGCTCATTTCAATTATCATATAGTGTCAATGCAGGCGGATCAGTAATATAGTTGAAATTTAGGTGTCCCCAACTGAGCAAGCCAAAAGCCAAAGGCGACGGTGGCAAGGAACCAAAACTCCTTCAGGGCCAGAATGGAGAAAAAAACCTTGGGAGAAACCAGGCTCAGTCGGGGTGCCAGTTCTCCTCTGGCCAACGAACAAATAGTGTATGATTATGATTCTGGCAACATTACAGGTCAGAAGTCATATTAGATGAATAGATATTCGTAGGATTATTCGAAAGATTGGAGTTGTCACGCCGGGGACGGGTTTAATTAGGATGTCGTGTCGATGCGGCATTTACAGGGGGGAGTTTAATTGACACTATTGTCTCTACAGACACTTCAGGGATATGGTCGTCATGTCCAGGCTAAGGTCCACCATCTGGTCTGGATACGGCCCGGATCCGGCCGACTGCAGTAAACCTCGGGATAAACAGAGAGACTAACATTAGCGCAGATGCCATTCTTCTTATGATGTAACGAGTACATCAGGTGTTATTGGAAGTGTTCCCGGTTCCGGCTGACCTAGTTAATGCAGCCTAAAACAATCATTTAACTGATTTGAATAACAGAAATTAAAAATGTTTTATGTGTATGCCATAGTAAAGAGATGTGTTTTTAGTCTAGATTTAAACTGACAGAGTGTGTCTGCTTCCCGAACAATGCTAGGAAGACTGTTCCAGAGTTTAGGTGCTAAATAGGAAAAGGACCGACCGCCTGCAGTTGATTTTGATATTCTAGGTATTATCAACTGGCCAGAATTTTGAGACCGCAATAAACGTGATGGAGTATAATGCGTTAAGAGCTCGCTCAAGTACTGGGGCGCTAAACCATTTAGTGCTTTGTAAGTAATCAGCAAGATTTTAAAATGTATACGATGTTTAATAGGGAGCCAATGCAGTGTTGCCAGAACTGGGCTAATATGGTCATACTTCCTGGTTCTAGTAAGAACTCTAGCTGCTGCGTTTTGGACCAGCTGCAGTTTATTTATTAAGCGAGCAGGGCAACCACCCAGTAGAGCATTACAATAATCTAGCCTTGAGGTCATGAACGCATGAACTAACTGTTCAGCATTTTGCATTGAAAGCATGTGCCGTAATTTAGATATATTTTTAAGATGGTAGAATGCAGTTTTACAGATGCTAGAAACGTGGCTTTCAAATGAGAGATTGGTATCAAAGAGCACACCCAGGTTCCTAACTGACGACGAGGACTTGACAGAGCAGCCATCGAGTGTTAGACAGTATTCTAGGTTACTACTTGTGGAGTTTTTTTGTCCAATGATTAAAAATTCAGTTTTTTCTGAATTAAGTTGCAGGAAATTACTAGTCATCCAATTTTTTATATCAGCTATGCATTCTGTTAATCTTGTGAATTGGTAAGTTTCGTCAGGGCGTGAAGAAATATAGAGCTGAGTATCGTCAGCATAACAATGAAACGCCATGCTTCCTAATAATATCTCCCAGTGGTAGCATGTACAGGGTGAAAAGCAACGGTCCTAGCACTGAGCCCTGCGGTACTCCATACTGAACTTGTGTTCGGTGTGACATCTCTTCATTTACTGCTACAAACTGATAACGGTCAGATAAGTATGATTTAAACCATGCCAATGAAGTTCCACTAATGCCAACATAATTTTCGAGTCTATTCAAAAGAATATTGTGGTCGATAGTATCGAATGCAGCGCTAAGATCGAGTAACACTAATAGAGATATACAACCACGATCGGATGATAAGAGTAAATTATTTGTTACTCTGATGAGAGCAGTCTCAGTACTATGATGCGGTCTAAATCCTGACTGGAAATCCTCACAGATACCATTTCTTTCTAAAAAGGAGCATAATTGTGAGGACACTGCCTTTTCTAGTATTTTTGACAGAAAGGGTAGATTAGAGATTGGCCTGTAAAGCAACAACTAATAAAGTTAAAACTATTTAAAAACGATTGTGGAACTAAATTTAAAAATTAAATTAAAAAGAGAAGCGGCAATTGTTTGTACAGCGTCACAGGAGTGGCTCCAAGGCTAGGCTACATAGGCCTAGGGGAGCATTTCTTTAGAAAGACAACTATAAATTTGTTTTTAGAACTTGGTAATTTATGAACTTGATAGTCTTGAAAGTTTGTTAACATGGGGAGGTGTATAACATTCGCATGTAAATGGTAAAAAACACAGAAAAAAGCCTTATTGCTGCGCACAAATGAGGTAAGCTTTGTGTTACGTAATCTGACGCGTGCACATGTTTACTGTCACAGATCAGCCAGACTCTTTCACCTCCTTCACACAGCGATCACAATCACTGAGTTCTAATCACCCGCACCTGTATCCAATCACCTCATCACCACTCACCATAAAACACCAGCACTCACCTTCAGTCAGTGTCTGGCCTTGAACTAGGAATGACCCACTTAGCTGTTTTCCATGAATCTTCTTGTGTGATTTCCAGACTCCTACCAAAGTGTTGGTTACCTTTCAAGCTTCAAGATACTCCAGCTGCTGGCTATCCTGGTACTCCTGAGTTCCTTCCTTGGCCGTAAGATTGTACCTGCTCTCCACTCTTCTTGTCTTCACTGTTCACTGCCCTGAGTTCCTTAATAAAATCTCCTTGTTCAGTATTAACCTTGTCCAGTGTGTGTATCCTGACAGAAGGCCAGACCCAAAACTCATCCGGGTCCCTGCGATCTATTTCAAGAGCCTGCTGAAACTCTCTGGAGAGAGTTAGTGGAACCCAGGGCAGCAGTGAACACCACTGTCACTTCCACAACAATCACTTTGTCACCTGTCTATGTTGCCAGTCCCATGGTCAAACCAGTGCCCTTCTCTGGTCTGGAGGAGGACTGCAACAGATTTCTCCTTCAGTGCTCTCTCACGCTAGAGGCGCAACCACAACTATTCCCCATGGACCAATCCAAAATTTAATTCATAATCTCTCACTTGTCTGGTAAAGCTTTCTAATGGGTGGAAATTATTTGGTTTCAAGCCGGCCTGGCCACCAGTTCCCTCCAGAGTTTTGTTTCCCACTTCAAAGTGTTTGGCTGTACCATGGGTGAATTATCTGTGGGTGAGAGACTATCATCTACGACAAGGTATACACTCAGTTTCAGAGTATGCGCTCAAATTCAGAACCCTGGCTGCAGCGAGTGGCTGGAACGAGAGCATTAATCACCACGTATCGTCAAGGTCTTAATCCCACCCTTCATCTTCAACTGGCAGTCTATGATGATACTTTAGGCTTAGAGATGTTCTTCCAGTACTCTATCCGTGTGGATCGTCGTGCTCAAGGCTGTTACGATGAGTTGCCCAGGTTGCAGTCCTCCCATCTCCAGCCAGAGAGATCACCGCCCCCAGAACCAGAGAATATGCAAGTTGATCACGCTCCCCTATCACCTGCAGAGAGAACTGGCCGGCTGACCCAAAACTTGTTTATACTGTGGAGCAAGTGATCATCTAATTAGGGCCTGTTCCATCGTCCTCCTCGTCGTCTTGTGAGTTCAATTCGTAATACTGCTGTTACATCCTCACCATTGTCCACCAATGTGACATTGATTGCTGCTGAACTGTTACAGTCACGGCCCTCATTGACTCTGGGTCAGCTGGCAACTTCATCTCCAGCGACCTCTGCTCCAACTCACTACAATCCATTCCCCAACTTCGTACAAGGTTAAATCTGTGACTGGATGTAGTCTGAATCAAGGGTATGTGAAGCATCAAGTCAGAAATCATGAGAGTGGGCTGTCTACATGAAGAAATCTTTACTCTGGTTCTGGAGGGTTCCACTGTGGCAATCATCCTGGGCCTCCCCTGGTTAATTCAACACCATCCTGAGGTCTCATGGCGCAATGGAGACGGTCTGATGTGGGGTCCCAACTGCTTTCCTTCCTGTTTTCCTCGACCCACATGTCCACCTCCAGTGACGATTCCAGTAAATTTGACTATAGAAGGTCCGCTAGAAGCAGTCTGTCAGCATACCAGCCTGTTATAAACCCTACTCAGACGTCTTCTGCCCAACATGAGCTTCAGAGTTACCACCACATCGACCATGGGACTGTGCCATCGACCTGGATCCGGGTGAGTCAGTACCCCGTGGTCACGTGTACCCACTTTCCATCCCTAAACAGAAGGCCATGGAAGAGTACATTGAGGCTCTTAAACAAGGCTACATTCGACCATCTACTTCTCCTGCTGCTTCCAGTTTCTTTGTGGCAAAAAAGGATGGTGGCTTACGGCCTGGCATTGATTATCGTGCCTTAAATAAAATAACCAAAAAGTTCTGTTATCCTCGTCCCAGCTGCCCTTGAACATCTCCATGGAGCCACTATCTTCAAGCTAGACCTGCGAAGTGCATATAACCTGATTTTGCATCCGAGAGGGAGACGAATGGAAGACCGCATTCATCACGCCCTCAGGGCACTATGAATACTTTGCCATATGGCCTGGTCAACGCCCCCTCCATCTTTCAAAACTTCATGAATGAGGTATTCCGAGACTTCCTACACAAGTTTGTACTCATTTACATTGTTGACATACTTATCTTTTCCTGGAATCAGGCCAAGCACCGCCACCATGTCACAGAGGTTCTCAAGAGGCTCCGCACGCACTCCCTGTATCTCAAAGCAGAGAAATGCAGCTTCCATCAGCGTTCCATGCAGTTTCTGGGGTGCAATGTGAGTACACAAGGCATCACTATGGATGAGGGGAAGGTTTCAGCCATCTCATCCTGGCCAACTCCCACAACAGTTAAAGAGCTTCAAAGATTCCTCGGATTTGCCAATTTCTATCGACGATTTATCCAGAACTACAGCATCCTCACCGCTCCGCTCACCTCCCTTCTTAAAGGCAAACCCATGTCACTGTCCTGGAACCCCGAAGCTGAAAGCTATGCAAACTCTGAAAGAAGCCTTCACTACAGCTCCCCTCCTGTGCCATCCGGATCCAGATAAGATCTTGGTCGACGTAGATGCTTCCACTACTGGAGTAGGAGCCGTACTGTCACAGCAGCAGGAGAAGGTAGCCAAACCTCTTCCATGTGCCTTTTCCAGAAAACTATCCCCGGCGGAGCAGAACTATGATATTGGCAACCGAGTGTTACTCACCATTAAACTTGCTCTGGAAGAATGGTGGCACTGGCTAGAGGGAGCCCGTCATCCATTTATTGTACTCCCTGATCACGAACTTGCAATATCTCAAAGAAGCCAAGAGATTGAATCCGTCAAGCCAGGTGGGCATTGTTCTTTACCTGTTTCCGATTCAACATCTCCTATCGTCCAGGTTCCAAGACCGTATGAGCAGATGCCCTATCCAGACTCCATGCTCCCTCTGATGCCACTGAAACTCCAGAGCCAGTGCTTCCTTCCAGTGTCTTTGTTAATCCCATCCAATGGGATCTGAACAGCCAGTTAACCGAGGCCTCCCAACTCGCTGGGGTGTCCCGCCGACCGCTGTTATGTTCCACAAGACCTTCGCATCCAGCTCATAGAATCAACTCATTCATCGGTAGGTACTGGCCACTCGTGGACCTCAAACCCTCTCGCTCCAACAACAGTTCTGGTGGCCTGGCAAGAGACATCAAGCGGTTTGTTAAAGGCTGTCAACTCTGCGCAGTATCCAAAGTTCCTCGCCTCTTACCAGCGGGTAAACTCCTCCCACTTCCCATTCTGAGACGGCCATGGTCCCACTTGGGGGTTGACTTCACCCACCTACCTCCTTCGGAAGGTAACACCTGTATCTTGATTGTAGTGGACAGATTCTCTAAAGCCTGCAAACTAATCCCCACTAAAAGGGCTTCCCATGGTGATGGAAACTGCAGAGTCATTGTTCACTCAGGTTTTTTGCAATTTCGGCATCCCTGAAGATTGTTTCTGATCGAGGGCCCCAATTTATTTCCTGTGTGTGGAAGGCTTTCTTCTCACCTCTGGGTGTCACCGTCAGTTTAACATCAGGCTACCATCCTCAAGCAAATGGACAGACGGAGAGGAAGGTACAGGAGATCAACCGCTTCCTCCGGACATTCTGCCAGCGCCACCAGAACTCCTGGAATCAGTTTATTGCCTGGGCTGAGTATGCTCAGAACTCCCGTCAGTCAACCACCATTCTCACCCCTTTCCAATGCATCCTTGGTTTTCAACCCCCTCTGTTTCCCTGGTCTGGTGAGCCGTCTGAAGTACCCTCCGTCAACCACTGGTTCCGGGAGAGCGAGAGGGTCTGGGATGAGGCTCATCACCATCTCCAGCGGGCAGTTCGAAGACTGCTCTCAACCTGAGACCTGCGTCTGCCCTGCAGAAAGTTGAGTCCTCACTACATTGGTCCCTTCCAGGTCGAAAAGCAGGTCACCCCCGTCATTTACAAACTCCAGTTACCACCTCACTACCCTTTCCATCCTGTGTTTCATGTCTCCCTACTCAAACCTCACTACTCTCCTGTTTGTGCTTCCTCCACAGAGTCTGGCCAGGAAAACAGGCCTCCGAACCACCTGTCGAAGCCGATACCATCTACTCTGTTCGTGAGGTCCTGGACTCCCGACGTCGAGGTGGTTGTTTGGAGTACCTGGTGGATTGGGAAGGATACGGCCCTGAGGAAACCTCATGGGTACCCAAGGAGGACATCCTCGACCCATCGCTCCTTACTGAGTTCCATCACAGTCATCCAAGTTGACCTGCTCCTTGACCACGCGGCCGGCCACCGACATCGGGGTCCATAGTCCGCTTCAGCGGATCCTGGAGAGGGGGGTAGTGTCCCAGATCAGCCAGACTCTTTCACCTTCACGCAGTGATCACAATCACCTGAGTTCTAATCAACTGCACCTGTATCCAATCACCTCATCACCACTCGCCATAAAACACCAGCACTCACCTTCAGTCAGTGTCTGGCCTCGAACTAGGAATGACCCACTTACCTGTTCTCCACAAATCTTCCTGTGATCTCCAGACTCCTACCAAAGTGTTGGTTACCCTTCAAGATACTCCAGCCGCTGCCTATCCTGGTACTCCTGAGTTCCTTCCTTGGCCATAAGATTGTACCTTCTCTCATCTTCACCGTTCACTGCCCTGAGCTCCTTAATAAAAGCTCCTTGTGTTCAGTATTAACCTTGTCCAGTGTGTATCCTGACATTTACAAGCAAACTTGAGTTTGATTTGGGTAGTGCTAGAGCCTACCTGTTTGTGTATTTTATGGCTAGTTTACTTTAGTGTGGGGTTTTTTTTTTTTTTTTTTTTTTTTTTAAAATATAAATACACCATGTTTTCACCCAAACTGAATTAAACTAGTTTAAATGGCTAAATCTTCTATAAATATTTGATTTCTTTTCTGACATAATCCTGTTTTTGTTAAAACACACTAGACATGCTTATTCTGTGCATTTGAACATGTTTTTGTGAAATCAGATTTATTTTGTCCATCAAGTGTGCTTTTACTTGTGTGCAACAAAAATAGACTCTGCACCAGCTCCCGCGTCGCTGCTCACACATTGCTCCTGCTCCCGGTATGAATGCACGGTGTAAAAATATGCGCTGCTCATGCTCTGCAGCTGAAGTTGAACACACTGGATACTTTTGCTCATGTGATTAAATTAATCACAACTGACAGACTTTTTTTTTTTTTTTTTTTGACTGGTGTATAACTATTTTTATTTACACATTGAATTGTGCTGTGCTTTAGACTCTAAACTTAACAGATAATGTTCCTCCATTTTTCTATTTTTTTTTCTTCTTTTTTTTCTTGTGCATACAGAACAGATTTTATTAGGTTACTGATATGACTGAAGTCTTCATCTCATTTGAGCATATATCATTTTAAAGATATTTTAAATTATCCATCTCTCACAAACACACACACACATTGTTTCTCCCCTGTGTGTGAGACAAGTTGCTGATGTAGAAAATTCACTGAACTAACACTCACGGTGTTGCGTCCAGCCTCACCCAATTTGCACCTTTGTCTCTCCTGTCAGCGCCAATGCGTTCCCTTTGGCGACAGCACCATGTCAACTGCCAACTCCCCACGAACCAACTGGGACGAAGCGGTCTAGAGGATGTCACAAACAACAGCACACAAATAGAAACATAATTTAGATCTTTAGATCTTAAATTCCAAGAATCAAGTCCTGTGACGATCTCCAAGGTATTATTTCAACTAGCCTAGTCAGTTAAAAGTCCTAATCACTGATGCTTGTTTAAACATCTTAACGGGATTAGAAGGGAGTTGAAGTGTTTGGTAGTCGTAGTTAATTGAAGCGGATGGGGTTTTAATAAAGCGTGCAGTGATCACAGCTGACAAACAAGTCTGTTGGCTCTTTAGGGACATGGTGCTTAATGGTATCAGATATTTACTTTGCCAGAACTCACTGCATTACATCTCCCAACCCCCCCCCCCCCCCCAACCCCCCGCCCCCCCAATTCGCCCTTACCTAACTCGTTAGGCTTTTTTCCACTTGAGTTTTAATTATGTTTCATAGGCTGAATTACATGGGGAATAAGGGACAGTCTCTCTCCAGTTGTGCTGGAGAGAGAATCATTATGACAAACTGTCTTGACATCATTGCACACAGCAAGTGTCATGTCTCAAAATATTAAACAAAACAGATCTCCACAGTGTTGGCAGGATGGAGTCATCTTTTTAACTGTGGACATTGAAGCAAGTCTAAAACGCTAAGGCAATAAACTTGGTATGGCCTCTCCCTCTTGAATATATTTTATATCAACTGATTTATTAAAGTATTTCCAGTGATGTGTATATCATTGTCAGAAATTAACCAGGGTTTCAGGAAGAAAATTCCACAAAAACCTAAATAAAATAAAGAAAAATACTGAAGGAATAGTACATTTTTATTTTTTTTATTTATATGTTATCTAACATTTGAGTATATATATATAAATACATATACATGTGTGTGTGTGTGTATGTGTGTACATGTTTTTCTATCCCGGTGGGGACTTCAACCTGAATGCACTCAGAGACACCTAAATTGAGGTCCCCATGAGGAAACAAGCTTAAAAACCATACAGAATTTTTTTTTTTTTCCCGAAAATGTACAAATGCAGAAAGTTTTGTGTGATGGGTAGATTTAGGGGTAGGGTTAGTGTAGGGGGATAGAATATACAGTTTTGTTTTATTTTATAAACTACTGATAACATTTCTTCCAAATTTCAAATAAAAAAAATATTATTTACAGCATTTATTTGCAGAAAATTATAACTGGTCAAAATAACAAAGAAGATGATGTTTTTAGACCTTGAATAATGCAAAGAAAACAAGTTTATATTCATTTTTCAACACAATACTAATGTTTTAACTTCAGAAACATTAGATAAATAAATAAATAAAAAATAATAATAAAAAAAAAAAATCAATATTTGGTGGAATAATCCTGATTTCCAATCACAGCTTTCATGGATCTTGGCAGGCTCTCCACTAGTCAGTCACATTGCTGTTGGGTGACTTTATGCCACTCCTGGCACAAAAATTCAAGCAGCTTGGCTTTGTTTGATGGCTTGTGACCTTGTGTCCTTCCTCTCGATCATATTCCAGAGGTTTTCAGTCTGGAGATTAGGCTGGCCATGACAGGATCTTGATCTGGGGGTCCTACATCCACACCTTGATTGGCCTGGCTGTGTGGCATGGAGCACTTTCCAGCAGGAAAAAACAATCCTTCACGTTAGGGAACATTGTCAGAGCAGAAGGAATTCATTTTTCTTCCAGGATAACCTTGTATGTGGCTTGAGTCATGCATCCTTCATAAAGATGGATCTTCCTGATTCCAGTCTTACTGTAGAACCCCCAAATCATCACCAGTCCTCCACCACAATTAACAGTGGGTATACACAGATCAAGCATAACATTATGACCTAATATTGTGTTGGTCCCCCTTTTGCTGCCAAAACAGCCCTGACCCGTCAAGGCATGGACTCCACTAGACCCTTGAAGGTGTGCTGTGGTATCTGGCACCAAGATGTTAGCAGCAGATCCTGTAAGTTGCAAGGTGGGGCCTCCATGGATCGGACTTGTTTGTTCAGCACATCTCACAGATGCTTGATTGGGTTGAGATCTGGGGAATTTGGAGGCCAAGTCAACACCTCAAACTTGTTGTTGTGCTCCTCAAACCATTCCTGAACCATTTTTGCTTTGTGGCAGGGCGCATTATCCTGCTGAAAGAGGTCACAGCCACCAGGGAATACCATTTCCATGAAAGGGTGTACATGGTCTGCAACAATGCTTAAGTAGGTGGTACATGTCAAAGTAACATCCACATGGATGGCAGGACCCAAGGTTTCCCAGCAGAACATTGCCCAAAGCATCACACTGCCTCCGCCGGCATGCCTTCTTCCCATAGTGCATCCTGGTGCCATGTGTTCCCCAGGTAAGCGACGCACACGCACCCAGCCATCCACGTGATGTAAAAGAAAACGTGATTCATCAGACCAGGCCACCTTCTTCCATTGCTCCGTGGTCCAGTTCTGATGCTCACGTGCCCACTGTTGGCGCTTTTGGCGGTGGATGGCACTCTGACTGGTCTGCGGCTATGCAGCCCCATAAGCAACAAACTGTGATGCACTGTGTATTCAGACACTTTTCTATCAGAACCAGCATTAACTTCTTGAGCAATTTGAGCTACAGTAGCTCATCTGTTTGATCGGACCACACGGGTCAGCCTTCGCTTTACATGCACGTGAACTTTAATGACATCCCATTCTTAATCCGTAAGGTTTAATATGGAGTTGGCCCACCCTTTGCAGCTATAACAGCTTCAACTCTTCAGGAAAGGCTTTTCACAAGGTTTAGGAGTGTGTTTATGGGAATTTTTGACCATTCCTCTAGAAGAGCATTTGTGAGGTCAGGCACTGATGTTGGACGAGAAGGCCTGGCTTGCAGTTTCCGCTCTAATTCCTCCCAAAGGTGTTCTATCAGGTTGAGGTCAGGACTCTGTGCAGGCCAGTCAAGTTCCTCCACACCAAACTCGCTCATCCATGTCTTCATGAACCTTGCTTTGTGCACTGGTGCGCAGTCATGTTGGAACAGGAAGGGGCCATCCCCAAACTGTTCCCACAAAGTTGGGAGCATGAAATTGTCCAAAATGTCTTGGTATGCTGAAGCATTAAGAATTCCTTTCACTGGAACTAAGGGGCCAAGCCCAACCCCTGAAAAACAACCCCACACCATAATCCCCCTCCACCAAACTTTACACATGGCACAATGCAGTTAGGCAAGTACCGTTCTGCTGGCAACTGCCAAACCCAGACTCGTCTATCGGATTGCCAGACAGAGAAGCGTGATTCATTACTCCAGAGAACATGTCTCCACTGCTCTAGAGTCCAGTGGCGGCGTGCTTTACATCACTGCATCCGACACTTTAAATTGCACTTGGTGATGTAAGGCTTGGATGCAGCTGCTCGGCCATGGAAACCCATTCCATGAAGCTCTCTACGCACTGTTCTTGAGCTAATCTGAAGGCCACACAAAGTTTGGAGGTCTGTAGCTATTGATTCTGCAGAAAGATTGCAACTTCTGTGCACTGTGCACCTTAGCATGGACTGACCCCGCTCTGTGATTTTATGTGGCCTACAACTTCGTGGCTGAGTTGCTGTTGTTCCCAATTGCTTCCAATTATAATACCACTAACAGTTGACTATTCTATATCATGTCTACAACCAATATATGTGACCATTATGCTTAGATCACTCACAATTCCTGTAATTGTTATAACTATTGAATGGTTGATTGAAAGTATACCTTGTCTGGAATGAGTGTAAATCTCTGTTCATAATTCAGAAGATGGTTTGATTGAAATCTGTGTTAAATGTATCGTATTCTTATAATAGAAATCATGTCTAAACTGTACTCTTTGACTCTCTGCTTAGAGCGGGAAGTTAAGAGACCACAGATAACGTGAAATTTATGGTGAGAGGAGGAGGAAAGTCACCTCTTAACCAAAGATGATACCTAATTGGTCAGAACTCATCCAGGAGGATGGGAGTTTAAAATCTCAGAACACGAACAAAGAATTAGACGATGAATGACACAAGAGTCAGAAACCGATGACTAGATAGACGAAGACGATCAGACGATTGAGGCAGACAAAGATCCAAGAAAATGGGTTAACAGTTCATTCAAGCCATCTATACTCTCGTCTCACTCACTTTTCTTTCTTTTACTTAAGTTCTCTCGTTGAGTCACATGTTCTAAGTTAAGTTTTGCCGCAAAGTTTCGGTCAACGATTCTACAGCCTTCAACTCGCCTCAACTTCAAACTTCATCCACAAGACTTTCCATCCATCTGCCAACGCGCCACGTGATTGGCCTCCCAAGACATCGATCAAAGACACAAGACTGCCAGCGAATCAAAGAACCTGGGAAACCCCTCTCCAGCAAGGACTGAGAAGGGAATCCCCATTCAAAAGAAGGCACGAACTCCAAACGCAAGTAATACCTCCAAATTCTAACTGAACTGGTGCATTGATATCAAATTTAATAACCCCGCCTAAGAAACGATAGGAGGGTTAAATTAATGATTGATGGTTCCTTCAGGTCATGTCTTATAAGTGCATATATTGCTAGAAACTTGGGATTTCATAATTTCACTGTCTTAAAACTCATCCTTTCCTAACTTTCTTTCTTTCAGCAACTCGTGTGAATGTGTGTGGGTTTGTGTTAGATATTAGTTTTATGTGTTAGAATAATCAATAAAGTCACGTTTGTATTTAAAGATAAGTGTTCTTGTGTTATATGCTTACGAATTTAATGTCTTAAACTGCCGATCTATGTTACCTTGCTATTAAATAGTGTTTTCACTATTGTTTGGATAGTAATATCCGCTGCAGAGTTGATAGTTCAAATGAATGCTGGACGAGTCATTTGCTCAGCCGTAAAATAAGTGACTCTTTCAAAATTCCCTATAAATTAATTAATAATTTCCTTTGAGCTAAACTGACCTGTTTCCCTATACACGTCTTACACTGTTTACATTATCTGTCATAGCTCATAATTCATATATCTGGAACTTCTCTGAGCCATTTACAGTGGAGACCATGGTCATTTGTACATTTCATTTGTTCCCTTGGATGTGGAGAAAGGCATTGAAAGAGACAGAAAGGAACAGCAAGAAAATGAATAAGCTAACCAAATAAGAAAAACAGAGGAAAGAAATAAGACAGTGAGTATGTGGAACTCTATTCAAAGCTCCACCATCTGCCGAATGACTGTCACTCTTCATTAGAGGGCGGAGAGAAGTGTAGCTCACAGGTACAGTAGGAGGGAACAAAAGATAGCAAGAGGGAGGGGTGGCAGCTGTGGAACAATGGGCCTGTGTCTTAGGCTCCTCAGGCAAAACACCAGATTTCCTACTGCTGTGAATTCCTCTCACTCTCTCCTGCGGATAAAGGGAGGGACAGAGAGGTGGAGGTCACTGCCAATCATAGCTGCTGTCCATCACACAGCACATTGTATTCATAGTAGCAATTGAATAGACTTTGGAACTGCCAAGTACAATGGTCTACAATTTTTTTTAGAAGTCATCTGCTTCACAGATACAAAGTGCTATTTATTATGTATTTTGATTTGCTGAATTCAAACATGCCAATTAAAACAACTGATTGGCTACTGTTTCCAAGATATTTAAGTTTTTACATTTTACGTCTATTGTGTAGATAGTACCTGTCACCTTTTCTGTTCATGTAAAAGCAGCATAAGAGTGTAAGTAAGCAGAACTGGCAGATTTCAATTTTGTACTCATACATTTTAGTTGCTTTTAAATAGAACATATTGAGCAAGTTAATTTATACATTTAACCTAAAGTTTTTATTTAATCTCAATTTAAATTTTAGTAGTGTAAATTTATACTACAGCTATACCCATACGAAAATGTAATATATGTACATATATGTCCCTATAGCCGAGTAGTGATGTCATATATGCTTCATATAAGGCAATATATTATTAGCACATATATACATCCTCACAATATATGAAGATATAGGTTTATACCATATATGAAATACCCATAGAATAATTATTATATATTCATATATTAAAATGATTTATATGATGACTTTTTTTTTATATGGTACTGTATGTTAATGCCATATATGTAAAAAAAAAAAAAAAAAAAAAAATATATATATATATATATATATATATATATATATATGTCTAATTTATATATGCAAGTTTATTTAAACAACATATGCAAACATTCAGTATGCTTATATAGGATTGTATATGGATTTATATACAAACCCGATTCCAAAAAAGTTGGGACACTGTACAAATTGTGAATAAAAACAGAATGCAATGATGTGGAATTTTCAAATTTCAATATTTTATTCAGAATACAACATAGATGACATATCAAATGTTTAAACTGAGAAAATGTATCATTTTAAGGGAAAAATAAGTTGATTTTAAATTTCATGGCATCAACACATCTCAAAAAAGTTGGGACAAGGCCATGTTTACCACTGTGTGGCATCCCCTCTTCTTTTTATAACAGTCTGCAAACGTCTGGGGACTGAGGAGACAAGTTGCTCAAGTTTAGGAATAGGAATGTTGTCCCATTCTTGTCTAATACAGGCTTCTAGTTGCTCAACTGTCTTAGGTCTTCTTTGTCGCATCTTCCTCTTTATGATGCGCCAAATGTTTTCTATGGGTGAAAGATCTGGACTGCAGGCTGGCCATTTCAGTACCCGGATCCTTCTACGCAGCCATGATGTTGTAATTGATGCAGTATGTGGTCTGGCATTGTCATGTTGGAAAATGCAAAGACTTCCCTGAAAGAGACGACGTCTGGATGGGAGCATATGTTGTTCTAGAACTTGGATATACCTTTCAGCATTGATGGTGCCTTTCCAGATGTGTAAGCTGCCCATGCCACACGCACTCATGCAACCCCACACCATCAGAGATGCAGGCTTCTGAACTGAGTGCTGATAACAACTTGGGTTGTCCTTGTCCTCTTTAGTCCGGATGACATGGCGTCCCAGTTTTCCAAAAAGAACTTCAAATTTTGATTCGTCTGACCACAGAACAGTTTTCCACTTTGCCACAGTCCATTTTAAATGAGCCTTGGCCCAGAGAAAACGCCTGCGCTTCTGGATCATGTTTAGATATGGCTTCTTTTTTGACCTATAGAGTTTTAGCCGACAACGGCGAATGGCACGGTGGATTGTGTTCACCGACAATGTTTTCTGGAAGTATTCCTGAGCCCATGTTGTGATTTCCATTACAGTAGCATTCCTGTATGTGATGCAGTGCCGTCTAAGGGCCCGAAGATCACGGGCATCCAGTATGGTTTTCCGGCCTTGACCCTTACGCACAGAGATTGTTCCAGATTCTCTGAATCTTTGGATGATATTATGCACTGTAGATGATGATAACTTCAAACTCTTTGCAATTTTTCTCTGAGAAACTCCTTTCTGATATTGCTCCACTATTTTTCGCCGCAGCATTGGGGGAATTGGTGATCCTCTGCCCATCTTGACTTCTGAGAGACACTGCCACTCTGAGAGGCTCTTTTTATACCCAGTCATGTTGCCAATTGACCTAATAAGTTGCAAATTGGTCCTCTAGCTGTTCCTTATATGTACATTTAACTTTTTCGGCCTCTTATTGCTACCTGTCCCAACTTTTTTGGAATGTGTAGCTCTCATGAAATCCAAAATGAGCCAATATTTGGCATGACATTTCAAAATGTCTCACTTTCAACATTTGATATGTTATCTATATTCTATTGTGAATAAAATATAAGTTTATGAGATTTGTAAATTATTGCATTCCTTTTTTATTCACAATTTGTACAGTGTCCCAACTTTTTTGGAATCGGGTTTGTAGTTGTATATCACATATAAAATACCTATAGTAAAATTAGTATACATGCATATATTACAGTTATTTATATAATGAATTTCTATATGGTACTGTGCAGTATGTTAAGATCATATATGTAAACAATATATATTTGTAATAATTTATATTTGTAAAAAGTTTATTTAAACATATGCAAACATGTTGTATGCTCATAGAATTCTCTTATTCATTTTGGGCAGTCTACACTATCAAATTGTTTTTAATTTTGTTTGAAATTGGATCACATGAGTAACTGCAAAATATGGTTGACAGCAAATGTTCATAACTTGTATTAAAATAAATGTAGTCTAACAAATATATGAAGCCATGTTTAATAGAGTATATTTGTATAATTATGCAATTCATATACATAATACAAAATAATATGAGACAGACATTATGAACATGTATTTTACATATAAATTTTGTCAGGGTTCTGTTACTTGTATAAGGTTTTATTCTTGGTTTGGTGACAGCTCTGACACTCCTATTGTCTTGCAGGTTTGAGTTCGCTCAGATAATGCGCTCTTCTGTTTGGATTTCATTCTAGTTTAGTTTTGGTTCAGGCTTCGGACATTAATGCTCGCGGCTCGTGCTCTTTCATGTTTTGTTCTGTGTAGCATGTAACGGTTACCCTGTTACAGGGGTGAAATTTTTCATCCTGTCCTCTAGAGGGCAACAAAGGGAGGAAGTGGTTTTAAGGTTGCGACTGCGAGTAGCATAGAGGAGAGGCATGGCGATGGAGTATGGCTGAAAATGCCTGGAATCACATTGTGTTTGAGGAGTTAAGTGAATTGTACATTCTAATGCTTTACAATCTTATTCAAATGCACATTTTTATGTACCCATAAAAATGTTAATTCATAGTGTTTGGAAGTTTGCAGAGAAGCTCACAGAGGATTCTGTTATGGGTCTTGAGTGCGCTGATACCTACTTACCTGTGTTGGATTGTGCCAGTGCCTTATCTAGGATTTGGGATTGTATATCTTCATTGCCTGCTGGGACTGGGACTTCTACAACACTCGGATAAAAGACTTGCATTGCAGACTGTATATCCTTTTCCCTCTACGGCATTTTGAATTGTTTGGTACACCTTCTATATATATATATATATATATATATATCTTTTTTTTTTTTTTTGTTGCTGGTTTTTGTTTATTTGTGTATCACTTTAGTATTTTGGGTTAGTATTTTTACTTTTTATATGTTTACTTTCAGTATTGAGCTTTTTTATTCACAATGCTGTCTTGGATTTCCGTCCATGTGCAAATTGTTACTATGTTATCATTCAGTGATTCAATAGATACAATTTATTTTCACTCCCCCATTGAGACTCTTACAGTTATTTTGAACACAAACTATTGGCAAAAGTGAATTTCCCTTTTATGTGGCTTTCTTATTGTATAAAAAAAACTAAGGTGAGCCAGTTACAAGCATGAAGGGGTTTGTTTGTGTTTTGATTGTTTATTTTTGAAGTCTAATAAAAAGCCCATTAACCTCTGCATCCTTGAGTCCTTCATCCCTTGCCTCACCTAAAATTAACATTAAAAATATTTTAAATTTTATTTGTTTTATACATGAAATCTATACTAAGACTCTACGACATTTATCAGTGACGTCAGTGACAGTAAATTGTCACGTATATAATTTGAACATATATAATATGTGGAATAGAGTTATGTCAATATATGGAATTTATGATAGGTTTCATAGCTGTGCGTTTATGTTTTTACTCTATATGAGCATATTAGGATATTTCATATATGAGAAATATGTATGTCAAAATATGCATTATACATACATAAACATATATAATATATGGGATAAATTTATGTCAATATATGGAATTGTTCCAATTTCTAATAGGTTTCATATGTTTTTACTTTATATGAGCATATATCGCATATATTGATATTTCATATATACACATATATTACATTTCCGTATGGGTAATTAGCTAATTCAGCTAATGCTAATTGGTAACACAATGCTTTGATAACATTAGCAATAGCATAGCATAACAATTTGTGAATGAATACGGCAATATAGAACATATAACACAGCCTACCTGTTCTCAAACCAAGCTCATGCTCACTTGTCACTGATTGTAACACCCCAAAAAACCCCACATAACAGAAACTCTTCTAAATTAGCATAGCAAAGCATTAAACACTACTAAATCTCAGACTTAACATTAATCTTGCACAAAAAAAACATTATATAACACTTAATTTCAGCATTTACTCTCCCTTTCGAGTGCCGTGGCAAAGCATGCTGGGAAATAGAAATCAGCCGAGTTTCAGGTAAATTTAAGTTTGTCTAAATGAAAAGAAACAAGTTCATAAAACTCAAAACAATGAAACAATTCAGATTACTTAAAATGTATCAGTTTCATAAACTCAAAAGAAAAAGTTCTAAATACCAACAATATAAAAGTTCATTTGATTTAACTAATTTGTTTAATTTGAGTTTGCCCTACTCAAACATATATTATTCATAGATCCAGTCAAAGATGTATTTTAGTCATTTCTGGTTTAAATTGAGATCCCTTACCTTTACTACTTACTTATTCTCCGCCATTCCCCAAGTCAAGGGTCGTATATAAGAGCATATCTTAAAAACTAGAGCCAATCAACAATTTTAAGGATCCTTTTTGTTCTCAGTGACTCAGAATTAGTAAAGTTTGACTACGTTTATTTTAGAAGCATTTTGGCTGTAGACCAGTGGTACTTACAGTATTATTTCATCACTGTGAATTAAACTGTGTACAAAATAGAGGTTGTCACGATATACCGGTATTGACGATAACCGTGATTTTCAAAACATGAAATATTGATATCATAAGGATTTGACAATATCGTGATAACCGTAATATTTTAAATGAATAGTAAACATAATAATATGACATGTAAATAATCCAACACCTGGTTGACATCCCAAAGTACAATAGGTGGTGGTATTGTACTTTAACACTGCCATCTATCATAAAGCAGAAGACGCAGCACGAGCAGCTGATTTTTTAAAGTTAGAGAAAATTACTAGTTAGACACCCCAGTCTGCAGGACTTGCCAATCAACAGTAAGCGCAAAAGGGGGCAAAACAACATGTTCACCCACCTCAGTGTCCATCATCCTGCAGATTTCACCACTATACAGAGAGTAAGTTGCAATTATTTTGTTAGTCCTGAAGCAGGACATGTTACATTAACCTGTGTTTACTGCTGACATCTTTCTTTGTTTTATTATTTTTACATCCCTTGAGGCTTTTAGTCAAAACGTGCTCATTCGGATAAAAACGTATGGATGTTTACTTCAAATATATTTAGAGAGGAATATTTGTGTTGTATTTTTATCCAAAATAGGGAGATGTGAGCATTATGGTGCTCTAAACTCTCACATGTAATTTGTTTCATTCATACCCGACACCGCAGGGTGCCCTCATGCAGACCTATAGAAGTATTAAACTTTTGACATTCCAAGAAATCCCTAATATGGATCGAATAAAATGCAGATAGAGACGTTTTGACTGATTACACATGAAGAGAATTAATACACCATTGTGACAGTATATGGTTTATCTGTGTTCTTCAAGCCATCTTGGTTATTTTCGTAGGGATATTTAAAATCCAATACTAATCAACATAGACTTTATCACTGTATAGAATAAAATAATAGAATTTCTGCCTCATTCTGTGATAAGAAATTTTATTTGTATTTTAATTGGGGTAAGCCATTTCTTGGATTTGGGTTCCAAATGGGGACAGGTTAAGGTATTAGTTGTGTTGTTAAAGGGGTCATGAACTGAGAAATCAAATTTTCCTTGAGCTTTTGACGTATAAGAGGTCATCATACTATAAGAATATCCTGTAAGTTTCAGAACTGAAAACTTCCTTCTAGTCCAAAAACAGCTTTTATTGTAACCAAGCCCAGCGAACAACTCGTTGTGAATTGTGCCTATCTATAAGTAATAGTGCAACTAAAGGCCTCCTCTCTACAGAAGAAAATCAACGCCTACTTCATCATCGCAACTTTGGCCCCGCCCACTGCCGTGTTAGTGAGATGACGATGAGAGGAGATTGAAACAGGATCACTGAACTTTGGTAAATCAGTCAGCAATTTCGCCGCAGACTTTGCAAACAAAATTTTACGATATGGACTTGACAGTCTTGCCACAACAACATGTAAGTAACTGTGTTAATTCTAATGCCTGATCTGTAAGTGATTTCTGATATGTAATGATTCATGTAGCTACAGTCAGATGTTCTTTGTCTATGTGTCAGTAAATCAAACCCGTGACTAAACGGTCAACTTCACATTGTTTCTCTTAGTAGGATGAAAATAATCTGTTATTAAAACGGTCAGAGTTATTTCTATGTCTCTAGTTTCTTTGTGTTTCAGTTTGTTTTTTCCTGTTCCTGTTTGCCTGTGTTCTCATTGTTAGTTTCTTGGTTACTGATCATGCCCTAGTTTGTTTCCATGGTTTCTAATTAAGTACACACATGTTTTGTTTCAGTTAATTAGCTTCCTCTGTGTATTTAAACCCTGAGTTCTTCTCTGTTCTTTGTCTCGAATTGAAGTTATGTTTAAAGAGTTAGTTCACCCAAAAATGAAAATTCTGTCATTAATTACTCACCTTCATGTCGTTCCCAACCCATAAGACCTTCGTTCATCTTCGCAACAAAAATTAAGATATTTTTGATGAAATCCGAGAGCTCTCTGACCCCTCTATACAGCAATGTAATTAACGCTTTCTATTGTTAAAATAGTCCATATGACTCCAGTGGTTCAACCTTAATTTTATGAAGCGACGAGAATACTTTTTGTGTTCAAAAAACTAACAAAAATAACAACTTTATTCAACAATTTCTTCACGTCTGTGTCAGTCTCCTACGCAGTTTACGTTGGTCAGAGCTCCTGCGTCAGCATCACACGCATGTGTCATGTTTTTACTACCTTTCTGGACCTTGAAAGTGTTAATTACATTGCTGTCTATATGCAGGGGGTCAGAGAGCTTTCAGATTTCATCAAAAATATCTTAATTTGTGTTCTGAAGATGAACGAAGGTCTTATGGGTTGGGAACGACATGAGGATGAGTGATTAATGACATTTTTGGGTGAACTAACCTTTTAAGCAAAATTTGAAATGGCAAGAAAAAGATGCGTAATAATGAGTAATAATGAGGGACAGCACAATGTGGGAAAAGCAAAGAAGCTGATTGTCCAATAAACACGCATGTCACATAGGAGCAGGTGTGTGTGTGTGAGTACCAGCGTGCAGAGATCTTTGTTTGTGAAGAGGAAACACTTTCCCTACCGAAGCTGGCATTACTGGTTATAAAACCAAAGGAAAAAGATGCTAAAATCTATATACTGAGTTTATTTAAGGACAGCTGGGAAAATCCACAATGTATTCATCACCTTTATGAGACACTACTGGTAGGATTCATTTTCAGGGATTTCAGGATTCAAAGACTCATTTTCTTTAGGTACTATAGACTGTTACATGAGAACATTGCATATGACTCGCAAGCTGTTTGTTATAGCTAATGTTTTAGCTTTATTTGTTTATATGTTAATTAGCCAGGTGCACTAAGCACATTTGATTTAACATTGCTTTTGGAATTGCTGTGAAAAATACTTTGCTATGTGAACTGCGAGTATTTTAACAATATTGTTTGTGCTTTAAATAAGTTAAAGACCCCTGTGGTGAAAATCAAGTTTTTAATGTTGTTTATATGTCTATGTGGTGTTTTTAAAGACAAACCATGTGCAAATTCATAAGTCAACACCATTGCTGAGTATTTTCTCCTTAAAACCGCAGTGAACCAAAGACCGTCTCAAAAGCGTGGTTTGAAAATGCTGGTGTTTCTGATGTCACAAACTACCTTGTAAACAATCACGTCAACTAGCGGGCGGGCTTTAGCATATCATCATTACTATGCTGCAAAGCTGGGGAGTCTCAAGAGAAGCCATTATCCCGGTATATTTTTCTATTGATATGAAAAATGGTGTAGCCTATATTTAGCAATATAGCAATGTATATTTCGATGTTATGATGAACTATATATCTTTCTCCACTGAAGCTGTTCAAAGCATTTCTTAGGATACTGATTTTTAAATGGCAGACTGAAATGGCGAACGGCAACTGGGACATGACAAACCATGAAGCTGGTGTGAAGAATAAGAACAAACATTGACAACACAAGTCATCAGTAAATTAATTGAGCTGTTTTAAGACAACATCATTTAACTTGAAAATTCCACTCTCTTCTCTTCAAGAGCACTTTTTGATGTGATTGATGACATAAGATAGGATTGCTGGCAGAGCTGGAAGCTAACGCAAAGAGTGATGAGAAAGTGGAGCTTAAAAGGCAGCAGGCACCAGATATTGAGAAGACTGTTAGTTCTACCAGAAAGACTCAGGAGGCAAGATGACGTAACAATGCATTAATTTATTAACAGACCAGCGATTGAAAGCAAGTATTATATTATGAGGTTCTTTGGCGTAGGCCCCGTTCGTAGCTCATATTCAGAGGGTAACGGACTCTGCATTTCCTGTCTGAAGATGAAGGCAGGGGTGCAGCCGACCCCTTGGGAGGTATGGGCAGGGACCATCCTGGTGATGGTGGGGAGGATGGAGGTGTCACGGTTCATGGATTCACTGACTCGCCCTCGTGTGTGTGTGTAGGGGGGGGCATGGTCTCGTTTAGCACTGATCATTATCAGTAGCAGCTGTTCCTTGTTTAGCGGTCTATTTAATGTGTGTGTTTGCGTGTCCTGTTTGTCAGTTCGTTGCAGACGCTATCAGGATCGGTCGCTCTTTTCTCTGCCGTCTTCTAGGACGTGTGTTCCCTGGAGCTCGTCTGGATCGGATCCTTTCATGTCTGTTCTTCGTCTGCCCATTGTAGTCCCTGCGTCACCGAGCACTTGCTTCAGTCACCCGTTCTCCGATGCCGTCATCGAACTGAGTCTCTGAGTCACCTGTAGACTTCTGTGTCTACGTCTTTATCGAACTGTTTCTCTGAGTTGTCTATAAACCTGTTTGTACTCGCTATTGGATCTTCTGTGATTCTTTTACAGTGTATCGTGACAGAACGAACTGACCAACATGGATCCAGCGAGAGCTACGGACCTGCAGGAGTACATTGCTAGAAGTGCACAACGTATGGACCAGCAGGAGGAACAAGTGCTCGCCACAGCTCGGGCTGTGCAGGCTCTGGTGGCGCAGATGTCCGAGCTGACTACCCAGGTTCAACATCTGTCAACACCCACTGCGCCAGCCACACCGCCTGTCCCTCCACCCCTTCCTCCCATGAGTCATCAGCACGAGCCTCGGATACCAACACCCGAAAGGTACTCGGGTGAGCCTAATCTCTGTCGAGCCTTCTTAACGAAGTGTGCCAATTTCTTCTCTCTTCAACCTGTGACATTTGCTTCAGAGGAATCTAAGGTGGCTCTAGTGATGACGTTACTATCTGGGCGCGCGGCTCTGTAGGGGACAGCGGTGTGGGAGAACCATCATCCGTGCTGCTCCTCATTCGCTACACTCTCTTGGGAGATGAAGCAGGTGTTCGACCGGGCAGTGGCGGGTCGTGAAGCGGCTCGCAGACTCGCCGATCTGCGCCAGGAAAGAAGATCTGTTTCGGATTATGCCATCGAATTCCACACCCTGGCGGCTGAGTGTAGCTGGAACGAGGAGGCGCAGTGGGACATGTTCCTGCATGGGCTGGCTGACCGCATCCAAAGGGAGGTCTACACCTTGGACTTACCCAAAAGCCTCGATGGTTTGATCGAGTTAGCATTACGTGTTGATGCCCATATACAGCAACAGATGGAGTATACACATCCAGTCACGAGTTGCGAGGTCCGAGGATTTCCCAGCGGCAACGGTGGGGGTGCAGTCAGCCATCCAGTCGATCAGGAGCCCATGCAGGTGGGTAGGGCTCGGCTTTCCTGGGAGGAGAGACAACATCGGAGAGAGAGAGGACTTTGTCTATACTGTGGAGGAGCTGGACATTATCTTAGAGACTGCCCAGTAAAAGACCAAGCCCGACAGTAGTTAAGGGGTTACTGTCGGGTGGGATCTCTATGGACGAATCCTCATCAGCCACTCTTCTCCCGGTAAGACTACAATGGGCCACGGGATTCCACTGCTGTCAGGCGTTGGTGGACTCAGGAGCGGAGGGCAACCTACTGGACATTTCTCTGGCACGTCGTCTGGGTATTCCCATGGTTCCCCTTCAGCACACCATTTCCGTTCACGCACTTGGCGGGCAGAAGTTAGCGGACATCACTCACTCCAGGGGATCTATCACACTCATCACGTCCGGTAATCACACCGAACAGACATGTTTTTTTATTTCCAGGTCCCCCCTTGTGCCTATCGTTCTGGGTCACCCGTGGCTTGTCAAGCACAAACCCAGGATCGATTGGGGACAGAGCTCCATTTCGGAGTGGAGCCGTGAGTGTCACGCTCACTGTTTAGTGTCTGCATGTCCGTCTGTCTCTTGTTCTGTGTTACAGGAGGAGTCGGTGAATCTATCTAACGTGCCGGAGGACTACCTTGACCTGAAGAGAGTGTTCAGTAAGTCCCGGGCTGCTTCTCTACCTCCGCATTGTCCCTATGACTGTGCTATAGAGTTAATGCCAGGTACCTCTCCGCCGAAAGGCAAGTTATACTCACTTTCCAATCCTGAGAGGGAGGTCATGGAGAAATATATTTCTGATTCTCTGGTAACTGGGCTCATTCGTCCGTCCTCATCTCCAGCTGGCGCGGGTTTTTTTTTCGTGAGTAAGAAGGATGGCTCTCTGCGACCGTGCATTGACTACCGAGGGCTGAACAACATCACGGTAAAGAATACTTATCCTTTGCCGTTGATGGATTCAGCCTTTGAACGGTTGCAGGGAGCGTCTCTTTTCACGAAATTAGATCTGTGCAACGCTTATCATTTGGTCCGCATAAGGAAGGGGGATGAGTGGAAAATGGCGTTTAATACCCCCAGGGGGCACTTTGAATACTTGGTCATGCCTTTCGGCCTGTCCAACTCCCCTGCCGTTTTCCAAGCACTTGTCAATGACGTGTTGAGAGATATGGTCGATCAGTTCATATATGTCTACCTGGACGACATTTTGATATTTTCTTCTTCTCTCCAGGAACATGTTCGACACGTCAGACAAGTGCTCCACAGGTTACTCGAGAATGGGCTTTTTGTCAAGGCGGAGAAATGCGTGTTTCATGCACAGTCAGTCCCGTTCTTAGGGTATATCGTCTCGTCTGAGGGGGTGCGCATGGATCCTGACAAGGTTAAGGCTGTGGTAGATTGGCCAATCCCAGACTCCCGTAAGGCCCTACAGAGGTTTCTGGGATTCGCAAATTTTTATCGCCGTTTTATTTGCAACTTCAGCCAACTAGCCGCTCCTCTGACCGCCTTGACCTCCACCAGAACGACGTTCAGGTGGTCTAATGCAGCTGAGGCTGCATTTTCCAACCTAAAGAGCCGCTTTGTTTCAGCTCCCATCCTTGTAGCCCCTGATCCGTCACGTCAGTTCGTGGTGGAGGTTGATGCGTCGGAGGTGGGGGTAGGTGCAGTTCTTTCCCAGCACACCACCACAGATGACAAGATGCACCCATGCGCATTTTTTTCTCATCACTTATCGACAGCCGAACGCAATTATGATATTGGTAACAGAGAGTTGTTGGCAGTCAAATTAGCATTGGAAGAATGGCGTCATTGGTTAGAAGGTTCAGGGGTACCTTTCATTGTCTGGACCGATCACAAGAATCTAGAATACATCAGGTCCGCCAAACGACTTAACTCCAGGCAGGCTCGGTGGGCTCTATTTTTCGGTCGTTTTGATTTTTCGCTTTCGTATCATCCTGGGTCTAAGAACATCAAACCGGACGCTTTATCTCGTATTTTTGATCGCTCCGAACGCCCGTCTACTCCCGAGTGTATTTTACCTAAGAGACTTTTTGTCTCTGCACTCACATGGGAGGTCGAATCGAAGGTCCGCACGGCCTTAGAAGGGGTAACGCCTCCGCCCGGGGGTCCACTGAGTCGGTTATTTGTGCCGGAGGGATTACGGTCAGATGTTATCCACTGGGGACATGTTTCCAATGTGGCTTGTCATCCAGGAGTTTCTCGGACCAGGTTTTTGGTTAAGCAACGATTCTGGTGGCCCAAGATGGCTCATGACATCCGAGATTTTGTTTTAGCTTGCTCGGTTTGTGCTCGTGGTAAGACTTCCAATCGTTTCCCTTTTGGGCTTTTCCAACCGCTGCCTGTCCCTTCGAGACCCTGGTCCCACATAGCGCTAGATTTCGTGACAGGTCTCCCTACTTCACAGGGAAATACGGTCATTTTAACCGTAGTGGACCGGTTCTCGAAGGCGGCACATTTTATTCCCTTGCCCAAATTACCTTCAGCCAAGGAGACAGCGGTTACGGTCGTTGATCACGTCTTTCGTATTCATGGCCTCCCGATAGATGTGGTTTCCGACAGGGGATCTCAGTTTACTTCCAAATTTTGGAAAGAGTTTTGTAGATTACTGGGAGCGACTGCCAGCCTGTTATCTGGGTTTCATCCCCAGAGTAACGGTCAAACAGAGAGAGCCAACCAAGATCTGGAGAGAATGTTACGATGTAGGGTGGCTCAGAATCCTTCCTCCTGGAGCCAACAACTCTCATGGATAGAGTACGCTCACAACTCGTTACCAGTATCATCCACGGGCCTTTTGCCTTTTGAGTGTAGTATAGGTTACCAGCCACCAGTTTTTCCCAGTCTGGAATCTGAAGTTGTTGTTCCCCCCGCTCATGCCTTCCTCCAAAGGTGTCATCGCACATGGAAAAAAAAGCCCGAGAGACTCTACTTCAGGTGGGAGCGCTCACCAAGGCTCAGGCCGATCGCCACCGGCTGAAACCTCCTGTATACGTCGTTGGTCAAAAAGTGTGGCTTTCTTCTAAGAACTTTCCGCTCCGATCCGTTTGTAATAAGCTTGCACCCAAATTCATTGGCCCGTTTCCTGTCACAAAGATCCTTAGTCCAGTGACAGTTCGCCTCAAATTTCCTCCTGCGTACAGGAGAGTTCATCCCGTCTTCCATGTGTCCAAGATTAAACCCGTTTTTCATTCCCCCCCCCGCTGCATCTCATAGATGAGGAACCAGCTTATTCGGTTCGTCGTTTTCTGGACGCTAGACGGAGGGGACGTGGATTCCAGTACTTGGTGGACTGGGAGGGTTACGGTCCGGAGGAGAGAAGCTGGGTTCCTGCTAGGGACATCCTGGACCACTCCCTGATAGATGATTACAATCTACAGGTAGGTTCTCCTGGGAACGCCAGGAGGCGTTCTTAGGGGAGAGGGTACTGTCATGGTTCATGGATTCACTGACTCGCCCTCGTGTGTGTGTGTGTGGGGGGGGGGGGTGGTTTCGTTTAGCACTGATCATTATCAGTAGCAGCTGTTCCTTGTTTAGCGGTCTATTTAATGTGTGTGTTTGCGTGTCCTGTTTGTCAGTTCATTGCAGACACTATCAGGATCGGTCGCTCTTTTCTCTGCCGTCTTCTAGGACGTGTGTTCCCTGGAGCTCGTCTGGATCGGATCCTTTCATGTCTGTTCTTCGTCTGCCCATTGTAGTCCCTGCGTCACCGAGCACTTGCTGCAGTCACCCGTTCTCCGATGCCGTCATCATACTGAGTCTCTGAGTCACCTGCAGACTTCTGTGTCTACGTCTTCATCGAACTGTTGTCAATAAACCTGTTCGTACTCGCTATTGGATCTTCTGTGATTCTTTTACAGTGTATCGGTGAATGTTGGCGTCATCATCTGCGAACTCAGACATGTGTAAGTACCGATCTTTTATACTCCAAGCATTAGAGCATGATTGGTTAGATCTGAAGGTAATAAGTGACGTAACATTTGAGTCTTCCTGGCAGAACTTACGCTAGAGGTTTCATTGATTGTGAGGCAAAGCTTGACGAGGTGCAAAAAATTGTCCAAATGAACCTGTGACAGAAGTATGGCCAAGAAGAATTAACTATTGCAGTCCATGAAGCTGAGAAAGCTTGTGAACATTCTCATTCAATACCTGTTGCTTGTGTCAATTGGGAACTCTGGCGCAATCAAGAACCCTCTCATAATCAAGTATATTGAGAGTGAACTGCCTGAGTTTGTAAAAAGAGATTGACTTATCTTCATGATTGACCCTGTAATGATGGAACCCCAGAGAATCACTTTGACCTCATGTTGAAGTTATAAGGAAAGCAGGAAGATGTTTTTGAGAAACTTGAACAGCTCAGAATCACAGACAAGGTAGAAAGGCTAGATAAATCTGAAAATAGATTTGAAAGGAGGCATGCATCTACAAGAACCACAAAGAAAGTTTCTGACAGCGGGTGTGATGTGTGTGGAGCAGTAAATCCTAAAGACAATATTTTCTTCTGTAGTTTTAAGAAAAGTTTAAGAAGCCTTGGATGTCATGAGGTTGACCGACTGCAGAGACACGTTCTTGTGTAAAAATAGATACTGCAGAAAAGAAATACACCTGATCATCATTATTTTCTCTGTCCAGGAAGAAACCATAAGTGGCAGTGACAAAAGTTCTCCAAATGATAGTAGGAAGGTAATTGTGCTAACAGCAGAGCGAGGAATTTTGAGCAGAACTTTCTCCAGAGCTAGCCAAGTGACAAAGCAGCAACAGTGTCTTGCACTGGAAAAACCCAAGTTGGATTTTTAAAGGAAAGCAGATTATAAGCACTACCTGTCATAATGATGCTCATGGAAGTTACAGCCAATGTGGGGCAAAAGATTGGAACTCTGGTAGACCTTGCATCAGATACCAACTATATAACCCATAATGCAGCAGAGCGCTTGAGGTTAAAGAGCGAAGATGTCAGCCTGATAGTGTATGACGTTTCTGGAATGACTATCAAGGCAAAAACTAAGCAATATCTTCTCAGAGTCAAGACTGATGAGGGCAAAGAAAAAGCGCATGAGCTTTTCTGTTATGGCTTAGATGAAATTCCTAAAGTGCATAAAGTGCATAAAGTCATCAAACCTAAACAATTGCAGAGATTCTTCCCAGTCAAACTTGAAGAACTAATTAGACCAAAAGAGAAAAACTTCTTCTTAGCCACAGAGAAGGAAGATTAGCCCCACAAAGAGTGAAGGTTGTGTGGGATCTTGTCTTATGGGATAGTCCTTTGGGAAAGACAGTAGGTGGAGCTCATCCAATAACTGCTGGAATGGACCAGTGTGGTTTGCGAGTCACCTGATTACACCAAATCCTCATTCAGTTACTGCTCCAGTATGCTTAGTATGGAACAGCAGTCAGAAATTTAAAGGAGTGAATATGAATGATCTTTTTCTGAAAGGTCCAGATGTCCTTAATCCAATTAGTCATCGAAGAGGATAGTTATGTTGATGATATCCTAATATTCCACAATGATCAAAAAAGGCTGGATAAAATAACAGATGGTATTGAGGAGATCCTAAAAGCTGGTGGGTTTTTCTTGAAGAACTGGGGTCGCTCAGAACAAAGTTGGAAGCCTGGTGACGGTGAGGAAGTAAACTCAGCAGTGGAAGACAGAACCCTGAAACCAGTTGAGAGATAAAGACAACAAGGCCCTTGGAGTTGAGTATCTAACAGAGGAAAATAAACTCTACATCATGACATCAATTAAATTTTCCAAGCGGAAAATGAAAATGAGAGTAGGACAAAACCTCCTTAAGAGGACAAGACTCCTAATCCTCTGACTAGAAGAGAGCTACTGAGTCAAGTGGCTGGGCTGTATGATCCGACTGGCCTGGTCACACCTGTTAAGCAAAAAGGGGCTATCCTTGTACGAAAGGCATTTCAGGAGGTAGGACGTGGAAACTTGACTAAATATGGAATAGACCACTGTCAGAAAGCCTGAGGCCATGTGTCCCCCAAAGTGTTTTAGCCAAAGACCTGGGTTTTTAAGGGATGTACTGGTCAGAGTATTCCCCAGTTATCCTGTCTCGATTCTTATACCAAACCAAGCAGAAACATCCAAGGATATCGAACCAACAAAAAAGCTTTGTGACAAGATCCCAGCTACGATTCTTCATAGGGATGTTAGGCGCTTGGTTGTTTTGATTCCCATTGAAGAACAGTAAAGCGATCAAATTTCAGCCAAGAAGTGTGTGACCTCATTGGGTCAGCTGACCAGGAGCTCAAGTGGGAGGTGTTAAGCTAAACTTGAAATTGCAAGAAAAAGATAAAGGTAAAATGAATAATAATGAGTTGAGCACACAGCACAACGTGGGAGAAGCAAAGAAGCTGATTGGCTAATGAACGTGCACGTCACATAGGAGGAAGTATGCTGGTGAGTACCAGCTTGCAGAGAGATCTTTGTTTGTGAAGCGAAGTTGGCGTTACTGGCTATAAAACCAAAGGAAAAAGTTTAAATCTGTATGCTGAGTTTAAGGACAGCTGGGAAAAGCCACAATGTATTCATCAACTTTATGAGGATAAAGATTAATCCTACCAGAGGATACTGGTAGGATAAAGATTCATTTTCTCTAGGTACTGTAGACTGTTACATGAGAACATAGCGTGTGACTCGCAAGCTGTTTGTTATCGCTAACGTTTTAGTGTTCATATGCTAGTTAGCCATGCACTAAGTAAGCGCATTTGATTTAACTTTGCTGTTGAATTGCTATGTGAAAAAATACTTTGCTATGTGAACTGAGTATTTTAACAGTATTGTTTGTAAGATAAAATATCCTCAAATATACATTGATCTCAATGCTGTGTGTGATAATATATAGTAATATCTATATATGATTTGTGTTTTCTCTGTATAGGTTATTAAGCTAAACATGAATTAAACACTGAATTGAGGAAAATTTATTAAGATGATCAACTTGTCTGGAAGATCTTCAATAAATTTCATTAGTGATCAACAATCAGATGTTTTGAGTTATTCCATGTGCCCTCTACAGTTGACTGAAGTCTTTTTCAAGTTTGGGCAGACATTGAGGCTGAGAATCCCTGATAACATGACCAAGCGTTTGTTTAACAAGCTCATTAAAAGTATCTTCATTGTGCATTCTGCTTTTTTTGGATTGTTTACTCACGCTTACCATTACAGAATATGACACGAAGTCCAGCATAAAGTCTCATGTGCCCCCGCTGGTCCCATCCATCTTAAAGTCTCCTGTGCCACCGCTGGTTCCGTACAGCCCGAAATCTCCTGTGTCTCCAGAGTTCCCACCCAGCCTCTCTCTCCCGCCTCCTCTTCCAAATCAGTTCCTCAGCCCTCTGCTCCTCCTCTGACACCTCTTCACGTGTGGATTTACCTCGGGTCTTCCGGTCTCCAGCTCCACCCAGTAAAGAGAAAAAAAGAGCTGTACTTCAATTGTAATCAGAGAAAGTGGAAGTAACGATGTATTGTGGGCAGTTGTGGTTCGAGGGGCGGAGGGTAGGGGTTTGTGGACGTTGTGCCCCTATGTCAACAGGTCAGCATTTTCTGAGGTTGAAATTAACTGAAATAAGTGCTTTTTGCCGCCTAATTGTGCTTGAACGGTTATGTGTCAAAGTGACATGTACTTTTTGTTTTTCATGAATGTATTTTATAACAATACAAAGAGCAATGTGTAACATTTTAGCAGATTTAGTGCTACACTTACTGTACACTTACGGTCCCATGCCCGGATGTAAAAGGAGGAGGGTGGGGCGAAGGGCTAGCAACCCCTCCCCGTAAAAAAGTCCTTGCTAATGAAACACCAACAAGGATTTCAACTGACCTATCGGATCTGGGAGAGGATGGATCTCCAGCTGGATAGCTGGATAGCCGGGTAGTGAAAGCCAGACACTGGAAGCTACCAGGCCGAGGACCATCATTTACCAGGACCACCACCATCATCGGAACATGGAATGTGCGCACCATGTTCGAATCTGGAAAGACAGCGCAAGTGGCAGCGGAGATGAGTAATTATAACATCAGCATCCTCGGCATTAGCAAGACCAGATGGACAGACTCCAGCCAGAGAAGGCTCGCCACAGGAGAACTACTGCTGTTCTCAGGACATGATGAAGAAAAAGGCACAGGAACAATATACACAAGCAAACAAGTATTAAAGCAGATAAAAAGAACTATGTAGAGACCCTAGTAGCTGAAGCAGAAGAAGCAGCCAGAAATAGAAACATGAAAGACTTGTATGCCACCACTAAAAAGTTATCTAGAAAGTTTAGTAAACCAGAAAGACCAGTAAAAGACAAGGAAGGAAAACAAATAAATGATAATGAAGGACAGAAGCGAAGATGGGCTGAACATTTTGAGGAGCTGCCAGCCCCACAGGACCCACCAGATATCCAACCAGCAGATAGAGACTTGCCAATAGACTGTAGTGCACCAACTAAGGAAGAAATCTATAAAGCCATTACGAAATTGAAAAGCAGCAAGGCAGTAGGACCTGACAGTATTCCAACAGAGGCATTAAAGGCTGACACAGAGACTACAGTAAAGATGCTCCGTCCCCTCTTCAAGAAGATCTGAGAAGAAGAACAAGTACCCACAGAATGGACAGAGGGTTACTTCATTAAGATACCAAAGGAAGGAAACTTGAGCTCATGTTCTAACTATAGAGGGAATTCATTACTATCCATCCCAGGGAAGGGTTTTTAACAGGATTCTACTGGAAAGGATGAAGGACTTTGTCGACCCCCAGCTACTAGACCAAAGTTTCGCACTTTCGCAAAGATAGGTCATGCACGGACCAGATAGCAACTCTGCGCATCATCCTGGAACAGTCTGTCGAGTGGAACTCATCCCTGTACATCAATTTTATTGACTTCAAGAAAGTGTTTGATAGCGTGGACAAGGCATCATTTTGGAGGCTGCTTAGACATTACGGGGTGCCGGAGAAAATCACCAACATCATCAGGAACTCTTACGAGGGACTGACTTGCAGAGTGGTCCACAGTGGTCAACTCACTGATGCCTTCCTGGTACAAACAGGAGTGCAGCAGGGCTGTTTGTTGTTGCCGTTTTTGTTCCTGCTGGCCATCGACTGGGTCATGAAAACGTCCACAGCTGAAAAGCAAAACGGCATCCAGTGGACTCTATGGAACCAATTGGACGACCTCGACTTTGCGGACGACTTGGCCCTTCTCTCCCACACCCAGCAGCAGATGCAGGAAAAGACCAGCATCGTGGCAGAAAACTCCACTCACCTTGGCCTCAACATCCACAAAGGAAAGAGCAAGGTCCTGAAGGTCAACACTACCAAAACATCACCCATCGTGCTGGAAGGGGAAATGCTAGAGGAGGTGGACAACTTCACATACCTTGGCAGCATCGTCAATAAACAGGGTGGAACTGACGCCGATGCGAAAGCGAGGATTGGCAAGGCCAGGACAGCTTTTCTCCAACTAAAGAATATCTGGAGCTCAAGAGACTTGTCCATCAAAACAAAGATCAGGGTGTTGAACACAAACGTGAAGTCAGTTCTGCTCTATGGCGCTGAAACATGGAGAATCACTGTAACCACCACCAAAAAGATACAGACATTTATCAACACGTCTGCGGCGCATTCTCCAGATCAGATGGCCCAATACCATCAGCAACCAGGTCCTCTGGCGGCGCACAAGCCAAAAACCAGCAGACAAAGAGATTATCCAACTTCGCTGGAGATGGTTAGGACACACTCTTCGTAAACCGGCTTCCAACATCATTAGGCAAGCCTTTACATGGAACCCCCAAGGAAAAAGAAAGAGAGGCTGACCTCGAAACAGCTGGCACCGAGACCTGGACACCGATGTCAAGAGTACAGGCCGCACTTGGGGACAGCTGGAGAGAGTGGTCCAGGACCGGGATGCCTGGAGAACCCTTGTCGGTGGCCTATGCCCCAGTAGGGGTAATAGGCATAAGTAAGTAAGTAAGAAGTGCCACACTTACTTTTATTTGTTCCCTACTAAATGTTTTTTTTTTCACTAAATGTTTAGATTTTATAAAATTGTGCACTCATGAATTTTTTAGAATAACTTTTGTTGCTGAATTATCCACTAACCTAGTTTATAATATATTTTGTCATATATATATATATACAGTGGGGAGAACAAGTATTTGATACACTGCTGATTTTGCAGGTTTTCCTACTTACAAAGCATGTAGAGGTCTGTAATTTTTATCATAGGTACACTTCAACTGTGAGAGACGGAATCTAAAACAAAAATCCAGAAAATCACATTGTATGATTTTTAAATAATTAATTTGCATTTTATTGCATGACATAAGTATTTGATCACCTACCAACCAGTAAGAATTCCGGCTCTCACAGACCTGTTAGTTTTTCTTTAAGAAGCCCTCCTGTTCTCCACTCATTACCTGTATTAACTGCACCTGTTTGAACTCGTTACTTGTATAAAAGACACCTGTCCACACACTCAATCAAACAGACTCCAACCTCTCCACAATGGCCAAGACCAGAGAGCTGTGTAAGGACATCAGGGATAAAATTGTAGACCTACACAAGGCTGGGATGGGCTACAGGACAATAGGCAAGCAGCTTGGTGAGAAGGCAACAACTGTTGGCGCAATTATTAGAAAATGGAAGAAGTTCAAGATGACGGTCAGTCTCCCTCGATCTGGGGCACCATGCAAGATCTCACCTTGTGGGGCATCAATGATCATGAGGAAGGTGAGGGATCAGCCCAGAACTACACGGCAGGACCTGGTCAATGACCTGAAGAGAGCTGGGACCACAGTCTCAAAGAAAACCATTAGTAACACACTACGCCGTCATGGATTAAAATCCTGCAGCGCACGCAAGGTCCCCCTGCTCAAGCCAGCGCATGTCCAGGCCCGTCTGAAGTTTGCCAATGACCATCTGGATGATCCAGAGGAGGAATGGGAGAAGGTCATGTGGTCTGATGAGACAAAAATAGAGCTTTTTGGTCTAAACTCCACTCGCCGTGTTTGAAGGAAGAAGAAGGATGAGTACAACCCCAAGAACACCATCCCAACCGTGAAGCATGGAGGTGGAAACATCATTCTTTGGGGATGCTTTTCTGCAAAGGGGACAGGACGAGTGCACCGTATTGAGGGGAGGATGGATGGGGCCATGTATCGCGAGATCTTGGCCAACAACCTCCTTCCCTCAGTAAAAGCACTGAAGATGGGTCGTGGCTGTGTCTTCCAGCATGACAACGACCCGAAACACACAGCCAGGGCAACTAAGGAGTTGCTCCGTAAGAAGCATCTCAAGGTCCTGGAGTGGCCTAGCCAGTCTCCAGACCTGAACCCAATAGAAAATCTTTGGAGGGAGCTGAAAGTCCGTATTGCCCAGCGACAGCCCCGAAACCTGAAGGATCTGGAGAAGGTCTGTATGGAGGAGTGGGCCAAAATCCCTGCTGCAGTGTGTGCAAACCTGGTCAAGAACTACAGGAAACGTATGATCTCTGTAATTGCAAACAAAGGTTTCTGTACCAAATATTAAGTTCTGCTTTTCTGATGTATCAAATACTTACGTCATGCAATAAAATGCAAATTAATTACTTAAAAACCATACAATGTGATTTTCTGGATTTTTGTTTTAGATTCCGTCACTCACAGTTGAAGAGTACCTATGATCAAAATTACAGACCTCTACATGCTTTGTAAGTGGGCAAACCTGCAAAATCAGCAGTGTATCAAATACTTGTTCTCCCCACTGTATATATATATATATATATATATATTCATTTGTTGTTTTTCTTTATAATGAAGTAGTCTGTATTTAGTAAATTGAGTGGTTATCAATTCCACACACAGAGGTATAGAAATTCTAAACTGTTAAAAAAAAAAAAAAAACTGCGCTGGTATCCCTATTAATTATGGGTGGCAGCTGGCAGTGAGGGCTTACTTTAGGGGCTGGGTCCATGCACGAGCTGCGTATGTGTTCAAACACCGTGGATGAAGTATAAATCTTGCTCTGTTGTCTACTATGAGCTGTGTGATTGCCCGTAATTTCAAGACAGTTGAAAATGAAGATGCAGAGTTCAATTAATAAGGTGAATGAGGCATTAAATTAATGTGATGTAACTCAGCTTGTGTGTGTGTGTGTGTGTGTGTGTTTGAGTGTGCGTGCGTGTGTGTGTGTGTGTGTTCCAACGCTATCTCACGACCAATTCGTAGATATTTTACGTGGTGGCTAATTCATAGGAATTTGTACGACCTCATTCGTACGAATTTGTACGTTTTGTCTAAACCCCAGTGACGGGTAGGTTTAGGGGCGTGGTTAGGGGGAGGTCATTGGTACGAATTCATACGAATTTGGCAACTCGTCAAATACGTACCATTTAGCAAAAATCGTACAAATTCGTACGAGTGAGGTCGTACAAATTCGTATGAATTAGCCACCTCGTAAAATATGTACGACTTGCCGTGAGATCGGGTTGGTGTGTTCATGTTTTTCTATGCCGGCGGGATCTTTAACCTGAATGCACACTGACTCATGGGGACTCGTTTGTGTGTGTGTGTACATGTTTTTCTATCCCGGTTGGGGACTTCAATCTGAATGCACACAGACTCATGGGGAGTTGTGTCACTGTGGGGACCTAAATTGAGGTTCCCATGAGGAAACAAGCTTATAAATCATAAAGAATGACATTTTTGGGAAATGTAAAAATGCAGAAAGTTTTCTGTGATGGGTAGGTTTAGGGGTAGGGTTAGTGTAGGGGGATAGAATATACAGTTTGTACAGTATAAAAACAATTATGCCTATGGAGAGTCCCCACAAAGATAGTGAACCAGATCTTGACATACACAAGGCTGAACCAGTGATGCAGTTGTGTGTGCCTACATGGTGTACCTGTGCTGATGGCTTGAACATAAGTTATGATTCTAGTTTTGAAATATGTTTCATATAGTTTGTTTAGAAATGAAGCCCCTCTTGGTGTCAATTTATTTGATGGAAAATTCAATGACTTAGAAAAAAGAGAATATTTCAGCGAGACACTGGATGTTCTGTAAATTGGACAGCACAATGACAAAGTAATTTCCATGAAAATCAATATTAATATCTGTCTGTAAGGCAGGAACATTACATAGTCACCCTTAACCTACTGTTGGTGAAATATGAAAGGGGGGAATGTTTGGAGAAATAAAGGAAACATTCATCATACACTAATTTTGCCAGTGAAGAGACTGCGAGCAAACAGCATCTTTTTCATCCACTGAAAAATCAAAAGGAGAAAATGAATTAAATTTGGCAGGTCTAAATGGGATATATCCAAGAAAACTATTTTGCAAACAGCTGATATAACAAAATGAGAAGCTCAGAGGTGTGAAGGTTGTAGAGGTAACATTTCTATTTTATAGTGAGCAGAAAAGGAAATGAAGGGGTGTTTAAAGTAAGTGAAATATCACCCAGTTATTTCCAACATTGCGACTAACGGGACATATGCAATTTGTTCATGTCAAATGTCTCTATGCCCAGCTTGAGCAATATGTCGTTTGAATGCTCACTCTAGGGCGAGACGGGTGTGCGATGACATATGCAAGCTAGTTTAAGCACATCTGATATGCTCGTTGGATTTATCGATCCACTTCATCCTTGCGGAATGAGATGCAAACAGCCTTGTCCCCATCTGTAGCAACTATAATCATGATATAATAGTCTCTTCCAACCTCAGTCTCTGATTTGGATGTGCTGACATAATTCTGTGCGATGTCTTATTACACTAACTGTGGCTACATTTTTTTTCATGAACTGCATTATTTTATCATTTTATGTTTTCTGGGATGTACTTATAATGTTAGTATGATTTTTACATCAAAAATTGTCATAATTTAGAAATAAAAGGCATTTTTCCTACCCTGAATTTAGCCCTGATTTGAACGCTCTGTTTGCTGTGAGACTTCAGTGTAAACACCCACTGCTATGATTGGCTAACATCTTTGCATATGAAATAGCTAAGTATTACATGTGGAACTCTCTTGATTTACTATTATTATATTAGCATTATATTTAGATTGTGGCATGAAAGGTTGCAGTGATGAGCATTGTAGCCGATCACAGACATGTTGAGCACATGAACGCAGCGATCTCGTCATTGCAACTCGATTTCTGCACTCTCCCGAATGCTTTCATCATAAAAGTGCAAACACAATGTAAATAAGAGATTTGTTTATTAACAGGAGTTTTGGGCGAGACCTCAGAACTCAGTCACTGATAAACTCGTGCTGTTTGATTGACAGCTCCAGCAATTGTAAAGGGAGCGTTCTTTGATAGCTTTCTATATATAATTTAATCACAGTTTAAATAACAGATTATTTTCATCCTATTAAGAGAAACAATGTGAAGTTGACCGTTTAGTCACTGGTTTGATTTACTGACACATAAACAGCAAAAAATGATTTTGAGACGAACATCTGACTGTACATGAATCATTACATATCAGAAATCACTGGTCACTTGTGATTTTGGTTAGACACGTACACATAATCAGTACATATCAAACAATCTGTAACAAAGCAATAGTGACACAGTAAAAAGTTTTTACTCACATAAGTGTGTTGTGTTAGCGCCATGTCATTTACCTACTACTTGTAATGCGTGAATCAGTGGGCGGGGCTACAGTGGTAATAATGTAAATGTAGGCGTTGATCTTTTTCTGCAGAGGCGGTCTTTCACCTATCTATGATGTCACAAATAGGCACATTCCAAAACGGGTCCTTCTCTGGGCTTGGTTTCAATAAAAGCTGTTTTTGGACTAACAAGGAAGTTTTCAGTTCTGAAACTTACAGGATATTCTTATAGTATGATGACCTCTTATATGTCAAAAGCTCAAGGGAAATTAATTTCTCAATTCATGACCCCATTAAATGTCTTGATATTTCATATTTGGTAAGAGTTTAACTTTTATCCTTACTGAGTTTAACTTTTTCGAATTTCATCCTGGATAGCACTCTTATACGGCAGAAATGGATGCAGAGGTTTTATTAGCCCACTACTACTGTACATGTGCATGCATAGGCGTAAATCGCGGGGAGGGTCAGGACCCACCCCATCTGAGGGTTGTCCCCCCCCCCTAAAAATATAATTAAAAACCACATCGTGTTTTGTAAATAATATAATGATATATACTTAAAACAATTGTGTAAGTGGTAAAACAATACAAACCATATGCAATATATGGCCAATACAAAAAAAAAAAGTGTTTTAAGTTTAGAAACATTTTGAGTCCCCCCTCTCTTGCCTCACAGTGGTTTGGTCCATCATGCACCTCACCTACACACACAAGTCCAGTGGGAGAGAACAAAGTTCTTCAGTAGTTGTGGAACTCCAGTAAGTAGGCTGTTAAGGCTATTTTATTCACTTTAAACATCGGATGAAGTGATTCTTTTATCTTTAATACAGATGATGCTGAGTTATTAATAAATTAGCAATGACAAAAAAATTATGATAACCAATGTATTTTTCCATGAGTCCGATATATTAGTGATTATTGTTTGGTAGCTTGTTGTAAGTCACCCACTACAACTAACATGGCGATAAGCCTATGTGTGAACTGATATTAGGCTAATATTGTAGATCTTCTACTGTGTTGGGTTTTGCTCAAAACTATGTGGAAGAAGCAGGATAATTTAATAATTATATTACCACATGGTGAACCTATGATAACTCATATTTAAACAGCTATTGCTTTGTGTTGTTGGCCAGATAAAATGACAGAGAAAAGAAAAACAGACATAAGATAATTTTTCAGTGCACCAAAACGCCACACATAAATTTTATGTTTATTGTCCCCCCCAACTGTTCGATTAAATTTACACCCATGTGTGCATGTATGTGCATTTTATATTTACACTGTATTTTCTCTCCTCTCTACTGATTTAACAAACGATCCCCCCTCCCACCCACATGCCTTACCCCATGTCCCCCCAAGCCCATGTAACCATAGCAACAATGCTGATCGATGCCATCAATGCCATCTGAGGTCAAAACCTCTGAGATACAGTACAAAAAAAAGATAACAGGATTCTGGTATTGTATAGTGAATACAACACCTATTTTAGCCAGATTAATTCGTGATTTTTTGAGAAGAGAAAAATGGTTGATAGATAAGATAAGATCTAGAATGAACAACATAAATGCACTGGTGCAAAGTGCTGCCCCAAATTAACCTATACAGTAGGAGAACAGGGCGAGAACAACAAAATTGTTTATCTGTATCACACTCAAGGATTTTATGAACTGGTGAATTAAAAAAAACTAATCTAAAAGGTAATGTACAAAAACATCAAATTATTTTTCCAATTAAATATTGATATATTTATATCAATTAAAAATCATGAAACAACTATTTTTGGGGTTCTCAGAAGTGGAAGTCGTCATAGTTGGGTAAACTTCAATCCTGGTGAACAGGAGACTACAGAAAATATGATTTTTGCATGCCCATTTGCTTCTAAAGCAAAAATAAAAAAATCCCAGATAGCATTTTCATGACTTTCCAAAAGAAGAAAAAAATATAGACTGATAACGGCAGTCAGAAGAGAGAAAGTTTACTGTCACTACCTAGTCAATGTATTAGAAACACCCTCACAGCAGTGTAAACTTTTTTTTAAATTCAATGCCGAAGTGGTATAAAACAAAGTAAAGTGTTATTTTTTACTTAGAATACAGTTCAACCTTTGGATTAAATCTACTACTTGACAGTGTGGTTGTGTTGTGTGGCAAAAATATGATAATTGGAATTTTGGTGTGAAGAAAAAATTAACAAGAATTCTTCACAATAATTGTTCTAAAATAATAGGTATTTAAACAAATGTGAAAACATTATTTATGTAACTGGACTTTTAACTGTTGCTGAGATATAGCGCTTGTGACAACTAGCTGCGGACTTCCCTACACTTTCACTCCCTTTCACTCACACCCTGTTTTTTTGTGTGTGCGTGTGTGTGCTTGTTTATGTCATTTATGAGGACAAAAATTTGTATAATGACATGGGTATTACACTGGTATTACAACATAAACATGATTTATGAGGACATTTCCTGAGTCCCCGTAGTTAAAATGGCTTAAAAATCATACTAAACAATGTTTTATTAAAAATGTGTGTGTGTGTGTGTGTGTGTGTGTGTGTGTGTGTGTGTGTGTGTGTGTGTGTGTGTGTGTGTGTGTGTGTGTGTGTGTGTGTGTGTGAATGTTGCATTCAAACACACACTGATCACACCAGTTACACTGGTGAGTACACACAAACCCAGATGAACAAGATCTTAATATGACTTTTAAAATGTCAGAGGATGAACTAAAACTCTCTTCAGCAGTCAGGCTGGTTGGTTGATTGGTTAGGGATGGTGGATGTGGGCCAGGTCACAGAGGCTCAGTGGCTGTTTGCCTGCAGGACTCTACTCTCTGATGAGAGGGACATGTCACATGTTGTTTCTTCATCTGGCCGAAAGGCCACAAATTTATTTGAACACAGACTGAGAGCCAGTCAGAGATATTCCCAGCTGTGTAAGTCAACAAGCCTGTACAGAGCAACACATCTGAACCTATATATTTATAGAAAAAACACTGATGGTACTTGCATATGCACTGTGTTTTAACAGATTCTATATGCAGAATATCTGATATATAAGAAAACATGGGCATGTGCTGACCAAAACAGTACCAAATGAGCTAAACTGTTTTCAACAAAGCATATTACCATTCTTGGAATTCTTTTTCTCTGTTTTTATGTTTTTTGTTTCCTCTGTGTGGCAAAAAAAATCTACTGTTAAAAAACAACCCCATGTAAACACCAAACATACAAGATATGTTTGATAAACAAACAAGATAGTACACTGAAAATGTCCTGAAAAAAATCTAAATTAATGGATTTTATATTTGTCAAATATTCTACACTGTATGGTTTTGTGCATACAGACAGTGAGCACATTAAAAGTCATTTGATGCTGTTGCAAGACAAACAAGAGAGCCCAACAGCAGCAGAATAAAGAATAAACAAACAAACAAATAGACAAATAAGAATTGCCATCACAAACACAATAGTGCTAAAGAGGTGTGAATACACAAAATGGTGTGAATAAAATCAAATGAAGTGAAAGGAAAATTAGAATGTGAGAAAAAGAGGGGAGAAAATGTTATTAGAGAAAAAAACAGATGGCCAAATTCAGCATACCCTGGGGATTACAGGGGACAATTCGCTGCACCTATGGGTATGAGTGCCAGGAGGTTTTTATTAAGAGCTTGCGTGTGTATGTGTAGGTCGGAATACATTATGTCTTAGTCTAAGACAAAGACATTCCAGAAAGTGAGCTCATGCTACATGAATGATGATGTCATAAAAAGGATGAAAGATAACACCAATGAATGTTTACTGTCCTACCAAGGTATACACTTTGCACACACACAGCACTCTCAGATGACAGGCAGTGAGTGGAAATTAAGGATTTGGGGTTCCATCCTGTTACATTATGCAGCAGATGGTGTGTAGGCCGAGCCAGGCCGGGGCAGTCCCAGGGGTAACACGCACACACATAGGCACACCCACAGGATGGGGAAGGGGAGGGGCAAAAAGCAGCACTGCCCCTGTCCAATGTTGTTTCTCTCTCTTTCTCTTATAGAGCTTTCCCCAGGCCTGTGTATGGGACAAAGCATCAGGCTCTAAAACCCTTTTTACTCTTCTTGAATCTTCTCTGTTTGAATATTGAGTTGTCAAGCAGTGGTCCCCAGTTGTTCTGATGGTGACGGAGAGCAGGGAAAAATGTATTGTATAACTGTGCATACTACTGATATTTTGTTTATCTTAACTAAACAGTTATTTTACTGTTTCTATCACTTAGCTTGCCTGTATTTGGACATTTAAAGACAGGATGTCAGTCTGTTTTCATTCATTCCTTCTTCAGGTTAGGTTAATACACCAGGAGGTGGAGAAAAGGGAATGTCTTTGGGTGAGTCATTGAATCATTCACTTAACCGATTTGTTCAAAAACACAGATTCATTCAAAAATGGCACTGTTGTGTGTTGCTTCGAGACGTGTCAAAGTTAATTCTGCTTCGGCTTCGTTTAGAACTGTTTTTGCTTACAGAGAAGAACAATGTAACGCAGTATTGTGTCTAAAATGTTACTCATAAATTAACTAACTATACTATAAATAACTATACAAGCAATATTGCATTAATAGTGTTGGTCTGAACATCAGTACGATTGTGAGTCGGTTTGCCACTTGATGTCCATTGTATAAACTGGGTCCTGAAGCAGTGCTAATAAGATAACTCTCTTTGCCTCCTTCTTTTTATGTCTTCTGTCCTCTCTTTCCAGTCAGCTAGAGCTGCACCTGAGGACCACTACAGAAGGCCATGACCCTGACCAACATGGAATTGTGTGTGTGTGTGAGAGAGAGAGAGAGAGAGAGAGAGAGAGAGAGAGAGAGAGAGAGAGAGAGAGAGAGAGAGAGAGAGAGAGAGTGAGTGAGTGAGTGAGTGAGTGAGTGAGTGAGTGAGTGAGTGAGAGTGAGAGAGAGCGAGAAAAGGGGGGTGGGGGGGTTGGGCCTTAACAATGTCTTTATTAAACCATTTGTCTTTTTACCTCAATATCATACAAATGATTTTAATCACTTTTTAAATCAACGTATCATTTTCTCTGATTTAACACAACACTTCCCTCACCAACCAGATCGTTGACCAATTTATATTAGGTATGTTCTATCTTAATTCGAGCAGTTACTGTCCTTTTAGTACCATCTCTGCATTAATTGGACCCATACCTAACATTTTATTTTTTCTAGTTTTTCAGACAGCCATCTTAGCTGACCTCCTTTCCTGAAAATTGTATTTTGGATCACTTGTAAAATACTGGTAAGAGAAAAAAACTTTGTAAAGCATTCTGTTAAAAAAATTAAATAGTCCTTTCAACCTAAAATAATAAATAAATAAGTGATTAACCATTTCTTCAATTCCACAAAATATACACTCACCCACTGCTGGATTCGGGTGTGCCACGTGTCTATTCGTAGCTATAGCCCTGTCTCCACTGCGAGTCTGCTGTATGCTTCTCAACAGGAGATTTGTACAGAGACCTCCAGCATCCCTTATAGTCTGTCCCAAACACTTCTGACCACCTCCAAGTCTTCACTCTTCTTAACACAGTCTGATGAGTAACTTTACACATGCTGTATACAGTGCTTTCTATATAATGTCCTGAAACTCTGGGTAATCATAGATAAAACAGATCATTCTCCTCCTGTACACCAGCAGAGACTTTAATGGATGGATATTTAAAGTCCCCATGCCAATCCTGTGACTTTTTGTACTCCAATGCCTCCCTACAAGTACCAGTTAGAGCTGCCCACACCTCCTCCATTACCCATCTCAGAAGGCGCAGAGATTGAAAACCAGTCTCTCAAGCACTCTGTAATAACTCAGCTGTTATCACTGACTTATAAAATGGTGTTAAATCATTCAGATCTAGTTCATCAAGTTGCAATAAAAAATATGTTTATCATACTGTAAACCAGATGTTTTCCACAGAAGAGCACAAGCAACATTAGTCAACCCAACATTCTCCTCGTACAACAGTCTCTGTGCTGCTTGTAAATGGAAAGCATTTATGTGGCTTCATACATCCACCAGGCTTTGCCCTTCTTCATGCACTGGTAGATAAAGAGCAGGCCCAGGAATCCATTTTTGACCAAACTAGACGAAATCTATATACCAATTTCCTCTGAAAATTCTTGGTGGATATTCTTGATTCTTCAGTCTGTGCCATAACAGAGGCAGTCAGGTTATTTGTAACCAAGACTCTGCCCCAGTTGGATAGTTCGGGTAATAGCCAATTCCATTTAGACATCTTGGCAACTACCTTTTGCAACATCCCCTCCCAATTCTTTTCTTTATACTGATCAGTGCCCAACCATTTGGGTTCTATATAGAATCCTAGGGTTCTTTATTCAACTTCAAAGAATCCTTTATGCCAAAAAGATTCTATATAAGGAAAAAGAACACTTTTTTGTCACAAAGAGTTCTTTGGGCTAAACAGTGATTTGTGTATGTATTTACATTATTTAAAAAGATTACACTATCGTACATTATATTTGTGTTTTTACTTAAATTTGACTTACAATGTGCTTCTACACTTTCAGGTTTAATAGCTAGAAAATATTGCCACATGATACTGCATTGAAAAAAGAAGAAGATATTTTTGATGAAATCCAGGAGCTCTCTGACCCCTCCATAGACAGCTATTTAATTAACACTTTCAAGGCCCAGAAAGGTAGGAAAGACATTGATAAAATAGTAAATTTTATTGTTTAAATGCATATGTTAAATTATTATTTAATTCTTAATTTAAAAACAATACTACTAGTTGGTCTTTTAGCTCCCTTTTCAGTAACATGCCATCGTTCATGGGTTACAGAATTGGGGAAAATTGCAGCATATGAAAAAATTTCATATAGACTACTTGGTTTAGGAGAAAGTGGGGTAAATTCTTGACATTTATATAGATGGTACAGGATAATGATTAATGACCTGGTGGTGAGACGCAAGGTAAAACACATTATAATTTTATTTATTTATTTATTTATTTATTTATTTATCCAATTATTATTCTTTTTGTGGATTTAATCTAGCAATCTACATATAATTATGTTGGTTGTGTGGGTAAGAGGGAGGGGGTTTGATAAAACAGTTATATTTGTAAAATGGAATGTACTGTTTTGTCAATTTAAGGAAAAGAAGAATAAAAAGTGTGAATAAAAACACAAACAAACTTGGATTTATGTTAATTATTCTAACTACTGCACTGTGAATTGCTGTGTGTGTTATATATTTATATATTGCTTGTGTGATTGTAAATGCTAATAAAAATGTTATTTCAGTTTTTCTAGTGATAAATCTATATTGGCTGTTTAATTCATAAAATTTAATTAAAATAAAACAAAAAAATTCATAAAATGATCCCATGATGGGAACCCCTAAAAGGTTCTATATAGAACCTTTTTCCTGGCTACAAAGAACCCTAAAGGGTTCTTTTGATTGAACCCTTAAAAAGGGTTCTATATGGAACCTTTTAGGGGCTCCAAATATGAAGCGCCTATATAGAACCTTTTCTTCTAAGTTTATCCAAGTTTGTCCAATTTACCTTGGCTGCAGAGAATCTTTCATAAAGCTTTAAGTTTTTACAGAGTATCTGAATATAATTTTGGCCAGTAATAAAAATGTTTACACTGTCTGCATAAGCAGGCACAGAATACCTTAACCCAGATTTATCACCTGATACCATAAAACCTTTTTTTAAACACAATTATTAGCTTGCACAGTAAGGGTTCTATGGCTAAACTATAAAATTGCTGGATTCCTCTTTTAACGGAGTGGAGTGAGTGAGAGGAGAGGAGTGACGCTCCTCTTTTTTAGGGACTGGACAACTCAGGCCACCTCCTATCTTAAGCATAACTGAAGCTCATTCATATAGTAATTTTATCCAAGAAAGAATATTCCCCCCAAACCCAAAAGCTTTTAAAGGGTTAGTTCACCCAAAAATGAAAATTAGCCCATGATTTACTCACCCTCAAGTCATCCTAGGTGTATATGACATTCTTCTTTCAGACAAATAAAATCGGAGTTATATTAAAAAAAATATATTAAAATAAAGTTTTTAATATGGATATTTTTCTTACACAAACGCGCCACTTCGCTTCAGAAGGCCTTTATTAACCCCCCCGGAGCCGTGTGGAGCAATTATATGATGGATAGATGCACTTTTATGGACTTCATCAAGGCAACAATTCACTGCCATTACAATGCTTGGATTAGCCAGGACTTTTTTTAATATAATAAGAAGAACGTCATATACACCTAGGATGATTTGAGGGTGAGTAAATCATGGGCTAATTTTCATTTCTGGGTGAACTAACCCTTTAAAACAGTAAAAAGATATTCATGTCCTACATGGTCAAAGGCTTTCTTTTGGTCAATAGATTAAAAAAAAAACAATAACAAGATTGTTTCTAATAGACACATCAATTACATTTCTCATAAAAAACAAATTCCATTATTGTAAGCTCCGGAGTACAATAAATTGGTTCTCTTTTCACCACAACATGCAAAATATTTTTAAGTCTGTTGGCCCAACATTTAGACAGTATTGTATAATACAGACATTAAAGACAGGGCACTAATTTTTCAAGAACCCTAGGTCTCTATTGTTTTGGCAGGAGTGATAATACCAATCTCTGACAGCTGCTTGGTAAAATACTTCTTTTAAAACATTCACAAATTACATTGTACAAATATTTGCCTAAAGCACTCCAAAAGGCTTTGTAAAATTCAGCTGGTAAACCATCAACTCCTGGTGCCTTTCCTGTAGAAAGCCATTGAACAACGTTTGAAAGTTCATCAAACTAAATCATTACATCCAATGACTTTTTGCCCTCAGGCCTTAGTTTAGGATGATCTCTCAAAAACTGGTCCATACATCCATCATCACAGTGTTACCAAACAGTTCTGTATAAAATGGTATGCCCATATTTCTAATTTATGTTGTATCTAAAGTAATTGTCCCATTATTTCTTCTAAGATGAAGCATATACTTCTTTTGTGCTTCCTTGTGTTCAAGTTTTTTAAAAAAAAATGCATTTGGAGCATCCATTTCTTTAATAGAAGATATTATAGCTCTAACCAATGCACCTTTAACTCTTTCTTCCAACAATGACCTGCATTTTGTTCCTTTTTAAAATATTAATTGAACCTGTAGGAGCCATATACATTTTTGTTTCTTTAAACTTATATTTTTATTAAAGTTTTCTGTTTAATTATGTTTTCTTAGTGTGTGCTTCTCCTGCAGGCAATGGGACAAAATTTATTATAAAGGCTGTAATTCCAGTCCAGAAGGGGTGCTGATACCAGCTGATAACAGTCGTTGACCGCAAGATGCGTGCAGATGAGCGTTGGAATGACACGCTTATAGAACTTAACAATTGTGTTTTGTTTTATTTATTTTCAACAATAAACATCAATGAGGTACGGCTCGGCTCGGGCCGCTTCACTTTTCCACTGAGTTGTATGACTCGGTACGGCTCAGCTTGCTTCACTTTTCCACTGCGTGGTACGACTCGGTTCGGCATGGCTCGGCTCGCTTTGGCTCGGTTTGCTTTTCCACTGCTGTTAGTACGGTTAAAAGTAAGGTTAAGACATATGATTTATTGAATTATATGACTGTTGTAAGGAAGATGTAGGCAGAGTGGAGTCTTTATTAAAGGATCTGAGCATAAAATACAAACAATGGTCACAACTCATATGGTCACAGGATTTGGTCAAAACACAGGCAAAACAATCCAATGGCAGACAAATCAAAAACAGTAATCAGTAAATATTGTTGACTATAGTGATAGCATGCACTTTCAACAATTGCTGAAAGAGAATTGATTCGACCAAAGTCAATGGCCAAGGAATGCTATGATGAAGTGAAAGGAAATCTGCTTAAGTTCAACCAGGTGTTTCATGAATTCAAATTGTTGCAGGCATCGTATTTTGAAATGTTACTTGAAAAGGATAAAATGGAGGATGTAAAAAATTGGTATGAACCAAGACTGGAACAAACCAATTTATTTCTCAGCTATGTTACAAAGTGGTTATCTGCAATAGAATGTCCTGAAGTCAGTGTTGCTGATAAATCAAATGAGTGTTTAGATGAAAACAAGGTGTCAGTGGTTCCGTCAGTGCTTAGTAGTAAATCTGACTAATTAAAAACTAGTATATCATCAACATCATCCTCTACACGTATCAATGCTGAAGCTGAGAGAGCAGCGTTACTTGCCAAGGCAGATGGATTAAAACACAAGCATGCTTTATAGGAACAAGCTTAATTAAAAAAGAGAAGAAATAAGAAAAAAGAAGAGAAACTCTTGGCATTCAAAATGCAGCTACTACGGCCCAAATTAATTATCTTAAAAATGTAGAAATTTTACTTTCTAAAGGAAGTACAATGTATAGTGACCCTGTTGGTGCAAATGCTTACTTTGATGAAATGGAGAAAATGCCTGAAATTAGGTGTTGCAGTTCAGTGTCCCAATTCGTATAATACAAATCCACAGCAGACATCTGCACAAGGCAGCTGTACTGTGAAGGGAGAAGAGCATCAAACTGCTTTACATCGGCCTGTTCAGTCTACACATTCATTTGAGCACATGGTAGAAAGCAAGACGGACAACTGCCAAGATTACTCTTCCTCCTTCAGTTCACAAAAAAGAAGGCTCAATAGCTCATTAAAGGTTGTCAACACATGTCTCCAGAACAATGATATAAGGAGGCAAAAAGTGTATTTAAGGAACATTTTGGCAATGAGTATAAGATCTCTTGCGCATATATGGAGAGAACTCATAAACCTGGTTTCACAGACAGAGCTTAGATTAAGCAAGGATTAGGCCTTAGTTCAATTAGAACATTTAAGTAGCTTTTATAAATGTACCTTAGAAGAAAAAAAAAAACATTGGTGTGCAAAACAAAGACAAAACAATGGCACTGACATGTTTTAAGATAAGTCCGTGCAATTTGTTTTCAGTTAAAACAGCTCAAATATGCATTTTAGTCTGGGACTAGGTTTAAGCCTTGTCTGTGAAACCGGGTGTTAACTGGCCAACAATTAAATCTGAAGATCAAAAGGCTTTGCAGGAGTTTGCATTGTTTCCCAGAGGCTGTTGTGATGAAACGGAAGAACTAAAATACTTGGAAGAACTTAACACTGTCTCTAACATGAGAAATGTAGCCCTCAAGCTACCCTACAAACTTAGGGAGAAATGGCAGACACAGTTTGAGAAGCAAGTACACAAGGAGAAGATAACCTTCCTAAAAAAGAATGGAGTCTGGTTTGGACACGAGTAAGGATTGTAATAGAGACATCTGCAAAAGTTACAACAAGCAACATCCAAGTCTTCTTCATATTCACTTAAAGGCAAAGGAATCAGCAGAATCATTCCCAAAAACACAGAAAGCAGTGCACACATGCATGTTGGTAAGCATGCAGGAGCAGGTAATGCACAAAGGGAATGTATGCTATCGCTTATTCCAGTGAAACTAAAAAGTTCAAAGGGAAGTACCATTATAAATTATACATACATACAAAAAAAAAATCACATGTACATAAGTATTCACAACCTTTGCTCAATACTTTGTTGAAGCACCTTTGGCACCAATTACAGCCTTAAGTCTTTTTGAGTATGATGCTACAAGCTTGGCAGACCTATTTTTGGGCAGATTCTCCCATTCTTCTTTGCAGGACCTCTCAAGCTCCATCAGGTTGGATGGGGAGCGTCGGTGCACAGCCATTTTCAGATCTCTCCAGAGATGTTCAATCGGGTTCAAGTCTGGGCTCTGGCTGGGCCACTCAAGGACATTCACAGAGTTGTCCCGTAGCCACTCCTTTGTTATCTTGGCTGTGTGCTTAGGGTCGTTGTCCTGTTGGGAAGATGAACCTTCGCCCCAGACTGAGGTCCAGAGTGCTGCATTCATATTTCCCTCGATCCTGACTAGTCTCCCAGTTCCTGTCGCTGAAAACATCCCCACAGCATGATGCTGCCACCACCATGCTTCACTGTAGAGATGGTATTGGCCAGGTGATGAGCGGTACCTGGTTTCCTCCTGACATGACACTTGCCATTCAGGCCAAAGAGTTCAATCTTTGTTTCATCAGACCAGAGAATTTTGTTTCTCATGGTCTGAGAGTCCTTTAGGTGCCTTTTGGCAAACTCCAGGTGGGCTGTCATGTGCCTTTTACTGAGGAGTGGCTTCCATCTGGCCACTCTACCATACCCAGCAAACACACCTATGTAGGGCCCAAAGGGGTTGCACTTGGGCTGATATCTCCATGGAGGCCCCACATGGGTTAGCCCAGATGGGTTGATGATGGGCTCTTGATGGGCTCCATATATGGCCCATATGGGTTACCCAGGTAGCTCCCATTTGGTGCCTACAGGAGTCTGCCCACATGGGTTGATGGGACCCAGCTAGGACTTATCTAGGTCTCTTATGGGCCACAACAGGTATACATATGGGGTAACATATTTGTCTGCTTGGGTTACCTTATTTCACAGTAAACACCTAAATACAAATATTACACACTAAAATACACTAAATGTAAAATGTATTTCATCAATGAAGAAAGACCAGTAGTTCATGCTTAATTCAAAATTACTTTATTACACACTTTTTAAAACTCAATTACAAAAGAAGAAAAGTGCAGTGATGCTCCAGCAACATATTAGCTATAATAACTTCTTAAAGCTCTAAAGAGTTCCAAAAACAAAACAAGACAAAAACAGTCCAGCTCCTCACACCGCCGTCCTCGAATTTCCCAGTGGCCCTTTGAAAAGATAAAATAAATTAATCAACTATTTTGCCAATCTCCTTTTTCAATTAAAACAGATGTGTCAGGTTAGCCTTTGGTGCCCCACATCAAGTTGATCTAGATCAGGGGTTTAAAAACCTGTCCTGGGGATCCTCTGCACTTCACATTTTGTATGTCAAGGTCTTGCAGTCTCTACTGAGACATACAAAATGTGCAGTGCTGAGGGTCCTCTAGGATAGGTTTATAAACCCTCGATCTAAATGATACAGCATTGAGGTGGGGGTCACACTAAAAACTAACCAACAGCAATAAGTGTAACAGTGCTAAGCACTATTGTTCTTGACATTTTGTCTGTATGCCTTTTTTCTGTGGAACACCTCAGAAAAGCCATTCAATTACCACCACTCAGTAGTTCGCTAGAAAAATTAACTCAATTTTGCTAAATATATGCAGTATATTTATTACTTAATATATTTTTACTTAACCTGTTTTTCAATATTTGTGTTTTAATAAATCTGTCATAAAAACAATTTATCACAATCATCGTTCGTATGTTTAGATTTCAAAAAACAAATTGGAGTAAAAACAATTATATCATTAAAAAAATCTTGTGCAATTTAATGTTTGTATATAAATATGTTTAATTTATAGTTAAGATGTATTAACTTAAACATTAACAAATGAATTTATAGTTTAGTTACATTTAACCTTTAATATTATAGTAATGTACCAATTTGACAACTGAGCGTGGGCATTTTTACTCACGTTGGATACGTCAACGTCACATTTGCATAGGCCTGCGCAAGTATGGACAGGACAATATGCCATTGTTTGTATATGATCAAATTTATTTGATTCCGCTGATTTATGAAGAAAACTCAACTCTACTGAATAACCTCTGTCGAACATGAATATGTTACAAATAATTCTACAGCAAGTAAACATACATATAAGAATTCTCGCTTCCCATAGTGCCCAGCAAAATTGTATTTTCATGAAAAGGAGTGGTCCAAAAGGAAGGCCATCATTCTTCTTGTAGCACTTTGTCACCCATAATACTCACTGTAACATCTGCCACCACAGCAACCTAAGGGAAAACAAGATTATCATTGACAACACAAAAACACTTAACAGCTTGTTGCAATATTCTAAACTTGTGTCTTATTTAAACCCAACTTGACAAGTCCAGTATTAGCGATTTTAATTTTATATAAATTTTCTGGACACTGCCATTTTCCTGACATTGTTTATACTCAGGAAGCTAGCAAGCAATTTGACTAGCATCAGGAAGCTGGAACTTGCAACACTGGTATCCACTAGTGTAAAGTTTGAAGCTGAGCAGATCAAGAAGTTCAAAGAACATAGACAGACATACCTGCTTTGTATAGACTTTTTTTTTTTTTGACTCAGTCAAGTGTATGCTCTATAATCTTTATCTCCAAAGCTGATAAAATCATTTCAGTTTCATTTAAGAAAAGCTACCATCAAACACAACAACTCTAGGTCTTCATGGTAACCCACCAAAATAAATATTACTACTATTGTATAGTAAAATGTACTTCTCAAAGTATAATAATGATTAAAAACGAACAATTATTAATCATATTTATCTTTTTAAGGAATGTCAAACCAAACAATCAACAGAAATAGTTATTTCTTTTGGTTATATTTTCAAAGATTGATATATTGATAAGTTTTATGAATTCTTTTAACATGCTGCTTGATGATTAAAAATTTAAATGAAACCATAAAAAAAAAAAAAAAAGAATCGAGAAACAACAGAACATGGAAGCCTCTACATACCACTTCTTTGTGGATAATTAGTTCTGGCAATTTCTGCTCCATTGCTTAAACTTCCAAGGCCATTTTCAGGGGGAAAACGATATCCTCAGGTAGTGCTGCAAAACCCACTGGCCTTGAAATGTACAAAATGTGATTTTAGGGCAAATTGTGACAAATTAGGGTTGTATATAATGTTCTCACAATCTAGCTGTTAACCAGTAATTGTCAATGAAATACTACAAAATCCATATAGGTAAATCACTCAATTTAAACAGCTCAAGTTAAGCACTTCATACCTTTGTCCAATGCACTAACGTTACTTTGTTTAATTCAAGCATTAATTAATTCCAAAGCTCCACAGATCGCACAATTCAGTGAAGAAAAAAAAAAAAAAAAAAAAAAAAAAAAAAAATATATATATATATATATATATATTATAGTTCTGTGAATAAATGTCAGGTAAACTAAGAATGCATCAATATTTCACTGAATGTGCACTTTTTGACTGAATGTTCTGTTACAAAGGTGAAGCAGACACGCTTGAACAGGCTAGTTATTACATTGACAATATTAATAACTTCGGGCTTCATTTTGTGGGTTTAATGTGCACACCTGATTACACACAAATTACTGCCATTGTGGGATTTATATCATAAAACAGTGGTCAGATATTAAACATGGAGTCTCAACTTGAATCAATTTGTAATAATACACAGTTTGTGTAATATAAATGATAAGAATGTTACTGTAATATCATACAGTAATGTTATCATTTTGTTACAGGGCATCAGATTTTTCTAAAGAGGCATGAATTCTTAAGGGGTTAACTACAGTCATGTCTAGCTGTCATCCAACATTCTAATGTGACAATGAGCCAAACTAATGTTTTAGTTAACATTATGTTGTGAAAACAATGTATTTCTAATACATGTTATTTTCAGCTTTGATATTCTTACCTCATGTACACTGATGGCAGAGTCACCTCCGGGTAGTTGACAGCACAACGAATTTCAAAAATGGCGGCATCAAGAGGGTGGGGGATAGGCATTGCTGCGTGAGATCTCACGAGAAAGTTGACAGCACAATTAAAGTCTCCCGTGTCAGGGGGTGGGGGATGGACATTGCTGTGTGAGATGCCTCAAGTTCCCTTTCGAGAGTACTCTCGTATTGCGTAAATTAGCTTACGCTTATGGGAAAACTCCTTTTCTCGAGATATTGAAGCCAAAAATTATCCTTATAATTTTATATATGTAAAACGTAGTGCAGCTGCACAGCAGACCCAAGCAGAGCATACTAGCGCGCTGATTGGCTGTGCTGCGGCAACTGCACGAACCTATGGCGAGGTGGCTGAGGCGTGCGAACCAATCAGGTCGCTTCCCGCTCTAGCACATCAACTCCTGCCAGAATGGGCGTGGCCTACGGCTATAAAAGCCTATGTTACGCCATAGGATTTCAGATTTAATCTCCTTCATCTTAGTTACCTTCGCTGACCTCAGGATTGAGAAGCTGCCGCCGTCGAAAAGGCCTTCAGCAGAACGAGCCATCTGCCTTGCAGTTCTGAGGACGCCGGTTCCTGTCTTCACTGGACACTGCCTTCAGCCCGTTGTTCTGCTCCGCCATCCGGCGCTATATCCTTTACAAGCTGTGTGTGTGTTCGCTGCTGCAACACACACACTCACAAAAGAGCTGAGGCGTTGTTTCAAATGCCTCGTGAATCCAGTGCCTCGTGTAGAGGCCCTCTCTTCGGTGGGGATCATCACCGCGCAGAAAGAAGCGCCGCGGACAGAGAATGCCAGAGCGGACGAGAGAGCCCACGCCGGACCATTCCCTGCGTGTCTCGCTCTCAGAATCCCCTTCGCCAGTCTTGTTCATCCAGGATGACCAGCGCCCCTCTCAGTTAGCGGCCGGTCCTATTAGGCTGCTTCGGCTCTACACACAATGGCTGTTCTTCAAGTGTTTCAGGCCAAACTTCTCCGCTCTCTGGATGAGTCTAGCCCTAAACCTGAAGCATTCAAAGACCTGACAAACGCCACTGACTTAGCCCTGCGCACAAAGCTCTGCAGCTCTGGTTTCGGGCCGCCACATGAAAGTGCCGCCCCCTTCAGCCTTCTCTTACATTTCTCCCAGTCCCCTCTATTCAGGCGACTGGAGATGTCAATATTGCAGTTAACGAGCCTGTTATAAAACACACACGCCTGCACACAAACGCCGTTTTAACGGCGACCCTAATAAAACACAAAAAGAGTGGTTTCTTCTGTTCTGACTGTAGGCAGTCTGCCCACTATACAGTATGCACCCCTGCACATAAGCACTGTTCATTCAGCGCCACAAAATCACACAAAAGTCCCGCCGCGGCCGGATTACCACCACAGACTTCCTTTACATTTCTCCCAGTCCCCTCTATTCAGGCGGCTGGAGATGTCAATATTGCAGTCAACGAGCCTGTTATAAAACATGCACACCTGCACGCAAATGCTGTTTTAACAACGACCCTAATAAAACACAAAGTTTTTGCTCTGTGTAGAGCACACGCCCACTACAAAGTGCGCGTCGCTACACATAAGCGTTGTCCCCACGGTGTCACAAGCACAAACCAGCCGGGCGATCGGGTCCCTATTACAAAGCGGCCCGTCCCCAAACTTAATTCAACCCCTTGCTATGCGGGCCGAGGCCTGGGAGGCCATCCCCGGTATATCAGAATGGATGTTGAAAATAATAAAATGAGGTTACTCGCTACAGTTTGCTCGCAGACCCCCGCGCTTTCGCGCCGTGGTCGAGACATCGGTGAAGAGCGACGGGAGTAACGTGCTTCGCACCGAGGTGTCGAAACTGTTAGAAAAAGGGGCTGTGGAAACTGTCCCCTTAGCAATAAGCGAATCAGGCTTTTACAGTCGCTATTTCCTCGTTCCAAAGAAGGATGGCAGTCTTAGACCCATACTAGATCTCAGACATCTGAACAAAGCGCTTATGACGCGCTCGTTCAGAATGTTGACAACGAAACAAATCCTCTCACAAATTCGCCCAGAGGACTGGTTTTTCACAGTGGATCTGAAAAATGCTTACTTTCATATTCAGATAGCACCCTCCCACAGGTCATTCTTGAGATTCGCCTTCGTGGGGCAGGCTTTTCAATACACAGTCCTACCATTCGGTCTATCCCTGGCACCCCGTACATTTACGAAGTGCATGGATGCGGCCCTCGCCCCCCTGAGGCTATGGGGAGTGCGAGTACTGAACTACCTCGACGATTGGCTCACTATAGCTCAATCAGAGGTGCACTTGATAACTCACAGGTCCTGGCTCCTCAGCCATCTAGAATGTCTGGGTCTCAGAATCAACACTGCCAAGAGCGCGCTGTCTCCCAGCCAGAATATTTAAACTTTTCTGGGAACAGTCATAGACTCGGTGCAGATGAGAGCGTGGCTTATGTCACAGTGCGCGCTCGCCATCCAGCGCCTAGCGGCGTCGTTTAAAGCTGGCACTTACACTCCTCTCAAACGTTTTCAGAGGATGTTAGGCCTCATGGTCTCAGCATCAGCAGTACTCAAACTGGGTCTACTGTACATGTGTCCCCTTCAGCTCTGGTTAAAGCCTCGTGTCCCGGCTCACGCATGGCAGTCAGGCCACTTATGCATCAAAGTGAACCACGGCTGTATCAAAGCCCTGGCTCCTTGGAAAGCAGCCGACTGGTACCAGTCTGGTGTGAGTATGGGCATGGTCTCGAAATGGAAAGTGATCTCGACAGATGCATCCAACCTAGGTTGGGGTGCCCTGCACGAAGGCAGGCCCATCTCCGGCCTTTGGTCAAGCTCAGAGAGACGGCTGCACATAAACTGTCTAGAAATGAGAGCGGTCGATCTGTCGCTAAAAGCTTTCCTCCTATACATAAAGGGTCACTACGTCCTGGTCCGAACGGACAACATGTCACTGGTATCCTATATAAATCGCCAGGGTGGACTCAGGTCAAGCAACCTGCACACCATGGCCAAACGCCTCCTTTTATGGACTTAGCACAACCTGCGTTCGCTAAGGGCAGCGCATGTGCCAGGCATTCTGAACCCGGGTCCGGATATGCTATCCAGAGACAACATTCCCCAGGGGACTGGTCTCTTCACCCACAAAAGGTTCAGCTAATTTGTAGCGTCTTAGGCGAATCTACTCTGTCCTGTCAGGGCTCTTAGAGTTTATCTAGGGCATTTTGCAAGATCTCTCAATATTTTGAGACAAACTTTGTTGTTTTCAAAATTTTGTTAAATGTCCGTTTTTCATGAGTATTGGCATTTTTAGATTTAGATTAAATTTAAGTCCAAGTGTCAAAACAACAAAAAATATTTTAAAGGTGCATATTTGTGCACTATATATATAAATATATATATATAAATCACCCTATATGGGATTAATTGTTTGCACTTGTCTATTTGGTAAAACAAAATGAGTCCCTTGTGTACCCCATTTTGAGCCCATGCACACATTTCCCATTAGTGACCCAACTGGGAGCCACATGGGGAGCCCACCTGGGTTCACCCATGTGTGGCCCAGTTGGGGTCACCCAAGTGGGCCCCAGATAAGATGCCCATTTTGAGCCCATGCCCAGTCTGTACCCCTGTAGACCATCTTTAACACATGTGGGCCCCACATAAACTTGTTGGCTGGGTACAGGCCTGATTGGTGGAGTGCTGTAGAGATGGTTGTTTTTCTGGAAGGTTCTCCTCTCTCCACAGAGAAACGCTGCAGAAATTTTTCTGTACCCTTCCCCAGGTCTGTGCCTCGATACAATCCTGTCTCGGAGGTCTATAGACAATTCCTTGGACTTCATGGCTTGGTTTGTGCTCTAAGTCAAAAATACAAAGAAGGTGTGCATATCCTCAAACCCAAATAGGGCTTAGGTGCAGAACAAAAGAAATCACTGAAGCAAAAAACAAATGTGATGTCCGCACACTGATTAAACTACTCCAATTTATTGCATTGCAACGTTTCAACCGATAGGTCTTCATCAGGCACAAACTTAGTGAATCAAGGTACAGCTCTTTATAGACAACAGGTCTAGACAACCTTAATTGATTGATTGCAGTTCAATCAAGTGTACAAGTATCCCACAAAAAAAAATAAAATAAAAAAAATAATAATAATAATACAAACCCGATTCCAAAAAAGTTGGGACACTGTACAAATTGTGAATAAAAAAGGAGTGCAATAATTTACAAATCTCATAAACTTATATTTTATTCACAATAGGATATAGATAACATATCAAATGTTGAAAGTGAGACATTTTGAAATGTCATGCCAAATATTGGCTCATTTTGGATTTCATGAGAGCTACACATTCCAAAAAAGTTGGGACAGGTAGCAATAAGAGGCCGGAAAAGTTAAATGTACATATAAGGAACAGCTGGAGGACCAATTTGCAACTTATTAGGTCAATTGGCAACATGACTGCGTATAAAAAGAGCCTCTCAGAGTGGCAGTGTCTCTCAGAAGTCAAGATGGGCAGAGGATCACCAATTCCCCCAATGCTGCGGCAAAAAATAGTGGAGCAATATCAGAAGGGAATTTCTCAGAGAAAAATTGCAAAGAGTTTAAAGTTATCATCATCTACAGTGCATAATATCATCCAAAGATTCAGAGAATCTGGAACAATCTCTGTGCGTAAGGGTCAAGGCCGGAAAACCATACTGGATGCTCGTGATCTTCGGGCCCTTAGACGGCACTGCATCACATACAGGAATGCTACTGTAATGGAAATCACAACATGGGCTCAGGAATACTTCCAGAAAACATTGTCGGTGAACACAATCCACTGTGCCATTCGCCGTTGCCGGCTAAAACTCTATAGGTCAAAAAAGAAGCCATATCTAAACATGATCCAGAAGCGCAGGCATTTTCTCTGGGCCAAGGCTCATTTAAAATGGACTGTGGCAAAGTGGAAAACTGTTCTGTGGTCAGATGAATCAAAATTTGAAGTTCTTTTTGGAAAATTGGGACGCCATGTCATCCGGACTAAAGAGGACAAGGACAACCCAAGTTGTTATCAGCGCTCAGTTCAGAAGCCTGCATCTCTGATGGTATAGGGTTGCATGAGTGCGTGTGGCATGGGCAGCTTACACATCCAGACGTCGTCTCTTTCAGGGAAGACCTTGCATTTTCCAACATGACAATGCCAGACCACATACTGCATCAATTACAACATCATGGCTGCGTAGAAGGACCCGGGTACTGAAATGGCCAACCTGCAGTCCAGATCTTTCACCCATAGAAAACATTTGGCGCATCATAAAGAGGAAGATGCGACAAAGAAGACCTAAGACAGTTGAGCAACTAGAAGCCTGTATTAGACAAGAATGGGACAACATTCCTATTCCTAAACTTGAGCAACTTGTCTCCTCAGTCCCCAGACGTTTGCAGACTGTTATAAAAAGAAGAGGGGATGCCACACAGTGGTAAACATGGACTTTTTTGAGATGTGTTGATGCCATGAAATTTAAAATCAACTTCTTTTTCCCTTAAAATGATACATTTTCTCAGTTTAAACATTTGATATGTCATCTATGTGGTATTCTGAATAAAATATTGAAATTTGAAACTTCCACATCATTGCATTCTGTTTTTATTCACAATTTGTACAGTGTCCCAACTTTTTTGGAATTGGGTTTGTAATAAAAAAAACATGTGAAAATACAATAACGTCCATATAAAATAAAAGACTCGTTGAAACTGATGTTAAGACTCTGCTCAAAAACAAGAGAAAATATAAGGTATATAATAAAAGATAATAATTTATCAAAAGCGGAGAGTGATGCCTTACTTGATTTAAAAAGTGATACTGATGTAATTGTGCGCCCTGCTGACAAGGGTGGGGCTATAGTGCTTCAATGAGCAGTGGACTATGAGAAAGAAATTAGGAGACAATTGGATGAGCATGTTTTTTATGAACGCTTACCTGCTGACCCCACTATCAGATTGAAATCACATGTCCACTCCAAACTGCTGCAGTATTTTGAAAATGGAGAATTTAGCAAAAATGAGTATGAATTTCTTATAAAGTTAATTCTCCGATTATTCCTGTCATATACACACTGCCTTAGGTTCACAAAGGTTTGGATACTCCTTTGAACGGTCGACCTATTGTGAGCGGCATTGGTAGCCTCACTGAGAACATTTCTTCCTTTGTGGACTTTTTTATTAAACCATTTGTACCTACATTGTCATCTTATGTAAGGGATTCTATGGATTTTATTGAATCATTATATGCTGTTGATTTTGCTGTTGATTATATTTTTCTCGTTACATTGGATGTTCAGAGTTTATACACTATTATAACCTCATGAGGATGGTTTTACGAGCAGTGGAACAGTTTTTAAAATTAATACCGACTGATGAAAAACCTAATACGGCATGTCTATTGGACCTTACAAACATTGTCCTTATGAATAACTACTTTCGTTTTCAAAATGATTACTATTTACAAGTGAAAGGAACAGCTATGGGCAGTAAAATGGCACCCAATTATGCCTGCTTGTATATGGGGGTCTTTGAAAATAAATGGATCAAAAAATGTTTTTTCTTTCTAAGATTATGCTTTATAAACGGTACATTGACGATATCTTTATGATAACGAAATTTAAACCAGCAGAGTTATCGATGTTTTTGGATTATCTTAATTCCAGAACTGAGCATTTAAAATTTACTATGGAGTGTAATACAGTGAGTATTCGTTTTCTTGATGTAAAAGTATGTATTTCTGAGGGCAAACTACAAACTGAGTTGTATCGAAAACCAACGGATCGTAACACAATTTTGAGAGGTGATAGTTTTCATCCTAAACATCTTATAAAAAGCCTGCCTATTGGTCAATTTAAGCGAGTACGTAGAGTTGGTAGCACAGAAGAATCTTATTCTCATTGGTCAACTGATTTAGCTTCAAGATTTATGCACCATGGTTATCGTAGAGAATGGATAGAAGAGGCTAAAGAGAAATTTGATAATACATCTCAAATACAGAGCTTACGTGTTAAGGATAAAGTACAACCAGGTAATGGCCCTATCTGTGTTGTCAAATTTTCTGCATTGGGTGGGGAATTCCTTAAAGCTTTACACAGGCATTATTTCTAGTGATCCAAATTTGTCTAGGGTATTTAAAGAAGGTCCTCGATTGGTCTTCAAACGTCAAAGTAATTTGCGTGACACGCTTGTAAAATCTGATTTTCCGCCTTGTAAGGTGAAAACTGGTATCCCGAGTCTTCCTTCTGGTGATTATCGCTGTGGTAACTGTGCCCAGTGTACTTTTACACATAAATGTAAATCTTTCAGTCATCCACACACTGGTCGGAACATTTTGATACATGGGACAATTACTTGCTCATCCACACATGTGATTTATCTTATACGTTGTCCATGCGGTCTCGCTTACGTTGGCAAAACTTCTAGATCATTACGTGTACGCATTAGTGAACACCGTAGCAACATTGGGATGGGAGATGTGCGCAGTCCTATAGCGTTACACTTTAGACAAGCGGGCCATAATGTTAGTGCCTTACAATATATTGGTATATACAATATATATAAATACTTTATCGCCTTTTGGGTTGAATGAGGAATTTGATATCAAACCTTTTTTTGTAGAATTGAGCTTATTTCTTCATCTGTTCTCATTGTCTTTTTGTAATTGTAGATTTATTGTCATTTATTTGGGACTTTATTGTATTTTCACGTTGTTTTTTTATTTTTTTATTATTATTATTATTATTTATTTTCTTTATTTTTCTTTCTCTAATTTTTTTTTCTTATTATTATTATTATTCTTTTTTTTTCAAAATTATTATATTTATTTATTTTCTTTTTCTTCTTTATATTACTTTTTTAAATTACTTTTTTGTTTTTTGTTTTGTTTTTGTGGGATACTTGTACACTTGATTGAGCTGCAATCAATCAATTAAGGTGATCACCTGTTGTCTATAAAGAGCTGTACTTTGATTCACTAAGTTTGTGCCTGACGAAGACCTATCGGTCGAAACGTTGCAATGTAATAAACTGGAACAGTTTGATCAGTGTGCGGACATCACATTTGTTTTTTGCTTTGGTTTGTGCTCTGACATGCACTGTTAACTGGGACCTTATATAGACAGGTGTGTACCTTTCCAAATCATGTCCAATCAACTGAATTTACCACAGGTGGACAAGTTGTAGAAACATCTCAAGGATGATCAATGGAAACAGGATGCACCTGAGCTCAATTTTGAGTGTCATGGCAAAGGCTGTGAATAATTATGTACATATGATTTTTTTGTTTTTTATTTTTAATAAATTTGCAAAGATGTCAAACAAACTTCTTTCATGTTGTCATTACGGTATTGTTTGTAGAATTTTGAGGAAAATAATGAATTTAATCCATTTTGGAATAAGGCTGTAACATAACAAAATGTGGAAAAAGTGAAGCGCTGTGAATACTTTCCGGATGCACTGTATGCATTTCTTGACCCTGGTAGTAGTGCAGCAGTCTGCACAGAGAACCAAATGCACAAGCTCAAAATTTCAGGAAGAAAAAACAACATCATGCTTCGTACAACGAGCCAGGAAAAGTCTGTGCCCATGTATGTTGTCAGGATTAAAGGTCTCTGGTCTAAAGGAAAACAATTTTTTCACGTTACCAGAGGTGTATACACAAAAGCACATGCCAGTAGACACAAACATCATACCTACAAAGGATGAACTCTCCAGATGGCCTTACCTAAATAAGGTTAGAATTCCAGCCATTGAAGCCGATGTTGATTTACTGATTGGAAACAATGCACCCAAAGTTACTGAGCCATGGGAAATTGTTAACAGTCATGATGACGGACCAAATGCAGTGAAAACCTGACTGGGGTGGGTGGTTATGGTCTTTTTAAAGACAGTAGCATCACAGGCAAGAGTGGCTTTCCTTATGTTACTGCAAACGAATTTCAATATAAGAACTATTGATACAGCAATATAACCATGACTTTAACAAACTTTCAAATGAAAACAACTTGGAAGACAACTTCATCATTAGAAGACAAAAAAAATCCACAAGATGGCAGAATAATCCATCTTCTGGGGTAAATTCAAGGCTTGTTCCTACCCAAAATCGATGAAAAGCTGAAAAGGAAAGATGAAGCTTAATTCTTTGTTTTGAGGTGATGTTTACAGGCTCACGTGGACGATTAGCGTGTGAATAGGCTTGCACGTGAATAGGCTGCACGTGGGTGTGGTCACATTAAAAATAATGAGCAGGGATGTGAGAAACTGTACCTCTCGTTGGTTTCATACGGATTACATAAACAGAGAATATTAGTTTTTTATATTTATGAATTACTTAATTTAAAAGTAGACACCTCAAGCTTTCTAAAGACATGTCTCTCATGTCTGTGTGGCAAGTATTCGCTAAGTTACAGTTAATTTTCAGACGTGTTTCAGAATGGACTTCACTGAGAGACGGCAGAACGCGCATCCTGTTTGTTTTCTTTATTTTGCGAAAAGCACAACATTTTGTTTTTATTGTGAGTGTACACAAATAAAAGTAGACACTTAACAGTTTCAAATGATGTATAACACTTATACATGCCTTTGTAAAAATACAGAGTATTTTTAATCTCTTTCGTAATGATAAGAAAAAGACCAAGCTGACCCCCTGGGGCTCCTGTATTGAGTTAATTTGAGTCCGTTCTCTTCTGTTGTGACACTGTTGTGACAGAGGTCAAGTTACACATATATGTTCTGATTGTTGAATATCAGTTGTTAAATGTAATCAAAGTTTGTTGGAGTTGTTGAAACTTGGTGGCGTGTCTGATTAAAACACGAGACAAACAATACTCCTTTACTCTCTTTTAAGTTCAGGATGCTTAAGTCTTGATTCACATGACATGAAGTTCATAGATTCACATGAAGCAGATTGACAAGATGTAAATGGACAGTTATTGACTGATGAACAGAATGGTCTTAAGTCAGTAAACAATACAAATATCCAACTCCTATAATTCATTAAGAAACATATCAACAATATATTTGTACCCAGGGGTGTGTGGGTAATATTGTGCACTTTAATTGATAGTGTAGTTTGCTTGGAAACGTGGGAGATGTAGTACAAAGAAAAATAAAAGGAAAATGAAAGAAAACAGATTTACAACAGCCGACCCAAATAGAGCCATATATTTGCTATTACTCATCTATTTCAGGTAATGGAATCAACTTAGCAACTGGACATACACACGTTTTTACATTAATAATAATCTCAGCTACTCTAACATGATGGGATTGAGACCTGAAATGTTTGAAGAGGTGTTACCAAGTGGCTTCGAATTTAACACTCCTTCAACTTGTGTTAGAACTGTCCGTAGGACTTCCTCTGATACTGTTTGGCTGCCAAGTACCACCTGCAGAGCTGTTTTAACTGACTGGATCTCTCTTTCCCCTGCCCCTCCAAAATGAAGAGCTTGTAGTGGATTAAATTTTAATTCCAATTTGAGTTATAACTCAATGGTAAGGTTCTGGAAAACTTCCTTTAATTCTCTTGCAGCTCCACAGAAATGACTTCCTTGATCACAAAGAATCTCATACGGCTGACCTCTCCTGGATATGAAGCAGCCTAGGGTAATTAGAAAGCTGTCCACATCTAAACTGGTTAACAAATCAAGATTCAAATATCGAGTGGTCTGACACTTAAACAGAATGCCCCATCTCTTTTCTGTTCTACGGCCAATCTTGACATGGAAAGGACCAAAACAATCCATTCCGGTGGACCAAAAGGGAGGTTTGAACAACTGAAGTGTGGAGAGTGGAAGATCTGACATTTGAGGGATTCACTTCTTACATTCCAAACAAGACCACTGATGTTTGTTTACGGCATGTCTCCCTCTAATTATCAACTCTAACCATGACTTGAAATAGGAAGGGTCTGGGAGTAAAAGAACATCTAATTGTGTTAACCCACAAAAGAGTGGTTTGCAGAGCTCAGGATCAGGACTAGAAGATCGGGATACTAGATTTTTGGGCTATTCATGTGGAGGAAATTTCAGAAACATTGGATCTTGTCGCCCTCTATGATCAGGTTTGGTAAGTTTGGCTAGTAGGTTTAGAGTTCTGCCTCTAGTATTGTCATCAGCTGGATTCTGTGCAGAAGGAACATATCCCCATGAAGAGAGATCGGTAAGTTCCGGGATTTCAGTGACTCTATTAGCTACAAAAACTTTGTAACGGCAGGAGAGGGAATTCAGCCAAGACAAGACAGTTGTTGAATCAGACCATAAAACAGTTTTTGTCAAAGGAGGAGTCAGTTCATTCTGAAAGAGTTTACAAAGCTGTGCACCTGTTAGAGAAGCGCAAAGTTCAAGATGATGGATGGATATTTGCCTTTTTGGGGCAACTCAAGATCTTGCCATGATGAATTGAAGTATGTACCACACCCTTGTCAGTTTCCATTCACAATTAGGCTACTGAACCATATGTGCTCTGAGGCATCACAAAAAATATGCAACTCTGGATGTGATTTTTTTTGAAGGTAAAGTTAAATAACAATGAGGAAGCTGTATCACAGATCAGCAAGCTCAGTTTCCCAAGCCTTGCTCCTTCTTTAAGATCCAAATGGTCTTGATTGATCCAAAGTTCAGCACTCTCAGACTTGGCTTCAGGAGGAAGATGTCTGACAACATCAGGCTGGTTACTTGCCCAGTGTCTGATTTTAAAATCCCCTACTCATCAATAAGGAACACATTTGGTCTAGGTGTTTCTTTGCAGCTTGCACATTTGGGAAACTCCCTAAACAGTTGTCCACATAGAATGACTAAAGTACAGAATTCACTATCTACATATCCCTTTTGGTTATCATAGACATGCCTTTGTAAAGCATATGTTGCGCAACATGGACTAAATGCTGTGCCAAAGGGCAAAACTTGCCATTCATAGACGTCTGGTGGATTTGACCTCTGCATATTACACCACAGGAAGCATAGAAGAGAATGATCTTCTGGTTGTAGCCTAACTTGGTGGAACATAGATTTTATGTCACCACTAATTGCCACTGGATACTGACGAAACCGGAGTAAGACACCAAGTAAGGAAGGGCCCAATTGTGGACCAGAAAGAAGCTGACTGTTAAGTGACACACCTTTATATTGATAGGAACAATTAAATCTATTTGTTGTTTCCCATTTTGCTCCACAAGATGATGAGGAATATATCATTATTCATTAGATGAGTCATTAGAAATTTCCACTTTGGAAACATAACCAGACTCCTCCAACTTGGCAATTTCTTTATCATATACAGCAGCAGATTTAGGATTTCTTTGGAGGCGTCACTCGATACACCTGAGGGAAGACATCATTTCATTTGGTGTGGCTCGTAACCATATGGCAGAAGCAGCATGCAATAACGGAGTGACATATCTTTGCACACCATCCACATCAACTTTTCACATCATGGTGAAGTTCTTTTAGTGGATTAGTGATGGTAAAAATTCACTGCATCTCCTCAGTGTTAGGAGAAGTACCCAGCCTGACCTGGTCTGGATCATGGCTGGGGATTTAGGAGGTCCGAAATACACCTGGTCAATTGGATTTATCAGGTGTGGGTAATCTTCACCAATAAGAATAAGTCGTTGGACATTAGGGAAGGCTGGAAGGGGTAAGTCTCAAAAAGGTCTGAAACATCTCTGCAAGATCTCAACATGTTTTGCCAGTCCCACCCTGGTGAAAAAAAAGTATATTTTACTTTATTGTATTTCAAATATATTCCCTTTTCAATAGTATATTGCAAATATACTAACAAAAAATTGTACCATCTTTAAATATATAAAAAGTATATTAGCATCATATTTTCACAATACAACTTTTAACATACTTTATAATAATTGTATTTTAGTATATTTTCTAAAAATATATTTTAGAAAAATATACTTAAAATGAAAGTTCTGTGTACTTTTTTAAAGTTTACTTATTTGAACATTACTTTAAAATATATTTTAGTATATTTCAAACTGTATGCTCAAAATTGTCATTGTAACAATGCACTGAAAGTATATTTTAAAAATACATTATTTAATATCCTGAAGTTGTAGTATATTTAAAGTTAAATTTGAGTAGGCTATAATTTTTAAGTTTACTTATTCATGCTTTGAATTCACTTCATTACTTTATTGCATATTACTTTCAGAAAGTGTTAAAATATATGACTAATGCATTAAAGGCCCATTTTTAAATATATGCAGTGTACAATTGGCTACTGTAGTTTTGATTTAAGTGTAAATATGTTTAATAAGTTTACACTGGCAGAGAAGAATCATATTACAATCGTACACACAAATCTATATTAAACCAACAGCACACTTAAAATACAGATGCACACAAGAAAACGTCTCGGTTACGTATGTAAACCTCGTTCCCTGAAGGAGGGAATGGAGACGTACGTCGGACTTCACCGACGAATTGGGATCACTTCCGGGAGCCCCTATCAGCTTCGAGTGTATAGAGAACGGGCCAATGGCCATTGGTGTGTGAGATCTGCATCTCGCGCTCCGCCCCGCACCGCGGGTATAAACAGGAAGCAGATCCAACGCACATTTGTTTTTCACTGAGGAGCCGAACTAGTGACTCGGTCATGCAGTGATGGTACAGCAACTGTGGCGACGGGACGTACGTCTCCGTTCCCTCCTTCAGGGAACGAGGGTTACATACATAACCGATACGTTCCCTTTCAGCCGGTCACGTTCGACGTACATCGGACGTCACTGACGAATTAGGATTCCTATGGAAAACGCCACAATTACTACCACTTCCAGCGCCCAGCGAAAGCCCTCAGACCCCCGTCTGTTCGGGGTGGGGAGCTCACGCAGGGAGAGTCACTGCTGCTGTTCCGCAAGACCCACTCAGCAGAGTACTGGATAACGCTGGGAAAGCGTGCCCAGGGGGGGCGCTGCGGAAGCCACATCCTACCCATAGGGAGGTATCATGTGGAATATACGCGTATGGACTGGCCGTGGGCAGTACAACATACGGAAGTCCCAGGGGTGGCCCCGGCCAATGCAGGCGGGGGACTACACTGCACAGAGACGGCAGAGCGAGCTCTGCCAAGGGAAAGACACGGGCTCGCCGTAGGGAGCCGTACCGTGGAAGAATACACATATGGGACCGCCGTAGGGGTCACAACATATGGATACCCAGCCTAACACAAGTTCCACCAATGCATACGAGTGTTAGACCTGGCGTCGGACGCTCCGCCACGTCTGACTGCTGCGGGTTGCGGAGGACTCAACAGGGTTCGCCGTTCTGGGGAACTCGACTGGAGCATATCAGCGCACGTATCCAGTCCATGAGGAGGGGAATGGCGCAGCAAGCCGTCACTAGAACGGGCACTTCGGTGTTACTGGCTATTTGAAGCGAGCACACGGGAAGAAACCGGCTCTACACGGAGGCTATAAAATCTAGTGAACGTGTTAGGTGTCGCCCAGCCCGCAGCTCTACATATATCTGTCAGCGAGGCGCCGTGCGCCAGCGCCCAGGAAGAGGCCACACTCCTAGTGGAGTGGGCCCTCAACCCGAGCGGGCAAGGCACGCCTTGGGTTCCATACACCAAGGCGATGGCATCCACTATCCAGTGAGCCATCCTCTGCTTGGAGACAGCCTTTCCCTTCTGCTGGCCTCCGTAACAGATGAAGAGCTGTTCTGAGGTCCTGAAGCTTTGCGTTCTGTCCACGTAAGTCCGCAGGGCGCGAACGGGACAGAGAAAAGCCAGGGCTGGGTCTGCCTCCTCCGAAGGCAGCGCTTGCAGGTTCACCACCTGGTCCCGAAAGGGAGTGGTGGGAACCTTGGGCACATATCCGGGCCGGGGTCTCAGGATTACATGAGAGTTACCCGCCCCGAATTCCAGGCACGATTTGTCGACCGAAAATGACTGCAGGTCCCCTACCCTCTTGATGGAAGCCAATGCAGTCAGGAGTACTGTCTTCCAAGACAGGATTTTTAACTCTGCTGACTGCAAAGGTTCAAAGGGAGCCCTCTGCAGTGCGGTTAGCACCAGAGATAAGTCCCAAGAGGGTATAGAGTGAGGGCGAGGAGGATTTAATCGCCTCGCCCCCCTCAGGAACCTGACGACCAGATCGTGCTTCCCTAAGGACTTACCATCAACTATGTCGTGATTTGCGGCAATAGCGGCATCATACACTTTGAGGGTGGAGGGAGACAGCCTTCGCTCCAACCCTTCTTGCAGGAAGGAAAGCACAGAACTGATCAAACATCTTCGGGGGTCTTCTCGTCGAGAAGAACACCACTCGATGAACAGGTTCCACTTCAACGCATAGAGGGGCCTCGTAGAGGGGGCTCTGGCGGAAGTGATGGTGTCTACCACAGTCTGTGGTAGGCCACCTAGAACCTCCGCGTCCCGTCCAGGGACCAGACATGGAGTTTCCAGAGGTCCGGAAGCGGGTGCCATAGGGTGCCCCGTCTCTGAGTCAGGAGGTCCTTCCTCAGAGGAATGGGCCAAGGAGGTGCTGTCGTGAGGAGCACTAGTTCCGGGAACCAGGTCCGGTTGGGCCAGTACGGCGCAACTAACAAGACCTGCTCTTCATCCTCCCTGACCTTGCACAGTGTCTGCGCAAGAAGGCTCACTGGGGGAAACGCATATTTGCGTAGGCCCCGGGGCCAGCTGTGTGCCAGTGCATCTGAGCCGAGGGTCCCCCCGGTCAGGGAATAGAACAACTGGCAGTGAGACGTGTCCGGGGCGGCAAACAGGTCTACCTGTGCGGTTCCGAAGCGACTCCAGATTAGCTGGACCACCTGGGGATGGAGTCTCCACTCTCCCGTGAGCACTTGCTGTCGTGAGAGCTCGTCGGCTGCACGATTGAGCAGGCCCGGAATGTGAGTGGCATGAAGCGACCTCAGATGCTTCTGACTCCAGAGGAGGAGATGGCGGGCGAGTTGTGACATGCGGCGGGAGCGTAGACCACCCTGTTTGTTGATGTACGCAACGGTTGCAGTGTTGTTCGTATGGACCAGAACGTGCTTGCCTCGTAGCGGCCCTTTGAGGTGGCCCAGCGCAAGACGAACTGCTAACAACTCGAGGCAATTGATATGCCATTGCAGTTGAGGCCCCGTCTACAGACCCGAAACTGCAAGCCCGTTGTACTTGGCCCCCCAGCCGGTGGATGAGGCATCCGTGGAGACAACAGCATGCCTGGACACTTGTTCTAGGGGAACTCCTGCCCGTAGAAATGAAGGGTCCGACCACGGACTGAAGGTTTGGCGGCACTTCGGTGTTACTGAGACACGGAACGATCCGCTCTGCCACACCCATCTCGGGACTCGGTCATGTAGCCAGTGTTGAAGCGGCCTCATATGAAGCAATCCGAGCGGCGTCACTGCAGCTGCGGATGCCATATGCCCCAGGAGCCTCTGAAAATGTTTCAGTGGTACCACTGTCCTGCGTTTCAACGAATTCAAGCAGTTCAACACCGACCCCATATGGTTCAAAGATATGGGAACCCCAACCTGACTCCATGTGTAAATTGTTGAATTTTACCAAATTTTTTATGGTCAAAAACCAAATGTAGGCAATTTTTAAACAGCTGATACTTACTGTGTTTAAAGAATAATGTCTGAAGAACAAATAATACTGAAACTAGAAATGTATCTTGTTTCACTCTATCAAAACAATTGCTTACAACATAACCTCTCTGAGTGCCAAAAAAATATTTTTCTGAAATGTACATATCATTAACTAAAGATGTGTTTAAGGTATCGTCATGTAATTTTAGATTATTGTTCCTATGAAACTTTTCTTTTGTAATCTTTATTTTATTTTATTTCATTAAGGCACTATATGGTTCAATCCCATAGATATAGGGATGTCAATGCAGTAACGTAGTTGGGATACTGCATATTTGAACTGTTGGTAGCTTCAGAAGCTGTTAAAATGAACAAAATCCCATCTTCCAAATATCCCTGAAACTGATTCAAATATAGATTTTTATAAATACTCTTTTTAAAAGTTAATGTGCCTCAACTTGACCATTTTCAGTAGATTTTTTGGTACTCAGAGGGGTATGTTTTATGCGATTGTGTATAAGGAAACAAGATACATTTCTAGTTTAAGCATTATTTATTCTTCAGACATTCCTCTTTAAATGCAACACATATCAGCTGTGTGCAAAGTGAACCACATTTGGTTTTTGATCACTGAAAATGAGTACAATTCAACAATTTGAACATGGAGATGCGTTGAGATCCCCATATCTATGGTACTGAACTGAATACAATTTTTAAAAGAAAAGTTTGTTAAGAACCAGAATCTAAAATCATATTGAGATATATTTAATACTTTTTGAGTTACAGGCATGCAAACTTGAGACAAAAAACACAAGAAGTGCTTTTTTCCCATTTTTGAACTGTCACCGTTGGCACATAATGCAACAAAGATTGCTAAAGTCAACAGATTTTACTAATAGACCTACCAATCTCTGTGTAAAAATAAAATAATGATACTGCCATCTTTCTAAAGTCATTTTTACTCCCCAGTAATTTGGCTCCAGATCTCAGGTGAAAATTGTCATTTTGACCCCCTCTACAAAACAGTGGATTACTCAGTAAATATACATCCATGGCATCTAATATTTTGGCTTTCTTCACTATTTATGTTTGTCTTTCTACAGACATTTTTTTAACAAAATCAAAAATTTGAGCCGGGGAAGTTTCCGAATTTTGGTTAATTTGACACGGAATGACCCTACTTTATTTGTTTAGAAACAGAAGTAACTTAAAACGTTATTGTATTTTACTTTTCATATTTTATAGGGTACCGCTCATGACCTCAAGGCTAGATTATTGTAATGCTCTACTGGGTGGTTGCCCTGCTCGCTTAATAAATAAACTGCAGCTGGTCCAAAACGCAGCAGCTAGAGTTCTTACTAGAACCAGGAAGTATGACCATATTAGCCCGGTTCTGGCAACACTGCATTGGCTCCCTATTAAACATCGTATACATTTTAAAATCTTGCTGATTACTTACAAAGCACTAAATGGTTTAGCGCCCCAGTACTTGAGCGAGCTCTTAACGCATTATACTCCATCACGTTTATTGCGGTCTCAAAATTCTGGCCAGTTGATAATACCTAGAATATCAAAATCAACTGCAGGCGGTCGGTCCTTTTCCTATTTAGCACCTAAACTCTCAAAACAGTCTTCCTAGCATTGTTCGGGAAGCAGACACACTCTGTCAGTTTAAATCTAGACTAAAAACACATCTCTTTACTATGGCATACACATAAAACATTTTTAATTTCTATTATTCAAATCAGTTAAATGATTGTTTTAGGCTGCATTAACTAGGTCAGCCGGAACCGGGAACACTTCCAATAATACCTGATGTACTCGTTACATCATAAGAAGAATGGCATCTACGCTAATGTTAGTCTCTCTGTTTATCCCGAGGTTTACTGCAGTCGGCCGGATCCGGGCCGTATCCAGACCAGATGGTGGACCTTAGCCTGGACATGACGACCATATCCCTGAAGTGTCTGTAGAGACAATAGTGTCAATTAAACTCCCCCCTGTAAATGCCGCATCGACACGACATCCTAATTAAACCCGTCCCCGGCGTGAGAACTCCAATCTTTCGAATAATCCTACGAATATCTATTTATCTAATATGACTTCTGACCTGTAATGTTGCCAGAATCATAATCATACACTATTTGTTCGTCGGCCAGAGGAGAACTGGCACCCCGACTGAGCCTGGTTTCTCCCAAGGTTTTTTTCTCCATTCTGGCCCTGAAGGAGTTTTGGTTCCTTGCCACCGTCGCCTTTGGCTTTTGGCTTGCTCAGTTGGGGACACCTAAATTTCAACTATATTACTGATCCGCCCGCATTGACACTATATGATAATTGAAATGAGCTGGATGACATCACCGTTTTCTCCAGAGCGGCTGTACAGCCGAATCAAATTCCGTTGCATTATTTTCCTGTTACCACTGTGAAGCTGCTTTGAAACAATTGCCATTGTGAAAAGCGCTATATAAATAAAGGTGATTTGATTTGATACCGCAAAACTAAAGCACTTCCAGTAGGCTATTTTATGGAGCTGTCTACACAGGAAACTTTAGACTGCATGCCTTCAGTTGACGAACACCCCATTTATATAAAACTATAGCCTATATTACTAAATTGTATATAAATGAATTTATTTACAAGTTTTGTGCCTGTGTATTTCCCCATTGTATTCGTTGCATTGAATATTGCTTTACCTACAATATTTAGATCAATCAATATTCAGAAACAGGTGCAGTTATTTTTCTAAATGTTTTTTTTCTTCTGTTAATTGAAATAAAAGAACAAAGAGATTGTCATGGTTATCACTGTCTATCGGATTCAATTGCGCATTTAGATATGGTTGTCAATCCATAAACTTTGCAATGTGTGGTTAGCAGCATAAAAAATATTATATACAGAAAGCGAGTAAAGATCGCTGCCATTATAATCACTGAAGCTGTCTTTTTGAATGCAAGGCACACAAAGATGCACTCTTGCGAAAACTCTCATTATAATCAATTTGTTCAGACGAGTCACAAGTTGTTCCTCCTTCAAAAAAAACACAGCAGCCTTATTCATCCGAGACGCTGAAATAATGTTTTGTGTCCCACTCGTTTAGCTACATTCAGCAACACTTCCTCCACTGTTAGTCTGGCTTGAGTGATAGCCTACAACTCATGCCATAACAAAGCGATAGAGACGGAATTCACACACCCAGGTGCAACTATTTTTTTTAATATAATTGCAGTCACCATGAGTACGGTTCCTGTTGCTAGTTTTAGTATTATGTTGATTTGTGCCATTATGTTCATGATCACATTCGTTGTGCAAGTTCATTAGTGTTGCTTGGCTAATTATGACCTCCTGTACCTGAGTCACATGTTCACACTAACATAATAGACACACATTTCAGTCTTTCAACTGGACTCATGTGGAGATCTGTCTTTATTTGTGTAGATTCACAGCATAAGAAACTGATGGCATGTTCCATAACACTGCACAATGGACCACATCATTGTGTACCCTTTCATTGTTGAAGTTTCAATGGTGTCATCAGAAGATGCTCTGTTTATTTTAGGCTAAACATAAGCAGCAATATTACAACATTATAATTACAGCAGCATAATTAGAACTGGAGATGCAGTTTTATGTTCTGATTACACAGATAGAAATAAATGCTGGAATCCCAGCCATTCCAACAGTGTGAAAGACTCCTTCAGCTTCTTCATGTGCAAAGATGCCTTCAAGTCAACTAATTTTCAGAGCACAAACACAGACTTTTACTAGATTTATGTAACCATTTATAAGATACACAGTTCCACCTTTCTCCATTTAAGCTATAGTAGAGTAAATCATTACAACAAATCACCTCACCCATTTACCACAAAGCCATCAACCTATCAGCAGTGCCAAGAGTCTGGATAGATCTTTCTAATTCAGGAACTAATGAAAGACCTGATTCACAAACAAGTATATTAAAGCAAGAGACCCAAATCAAAACCCATCCAAAATATCCTTCCCACTTTGCACACTACCATGTGGTCATGCCAGTAGCAAAATAGATGCCAAGGGAGTAGCAAGCTACCCCTCCGCAAACCACACATACACTCTTGCTCACATACCCCTTTCATTTAACCAAAGCATCATAGAGACTTGGCATGGCGATGAGTTTAATGAACCCATCAGCCAGCTGGAGTAAAAGGACAAGAGTCAGTTAAAGAGGAGTGCAGAGAGAGAGAAAGGGGCGATCCATTCTGCTATATGCATCTCAAGCCAAAGGGCCAAAAAGATAAGATGGAAGGCAAGCCAAGGGCAAGAGAGAAAGGGCAAGGGCATGACAAAAGAAGAATGAATCTTTTGAGAAGCTATAATGAAGATGGGCCAAAAGTTGAGAATAGGAAGAGACAGACTAGGTGAAACAGGACATACAGAGATATGAGTGAATGTGAAAAAAAAGAAAAAAAGAAAAATATAAGGTAAACTAAAGGGTAAAGCTGGAGTGGAGGTGTTTAGAATGGATGTAGAGAGAAGTAAGAAATGGGAGCTCATGCACTGTTACATCCAGATGCTTAGGCATCTGCACCCACCAGAATCGCAAACTGACTAATGGGGCCTTCAGACTCCAACACATATCCCATGCTTTGCCTCTGAGATTTCTCCCCAATGATTTTGTTGGCTTTATTATATGTGTAAATTGGACATACTGTTGACTCAAACTTCACAATTAATTCAACTGTTTGGCAAACAGTAATGAGCAGTTGTCTTGTAAAAAGCTGTCAAATAAGTAAATGAGGATGATATGGCATACAGGCGCTAGAGACCCTTGTGGATGTTAATATAGAGCCTCGCTCTATATTGAACTACATGTGTTTGTGTGCATGTGTGTGGGGGGGCTCCCTGCTGAGACTACAGATGGTAGAAGGGGCTGGCTAGGGCCACGGTGATGGTCACAATTTCACATGGGACCATAGGCCCCCTGATCTCACACCTACACCTCCTGTTCGCTACTGGCCAGCTCCTCTGTCATTACCACAGCCTGCTGCCCCTGTAAACGCCAAGCCAGGAGCGGCAAATACGGCAAAGAATGTGCCAATCCATTATAACACACATGCACAACACATGGTTATGTGACTTAAATTACAACTATAGTTGCCCTTAGATGCAGTTTGGAAGTGCATTAAGGGCCTTAGTTTTAAATAGGGCCAGTAACAGCTCCTGATTTTATGTATAGATTGATTTTACTTCAAAATTTAAGGCAGCAATTTAGTGCCCTGATATACTTCATACAAAATCGGAGAGCGGACTAGTGTGATGTCATTTAGAACAAAATCAACCCAAAATGAAATTCGTTTGAAACAACGTTCCAAAGCCAACTTTCTGCAAAAATTTGCTCCGGCAGATAAACACCTTCGAACTGCCATTGGGTCCATGGCGATTACGTAAAAGGTAGGTGTGTTTTGGGGTTTCGCCTTCTTTGACGTGTAAATCTTCTCCGGTTCTTAAGTGCAATATATTGTATAAAGTGTCACGTTTGTTTTTGGTTTTGTTTATATTCATGATTTATTGTCTTTTATTTTGTAGTTTCTCATAGTCATGTATCCTATTTTGTCATGTGATTCTGTTCCCCTCATGTGATCTGGACATGTGTTTCCTTGTTTATGTGTTTTGTTCTGACTGGTTCATTGTTTGATTGCTTTCAGGTGTGTCTTGTTTAGTATATATAGCCTTCATGTTACCTCATGGTGCGTCCCAATTCGCATCCAATCCGTCCTAAATAGTATTCGAAAATAGAATTAGCACGCCCCAAATCGTAGTATGTTGAAATTAGTATTCTAAAGATACCCAGATGCATACTCTTCTTCTACACACTCAGAATTATCTAGTTTTTCTTCAAAAAAAGAGTACATACTTTTAGGTCGTAGTATAAGTAGGCAAATTGGGACACAGCATCAGTCTCTTGTCTAGCTTTGTTGTTGTAACCCGCTGTCAGTGAGTGTTCAAGTCTGTTCATAGTCAAGTCATATTCAAGTCATGTTCTATGTCATGTGGGGGTACATCCTTATTAAATTCTGATCTTTTTAGATTCAGATTTGAGATATATATCTCATTGACCTCATATACACTGTATATGCACCATTTATAATTAAACTACCTTATCCTATTATTAGATGTATCTCTAGGTGTTTATTAAACACTTCAAAAATATGTCCACAAGAAAACACATGTTGGTAAAGATGAAAAGGGGAACTTGCAGAGAGAGTAAAAGTGAACTCACTAGCTCAGATCATAGGTCGGAGCACCACTGGGGGCTCTAGTCCAAAGTAAGAGTGATTCAGCTGTTGTTAAGCTGTTTGTGTTCTGTAATTGCTCTTGTTTGACACAGATCTCTTGGAGTTCTAGTTGCAGGACAAGAGGTCTCTGTCTGCCCCTCTGACCTGGTGCAATTAGACTGACTCCCTGTGTGCTTCCTGTCAGTATATCCCTTCCTTTGTTATATGACATGCCTCTGATACACACATGCACACAGACACAAAGTCACATCAACTTGGACACATGGCTTAAGGCGACTTGTCTATCACAATACCCCCCCCCCCCCCCCCCAACCTCCCTCACCCCATTCTTCTGTTACCACCACCAGTTCTTTGTCTATACCCTCACTCTGCCACATCCCCCCATGGTCCATACTGGCACTATGAAGCAAGTTGCAACTAGCCCTTTTTTCCCCACCCTCCATTTTGTGGCTCAGGGCCACAGCAAGTCAGTGGAGCCTCCTTCATCGTTTTAATCAGCTTGTTAGGCATGGTTGGTCACCACAACACACAGATGCCTGATCAACAAACACATATTTCTGTGATCCCTCTTGGTGATCTGGGAAAAGTGTGACACAAGGGCCACATAACCATCTTACTATATTGTGAAGAAAGCTCAGTGTTTCAGTGTTTTATATTATACAAAACAGAATGTTATTTAATACATTTTATATAAATACCTCTAAAATATATTTTTGTTGGCAGTTTATAATCATCTATGGCAAGGATGTTGCACCTTGACGTAATGGTATTTTTCCACAATTGTGCTTTTACTTCTCTGTTGTTTTAATGTTCGGGGCAATTGTTCATAGTAGATTTTGGAATTTGTTATCATACATCAGAACCTGCCTGTTTGATTCCCCATGGCCACAACTCCAGCAGGGTCTCCTCAGTATCAGCTGGACCCTCCAGCTGCCCCCCTACCCCCACCCTCCCCAGTCCCCATTGCCCACTTTGTACCCATCTCTGTCCATGATTGACATTTTGCTTCAGTTCCAACAGTTTAACATCCTCTGTGGATGTGCTGTCCATTGGCCACTCTGTAATCTGTAAAATAAAAGTTCACAAATGTCACACATAACCTCTTGTGCACAATTATTTGATCTGTCATGGTTTCGTTTATGTTTGTTTAAAGATTTAAATGAAAAGACTTTCAACAAATTTATCAAATCCAAATGTTCAAAAAAAGTTTAATATATTTTTGATTTAATGCACAGGCAGTTCCAGTCAGTTTAATCACTGTTCTATATTAATGCTCTGCTTTCATTGAAGTACACACACACACACACACACACACACATTTTTTTAAACATTAATGATAGACATTAAACATTACAGTTGAAACACAATTGAAAGCTATATCAATTTCAACATTTATTAGGCTTTAAAAAAATAACTTTTAATTTAAGTGAATATAAAACAATCTTCACATAAACCCATTATAATAAATGTAATATTTACCTGTGGCCTTCCTACCTGTCTAACAGGTAGGAAATATACAGAAATTGAATAAAGTTATCAAACAGTCTGCACTCCATAAATAATAAATTAAATTTAGATGAATCCTTATTAAAGCTACAATCTTCTCTGTTACCTTTGTTCTTTGATTAACATTAATGACAGACATCACAGCAACTGGTTAATTAGGCTGCTATGACTTTAAGATCTGCCACTGCTGCACATAACGGATCTGACGCGCTGTCACAAGCGCTGTCATCTCATTTTCTCTAACAACTATTTAACGAACCCAGAGTACTCCCCTCAAAAGGTTGCAAACTAACGTGGGACAGCAGACAGAAAATTAAGTTGGAACCCCCCCAAAAGTTGCAGAGCACGAAGCTGATGGTGTGCAAATCGAAGGGAAAGGGTTAGTCAGTGGATCGGGAGGGCTTCTTTCGTCATCGTCTGAGATTTTGATGGTCGTGGCATCTGAAGGGTGAGCCTCGCTGGTAGTCAGCTGGGGATGGTTGCACATGGGCGAGCTCCTATGGGAGCAGAGGAGATAGCACTGCTGCGGCAGTGGAAACAACTTGCATTCCCAATTTGCTTTCCAACTATTTAATGAGCTAGTTGTACAGAGAATTGGGCTCCTGCGGGAGCGGAATAGATTACACTGCTGTGGCAGTGGAGCGAGTTTGGACGGAGTAACAGAGCTCCTGCGGGAGCAGAGTTGATGATACTGCTGCAGCAGTGGAGACGAGCCGTTTTCAACTTGCTTTCCAACTATCCAATGAGCCAGTTGTACAGAGAATTGGGCTCCTGTGGGAGCGGAAGAGATGACACTGCTGCGACAGTGGAGCGAGTTTGGACAGAGTAACGGAGCTCCTGCGGGAGCGGAGTTGATGACACTGCTGTGGCAGTGAAGACGAGCCATTTTCAACTTGCTTTCCAACTATCCAGTGAGCCGGTTGGATGTAGAACTGAGCTCCTGTGGGAGTATGGAGATAACACTGCTGCAGCTGTAGAAGCAAGTTGAATGGAAAAACTGAACTCCTGCGGGAGCCGAGGCGGTACTACTGCTGTGGCAGTGGAGGCACTTTGGGTGGAGAAACTGGGCTTCTGTTGGAGCGGAGGAGATGACACTGCTGCAGCAGTGAAAGCCAGTTGGATGGAGAAACTGAGCTTCTGTTGGAGCAGAGGAGATAACACTGCTGCAGCAGTGAAAGAATGAGGAGGGCTCCTTCAGGCGCGACTGGAGAGTGGGCGGTATTGATGGAGTGGTAGCCTCGGCAGAGGGTGGAGATACATTTAGTGAGTATGTCTAAAGTTATTGGTTGTCTAGCGTCTTGGCGGGTGGGTTGGGTTATTTGGATGCCTTTGATGAGCATAGATGTCTCTGAATTGGCTATTTCTGAGGAGGGCAAACCAAAAATGAGTTTGTGAAAAAATTGGATTCCGCTTAGACAGCCCTTGATGGAGCTGGCTTGGAGGTTCTTGATGCTGTTGAGATAAGATATGAATGAAGTGATGGTGAGCAGAAAAAAATTGGGAGAAAGCAGGTTGTATGTGGAGTGGAAAGACTTGAAACACTTCCATGCAGTTAAGTAGGATTTGAGGGTTCTGGGGGAAACGGCTTGAAGAATGAGAGAAGATGATGCGGCTGGGATGGAGTCGGGTGGTGAGATGATTAAGAAATCATATAAGCAAGTGAATTATGTAGGGAATTGAGTAGTTGTTGGAAAGAATCCAGCAAATAGCTTCTGATAGCATGTCAAAAATCTTGGGACTGCTTTTGCAGCCAAAGGTTAAACGGACAGCAAAGTAGAATTTTCTGTGCCAGCGTACGCCGAATAAATGCCATGAATCTGGGTGGATGGGCATCACTTTAAATGTAGAAGTGATGTCGACTTTGGCGAGCCAAGTGCTGCGACCCACATCTTTAATCAAGGTTATAGCTTGGTCAATGTTGTGGTAATGAAGAGAAAATTCTTCAAGCAAGATTAGACTGTTTGTGCTTGGAAACGGGGAGTTGTGCGGGGCTGAGAGATCGATTATTAAGCGTTTTTTTGCCTGAAAATTTCCTGGTAGCCACTCCAATGGGGCTGATGTAGAAACACTCAAAAGGGGGAGTGTAAAAAGGACCGATCATAAAGCCTGATTCAATTTCTTTTTTAATTAGAATATCGACTGTGTCAGGCTCAGCGAGAGCAATTCAGTAGACAAACAAGAAATATTCACAGGAGTCGACAGGTAATTTTTTTTAATCTTTATTTACCGATCTTTTTACAGGGCATATTGTGCAGGCATGAGCACCGCCACAATAGCTGCAAATGTGCAGGTAAGAATTGGGGGGAATTGAAGGGTTAATCAAGGGACAAGCTGTGGTGGAATGAGAAACGGATCTCCCGACCATGCAGGAGATGTTACGGCAGCCTAGGAACACTCTGTTGTGTAATTCTGTGTATAAAGCGCCCCAGTAAGGGTGCTGGTTCCACTGGGCAACGCAGATGACGCATGGGTACCTCCGTACGATAATGCAAGCTCCACAATTATCGCAAGATAGTCGTTTAGTTGCCGAAAAAAGTTATGGAATTCAACTCGATTGGTCAAACCATTCTCGAATAACGTCCAAACGAATTCGACAAAATGCCTGTCAAAATTAATGTGAGGCTATATCTCTGCAACGCTTTGTCGTGTTCTGATCAAACTTGGTGTGTTATGCCAACCATGACCTGAGGCTACCTGCAGCGTTTTGGCGCAGTGCCACCTAGTGGTCAGAAGATATGAAAAATTGACATTTTTGCTTATAACTTCTGAACGCTTTGACCAAAAATCACAAAACTGGTCTCTTTAGATTCAGTGCATCATGCTGAGTCTTCCCATATCTGCCATTTTGGGCGTCGACCATATGTCAAAAAATGCTATATCTTACGAAAGCATTGGTATGTGTCTTCGGCACCATTCCCTGAAGGTACTCAAAAAGTTTCGGGGTGAAGTTATAACGAAATTTCCAAAAATGCTAATAACTTTTGATTAAATTTGCCTATTGTAGTGAAACTGGTCTTTATATATTCATTGGGTCATGCCGAGAACATAGATACCAAGTTATATATACAGTGGGGAGAACAAGTATTTGATACACTGCCGATTTTGCAGGTTTGCCCACTTACAAAGCATGTAGAAGTCTGTAATTTTTATCATAGGTACTCTTCAACTGTGAGTGACGGAATCTAAAAAAAATCCAGAAAATCACATTGTATGATTTTTAAGTAATTAATTTGCATTTTATTGCATGACATAAGTATTTGATACATCAGAAAAGCAGAACTTAATATTTGGTACAGAAACCTTTGTTTGCAATTACAGAGATCATACGTTTCCTGTAGTTCTTGACCAGGTTTGCACACACTGCAGCAGGGATTTTGGCCCACTCTTCCATACAGACCTTCTCCAGATCCTTCAGGTTTCGGAGCTGTTGCTGGGCAATACGGACTTTCAGCTCCCTCCAAAGATTTTCTACTGGGTTCAGGTCTGGAGACTGGCTAGGCCACTCCAGGACCTTGAGATGCTTCTTACGGAGCCACTCCTTAGTTGCCCTGGCTGTGTGTTTCGGGTCGTTGTCATGCTGGAAGACCCAGCCACGACCCATCTTCAATGCTCTTACTGAGGGAAGGAGGTTGTTGGCCAAGATCTCGCGATACATGGCCCCATCCATCCTCCCCTCAATACGGTGCAGTCATCCTGTCCCCTTTGCAGAAAAGCATCCCCAAAGAATGATGTTGTTTCCACCTCCATGCTTCACGGTTGGGATGGTGTTCTTGGGGTTGTACTCATCCTTCTTCTTCCTCCAAACACGGCGAGTGGAGTTTAGACCAAAAAGCTCTAATTTTGTCTCATTAGACCACATGACCTTCTCCCATTCCTCCTCTGGATCATCCAGATGGTCATTGGCAAACTTCAGACGGGCCTGGACATGCACTGGCTTGAGCAGGGGGACCTTGCGTGCGCTGCAGGATTTTAATCCATGACGGCGTAGTGTGTTACTAATGGTTTTCTTTGAGACTGTGGTCCCAGCTCTCTTCAGGTCATTGACCAGGTCCTGCCGTGTAGTTCTGGGCTGATCCCTCACCTTCCTCATGATCACTGATGCCCCACGAGGTGAGATCTTGCATGGTGCCCCAGACCGAGGGAGACTGACCGTCATTTTGAACTTCTTCCATTTTCTAATAATTGCGCCAACAGTTGTTGCCTTCTTACCAAGCTGCTTGCCTATTGTCCTGTAGCCCATCCCAGCCTTGTGCAGGTCTACAATTTTATCCCTGATGTCCTTACACAGCTCTGTGGTCTTGGCCATTGTGGAGAGGTTGGAGTCTGTTTGTTTGATTGAGTGTGTGGACAGGTGTCTTTTATACAGGTAACGAGTTCGAACAGGTGCAGTTAATACAGGTAATGAGTAAAGAACCGGAGGGCTTCTTTAAGAAAGGTGATCAAATACTTATGTCATGCAATAAAATGCAAATTAATTATTTAAAAATCATACAATGTGATTTTCTGGATTTTTGTTTTAGATTCCGTCACTCACAGTTGAAGAGTACCTATGATAAAAATTACAGACCTCTACATGCTTTGTAAGTGGGAAAACCTGCAAAATCGGCAGTGTATCAAATACTTGTTCTCCCCACTGTAGATACAATCTTCCTGTCCACCATTTTGTGTTTCTTTAAAAACCTTCTTTTTCTAACTCCTCCAAGACTGTTTGTCCGATTTTCACCAAAATCGAATCGTATCATCTTCAGACTGTGCCAACAAAAAGTTGGATTTTGTGTCGATAGACGAAACCGTTTTCGTATACCGCAGCGACGAATTTGAGGCATGATACCAAAATGACTCTTGAGGCTGTATCTCTGCAATGCTTTTTCATAATGACACCAAACTTCGCATGTGTCATTGTCACTTCACTCTGACCACACCACATCAATTTCGTAACAGCGCCACCTATTGGCCAAAAATGATAAACCATTAAATCGTATTATTAGTGACTGTATATATAAAGTTCAGTCATGAAACTCTATTAATCGCTGATTGGTTCTTTCAGTCTACGGCACCAACCAATCAGAGGTACTTCCTAATTTACGTGGCTTTATTTATACCGTATCCTAGCCGCTATCAGCACAATATGAGAACTCCTATAATCCCACCTCCTCCCCAGCGCCACCTGTAGAGATCTGCTACGGGGATTATATCATTCTGCAGCAGCCTTCCCTTGTTGTTATCTTGACTAAGCTGAACATTATGTATTTGCTCAGCAGCAGCAGCAGCGTAGCAGATCTCGTCCGCCAAAATCAAGCCTATGTACATTCCATGCTCTATGCTAATAAAATGCTGGTTGAATCTATTCACTCCGAGAGTTGTCATGATTGAAATATGATTTTTCAGCCATTTTGTCTAAATTCATCTTAAAATATCTTGAATTGCTCATTGTTGCTTGTTGCATTGTTGGTCTGACACTCCCAGCCATGTTGGCATGTCTTCTCGTCTTCTTTGTGCTTGGCTCCGATAATGGCTGCTTGCAGCTATATTTACAGTATACTTACATTCATTCTAATGATATTTTATTTGTAAGAGGCTACTAATATTTATTATATTATACTTATACTTACTTTTTACTCTTAATAAAAGAAACACTTCTGGCATACATTTAAATTGACGTCTGTCATGGTGTTTCTTATTTGTCCTCTCTTGTTTAGATGTGTGGCCTCAGCCGATGCGCGTCCTCAGCCGATGCGCTGTACCGTTTAAAGGTGAAGCATGTAGTTTCTGCGACATTAGTGCCACCTAGCAGAATTACAAAAATACAGCATATTTTGCTGTATTTTGCTGTATTTCCCCTTTCTCGCATCACTCCTGACTCAACTCAAACACAACTCAACAGCTTTTACGAAGGAATTTATTTTATGATATATATTTATAGCCTATATATATATGGAATGCTATAAATATATACACACAAATATACAGCATTTATTAATCTTATGGTTAATCTGGACATTTACTACTACATTTTTATTATCAAAAATTGATGATTTAAAATGTAATGCACTGTGAACTAACATGAACATTTTTATTAACTACAAAGGTTAAAAAATGCATATAGGCTATGTTATTGCTATAGGTGCGTGTGGGTGTGAGTGTGGTAAATATAGTAAGCGTGTTTTTTGTTTTTTTTTCAGCGAACCTGGAGGAGATGGGTGGAGAGGGGCAAGACAGGAAGGTATGATGCGAAGGGGCGGTGTTAGACAATACCACCCCACAAATATATTCCAACCCTCTGTCATTCTGAACAGCTTTTACTTAGAACTATTCTCTCATACCCTGATCCGTTATAGCCTGATCAGGCAACGGAGCTCTAGCGAAATAGAAGAGAAGACAGGATTTAACGGAGATGGTTTTCGATTAAAGGGCTGTTTAACCGCCATTTCATTCTCAAGTAATCGAAGTCTTTCTGAAGAGGACTGACAACATTTCACTACTTTTTTTACAATCTTATCGGCAGAGCAATCTCTATTGTCTATAGTCTGGGGTCACGATGCATCAGATTTTTATCTCAAGATCGAAGGCACCATCCATTATTTTTACAAACGAAAAACGGTGAAAGGCAGAATTGCTCAGCATCACAATTTTGACAGAAACAGATATAATTTTGTTATCGGAGGATCTCAAAGTAAATGAAGAAATATAGCACAACACGGCGGGAAGATGCTTAATGAAAGAAATTACATAAAGACACGAGGATAGAGTAAAGAGTTGGACAGCTTGTACAGGTTCTTCTTTCTGGAGGTGTCAAGTGCATAACACGGTTTGTTCATTTATTCGTGTTAAATTATACTTAACCGTCATATTATATTTATACTTGTATTCTCTGAAAGGTATAGTGAGGTAAGATTTATTATAGCTTATAAAGATGTTAATCAGTCATTTTAATATTCGTGTTTGTAAAATGTTTAGAACTTTGAGTTAGGCTAAATTATTTTGAAAACTGTTCCGCTCAAATGCATTAACCATTCTTTGTACAACTGTTGCTTTACACATTTTCTTCTATTTAAGTTATTCGTTTTAGAGTTACACTGTATAAATATAGTTCACACACCAGTCATTAAAGTTTTCCATTGCCTTTTCACATTGAGCATAATTTTTTTCCAAAACTAACAAACATCTAAAATAATTCATTTAAATAGGTTAAATGAAACATGTAGATGTTGTAAATATTTAGGATATAACTTTACAACTATCGTGGCTGTCCATTATCAATTGTGAGCGAGAATTTATGCTGATCTAAAAGCAAAGTTCCCACAACAGATGTTAACCTTTTGAACCATTTATTATTCTGGTTCCGTTTTGTCCTGTCAGGCAGCACGTGCCAAGCGTTAGTGTGACAGATGGATGACTCTAATTGTAGAACATGACTCCAGAATTATCATATTTGCACTTAATATTGTACTCCTATATAGGAAGGTTCTGAAAACATATTTAAATAGACAACAAAAAAAGTTGTGCATTTGAGAGGTCCATTTTAAACAGATTTTAAAACTGTTATATTTTAACAATAAAATAATGATTTTGGCCTCTTTTAAAAAATATTTTAATCAAATTGCAGACGCTTGAAATGCGCATTTCTCCCAATAGCTGCAGTAGTGGTATAAAATGTGTTAAAATGTTCCACAATATTTGCTATTCACTATCTGCAAGTACAGTGTCACGACCACTGAATTTTTGTTAGAGCTGTTATGAAAATGCTATTGTTTATCCAGCAAATATCTTATTCTTAAGTGACAACCAAAGATAACCAAAAGAGAGTGCAAAGAAGAGAAAATATTGGGGAAGACAAAAAGAAACGGCAGATAAAGAATCTGGAAAAAACAACAACAACACACAACTGTGTAAAAATAAAATTCGTTTGTTGTTTTATTGACCTAATTGTAATTATGACGTATTTGTGTTTCAGGACTTTGTAAAACGGATAAATAAGGAAAAACTGGTTGAAACTGAAAATGATGCTGAGTCCAGAACAAACTGATTCAGATCTGCCGTGGAGCCAGTCAGACGCTGAAACTATGCTGAACGATATCAAGGTTGGATGCATCACGGATGAGCCCATGGAGGGAGAGGGCAAGACGAAGTCTCTGGCCCCGCAAACCCTCAGCAGGGAGGAAAAAAGGAGGCGCAGACGCGCCACAGCCAAATACCGTTCAGCCCATGCCACCCGGGAGAGAATCCGGGTTGAAGCCTTCAATGTTGCCTTTGCCGAACTGAGGAAGCTGTTACCTACCCTGCCCCCTGACAAAAAGCTCTCCAAGATTGAAATTCTGAGACTAGCTATTTGTTACATTTCATATCTAAATCATGTGTTGGATGTTTAGCAGAAGGTCCCTGTTTATGAACATACTCTAAGGACATGTAGGGGGCTATTTTCGGCAAACAACACAGTATCCTAATTTCGCAGTTTGTGGTCTGACATTTTGGCTTTTTGCGCTACCTACATTGTAAGTGCAATTGGAAGAGATTGAAACTACACAAGATGGCTACCACCCAAGTGTTCATTAGACAGGTATTGATGAATTTAATTAGATATTATAGCTTAGAGCGAAAATAATACCCCCTTTAACCAAAATGGTGATTGCTCAAAGAGTTGTGAACCATTTAAGACTGTGGTCCCTGCTTTAAGCTATATACACAGAATAAATGATGCAATAAGGTCGAGAGGGACTTAAAACAAATTGAATAACTTATGTTATTATATGTGTATATGGACACACCAATGCATTTTTTTCTAGCGGGAAAAGTACAGAGATAACCCGTTACATCACTCTGTATAACAGTGAGGAGAAAAAACAGCCCCTCTCCTCTAATAGCTGCTCTGTAGATCTTATTAGTAGTTGTTCAATCAGGAGGAAATGACGTATAAGTGCCACTTGAATTATGACATCGTGACCATAACCACTCGTATTTAAATATTTATTTGTTATTTATTATACTTGTTAAATATGTTTTGATATATGATTCACGTCATTTTTTTTTTTTTTTTTTTTTTTTTTGAAAGATTGTTGTCTAGAATAATGTACGTTGGTTGTAGGCTATGTAGCTAAAAGAAAAGTTATCGTGTGTTAGACTTTGTCATTCAGTGAGAAAAATGTTAAGCATCAACTTGCACCTTTAGTGTTTATTTATTTGATTAATCTATATATTTTGTGATGCAATTAGTTAGATAAATCTGTTGTTTTCCTCACGAGATTGTCATGCATTAGAACAACGAATTTATTACAACGAAATCTTTTTTTGAATAACAAGTATTTAAATCAATGGTCCACTAATCTCGATTGAATTGTAGGCCTATGATTTATGAGACAATAGACCGGCAATTCGTTGTATGACCAAAAATTACATCGTAAGTCTTTTTTTTTTCACGTGTGTTCACGTGCTCATGTCTGAGATGTTTATATTCATAACCACACTAAAATTATACAATACGTTACATTACGTTATAGTAAGTTATTTTTTAGTGAAAACATTATCTGCTATCCAAAGATCTTTCTTGACTTTTCAGGGTCGTGCCCTTTATTGCTTCATGCACATATTTTGTAGTAAAGTCGCTGTGACAGCCGGTAGCCGGTAGGTTTTGTTTTTCATATTTTGTTGTTTATTCGTTTATCTTTTTTAAATAAAATAACAATCAAAACATGTTGATTCTTTAATCACAAATGACGAATAGCTAATAAAATAAAATAGTGTCTTTTTATTAAATTTAATAAGATTAAATACAGATAAATTTGCCAAGATATGTAAATTCAGTGGAAAACGATTGAAGAGTGGTCAGTGACGTTAAGCATTGGAGTGTGGGTTTTGCATTACGTGTGTTTGCTCCTTGTTCTCCCTCTTGGCTGAAAGGCCGTTTCCCCAGAGAGGGGGCAGGTGTTGCTCCAGACGAGCCAAGACAACCAAATTACTGGCCGTCTGGCACCTCCCGTGGGAAACACACACACACGCACGCACGCACGCACACGTTTCCATGTTTTATGGGGACATTCTATATACATAATGATTTTTAACCCTAACCCTAAACTTTCTGCATTTTTTAAAAATAAGCGTTTTTTTCTTCTTGGGGACCAAAAATGTTCCCACAAGGACAAGAATTTCGGATATTGCCATCTTTGTGGACACACACACGCACGGAGAGAGAGAGAGAGAGAGAGAGAGAGAGAGAGAGAGAGAATTCAATATGCCATAAGTATGTTAAAACAAGCATATTTTAACATTGACAAGTATGCTAAAACATGAAACTTAAGCAATTAGACCATTAGCATGGTTTATCTGTAATTTTTGAAATGTTTAAAAAATGAAAAATTGAGAATATATACATTATCTTAAATACAAAAAATATTATCAATGTTGTTCAGTGTTTTAGCAGTATTACTATCAGTGATACTGGCCATCATTCATAAAAAAAAAAAAATTATATAAAACAAACAAACTGAATTCTCACAAAGAGAGAATCAGCAAACTAGTATAGTTACCCCTGCACTACACTCTAAAAAATGCTGCATTGTTTCAACCCATGGTTGGGTCAAATATGGACAAACCCAACAGTTGGTTTAAATTTTTTAATTAAATATTTGGTCACACTTTAGATTAGGGTTCAATTTTCACTATTATCTTTATTAACTACGACATTTGCCTCAACAAACTCCAAATTACTGCTTATTAATAGTTAGTAAGGTAGTTGTTAATGGGTAGGATTAAGGGATGTAGAATATGGTCATGCAAAATAAGGCATTAATATGTGCTTTATATAAACAGCCAATATCCTATGCATGCTAATAAGCAACTATAGTTAATAGTGAGAATTGGACCCTAAACTAAAGTGTTTCCAAATATTTAAACCCAATGGTTGGCTTTGTCTATATTTGACCCAAACATGGGTTGAAACAATCCAGCCTTTTCTAGAATAAGTACAGTGGTTTCTCAAGCAAATACATGGAAATACATGTTTGGATTATCACTCATTCAAAACCTCAGTTCTCTCAGGCTCTGACCACAGTGTTTGTCACCCTTGTAAATGTACAATACTACACAGTCAGTGGTTTTAGAAGCATCACTTTCCTTGATCAAATATTTTGGCATAGTATCTGTTTAATTCATATTTTCTCTTCAGTTACTGACGATAGCAAAACATTTTACACTTACACAACAGCACTCAAAATTATACACTGGCTCAGTGATTGAATGATAGAGGTTAATGCAACTTTGCAATGTCTTGAGACCACCAGAAAGGATTTAAAAGAGCGTCTCTTGTAATCCAAGGCTTAACATGCTTTTTCTGGACGATAATTAACTTTATGTTTATTGTAGGCTGATGTCTCTAAAAAATTGGCAGTACAAGTAGTAGTGCATTATAAAATAAACACCAGTTTCAATAAAATTATAGAAAGAGAACAGAGCAGCATATTTCAATTCTTAATTGTGGACCTTGCACCCATTATGCACAAGAGTTGCCAAATCAAGTCAGTGAGTATGATTTTTTTTTGCTGGGGAGAAAAAAAAAACCAATGAAAATATTTAATCCTCTGACATTTTATTATTTGGTATTGTTAATTACCTGTTAATTTGTAATGTAGTAGTGTTCATTTCAGAAGAATGAAGAGCGTCATACTTTCCAATACATTTATGCCAGAAAGATCAACATCAAACACTAGTGAGTGATTAGCTTTATGTCAAACTTGCTGTTAATGCTACTATTCTGTGTGGATTGATTTGGTTTAATTTCGCCAATGATGTTTTAAATTTGACTGAAATTATTACAATTAAATGAATGAAATGCAAAACACTAATTTAAACACTAGACTTTTTAATAGTTTTGACTTTATTGAGGAGGGCCATTCAGTTAATTTTTGCCCATGCTGCAACTCCAAAACATACCCTAATCTAAAACTGCCAGCTGTAGCCCTGTTTTGAGTGGGTAACAGACTGTGAATGTAGCCGGCACATGTGTGTTTGTTTATGAGAAAAGGCCATATTGCCTCTCTGTTCACCATGGATTATGTAATGGCAAAGACCTACAAGTGACCATATGTCAGGAAGTGTACAGACGGCCAAGAATTCTATTCACTATTGTCCTGTTTGTGGGTTCTCACACCATCATAATTCATGTACACTTTTCTAGAATTCAGAATGGGACAATGTACATATGACACACATTTACATGTGTTCCAAGTGAAGCTTCTTTTCTTCTGACTAGAGAAACACAAGAAGAAGCAGCCATATGTCCACAGGTCTTAGCACTTAAAAAGCAGAAGGGAGTGTCTGCGTCTTTCATCTTCCTCCATTATAATTGTGCTCTGTCTTCAATGCCTAAAGCCCATCTCTCTCAATACACCTTCAACATTCAGCCTACCCTTTTTCACTCATTCCCTTGATATCTATCAGAGGTGTGTGTTGTAGAGTGAGTGTATATGTGTGTTGCACTAGCAGTGAGGTACAAAGGCAGATCCATGTGTTGAAATGTGGCCCCCAGGATGGGCCACATTATGCTTGCCCACTTCACCAGCAGGGACCCAGGCTGGAGCTGGCTCATGGCCCTTTGTCTCCAAACAGATGGAAATACACTAGAGTAGAGAGAGTGAGAGAGAAGGAGAGAAGAGTAGAAAGGGAATACAGAAAAAAGAAGTCAGTCTGTTCTCATTACCTCGCATATTGAGAGCGACACGCTCACAATACGTCAGTGTCGGATAGGCTCTGTCTTATTCAAGCTCATGCTCAGGCCATCTGTACACACAACATGCATACATTAACACATACAGCAATACAACTCCCTATATACTTTATTGCTTTATTGTTATATCACTAAATCAAGTGGCAGTTTTAAAAGTATGCTTAATGTGTATGTCAATGTTTATATGTATGTATATATATATATATATATATATATATATATATATATATATATATATATATATATCACACACCACTGTAAAAAATATATAAATATATATAAAATATATAATATATAAAATATAATTTATTGTTACTACTGTAAATCTATATTAAATTATTATGGGATCTCCTTCAATGCTTTCAGAATCTTTACTTTTTAAATTAATTTTGTTTCCGTATTTTTAAAATATATTTTTATATTAACATTTTAAGATTTAACATTTATATTAACATTTTAATGACAGCATATTTATTGAACAAAAATGAAATCTTTTATTTATCAAAATAAACAGAAAATAGTACAAACTTTGCTAAAGTGACTGTTTTGAAAAAAGTATTAACTTATACATAATTAAAAACATACTTTGTATACTGTACTAGTATTTGTATATAGTATGCTGGTGAGCCCTGTGTGTGGGGTAAAAGGCCCTCCTCAACACCTCAAACATTTATATGATTTTTAAACAAAATTATCAATTTTTATGATTTATTTTCACACAAAATCTGTTCAGTGTTCAATACAAACATATATATATATATATATATCTTTTTTTTTTTTTTTTTTTTTTTTTCTGCAGTCATACACTATGGGAGTAGTACAAAGCAAATTTTTTTCTTAAGGTGTGCCTTTAGCCCAGTTGTACCCTATACTGTAAAAAATATAACAGTCAGATTTACTAAATGAAACAAGTTAATTTCACTGAAATATTAGTGAAAGTTAATAGAAAAAAGTTATGCGAAGTCAAAAACTGATAAGGAGAGTAAATATCAGTGTTGAGCAGTAGCTAGCTACAAGTAGCGATGCTACTAGCTTAACAAAAATTTTCAGTAGCTCAGTTACTTTTAAAACAGTGTAGCTTTTCCAGTAGCTAACTACTTTATCCAGCAAGTAGCGGTGTAGCTTGGCCAAAAGCTACATTCCGTTTTGATTCTGACTAGTTACGAGCCTGTAATGAGCGAAGTGGAGCGGTGTGATGTTCAATATTCCGCTCTATGCAGGCATGCTCCACTCATGAACTGCTCACCGGTAAAACAACATGAAATTTCTCTGTACTGTAGCCTACTATACTTGTTGTAGCCATTAAAGGTGCAGTGTGTGAATTTTAGCAGCATCTAGCGGTGAGGTTGTGAATTGCAATAACACACCACTCACCCCTCCTTTTCGAAGCACATAGAGAAGCTACGGGGGCCGACACAGGACAAAGATGTCGTCGTCGGAGAGAGCAAAGAGTGACTAGCGCTCTGTAGAGAAGTTTGTCCGTTTAGGGCTACTGTAGAAACATGATGGCGCAAAATGGCGATTTCACTGTAAGGGGACCTGCGGTGTATGTAGATAGAAATGGCTCATTCTAAGGTAATAAAAACATAATGGTACATTAAGTATGGTCTTTATACACCAATGAAAACATAGTTATGTATATTATATTGCATTTCTGTCAATAGATCCTCATAAATACTACACACTGCACCTTTAAACAATGTATTTTGTTTCATATTTATGTTTAAATATTATGTTATTTTTAAATTTCATCTATGTTGATTATGAAAAGTGCAAAGATGCACAAAGACATGGAGTGGGTCAGAAATTATTTTGACCACTTCATTAAGTTTTGTTTTGTAGAAAGCCTTTCTTAAAAGTGAATTTCGTTTTGTATAAATTGTATCATAATTTTAATCAATGTTTCATCAGCCAATTGCCTGGATTTAATAAATAATAAGCAAATAGGCTATATCAGACAATAATCATGACATGGAGGCGCCGGCGCGATTACTTGCATTGCACGTGAACTGGAGCGCATCTCATAAATGAACCGAAACTCAGCGTATAGGCTACTTGCCTCACAGACATAAGAAATAGGTTTAGAAAGCTTGAAATGTCTACTTTTAAACGAAACAATTCGAAACGAAAAGAAATAGTCAAGCAAAGCACACTGTTGTTCACGCGAGCAGCTCATGATTGGCCTCTCAGAGCGGTTCTGTTCGAAATGCTGCGCGCTCCATCGCTGCATCTGCATGAGTTTAACCTGCATTTTTGACTAATCCTGACTCCTGAATATTTAATTTAAGTTGCATACATTTTGTTCTTGCATTGATGATACATTTTTAGCAATTTTGCACTTTGACAGCCAGTTTGAGATATAGGCTATTCACCCCATACTCTTTACATTGCATTGCATTATGTTGCTTGAAACCCCAAATATTATAACATTCTTCATTAACAATTATTTAGTTGTTTGTAACAATGTCATTGTAAAAAAAAAAGAAAAAAAAGAAAGAAAAAAAATAGTTTCAATGTAGCTAGCTACTTTTTGATAGTAACTTGTAGTGTAGCTAACTACTTTTTCAAAGGGGTAGCTTGAATTTAACTTAACTACTTTAACTTACAAGTAGCTTGTAGCTTGTAAAGCTACAGTTTCAGAGTAGCTTGCCCAACACTGGTAAATATCAAACTAAGTGTTTTGAATGTGTTTTGCACAAAATGATATAGGAGAGATCTGTTGTTTTAATTAATTAATTAATTGTGTGGGTCACCATTGTGCTGAAGTGTAGAGTGCTTCAGTCCAGGATGAGCTGAGAAACACTGATGCTGCATGTTGCTTTATTTAAATGCAGTAACTGTGTAGTTGCTGATGCAGTGATGATCTGTTTGCTAAATACGTTAGCACATACATGTGTGTTATTGCTAGCTAAATCAAAACATGACTGAGTTAAAGTCATGTTTTGATTATTTCACTATTACACATTAAGTGTTTGCAGTTTTATATTAAGAAATGTTCCTTTTCAGTGGACTCAAATGAAATAAGTTCTCAGTACTAACACCATATAAATACTAGTTTTTAAACTCAAACTGTTTGAAGCAATCAGTTTTCCAAATGAAATGAGTTAATTTCTATGGTAGTATTACGGTAATATACTGTAAAAAGAAGAGGTGTACATTTACGGTAGAGGGCTGTAAATTAACAGTTCATTACTGGCAACCCTGCTGCCAGTAGATTACCGTTATTTTACAGCACAATTTGATATATACAGTCACGGATTCAGCATCATCATTAACACCAGACCCACCCGTTACCACCCGTACAACTTACCTAGCTACCACCTGAACTACTCACCTGTTGTGATTCCTGTCCGTCTTCGTCCTTCATCATCTTGTCTCCAGGTCCACCAGCATATCTACCACCATCACCATCACAGCACCTGCAAAAGACACAGATACTGTTACCCGTGAAGCTAAGCCTGCTTAACTACCCATTCACTGAACACTCACCTGTTTATCCGGCTTGCTGTCTGCTAACCTGCCAATAAACTATCAGTGATCTTAAGTTACCTGTGTTGTCTCCTTCTGTACGCTGACATATATATACAGTGCAACCGGAAAGTATTCACAGCGCTTCACTTTTTCCACATTTTGGAATGTTACAGCCTTATTCCAAAATGGAATAAATTCATTATTTTCCTCAATTCTGCAAACAATACCCCATAATGACAACATGAAAGAAGTTTGTTTGAAATCTTTGCAAATTTATTAAAGATAAAAAACAAAAACAAAAATCACATGTACATAAGTATTCACAGCCTTTGCTCAATACTTTGTTAAAGCACCTTTGGCACCAATTACAGCCTCAAGTCTTTTTGAGTATGATGTTACAAGCTTGGCACACCTATTTTTGGGCAGTTTCTCCCATTCTTCTTTGCAGGAACTCTCAAGCTTCATCAGGTTGGATGGGGAGCGTCGGTGCACAGCCATTTTCAGATCACTCCAGAGATGTTCAATCGGGTTCAAGTCTCTGTACATTGCTGCATTCATCTTTCCCTCGATCCTGAATAGTCTCCCAGTTCCTGCTGCTGAAAAACATCCCCACAGCATGATGCTGCTTCACTGTAGGGATGGTATTGGCCAGATGATGAGCGGTGCCTGGTTTCCTCCAGACATTCAGGCCAAAGAGTTCAAACTTTGTTTCATCAGACCAGAGAATTTTGTTTCTCATGGTCTGAGAATCCTTCAGGTGCCTTTTGACAAACTCAAGGCAGGCTGTCATGTGCCTTTTACTGAGAAGTGGCTTCCGTCTGGCCACTCTACCATACAGGCCTGATTGGTGGAGTGCTGCAGAGATGGTTGTTCTTCTGGAAGGTTCTCCTCTCTCCACAGAGAAACGCTGGAGCTCTGTCAGAGTGACCATCAGGTTCTTGGTCACCTCCCTGACTAAGGCCCTTCTCCCCCGATTGCTCAGTTTGGCCGGGTGGCCAGCTCTAGGAAGAGTCCTGGTGGTTCCAAACTTCTTCCATTTACAGATGATGGAGGCCACTGTGCTCATTGGGACCTTCAATGCTGCAGACATTTTTCTGTACCCTTCCCCAGATCTGTGCCTCAATACAATCCTGTCTTGGAGGTCTACAGACAATTCCTTGGACTTCATGGCTTGGTTTGTGCTCTGACATGCACTGTTAACTGTGGGACCTTATATAGACAGGTGTGTTCCTTTCCAAATCATGTCCAATCAACTGAATTTACCACAGGTGGACTCCAATCAAGTTGTAGAATCATCTCAAGGATGATCAGTGGAAACAGGATGCACCTGAGCTCAATTTTGAATGTCATGGCAAAGGCTTTGAATACTTATGTACATGTTATTTTTTCATTTTTTATTTTTAATAAATTTGCAAAGATTTCACACAAACTTCTTTCACATTGTCATTATCGAGTATCTGTGGGATGTGCTGAACAAACAAGTCAGATCCATGGAGGCCCCACCTCGCAACTTACAGGACTTAAAGGATTAGCTGCTAACATCTTGGTGCCAGATACCACAGCACACCTTCAGGCGTCTAGTAGAGTCCATGCCTCAACAGGTCAGGGCTGTTTTGGCAGCAAAAGGGGGACCAACACAATATTAGGTCATAATATATAGAAATATATAGAATGTCTGTTTGTAGGCAAAGTATGAAATGGTTTATATTTCACACATTTCCTAGGCATTCTATACAATTCTAAAGGGCCAGCCGGCGTAGTATAGAATACTCCCACTGCTCCCACTTCCACTCCCGCCACAGAGGCTCGCCCCTATCGTTCCTGGCAGTTGCTATGTCACGATGTCGGAACAGGAAGAAAGTGTAGTGCCCGAGCAGGAATCACGGCATGTTTACATGCAACGGCGGTTCTACGATGAACTGTCTCACGTACGAGCCAATGCTGCTAAAAACTGTTTTTCTAACGGAAACCAGTTACCTATCGCTAAGGCGATCACTAAGAAGGAACCACGGGACTATTGGTTGCTGAACCGCTATGATGTGATGGTGGTAGAGAACAAAAGTAAGTTGATTTATCCTGTTAAAGAAGGTGTCAGCGCTATTCAGTTTTATGTCACGGACTCTGAATTATTTGACGTTCTTCATGAGGCTCATTTAGCCGTTGGACATGGAGGACGCGACAGAATGTTGAATGAACTTTCACACAAGTATAAGAACATTACTCATCATGATACTGAACTGTACATTCACCTTTGTGAGCCATGCCAGAAAAAACAAAAAGGTGTCAAAAAAGGTGTCAAAAAAGGTGTTGTGTTCAAGCCTATGGTTTTTTCTGAATTCAACTCCTGTGGTCAGGTCGATCTCATCAATTTTCAGTCCCATCCTGACAGGGAATACAAGTTTATAATGGTGTACCAAGATCATCTCACCAAGTTTGTGGTTTCTGAGGGCTCTGACATCAAAGAGGGTGGAAGAAGTAGCCTACATCCTCGCGGACATATTTACATTGCTTGGAGCTCCATTGATTCTACATTCAGATAATGCCAGGGAATTTGCCAACAATGTGGTGAGTAGCCTAAAGGAGTACTGGCCCACGTTGAAGATCGTCCATGGTAAGCCACGCCACTCACAAAGCCAGGACAGTGTCGAAAGAGCTAATCAAGACATCGAAAACATGCTGTGTGCTTGGATGCAAGATGAAAAAATTGACTGCTGGAGTGAGGGATTAAGGTTCGTCCAATTTATGAAGAACAGGGCCTTTCATTCTGGGATTAAGAGAACGCCATATGAAGCTCTCTTTGATTGCAAAGCTAAAGTGGGCCTCACAACATCAACCCTAGCTCATGACATTGTAGAAGATTTACAGACTGAGGAAGAACTCGAAAAATAATAGAAAGCGTACAAACAACACAACAGGAAGAATCAGATCACCAGATGCAAGAGACAGAGCCTACTACACAGCACATTGAGGAGAATACAACCCACAATGGAGAAAACCAAACTTGTGGTGATGTCATGTGTACCGAAGAGCCTTCCACTGCTGCTACCTGTTGTCTGCTTAAAGGAAACTAGTGGTGCCCATACATGCCGAAGCTGTCACCGTAATGTGCATGTTATCTGTGGGCATGCTGCTACAGACGATGGAGACGAGGAAACAGAAGGTTATGGGGTTAAAATTTTGTTCAGCCTTTGTTTCAAGATTGAGAGCTATCGAAGGTAGAAAAGAATCTAAATCGAACCTCGAAATTCAGGCCAAAAAAATGAAAATGAATTCTGACAAAAAATTCCCTGCTGCACCTTTGGGAGCCACTGTGCGAGTTCCTGTTCCTGACGTTGACAAGGGACGAGGTGACTCGCACAATCTGTTGGCAGTTGTTATAACAGTGACAGAAGGCGGCTTTTACCGACTTGGAACTGCACAAGGAATCTTGAACCAACTCTATGCAAGATCACAATTCACTGTATGTCCCAAGGACTTACTGAGAGTTGAAGACGTCCCTGACCACGAAATAGCTCTCTGCTGCTGCCTCTCACTCCACAGGAAGCGGTCAAGGATTTGTGAGGTGTATGTGCAAGACCAAGTGCCAAAACAGTGTTTTTGTGTGAAAAAGAAAATTTAGTGCAATTCAAAATGCCATTCTAGCCTTCCTTGTTGCAACAAGTAGCTCAACGATATGTACATACTGCAAAAAAACCCCAAAAAAAAACATGGACTATAACATGAATTTAAAAAAAATAAAAAAATAAAAAAAAAACAAGTAGCTCAACGGCACTTCTGCTTTCATGTTTTTCTGGTAAGAACATTCTTTACTTTATGTCATAGTTCTTTGTTAATTTTCAAAAACATGTTCAATGCCAAAAAAGGCATGTTTTGTATAATATCTAAGGTAATGTATAGAATGCCTAGGAAAAGTATGCAACATAATCGCAAAAACCCGACATTTCATACTTTGCCTACAAACTACACGCATTCTATATATTCCCATATGTGCTTTTCACACATTGCTGGTAACATATACAGGATAACAAGTATTTGATACACTGCTGATTTTGCAGGTTTTCCTACTTACAAAGCATGTAGAGGTCTGTAATTTTTATCATAGGTACTCTTCAACTGTGAGAGACGGAATCTAAAAATCCAAAAATCCAGAAAATCACATTGTATGATTTTTAAATAATTAATTTGCATTTTATTGCATGACATAAGTATTTGATCACCTACCAACCAGTAAGAATTCCGGCTCTCACAGACCTGTTAGTTTTTCTTTAAGAAGCCCTCCTGTTCTCTACTCATTACCTGTATTAACTGCACCTCTTTGAACTTGTTACCTGTATAAAAGACACCTGTCCACACACTCAATCAAACAGACTCCAACCTCTCCACAATGGCCAAGACCAGAGAGCTGTGTAAGGACATCAGGGATAAAATTGTAGACCTGCACAAGGCTGGGATGGGCTACAGGACAATAGGCAAGCAGCTTGGTGAGAAGGCAACAACTGTTGGCGCAATTATTAGAAAATAGAAGAAGTTCAAGATGACGGTCAATCTCCCTCGGTCTGGGGCACCATGCAAGATCTCACCTTGTGGGGCATCAATGATCATGAGGAAGGTGAGGGATCAGCCCAGAACTACACGGCAGGACCTGGTCAATGACCTGAAGAGAGCTGGGACCACAGTCTCAAAGAAAACCATTAGTAACACACTACGCCATCATGGATTAAATCCTGCAGCGCACGCAAGGTCCCCCTGCTCAAGCCAGCGCATGTCCAGGCCCGTCTGAAGTTTGCCAATGACCATCTGGATGATCCAGAGGAGGAATGGGAGAAGGTCATGTGGTCTGATGAGACAAAAATAGAGCTTTTTGGTCTAAACTCCACTCGCCGTGTTTGGAGGAAGAAGAAGGATGAGTACAACCCCAAGAACACCATCCCAACCGTAAAGCATGGAGATGGAAACATCATTCTTTGGGGATGCTTTTCTGCAAAGGGGACAGGACGACTGCACCGTATTGAGGGGAGGATGGATGGGGCCATGTATCGCGAGATCTTGGCCAACAACCTCCTTCCCTCAGTAAGAGCATTGAAGATGGGTCGTGGCTGGGTCTTCCAGCATGACAACGACCTGAAACACACAGCCAGGGCAACTAAGGAGTGGCTCCGTAAGAAGCATCTCAAGGTCCTGGAGTGGCCTAGCCAGTCTCCAGACCTGAACCCAATAGAAAATCTTTGGAGGGAGCTGAAAGTCTGTATTGCCCAGCGACAGCCCCGAAACCTGAAGGATCTGGAGAAGGTCTGTATGGAGGAGTGGGCCAAAATCCCTGCTGCAGTGTGTGCAAACCTGGTCAAGAACTACAGGAAACGTATGATCTCTGTAATTGCAAACAAAGGTTTCTGTACCAAATATTAAGTTCTGCTTTTCTGATCAAATACTTATGTCATGCAATAAAATGCTAATTAATTACTTAAAAATCATACAATGTGATTTTCTGGATTTTTGTTTTAGATTCCGTCACTCACAGTTGAAGTGTACCTATGATAAAAATTACAGACTACTACATGCTTTGTAAGTGGGCAAACCTGCAAAATCGGCAGTGTATCAAATACTTGTTCTCCCCACTGTACACTGATCAGGCATAACATTATGACCACCTTCCTAATATTGTGTTGGTCTATATACAAACTTTACACTTGGCACAATGCAGTCAGGCAAGTACAGCTCTCATGGCAACTGCCAAACCCAGACTCGTCCATCGGATTGCCAGACAGAGAAGCGTAATTCGTCACTCCACGTCTCCACTGCTCTAGAGTCCAGTGGCGGCGTGCTTTACACCACTGCATCTGACGCTTTATGTTGCACTTGGTGATGTAAGGATTGGATGCAGCTGCTCGGCCATGGAAACCCATTCCATGAAGCTCTCTACGCACTGTTCTTGAGCTAATCTGAAGGCCACACAAAGTTTGGAGGTCTGTAGCTATTGTGACTTCTGCACACAGTGCGCCTCAGCATGCGCTGACCCCACTCTGTGATTTTACATGGCCTACCACTTTGTGGCTTCATGCTTCCACTTTGTTATAATACCACTAACAGTTGACCGTGGAATATTTAGCAGTGAGGAAATTTCGTGAATGGACTTAATGCACAGGTGGCAACCTATCATGGTACCACACTTGAATTCACTGAGCTCCTGAGAGTTACCCATTCTTTCACAAATGTTTGTAGAAGCAGTCTGCATGCCTAGGTGCTTGATTTTATACACCTGTGGCCATGGAAGTGATTGGAACACCCAAATTCAATGATTTAGGGGGGTGTCCCAATACTTTTGGCAATATGGTGTATGTGTGTGATATACAAACCCGATTCCAAAAAAGTTGGGACACTGTACAAATTGTGAATAAAAACAGAATGCAATGATGTGGAAGTTTAAAATTTCAATATTTTATTCAGAATACAACAGAGATGGCATATCAAATGTTTAAACTGAGAAAATGTATCATTTTAGGGGGAAAATAAGTTGATTTTAAATTTCATGGCATCAACACATCTCAAAAAAGTTGGGACAAGGCCATGTTTACCACTGTGTGGCATCCCCTCTTCTTTTTACAACAGTCTGCAAACGTCTGGGGACTGAGGAGACAAGTTGCTCAAGTTTAGGAATAGGAATGTTGTCCCATTCTTGTCTAATACAGGCTTCTAGTTGTTCAACTGTCTTAGGTCTTCTTTGTCGCATCTTCCTCTTTATGATGCGGCAAATGTTTTCTATGGGTGAAAGATCTGGACTGCAGGCTGGCCATTTCAGTACCCGGATCCTTCTTCTACGCAGCCATGATGTTGTAATTGATGCAGTATGTGGTCTGGCATTGTCATGTTGGAAAATGCAAGGTCTTCCCTGAAAGAGACGACGTCTGGATGGGAGCATATGTTGTTCTAGAACTTGGATATACCTTTCAGCATTGACGGTGCCTTTCCAGATGTGTAAGCTGCCCATGCCACACGCACTCATGCAACCCCATACCATCAGAGATGCAGGCTTCTGTGCTGATAACAACTTGGGTTGTCCTTGTCCTCTTTAGTCCGGATGACATGGCGTCCCAGTTTTCCAAAAAGAACTTCAAATTTTGATTTGTCTGACCACAGAACAGTTTTCCACTTTGCCACAGTCCATTTTAAATGAGCCTTGGCCCAGAGAAAACGCCTTTTGCTTCTGGATCATGTTTAGATATGGCTTCTTTTTTGACCTATAGAGTTTTAGCCGGCAATGGCGAATGGCACGGTGGATTGTGTTCACCGACAATGTTTTCTGGAAGTATTCCTGAGCCCATGTTGTGATTTCCATTACAGTAGCATTCCTGTATGTGATGCAGTGCCGTCTAAGGGCGCGAAGATCACGGGCATCCAGTATGGTTTTCCGACCTTGACCCTTACGCACAGAGATTGTTCCAGATTCTCTGAATCTTTGGATGATATTATGCACTGTAGATGATGATAACTTCAAACTCTTTGCAATTTTTCTCTGAGAAACTCCTTTCTGATATTGCTCCACTATTTTTCGCCGCAGCATTGGGGGAATTGGTGAACCTCTGCCCATCTTGAGTTCTGAGAGACACTGCCACTCTGAGAGGCTCTTTTTATACCCAATCATGTTGCCAATTGACCTAATAAGTTGCTAATAAGTCCTCCAGCTGTTACTTATATGTACATTTAACTTTTTCGGCCTCTTATTGCTACCTGTCCCAACTTTTTTGGAATGTGTAGCTCTCATGAAATCCAAAATGAGCCAATATTTGGCATGACATTTCAAAATGTCTCACTTTCAACATTTGATATGTTATCTATATTCTATTGTGAATAAAATATAAGTTTATGAGATTTGTAAATTATTGCATTCCTTTTTTATTCACAATTTGTACAGTGTCCCAACTTTTTTGGAATCGGGTTTGTATATATACTGTATGATATATATGATATATATATATCATAACTTTTAACTTTTAACTTAACTTTTAATTTAAGTGAACTTAAATCCTCACAAACCCATAATAAATGTCATATTTACCTGTGCCCTGTGAAATATACAGAAATTGAATAAAGTTATCAAACAGTCTGCACTGCATAGATTATAAATTAAATATAGATTAATCCTTATTAAAGAGGGTCTATGGGCGGGTAAATGTATGGGTTTTTTCAGATCTTTCGATCTAATGGACAAAATAAGCTCGCGCAATTTACATATGAACATGCTCAGAGGCGACGGAAAAACATACGGAGAGCAGCAGCTTTAGTTTCTACTCTGACAGACACAAATCAGGAATGGTGAGAGAACATTGTGTATGTTTTTCGTCTTCAAACCAAACTTGTGTCTTCAGCCGACAAAGTTTAAATCCCGTCTGGCTAGCGCACTTCCCATAATGTTCACACGTTAGGTCAGTAGGCGGAGAGTAGGCGGGCTTTTGTGGCTGTGCAAACACATTCGACCACATGAACGTTTACACTACGAAAGCAATCCAGTTAAATGAGTTTTCGACTACCTCTGGAAGTGGTCTAAAGTGGATAAGCTCAAAACGTTTTAGATCCTTTTTACACCTGTATTTAGCGCTGTCCACTTGTGATCCTATTGACAAAAATGCATCTTAATACCAGGTGTAAACAGGACTCTCCAGAGGTAGTCGAACCGGATTGCTTTATAGTGTAAATGCTTATGTGGTTGAATGTATTGGAACAGCCGCAAAAGGCCGCCTGTTCGCCGTTTACTGACTTAATGCATAAACATTATGGGACACCCGCTAACCAGATGGGATTCAAACTTTGGCTGGAGACCCAAGTTTGGTTTGAGGATAAAAAAAACATACCCAGCACAATGTTCTCTCACCATTCCTGATTTCTAACACGCACTCACCGCATTCAGCGTGGTCTTGCGGCTGTCAGAGCAGAAATGAAAGCTGCTGCTCTCCATATGTTTTTCTGTTTTCTCCGGTCATGTTCATATATAAATAGCGTGATCTTATTTTGTCCATTAGATCGTACAATCTGAAAAAAACCATACATTTATCCGCCCATAGACCCTCCCCTCAAAAAATCAGGACAGAAGTGGTCGAAAGTGGACAAAAGAGACAGATTAAAACACCAGGTGTAAACTGGAATGTGTCTCTCCATCGTCTACTTGTGATCCGATCCGCATTTTAATACCAGGTGTAAACAAGGCACCAGATATTATTTAATAATCCCTTAAGTAATTTATCTAGTAAATTACTTCCGTGACAGCAAAAGAAGACTACTGTTGTTAGCAGTTAGCACTAAGCATTCATTATCAACAAGAGCATAGGCAGGGAGGGGCTCTGGTGTGGGGGAGGAGCTAAGTAAATTCAGTCTCACATCACACAACAGCAGATTTATGGCAGTCAAAACTGACATATAAAACTATGGTTTGATTATCCATTAATATATTTTAGATAGTTACAATTGCATTTCGACAAGTCATATTTATAATTTGACTATAGTCAGAATGATAATAAGAAATATCTGCAATTATAGCTGCACTAGTAAGAAATCAGATTAGAGATATCTGTAAATACGTTTTTGACTAGTCAAAACCCCATTTAAGATATCTGTAATGATGCATAGATATCTTCAATAGATGAGTCACACATACACAAAGGTAATTAGAGATATCTCTAATTCAATTTTGACTAGTCAAAATTAGATTTTAAGATATCTGAATTGTACCTGCTCCTAGTCCAATCTGCTATTGTGTGACGTGAGACTGAATTTACTTAGCTCCTCCCCCTAACCAGAGCCCCTCCCTGTCTTGTTGATAATGCTTAGTGCTAACTAAGTAACAGTACAGTAGTCTTCTTTTGTTGTCACAGAGAGAAAAGATACTGGATGAGTTACTTCAGGGATTATAAAAAAATATCTGGACGCATTTAAATGATAAAAGTCTCCAGCATGCATGTATATAGCGCTGTGATTTTAATTGAATCATGTTGCAAAGCAGACCAACTGGAGTGTAATGTTCAATAAAGACAGAGTTAATAAAAGTTTAACTGGCATTGATTAGTACATTACGTTGTTTCCGTGGCAGGAGCAGCTGCCACTGAGACCTGCCACTCTTCCCGTCACCACTAGAGGCCACTGGACCCACCACAGCTATAAGCGCCTGCCATAGGACTTGTCACCATTGTTTGAGCCTGCTTCACAATCTGCCACGGCTATAAGTGTCTCAAGGGGTAGAGCGCAGAGGAGGCGTGAGTTTAGAAAGAGGCGAGGTAACATCAGGGAAGTGGTCCAGAACAAGCGCGCTGAGAGGCGGTCTGGGGCTCCAAAGGCTAACTAACATCTGCCTCCTCCTCCCCCCTCTTTCCATCCCCTGGCTGAGGTCAGGTGGGACTCTGATGCGAGTTACAACTGGCCCTGAAGCTGAACCCATGATGTGTTTTGCAGAACATTATCTTTGAGCTTTTCTGGTTGAGCCTCTGCTCCCCTGAGCTCCGCCCACCTACTGGCTTGTGAGCTCAGCCAGGGATTAAGTTGTTAAGCTCTTTGTGAGCCTTCTTAGTTTCTGCACTCAAGCGCTGTCAGGCCTCCTCTTGCTTTAGAGAGACGCTTTATAGAGGCCTCCGCTCCTTAGAGCTCCGCCTGGATAGCAATATCAAGTAGTAGGCTCTCTGCAAGCTTCCTTGGTTCACTTTAGAGAGTTGTCATGCTGAGGCCTCTGTCCTCAGAGCTCAACCAGGCAGTAGCGTTGAGTCATTAGGCTCTCTCTGAGCCTCCTTGGTTACTGCCTTTACTGTGGAGCATTGTCAGGCCTCCTCTCATGCTTCAGGGACTCCTGCATGCATCTCCTTCAGACAAGAAGTAGATGACGTTTGGCACAGGTGCCCTTTTATACTCTCGGCCTCACCCGTCATAGGCTGCTGCCTGCCAATGTCAAGTTCATTGTCATGTTTAGATTTCCACTTCGTCACGCCAAAGGCATTCCCCCATAGCGCCCTTCAGAGGACGCAGCGTCTCGTTCCCCTTCTCAGGGAACCATGGTTACATACGTAAACTGAGACGTTCTACCACGGCGCATGATGCCTAAGGGAACGATGCCTAAGGGAACAATTCCACCAACTACGTTAAAACGTATAATTTGTATTAATTGAAATGACTTTTAACATTCAAAAACAGACATTTTCAAATTCCAAAGCTTGTAGTAGGTTCCTAGTGGCCAGGCTGACTTACTACAGGTGAGATTTTGCTAATAGCTCCATTCATGTATTTACAGTAAACAATTATTTTTTAGAAAATAATTACTGTAATTCACCAAAAGTGTCACATGTTTTTCATGTTCCAAATGTTTCAGTACATTCCTAGTGACCAGACTGACTTACTACAGGTGAAGTGAGAAACATCAAAACTTGCCGTCTGAAAGAAAGAATGTGTTTCATCCTAACGGGATCATTCTAACTTCTATCGTGTCAACTCTGCGAACGAATAAACAACGCACAAATGAATGGAACAGAAAATAGTAGTGTTCATCGGAGTGGTGCAAGATGTTGTGACTTTTGTCACACTTGAACTTGGAATACAAACACAAAAAATTGAATGGATTCCACAAGTTTTTGTGGTTGTAATAGTATAACAATAATATTTGTGTATAATATAATAATAGTAACAAATACTTCTGTCGTGTGTCAATTTGGCCTTCATAGGAATGAACGGAATGAGAGGATTTTTTTTTTAATTTGTCAAAAATATATTAAAATTCTGGCACAATCCAGAACCAACACATACACAAATGAAGGCATGAGACTATAGAACATCCCCAATGCAGAACACACACACACACACACACACACACACACACCTAGGAATTCCCATTAAAATGAATGGGGGGTCATATAACAGGGGCAGTTTTTTTTTTTGTTTTGTTTTGTTTTTTCAAATAAAAATGAATCATTCACAATGCAGACTGCACACAGATATTATTAAGTGGTTAGATTTTTGACACATTTACAGTGCAGAACAATGCAGCTGTTAAGTTTTTGCATGTAATGGAGAGTTATTTTGTATTTAAGTTGAAAGAATGAGAATGTGCTTAAATTATATTATTAAATTAAATTATTGATAAAATCTAGTAACTTAGAGGTAAAAAAAAATGCATTAAAAATAGTAAAAAAATATTATCAAAATGAAATGATAAGCTTTCTAAAGCTAATTTTAGGGCTTTAGGGCATTTTGACCTGCGAGGTAAGGATTTGTTACAGGTATGAGAGGATGAGGATGAGGGTTAATGGATTATTTCGAGGTAATAAAAGGTAGGTAATAAAGTTTCAGCGTTAATCATAAACTGCAACTGTTCACATTTTCAAAGCAATTCATAGTTTGTGTAATATGATAAATCGTCTGAGCTGTTTTGCCTGATTGACTGAGCAAATAATAACATATGGTGCTAGTCTAGGCTAATACAATTCATTTTGACTCTTTTAATGTGTTTGGCTTTTTTTTTAAACTTGTGAGGCTTTAAAATTCATTTGAATAGTTACCTTGTGCTACCTAGCTGTCATTCAGTGATACAATATGGTTTCCTGTCTGCCAGTGGATTGCGTTTTTTGCTCTGTATAAGCCCTGTTTAATCTCAATTCTCTATCTTTATTATTCATTGATTATTATTCATGTCGGCACTAATGATGTTCGACTTCGCCAGTCGGAGATCACCAAAATTAACATTAAAGAGTTGTGTGAACTCGCAAGTACGATGTCAGACTATGTAATTTGCTCTGGACCGCTTCCTGTTCGCCGGAGTGATGAGATACTTAGCAGACTGTCCTGACTCAATGGCTGGCTGTCTAAGTGGTGTCCGCAGAATAACATAGGGTTCATAGACAATTGGAAAAGTTTTTGGGGCAGACCTGACCTGTTAAAAAGAGATGGTATTCATCCCTCCTGGGGTGGTGCCACTCTTCTCTCTAGTGATATGGCACATCTGGCATGTCTTAAAGTTGAACCTTGACTAACTGGGACCCAGGTCAAGAAGCAGACAGACTGGCTAAACCGACCGTCTGCTAGCTGTCTCACGTCACAGAAGTCAGATAAATCCTAACACATAGAGACTATTTCACCTAGATATCATCACATAGAGACTGTGTCTGTTCCACGAATTAGCAATACAAAAAACTCTTACACCCATTTAAGGGTAAAAATTTAATTGATGTTCAACAAATAAAAAAATGATACAATACAGATTAACAAATTATAAAGCTTGGTTTGCTGAATATTAGATCCCTTTCTACAAAATCACTTTTTGTAAATGATATGATTACAGATCATAACGTAGATGTGCTGTGTTTGACAGAAACCTGGCTAAAATCAGACGATTACATTACTTTAAATGAGTCCACCCCCCAAAATTACTGTTATAAACACGAGCCGTGTCTGAAAGGAAAAGGGGGAGGTGTTGTAGTAATTTGTAGTAATATCTTTAAAGTAATATCACCTAATATCGTTTTGGTGCTTTACGTAATGTTATGTAGTGTAAATGATATATATATATACAGTATATATATATATATATATATATATATATATATTTATAAATCCTGTATGACATTTGTGCTGGATACTGTATACAGGCCACCAGGGCACCATACAGACTTTATCAAAGAATTTGCTGATTTTCTATCAGAGTTAGTACTGGCTGCAGTCCTAATTGTTGGTGATTTTAATATCCATGTAGATAATGAAAAAGACGCATTGGGATTGGCATTTAGAGACATTCTAAACTCTATTGGAGTTAACCACCACGTGTCAGGACCCATTCATTGTCGTAATCATACTTTAGATCTAATATTGTCACATGGAATCAATGTTGAGCCATCCCATGTAGCTTAGAAGAACTCGATGTTGCAACAGAAACTATTGACTCTCTTTTTCAGCACATTAAACACAGTTGCGCCTTTGCGCTTAAAGAAGATTAAAGAAAATAGTCCAATGCCGTGGTACAATGAGCACACTCGGGCCCTTAAAAGAGCAGCCAGAAAAATGGAGCATAGCTGGAAGAAAACAAAACTAGAGGTTTTTTGCATTTCATGGAAAGAGAGCATGATTGCCTACAGAAAGGCCTTAAAAACTGCTAGATCCGCTTATTTTTTGACTCACTTAGAAGAAAACAAACACAACCCTAGGAATTTATTTGATACAGTGGCTAAATTAACAAGAAATAAAGCTTCAACTTCGGATGTTTCCAAACAGCACAGCAGTAATGACTTCATGAACTTCTTTTCTTGCAAGATTGATAATATTAGAGAGAAAATTATAACTATGCAAACGTCTACTACAGTATCACATCAGACATTTCAGTGTCCCTAAGGAAAATTTTCATTCACTCGTTGCTATAGGAGAGGAAGAAATTGTCTAAACTCGTTAAACCATCTAAATCAACAACATGTATGCTTGACCCTATACCGACTAAGCTACTAAAAGAGATGCTGCCAGAGGTCGTAGATCCTCTTCTTAATATCATTAATTCATCTTTGTCATTAGGATACATACCAAAAACTTTTAAGCTGGCTATGATTAAACTGCTTATTAAAAAAATGCAACTTGATCCTACAGAATTAATCACAGGCCGATCTCAAATCTACCCTTTCTGTCAAAGATACTAGAAAAGGCAGTATCCTCACAACTATGTTCCTTTTTAGAAAGAAATGGTATCTGCAAGGATTTCCAGTCAGGATTTAGACCATATCATAGTACTGAGACTGCTCTCATTAGAGTTACAAATGACTTGCTCTTATCATCCGATCGTGGTTGTATCCCTCTATTAGTGTTGGTCGATCTTAGTGCTGCATTCGATACTATCGACCACAACATTCTTTTGAATAGACTCGAAAATTATGTTGGCATTAGTGGAATTGCATTGGCATGGTTCAAATCATACTTATCTGACCGCTATCAGTTTGTAGCAGTAAATTAAGAGATGTCATATCAATCACAAGTTCAGTATGGAGTACCGCAAGGCTCAGTGCCAGGACCATTGCTTTTCATCCTGTACATGCTACCCTTGGGAGATATTATTAGGAAGCATGGCATTAGTTTTCACTGTTATGCTGATTATACTCAGCTCTATATTTCTTTGCACCCTGACGAAACTTACCAATTCACAAAATTAACGGAATGCATAGCTGATATAAAAAATTGGATGACTAGTAATTTCCTACTACTTAATTCTGAAAAAACAGAGATTCTAATTATTGGACCAATCTTGCTAGTTACTTACAAAGCACTAAATGGTTTAGCTCCCCACTACTTGAAGGAGCTCTTAACGCATTATAGTACTTCACGTCTATTGCAATCTCAAAACTCTGGTCAGTTGATAATACCTGGAATATCAAAATCAACTGCAGGTGGTAGATCCTTTTCCTATTTAGCACCTAAACTCTGGAACAGTCTTCCTAGCACTGTTCAGGAAGCAGACACACTCTGTCAGTTTAAATCTAGACTAAAAACGAAATTAATCAATCAAAAACTTACTTTAGCTGAACAATAACTTTCTAGAGCTGATGTACAGCCAAAACAATCTCTCTTCCATTAAGTTCCTACTATTATCACTGTAAAGCTGCTTTGAAACAATCTATTGTGAAAAGCGCTATATAAATGAAGGTGACTTGATAGTACTACAGAGTGTTGACAACAGTGACTGAAATGAATCTCCACAAACGTATATGTGGCCTAATAAAATGAATGTAAGATAACCTGTTGTGATTATTCTGTCATCCTTAATTTCTTGCTCATTTTGTAGATAGCCCCATCAGTAAAGCTCAAGTACCCCTTATCAATACCAAACTACAAATGTTTTCCTTTTTGTCTCCTATTATATTGGATATCATGTAGCATTATCATTAAAGTCACAATAGTTAATGCACATTTAACTACATAAGCTACATACTGAAGAAAAATATTCTTAATCTTGTAGTCATTACAATAAGCATTGTAATATATTATTGATTATAGAATACACAAGTGCAAAAAGTTTGATGAATGGCTTGTTCTGATGACACATTCCTCTTGGACATAGGTAAGCAGCTACTTCAAGATATATATATATATATATATATATATATATATATATATATATATATATATCTTTTTTTAAATTGGGATGATAGGAAATTATGTCATCACTAACATATCTGTTTTGCTTTTGTGATGTTTCCATATTATATTCATTATCATGCAAAGTCACTGTCTTTTTCAGATGTGAGAGCTGCAGTCACTGGTGGCAGTGTGTGATCTGGACATACATGGAGGCATTTGCCAAAGACTGTCAAAGCCCTGTTTTAATAAACAGTTATTTCAGGCACTCATTAATCTTGCATTCCTTCATTCCAAATTTTGTTTTGAAACTTTCCTTGTCTTTTCGATTTGAGTTACATTCATGGAGCAACATTCATTATAGTAACATAGCAAACATGCATGTGTATTTAAATTGAAATATTAACTTAAAATCTTACGAGAAAGTTTGGCAATCCCTGTCCTACAATGTTGAAGATCAGAAATGGTGCAACATGCCTTTGTTTATCATTTTATGTATACTTGTAAAATGAGAAAAACACCTCTGAATAAGATTTGCGAATGTTAAACATGATTAACACACCACTAAGGATCATTATATTTTGGATGCTTTCACACATCATTATAATAGCATGACATGAAGGTTGTTTATCAAAATGATTTTTATCTACATCCACAGTGCAATATATGGTCAAAGAACAGACAACATGTTTCTGTGGATCCATCTTAAATGGATAGTCTACCCCAAAATTAAAATTCTCTCACCCTCATGCTGTTTCAAACCTGTATGACTTTATTTCCTCTGTCGAACATAAAAGAATATATTTTGAGATTATATGTGAGAAAATTATTATTATTATTATTATTATTGGTCCACACAGTGGACTTTTTTTTTCATTTGGCATGTTCTTTATAATATATTTTGTGTTCCGCAGAAGTTATGCAGGTTTAGGGTACTACTCTATAGATCATGATTTCCAACCAGGGGTATGTGGAAAGATTTTGATGTTTCTTTGTTAAAGCTTTGTGAGTTTAATGCTACATAATATCCAATATAATATGAGAAAATAAACATTTGTAGTATGTTGTTGATAAGGGGTACTTGAGCCTGATGGGCATGTGGAGGTTGGGAGACACTGGCTATCTACAAAAATGAGCAAGAAATTAAAGATGATACACGAATACTCACACATAGCACATGCATTTTATTAGGCAGATATATTTGTGGAGGTTTATTTCAGTCGTTGTCGACACAAACTATTCGAATGAATTTTAAAGCCTCACAAGTTAAAAAAAAAAAAAAAAAAAAAAACCCCAAACACATCAAAGAGTCAAATTAAACCGCCTAGACAAGCACCATATGTTATTATTATTCATATTTGCGCTGCTGTATCCTTGGGTTACCTATTTATTTGAATGCCTCTATAATAAATCAATCAGGCACAAAGCTCAGTCGATTTATCATAATACACAAACTGTTGAAAATATGAACAGTTTCGGTTTATGATTAACACTGAAACTTTATTACCCTTTCGAAATAATCCATTACACGTGCACTAATATGTTCTGGTCCATTCGTTTGCATGTCTCATGGACTCGCCCGCACAATATTCATGCATGCACCATCCACTGGAACCAAATATCTCAGGAACTAAATATATTGTAACGCCGGGCTCGGGCACACACCAACACTTGTACTAGGTCAGACGCAATACCGTCACGCGACAAAAGCAGCGAGCGCCTTAAAGTTCACAGTACTTTCTTAGATTAGAATAAATTTGGCCAAAATAGGGGGAAAAGAAAAAATAAACTGAAAAAATAAGAGAGAGAGAGAGAGAGAGAGAGAGAGAGAGAGAGAGAGAGAGAGAGAGAGAGAGAGAGATTACAATTTAGCAATCCCCTTTAACCCATTTTTTTTATATATATAAACAGGTGGAGAGTAGACTAGCTCCTTCAAATTTCTCCACAATAAAGTTAGGTTTTTTTTTTTTTTAACAGAGAAGACAACGTTGTTTCGTTCCAGTAATCTGAAGGATTTGAAGGAACTTTGTGATGAGTCCTGACGCGATTATTAAAACATTATGATAATAGGCTACTTGGCGATATGTGTCACTCCAAGGTTCATCTAAGGACATAAAGTGGTCAAGATATATCTTTCTAAAATTACATCGCCATCTATATGTCAATTCCAGTTGTTGCATAGGCCTATTCAAGCGCTATGCTCTAAAAATAGAGGCGCACTACATGCAGTTGTCCACAAGGTAGTGATCTTTCCTTATAAAAGTGAGCGACATTTGTTCACATATCACACTATCTGACTAACAAATTAATTGATGTATGCTCATTGTCTTCATAAAAAAAGACTACACAAGACTTATTCACAAAGCTGCAAATAAACGTGAATGACGAAACTGCTGTAACTACGCTTCATTCCAGTTTTTTATAAACCATTGCAGTCGAACAATTCAAATTATACACGATTTAGCAGTATTTTTAAAAATGTAAGCATTAATAGGCAGATAGTTTATCTGTTTATTTTAAATATTTTCCAAATATTATAGACCTGTATGTAAATTTTATATATGATATGTACAAAATTACCTAAATAGCTCGAAGTAAAATTACTAGAATAGGCCTAACTAAAAGATTTTAAAAGTATGAAATACTGAAAGATTTTATCATTTCATATATTTTTTAAACATTTTAAAATCATTAACCCCAGGTTGTTTTAGTGAGATTGTCCTTGAAAACAGTCAGCTAAATGAGGTAGGTGGCAAATATAGTTATAATGGTTGTAGTCATAATAATTAATTTAACTGTTATGATAACAGGATATAACGGTCATTAATATATTTTATTTTATTTCTCAAGGTCTGTTTTGAGTTATGTTTGCCAATGAGACAGACACCATACTGCACAGTGTTCCACTCAAATGTATTTATTTGTATGTATGTATTTTTACTGATAAATACTTAAATAGGGCCTACTTATAAATGCTGATTGTGGTTCAGGGGTCGACAACTTTAATCATGTAAATTATTTTTTTACACAGAAATCTGGCCAGCTTACTTATTGCTCATACTCTTAGACTCTAGAATGTTTGAAATTATATCCCCAATACAAAATCCTTTGTAGGGGGTAAAGATATCATTAGAGTTCTTACAGTTATGGCTATGCTATTGATATCAGATGAGATATAATCCCTAGTGTTTGGTGCTGTGATTCATCAGGACAAGGCTTTCAGTACATGAATATAGTTTCACAACAGCTGCCATAATCACAAATCAAGAGACAGAAAACAACATGCTTTCATCCATATGAATGCACCCACATGAGGTACATGAGCTAACTTCTTAAAGGGTTAGTTCACCCAAAACCCAAAAATTTTACCCAAAAGTTATTTTAGTTTATAAAGTTTTAAATATAGATATTTTTCTCACACAAACGCATCGCTTCGCTTCAGAAGGCCTTTATTAACCACCCGGAGCCATGTGGATATCTTTTATGATGGATAGATGCACTTTTATGGACTTCAAATAAAAACAAATCAGCCATTCACTGCCATTATAAAGCTTGAATTAGCCAGGACATTTTTTAATATAACTCCGATTGTATTCGTCTGAAAGAAGAATGTCATATACACCTAGGATGACTTGAGGGTGAGTAAATCAATATAATTTCTTATTTAACTATCCCTTTAAGGCAGTCCTAACCTAATGTAGCACTACCTATCACTAGAGTTCTGCATGGAGGCTGGATGATGGCTTCCAGAAGATGTCTGAACCGAAAATATGGACTTGAGGAGGAGAAACTACAAAATAAGTGTTTCATCACTTTTAGATGATGTGTGAGGATTAGGAGGGGTGTTTTATACAATCTTCATACAACATGTGTTTGTCAGGATGGCTGATATTTTATAAGATTAGGGAGTGGTTGTACCTCTCATTTGTGTGTCCTGTGAACTATAACTTTAGAACAGGAGCTGGTACCCCTTTGACTTGATTGAGAAGATTCAGATGGAGGGCTTTGTTGTGTCTTCTCGCTTTCTATTCTCATTATGTTCATTTACATGCAAACAGCTCATGAAGAAATTTTTGTAGCATTTATATATTACTACTACTACTAATAATAATAATAATTATTATTATTCAGTTAGTTTGGTTTCTTTTTACCAAGTTTACTAAATAATACTTTGGGACTGAGTATGTATTTGTGATGTAAATGAATTGTGCACCTGGGTTGAGGGTTGTCATTCAGGTTTTGTGAAGAAGGTGTTAGCTACTCTAAAAATCTATATGTAAAGTTTTACTGTGTTATCAATGTCTTTTCTTTTACTTTTAGGGAGGAACAGGTCAACAAATCTTCACAGCACATCACTGAAAGGCTTCCTATGTAACCCTGATTCAAGTTTGTATTTATCCAAATGAGGTTTGTAAATGCATGGATGTTTTTTTTTTGTTTTGTTTTTCCCATCATTAATCTTGTATGGAAATTACATGTAAAAGTGTAAAAGGAATGTCATGTAAAAGGAATATTCAGAGGGGTGAGTCGAAATAATTTATTTTGGGCAATATTATGCCACAAATATTGTATATTGAACTAAACTTAAATTAAACATGGATTGACACTTTATGATACCAGACACCAGATGAGATACTTTTTAATGTGTATGATGGATTTTGAACTGTATTGTGTTTATTGCAGGTTTTCTGGGATCCCCAGTTGAAGACACCAATATATCAGATGTTGGCCAGGGCATACAGATGTACCTACAGTACACCACACTGACCTCTGGTTTTGCATGGATGGCTGACTACTACCATGTTCTATGAAGTTATTATTATTGCAAAACTGAGCACCTGTGACAGTGGAATTTGTAGAGAAATTGTAAAGAATAGTCACACATGTGTATCAGTAAGTTTGAAGTCCCAGAGAAAAAGTATTTTTAGGAGTTGCAAACTCTTTTTTTACTTTTTTTCTCTCTTTTTCTTTCTCACAAACACAACAACATTTACACATTTTCTAATTCTTCATTGGAGGTGCACAATCCTATTCTACAATTCACAAATTAAGAAACTCATATGCTCACTTTTAGGCTGCAGTTGCTGCAGTGAATGTGGCACAAAGCACATTCATACACCCATATCAAAAATGTGAAGTCATGGACAAGTTTTGCAGATCTGCATAACAGTATGTGAACTGATTTGTGAATCTCACATATATGACATCTCAGTGTGTGAGATCCCACTCGCACATTTGCACTCTATCCAGTGACAAACACAGCGCAAGGTGCTCTCTGTGCTCTCTGTGCGCATTCTCTGTGACATGAACGTGTCATTATTAATCAATTAATAATCAACACAGCACCACACCAAAATTACCTTGCACTGTAGAAATATGATATAGAAATAGAAATAGAATTAGAAATATGGTTTTGGCTAGAAATTAACAGTAGTTTAATATTTATTATGAATGCTACTATTTGACATTCAATGTTCTAGGCTATATTAGAGGGATATAAGTCACTTTTATAGGATGATAGGATTTTTTTCATTACAAACTTCACAGTTTTTTTAGAAGGATTTGACCATGGTGATGATGAGTTTTACCTGTCCATGATCTTATCTACAAATACCACAACTAACTGAAATCAACATGGTTATTAAACAGATAATAAGTGCTAGAGTTAGCATTTAATATTTTTTAAATAATACCACATGAGAACAGCCAAACAGTGTAGATGATTCATAAAATCATACACAAAGGAATGTGCATGATTGGCCAAAATTTTTCTGACCTCTACAAAAATTTGAGCCTATGAGTTTCTTAATTAGTGATCTGTAATTTGTGCACCTGCCATGAAGAATTAAAAAAGGTGTAACTGTTGTGTTGTGTTTGAGAGAAAGAAAAAAAACTACAAGTTTGCAACTCCTAAAACATTTTCTCAATGATTTATTTTGCTGAAATATTTTCCACAAGTTCCACCAACACAGATGCTCAGTATTGCTACAATAATACTAGATATAATTATTATGCATGTCGATATTCACATTTTCTTTCCAAGCTCATTTTACCAATGACAAATCACATCAATCTTAATAACTAAAACCTAATAACTAAAAGGCCTTTTTCACTTAAGCCCTTGTTAACAATTATGTATCACTTATAAATGATTATATACAGAATTATATACAGTATTTAAAATATACAGTTAAGATTGATTTGGTTTGGAATTGGTAAAATGTGCTTATGCAGAATATTGACTTGCATAAAAATTATGCACGCACTGTAGATGTACTGTATGCAAATATAACAAAGGGACATAAACAACTGAATATTCATTCATACAAACTTGTCACCTTTAAGTGAATCCAAAATAGATCATTTGCGTGATTTGTGCAGATCCAATGAGTTTCTGAAATTGTAAGAGGTTAGTAAAAATAGTGTACTAAACTTAATTCTCTTCTCTTTTTCTAGCGTCTTATATCTGTTAAAGTGTCAAAAACACACGGTTTTGTCTTAAGTGAATGTAAACATCTGGAAAAGTAATCGTGTATGTGTATTGTCATGTTCCCTCCTCAGTCTAGGGCAGTGGTTTTCAAACCTGTCCTGGGGCCCGTTTCAATAAGGAGGTTCAACCAACTCTGAGTTCAAACTTGAACTCTGAGTTGACTTACCCTAAGATGGGAAACTCTGAGTTTTGGGTTTCAGAACAGCTGAATTGAGGTAGTTCAATCAACTCTGAGTAGACTGACTCTGAGTTAAGTGCGTGCACCACGACTATGAAAAGCCATGATCAATTGAGCTCCGAAATTACGATTCACCATGGCAACAGCACCCAACAAAAAGACGTCTGCATACTTCAGGGTCAAACGTAAGTTTAATTCTTAATCAAATCAAATCAAATCACCTTAATTATATAGCGCTTTTTACAATGCCAATTGTTTCAAAGCAGCTTCACAGTGGCAACAGGAAAATAATGCAACGGAATTTGATTCGGCTGTACAGCCGCTCTGGTGAAAACGGTGATGTCATCCAGCTCATTTCAATTATCATATAGTGTCAATGCGGGCAGATCAGTAATATAGTTGAAATTTAAGTGTCCCCAACTGAGCAAGACAAAAGCCAAAGGCGACGGTGGCAAGGAACCAAAACTCCTTCAGGGCCAGAATGGAGAAAAAAACCTTGGGAGAAACCAGGCTCAGTCGGGGTGCCAGTTCTCCTCTGGCCGACGAACAAACAGTGTATGATTATGATTCTGGCAACATTACAGGTCAGAAGTCATATTAGATCAATAGATATTTGTAGGATTATTCGAAAGATTGGAGTCGTCAAGCCGGGGACGGGTTTAATGAGGATGTTGTGACGATGCGGCATTTACAGGGGGGAGTTTAATTGACACGGTCTCTGGATACGGCCCGGATCCGGCCGACTGCAGTAAACCTCGGGATAAACAGAGAGACTAACATTAGCGTAGATGCCATTCTTCTTATGATGTAACGAGTACATCAGGTGTTATGGGAAGTGTTCCCGGTTCCGGCTGACCTAGTTAATGCAGCCTAACAATCATTTAACTGATTTGAATAATATAAATTAAAAATGTTTTATGTGTATGCCATAGTAAAGAGATGTGTTTTTAGTCTAGATTTAAACTGACAGAGTGTGTCTGCTTCCCGAACAATGCTAGGAAGACTGTTCCAGAGTTTAGGTGCTAAATAGGAAAAGGATCGACCACCTACAGTTGATTTTGATATTCTAGGTATTATCAACTGGCCAGAGTTTTGAGACCACAATAGACGTGATGGAGTATAATGCGTTAAGAGCTCGCTCAAGTACTGGGGAGCTAGCCCATTTAGTGCTTTGTAAGTAATTAGCAAGATTTTAAAATGTATGCGATGTTTAATAGGGAGCCAGTGCAGTGTTGACAGAACCGGGCTAATATGGTCATACTTCCTGGTTCTAGTAAGAACTCGAGCTGCTGCGTTTTGGACCAGCTGCAGTTTATTTATTAAGCGAGCAGGGCAACCACCCAGTAGAGCATTACAATAATCTAGCCTTGAGGTCATGAACACATGAACTAACTGTTCAGCATTTTGCATTGAAAGCATGTGCCGTAATTTAGATATATTTTTAAGATGGTAGAATGCAGTTTTACAGATGCTAGAAACGTGGCTTTCAAATGAGAGATTGGTATCAAAGAGCACACCCAGGTTCCTAACTGACGACGAGGACTTGACAGAGCAGCCGTCAAGTGTTAGACAGTATTCTAGGTTACTACTTGTGGAGTTTTTTTGTCCAATGATTAAAAATTTATTTTTTTCTGAATTAAGTTGCAAGAAATTACTAGTCATCCAATTTTTTATATCAGCTATGCATTCCTTTAATCTTGTGAACTGGTAAGTTTCGTCAGGGCGTGAAGAAATATAGAGCTGAGTATCGTCAGCATAACAATGAAAACTAACGCCATGCTTCCTAATGATATCTCCCAGGGGTAGCATGTACAGGGTGAAAAGCAACGGTCCTAGCACTGAGCCTTGCGGTACTCCATATTGAACTTGTGATCGGTGTGACATCTCTTCATTTACTGCTACAAACTGATAACGGTCAGATAAGTATGATTTAAACCATGCCAATGCAATTCCACTAATGCCAACTTAATTTTCGAGTCTATTCAAAAGAATGTTGTGGTCAATAGTATCGAATGCAGCGCTAAGATCAAGTAACACTAATAAAGAGATACAACCATGATAAGAGTAAATCATTTGTAACTCTGATGAGAGCAGTCTCAGTACTATGATACGGTCTAAATCCTGACTGGAAATCCTCACAGATACCATTTCTTTCTAAAAAGGAGCACAGTTGTGAGGACACTGCCTTTTCTAGTATTTTTGACAGAAAGGGTAGATTTGAGATTGGCCTGTAATTGACTAATTCTGTAGGATCAAGTTACGTTTTTTTAATAAGTGGTTTAATAATAGCCAACTTAAAAGTTTTCGGTACATATCCTAATGACAAGGATGAATTAATGATATTAAGAAGAGGATCTATGACCTCTGGAAGCACCTCTTTTAGTAGTTTAGTCGGTATAGGGTCTAGCATACAATGTTGTTGATTTAGATGATTTAACGAGTTTAGCCAATTCTTCCTCTCCTATAGCAGTGAATGAGTGGAATTGTTCCTCAGTGACACTACAATGCACTGTCTGATGTGATACTGTAGTAGATAATTTTTTTCCTAATATTATCTTGCACGTAAAGAAGTTCATAAAGTCATTACAGCTGTGCTGTTTACAAATGTCAGAAGTTGAAGCTTTATTTCTTGTTATTTGGCCACTGTATCAAATAAATACCTAGGGTTGTGTTTGTTTTCTTCTAAGAGAGTTGAGAAATAAGCAGATCTAGCAGTTTTTACGGCCTTTCTGTATGCGATCATGCTCTCTTTCCACGAAATGCGAAAAAAACCTCCAGTTTTATTTTCTTCCAGCTGCGCTCCATTTTTCTGGCTGCTGTTTTAAGGCCCCTTGTGTGCTCGTTGTACCACGGCGTTGGACTATTTTCTTTAATCTTCTTTAAGCGCAGAGGAGCAACGGTGTCTAAAGTGCTGATGAGGAAGATTATTTACAAAGCAATCTTTAGTGGCAGCGGTGATAATCCTGCCATATTTGAAACGAGGGGACGGCTTTGCAGCCTTTGCTCAATTAAGTATACACGATACTAGGTAATGATCTGAGATGTCATCGCTCTGCTGCAGAATTTCAACGGCATCAACATTTATTCCATGTGACAGTATTAGGTCTAAAGTATGATTACGGCGATGAGTGGGTCCTTACACGTGTTGCCTAACTCCAGTAGAGTTTAGAATGTCTCTAAATGCCAATCCCGATGCGTCTTTTTCATTGTCTACATGGATATTAAAATCACCAACAATTAGGACTTTATCTGTAGCCAGTACTAACTCTGATAGAAAATCAGCAAATTCTTTGGTAAAGTCTGTATGGTGCCCTAGTGGTCTGTATACAGTAGCCAGCACAAATGTCAAACAGGATTTATCATTTACACTACATAACATTACGTAAAGCACCAAAACTTCAAAAGAATTATATTTGAAACTAGACTTCTGAGTAATACTGAAGATATTATTATAAATTACAGCAACACCTCCCCCTTTGCCTTTCAGACGCGGCTCGTGTTTGTAACAATAATCTTGGGGGGTGGACTCATTTAAAGTAATGTAATCGTCAGGTTTTAGCCAGGTTTCTGTCAAACATAGCACATCTAGATTATGATCTGTAATCATGTCATTAACAATAAGCGCTTTTTGGGGAAGGGATCAAATATTCAGCAGCCCGAGCTTTATCATTTGTTCATCTGTATTATAGCTGTTTTTTATTTGTTGAACATCAATTAAATTTTTACCGTTAAATGGTTTTGATGGTTTTTTGTATTTACTAATTCGGGGAACAGACACAGTCTCTATGTGATAATATCTAGGTGAAAGAGTCTCTATGTGTTGGGATTTATCTGACTTCTGTGACGTGAGACAGCTAGCAGACAGTCAGTTAAACCAGTCCGTCTGCTTCCTGACCTGGGCCCCAGTTAGTCAAGGTTCAGCTCTAAGACTATGTGCCAAATTACTAGAGAGAAGAGTGGCACCATCCCAGGAAGGATGGATGCCATCTTTTTTTAACAGATCAGGTCTGCCCCTAAAGCTTTTCCAATTGTCTATGAACCCTATGTTATTTTGCGGACACCACTTAGACAACCAGCCATTGAGTGATGATAGTCTGCTAAGTATCATCACTCCGACGAACAGGGAGGGGACCGGAGCAAAAAACTTTAGCTGCCATCGTACTTGCGAGTTCACACACCTCTTTAATGTTATTTTTGGTGATCTCCGACTGGCGAAGTCGAACATCATTAGTGCCGACGTGAATAATAATTTTAGAGAATTTACGATTAGCATTAGCCAGCACTTTTAAATTTGCTTTGATGTCAGGCGCTCTGGCTCCCGGTAAACATGTGACTATGGTGGCTGGTGTCTCTATTTTCACGTTCCGTGTAATAGAATTGCCAATAACTAGGGCACTTTCAACAGGATTCCCAGTGGGTGTGTCACTGAGTGGGGAGAACCTGTTTGACGTTCTAATCGGAAATTCAGTGGCTGGAAATATATATACAAACCCGATTCCAAATAAGTTCGGACACTGTACAAATTGTGAATAAAAAAGGAATGCAATAATTTACAAATCTCATAAACTTATATTTTATTCACAATAGAATATAGATAACATATCAAATGTTGAAAGTGAGACATTTTGAAACGTCATGCCAAATATTGGCTCATTTTGGATTTCATGAGAGCTACACATTCCAAAAAAGTTGGGACAGGTAGCAATAAGAGGCCGGAAAAGTTAAACGTACATATAAGGAACAGCTGGAGGACCAATTTGCAACTTATTAGGTCAATTGGCAACATGATTGGGTATAAAAAGAGCCTCTCAGAGTGGCAGTGTCTCTCAGAAGTCAAGATGGGCAGAGGATCACCAATTCCCCCAATGCTGCGGCGAAAAATAGTGGAGCAATATCAGAAAGGAGTTTCTCAGAGAAAAATTGCAAAGAGTTTGAAGTTATCATCATCTACAGTGCATAATATCATCCAAAGATTCAGAGAATCTGGAACAATCTCTGTGCGTAAGGGTCAAGGCCGGAAAACCATACTGGATGCCCAGTATGACGGCACTGCATCACATACAGGAATGCTACTGTAATGGAAATCACAACATGGGCTCAGGAATACTTCCAGAAAACATTGTCGGTGAACACAATCCACCGTGCCATTCGCCGTTGCTGGCTAAAACTCTATAGGTCAAAAAAGAAGCCATACCTAAACATGATCCAGAAGCGCAGGCGTTTTCTCTGGGCCAAGGCTCATTTAAAATGGACTGTGGCAAAGTGGAAAACTGTTCTGTGGTCAGACGAATCAAAATTTGAAGTTCTTTTTGGAAAACTGGGACGCCATGTCATCCGGACTAAAGAGGACAAGGACAACCCAAGTTGTTATCAGCACTCAGTTCAGAAGCCTGCATCTCTGATGGTATGGGGTTGCATGAGTGCGTGTGGAATGGGCAGCTTACACATCTGGAAAGGCACCATCAATGCTGAAAGGTATATCCAAGTTCTAGAACAACATATGCTCCCATCCAGACGTCGTCTCTTTCAGGGAAGACCTTGCATTTTCCAACATGACAATGCCAGACCACATACTGCATCAATTACAACATCATGGCTGCGTAGAAGAAGGATCCGGGTACTGAAATGGCCAGCCTGCAGTCCAGATCTTTCACCCATAGAAAACATTTGCCGCATCATAAAGAGGAAGATGCAACAAAGAAGACCTAAGACAGTTGAGCAACTAGAAGCTTGTATTAGACAAGAATGGGACAACATTCCTATTCCTAAACTTGAGCAACTTGTCTCCTCAGTCCCCAGACGTTTGCAGACTGTTATAAAAAGAAGAGGGGATGCCACACAGTGGTAAACATGGCCTTGTCCCAACTTTTTTGAGATGTGTTGATGCCATGAAATTTAAAATCTACTTATTTTTCCCTTAAAATGACACATTTTCTCAGTTTAAACATTTGATATGTCATCTATGTTGTATTCTGAATAAAATATTGAAATTTGAAACTTCCACATCATTGCATTCTGTTTTTATTCACAATTTGTACAGTGTCCCAACTTTTTTGGAATTGGGTTTGTATATATTACACAGAAGAATACAATGGACGAGCCCCCAGTTGTTACGTTCCCTCCTCAGTCTAGGGGTGTTGTGTAAACCTTTTGGAAATAATAGGTGTGACGAGGTTTACTAGAGCTGGGATAGAAGAAAAGGAGATTTTTTTTTTGGCTAACTTTTTTTAGCCACATCTTTATGTTTTCTCCTTGTTACTCCCTCCCCAAACCACTAGACTGAGGAGGGAACGTAACAGTATCAGTATATTGGTTCCATGCATTACTGCAGTTCTTAAAGTGACAGCAGCTGTCACATAAATCCACTGAAGGCGAGTTGTAGTTAAGAACCCATGTGCAGTTTTATTCGATGAACATGAACAAAGTACAAAGTACGAAATAAACAAAGACTTGGCTTAACTTGAAACATGAACTAAACATGACCCTGAACTGAACATAAAACTCACCAACAATGGGCAACACGAACAAAGCTAGACAAGAGACAATAGGCTTGTTCGACTTCATGCAGCGCTATACAGACTGATCGGCGGCTGACTTGAAGCAGTGCATGCCGGTTAGGAATTTTGTCAGACTTGAGACAACGCTGACACCACTTCACAGTATCAGTATATTGGTTCCGTGCATTACTGCAGTTCTTAAAGTGACAGCAGCTGTCACATAAATCCACTGAAGGCGAGTTGTAGTTAAGAACCCATGTGCAGTTTTATTCGATGAACATGAACAAAGTACGAAATAAACAAAGACTTGGCTTAACTTGAAACATGAACTAAACATGACCCTGAACTGAACATAAAACTCACCAACAATGGGCAACACGAACAAAGCTAGACAAGAGACAATAGGCTTGTTCGACTTCATGCAGCGCTATACAGACTGATCGGCGGCTGACTTGAAGCAGTGCATGCCGGTTAGAAATTTTGTCAGACTTGAGACAACGCTGACACCACTTCACAGTGACGTTTGGCATCAAAGAATGTCTTCTTTTATCTTCAGTTGATTTCATCTAAGGCTGTGGCTGGAAGTCAGTTGTAGTTCTTGTGTTTCTGCTCGTCTCTTTTAGCTGTTCTCTTCTTTCCTTCAGTGATTCTGCTTTTTAACTCTTTCCCCGCCAAACATGGAATTTTCCGTTATTTGTAAGAAAACGCTTCCCCGCCAAACATGGAATTTTCCGGGTTTCCGTGTTTTCACTGTTATACGCTAGGGGGCGCTATTACGCATCTTCTGAATGAGTACAGAATCTTCTGATCAAAACACAGGCGAAGAAGAAAAAACAAGCAATTGTATGTAAGCAGATGCATATGTAAAATAACATGATCATCAACATTAAACAGCATATAAATCAAAACTATCTAATGTTACTGAATGAGATGTCGACCCAGGGCGAGCTATAGAACTGTGCAAGCATTAGGGGTGTTGATGGACTCGATCTACTCCATCTGTGTTTGATCATCGTTCTGAATCTGATCTGGATGTAGTCTTTGACAAAAATGTGATTTTCTCAGCTTTTTGTTCAAAATGTTTTTTTTTTAAAGCAGAGGGTCTGCTCTTTCTTTTGATATATTGCATGCTCAGATATTCATACAACAAAATATTCTATGGGCCATTACATTTTTGTGAAAATTATCAAAAACGCTGGTGGGGAAAGAGTTAACAGGCTTATTAAGGCTGAGATGACTCCATTTTTAATATACACAGTTTTTGCTCAGAAAATGTCCAGTTCTGGTTTATTTCTTTGCTCTTGGCTGACATGTGGCATTGCTGTGGCCTGCTTGTGGCCCAGATCTGGCAAACAACAGTGGGCCACCCAAGGGCCAGGGCCGGATCTAGGCTGACACAATGTTGCTATCTGGGGACTTGAGGGCAGATTTTTTTTGCTATACAACAAAACTTAGATCCGTTCTCTTCATCAGCCTGTCTTCAGTCCTTCAGCCACCTTCATCCAGAGGCAGATTGACAAAATCACATACAGGCTCAACCTTCTTCCATACTACCCTATTGCACCATCCTTTCATGTCTCCCTTCTTAAACCATTCACTGACCCTCTGATTCCTTCCTCCCCAGGATCTGGTGCTGACGTTGTACCTCTTCCTCCAGTGGATCCGTCGGACGAAAACATCCACAGAGTCAACACCATCCTGTACTCCTGCCGACGGGGCCTTCCCTGAACGCTTACCTGACTACCTACCTGTGGATTACTTTCCTGTCACGTCCTCTTTCTCTTCAGAGATCCATTTTATTCATCAGCCTGCCTTCAGTCCTTCAGCCACCTCTCTCTAAATCCTGCAATACAGATTAGACTATCATTCTCAAACCAGTATCACCATTACGATCTGCTAACCAGAAACTCACCTGCTCTCCGTCTGAGTGTTGTTCAATAAATACTGTTCAGACGATTACCTGTGTTTGCATTCTTCTGTTCCATGACAGTATGCTCTAAAGATGTATTTGTAACCATATATTTTGTTTTAATAATAAAGCAATGATAACTAAATGTGATGTGTGTTACAAATTACATATACAGTCTAATTTATCTATTAGTATTAAGTATTACTTAGTATTAAGTATAAATTTCCGTTCATTTGGAATGGCATGTCTGATGTTGGTTCAACATTACTTCAGTGAGCAAAACGATGTTGGATCGACGTTAGATGAACGTTGTTTAGATGCCACGAGAAACATTGTTTCTTTGTTGATTCTATGTCAGTTTGCTATCTAATCAATCAGGCAAAACGGATTAGACGATTTATCGTATTACACAAACTATGCATTGTTTTGAACATGTAAACTGTTGCAGTTTATGCTTAACATTGAAACTTTTATTACATTTTCGAAATAATTTGAGGAGCGTGCCGTGCACCAATATTTCCAGTTCCATTTGTTTGCGTGTTGTCTCAAGGACACGCCCACAGTAGGGGGATATCATGAACATTCATGTGAGCGCCACCCAGTGGAACCAAATATCAGGAACTGACCTTCCTACCTTGGACAATGTATGGCACTAAATACATTTTTCCAGTAAAGCATAATGATTAAGGGGGGGCCTTACACAAAGAGAAGCCTAGGGGCCCCTGACCACCTTAATCTGCCTCTGATAAAGAGTATAAACTATATATATGTAATTATATACTATATATAAACTATATAAAATTTTACATTTGTATCATTAGATATTTGAGTAAGTTGAAACCCCATACTTACGTTTAAAAGTGTAATTCGGCAATTAGACCGTGAAGTGTTGTATCCTTCATTTCACGGGAGGCTGCATTTAAAGGAACCTTCGAATTGGGACAGGCTCACAATCGTCCTTGGAATGCACCCTTCGAAGGATGCAGCCTCTGAATTGGGACATAGCACTTATCTGTACACAGGGCCGTAACCACCATAGACATTGAGGGCGACAAGTCCCCCCCAATAATTGGAAATGGCCAAATTGTCCCCGCTAATATTTGATGTTTCTAAATGCTGATCTCCATTACACACCGCTCTGTTTGTTGTTAGGATGGCAGACAGTTAAAAAAGTTAAATTTTTAGGCTGGTCTGCCTCAGCGGTCTAACAGCGCTCGTCAATGTCAAAATGATGGCCAATCAGATCAAAGAAGGCGGGGCTTAATGTTCACTGAAAATTAGTGTGAATCCCAACGCGACGCTTTTAGTTTTTACAGTGAAAGAGAGCGTGCCTGATAAGATATAAGTAGCTAAACATTTAATATTTGACAACTGTTTTACAATAGATATGTTTAACGACCCACTGTAACGTACAGTGATGGAAACGACTCAACCTTGATGTAATTTTGCCATTTTTAATTGAAAATATGCAATCATTTAAAGGATGTCATTCATAACTGAATGTGACGAGACAAGAAACATTTTTTTTTTTACATTTTTGAGATATTTGAGATATATAACAAGAGTGAATGTGTGCTATACTATATAGGCTATAATTAGACCTAGAACTCCTTTTACCGTTCTTATTTCTTTTTTGTTCCCTTTTAATCCTTTTTAACCCCCCCCCCCCCTTGCTGCAGAGCTGATGACGCTACCTTGTGTATTACTAATAATATATATTTTTTTCTCTTTTTTGCCACTTATATATTTAATATTTAATAAATTAATACATCCCTGATGAATACCAATGATAATAATGAACAAATCAGTCAATAATAAATCATTTGCATGGTTTTATTGTGACAAATAAGTTAATTTTATTTAATAAATACTTTATTGTATCACAACATACAATTTATTCTAGTACATATAATGATTTAGTGTTATTTATGAATGTATTAATATATAAGTGCTATGATTTATTGAGGTCTAATGGTCTAATGGTGGTTAAACTACTGTAGTATGGTCTGTCTGACTTTAGGAAAAAGGTAAATACAGTATTTGTCTAGCTATCTTGTTGACTATGTACAGTTTAGTAGTATGTAATATGGGAAGGGCTGTTGAATGTAACCAACAGGGGGGCTGTGTGGGCTTTCAGTAAACCCTCATGGGGACATAAAAGAGCAAAACTGCTGGGCCCAGCATTAGCTGACACACTGAGGGTCACATGGCGCCCCAAAGGGCAAAACATCAGTGGGCCTTGCGTGGGCTAGCCCATGTGGGTTTGCCTTTGCCCACACTGTCCCACTGAAAACCCACACTATAGTCATAAAAAAAACATATATAGTGGGCCCACATAGGCATGTTTGCTGGGAAAATATGTCATCCCTGCACCACTTTATTTAGAAAAGTCAATCACATTTGGCAATAGCGAAAGTCTTTGCGTGTGGAGACTCTGCCTCTTTTGGAGGTACTGCCCACTTTTGCAGTTCACACCCCGTTTTAGAATTCTCTGGTCTGCAGCTATCTGGACTTAGATTTCACCCCTCATTCAAATCAAATGCATATTTTTTAACATAATTTTTGGCTTTAATACATTTTACATATATATCATTATATTTACAAACATGTTAGAACACAGGGAATACATGTTGTTTATGATTAATGTGTGTTGTTTGGTGCAGTATATTGTTGGTGTTATACAATGTATTGTTTTTGTTCTGCATATTCTGTTCTATTCTATTCTGAATTCCTACTTACCTACAGCGGGCGTTATAGTTGGCCACCGTTTTCCCCCTAGTGCGTCATTTTCGTATTGCACTTTCTTCTTACTTCTAAAGGAAGCACTGCCCCTCAGCAAATCCCAATGTATCGAGCTGATTCTACCTCAAGAATGTCGGTCACTTTCAGTGTGGGACGTGTCCACGGATTAAATATAAAAGAAATTCGTTGCTCCATGCATCTCCATCGGAATTCAACGATTCGGTAAAGGTGAGTTGTTTGTTATATCGACGTTATCCAGCATGCTTTCTCAGTGATCACGACAAGCATTCTGCCGCTGTGAGCTTAGCTTGTTATAGAAGTGCTATGACACTTGTGAATTGTCAACATTGTATTGTTTCGATATCCTCTCCTTAACTGACTATTAAAGTTTTTTTCAGTCTTACTCTGTGAAGGTACGCACATGATTCATTTTTGACAATTGTCTCATTCTGTTGGCCACCAGCTAAACAGCAAACACAACTGCCCATGTACGCTGTACAGTGATTTTTACAGGACTGAAAATGACATGCTTTATTTGCAGCAAGTTCCCACAGTTAGAGTTACAGTGAAATATATTGTGGGAATGTGCAGCTTTGCAGAAGCCTTCTCGGTGCGACTTTACAGATCCTAAATTCATCTCTTTTGGGCCAGTATTGTTACAACGATACAATTTTAAGTGGATACTTGTTGGGCACATCGGAGAAACACAGGTGTCGCTGACACACTTCTTACGTGATAAGCTGAAAGTCGCTTCTTCCTTTCAAAACTTAATTCTCTCCTGCTTGGGAAGGGTTTTGTTTTACAGCGGTTTTTCATCGGTCTGTGTCGGTTAGTCGAAGGGTGTTTATAATATATTTTATGGTTGGAGTAGGGCAAGACGCTTGAGGCCTTGAACAGACCTGGGTTTTTCCTACAGCGCCCGCCATTTGTTTGAGTTGCGGGAGGCTACAGGTACAATTGAGGGTTGGCAAACAAACAGTTATGAGTTTCTCGTCAGTAAATCAAACACATGCTTGACTTGACTTGTAAAAAGTTCATTTGAAACAGAACTGACTGAGTTCTGTTCAGTTTCCGGGAAGAAAAAAAATAAATAAATAAAAAATAAATATAAATAAATAAATAAATATAATTTGCAGAATAATCTCCCATCTTTGTCATCTCTCTCTGTGGCTATCCAAAACATTCCAGCAGTCATTTACTGAAGCTTAATGCTTTGTAGCTTGTCATACAGAAAAACACTGTGTGGTAATGTGTTTTGTTGTAAAACATGCACAACCTGCCACCAAAGTTAAAACCAGATTCTTTCCCACCATCCTATGAATTATTTAACACTGTCAATATAGATTATACCTGTGCTTGAACCTCTGATGGCTAGAAATGTCATGATTATAGTACAGTTTAACACAGCATCACACAGGACCGTGAAAATGTCAGATAGGTAACCTGTCATGCCCCTACAATTTCAAAGCAATTTAATGATGGCTGCACCCTTTTGTTTTTGAACGACAGCAATGAAATGCCTCTTTAACTGCAGTTTTAAATCTCATAGGCCTGGTTTCACAGGTTTTAGACAGGGTTTAGAGACTTTAGGGGGTTTAAGCCAGGATTCAATTAGGACATTTAAGTAGCTTTTATAAACTCGCCTTAGGAAAAAAAACATTAACTGGTTTGCATCTTGATACAAAACAATGGCAATATTTTAAGATATGTCAGTACAAGTTGCTTTCAGTTAAAACAGCTTAAATGCATTTTAGTCTGTGACTAGGCTTAAAGGGTTAGTTCACCCAAACATGAAAATTATCCCATAATTTACTCACCCTCAAGCCATCCTAGGTGTATATCATGTAATTTAATTTTTTGGGTGAACTAACCCTTTAAGCCTTGTCTGTAAAGTGTTGAATATAAGATGTGGTTGATGTCACACAGAGCATTGGTGCTCAGCCTCAACACAAACAACAGATTTGAGTCTGATACCTCTAAGGTCAGCTAGCTTTGAAAGCATAAGATCGCGCTCTCCAAAGCCACACCTCCTTCAAAACACATGAACACAATGCGTACAGCAGCGTCTGCAAAGCGTCACGAGACAAGAGACAAGAGACAAGAGTTAAATTACCTCATGTCTCAAAGCACTAGGGGTGGGAATCTTTAGGCACCTCACGATCAAATCTGGTTTCGTATCTGAGAGTCATGATCTGATTTCAAAACGATTCTTGATCTACTTTTTTTCCCTTTCCCTTATTAATTAGTTAGTTTACCGACTTGAAAATCTTAATCTTTTTATTTAATTACATATGTAATTTTTAAAATAATTACAAATTAAAAAAATCAATTAAAAAAATTGTATGTTAAGAATTTTAAATATATTAACTAATATAGCTTCAACACATAAAAGCAAGTAGTAAATAAGGTCCCACTTTATATTAGGTGGCCTTACCTACTGTACTTACATCAAAAAATAAGTACAATGTACTTATTGTGTTCATATTGTATTGCAAAACACTTTTTCTGATATTGAGGTGGGATACAGGTAAAGTTGGGGACAGGTGTGGTGGTATGGGTAAGTTTAAAGGTAGGGTTAGGTGTAAGAGAAGTGTCAACAGTGTAATTATAAATGTAACTCCAGAAATTAATGACAGACGTAATTACATGCAGGTATTTTTTAAAATGTAAGTACAATGTAAAAACATGTATGTAACCAGTAAGTGCATTGTATCAAATGATTAATTTAAATGTTAGTACATAGTAGTTAAGGTCACCTAATATAAAGTGTGTCCGTAAATAAGGAGGGAAAAAAATATTATAAGCAATAAACAAAGATTGCTTTCAGTATTTAAGAGTGTGTGAACCAGGGACGGTTTCTTCATTAGGGCGATGCACCACCAAATGTGAATTTTCTTTTTTTTTCTTTTTTTTTTTCCAATCACATTCAACCACAGAGTTACGCTAGCTGTCACCGTTCTAGACTGTTTGTTCTGCCTCTGGATATATAGTCCAATCAGCGTCAAGTCACTTTCTGTGGAGTACCAACTCTTTTTGGGCGATTTCACTCTGGCCACTCGCCCAGACTGTTCTTATAGACTTCCATGCAAATAATTTTTTTTTTCGCACTGCAATGCAATCTCTGTGGATTCCGGGAGGGCTAGCACTAACATGCTTTCATCATCATACGTAACCTTAACTTGTGCAGCGATTGGTGGGAAGAAACATACCTCTATTAATAATCTTTGAGCTGAAGTGACGTCCAATAATTTCCTCAGTGCATAACTTACATTTCACAGACATATTCTCCATCAGTAAATGTTAGAAAGTCAAGCAAATATTTCCATTTTGCTGTCAGGACTCAGGAGTGGACAAGTCTTCTGCAAGCACAAACTTTCATGAGCGAACGCGTGCATGCACGCCAAACTGACGGAGCGCAATAATTCTGACTAAAATATATTGATAAAATATACATTTTGCTAAAATATTTGTTGTTGAATGTTGTTGGTGAACATATGTAGAATTTCAAACCTACAAGTAATTGTATTTTTATGATAGCAGTAACTGTAAAGTGACTATTGTAGGGTAATCAAAATCATTATATAGCATACACGTTACATACACTGTTACATTCACATGTTTGTTTTCATAGCCTTCAATATGAACATTGTTTGTAGGGCAATATTGGGCAGGATGTGAAATAAGATTTAAAAAAAAAAAATTAAATACAGTTCCCTTTCAGTCGGTCACGTTCGACATACGTCAGAATGTGAACCGACGAATTGGGATATCGCATGAGAGCCCTATCACCTTCGAGTGTGTACTAACGGGCCAATGAACATTGGCGTGCAAATTTTGCATGCAGCACTCCGCCCCCGCAGCGTAGATATAAATAGCCTGCAAATGCACATTTGTCTATCGTTTCGGAGCCGAGCAGTGTGTTACTGTGAAGCCTCTGAGTGTGTGACTACAAGCCAGTGAGAGAGAGAGTTCCTGTGTTGGCGAGAAGGCACTTCAGCGGCCGCGAGCTCACGCTACTTCAAAGCGCTGATTCATCAGCTGGGTGCGTTTCTGGGCGAGAGTGTGAGAGCGCGCTGTCAGGCTGCACTAGGGATGGAACGATTACCGGTTTCACGATAAACGACGGTAAAATGTACTGACGGTTAGTAATATCGTTTAAAATTTAATTATCATTAAAACCGTGTTTTTTGAAAACTCGCGGTAAATCCTGTCCAGCCAGCAACAGTCTGGCGCAGGCACAACGCGCAATGTTGTTTTATGAATGAGAAGAAATGGCAGAAGGCAGTGACAGCGCCGGGAGATTTTTCAGCCTTCTAAAAGGAACAAATCTGAGGTGTGGTCATATTTTGGCTTTTACAAAAGTCCTGATGGAAACTTAATCAAGGATTGTCACCCTGTGTGCAGAACATGCAAAAATAAAGGCGCCGCTATAGGGGCAAACACTTCAAATCTGCCGAGTCGTTTTCGTGGCCGCCAATTGGAGGGGTGCTCCGCGGCACCCATCCCGGGCCTGTAAGTTCTCGTCCAACTTAACGGACAAGGCTTACAGAGCCTGTGGATAGGCCGCCTCTGCTCTCCATGCCATGGTGTTGCTGCAGGTCTACCAGGCCAAGGCACTCATGGACATGGCCCAGGGTGGTCCTGACCAACCACTTATGGACGAGCTGCGTACCGCCACTGACCTGTGTGTGCAGGCTGCTCTAAACACGCCGTCTCACACACCACCTGCCTCACCTCCATTCTGTCACCTGATGGAGTTTTGGTTCCTTGCCACCGTCGCCCTGTTGCCTTTGGCTTTTGGCTTGCTCAGTTGGGGACACTAAATATTTAACTATTTTACTTTCTATTAAATTCTGTTGCATTATATTCCTGTTACCATTGTGAAGCTGCTTTGAAACAATCTGCATTGTAAAAGTGCTATATAAATAAAGGTGACTTGACTTGACTTGGAACCAGGGTGCTCCCAGCACACAGATCCCATTTCGGGCCGCTCCGCCGTCCGAGTCGGGTCCCTGTGTTTCACCTCGCTGCCCCACTGCGGGTGCGTCTGTTGTGCCGTTGGTCCCGCTGGTTCCGCTGGTTCGGAGTCTGGGGGCCTGGCTAGCGCTTCCCAGCCCGTCCCACTGGCTCATCCGCACTATCAGACTCGGCTACGCAATTCAGTTCGCCCGGCGTCCCCCGGTCTTCAGGGGTATTCTGTTCACCCGCATGCTGGCGGAGAACACTCCTGTGCTTCGGGAAGAGATCGCAGTCCTACTGGCGAAGGACGCGATCGAGCCGGTCCCTCCAGCTGAGATGTGGTCGGGGTTCTACAGCCCTTACTTCGTCGTACCCAAGAAAAGCGGTGGGTTACGGCCAATCTTGGACTTGCGAGTCTTGAATTGGTCCCTTCACAGGCTGCTGTTCAAGATGTTGACGCAGAAACGCATTTTCGAATGCATCCGTCCAAGATTGGTTTGCAGCGATCGACCTGAAGGACGTGTACTTTCATGTCTCGATTCTCCCTCGACACAGACCCTTTCTTTGGTTTGCGTTCGAGGGGCGGGCATACCAGTACAGGTCCTACCCTTCGGGCTGGCCCTGTCACCCTGCGTCTTCACGTAAGTCGCGGAGGTGGCCATTGCTTCCATGAGAGAGCGTGGTGTTCGCATTCTCAACTACCTCAACGACTGGCTCATCCTTGCCCAGTGGAGAGAGCAGTTGTGCGAACACAGGGACATGGTGCTCAGTCACCTCAGCCAGTTGGGTCTTCGGGTCAACTGGGACAAGAGCAAACTCTCCCCTGTGCAGAGGATCTCTTATCTCGGTATGCAGTTGGACTCGGCAACCGGACAGCGCGCCTCACGCTGCTTGAGTACGCTCAGCAGCAGGACAGCGGCCCCACTGAAGTTATTTCAGAGGCTCCTGGGGCATATGGCATCCGCAGCCGCAGTAACGGCACTCGGATTGCTTCATATGAGGCCGCTTCAGCACTGGCTTCACGGCCGGGTCCCGAGATGGGCGTGGCAATGTGGCACGTTCCGTGTGGCTGTCACACCGTGCTGCCGTCGTACCCTCACTCGGTGGTCGGACCCTTCGTTCCTGAGGGCGAGTGTTCCCTTGGAACAAGTGTCCAGGCATGCTGTGGTCTCCACAGATGCCTCCACCACCGGATGGGGGGGCCATGTACAACGAGCATGCAGTTTCGGGTCTGTGGACGGTGCCTTGAGTTGCTAGCAGTACGTCTTGCGCTGGGCCGCCTCAAAGGGCTGTTGTGAGGCAAGCACGTACTGGTCCGTACGGACAGCACTGCGACCGTTGTGTACATCAACCATCAGGGTGGTCTACGCTCCCGCCGCATGTCGCAACTCGCCTGCCATCTCCTCCTATGGAGTCAGAAGCATCTGAGGTCGCTTCGTGCCATTCATATCCCAGGCGTGCTCAACCGTGCAGCCGACGAGCTCTCATGGCAGCCTCCGCTTCCGGAGACTCCATCCCCAGGTGGTCCAGCTGATATGGGACCTCTTCGGAGCCGCACAGGAAGACCTGTTTGCCGCTCCGGACTCGACCCATTGCCAGTGGTTTTACTCCCTGGCCCTGCAAGTATGCGTTTACCCCAGTGAGCCTTCTTGCACAGACATCATGCAAGGTCAGGGAGGACGAGGAGCAGGTCTTGTTGGTTGCGCCCTATTGGCCCAACCGGACCTGGTTCCCGGAACTGATGCTCCTCGTGACAGCCCCTCCTTGGCCCATTCCTCTGAGGAAGGACCTTCTGACTCCGAGACGGGGCACCCTCTGGCATCCGCATCCGAACCTCTGGAAACTGCATGTCTAGTCCCTGGACGGGACGCAAAGGTTCTAGGTGACCTACCACAGGGTGTGGTAGACACCATCACTTCTGCTAGAGCTCCCTCTACGAGGCACCTCTATGCATTGAAGTGGAACCTATTCGTTGAATGGTGTTCTTCTCGACAGGAGAACCCCCAAACGTGCTTGGTTAGATCGGTGCTTTCCTTCCTGCAAGAAGGGTTGGAGCGAAGGCTGTCTTCCTCCACCCTTAAAGTGTATGTTGCCGTTATCGCTGCACATCACGATGCAGTTGATGGTAAGTCATTGGGGAAGCACGATCTAATCGTCAGGTTCCTGAGGGGGGCGAGGAGACTAAATCCGCCTCGTCCTCTCTTGGGATTTACCTCTGGTGCTTACCGCACTGCAGAGGCCACCCTTTGAGCCCTTGCAATCAGCTGAGTTAAACTCTTGTCAATGAAGACAGTTCTCCTGGTTGCATTGGCGTCCATTAAGAGGGTAGGGGACCTGCACGTATTTTCGGTCGACGAAGCGTGCCTAGAATTCGGGCCGGCCGGTTATGTGCCCAAGGTTCCCACCACTCCCTTCCGGGACCAGGTGGTGAACCTGCAAGCGCTGCCCTCGGAGGAGGCAGACCCAGCTCTAGCTTTGCTCTGTCCCATCCGTGCTTTGCGGGCTTACGTGGATAGAACGCGAAACTTCAGGACCTCAGAACAGCTCTTCATTTGTTACGGAGGCCAGCAGAAGGGAAAGGCTGTCTCCAAGCAGAGGATGGCCCACTGGATAGTGGATGCCATCGCCTTGACTTACCAAGCCTAAGGTGTGCCTTGCCCGCTCGGGTTGACAGCACACTCCACGAGAGGAGTAGCTTCTTTCTGGGCGCTGGCGCATGGCACCTCGCTGACAGATAAATGTAGAGCTAGATTTTATAGCCTCCGTGTAGAAACGGTTGCTTCCCGCGTACTCGCCCCAAGTGGCCAGTAACGCCTGGAGCCCCGTTTCTTGTGTCGGCTTGCTGCGCCATTCCCCTCTTCGGAGTGGATGTGCGCTATTTTGCTTCAGTAAGTTTGATTTTCTGGCCATATCGCCCAGCCCTACCTTATGGCATGCTATAAATGCAGAATTTTCCATGTTTTAGCTAAGCAGTAACTGATCTGAACATTTTCCATTAAAGAGCTGTGAGTGATTTTTCTCTTTCTCATCTTTACTGTTGTTTGATTATTACTGATGACATCATAGACAGCGGGAGATCTGATAAGCTGTATTCACACTAATGCACAGATCTCTTATGAAATCTAAGATGTGGTTTGTCCTTTCTGTTTAATCCCTTAAGACTAGGGATGTCATGAGAACCGATACTTCGGTACCAAATCGGTATCAACATTTTAAAATGCTGATGGTAGTTGTTTTTCTACAGTACCGTAAGTACCGATGGTACCGAACATTTATGCACTATAGCATGTGGGTTAAACACAAACAGATTCTCAGAGCAAATCAGTAATTAAATCAGTCATTTTAAAACTTTCTGTGAGACATAATTTCACAAACAGTGTTAGTGATTTTTCCTTTAGCACACATCGTTTTATATCATTCATGCCAATTTATAAATTCAAGCGATTTTAAACTATAAAGTACTCGTCTTCAGTCAGTGCGCGCTTTGGTTGAAACAGAAACTCGCGTGAGTGTCAAATTGGTGTAAATGCCCTCCGAAACGCATTTGAGACGGAGTTAAATCCGATCGCTCAAACCACTTCAGGAGGTGGTCTGCTACAGTTAAAATGCATCTCGTTGTTGAAACCACATATGTAAATTTTACTCCTCTCAACAATGCTAAAAAATAAACATGAGAGTGTGTTATAGGCTATATGACGTTATAGCCAGATATGACGGCGCTACTGCAGCATGCATCGCCGCAGACGAGCAGCTGAGTATCTCTTCATCAAGCCAACGCACAAACTACTGCAAATAAAACCGAAAGTAAGTCACAGATGCTCAACACAATCATCTTCATTAAAAGTAAAGAAATTAAATGATCTTACCAGTGCTGTTGCCGCGCTCTCTCCTATTGCGGTCTTTGATATTGAAATTAGCTGATGATTAATAAAATGCAGCTCATATCTGTTGTTTTAGGTAATGTGAACTCCATTAAATCTGCATATAGCGCAGGAATTAAAGATCGGATTTATATCCGTTTTGCGGAGACGCATTTACGTGACCAAGTGTAAAGTGTGTGCATCAGTTCTTTTTTAAAATTTTCATCTCATTTTGACAAAACCGTGATAATATTGATAATCGTGATATTTTTGGTCACTATAATCGCGATATGAAATTTTCATTCCGTCCCATCCCTAGTTGGTTATGTGAATCTTAACAGCATGTGTAACAGCATATTGTCTCCGTCCATTAGTCTTTAAAACCTGCTACTGTCTACTATTGGCTGTCTGTATTATTAATGATAATCAAACAACAAAAGAAAAGCTTTAATAAGGATTAGTCAATGTTGAAAGGATTAGTTCACTTCAAAATGAAAATTTCCTGATAATTTACTCACCCCCATCTCATCCAAGAGGTTCATGTCTTTCTTTCTTCAGTCGAAAAGAAATTATTTTTTGAGGAAAACATTCCAGGATTTTTCTCCACATAATGCACTTCTATGGCAACCAACGGTTGAAGGTCCAAATCAATGCAGTTTCAAAGGACTTCGAAGGGCTTCAAAGGGCTCTGCACGATCCCAGACGAGAAATAGTCTTAGCTAGCGAAACCATCGGTCATTTTAAAAATAAAATAAAAAAATGTATATACTTTGAACCTAAGTTGCTCATCTTGTGCTGCTCTGCTGCACACCACGGATTATGTAATCACGTCTGTAAGGTCATGCTAGACGTAGGCAGAAGCACCGCCCCCGTGTTTACAAAGCGCACGTGCGAAGACTAATAAAAACATCCTCTAGCAAAAAAATGTAAAACAACGATATCGGATGATTTTGAAGTTGGAGATGGAGTTTTTTTTTGGTAAAGGGCGTTTGTATTAGTCTTTGCACGTTCGCTTGGGGTGGTACTTCCGCCTACGTCCAGCGTGACCTTTCCGACGTGATTACGCAATCCCTGGCGCGTCGCAGAGCAGCGCAAGATGAGCAATTTAGGTTAAAAAGTATATAAATGTTTATTTTTTTTTAGAAAATGACCGATGGTTTTGCTAGATAAGATCCTATTCCTTGGCTGGGATCGTGCAGACCCCTCTGAAGCCCTTCGAAGCCCTATGAAACTGCATTGATTTGGACCTTCAACCCGTTGGTTGCCATCAAAGTCCATTATGTGGAGAAAAATCCTGGAATGTTTTCCTCAAAAAACTTTTTTTTTCGACTGAAGAAAGAAAGACACGAATACCTTGGATGAGATGGGGGTGAGTAAAATATCAGGAAATTTTCATTTTGAAGTAAACTAATCCTTTACCTTATACACTTATGACTATTCAGAGTTATTTTATATTTTATATTAAATTTCTGTGGTATTTTTACTGACTTACCTGAATAAATATACACAGCATTGTTTAATTTGTATCTTTATTCTGTTGTATTTATACTGCTTCTAATGTGTTTATTCATTCTTGTTTTATTACTGACTATTGCAACAAGTTATCTTATAAAAACACAAATACAAGTGAGCAAACATTTTGGTGAGATGTAATTTCTTTTTAAAAATATCTATAAAAAAAGTTAATGTTTAAGTATTATTATTTTTAAAAAAAATTTTACTGGTAGTATCGACTTTGGTATGGAATATCATGTACTTGTGGTGGTATCGGTATCGGTACCGACTACTAGATTTTTGGTATCATGACATCACTACTTAAGACATAACTGACTGTGTTTGCATTAATTTTGCGTCATTGCATTTTGAGATGTAAGTACATTTAACCACTTACACGGAGTCCGCATGCACAAGCTCTTTACAAAGCGCACGAGCATTTGAAATTGAAAGCAGCCTTCTGTCAGTGATATTTTTAATATAGCCTATAAGCCCACTGCATTCCAAACAACATAAATGATGCCTTCGTAGAGCATTTGTAAGCAAAACACCAGCGGGCAAGACCGCACACTGCAAGCGCAACAACATTGAGCAAAACGTGCGTTACTCACAGCGCATATCTGGTGCAATGAAGACCGCGAATGACCTTGTAATTAATTCACTTCAACCTTTCCGAACTTTATGAAAGATCATTTTACGGAAGGTTCGAGTGTGTGTGAGGAATTGGAAGCAAGCAGAATATGGGTGTTTCTAAAACATGCAGCGTCATCGCTCATCTGCAGTTAAAATAAGCTCAGAATCGATTCTGAAATTCTCAGAATTGATCCAGAATCGTGAATCGAGAATTGCGATGCATCACATTTCCCCCACCCCCCACCCCTACAACGTACATAACAATAATAATAAACGTAAACAACTTACAGAGCAGTACACAGCGGCTGCTGTTTCAAAATATTCATCTAGAACTTAGACTTCTATATAAACCTAATCAGTAATAAATTGTAAATGTGTTCTACACTATTTAAATATTTTTCGGAATTTGGAGCAGGATTTTAAATTTTAAACATTTTAAAATGCTGATGGTAGTTGTTTTTCTACAGTACCGTAAGTACCGATGGTACCGAACATTTATGCACTATAGCATGTGGGTTAAACACAAACAGATTCTCAGAGCAAATCAGTAATTAAATCAGTCATTTTAAAACTTTCTGTGAGACATAATTTCACAAACAGTGTTAGTGATTTTTCCTTTAGCACACATCGTTTTATATCATTCATGCCAATTTATAAATTCAAGCGATTTTAAACTATAAAGTACTCGTCTTCAGTCAGTGCGCGCTTTGGTTGAAACAGAAACTCGCGTGAGTGTCAGATTGGTGTAAATGCCCTCCGAAACGCATTTGAGACGGAGTTAAATCCGATCGCTCAAACCACTTCAGGAGGTGGTCTGCTACAGTTAAAATGCATCTCGTTGTTGAAACCACATATGTAAATTTTACTCCTCTCAACAATGCTAAAAAATAAACATGAGAGTGTGTTATAGGCTATATGACGTTATAGCCAGATATGACGGCGCTACTGCAGCATGCATCGCCGCAGACGAGCAGCTGAGTATCTCTTCATCAAGCCAACGCACAAACTACTGCAAATAAAACCGAAAGTAAGTCACAGATGCTCAACACAATCATCTTCATTAAAAGTAAAGAAATTAAATGATCTTACCAGTGCTGTTGCCGCGCTCTCTCCTATTGCGGTCTTTGATATTGAAATTAGCTGATGATTAATAAAATGCAGCTCATATCTGTTGTTTTAGGTAATGTGAACTCCATTAAATCTGCATATAGCGCAGGAATTAAAGATCGGATTTATATCCGTTTTGCGGAGACGCATTTACGTGACCAAGTGTAAAGTGTGTGCATCAGTTCTTTTTTAAAATTTTCATCTCATTTTGACAAAACCGTGATAATATTGATAATCGTGATATTTTTGGTCACTATAATCGCGATATGAAATTTTCATTCCGTCCCATCCCTAGTTGGTTATGTGAATCTTAACAGCATGTGTAACAGCATATTGTCTCCGTCCATTAGTCTTTAAAACCTGCTACTGTCTACTATTGGCTGTCTGTATTATTAATGATAATCAAACAACAAAAGAAAAGCTTTAATAAGGATTAGTCAATGTTGAAAGGATTAGTTCACTTCAAAATGAAAATTTCCTGATAATTTACTCACCCCCATCTCATCCAAGAGGTTCATGTCTTTCTTTCTTCAGTCGAAAAGAAATTATTTTTTGAGGAAAACATTCCAGGATTTTTCTCCACATAATGCACTTCTATGGCAACCAACGGTTGAAGGTCCAAATCAATGCAGTTTCAAAGGACTTCGAAGGGCTTCAAAGGGCTCTGCACGATCCCAGACGAGAAATAGTCTTAGCTAGCGAAACCATCGGTCATTTTAAAAATAAAATAAAAAAATGTATATACTTTGAACCTAAGTTGCTCATCTTGTGCTGCTCTGCTGCACACCACGGATTATGTAATCACGTCTGTAAGGTCATGCTAGACGTAGGCAGAAGCACCGCCCCCGTGTTTACAAAGCGCACGTGCGAAGACTAATAAAAACATCCTCTAGCAAAAAAATGTAAAACAACGATATCGGATGATTTTGAAGTTGGAGATGGAGTTTTTTTTTGGTAAAGGGCGTTTGTATTAGTCTTTGCACGTTCGCTTGGGGTGGTACTTCCGCCTACGTCCAGCGTGACCTTTCCGACGTGATTACGCAATCCCTGGCGCGTCGCAGAGCAGCGCAAGATGAGCAATTTAGGTTAAAAAGTATATAAATGTTTATTTTTTTTTAGAAAATGACCGATGGTTTTGCTAGATAAGATCCTATTCCTTGGCTGGGATCGTGCAGACCCCTCTGAAGCCCTTCGAAGCCCTATGAAACTGCATTGATTTGGACCTTCAACCCGTTGGTTGCCATCAAAGTCCATTATGTGGAGAAAAATCCTGGAATGTTTTCCTCAAAAAACTTTTTTTTTCGACTGAAGAAAGAAAGACACGAATACCTTGGATGAGATGGGGGTGAGTAAAATATCAGGAAATTTTCATTTTGAAGTAAACTAATCCTTTACCTTATACACTTATGACTATTCAGAGTTATTTTATATTTTATATTAAATTTCTGTGGTATTTTTACTGACTTACCTGAATAAATATACACAGCATTGTTTAATTTGTATCTTTATTCTGTTGTATTTATACTGCTTCTAATGTGTTTATTCATTCTTGTTTTATTACTGACTATTGCAACAAGTTATCTTATAAAAACACAAATACAAGTGAGCAAACATTTTGGTGAGATGTAATTTCTTTTTAAAAATATCTATAAAAAAAGTTAATGTTTAAGTATTATTATTTTTAAAAAAAATTTTACTGGTAGTATCGACTTTGGTATGGAATATCATGTACTTGTGGTGGTATCGGTATCGGTACCGACTACTAGATTTTTGGTATCATGACATCACTACTTAAGACATAACTGACTGTGTTTGCATTAATTTTGCGTCATTGCATTTTGAGATGTAAGTACATTTAACCACTTACACGGAGTCCGCATGCACAAGCTCTTTACAAAGCGCACGAGCATTTGAAATTGAAAGCAGCCTTCTGTCAGTGATATTTTTAATATAGCCTATAAGCCCACTGCATTCCAAACAACATAAATGATGCCTTCGTAGAGCATTTGTAAGCAAAACACCAGCGGGCAAGACCGCACACTGCAAGCGCAACAACATTGAGCAAAACGTGCGTTACTCACAGCGCATATCTGGTGCAATGAAGACCGCGAATGACCTTGTAATTAATTCACTTCAACCTTTCCGAACTTTATGAAAGATCATTTTACGGAAGGTTCGAGTGTGTGTGAGGAATTGGAAGCAAGCAGAATATGGGTGTTTCTAAAACATGCAGCGTCATCGCTCATCTGCAGTTAAAATAAGCTCAGAATCGATTCTGAAATTCTCAGAATTGATCCAGAATCGTGAATCGAGAATTGCGATGCATCACATTTCCCCCACCCCCCACCCCTACAACGTACATAACAATAATAATAAACGTAAACAACTTACAGAGCAGTACACAGCGGCTGCTGTTTCAAAATATTCATCTAGAACTTAGACTTCTATATAAACCTAATCAGTAATAAATTGTAAATGTGTTCTACACTATTTAAATATTTTTCGGAATTTGGAGCAGGATAAGAATCGGAAAGTGAGCAGGATAAGTAGGAGAAAATTTAACGTATGGCTTTGGCAGGCGTGTATTATCATACTAAGCGGTAGGGCTGCACGATTAATTGAAATCGAACCGCAATCGCGATTTGGGTTGTGCGATTATGAAAGCGCAAAGGCTGCGATTTTAATTAAATAAATATATGCACAGTGTGCTAGTGAAGAGCTCTGTGGTCAGTATTAAACGCTGCTCCATCTGAAAGCACTGCAAGTTTGAGTGGCTTATAACGTGAGTTTGAAAAAGCAACACGCGTCAAACATCTTCACAAACTAGTAATGCGAAGCGTTCATAAACCTGTTCAATAAAATACAACGTTTAATAACACATTTTAACTCACTTCATATCTTGATGCAGTCGTGTTTATTGTCTTCATGTTTAATCAGTCAAAGCGTTTCTATCGTCTTTTTATTCAGCCTACAGCGATAGCTTTACATTAGGGATTTCCTGAAAACTATTACATCTCTGAGGCAAATGTGGAGTTTCTGCTCAAGGGCGCCCTCTGGCTTCCAGTATGAATGAAACTTTTGGGTAAAAAAATAAGAAAAACATACTTCTCTCTAAATAAATTTATATGACAATCCATATGTTTTTCTTCAATGTACAGGAGTTTTTTTTCCCCCCACAGTGGATGCATAAGAGGCTCATATTTCATATTAAAGACATAGACTTTAAGAAATTGATATCACAGATAAAAAGCACAGATTTTTATAATAATATATATATATATATTTTTTTTTACAATAAATCCTTAGACCTTTCTAATGATTTTTAGTCATAGGCTGTCTGCATATTAACAGGTAACCCAGCAGTTGTTTTGTAAAATAAGTTTTCTGTAAAATATAAATATTATTTTTATTATTAATTATTATTATTATTATTATATTGTTATATTTATTCTTACATACTCTATTTTTAATTTTTAATAATGAAAATGTTATTGTAATAGTAATATTTCTTATTTTGTTAAATATTTTTATTTAGCAATAATAATAATAATCATAATAATTATTATTAGTCATATTAATATAAACACAAAATGTTATATACACATTTTTTTATTTTTATTTTTTTTACAAATGAAAAGTATCACATTTTAAATTGCAAATTGCAATTTTAACCAGAATAATCGCAATTAGATATTTTCCCAAAATCGTGCAGCCCTACTAAGCGGGGTAGAGGGTGCCGGATCCTCCCCAGCTCTACAGCGCCCCACAAATTTCCAATGTAAATCTGTGGGAAAAAAATGAAACTGCAGCTCGCTCAAATTGAGAGCCATGGGGGCAGATTTCAGGCTGCCCCGCTTATTTTCATGTTACCTTACGTAAACCTCAATCCAGACATCAATTCATCAGTCTGCTTCAGCTATGTGCATATTAGGCGCCATCAGACCATAACGTGTCTGTTCTTCTTATATGGAGTAGTGTATCGAATTCATGACAGTGTAAATCCTTTAGTTTAAATGTGCTCATGTGAATAGGCTTTTTATAGTTCTGTTGTGTTTGAGAATAGACATGGCTTTCTTTTCCTCATTGGAATTCCTCCACAACTTATAATATTTAAAACAACATTCGGAGGCAATAAATACTACATTAGGGCAATTCTAGCATAGCATTCTATGCGTGGGTCGTGTGTACTTAAAGCCTGTCAATCAACATTAGAGTGCCACCCTCAGGCTGAATAACGCAACCTCTGCCAAAAGTGTTCTGCATGTGTTCAGCGATTACAATATAACACTTACAAAATGTTTATCATAAACTAGTGCTAAGACCCAGAATCTGCCCTACCTAAATTTAGAGTCAGGAGCCACTGCTGTCTACAACTCTGCATAGCTGTATGGAATGCCCTGATGACGTGTGATGTCTGCGCGAGCAGGGTTCTTGGAGGTATGGAAATACATATGTTGATTGGCAGGTAGGACATCATATCATTGCATTCGGACCAAATGCAATGATTGGACGAAAATGTTTTGGTTCTGTGACTTCCACAGAATATATTAGGTGTGTAACGATTAGGGGTGGGAATCTTTTGGTTCCTCACGATTCGATTCAAATTGATTCTTGAGGTCACGATTCGATTTAAAAATAATTTCTCGATTTTGAATCAAATTTTGATTTCCATATCATAGATTTGATTCTAATTTACTGTTTTGTGTTACTTTTCCTGTTTGACTGCAGTAGACAGTTTAATAGGTCTTGAAGAAAAATCCCACTGAATTAAAGGTGAACCTTCCCATTTTAGTCAACCCAATTTTATAAAACAAATGCAGTCATTACACATGACTGGCAGTCTTGTATTTTAATTTTGCTATTTTATTTTTGATATTAACCCTCTGAACCCAATGAACGCGCCGGTTTTTCCTCATGACAGCGTGAAACAACTTAAAATACTCTGTCATTTTTGGCCACACAGACATAAGAGAGACACTATATTGCCAAAAGTTTTGAGACGCCTGCCTTTACATGCACATGAACCTTAATGACTTTAATGAGAAGGCCTGGCTCACAGTCTCTGCTCTTATTCATCCCAAAGGTGTTCTATCGGGTTGAGGTCAGGACTCTGTGCAGGCCAGTCAAGTTCCTCCACACCAAACTCGCTCATCCATGTCTTTATGGACCTTGCTTTGTGCACTGGTGCGCAGTCATGTTGAAACAGGAAGGGGCCATCCCCAAACTGTTCCTACAAAGTTGGGAGCATGAAATTGTCCAAAATGTCTTGGTATGCTGAAGCATTAAGAGTTCCTTTCACTGGAACTAAGGGGCCAAGCTCAACTCCTGAAAAACAACCCACACCATAATCCTCCCTCCACCAAACTTTACACTTGGCACAATGCAGTCAGGCAAGTACTGTTCTTCTGGCAACCGCCAAACCCAGACTCGTCCATCGGATTGCCAGACAGAGAAGCGTGATTGGTCACTCCAGAGAACACGTCTCCATTGCTCTGGAGTCCAGTGGCTGCGTGCTTTACACCACTGCATCCCATGCTTTGCATTGCACTTGGTGATGTAAGGCTTGAATGCAGCTGCTCGGCCATGGAAACCCATTCCATGAAGCTCTCTACGCACTGTTCTTGAGCTAATCTGAAGGCCACACAAAGTTTGGAGGTCTGTAGCTATTGATTCTGCAGAAAGTTGGTGACTTCTGCACACTGTGCGCCTCAACATGCTCTGTGATTTTTACGTGGCCTACCACTTCGTGGCGGAGTTGCTGTTGTTCTCAATTGCTTCCACTTTGTTATAATACCACTAACAGTTGACCGTGGAATATTTAGTAGAGAGGATATGAATGGACTTATTGCACAGGTGGCAACCTATCATGGTACCACGCTTGAATTCACTGAGCTCCAGAGAGCGACCCATTCTTACCTAGCCCTACCTAACAATCCTTGAATGGATATGAATTATAGAAATGTGATAATGTGTAATGTGTATGCCAGGTTAAAGAGATGTTTTTAATCTAGTTTTAAACTTTAAAGTGTGTCTGCTTCCCGAACAAGGCTAGGAAGACTGTTCCAGATTCCAGGTGTTTAGGTACTAAATTGGAAAAGGATCTACTGCCTGCTAGGGTTAGGTACCGAAATCCATTGCCAATATGGCACCGGTACCTATATAACTGGTATGTAACCAGACCGAATCAGAACGCAGATTTCGGTGCTTCATTTCGGTGCCACTTAAATTCAAACGTGCTTTCGCGCTTTGGCTGGCGCCAAGCCAGAAACGGATGCACTCAGCGCTTGTCACGTATCACAACTATTCAGTGTTTTCAACCATATAATGTTTATTTTAGGTTCCAGACATTTAAATGCACATAAGTACTAGCAAGAAATACACACTGATGTCTATGGAAGCGGCAATAACAATCCTTTCAGTTATAATTTGACTACTTGTTTTATTTATATCAGATACACATTATATAGTATAGTTTACTCTATTTCTTCTCCCAGTTCACCGGTCACTTACTTTCATGTGTTTCGTGAGACGTGGATGAATTTACGTGATGTAAATCCGACAGATCCGATTCTCTGAATTGCAGCGCAAACTAACATGGCGGTGACCATAGCGCATTATAGATCAACTAACATGATCATTATAAAGGGTTTTAAATGACAAAACACATTCACTTACACATATTTGAAAATCAGAATATCAGATAGTTCATGACATAGTTAACAAGTCTGTGAATATTTTGAATAAAAAAGAAAAAACTAAATAAAACCGATATATCTGTCATACAGCACTATTGTGGCTGCTGTGTGTCACGTGAGAAGCATGGAAATAAAAAGGCGATGCGTTCTAAAATATTTAGTCCAGAGAATATGGTCATATTTCTGCAAAAGAATTGCTGAAACTTGAAGCTGGTTTGTAGCATACCAAGAATACAGACTACTTTGCTGTTATTAGTACTGTAACTGTTATTTAGTGTTAAATTAGGCCTATTGTAGTTGGGTTAGGTGGCTTAGGTTTTATTGTGAATTTAAGTAAATGTATTGTGTTTAGTATTTATTTATTTATATTTATATATTTAAGTATACTTTAAACTTTTAATAAAGTGTTAAATTTAAAGAATTTTTTTTTTTTTTTTTTTTTTCAATAAAAATCCATTCTTTAATGGCAGGTAGGCAGGTGATCCACTGTTGTTTTGTGGCTTTTAAAAAAAAAAAAAAAAAACGTATCGGTTTAGGCACTGGTACCGTTATAAAAGTATCGGTTTGGCACCGGTATCGTAAAAAAACAAAACAAACGATACCCAACCCTACTGCCTGCAGTTGATCATGTTGATACTGCCTACATTTTGATTTTCTAGGTATTATCAACTGGCCAGAATTTTGAGATTGAAATAGATGTGAAGGACTATAATGCATTAAGTACTGCAAGGGAGCAAAAACTTGTCTTTTAGTTATGGAGCTACACCCAACAACACCCACAAATTCAGTGTTTAGACAAGGCTCAGCTTGTTACAGTCCAAAACATGTCATTGTGCACTGTAGTTTTTCTTCCACCCAGCTTTAAACATGTATTGAAAGTATAACATGTCTGTCTGAAGAACAGTCTCTCAATAATGTGATTCCAAAAAGAGTCTTTGCACCTCAGAAAGGATCCTCTTTGAAAATAGACAAATGACCATAATGAGCAAACGCACCATACATAATACATTATAGAAACACATTTAGGCCACTTTAGGCCAAAGGAAGAATGTATTCTCTCTTATACTGTATAAGTGGGTTGGTGAAATTGCATGTTGGGTCCTATTATGGCTGCTCGATTATGGCAAAAATCATAATCACGATTATTTTGGTCAATATTGAAATCACGATTATTTAACATGATTATTGGTGGATGATATGATATGATTACTCATATTATGAGTAATTTTAAATGTCAGTGAAATTTCACAATTATCGATACTTCAGCAAAAAGTAATACTAGGTTATTTAATGTAAATAAAAAGTCCTCAAAACAGTTACAGAAGACAAGTAAACAGTCAGCAATACAATAAGAACAAAGAAACTAATTACAAACAAAACCAACTAGGGCTTCCCCTAATAGTCGACTAACCGTTAGTCGACGAGAAGAGGCTTAGTTGACCAAAATGTTAATAGTCGGTTAGTCGCAGCAAAAAAATCCACAGGAAGTGGCGAAGTCACGCAGTCAGTGACAGACAGATCATTAACATCTGGTTTATGTGGTAATTACAGTACATCGCTATTCAAGTGTTTGTGCGGAGTGTGGAAGCTAAATAGTAGCGCACTTACTGCATGACAGTTAACATGGAGGCGCCGGTGCGATCGGGTGCACTTAAAATACTCCCGTCGACTTCATCACTGCAGCCGAAAACACCAAAAAAAATAGTTTTCAATGAATTATTAAAATGTTCAGACAGTCTTGCTGTTTTTCCCCAAGGAATTCATGAACATCACTTTTGCCGGTGCACTGCACTTTAAGTTTTTCAGGAAGATGTATTAACAGTGGGATTCATAAAAGATTAATACCCTACTACAGAAATTGAATAAAGTAATCAAATGTAAATTAAAGCTACAGTCCGTAAGTTTTGCCTCTGTGTCACCATCTCTGTGTGAAACCTGCAATTGCAATTATTTGCAGAGTTATCATCTGTATGCGAGTTGTGCGTCGGTGCGGCTCCTCAGCGCGGATGAATCTACACTGTTAACCCGGATAAGTTGAATTTACTTTAAAAATTTGAGGAAACTGGTTGCCCTAAAAAAATTAAGGAATGTGAACTTAAATTCGAGTTTATTTAACTTAAAATGTTTTGTAATATCAATTACTTTGTAATTATTACATATAGTATATTTAAGTTCAATGTATTAAGTTAAGTTTATATGAATTGTTTTATTTTTTAATTTGTTAAACTAGAAAATTAAGAAAAAAAAGCAAATAAAAGGTACATTCATACAATTTTCTGTTTTATTTCAATTCAATTCCAAAACATATACAACAAAACATGAATTTTTCATGTCCTGAAAACATTTTCCTTATAAAATATGAAAAAACCTAGTTTTAACAAATCATCTTATTGTTAAGCACATGGACAGTCTATCAGAATCACAACAAATTGCATCAAAACTATATGGTTTGTTTACACTACGTCAACGTTGTTTTAATTGTGCTTTATAAATGAATAAACAAACAAATACACTCCTGAGTTCACAATATTGGCAGTATTCAATTTTAGGTGTCAGCTCACCTTTTCCTAGGTTGAGCATTACCTGCTGATTGAAATATCAAGTATTTTTCATACAGTTAGGGTTGTCCAGGTGCAGGGCATAAATCAGTCTGGAAAAAAGGACACAGAAATCCTGAGGTTGGTCAGTTCATCTATCACCAAACATCCTTCAAAGACGATCCTCACTCTAGATGGGTTTAGCTGATGGCTTTCTTGATCAACGCAGAGGATTCTTACTGGAGTTTGCCTGTATGAGTCCTTGTCAGCTGCAACCTAACAGAGGAAGAAAAAGATTGACACAGACATTATCATATAATAGCGTCAGATAGTGCTGTTGTCAAATACTCAAAGTCATATGCTGTGTTCACACCATGTAATAATTATCGTAATTCCAAGATGACAACATGTGACGTTCTACTCCAAGCTGATCATGTCCTTGGACTGGGAATTACGCATTTCAACACTATCAACGGCTAACTTAATCCCCAGCATTCAGGTGGTACAGTTATACAAGTAGGATCTCCCAGAAAATTCCCCAGTTTACAGGTCGTTATTACAAGTTCTATGAGAACGTGAACGTTTTTTTACAAGCTGGAATCTCATAATTATGGTAATTGCAACATGGCGTCAATGCACCAATACATACCTGGTTTAGAAAGAGCTGGCCATTGAAGTACCATCTGGCTGATGTCTGGCTTGTCATTGACAACTTTTCTGTAAGGAGCAAACATTAAAGTTATAGTCTTTATAATGGCACCTGACTTGGCTTATATGTAATTGTGCACTGTGCAGTATGCAGATTAATAAAATAATCAGCCTCAGAACAGGTCTCAGTGAACCCACATGACATACTGCTGATCTGGAGTTTTGAAGGTGGCATAAGTGTACATATTGTTCATGAAGTGAGATAAATGTACATACATTCCAGATGTAAACAAGGAAATTGTTCTGTTCTTGTATAATTTCCATGTTTGAGCCTATAATGTTTAAATAACTGTGCTCTCTTTTCAGTTATGAGGGCAATACTTACATTTCTAAAGCATCTCTTCTTGACATGCAACACAAAACAAGATAGTTTGTCGTTAAGAGGGCTATGAACCTAGAAAAAACAGGAGTACATCCATCCGTTTTTGTATTCAACCCGTTAATTAACTTTAACTTAAAAAAATAAAACGTTAAATTATTGCACTCACCATATATTCTGCCGTCATATTCACTCGTCAGCTGGAAGCACGGCCGAGGTGTTCGGTGCTGACCAGAGGTTCAAACAAAGTTTACACTCCCAACAACAGCTCATCGAGTGAAAAACAAACAATAGAAGGGAAAAGACGAAAAAAAGGTCCGTCGAACTCGCCAGTCAGGGGTTGAAGCGTGGTGATGTCCGCCGCACGCGAGTGAGAAAACTAGCTTGCTCACCGGAGAAAAATGTCCCGTCGTTTAAACAAACAATGTTTTTCACTGCTCACAAACAGTCTCTCTGGGAGCAAAGAAACAACAAAAAGGTAAATGTTGGCTAAAATGTCCGTAGAACTTGCTAAAACAAATGTTCCAACTTCTCATCAACAGCTCCTTGAATTCACACATACCACGATAAAATGGCGTCATTACCTGACTCACAGCACCAAACCAGTGTGTGGGAGGCGTGGTCAGGAGTAAAATGTCATAATTTGAGTCCATTTAAATTAAATTTATTCACATTTAAATTATGTCTACAAATTAGTAGAATCTACTAATATTTTATAAGTAATGCAATCAAACTTAAATATTTTAAGTATATTGTAATTAAATGTTTAATTAAATATAAAATCCGGGCTAACAGTGTAATGTTTTGAGGAGTTTGTGCAGCTGTCATTCATTCACCGCACCGGTGTGGATACTGTACTTCAGAATCACAGATTTTACGTCTTGGAGTATAACCTAAATAAGAATTTTCACCAGAATCCACCCTACCACTCTAAATATAACACATTATTACAAGCTTACCGTTGTGAATGGGGCTAAGGTAAGGAGATAGTTTTGAATACTGGCTTGTTGTGTACTTGCTCAAATTGATTTTGGATCATTTTTAACCAAAAAAAGTTACGGACTGCAGCTTTAACACTGCTGTGTACATTAAATATAGACTAATCCTTATTTAAAACTACAAAAGTTATTCATTCAAGAGTCTTTTCTTGTTTGATTAACATTAATGACTGCAGCAGTCATCGGTAATTGCGACGTATTCGCTGTTTTGTTTATTTTTCTGACAATGCGTATCAGAGATGGGCCCTTGAGTTAGTGACTAGTACTCGAGTCGCACTCGAGTCGCATTTTATGAGACTTCAGACTTGACTCGGGACTCGACCTGAAATGACTTCAGACTCGACTCGACAAAAAAGACTCTTAAAAACAACTCAAGTGTGTAATGAAAAAATGAAAAAAATGTAGCTTTATTTGAGTGTTATAATATTTGCTTCACATATACGTGACATGGTAGATCGGACCCTTGTCATAGAGTTTGATTACGGATGTCCGTGTATTGCGCGTAAACTCCGAAATGTCATAAGAGTCCCATGAAACATGACAGGATCCATCGTGCCATATGTTCTCACATTTGGATTTATTACCATGTCAGATCGGCTAGATGCAAAGAATGTGTGGAAAACAATTTAAGACACCGAAACGTCATTTTACTAGACATTGCATCCACAAAGGTTAGTCACATTAACTCACACAACTCGCTGTTTTACTGTGGTGTAGCTGGGTGGCTCTTTTGGATTGTCAGCCTGTTAAAACATTAACAAAATTTAACCTTTAAACCTAGCACTACGTTTTACTTTTATCAATCTTTTCGCAGCTTTTCTCTCTCTTAATGTGTGTCTACAAGAGAGAGATAGAAAGATGTTAATCCATTTATTACTTAAAGCGCATATTTTAATGTATCACAATCAGCATGCGTACAGTTTTCAATTGACTAGAAACAACTAGAAACGTTCGGAGGTTTGATATTTTCTGATAATGTCTGTCGTCAATAACAATGCTGTATAACAAACGTGACTGGCGCCATCTTGTGTCCATTCAGCGACTGTACTGAAAATGACTACTCGTCTTGTTGCCAGGACAATTGTTTTTTATTTTACATTATAATGGATTATAACGTAACAGGCTGGATGTATCCCTTACATCTCATATATTTTGTCTAAATAAAAAAATAGTTTTTTTAAATATGAGATTTTTTTTTTTTTTTTTTTTTAATTTTATAAGACATAAAATGACTTGAGACTCGACTCGGACTCGTGGCAAAAGACTCCAGAATTGACTCGGACTCCAGTGATAAAGACTTCAGACTTGACTCGGACTCCAGATGAAAGACTTGTGAACGTCTCCGATGCGTATTCCAGTGAATATCCCAGCGTGTTCCATTCTCTTCACTCTTTAGCATATCAAGCAACACATAAACATTTTAAAACTGTAGTTTAAAATGAATGCTTATATTTATGCTTGTATTCATGGGGAGTTTATAGATCCTGCCATTTATTTATACTCTCAATTTGAAAACATTAGACTATGTAAATTTATTTGCCTGTTATGCTGTCATTATAAATAAAAAGATGCAACAGCAGTAATGTTTTTTTTTACTCAGGAGGTTTAGAATTTTTTTATGCTTTTTTAATTGGTTAGAATGATTTTTACATGCTATATTCATTACCTTTTTGTTTACCTTATCAAAGATTTTATTTAAAAAAGACACTTTAGTGACCCTGCACTATACGTTTTTACACTCTTTCAGACTATTTATTGATAGAAGTGTGTTTTGTTTTGTATGTAAGGAGGGAGTGAAATTGCAAAAAATACAGTATTTAAAAAGTGTTAAATAAAACAGTTTGTTCAGTTCAGTGCTGTTATAATTGTCAAAATCAGAAATAAAAACAGTAAATAAATATCGGTTCTATATATCGGTTATCAGGCACATAAACATGCAAATAATTGGTATCGGTATCGATTATAAAAAAATCTATATCGGTCAATCTCTAGAAGCGATCTATACCATCTATGTTTTGATCATCATTCTGAATCTGCATGTAGTCTTTAAAAACATGAGTTTTTTTTTAGCTTTTTGGTCAAAATGTTGCTTTTTTTAATGAAACTTACCCACATTCAAGTGTTGATATAAAAGAATGCATGAAGCTAGAATAAAAGAGGTCGACTGATAGTGGATTTTACTGATAACTAGGTTGGACCACGCTTGCCAATAACCGATTAATCGGCCAATAGTTTTTAAAATGGATACTGGATTAAAAAAAAATAATAATAAAAAAAACATAACACTCTAAGTAAAACAGTGTACACATTATTTAAGGCTATTTCTATTTGTAAAGATATTGATATATGATCTGACAAGTAAGCTTCATTCATAATGCTTTCCCCGTTGCGAGCATGTGCGCTCCTCTAAACTGTCCGGGTGCTGCACTGCTCTTGCATTCGACTGCTGTCGCCTTTGTTCTGACAATATCACGTTATTAACAACCCTTTAGAAAACTTAACTCCTTTGTGGATCCTCCTGCTCTGCTTGTTCGTCTGCTTCATGTTACTTTGACAAATCACAGTGTCTCAGTCTCATGCACACTGCACGTGAGTTAACCACGGCCACTTATTTACATGTCACGGTATACACGGAATAACAAAATCTGTTACGGTTGACATTTTATTCCACGGTAACGATATATACCGCCATACCACCCAGCCCTACTCACAATGTTATTACCAATAAATTGTAGACACAATGTACAGTAAGCAAGCTATATGTTGTCCAGTGAGAGCGGGTGAGGTAATGTGACGTTGACCTGTGAATGCAAATACAATGGCTGAATTGCGTTTACACTACACTGAGATCCGTCATAATGCATCCTCGACTACCTCTGGACTAGGACTCACTGGTCAGTAGGGTTGTGCGATATCACAATTTTAGATTGTGAACAATTTAAATGTCTCCATGATCTGCTTTTGAAGAGAGATTGTAGTATCGTGCTACAGTGCACATTCTATCAGTACAAAGAGACATACAGTGCATCCGGAAAGTATTCACAGCGCTTCACTTTTACAGCCTTATTTTAAAATGGATTAAATTCATTATTTTCCTCAAAATTCTACAAAAAATACCCCATAATGACAACGTGAAAGAAGTTTGTTTGAAATCTTTGCAAATTTATTAAAAAAAACAAAAAAAACACATGTACATAAGTATTCACAGCCTTTGCTCAATACTTTGTTGAAGCACCTTTGGCACCAATTACAAGCATCAAGTCTTTTTCAGTATGATGCTACAAGCTTGGCACACCTATTTTTTGGGCAGTTTCTCCCATTCTTCTTTGCAGGACCTCTCAAGCTCCATCAGGTTGGATGGGGAGCATCGGTGCACAGCCATTTTCAGATCTCTCCAGAGATGTTTAATCGGGTTCAACTCTGGGCTCTGGCTGGGCCACTCAAGGACATTCACGGAGTTGTCCCGTAGCCACTCCTTTGTTATCTTGGCTGTGTGCTTAGGGTCGTTGTCCTGTTGGAAGATGAACCTTCACCCCAGTCTGAGGTCCAGAGCGCTCTGGAACAGGTTTTCATCAAGGATGTCTCTGTATATGGCTACATTCATCTTTCCCTCGATCCTGACTAGTCTCCCTGTTCCTGCCGCTGAAAAACATCCCCACAGCATGATGCTGCCACCACCATGCTTCACTATAGGGACGGTATTGGCCAGGTGATGAGCGGTGCCTGGTTTCCTCCAGAAATGACACTTGCCATTCAGGCCAAAGAGTTCAATCTTTGTTTCATCAGACCAGAGAATTTTGTTTCTCATGGTCTGAGAGTCTTTCAGGTGCCTTTTGGCAAACTCCAGGCAAGCTGTCGTGTGCCTTTTACTGAGGAGTGGCTTCCGTCTGGCCATTCTACCATACAGGCCTGATTGGTGGAGTTCTGCAGAGATGGTTGTTCTTCTGGAAGGTTCTCCTCTCTCCACAGAGAAACGCTGGAGCTCTGTCAGAGTGACCATCGGGTTCTTGGTCACCTCCCTGATTAAGGCCCTTCTCCCCCGATCGCTCAGTTTGGCCGGATGGCCAGCTCTAGGATGAGTCCTGTTGGTTCCAAACTTCTTCCATTTACGGATGATGGAGGCCATTGATGATGTGCTCATTGCGACCTTCAATGCTGCAGAAATTTTTCTGTACCCTTCCCCAGATCTGTGCCTCAATACAATCCTGTCTCGGAGCTCTACAGACAATCCCTTGGACTTCATGGCTTGGTTTGTGCTCTGACATGCACTGTTAACTGTGGGACCTTATATAGACAGGTGTGTGCCTTTCCAAATCATGTCCATCAACTGAATTTACCACAGGTGGACTCTAATCAAGTTGTAGAAACATCTCAAGGATGATCAGTGGAAACAGGATGCACCTGAGCTCAATTTTGAGTGTCACTTTGAATACTTATGTACATGTGTTTTTTTTTTTTTTTTTTTTTTTTTTTTTTTTTTTAAATTTGCAAAGATTTCAAACAAACTTCTTTCACGTTGTCATTATGGGGTATTGTTTTTAGAATTTTGAGGAAAATAATAAATTAAATCCATTTTGGAATAAGGCTGTAACATAATAAAATGTGGAAAAAGTGAAGCGTTGTGAATAATTTCCGGATGCACTGTACATTCACATCACATTTAGCAATGCAGCGGCAGGGTTACACACACATGACATTGCAGTTCTTTGCAGTCCCTAAAGTTTATTATTTGCATGCATTATAAAGTCTTGCCAGTTAAGCTTTTTATTCACACACTGTTCTTACATAAGCTTTTCTGAGCGCGTACACCTGAAGTGCAAGCACACTAAAAGCCTGTCAAACAGCATATAACTAATAAACTAAAGTGATAGTTCACCCAAAAATTACAATTCTGTCATCATTTACTCACCCTCAAGTTCCAAACCTGTATGAATTCCTTTCTTCTGCTGAATACAAAAGAAGATATTTGAAAAATAAGATAAGAAGAAAACAACAAAATTACGAGTGGCCTTCCAGTGGTGGTTAAAAAAAGAGAAAAACAATGTAACACAAATTTCAGTAACCAAATTGTTGATGGACCCCATTGACATCCATAGTATTTTTTCCCCATACTATGGAAGTCAATGGGGTCCATCAACTGTTTGGTTATCCGTGTTCTTTGAAATATCTTATTTTGTGTTCATCAGAAGAAAAAAAATTCATGCAGGTTTGGAACAATTTGAGGGTGAGGGTGAGCAAATGAGAACACAATTTTAATTTTTGGGTGAACTGTCCCTTTAGTTGTTGTTTTTTTCACATCTTATTGCACTTTAACTGTCAAATGAATACAAGGTTTTCATAAACGCAGTCAGTTATGTCTTTAGTGAACGTAAAAATTTGGGAAAAAATCGGATGTTTTTGTGTATTAGATCCGTGCATTCGGTCTTAAAGCGACCGCAGCCTAATAAACCTACTGCTTGTCATTGATGTTAATCAAATAACAAAAGGCAAAGAGAAAATCACATCATGCTCTTCACTGAATAACTTAACTGTCTTTATAAGAATCAATGTTTCATTCATAAAATGAAGTCTACGTAGTTTTATTTTTTACTTTTGTTTATTAAATTTCTTATTCAAATGCTACTTAAAATTTAAGCACTATTTGTTTCATTTGTATTGTATGTTGTATTTGTCTTATTTGTAATTTGCATCTTTGTTAATAAAGACAAAGTGTTTAATAAAGATAAAATAAGGAAATAAAATTATTGAAATAAGATTTTGGTCCACCTCTACTTTGGCCTCATCCTTTTTTCTTTTATATTTTGTTACCTTGTATCGCTAAGTTTTTAAAATAGGGAAATTAGTTTTGCTATACTACTCAGTGACTTGCAAAATAATATGAACCAACAACAACAAAAAAACAAAATTGTGATAAAATCATGGATGGTGAACCTCCCTGAAAAAAAAAAAAACGCGATTTTAATATTTTTGCTATATCGGCATATGCAGCCTATACATGAGTAACTCCGAAAGTGCTTGATTTGATGAATCAGATCACAAAACGATTTGGACCCTATTTACACCTTATTGCTGCTACTTGTGGCTGTATCCAAGAGACACAGACACACACACACGCATTTAGACACCAGAATCAAGGAAACAAATAAAAATCTGGGAAAGTTAACTGTGAATTCTAAAGGATATCTATTGATTTGAATACAGGAAACAGGACTGACAACCTTCTTCTGCTGCACTTTGGCTCATTTGGCTCATTTGACTAAAACTAAAAATCTAATTATTTGTCTTTTCAGATTGAACATTGCTGGCTTAGAGCCCTCTTGCACACGTCCAGGATTGATAGCTGGCTGATCTCTTTGTTGTTCTGCTGAGTAAGTTCCTCCTTCAGATAAGACTGCCCAAAGACTCCTGCTCTCCAACCTGTCAACATCTAAAAAGCCCTCAGCCAATCGCTGGGGCAAAACAGCATCACCATGGATACAGAGTCCACCTACTCTGGCTACTCGTACTACTCAGGCCGGTCGAGGGGATCTCAAAGGCACGGGTAAGAATTTCCATGAGGGATCTTTTTGTCTATCAGATGTTCAGTGGCAAGTTCTGAAGAGGCTACAGTGATATTCAGCAGGTCACTGGATACTGTCCTCCATTTTCATCTTATGAGATCATTGTCACTCTTTTGTCTTTGCCCTCTCATTCATCTTCCGTCTAATCTCTAGTTCCCTGTGTCACTTGCCACGTCTCTTATTCAGCAGATGGGCCAACATCTGGTTACTTATTATAAGGGTCACTCGGGGTCACTTTTGCCTAACACTTTAAATGTTTGACATGGAATGCAACACAAATTGGTCCAGCAGATCCACTCCCTCAAGTGTTATTCTCCCTCAAGTCTGTTGCTTTCACACTCTCATTCTTTGGTGTCACCACACTGAGAGATACATTTGGAGGAAAAACTGTATTTTTGACTTTGAGATTGCTCTGATTCAATTGAAACATTATTTGACCATTATTTTTACAATTCTGTTTGGTGATGCTAGTGGAGTTCAGCTTAAATTTTTGTTAATTATCAAATGAATCCTTCTGTGCACTGTAAACATCAGAATTTTAGAAAACGTAATGACAGGCCTTCATGCCTCTTAAGTTTACTCAACTTTAATTCTACAACCTCAAAATAATAATACTTTTACACACTATAGATCCAAGTTCACTAAGCTTGCATTTTGAAGTTTAATATACCACACATATTTAAATAAATATAGTTTAAATGTTTTATAACATTTTTGTATAAGATGTTTGGCATGTTTTTATATTTACATGTGTTATTTCATCATAAAGCAATGTGAAAATAGTTGAGATTATCTTAAAAGTGTGATTTGCATTATGGGCAACCCAGTCAGGTCAGTATAGTATAGTTGCATTAGTGATGTGAAAAGTATCTCTACTTCAGTACCAAGTTGAAACTAAAATTGTAAAAAATATAATGATAACAGCCTTGCTGCAGTACTCGTATTGCCAAGTACTAACTCAATTTGGTACCCATGCACTTTCTGTCTGACAGGGGACTGCTTTCAAATGCTGACATGCTGTGAAGAACAGTCACATCTTGTGCTATACGACTGTGCATGACTGCATGTGTCTGAAAGATCCACTACTTGATCAAAAAGCCCACCTTGCCAAGTATTAATGCAAACACAGTCGGTTATGTCTTAGGTGAATGTAAACAGGACAAAAATAATTCAATCAAGATATCAGCATTTAATTCTTCCTCTAATTTGAAGAAACATGTTACGGTAAATTTCAGATTTCTGCTTCCTAGATGATCTGTATATCTTACAGGTCCGGAAATTTGGCACGAGGTTGCGGGCATTGCGTACAATGTTAATGACTCCTGCAAGTGCCATGTTCCATAATGCAGGGAATACCCAGTCCCATTTATGTACTTGTCTTGAACTTTGACTCTTCATGGATTTAGTATAAGCTCGCAATGTGCGCTGTGAAAAAGTGTGTTGTGTTGAAAGTGTGTGGGACAAAACGCTTTATGTGGAAAAAAAATCTCACCATGGCTTAATGTAATAAACTGTGTATGGTTGCTCATTTAGGAATTAATAAGGCAGACCACGCAATCATGCACGGTGATATGGAGTAAAAGAACGTTCACTTATCTTAGATGTTGAATTTCAGAGGAATTCTGGAAGTATGCCTCAAACTCTTTCTGAAAGCATGTTGTAAAAGGCTACAGCAAACACTGACCAAGTATTTGAATGTTGAGCAGCAATCTCATTGGCTGCTTATGCAACAAAAACCAATCAGCTGCACCAAGTAGAGAACAATGTATTTGCTAGCAGATTGAGTTAAAGATCTATCAGCTTGCACCATCTAGAGCAGGGGTGGGCAATTCCAGACCTGGAGGGCTACTGTCCTGCAGAGTTTAGCGCCAACCCTGATCAAACTCACCTACCTGTAGCCTTCTAGTAATCCTGAAGACATTGATTAGCTGGTTCAGGTGTGTTTGATTAGGGTTGGAGCTAAACTCTGCAGGACAGTGGCCCTCTAGGACTGGAATTGCCCACCCCTGATCTAGAGTTTCATGACAGAACTTTGTATTTATCAAAATTGATTAAGATCTATCATCACCACCAAAATGTAATGTTTTGTTCTTGCTGTTTAAACATTTCTCATAGCCTAAAATATGATCTTATTTTATTTCATATATCAGCCAACCTTTAAAATGGTTCATCCTGAGAAAAAAAGGTTTTTCAGTGCATACACAATGGTATAACTATTAAATACACTTGTAGTTGTAGTTAAATGTGCTCAACTATTAGTGAATGCTGTGATCATGAAGTGCATGTTAGTCATTACACTGATAATCTGTGAGCCATACCAGGTTAGGTGGGAGTAGACTGCATTTGAAACATGAAACTGGTTATCCTGGTTTCACCTTTGTCACCCTGCCAAGTTTTGATTCATAGTTGCAAGCAACTGGAGAAACCGTACAAACTCACTAATGCATGCTGTCAGATCTCACACACACACACACAAATGTGCATGCTTACTTACACACAATGCACATGTGCAGTGCAACACGGTAAGAATTATTTACTGGCTCCACATACTATTGCATGACAATTTTTGAGACAGAAGGTGGTTTCGACTGACTCAAATATGAAATAACTTGTCACCAAACTGGTATAGCCCATATATTATCAGTGACTTACATGCACAAAATGTTCCTTCAGATTCTGCAGCATTACATAACATCATTATAAGCCATCATTACATTTAATCAGCAGTCATGTAATTATTATAGATAATAATTTGCTTTTGGCTTTTTTTAGATGCTTGAATTTTACTAATTTATTGATTTGTATGGCAGTTTTTTTTTTTTTCAGAAATCAGACTTCAGAGCATTTTAACATTTTGATTTAGTATCATATTTCAAAAAGGTCTGAAAAAAAAATTAAGTACATTTAATGTGTTCTGTCAGCAAAAAAATGGGGGGTTGCTTATGGTTCCAGCCTGGGGCCAGATTCGCAAAACATTCTTGAGAATTTAATTCTTCTTAACTGCCAATTTCTTCTTATTTTCTAATTCTTATCTAAAAAAAGATAAGAATATTTGGTATTCCCAAAAAACTTTTCTTAAGAATGTTCTTAAAAATCATTGTAAATTATAACCTCCAACCTGTCTTAAATACCAAAAAAGTAAGATGTTTAATGAATTTATTGGGTTGTTTCAAATATTAAGCATTACAACATAACACTAGCTAGCTAAATATAATACATATTACTAGTAGCACCATGAATGTGGGCGAGTACTTTGAAGTGACACATTTGCGCATAGATGATGCGCTTACTCAAGCTAGAACTAGCAAGGCAGCACAACACACACATATACAGGACTCATTCACTCTAGAGAGAGCACAAGAAAGATGAAGCTCAAATCAATTTTTTAACTTGACACGACGCATTAAAAACATGACGCTGCTGAGTGATTAACTCCCGTCAAGCCGGTTGCAACGAAAATAGTTTGCACGCTTTCATTCAGCGAATCTTCAGCAATACTCGCCTTTAAATCAGATAACACCTTTCATTTTCTTCTTAACTCTTATAGGTCTGTACAATTTTGGGGCCCTTTAGAAGTTTTGACATGCTCTGACATTTGTGCTTTTTTCAGTTGCTTATAAACATATTAATGGCAAAAGTGTCATTACACTATTCAGCACAAACTGGGCTACAATAATATGTGAGCAACATGTATGTACGTGCTTGTATTTTCGAGAGAATAACGTTTATGCGTGGTTTTTGAAAAAAATAAATGTAAGCCACTGAATTAAGGCCACAAAACACAGTAGATATGTGTCCACAAGACTTTTGACTGATGGATTTTGTTGCCTAGAGTTTTTGCTTCAAACTGATGTGAGAATCATTGTGCCTGCTCATTCACATAAAACAATATATTGATTTAAATTTTGTAAGACACTTTTTTTTTTTTTTACAAAGGCCATATGCGAGGAGGCGTGAACGATCTTGAATAATGATGTGATTTACACCTGAGAGGACAAAAGAACGTATAATGAGCCGCATAATGAATGAGCCTTTGAGTCAGGTGGGCTATGTGAGAGGGAGCTAAGAAAAAGGACAAAGGAAATATATTTTGTTGTAGTTTATTTAGAATATAGTTAATATAAAGTGAGAGCCAAAGGCACAATGTCCTATGTATCAGGTCACCTATGATTCTCAAATCTGTGAGATAAAAGAAAAAAAAAAAAACATCTGTGAGGATACTGATAACAGGATCAACTATTGTATTAACCTTAATACAGTGTCCACTCTTAACAGAAAACATGGTTGCTGATATTGCACAGCATGTGAACAAAATTTTGTATAGGCCTATTATATTTCAATTATATACAGTACCGGTCAAAAGATTGGACACATTACTATTTTTTATGTTTTTGAAAGAAGTCTCATGCTCATCAAGCCTGCATTTATTTGATCAAAAATACAGAAAAAACATTAATATTGTGAAATAATATTACAATTTAAAAAAATGGTTTTCTATTTTAAAATACTTTAAAATCTAATTTATTTTGGTGATGTAAAACTGAATGTTCATCAGCCATTACTCCAATCTTTAGTGTCACATGATCCTTCAGAAATCATTCTTATATGCTGATTTATTTTCAATGTTGGAAACTGCTGTACTTAATATTTTTTTATAACCTGTGATACTTTTTTCAGGATTTTTGGATGAATAAATGAAGTAATGGCTGATGAAAATTCAGCTTTGCATCACAGAAATAAATGATATTTTACAGTATATTAAAATAGAAAACCATTATTTTAAATTGATGTTTTTCTGTATTTTTGGTCAAATAAATGCATGAGCACGAGAGTTTTCAAAAACATTAATTTGAATAGTAACGTGTTCATTCATGAGACGCGCTCCAGTTCACGTGCAATGCATGATCGCGCCAGCGCCTATTATAGGCTATTGTATGCAATATTTGCTTCTTATTTATTAAATCCAGGCAATTGGCTGATGAAACATTGATTAAAATTAAGATACAATTTATACAAAACGAAATTCACTTTAAAGAAAGGCTTTCTACAAAACAAAACTTGATGAAGTGGTCAAAATTATGTCTGACCCACTCCATGGCTCCCGACATATTGCGCATCTTATGATGTGTCCTTTCTTACTCATGCTGTTCACTTTTCATAATCAACATAGATGAAATTAAAAAATAACATTAGGCTATAATATTTAAACATAAATATGAAACAAAATACGTTTTAATGGCTACAACAAGTAGCCTATCGAACACAAAACGTTTGACTGGTACTATATTTATAGCATCTGAGCAGAAATTTGTGAACAAAAGCTTTATTGATGTGACACTAGGCTATTTTACAATAAACACTTCATAATCTGTCCAAAACAGACCAAAGAAATCTTGTCTAAACAGTCTTACGTCTATGACATTTTATGTTGCAGCAGGATTCATATTTAAATGGTCTTTTTGCGGTTTAATATTCACAGACACTAACAGAATAAACTTACCTCACAATCAGTGGCTGAATCCGTTGCTCTTAGAAATAAACAGCTTTTCTTCTGAGGTAAATTATTCCAGGATTATTGCTCATCGCATCTCAAACGATGTAAAGTACATGCTCTAATCTTGATGATGTGTTTTTTCGAGTTTATGTGGGCGGGGATACTCGCATGGACCGCGTCAGTATTTGACTTTCAAAAGAACGCGCGCTTCGTGGGCGTGGCCGCATTAACACTTAATAAAGAGGCTGGCGAACGACTGACATCTCTCTCTTTTCAAACAGATTACATAAACAGAGAATATTTGTTTTCGATTTGATTTACATTATTTAAAACCTGACATTTCAACGTTTCTTTAGACATGCCTCATGTTTGTGTGACAAGTATTCACTAAGTTACAGTTCAATTTCTAAAGAGTATCAGAATAGACTTCATTGAGATAGAGGCTGCAGATCGTGCATCATGTTGGTTTTCTTTATTTTGCAAAAAGCACAACATTTTGTTTTTATTGTGAGTTTACACAAATAAAAGTAGAAATTTAACAGATTATAATGATGTATAACACTTGCCTGAATGACCAAAATCGACTGAGTATTTTGAATCTCTTTCGCACTGATAAGAAAATAAAAACGAGGTGAAGGTGCTGGCGCCTTTGCCGACTTAAGAGAGTTAAAGGGGACCTATTTTGCCCCTTTTTACAAGATGCAAAATAAGTGTGTATGTGAAGTTTTAGCTTAAAATACCCCACAGATCATTTTTATACCATGTTAAAATTGCCACTTTTTGGGGGTGAGCAGAAACGTGCCGTTTTGTGTGTCCCTTTAAATGCAAATGAGCTGGTCATCCCGGCCCCCTTTCAAGAAAAGGCCAGAGCTTCAAGAGCTTGTGCTTCAGCATACCACCAACAACAAAACAGGACAATCTCACTCACTGAAAATGTCAGAAACTGTCAGTAGCGGTGTTCAGCCTTATATGTTCGAACCGGAGTTTGCGCACAAAACGTTGGTATTGACCCATCTGTCAGAATCAACCCTTTTGAAAATCCAGTGTAGAAAAGACCCTCGTTTGTGAAGCAGTCAGGTGCAAAATGATTGCCGCAAACGTATAAGACTTTACCGATTTTCTTCGGGACATTTCCTTCGAAAATGAAATTTAACTATGATGTCCTCAGAGATTCAGATGGCGGGAGACTATTGAGACTCTTAGGGTGTTTTTACACTTGGTCCTTATCAGGGGTCTGAGCGTGGTTCGTGTGATTTTTTTTTTTTTTGGTCCATATGTGAACACTCCAAACGATTTCAGACCCCTTTAAAGCGAACCGAACCGAGACCATCTCGGGAGGTGGTCTGGGTACGATTCGATTTAATCTTCTGGTACAGTTCGCTAAAAACGCGCAATCTGAACACAAACTGCTCTGGGCTCACAAATTCCAATGTAGTTTGGTCATCAGATTCCTCCGTACAAATCGGCTGTTCATCATGGCTTCTTCTGGCAGATCTCTACAAATTATTCGTTGTAAAAACTGCTTGATTTATTTACTGCTTGTATTTTACACTGACTTGGATATGACAACTGTTGCTTTTCGTAGTCTGTTGTAGCCTTCTTCTTCTTCTTCTTCTTCTTCCTACTACTCCTCCTCCTCCTCCTTCCTACTACTCCTCCTCCTCCTCCTTCTAGCTTCAACTCCCCTCCCACCAAATATTGGCATTATCCGGATCTTTAAGCAGAAGTCACTGGATGAAATATTCTGAATGATGTCAATCCACAATCTGACTTGTGATGCAGCCTGAAATTAAACCACACCATGTGCGTTTGTCTGCTCAGATGTGAACCGGACCCCTGACTGAGCCTGGTTTCTCCCAATGTTTTTTTCCCCCTCCATTTCTGTCACTGATTGAGTTTGAGTTCCTTGCCTCTGGCTTGATTAGTTGGGGACATGTAATATTCTGCAATATTATTGACTTGAATTCACTGACACTTTTGGATGAGAACTGAACTGGACTGAATCAACACTGAACTGATTTCAACTGAATATAGTTTTTTTTTTTTTTTTTTTTTTTTTACAGCAGAACTGAATTCTGTTTGCATCATTACATAATTATTTTCCTATTTATCACTGTAAAGCTGTTTTGAAACAATCTGTATTGTGTATAGCACAATATAAATAAAATCACTTTACTTGAATTCTTCCATTCTTGAATCTATGGCAGTCTATAGTACTGCTTGCGGGAAAGTTATGAAATTTGGCACACAGATAGAGGACACCATTAACCACATCAGATCTGGAGTATCTATCTCAAAGCGGCACCAACAGCTCAAAGTTTCACTCATGTTTACACTAACAACTTTTGAACATAAAGGCTAGAAAAAAAATTAAATCTGATTCCTGATCCCTAATCATAAGCATGACCTGAGGCTATTTGTAGAGTTTCAGCACGGAACCACCTTCTGGTCAGGATATATGAAAAATGGCTGTTTTTTCTGAACAGTTTGCCCCAAGAATTATAAAACTGGTCTTTTTTGAGTTGGTGCAGCATAACAAATTCAGCCATTTTGAATTTTGTTGTAAAATGCTATATTTTATGCATTAGCATATAGTTAGAAAATTTGGTATGTGTCATTGGCACCATGCCCTAAAAGGACTGAAAATGTTTTGGGGCCGTGCCACCTTGTGTTCAGAATTTATAATGAAATTTAAAAAAAAAATGCTAATAGCTTTTGATTTATTTTACCTATTTTAATGGCAAAATTTAACTGGTCTTGATAAATTCCCTGAGAACAATTACGCCATATTTGGTTGAAATTGCTCTCCGCCATTTTGAATTTCTTTGAAAACTTTTTTTGACCTCCTCCTAGACAGTTGGTCCAATTTTCACCAGATTCATTCAGTGTTTCCCATTAATGACCCTGTGCCGCCACTGTTTCATAATGAACTGAAAATGTAAAACATAGCCTAACATAAAAGGTCTCTAATGTTGTATTTTGTATTTATGCCTTTATAAAACAGCAAAAGACAGTGATTTAATTAAGGGAGTCTGTTTGTGCTGCGCGCACTTTGCACTCTTGCAAGTGAAGAAATTAGGATGAAAGTATTGCAATTTCCCTATACTGTAGTGTAAAGTAAAATATACTTATGAAATATTAATTTTCATTTATTTTACAGTGCATTTGTTTTACAATATATGGATATTACTGTCATAGGAATAATTCTATAAATTAACTATAACTATAAATCCCCCGAACCCCCCTAGAGGGACAGATGTCCACCCAACATAGCTTTACAAAATCCTGTGGGAAAAAACTGATCATTTTATGAACTTTACTCCAGCCTAGTAAAACAACGTTCCTTTTAAGTCAGTAAAGCTGTTAAAGCCAAATTAAAATGTCATTGGACAAACTAGATTTGGGCTAAACCCTGAATATTTCTGAATATAGATTTTTTTTTTTTTTTTTTTTTTTTTTTTTTTTTTTTTTTTTTTTGCTTTAACCCCTGATTACTGTCAGATTATATCTTAATTGTTGGTGATTTTTAATGTTCATATTTGTTGTCCTGGGAAACCTTTGGTCAAGGAGTTTTCAGACTTAATGGACTCATTTAATTTTATCCAGCATGTCTCAGGCCCTACTCATGAGAAAGGACTTACTTTGGACCTTGTTTTTTCCCTAGGTGTTGATGTTAATAACTTTTGCATTTCTGATCATAATTTTTAGTATGAATGTGCTGAGTGAAATGAGGGTGAGGCATGTTTGTTCCCGTGCAATTACTTCTTCAACATCCCAGGATTTTGGTAAGATTTTTAGTACCTTTTCTGGTGTATCATGATTGGAGTCTGCACCTACAGCTGATCCAGATGAGTTGCTTTCTGTTTTTAACTCTGTTTGCTCTGGCTTAATGAACATAATCATCTTGTTAGCTAGCAGTGTAGGAAGGAAGAAAAAATAAAAATAAACTACTAAAAATAAAAATAAATTACTGGTCTCTCATCAGATTTTACGGGTTTCACTTCTTAGGTTTCAAAAAACTGTAAAGGATGCTAAAGCGGCCTATTTTTCAAATATTATGTATTATATACCTAAAATTTTGTTTCAAACCATTAACAGGTTAATCCTACTGCTGTCACTATACCTCCATCCACAGAATGTTGTGAGAAGTTTTTAAGTGTCTTCACTGGAAAAATGAAAGACAATTAGGTCAAGGTTTTGTGTGTTAGATGGAAAGGTAGGAGATGACTCTTTTAGTGTAAACACTTTTGATGAGTTTGATTTGGTTTAGTTTACCGATATAAGTTGAATTATTGCTCGATTGAAACATTCAGCTTCCAGTTGGGATATTTTGCCCTCAGGTTTGCTTGGGGAGCTGATTTTATTGGACTGAGTACATCAATTGTGAACAGTAGTCTTTCTACAGGTATTTTTCCATCAAGTTGTTGTTCCGCCTCTTCTTAAGAAGTCTGCTTTGGATCCTTTAGATTTCACGAATTATCGGCAGATATTTCAAAGATGGCTTGTATTTCAAACATATTGGAGAAAGTGGTTCTAACACAGTTGAGTTATTTTTTGGCTAAAAATGATATGCTTGATGTTTTTCAGTTTCAGGGCAGGACATAGCACTGAATCAGCTTTATTATGGGTTACCAATGACTTGTTACTCATTGGGGACTCGGGTAGTCAAGGAGCTCTAATTATGCTCGAACTTAGTGCAGCTTTTGATTTAATAGATCATGATATTCTCATTGAGCGCTTATAGCATGTTGTGGGTCTGCGAGGGACCGTTTTAAAATGGTTTTCCTCTTATTTGAAGAAAATCCTTTTCAGTGAGGATTGGGGAATTCTCTTCCTCTGTAGTTCATATTGACTGTGGAGTTCCCCAGGGCTCCATTTTGGGGCCTATTTTGTTTTCTTTATTTTTGCTGCCCTTAGGGCTTGTCTTTAAAAGACATGGTATCTTTATGCTGATTATATTCAGATTTACTTGCCTATTAAATCTGGAGGATCAACTTCTCATTCATCTTTGTTATTATGTCTTGAAGGTGAAGTGCTGGTTAGAGCAAAATCGTCTCCAGCTAAATATCATAAATATCATTTTTGGGCCAAATGATAGTGACTTAAAAGATGTCAACAAATGTGCGGCCCCAGATAAGGAATCTGGGTGTAATTCTGGGTAAAAAATTGGTTTTTTTTTTTTTTTTTTTTTTTTTGAGGACTATTGCAAAAACTTTTTTTTGTCTGCTGCTGATCTTGAGACAGTGATTCACGCATTTATTTCCTCCCGCTTGGATTATTGTAACAGTTTATTTGGGAGTAAGTCAGTCTCTTATTTAAAAATTACAATTGGTCCAGAATGCGGCTGCAAGGCTCCTCACAAGCACAAAGATAAGGGAGCATATTACCCCAGTATTGGAAAAACTGCACTGGCTTCCGGTTAAATACCCGATTCATTATAAGGTGTTGCTCTATGTCTATAAAGCTGTCCATTCTGTTCATTCATCAACTGAAAACAGCATAGGCAAAAAGATTGATTCTTGGGAAGAATTGATATCAGTTCATAAAAATGAAAAATGTTTAAAATCGAGAAATCAATATTTTTACCCAGCCCTAGTGTTGTTCATATTTGCCTATTCAGGCACAAAGGTCATGTTTTAGTGGCCTCTACTGTCGCTGCGGGGGAAAAAACTAAACAAAATAAACATTCATCTGATTCATGTGGTGTTGAACATGAAAAGTGACCAAAATTTTGTTCAATGAAAATGTGAACGAAAACAAAAGCTATTCAATGTCTTCACAACAACTATAAATCATCAACGTATTGAAGCAGAGTATTACTGTATGTTTCAGGGTTTAGCAGTAGTGAAATTCACAGAGATAGAAGCATTACGGACGAACAAACTTTTAATAAACACTAGGAACACAGAAGTACTACACACAAAGAACGGAGGCAAACAAAGGTTTTAAACACACAGAGAGTAATCAAAGGAAAAACAGAACAGGTGTAGAACTAACTAACCAAGGAAACAAACAAGGAAATGACTGCAGGGAGAACCAATTTAAAACACACTGAAACTAAACATAACTGCTACAGTATGATGATATAAGCATTTTTGTTTTGTGTGTTTTTAGCAGATATTGTTAAAAAAGTATCACAATTTTCATATAACCAAAATCAAAAAACGCTGAACCTAATTTCAGGGAAATATGATTGAATTTAGAGCAATCACTAAGTGGCAGTTTTGCATCACTATCAGTAGTTTCATTTCAATCAGTAACCCCTGCTCACGCCCGTACTCTGGAGAAAGAAAAAAAAAAAAAAACGTTTAGACCCTGACTGATTATAATCAAACCTTTCTAATGACCACTTCCACCCCCCCCCCCCTTTCTTTAAAGTTTCTTTTACCCATTCGCCTGCTGGAACATGCGGATAAGAATGTGTCTGTATAGTTTAACCTGAGAAAATGTTAGTTCAACAGAAAAGAGAGGGAAATGCTGTCACTTTAGACCCTTGAACCAGTCTCTTTTGTGATCTGCGTTGCAATTTGTCCAAAAGGTTTCTGCCCACTAGATTTACCAGTAATGTAGATGACAATTGGTGAGTGCCACCGGTAGTACTTTATTTTAATGTCCTGTTCCGCATGTAAATAATATGTACTTATTATAGTAATTACAATAACTGGGTAATAACCTGAACCTACCCCTAAACCTAACCTTAACCCATGTAGTTTTACATTACCATGTACTTTCTTAGGTAAGTACACTGCAAGTACATGTGCTGTAAAATAAAATGCAACCGTGTCACCTAGAGATGTGAAGTAACAGGATCATGGAATGGCATTCCGGATGCTCCATATGTTGTCCTAAATTGGCTAGATAAAGGTCCATGGAGCAATCTTTGGGCAGTGATGACAGAGGAAGTAGCTTGTGTGTTAAAAGAAACACCAGTGGTATATTCATTATAGTCAATGTGATGTATTGGCTTAAATGGTTCCACTTAGCTGAATAACTTTTCCTGTTTGGTTGAGGGGTTGAATGTTTTCATTCTGTTGGTATTGAAATCCTCCAGGTTGCCGTGATCTCTGCTAGTGGCTGGGAGTTGTGGTGGATGAAGAAGCTCCTACTCAGAAGTAGGGGAATTACAGTTAAACCACATAAAGAGATCAGACCAGGAGTCAAAGTTGAAGTAATGAGTTTAGGTATAGGGGTGCAAAACCACCACAATACAGTAACTATTCTAGTTTTCAGCCGTTTGTTCACTTTGACCCATTATTATTTGTTGGTTTAAATCAAGGATTTACATGGTTGCACCACATGATCACATTAATAATGACAGGGAATATGCTAAATACTGGATTTTTTTTTTTTTTTTTTTTCTTTTCTCCAATTACATTGTCACAATATAGGATAAAGATGACAGGAGAGGCACATTATCTGTGGCAACATAGATTAAAAGCATAACTAACATGACACAAGCATCTAAGAATGAATTTCATCTTCAAAGTAGGTGAGAAATTAGTCATATTTTTAAAGGTGCAGTGTGTGAATGTTAGCGGCATCTAGTGGTGAGGTTGTGAATTGCAATCACCCACCGCTCACCCCTCCCTTTCGAACCACATAGAGAGGCTACGGGGGCCGACACAGGACAAAAATGTCGTCGTCGGAGAGAGCAGAGAGTGACTAGCGCTCTGTAGAGCAGTTTGTCCGTTTAGGGCTACTGTAGAGCAGTTTGTCCGTTTAGGGCTACTGTAGAAACATGACGGCGCAAAATGGCGATTTCACTGTAAAGGGGACCCGTGGTGTATGTAGATATAAATGGCTCATTCTAAGGTAATACAAACATAACGGTACATTATGTAAGGTCTTTATACACCACTGAAAACATAGTTATGTATATTATATTGCATTATCAATAGATCCTCATAAATACTACACACTGCACCTTTAAATCGTTCTTATTTGTCATCTCTGATTTTGGACTGTCTCTAAGTTTGTTGTAAGTCAATGTGCTGTGCCTATGTAGCGTCTAAAGGCTGTGTTACGTCATGGGAGATGTTACAACATACTCAGTTGAAAATGTCACCGCTCGCCACTGCTACTGTTACTAAATGAGGGTTGCTGGTTATGTTTTTAGAGAGACTGACATGGTGTGTTCACAGTATGCACATGGTCAGAACACCAAGAGCATTATATTTTTCTCTTTACAGGCAAAACAGCAGGATTTCCTGTTGCTGCCATTTTTACATTCATAACAATCCATAGTTTCCAATCCATTTCACGAGTTCACACTTACAAATAATCAGATCCGAGGGGAGGGCTCCAAGCTCGGAATTTGGCCCGAACCCAGAGTACTCCCCCTGTATCCCTGGCTGGGATAGGAACTAGCCAAGAGTGAGGAGTTCGGGGTGGCAAAGGGATGCAGAAAACTGTCGAGACACATAGGTGAGTTATATATCATAGGTCTCTTCTCGTGCTGATTGGGTAGATCGTTTTAACGTGTTCCTCTCTAACTTTGTTAATGAAACATATTTAGCTAGACCTTAAAAAGGCTTTAGACTTCAGGGGATTTCCAAATGGTCTGACACACAACACAGTTTGTGGATTCATTTATTTTATCCAGTGTTCCACATTTACATTTTAACTGATTACATTTATATAGCTTTTTTTCCACACTTAAAGCATTACAGATCTACCATCTACCTGCTCTACCATCACCAGTGTGCAGCATCCACCTGAATGATTGCAACAGAAGCTGCAAAGATGATGTAGCCAATCTGTTATATACAAGCCAGTGTGTATATGAGGATGATTAGAAGGCCATGATTCATAGAGGCCCATGAGTAAACTTGCGCACAGAGGTGGGATTCGATTCCGATATCTTTTCAAGAAACACCCTGGGATTTTTTTTCCAGAGAGTCAGGACATTGTTTTAACATCTCATCCAAAGGATGGGTGATAGCAGCTCTCATCATTACGATTATATTTCTTGTAGCTTTACATGTGCTGAGCCATGACACAGACACAGCCAGTCATGTTCTAATCCTCATGCCCTGCACAGATACTCCCGTGTATCTGTGCAGGGCATGAGGATTAGAACATGACTGGCTGTCTGCTCTGAGCATATGGTGACTGTGGGTATAAAGACAGCACAGCTAAAAGTTACTTTGGATTTATGTTTTTCCAGACTGCAGTGGTTTATGAAGTTTGGAGGTGGAGGGTGGGGGATCTGGCTTATGACAGGATGGTGGACTGAGTCCGAGGAGGTGCTTAGTGAATTAGAGGGAGGGGGCTATGATTTTATGGATCAAAGTAACAGATAGTTCAGTGTTTGAGTAGGAATCTATCAGGGTGACAGATAAAAAACTGGCCAATTGGGCAGTGCATCATGAGAAAGGCTGCATTTACACATGGTCACTTGCTTTTTGGTAGATCGTATTGCTGTCTGATTTACACATTTACACTTGGCCACATTAATGTGCCTACACTAGGCATGTGACGGTATCAAATTTTCATGTTGCGATTAATTGCTGAAGCTTTTATCTCGATATACGGTATTATCACGATTAGGCATGTGACGGTATCAAATTTTCATGTTGCGATTAATTGCTGAAGCTTTTATCTCAGTATACGGTATTATCACGATATTGAAATACGTTGTAAAAAAGTGTTGTCATACTTTAACAGGTTTAATATCTTTATCTTATGACAAAAAGAACTGAACATTTAAATACAATAAAGCAATACACAAAAATGTATACAAATGTTTCAAACAGATTAAGTGCAAAAGAATTATAAAGAACAATAGGTATCACTTTACAATAAGGTCTCACTAGTAGTTAATGTTAGTTAATGCATGTAGCAAATAGCTACATATAACGTCAGTTAAAAAATACAACTGTTAATGTTAGCTCAGGTCCATTAAATAATACAGTTACAACTTTTGATTTTAATAATGTGTTATTAATTGTTGAAATTTACATTTAACTAAGATTAATAAATGCTTTAGAAGTATTTTTCATTGTCAGTTTATTAACTAATGAATTAACTAATGTTAAATAATGGAGCCTTATTGTAAAGTGTGTGCCTGAACAATAAAGAATCAGAACATATTCAAACAATATCTAGGGCATGTAGTCCAGATTAAAATATAAAATGTTTAAGTTTGAAAATAAATAGTTTTCAGTGTTTAAGTATTAAGTATTTGGTGATGTGATGAGCACCGTAGCGAATACAGAAAACTGAATGGCTGTTTGAAACATTTAAATACTGTTTAGTAGGTGAGTCTGCTTTGTTTACGAGGTTTCCGGTGAAACGGCTGCATTTCTGCTGTTCCATCAGCGCCACCTGCTGTCAGAGAGTGAATGTGCATTTTCATTCAGCGCATCTCCTTCACTCGTTCAGCCATGCGCGTTGGGTTTGTTTACATCAGTGCAGATGCAGCATACAGCGGTGTTGTTCAGTTTAAACGGTAGATGGGTAAAGTATTCTTAAAATGCATTCTAAAAATCTGAATAATTTGTAATAAATAATTATTCACGGTATTTTGAAGTGACCACGATAACAATATCGTGCATGTTCATTATCGTGATATATCGTATTACTGTATACCGGCACATGTCTAGTCTAAACCAAATGTATATAAATCCTATCCACTATACCCACGCTATATACACATAATTGAATTCACATCCGTAGCAAAACTAACTAACCATTGCAAGTCAGTGCTAGGGGTGGGCAATATACCGGAAGACACGTTAAGAAATTTGTCAATCCGTAGATTTTTCTGATTTCTGATTTTTCTTATTGCGGTTACGCTTATGTGACATTGCCATGCTGCACCATCACAAAAGCTTGTCATTTGAATGTGTTTTTAAGCCTTGCGGTTTGAAGCACAATAAGCAGCGAAAAAGAACTTATTTCGGTATATGCATATGTACCCATGTGTATCAGTATAAGATCCCTGCATTCGGTCTTAAAGTGACAGCAGCCTAATATACCTACCTATAATATGTCATTACTCTTAATTAAACAACAAAAGACAACAAAAAAGGGAAATTTTAATAAGAATAGATGTATATTTAATTTACACAGTGAAGACTATGCAGTATTTTTGTACATTTGATTACTTTTATGTATACAATTTATGTAGTATTTCTTATTTCTAGTGCTTGAAGTTTTTCAGGTTGTTCTATTTCATTTGTGTCTTTTTGTTCTATTATAGTTTTACTTATGTTAGTTAGGCTAGTGTTAGTTTTTTGTGATATTACTATTGATGATGAATATTTTGACATCGTAAAAACCTAATTTTAAGCAAAAATAACTATATTGTGATAGGTATCATTATTGTGGGAAAACATTTTTTTGGTTATATCATCCCCATCCTAAGTGCAATGTCTAACAGAATTTAAATTTTTGTGTGAACTATTCCTTTTTTTTAAAGGAAAATGAATCTCCTTGACATTTACTGTTGTGTCCATGTTTCTCAGAGAGCGTAGCCGGGACCGCCACAAATCCCGAAGTAAGGGGAGCAGTCGCTCGGAGAAGTCTGTCACTATCAACGCTCCGACAGCAGAGCCACTGTTAGGAGACCAGTCAGTGAGAGGAGAAGAGGTTCAGGTGAGAGAGATTTACTATTATTTACAGGACTATATTGTGTAAAGGTTTTCAAACTGAGGTCCACTAACCCCATAGTGCTGTCTTATGTCAAGTTAGGGCAGTCACAATATTAGATTTTCATTACACAATTATCATGGCCAAATATAGCAATATCTATAGAAATGCTGGGGAAAAATACATATATAATATCATCAGTCAAACTCATCTTTAACTTCATTTTGTATTTTCTCATTTTTAGCCAATGAATCACTCAAAATATGAGTGTAGGGAGACAGAGGGTTTTAAATAAAGTATGGTGATCATAAATCAAATGTTTAAGGTAGCATGTCATACGATTAGTTAATCTGGGAGAGAAAACAATGTTTAATCAGTCTGTATAAAAAGTAAAAGCAAATTCTATAGAGGACAATTTTTTGTCACAACATCTCCAAAAATAAGAGGAATATTGTGCAACAAGCACCATGACAGAACTGCATTCAAACCAAGATTTTTACTGTCATCTATTTTAAGTCTACTTGGTCTGTTTTTAGGTAACCATAATTAAAACGTTGAACTCATTCACATAACTCTTTAACAGACAACAAATTTTTTAACCATATGGTGGAAAACAAGTTTCAATTCATACTGTGCCACACCTTCCAGTATATTATGCATTATGTCAACTGCATAGTTCTCAGAGGTTTCGAAGAACTTCAACGAATTAAGCAAACATTTTTTTTTTTTCACATCAAAACCTGAGGTCTCTGGATTTTCAAGTAATACATTGCAATAAACTGCATGTAAATCTTTTAAACAAAGTATCAAATTTGTGTCATCTTCAGTGAAAGTCAGTCTAAACAGTCTGAAAGTCACTTTTCACAGTTCGACAGCAATATGTTGCACTAAAAGACTCCACAAATCCAAATAGTCCAATATTTGTGAAAACAAATATTCTGTGTTTATGTAATCTGTTTGAAAAGAGAGAGATGTCAGTCGTTCGCGAGTGTCTCATTATCCTCTAATGCGCCACGCCCACGGAGCGCGCGTTCTTTTGAGATTCAAATACTGACGATCCATGAGAGCAGAGTCGACGCCCACATCAACTCAAATAAACGCATCAAGTGTAGTGCTATACTTTAGCTACATCGTTTTGAGACGCGTTTGAGACAACGGATTCAGCGCTGATTGTGAGGTAAGTTTATTCTGTTAGTTTTCTGTGAATATTAAACGCAAAAAGACCGTTTAAATATGAATCCTGCTGCAACATAAAATGTCATAGACGTAAGACTGTTTAGACAAGATTTCTTTGGCCTGTTTTGGACAGATTATGAAGTGTTTACTGTAAAATAGCCTAGTGTCACAGCAATACAGCTTTTATTAGCAAATGTCTGCTCAGATGCTATAAATATAGTACTAGTAAAACGTATTTTGTTTCATATTGATGTTTAAATATTATAGCCTAATGGTATTTTTTAATTTAATATATGTTGATTGTGAAAAGTGAACAGCACAAGTAATAAAGGACACATCATTTGATGCGCAATATATCAGAAGACATGGAGTTTGTCAGAAATTATTTTGACCACTTCATTAAGTTTTGTTTTGTAGAAAGCCTTTATTTAAAGTGAATTTCGTTTTGTATAAATTGTATCTTAATTTTAATCAATGTTTTTAATATATTTGCTTCTTATTTAATAAGATAGCATAGCAGACAATAGCCTTAGCGCTGGCGTGATCATGTATTGCACGCATGTCTCATAAATGAACCAACGCTGATAATGATATTTGAGTATTGTGTGTATCGGATAGTTTACAAAATCAAATGATTCAGAAAATGTTTGCCATTGAAATGACTGGGGAAAAAGTGTCCCAATCAACCTGAATTCACCCTATACTCTTTGAAATCATAATTGCATTGCATTTAAATCCCAAATAATTTACTTATAACATTCATCATTACCAATTATTCAGTTATTTGTATTTACTGAATACTGAATTGTGTTCAGTGTCACAATATTACTGTTTTTTTTTAGCATGAGACTTATTTAAAAAATAAATAAATAAAAAAAAAGTACACTGCCAAAAATGCTGCTCTTAGTATTTTTGTCTTGTTTCTAGTCTAAATATCTACAAATTCTTAAATCAAGATGCATTTACTAGATAAGTAAAATGACATAAGATATTTTTTCTTGTTTTGTTGAAAGTAAAATCAAAATGAAGTGAGTGTTTGCTTAAAACATGCAAAATTATCTGCCAATGGGGAAGAAAAATAATCTTGTTTCTGATTGAAATCTTGTTTCTTGTGTCTGTCCCAAACAGAAATAAGATTATTTTTCTTACCCCATAGAAAATTTTACTTATCTAGTAAACGAATCTTGATTTAAGAATTTTTAGATATTTGGACTGGAATCAAGGAAAAATACAAAATAAGAAGAGCATTCTTTGCAGTATAGTCAAATCTTTTGATAATTTAAAATATAATAGGCCTTTGTAATGTGCCTTTGTTGACTACATTCTAAATAAACTACAACAAAATATATTTCCTTTGTCCTGTTGCTTAGCTTTCTCAGTCACATACCTGAGGCTCATTCATTATGCAGCTCATTATGCGGTTCATTAGGAGTTCTTTTGTTCTCTCAGGTGTGAATCACAGCATTATTCATGATCATTCACGCCTCTTCGCATACGGCCTTTGTAAAGAAAAAGTGTCTTACAAAATGTAAATCAATATATTGTGTTGTGGGAATAAGTAAGCACAATGATTCTCACATCAGTTTGAAGCAAAAACTCTAGGCAACATCACCCATTAGTCTAAAGTCTTGTGGACACATATCTATTGTGTGTTTTGAGGCCTTAATTTTAAAACAAAAATTTTAGTTTTTTCAAAAACCACGTATACACATTATTCTCTCAAAAATACAAGCATGTACATACATGTTGCTCACATATTATGGTAGCCCAGTTTGTGCTGGATACAGTGTATTACACTTTTGCCATTAATGTGTTTATAAGCACCTGAAAAAAGCACAAATGTCAGAGCATGTCAAAACTTCTAAAGGGCCCCAAAACAGCTCAGACTCCTTATGTTTAAACATGGATTGAAGCATTTTTAGAACTGGAACATATACAAACTTATCTGTAACTGGGACTTAGATGTAGAGTCCTGTTGTTTTGTCTCAAAGTAATTCATATTGCACACCAAGAACATACTCAATGGGTTCAACTATTTCCCGCTCTGTAGTACTTCTGTCATTTAGCCTCAGTGTTAAAGATAGTGAAGGGATTATCTATGTCATCAAATACGGCTTCAACTTTAGCTAATTTCTTCACTACCCAGAACTGATGAAAAAATTGTCCCTCTCGTATGGCTTTGAATATCACTTACCAACTCCTCCATTGAAATGCATGCTGAAATGTAATGTTAGCAACTCTTGATGCTTGCCCTGTAAGCAACAACAGATCCACACATATCCTGCAACAGTTTTTTATGAGATAAAATTTGTTGATTCAAGCACTGCTGTATCGTGTTGTGCAGTTGAAGGTATGAGTTATCACTGACATTCAGCTCAAAAGTTCTTTCACAATCTCCACTGGACTCACCCTTATTCACACCCACATTGTGGACTGTCCAATCACCATGAACAGTGATTTAAATGTTTCTTAAAACCGGAATATGGGCCAAACACTGTAGAACATCCAAACCCTGCACATCGTAAATGCAGTTTAGATCCGTGTAGATGTTTCAAATGCCGACAAATCAGAGAGGAATTCCGATAAGGAGTTTTAAAAATAAAACATGTAAACATGCTTTGACTCTACCTTAAATCAGTTCTTTCCACTGAGAAATCTTGCCCTCAGTTTTCTGACTCTTGGTCATTCTTTGGAGGTTCCAACATCTATGTTGTACACTGCCGTTTGGATGAAGTTTGTCAGACTTTCGTGGTATGATGTGCTGAACACAAAGTGTGTCTTAAAGAGTGCTCAACGGGTCCCAGATAATGCCTGCTAAGTTCATCTTGTGGTCTGGTTTTGCTGCTAGATCCATCTTATGGCAAGGATGAGGTGAGGCGAGGATCTAAATGCAGCAAAAGTTTATTTTAGTAAAGACATAAACAAAGATATTCCAAACAGGGAGCGGAAACATAATCCTGACCAGGAACAAGAATGCAAACAGCAAAGGCAACAACTCACAAAGACTGACTAAAACACAGGGCTATGTACACAGGGAAACTAACAAGATGACAAGGAAACAAGAAACAATAACTAATCAGGGTTGCTATGGTAACAAACAATGGAACTATAACCCAAACAATGAAAATACATTTCAGGGAATACATTTCAAAATAAGTGTATTTCACTCAATACACAGAACCGGGATCATGACAATAATAAAGCACAACACTCCAAATTAAGATGCTGCATGTAGCATCAACGGTTGTTTTTGTCTTAAATTATGTTGTATAATTTGAAGATTTTAAGCAAAAAATAATTATTTCAAATAATTTCAAACATTTTATAAATGTTACATCAAATCAAGTTGGTTGTACACTATGTGGTGCTATGGGTAATTTTAGCTGTGCAATTGCCTGCACAATAATTTTTTCGCTGGCAAGAATTGTTTGTTAGCATGGCAACTGCTTGCTGGGTCATTACTGAACATTTCTTATGTGTAGTACTTCAGAAAGCTCAGGAAAGAAACTCTTTATTGTGCGATTAAATTTTCCTTGGCTGACGTTAAAGATTGTAATCTTACAAAACAGAAAACAGATCAGTCAAATAATAATAATTAAAAAAAATCAAGATTTATGCATCTCTAAGTATAATGAAATATTAAGGGCAGAAATAAATTGTCCTTGACAGTAAATGCTATGCAACAAGCAGCATATAAGTGCTGTGCAGTGGTATGACTAAAACCTTGTTCAAGAGGTCATAGTTGTGCTTTATCTTAAATAAAGCATGGATATTGACTAATTAGTATCCAAGGCAATTTATAAATAACGTTTACATAATTACAATGTCTCTAGAACAATCGCAGGAACAAAATGATTTTATAGCATTATAGTAAAATTGGGCACACCATCATCCAAACAGGCTATGAGAGTGACATTGCCTTGCAGCAGGAGTTCACTGCAGTAGCAGTAGCCATATCACTAAAAGTTATATTTTTTATTGAAAGATTAAATACAAAAATATGCAATAGAACCAAATTGAAGGCAAAATCATAGGAATTATCTAAGCAAGTTGAAGTTACCTAAGCCATCACTTCACTCAACCAGGAGTCTTTCGCACAGCTTGACTCACCACAAAAGTTGTAAATACCACTCATGTATAAATAAAAATGAAATGTAAAACGACATTTTGCATATGTATTTATATGAAAGCTTATCAAACTGATATGTTTAAATGTATATAACGCTTTTTACAATATAGATTGTTTCAAAGCAGCTTTACAGTGATAATAGGAAATGAATGGAAGAGAGATTGTTTTGGCTGTACAGCAGCTCTAGAAAAAAAGTTATTGTCCAGCTAAAGTAAGTTTTTGATTTGATTAATTTCCGTTGTAAAAAATCATTAGTTATTTACTTTGGGGCCACTTACACTACACCATTTTCAACCAAAATTAAAAAAAAACTCTCAATACGTTCCGGCAGCTCATCCGCATGGCAACAGTGCCTGGTGGCTAGAGAACGCAAACCTTGAAACAAGTTTTGAAACGATACCATTATCATCTTCATGTAAACTTAAAAAAAAAAGCGTGAATCTGTGAAAACGGTGATGGCATGCATGTAAGCATTACGTGTTTAGTCTATAGGCAAGCGCGTTTGACGTATGTGCGTAGGCGTGTAGTTTTTCTTTACAAAATGACTGCCAAATTACTTGTCTGGCATGCATAATACAGCGTTTCTTGTTGTTTCCGATAATTTTGATAACGTTTTCATCTGTACAGAGGGAAAGTGAAGTGAAGGAGGCTGTCACAGGGGAGAGTCTAGTTGACACGGTCTCTGCATTGTGGTTGTCTAGGCGCAGGTCCACCATCTGATCTGGATACGGCCTAGATCCGGCAGACTACTGTAAACCTTGGGATAAACAGAGAGACTAATAATAGCGTAGATGCCATTCTTCTTATGATGTAACAAGTACATCAGGTGTTATGGGAAGTGTTCCCGGTTCCGGCTGACCTAGTTAATGCAGGGGCACACTTTTTTATGATCTACAAAACAGACATTCACAAAAACAACAACATCATGTATTTAGCCTAATATAACTGAAATATTCTATGATCTATATTAAAACAACACCAAAACACAAAATATGAATTTTCTGATCACAAGCGGAGGGTGAACCAACACATGTATATGCGCTTTCCCTTTAAAAACATTTTTAGATTTCTTTGAAATAGTTTCAAGTTTCGTGTCACCGCACAACCTACACATCCCAGGCCAGCATAAACGATAAATTATTTGTTCTTAAAGCGTCTACATTCACAGATCACTGTTTTCACAGAATTTTTACAGAAAAGCAAGCATACTATAGCCTATGTGGGATTTGGCATGGCAGAAAGCTTGCAAGAGCGCTCATTTTATTATCATTAAAAAGCGGTTATACATCATCGCAATCTCACAAAGTTCCATTGTAATCAGTGATGCTGATGCACAATGAATCTCTTATTTACATAATTGCTTATTATAACGAAAAGGATTTGCTAGCGTGCAGAACTTAGAACCCACTCATCGCTCAAAACACCAAAATAGTTTCGCAAATATTCTTTTATTACGGAGAAAACTGATCCAAGACCAGCAGTTATGGATAGCTTTTCCCTCAAAAGCAATCAGAAGCACATGAAAGCTTGCTTCCGCCACAGAATTTAAAAAAATGAAAAGATAATTGCGTCTTTTGTCACGAGTCTCAAGTCATTTTGTCTTACAAAAAAAAAAAATCTCATATTCAAAAATCCAATTTTTTTTTAGAATTTAGACAAAATATATGACCTTTCTATCAACTGTTTTGCTTGTAATAAAGGTCCTAAGATGTAAGGGATACATCCAGCCCTCTTACGTTATAATCCTATATAATGTAAAATAAAAAACAATTGTCCTGGCAACAAGACGAGTAGTCATTTTCAGTACAGTCGCTGAATGGACACAAGATGGCCCCAGTCACGTTTGTTATACAGCGTTGTTATTGACGACAGACATTATCAGAAAATATCAAACCTCCGAACGTTTCTAGTTGTTTCTAGTCAATTGAAAACTGTACGCATGCTGATTGCGATACGTTAAAATATGCGCTTTAAGTAATAAATGGATTAACATCTTTCTATCTCTCTCTCGTAGACACACATTAAGAGAGAGAAAAGCTGCGAAAAGATTGATTAAAAAAAGTAAAACGTAGTGCTAGGTTTAAAGGTTAAATTTTGTTAATGTTTTAACAGGCAGACAATCCAAAAGAGCCACCCAGCTACACCACAGTAAAACAGCGAGCTGTGTGAGTTAATGTGACTAACCTTTGTGGATGTGATGTCTAATAAAATGACATTCCGGTGTCTTTAATTGTTTTCCACACATTCTTTGCATCTAGCCGATCTGACATGGTAATACATCCAAATGTGAGAACATATGGCACGATGGATCCTGTCATGTTTCATGGGAGTTTACGCGCAATACACGAACATCCGTAATCAAATTCTATGACAAGGGTCCGATCTACCTTGTCACGTACATGTGAAGCAGTTATTATAACATTCAAATAAAGCTACATTTTTTCATTTACAATAGATAAGGATTAAAGAGTCTTTTTTGTCGAGTCAAGTCTGAAGTCATTTCAGGTCGAGTCCCGTTGATTCAAGGCTTGTCGCAAACAACTTTTTGTCCAAAAAATCCTCAATTGTGTGGTGTCATTATTTAACTGCTCCCGGTCGAGTCGGAGTGTCCCCGATCTCATATCATAATATCAAACATGTTTGATATTTATGACTCTTGATCGGGCTTCCTCTGACTAGGTAATAGCCAATGAGAGCGAGCAAGCTTCACCAACCGGATGTTGCATGCATTTAGTTCAAACATGGCAGCTACAAAGTGGAGTATAGACAAAGAAGATAGACTTGTACAACTGTGGCAACCAGAGTATGTGAGCGGAGTGGAGCGGCAGCAATTTCCTCTCCACGCTCTAAGCATTCAATAATCGCTCCGCTCCGGGTTCACCATTTCCTGTTACTCGCTCACTGATATCAGAAACACCGCTCCGTCTTCGCTCCGAGGGAATTTGCGGCTAAAGTATTTAAGTAAGCTCTGAAATATCACAAAAGTTTGGTTTATAACATACATTAAATTAAAAAAATAAACAATAGGAGAAAGTTTCAACGTGGTTTATTGGAACACTAGTGTGCAAACATTTTCCTATGACATGCTAAGCTTATTAGGCTTTATCAGCATTAAAAGTTAAATATCATTGCTGCTTTTGCATTGCAAATTTTGTTTGGAAAGATGAAAATAGTACGTTTTATCTACGGGTCACTACATTACAGATTTCTGCTCATTCAAAATCAGATACAGATAACTGTAAGCAGAAGCACTGTAAGAATACATTTGTTTCAATGCATTAGAGAGAACGATTGCGTGTGTGAATAAGTGCTACTTGTTTAAAATGTGCTTTCACCCGATCATATTCAGTATGTAGAAGGTACAAAAAAATTCCTTGAACTATAACATTCCGCTCATGCCCATCGCCGTCATCATAAACTTTACATTCTTTCTGATTTGAGTGATCCATCTGAATCAAGCTAGTTAAATATGTTTAACGTGTGAGTTCTGGCTAAAAATGCAGTTATATTATGGGCCGTTGGCATGAATTGTACTTGTGATGGAGCGGTAGTGGAGCGCTCTTGGAGTGAGTGAAAACCACGACGCTCCGACTTTTAAAAAATCCGCTCCTCCATTGAAAATCACGCCGCTCCACTCCTCACTCTGCTCCCACTCCACTCCGCTCACATACTCTGGTGGCAACAGTACAAGTTCAAGTGTAACATCTGTAATGTCTGCATGCATTAGATAACAACTCACCCCCAGCTCGCGCTGCAAACTTTATTTGTGATTTTTTTTTTATGAGTGTCAAAGATTTCAGAATTGTACATGTACAAATCACACAGTTAGCTAACACTGTATTAATAAACAATGTATTAATTTAAGGCAGAAACAATGAGCTCATTGAAGTGAAGAATACATGTTGTTAACAAATGATTAGGATCACTTGACATTAACACCCGCCATTTGCAGGTTGATTTCAGCTGTGGCGTGTAACACAGTCACTCCCACTAGCCACTTTGGCGGGTTGAATTTTATTGTAGTCTTCTCAAAAGGCATCTGTTATAATCACATTGTGCATTATAACCAATCACACGCGATTCTGTTGAGCTTATAAATGTGATGTCTAATAATCAGAGGCATTCAGATTAGTCATCGCTTTTGTTCTCAAATCAAATCAAATCACCTTTATTTATATAGCGCTTTTTACAATGGCAATTGTTTCAAAGCAGCTTCACAGTGGTAAGAGGAAAATAATGCAACGGAATTTGATTCGGCTGTACAGCCGCTCTGGAGAAAACGGTGATGTCATCCAGCTCATTTCAATTATCATATAGTGTCAATGCGGGCGGATCAGTAATATAGTTGAAATTTAGGTGTCCCCAACTGAGCAAGCCAAAAGCCAAAGGCGAAGGTGGCAAGGAACCAAAACTCCTTCAAGGCCAGAATGGAGAAAAAAACCTTGGGAGAAACCAGGCTCAGTCGGGGTGCCAAATAGTGTATGATTATGATTCTGGCAACATTACAGGTCAGAAGTCATATTAGATCAATAGATATTCGTAGGATTATTCGAAAGATTGGAGTTGTCACGCCGGGGATGGGTTTAATGAGGATGTTGTGTCGATGCGGCATTTACAGGGGGGAGTTTAATTGACACGGTCTCTACAGACACTTCAGGGATATGGTCGTCATGTCCAGGCTAAGGTCCACCATCTGGTCTGGATACGGTCTGGATACGGCCCGGATCCGGCCGACTGCAGTAAACCTCGGGATAAACAGAGAGACTAACATTAGCGTAGATGCCATTCTTCTTATGATGTAACGAGTACATCAGGTGTTATTGGAAGTGTTCCCGGTTCCGGCTGACCTAGTTAATGCAGCCTAAAACAATCATTTAACTGATTTGAATAATAGAAATTAAAAATGTTTTATGTGTATGCCATAGTAAAGAGATGTGTTTTTAGTCTAGATTTAAACTGACAGAGTGTGTCTGCTTCCCGAACAATGCTAGGAAGACTGTTCCAGAGTTTAGGTGCTAAATAGGAAAAGGACCGACCGCCTGCAGTTGATTTTGATATTCTAGGTATTATCAACTGGCCAGAATTTTGAGACCGCAATAAACGTGATGGAGTATAATGCGTTAAGAGCTCGCTCAAGTACTGGGGCGCTAAACCATTTAGTGCTTTGTAAGTAATCAGCAAGATTTTAAAATGTATACGATGTTTAATAGGGAGCCAATGCAGTGTTGCCAGAACCGGGCTAATATGGTCATACTTCCTGGTTCTAGTAAGAACTCTAGCTGCTGCGTTTTGGACCAGCTGCAGTTTATTTATAAAGCGAGCAGGGCAACCACCCAGTAGAGCATTACAATAATCTAGCCTTGAGGTCATGAACGCATGAACTAACTGTTCAGCATTTTGCATTGAAAGCATGTGCCGTAATTTAGATATATTTTTAAGATGGTAGAATGTAGTTTTACAGATGCTAGAAACGTGGCTTTCAAATGAGAGATTGGTATCAAAGAGCACACCCAGGTTCCTAACTGACGACGAAGACTTGACAGAGCAGCCATCGAGACAGTATTCTAGGTTACTACTTGTGGAGTTTTTTTTTTTGTCCAATGATTAAAAATTCAGTTTTTTCTGAATTAATTTGCAGGAAATTACTAGTCATCCAATTTTTTATATCAGCTATGCATTCTGTTAATCTTGTGAATTGGTAAGTTTCGTCAGGGCGTGAAGAAATATAGAGCTGAGTATCGTCAGCATAACAATGAAAATTAACGCCATGCTTCCTAATAATATCTCCCAGTGGTAGCATGTACAGGGTGAAAAGCAACGGTCCTAGCACTGAGCCCTGCGGTACTCCATACTGAACTTGTGTTCGGTGTGACATCTCTTCATTTACTGCTACAAACTGATAACGGTCAGATAAGTATGATTTAAACCATGCCAATGAAGTTCCACTAATGCCAACATAATTTTCGAGTCTATTCAAAAGAATATTGTGGTCGATAGTATCGAATGCAGCGCTAAGATCGAGTAACACTAATAGAGATATACAACCACGATCGGATGATAAGAGTAAATCATTTGTAACTCTAATGAGAGCAGTCTCAGTACTATAATACGGTCTAAATCCTGACTGGAAATCCTCACAGATACCATTTCTTTCTAAAAAGGAGCATAATTGTGAGGACACTGCCTTTTCTAGTATTTTTGACAGAAAGGGTAGATTTGAGATTGGCCTGTAATTGACTAATTTTGTAGGATCAAGTTGCGGTTTTTTAATAAGTGGTTTAATAATAGCCAACTTAAAAGTTTTCGGTACATATCCTAATGTCAAGGATGAATTAATGATATTAAGGAGAGGATCTATGACCTCTGGAAGCATCTCTTTTAGTAGTTTAGTCGGTATGGGGTCGAGCATACATGTTGTTGATTTTGATGATTTAACGAGTTTAGCCAATTCTTCTTCTCCTATAGCAGTGAATGAATGTAATTTTTCCTCAGTGACACTACAATGCACTGTCTGATGTGATACTGTAGTAGACGGCTGCATGGTTATAATTTTTTTCCTAATATTATCAATCTTACAGGTAAAGAAGTTCATAAAGTCATTACTGCTGTGCTGTTTACAAACATCAGAAGGTGAAGCTTTATCTTTGGTTAATTTAGCCACTGTATCGAATAAATACCTAGGGTTGTGTTTGTTTTCTTCTAAGAGAGTCGAGAAATAAGCAGATCTAGCAGTCCTTAGGGCCTTTCTGTATGCAATCATGCTCTCTTTCCACGAAATGCGAAAAACTTCTAGTTTTGTTTTCTTCCAGCTACGCTCCATTTTTCTGGCTGCTGTTTTAAGGGCCCAGGTGTGCTCGTTGTACCACGGCGTTGGACTATTTTCTTTAATCTTCTTTAAGCGCCGGGGAGCAACTGTGTCTAAAGTGCTGGAAAAGAGAGAGTCAATAGTTTCTGTTGCAACATCGAGTTCCTCTAGGCTATCTGGGATGCTGAGGAGATGAAACTGATGAGGAAGATTATTTACAAAGAAATCTTTAGTCGCAGCAGTGATAGTCCTGCCATATTTAAAGCGAGGGGACGGCTTTGCAGCCTTTGCTAAATTAAGTGTACATGATACTAGGTAATGATCTGAGATGTCATCGCTCTGCTGCAGAATTTCAATGGTATCAACATTTATTCCATGTGACAGTATTAGGTCTAACGTATGATTACGGCTATGAGTGGGTCCTGACACGTGTTGCCTTACTCCAATAGAGTTTAGAATGTCTCTAAATGCCAATCCCAGTGCGTCTTTTTCATTGTCTACATGGATATTAAAATCACCAACAATTAGGACTTTATCTGGAGCCAGTACTAACTCTGATAGAAAATCAGCAAATTCTCTGGTAAAGTCTGTATGGTGCCCTGGTGGCCTATATACAGTAGCCAGCACAAATGTCAAACGGGATTTATCGATTTCACTACATAACGTTGCATAAAGCACCAAAACTTCAAAGGAATTATATTTGAAACTAGACTTGTGAGTAATACCGAAGATATTATAAATTACAGCAACACCTCCCCCTTTACCTTTCAGACGCGGCTCGTGTTTATAACAATAATCTTGGGGGGTGGACTCATTTAAAGTAATGTAATCGTCAGGTTTTAGCCAGGTTTCTGTCAAACACAGCACATCTAGGTTATGATCTGTAATCATATCATTAACAATAAGCGCTTTTGAGGAAAGGGATCGAATATTCAGCAACCCGAGCTTTATCATTTGATCATCTGTATTATATCTGTTGTTTATTTGTTGGACATCAATTAAATTTTTACCGTTGAATGGTTTTGATGTTTTTTTGTATTTACTAATTCGTGGAACAGACACAGTCTCTATGTGATAATATCTAGGTGAAAGAGTCTCTATGTGCTGGGATTTATCTGACTTCTGTGACGTGAGACAGCTAGCAGGCGGTCGGGTAAGCCAGTCCGTCTGCTTCCTGACCTGGGCCCCAGTTAGTCAAGGTTTAGCTCTAAGACTATGTGCCAAATTACTAGAGAGAAGAGCGGCACCATTCCAGGAAGGATGAATACCATCTTTTTTCAACAGGTCAGGTCTGCCCCAAAAGCTTTTCCAATTGTCTATGAACCCTATGTTATTTTGCGGACACCACTTAGACAACCAGCCATTGAGTGATGATAGTCTGCTAAGTATCGGAGAAAGATATACTAAACATGAAACATGCAGTGCAAGTGACAATGACAGGAGAAGAAGACATGGCTTACCGTATTTGTTGATTAATCCAACTTACCACAGTTGTTTGATGGAGTCTATTTACTAATCCAACTCACCACAGTTGTTTAATGAACTCAGAAAACAAGAGACCTGAGTGCAGAGATGGCAAGCTAACAGGCTAGCGAAATGCTAACGCGTGATAGTGATTTAGATTAAAAGCTAGCGGTGTCAGATTTAATATAGTAGGCAATATTAGACAATATATGGTGATGGGTAAATTATATTTAGCAGTTTAAACAACAGGGAATGATATCAAATAAAGATTCAAAAGCAAGCAGAGCACACGCGAGCACAGCAGTCAGAAGGACAAACAGGAGGCAGACATGACAACTCACATGACAACAACAAAGCAGAGATGTAGGCTAATGTGCGACGTACGCAGGAGATTCATTCATCATACAGTGATTGACTGTTTTGGTTCTATTTCAGCAGCGTAAATAGTTTCAAACAAAGATCACAGCAGAACCATAGCGCATCTGATGTGACTGGCATAAAGTTGGCTTGACTTTGGACGTTCGATATTCGCAAATTTAGGGACCGTCTCTAAAGTTACATATACGACATTGGTATACACGTTTCTAACTTCAATAGCATTTGAAGAGAATGACTTACAGTCATAAGACCAACTGTAAAGTGTTCATCTACACAGCAAAAAGTCCAGTGTTGATTTAACTCTCAGAGTTGATTTTAACACTTTTTCAGAGTTTAAATAGCTCCACTCTCCAGAGTTAAATTAACATTTTTAAAAAACAGTTAAATATTTAACACCATGTCAGAGTTCCTTCTTTGACTAAAAAAAAATAACATTTAAAATAACAGGGATACAGAAACACTGGTAAAACCTACAAAACACTGGTAAATAAATTAAAAAATATAGTTAAATTAACTCCAGCACACAAAATAATTTCCATCAACTTGTTTATTTTTAATTAATCCTTCACAGTGCAATTTGAATTAAAACATTACAGAAGAAGGAACGATATATAAACTTTCATCCGCAACACTGTATGAACTTTGAATATCAAATGGCTTACAAAATTTAATCTCTGACATTTTTATAATACACCTTTCCTCACTTTGTAATACTCTGTATGCATGAATATGCTCATCAAAATTCTCTGTACATAGTTTGTTTACCAAAAGTACATAACTTATCTGACAAACGACTGGCACTGGCACCATTGCACTGCAGATAACAAGTCCAGCTCTATATTCTACACCATCAACTTTAACCCAACTGGTTGAGAGGACATCGTTTGACAAAATCATTTCAAGGATATGATTGCTGACCAAATTCTCATCTCTAAGAGGAAATGATTTAATTGGCCCAAACTCATTATGTTTGAGGGTGAAGGATTCCAAATGATAAGCAATGGCCATCTGATGCTTTTTAGCCAATGATTTTATTATGTTTTTGAAATTTAAAAAAAAATCTTTGAACATCTTGTGTTTGGCCTCAAACCTCATAGACCACATATACAATAAGGGGCCAATTTTCTTTATTGAAGAGGGGTAATGGATCATAAAATGATGCTTAGGTATTAAGTTTTTATGTGGATACAAGTACTTAAATAGTTTGTGGTGGTCAGCAATCAAGTGCTTCAAATAAACTGTCAAGCCTGAAGTGAGACAAGGCAAAAACACAATGTTCATTATTTGAAGTAACAATAACAACAAACTCCAGTGTTTTTGTCCTGGAGGAACAATGTCACCAAACAAAAGAGGGAGGTTTTTCACAAGACACAATGTCTGAATGGAATTTAAACTAATGCTATTGCCAGCACTCTCCAGAATAACCTTTGTGGGGTGGTTTTTACGTTCTAAAAATCCATAATCAAAAGAATAAATCCTCGAAAGTAAGTCCTCTTCAGATATAAAGTTTTGTGTGAAATATCCAAAAAGCAATTTCATTTCGTACTGAGCCACACCCTCAAGAAGATCATGCATTATATCGAGTGAGTAGTTATTGCTAACATGAAAATACTGTAAGTGTAGAAATTTTTTATAATTTATCAATGGTTCCAGTACAGCATCAAAACCATATTTACTTAGATCTTGTGTGTGAAAAAGTGGTAACAAATGAATGTTCATCAGAACAGAATTAAATTTGGGGGGCAAATTCTAACAATAAAATAAAGACAGCCAATTTTGTGAATTCCACATTTGGAGCCAAGGGGATTGGCAGTTTCAAAATCGTCATAGTATGAGGATTTGTAATGCATGTCTCTTGGTTGTAAACAAAGGGTGTGTTTTAAAATAACTGCCATCGCTAAAATCTGCAAAAGTGTCCGCCTCTGATCTACAGTCTTTCCTTAGGAGAGCACAAATGTCTGGATTTCTGCACATGAATTTCAATGTTTCTAAAATTGGCACATATATAAAAGTATCCTTTACGGGTACTTTCTGATTCAGTCTGTTGTCATATCTCAGTCCCAAGTGTTATCTCAACTGGCTCAACAACCCTCCATTTTTCTTTAAAGTATTTATTTCGTTTCCATTCGGTATTCAAATTTGTGAAATGGGTTTTGTAATTTTTCAAAAGATTCATTTATCACAGATTCGTAGGGGTCACTTGTAGGTAAAGTAGAAAGCATGCTATGCTTTGCTTGTGAGTGAAGCTCATCTGTTAGCTCCTCTAAATCTCCTACAATTGAAGACACTAAACTGTTTGGAATCCCACTTGCTTGTGATTTTGCCACAATGGATTCGCACAATTTAGTTGAATCTTTAGTAAGCCCTGAATCACTGTTCACAGAGGAAACACTGGAACAAGGGAATTGATGCTGGGGATTCATTTGGTCCTCCAAAGCATCTTCTCGAGATGAACTTGCAACTGGCTCACTTGAGGAACTTACAACAGTTGAAGTTTGAGCAATTTTCTGAACATTGTTATGAACATTATCAAGGTGCTTATGAAAACCTGCATATGTTTGAAACTGATGCCTACAACCTTGTTGCGAACAAATCAATTTGAACTTAGATCCAGGATAGTAACTATGTTCACCTCTTAAATGTGAAATCAACTGTTGACTGCTGTGGTGCCATTTCTTACAAATAAAACAGGTCAGCATTCTCTCAACAATGCTCAGACTTCAAGATAAGGTTACAGTCTGGTTAAGCAGTCTGGCTCTCAAGTCTCTGACTCTGGGTGACTCCTTCATTTTCCCTACATCAATGTTGTACACTGTTGTCTGCATGAATGTGTAAAAGCTCACAAGTGCACTATCATAAGACAAATTAAACACAAAATGTGCCTTGAAAAGTTCATCAAATGCCCCAAGGGAGCGGGTTGCCTGGCATGGGATGAGATGAGATGCTTATCTAAGGTGATGTAGAAGCTGTCAATCTTGCTTTTCTGACGTCCAACAGCAAGGAGGTAAGGATGCTGATTGTTGCTGAGGTGCTCCTCCAAACTGCAGCATGACTAGGGTTAGGATGGACACTGAACATTAGACACAAACATAATGTGCAGTCACAGAGAAAACAACATTATAAAAGTGATTGTTCAAACATTGACTCATTGGCTAATGAAGTATGGGAATGCCTATGAAGACTTGATTTTTAAATTTCATTCATGTTTGAGCAACCCACAACACGTTATTAAAATGCCACTACCTTATGAAAGATTACAAGTCTTTCAACTGCATCACATGCACTAATTTTTGGAGACTTCAGTCCTCCTGGTGGTGGTGGTGGAAGGAGATGTATCAGTAACAGAAGGGATGCCATTTCCTGGTCGTAGACTGAAGACAAAGATTTGCATGAATTAGTTAACTGAAAACTTCAAATGCAATAATATTTAAGTTTGATTAAGAACAGAGAGCATTTTAAACATTCATCTGTTGTGTTCATGTTAGCCTTTGTTTTCCAGATTAAACAAATTCATCCGGAAAACATCCATCTCATAGGTTGTGATCTTTGCTCATTTACAATATTTTGTCATCAAAACAATGCAAGTAACAATAACTGCAAATTTAGCTAATGCTCAAAGACAAGTAAATAAAATACAACTTACTTCTTGCATTGTCAAGATCCCTTCCTTGAGGACTTTCTGCTGACAACAACTGACAAAATTCTGCTGTTGATGTAAGCTGCTTGGCTTCTTTTATGACATTTGGTCTGAAGAATGTGTCCCACTTTTGAAGCAGCCTGGAGGATATCTCGGCATCAAATAGGAGAGTGAAGTCTTGATCCACCTTTAAGAAAGAAAATATTAAACTATAAACAATATTCTCAAATTGCATGTCATTGAAAACATGTTATTCCAAACTTACCAGCCCTTTTGTATCTAGGAATCTTGGGAAGGTGTAGAGGATATCAACACTAGAGCCTGGATCTTTAACAAGATTCTGGCGATGCTGGAAGGTCTGTCTCATCTTCTGAAAAATTAGGGACTTGTTGGTAGTATGGTTGAGCAAAGACATGGCTTCTTTGAAAGCATCCCCATCAAGTTGATCTTCAAAATTAGTAGCCCTTTGGCATTTTGGGCCTCCTGGAGAAACATCAAGAGGGCTGTCTGGTGGCAGAGATCCTCGACGAATCTTCCTGTGGACTGTTTTCATACGCCAGGCGATGTATCCGGTGTTGCTTGCAGCATCATAGAAGTGTTCCTGAAATAGACATTTTTTTAAATTCTTTGTCATGTTCAGGCCAAAATCTCAAACAATCAAATTTCAATGTCATAGAAACAGCCTGCATCATAACATTGCAAGTATGACATTAAAGTATCATGTGTTTGAATAACAATGACTTACGTAGCCTTTCTTGGAATATGGATCTCTGAGAGAAGGGAACATCTTCACTATGCCAAGAGCATACTGTTCTCTGATTGCTTTAGTAGGGAGTTGCCTAAGAGAAGATATCAAATTAGTTATCTTAATTTACACAATGACCATGCAATTATTGGTAAAAAAAAAAGAAAAGACATGCTAAAACAAATACCTGTGTGTATCAATCATGTGAGACACCAGTATGTTATTCATTTGTCTTGTGGCATCTGTAAGTGTTTCTGTTTCTTGATACTCCTGTAGTACTGCTTCACCACCAGACTTTAATTTTAGCACATCTTCAATCAACTAATAAAAAATAAAAACATGAGAATGGTGATTCACAAATTTCTAAACTAGAAAAGTTTTAAAGGGTTAGTTCACCAGAAATGAAATTTGTCATTAATTACTCAATCCAAACCCATAAGACTTTCATTCATCTTCGAAACACAAATGAAGATCTTTTCAATGAAATCTGAGAGCTTTCTGTCCCTCCATTGACAGCCTACACAACTATCACTTTCAAGCCCCAGAAAGGTAGTAAAGACCTCATTAAAGTAATCCATATGACTCCAGTAGTTTTACCTCCATTTTATTAAGCGATGCGAGTGCTTTGTTTGCGATTACCACTTTGGCCACTTTATTTACAAAATATTAAACTCCAACACGCATTCTTGCAACAATGCTCATGGCATCACAACACACGTGTCGAGGTGCTCTTGTGAACGTGCATTGGGAGATTCATATTTTGTAAATAAAGTGGTTCAATTATGTTTTTTGCACAAACAAAGCACTTGCGTCACTTTATAAAATTGAGGTTAAACCACTTTAGTCACATGGATTACTTTAATGATGTCTATACTACCTTTCAGGGGCGGACAGAAACCTCTCCGATTTCATTAAAGCTTCATTTGTGTTTCGAAGATGAGTGAAAGTGTTACAGGTTTGGTATGACACAAGGGTGAGTAGCTAATGACAGAATTTTCATTTCTGGGTGAACTAACCTTTTAAGAGACTCACAAAAATCAAGCTTTGTTCAAACCTGTTTAGCATACAGTGCAGATGTATCCTCAGTTCTTTGTCTCTTGTTAGGAACCTCATCTAAGATTACAGTTGATACGCTTGAGCTGCTGCTTGAGTCAGATGTCTCAGATAAGAAAGACGAGTCCGAAAATTCTAAGAATGAGAAAACATTAAAATATTTTGATGACCAGCACAAGGATCAGAAACATGCATGGGCATCGGAAGCAAGAAAAATGTGGGTGGGTCCTCCCCCAGAAAAAAATTACTGGAGTAGATGACATGTACATTAAGTGTACATAGCCCACCTTCTTTACTAAACGTCTGGTTGGGCCAGACAAAATAACGGAAGTCACCAAATTATTTTCAGCGGTAATAGTGTAGGGGTAAGACAGATGTCAGAAAGTTGATGCAAATCGCCCTGAGGTTCAAATCCGCCTTTTGCTGAACTTGCTCTACTCCCTTTTCCCATCACATATCAGATCGGAAAGGCATTTATTTTCAATAAAAATAAGAAAAAAGTTCGAAAAGTGGAAATAAAGCGTCTAACGTGTGTTTAATAATAAAGTGTTTATTAGGTTAGGGGTAGGTGCACAGACATGCGCTCAATTAGAGACGGTAAAAGTGAGTGGGTCCAATATCATTGGTCTTAAAAAGTGGGTGGGTCTGAAATGAGTGAGTGGGTGGAAACATGAAACAGCTAATTTATCATATTTATTCAGATTGCTTGATAAAACTTCCCTCTTTTCAAATTCAATAAAACTCACCATCGTTTGAGAAAACAGTCAGCACCACATTGCCTTGTCCAACGTGGTCGCTGAATATTTCTGCATCGACTTCTGTCCCTGTTGCATGCTTGTATATAACTTTTGCATCTGGTGGCAAGCAAAATCTCTCGATGACTGAAAAAGATGAGAAGATAAAACTGAATGTCTTGCTTCACAACGAAAGACTGTTTGAGTTGAATACATGTATCATTCAGATGCAAGCAGAATTGAAATATGGCTAATTTTAAGAAAATGTTGTGTAATGTATCCCCTTCTATAAAATAGTATAGCTAAAGGCATGTAAAGAAATCAGTCTACAACATGAGAGCTAGGAAGATACATATTTATCATATTTTAATCATTTTAATCAAGTGAAATAAAACAAACCTTTTAGATGAAGTTGCATAAAGTCAAACCATACATCAATACAATCCAGCTTCACATACTTTTGCTGTTCCCTGTACTTGACATGGACCAGCATTTTCACTGTAACATGCAAAGGCGTTTTACAATGTAAATCGGTGTAAATGAAGACCACTGTATGGCTCCACGACAGATCATTTCAGCAAGCATCAATATCACAATGTGCGGATGCGCGCAAGTCACATCGCAGACTCGCAGAGCCAATGTGGCCTTGACAGTAAACTACACCATCCTTTATTTTTTTTCCTCCAGTGACAGTTAATTTTTTTTATAAAAACAAAGTTTTGTTATTTCTTCGCTTTGAGCTTGTAAAACCCTTCCTTAATTAAGTTATAGACGCTTCTCTATAGGCTAGCTAGCTAATCACTTCTAATTACATCTGTTCAGTCCTCGCAATAAACAAAGCTGTGTAAAGAATATTTGAACTCGTTTTATTAATTTGTTACATCATTTTAATTAAATAGTGGCTACGTTGTAATAATTCGATCCGTTAAATCAAAACGACTGAGCGTAACGTTACGTGTTTAGTAAGGTGTGAGCACGTGTGTGTATATAGAAGATCATAAATAGATGAATCGTGTTTATATAAATACATACATACATAGTCATATAAAGATAGGGAAAGAGAGATGATACCGTGGCCATGAATGAAGAATTCATTCTCTTCTGTTAGAATCGCAGGTAAATCGTGTCCATGTTGTATTAATTCATATCCTCGTTTTGATTATTTGTCCGCATGTTTCATGCAGGGCTCCGTACAACGTAATATTGTACATGCTGCTGTTGAATTAATGGAATCAATCATTAATGTTTAAGTAAGTTTGATTAATTAACCACGAGGATATAATGGCGGCCTGGCGATTTCTCCAACGAAGTAGTGAATTGCGTGTGCGGCGTGTAATTACATCTCTAAGGAGTTGGTGAACACTGCTGATCAACTCTGTCAAATAACTCCAACACCGAACACCATTTTACTCTAAAAATTCTTAAAATGACTCTTTGGGTGTTGAAATCAACTCGGAAATGTTTAACACCCAAATTTCAACACTCCAGTTTTTGCTGTGTAGCTGTCAGGTATGATGCACACCTTTTTAGATTTTTGATATTTAATAAAATAAACTGTCAAATCACATGAAAATATGGATATGTATTTCACTATGCTACTCTATGGGCTCATACACAAAATATGCTAGAGTTAAATATGTCACACTGATAACAATATATCTTGAGAATGAATTATATTTACACCCATAAATCTTATTTTTTGAGACGAGCAACAGTTAGTGTTTCTCTGTCTAGATTAAGGAGCTTTACACACAACCTTATCAGAGACTTGATTTGGGTGTGTACAGTGTTCATTTACATATAGCCAATAGGCCTGGGTGGTATATCGAGTTTTTTTTAGAAACGATATGGAATGAGGCAATACCGTTTATATCGATATACAGTAGATTGATACGAGCGCATCTGAAAAATAGCGGAGTACGCAGAGTGAGCTGATGCAGGGAAAGTGCATGATACAACTTGTCCTCAACATGACACATGCTTTATATTAAGGGCTTCAAAATAACTGGTAAGATATAGTTAACACGTATAGTTTAAAGCAGCTTGCCCTGTCAGATGCTCTGAGAGATAAATAAATACTTGCGGTGTTTAATGCGTTTGAAATGTGGTGCTTTCATCAGTGCATAACTTACATTTCACAGGTATATTCTCCATCTGTAAATGTTAGAAAGTCATGCAAATATGTCCATTTTGCTGTCCGGAGAGGACGAGCCTTCTGCATGTGAATCTCCGCTAAAATTCAGGCTTCCGTGAATGAGCGCCGCCGCGTGCATGCGCGACAAACAGACGGAGCGCAATAGAATAGGAAGGCAATAATTCTGACTAAAATATACATATTTCTAAAATATTTGTTGTTGGAAAATAAATGTGCCATATGTGGAATTTTAAACCTACAAGTAAGTATATTTTTATGAAAGTGACCGTTATAATGGGTAATCAAATGTAGGATATGCTTTTGTTTTTATTTTTTTATTTCATTTTTAGTTTAGTGAATTATTAATTTTGTTTTTAGATTGTAATGTTACAATGTTAGAATGTAATGTGATTTTAACCCCCTTTTTGCACATAATATATTGCATAGCCTACATAACATTCACTGTATTTGTTTATAGCCTTCAATATCAACATTGTTTTTAGAATATCATTGGGCAGGATGTGAAATAAAATTAATTATTTTTAAAATAAATACAGATTTTTTTTTTATTTATTCAAATAGAAAAACTTAGGAAATACCGGGATATATACCGTGTATTGCCATTCAACCAAAAAATACTGAGATATGATTTTTTTGGCCATATTGCCCAGCCCTAATAGCCAACAACAAAATTTTGGCCAGTGAAAATGCTGAGTGGCTAGTAACTTTGGAAAACCACTAGCCACAATGGCTGGTGAGCAAAAAAGTTAATGTCAAGCCCTGATTAGGATATATAGAAAAATAAATTTAGCATTGGTTCATGTTGATTCAGAGTGGCGTCATCTGAAGCCCTCGCAGGAGTTGGAGTCAACTCTTCACAGGTGTTGGTCACATCTGTAGTCTTCATAAGAGGCTGGATCTAGACTGGAGCAGACGGATTCTCTAGTTACCTCGGGATGGGCGTCCCGAGATAAAACAGAAAAGCAAAAGGAAAATAATTAGCTTAGCTGCTGTTCATAACATTAAGCAAAGATAATCATGTGCTCTGATACAACTGGAGTACAAAGTTATGAGATGCATTATGTGAATGCTTGGCTAAAGAGATGTGTTTTTAATCTAGATTTAAACTGGGAGAGTGAGTCTGTGCCCTGAATATTATCAGGAAGGCTATTCCAGAGTTTAGGAGCCAAATGTGAAAACGCTCTCCCTCATTTGGTGGACTCCAATATCCTAGGTACTACCAGAGGCCCAGAGTTTTGTGACCTTAAAGAGCGTGATGGATTGTAGGGTGATAGAAGATCAGTTAAATACACAGGAGCTAAACCATTTAGGGCCTTATAGGTCAGTAGCAATACTTTTATAATTGGTACAGAACTTAATAGGTAACCAGTGTAGAGATGATACAATTGGTGTTATATGATCATATTTTCTTGACCTAGTAAAAACTCTTGCAGCTGCATTTTGAACTAATTGTAGCTTGTTTATGCAGGATGCAGGACAACCAGGTAGTAATGCATTACAGTAATCTAGTCTGTCATGAATGCATTAACTAACTTTTCTGCATCAGAAACAGATAACATGTTCCGTAGCTTAGCGATGTTTCTGAGGTGGAATAAGGCTGTTTTTGTAACATATGAAATATGATTTTCGAAAGACAAGTTGCTGTCTAATATAACACCCAGGTCTTTTACTTTAGAGGATGAAGTAACAGTACATCCTTCTAAATTCAAATTGTATTCTAAGAGATTCTGTGTACAGGTTTTTGTAATACCTCAGTCTTATCTGAATTTAACAGGAGAAAATTAACAGCAAGGGATGAATGTAGAAATGTTGCCTTAGAGGGTTTGTCTCACCATCAGCAAGGGTTGCAAATAAGGGAGGGAAGGGTGACAAAGTGGCGCCTAAGCAATCCTAATGGATCGGTTTTGTTGTTTGCCCTCTCTCCCTGGGGAGCAGAATTGTTTATTTAATGGACTTGCCTCTCTCCTCTTTCTTCCCTGCTTCTCTCTCTTCTCTCCTCGGACATAACATGTGACCTACCCTCCCACATCTCTTTGAAACCTTTTTATTGAATCTCAGCACATGTGCATGAAACAGCTCAGATTGCATGATGGGTAACTTTTTGCATTGAGACAAAAGCAATGAAGTCAGTGAGCAGATTCCGAGTGGAGTGTTTGCTTCGCTTGACATTGCTTTTGATTTCTGCCTCAGGGAGTGGAAAACCATGATTGTAAATATACTTTACATTGTAATGGAATAACCTGGGTTGACTGAGATCAATATGGAAGAACCGGTATTAGACAGTGCACCTTCAGAACAGCAGAGATCACTGCCTGGAGAACCTTGTCAGGTAGGACACATCTATTCCCATGTAGCTCTTTAATGTCATTAATTACAGTATGTTGAGAAGGTGCCTGCTCTGAAATCTCTTGACTGCTTAAGGTTTGCCAACAATACTTTTATAGAGTAGTGTGAGTCACTGTGTATTTTTTTTCTGTATGACCCCAAAGACAGGTAACCTGGTTACAGGTAATATTAGAACTCTACATTAAGGCAGTCAAATGTACATTCATTGAGATCCATTAGACTGATGCATTTAAACAAGCACAAATGGTAGAACACTATAGGTTATCTGTCTTCTGAAATTGTTGAAAAAAATAAATAGTGAATATGATTGAGGACTGCTTGCATATGTCGATTTTTTTTTATCCTTTGGCTGTCACATATCTTGTTACTACCTTATATCACATTTCTGATACATGTCTGTTAGTTTAAGAGATTGCAATGGGTGAATGATGTAATTCTGTGGAAACAGACTGTCCTTATTTTTCTTCTTTTTGTGCTATATATGTCAATATCTTTCCATCTGAAAGCACCTACATCCTTCTCTCTCTCTTTTTTCTTTGAGCCTGTAAAGTGCACCTCTTTTAGCTCTGAACAAAGAGCTCCAATCTGCAAGGCCGTAAAAGGGTCAGTGCTACAGTCAGACCACTCGTAAACAGCTCAGCAAAAATCCAGAGATAGGAAACAGAGAGGCACAAAACAAACCAGCAAGCATCAGAGGAAAGTAAGCACAATATATATAGGGAGGAAATCACATAGGGAACAGGTGAGAACAATTAAAGGAATGAGGACTAGACAAGAGGTGTGTTCGACTTAAAACGGCGCTGTGCAGACCGATCAGTGTATGGCATCAAAGTACTGCGAGAGCGTTTCGAAATCATACGCGGCCGTCTGCTCTGCTCAGAAACGTGGAACACAGACAAGGCTGCCAGTACAGAACCCTGACACTTTTGTATATAAAGTGGACGTAAATACATAATGTACTTCTGGTTGTCTTCTTTTCTCTTTTTGAGTCCCTATGCTCCCAGTGGTCTAGTCAGGATACTCTGCAGCTTTTATGATTGTGGAAACCATGTTAAAGTGTACTCTAGTTATGGATTTGTTATATTAGTATATATCTGATCTCAAAATGTCTCAAGCCAAGCAGTCTACTCTTTCTCCCTCCCTCTTTCTTATCTTTCTATATCACTCAATCCCTTTATAACCTATATCCCTGCTTTATACATAAACTCTACTTAATATTATATACTGTAATATCTCACATAAATTCACACAGTGAAAGACAAATGAATGCTTTTTGATGTATAACTGTTCTCTAAATACCAGTCATATTTTGAGATATTTTACTCATGCTATAAAGCACTCACATATTGATGAATGACTGGATTGTATTATAAGTACATGCTATTTCTCTAAACATGTCACAGTACAAAAATAAGTTGCAGCATTATTTAGAGTTAACTTCATCTTGTACCTCTAGACTAGAATCTGTGGCTCATCTCATAATTACTTTATTTGCAAATATATAAGGGGCTCAGCTTTATTTTACTTAAAAACAACATTGAATGAAAGTGTGCCTTATACTTTATTAATAACTGCCTGATGTTGATTTGTATGATTCATTATTGCAAGATATTCAAGTCATTTTTCTCCCATTGTGTGTTTGTTCTCTTGTCTGACTGTCCTGCAAAGATACACTTAGTTATCACAATGCTAAGTGTTGTAATCTAGGGCTGGGCAATAAGGCCAAAAAAAAAATCATGATAAAATTCTTCATATCATTCAATATCGATAATTGTCCCGATAAATCTCAAATCTTTATTTCTTTCGAGTTTAAAGGCAGATTTGTGCTCCTGCATCAAAGCTGTAGAAACCAGACAGTTAATTGTGGTTTATTATCAGAACATGAGAAACTTGCCAAACACGTGAACATTTCACAAATTAATATTACATGTTTTGTCTCTTAGAAATGCACATTTGATAGTAGCTTAAGTTGAGTAGCAGTTGTCACATCTGTTCTGTGTCTGGCGCTCTGTGGAAATTTTATGTTGAAGTTTATTTGTGCCTAGGTTCTGTGTTCTTTTCTGTGTCCTGTTCCTGTGGTATTTCGTAGTTCTTTGTAGTTTTTCATCATGATTAGTTTTCCCCAGGTGTTGCCTATTAGCCACTCCCCCTTGTTATCTTGTTAACCTTGTTCTCCTTGTGTATATATACCCCAGTGCTTCAGTTGTTCTCTGTCGGTCGTTGTTTAAATGTTTGGTGTTGCAGATGTATTATGTTCCCTGTTCTCTGTGGTTTTTGCTAATTTGTTTTGTTCCTGAGTCCTGTTTTGATTTTTTTTTTTTTTTATTAAATTCTCCTTGCATTTGGATCCTGCATCTCTGCCTGCCGTCTTTGGTTTTTCTCTTGTGTTTCCTGACAGCAGTAGCTTGGGGTGCAGATGTAAATTTATGTTCATTAACAAAAACTGTAACATCTGTAAAAATTGTAATAACCTCATTATTATAGGGTAAAATTGTATAGGGTAAAATTTGGTCTTTCATAGTATTTGGATCATGTTATGGTAAAACCCCGCATTGCACTAAACTACTTTAAATCACAAGGCATTTGATTTGTGGTTTGTATGGGAGAACCGAATTGGAACATTTTTCACTCGATCTCACAGCGCTGTTAGTGGTCGCGTGATTGAGATGGTCAGCGAGTAAGTGCATTCACTCTAGTCTAAACTCATGCTGCTGTGTTTTGAGCCAAGCTGATAAGTGTTCTGCGTGGCAGCTCTGTTTCTTTCCATATTTGCCATTTAATGTTTCTCATACACAACAGAAATTGCAGCGCTTAACATTTAGGCAAATTGGCACTGGCACCAGTGCGCCAGTCTGCATGCGCAGCATTATTTGCATAGTGGATAAACTTTATAACTATCAATCAAACTTTTGTTATAATTTTATTGAGGAAAATTATATTGCGATAATTATCATTACCGTTTTATCACCCATCCCTATTCTAATCTTATTCTATACTCATCTGGGCTGCATTTCCCAAAAGCCTTGTAAGTAGATCGTAGAACCATTGTCTCTAATGGTTATACTATCAACTTAGCTCAGAATGCTGTTGAGAATCGCAGCTCTGTTCATTCTGCAAAACCTTCAACAAAGTCCTCTCTAAAGTCACATTTCAATTGGGTTCATATTCATCTGTGTCTGCTGCATTACCTGACAGTAATGGATTTTCCATTGCATTTATCCATTCTTCAAACAGCTTGTCATATGTAGGGTTGCAGATAATGAATTTAATATACATTAATTCTGAATTATATAGATCTGCTTAATTAAACCAGCAGTCTAATTTGAAATCTCTCAGCCTCTGAGCATATTTGAATACACGGATAAAAACTTCCCCTTTAATTATTCAGATACCCTCCTTCTAACTTAGTTTCCCTTGCGCTCCTGTATTTACTACACTATAACTTTAGCCTGAGGCACTGAATGCTTCAGTGACTGTCTTTTTCTGGGATCACCAGTGCTGATGTGATCTCATAAATGTAGTCTGTTTATTTTATACTCAGTGAGGGGGAAAGTAAACAAAACTATGATGCAATAGCTAAGCTAGAAAAGAATTGTGTTACAATTATGTCAATATTTTTGCTTGGATGAAGTTTGATTATGGTTTTTATCCTTCTCTAATTTATTTAATGATATCTTTTTAAAAATGTAACAGAATTTGGCAAATTATGGTTTTGTAAGTTAAACTATAAAACTAATTCAAATTGTGATACAGACTTATGTCTGTGATCATTAAAACACAAAAGACTGATATTTAAATATGAGTATTGCGTGTTCTGCTTGTCTCTAAAGCCCAAAGTATACTTCACTCTTTACGTGTACACGAGGGTCAGCGTACAGTGCGTGACGCGAATTTCGTTATCAGAAGAGTATGCTCACCGCCGGATTTTTGTAACCGCGCGTACTTTGTACGCCCAGGTCGCACATGCGCATTTAATTTTTTTTTTCAGTATTTACATGGGTTGTAACTCGTGGCGAGAGATTGCTCAAAACTGCGCTTGCGTCGAACGCCTGTGTACACAAGTCAAAATAAGTATATTTTCCCAGGCTGTGTGTTCGACTGTGCGCATATGCTGGCGTATGCGTAAAAAAACGAAGTAAACTTTCGGTTTAAGTGAATGAGCAGTGCAGTTTTGTCTACTACAAGCATACTCCAGCATGTGTTATGCTCAGTGTTTAAAGTGTCTGCCATCTTGCTATGTGAGGACAATCCACATTAACTTCATCTCCAGGTTGTTCAAAAAGTTTAATCTGGATCAGAATGATCTGGATTTGGAAATCCCATGTTTTGCTGTCCTGGATCAGGTAATCATTACTTTTGTGCTGTTTTTTCAAAGCAAAATCAGATTGGATCACCCTGATCCAGATATGCACCTTTTCAGATTACCAAATCTGTATTATTAGTGCTCTATGGAGCCCTAAAGGGACATGGTGATGGGAATAATAAGAGATGGGGGAAAAAATATTTCAATGCTTTTGCGTTCTCCCAAGAAACTTTGCATTTGCTCGCAAAGAATTTTTGACTTGTTCATCTCTTATGATTGTGCCAATGTAGTGACAGTGTTAAAAAAAACACTTAAAATAAATATAATATTTTTGTTTGATATTTACAGCTGTTTGGGGATTATTTTATAGCGCCAGAATCTCTTTTTTACTTTACTGTAGGCTACCGAAAGGCTTAATAGGTAGCCTAATGTCTGCTTCTAATGTATTACTTTAACAGTTAAACAAATCAAGAGCAAAATAAAAAATGTGTGTATATTACATAATACAAATGTTGTTTTTGACCAGTTTTAAAGTTTTATTATATTTATTATAGTATTTATTATTCCTGCAATCCACCCTTCTGCTAGGATCAGTATAATCTTTTTTTTTTTTTTTTTTCTTTTTTTTTTTGGATCAAAGGTATCCCAATCTAACAAAAAAGTTTTGAACAACACAAACTGATGATTTGATCCAGAGATTGGATTTTGTGATCTAATCTGATTTCAGATGCCTTTTTTTCTTTTAAACCCATTTTCAAGATTTAATCCAATCCGATAGCCAAACTACAATCAGATTACTTTGAACAACTGGCCCCAGAACTGCTCTGTGAGTTCACTTCACAAGCATTTCACCATCTTTTCTGGAAGCAACCCAGGTTCTTCCGTGCTGATGACCTGCACCCAGATATGGAGCGAATCTTCTGTCTGACAACATCTCCAAGATGCTACGCACTATATGACTAGTAAGTCAAACCTCAAATCACAGCCTTTGTTGTTCTTCCCACTTAATTGATAGAAGTGCGTGTGAAGTCCATCCTATAGATCCTATGTGTCTGTTCCCCGAATAGTGAGGTAATCTACTATAGGATCTATGAAAAATCTGCTCATGATTAAACCAGAAAATCACAAAATAAGTAAACAAAAACAATTTCTAAAGTTTGGGCTCCTAAGATTGCTCACACCTAAGGTGGTTATTGTAAATGAAATGATCACAGATAATAGTTTTGATGTACTCTGCCTAACTGAAACCTGGTTTAAACCAAATGACTATATCGGTCTTAATGAGTCTACTCCACCAGGCTTCTGTTATAAGCACGAGCCCTGTCTGATTGGTTGTGGCAGCGCTTTTGCAACAATCTATGGAGATAATCTTAATGTTACTTAGAAAACAGAGCAGGTTTAATTAGGGCCCAAGGCCCTATTGTTCTCCTAAGGATTATTATTAATATTTTTTTATTATTATTTTTTCAAGGAGACCTATGACATCCTATGACATGAAATTAATCTAAATTTAAATGATCTCATGGATGTGGCTGTTGTGGTTCACGGTCATAGTGGCACCAACTGCTGCAGTAAATATGGCGTATTCGATTGACTTTGACATAATCCTTTTACATTCACCCAGATTAAATGCATATTGCCAGTCGTGCACAGTTGCCCAAGCCTATAAGTGGATAACTGGATGCCTATAAGTTGCCTGCAGCTATATTTGATTTTGAAGTACTTAGGCTAAATGTTTCACTTTCACCCAGAGGAAAAATGTATTGCTCAGTGGTTGCGTTTCCTAAGCTCAGGAGACTTAGCTGTGATTCTCAAATATCTCTCATTATAGTATCAACAATGTCTCAGATGTTTCTCCCAAAATTCCTGAGGAGAGATAAAAGTAGACACAAATGAGACATGAGAAATATTTGAGAGAAAAAGAGTCAAAACTGAGAATGTGGTGGAAATAACATAACATCTCTTTATTGTCTTACTGCAATCTCTTTCAAGACTCCATATAGGAATATTTTATTGCTCAGGGGTTGCTCTTTTTAAGCTCGGGAGACTTAGTTGAGATTTCCAAATATCTGTCAATGGTGTCTCAGATGTTTCTCCTAAAATTCCTTAGGAGAAATAAAAGTAGACACAATTGAGACATGAGAAAGTTGACATGAGAAAAAGGAGTCCAAAATGAGAATGGACGGTGAGAAACATAGGAGATCTCTTTATTGTATTGCAGAGGTTCCTCTTTTTTATTATTATTTTATGCCATTGGGGTTTTTCACCTTAAATGGACAGGACAGTATAAGGAGAGATAGGAAACAATGGGAGAGCCAAGAAGGGAACAGGAGCAGGAAAGTACCTTTAGCTGGGACTCAAACTCGTGTTCTGAGGTGCAGTTGTGTCTTAATGTCGATGTGCTGCCCACAAGGATATGGCTCTGACAGAGGTTTCTCTAAACTCACGATACTAAGTATTAATCCTTGAATTTAGGTATCAGTTTTGTCTTCAGATGTCTTCAATTTTATTTTAGGAGAAACAAGTTAAATTAATTTTTTTTTTTTAAATATTTTTAATATTGTAAATACTGAAACTATCATCTAAAAAAAAAAATCTCATATCTGCTATTTCTTGCTCTGGCTGCGTTGTATAGACCCCCAGGGCCTATGTTTCTAAAAGAGTTTGCTGATTTTCTCTCAGACCTATTGGTCAATGTCGATAAAGTGCTGCCTGTTGGAGATTTTAACATTCACGTACATAATACAAATGATACGTTAGGAGTTGCGTTTACAAACTTACTAAACTCTTTTGGGGTCAAGCATAACGTTACCAGACACACTCATCGTTTTAATCATACGCTAAATTTAATTATATTGCATGGAATCGATCTTACTTATATTTTACCACAAAGTGATGAGGTCACTGATCACTACCTTGTAACGTGCATACTGCGTACTTCTAATATTTGCCATATCACTCAGTGTTATTGACCAGGTAGAACAATTATCCCAACCACTAAAGATAGATTCACAATTAACCTGCCTGATCTGTCTCAGCTGCTTAGTGTACCCAAACACTCAAATGAACTTGGTGAAATGACTAGTAGTATAGGCACTATCTTCTCTAGTACATTAGAAACTGTTGCACCCATCAGATTAAATAAAGAATAGAGAAAAAAGTGCTGCACCATGATACAACATTATTTCTCATGCTCTGAATAGAGAAACTCGTAACCTAGAGCACAAATGGAAACAAACTCATTTTGAGGTCTTTAGAATCACATGGAAAAGACAGTATGTCACGCTATAAAAAGGCTCTAAAGGCTGAGCATCTCCACAAACTCATGGAAAATAACCAAAACAATCCATGGTTTTTATTTCGTACAGTGGCTGTATTAACAAATAAACAGACATGAATCGGTTCACCTGAACTGAATATTCCAACACAGTTTAGTAATGACTTTTCTTCACTAAGAAAATCCAAAACATCAGAAATACAATTGTAAATGTACAACTTTTGTCAGCGTTTTATGATTCAGTCTTAATTATCGCCCCCTCAAGAACAATTGCAGTGCTTTACAAACTATTAGACATGAAGAGCTAAATAAACTTATCATTGCATCTAAACCAACAACATTTTTTATTAGATCCAATAATACACACTAAATTACTGAAAGAGTTGTTACCTGTAGCAGAAGAGCAACTTCTCAACCTTATTAACTAATCTCTGGGTCATGTCCCAAGACCCTTCAAGCTGGCTGTTATTAAGCCTCTTTCTACTTGTTTTACTTGGGCTTTTGTGCTGTGTTCGAAACTATAAATCATTACATACTCTTAGATCGATTACAAAATTGCAGTGGTATTCAGGGACAGGCTAACTACAGGCCACTGGCTACCTGTTAAGTTCCGTATCGATTACAAAGTATTGCTACTGACCTATAAGGCCCTTAATGGTTTAGCTCCTGTGTATGATTGTATAACCGATCTTCTATCACGCTACAATCCATCTCGCTCTTTAAGGTCACAAAACTCTGTAAAACTCTGGTGTGCTAGGATATCTAAGTCCACTAAAGGAAGTAGAACGTTTCACTTTTAGCTCCTAAACTCTGGAATAGCCTTCCTGAGAATGTTTGGGGCTCAGACACACTCTCCCAGTTTAAATCTAGATTAAAGACACATCTTTTTAGCATTCACATAATCCATCTCATAACCTTGCACGCCAGTTGTATCAGATCAAATGCGCATAACTATCTAGTATTTATTGCTTGAAATGTTATGAACAGCAGCTACGCTAATTATTTTCCATTTGCTTTCTACCTCTGGATGCCCATCCAGAGGTAACTAGCGATTATGCCAGCTCCAGTTTGGATCCAGCCTTTTTACGGAGATTTCAGATTTCAGAGATTTCAACACCTGTGAAGAGATGACACCAACACCTGCCAGGACTTCAGATGATGCAAACTCTAAATTAACATAATTACGTCACAATTTATAATAATTGCTTTAATGAGCTCATTGTTTCTGCCTAAATGAATACATGATGTTTGCTAACTACATGATTTGCATTATCTTAGAACTGTACATTTCTGACATGGACTATTACTTGAACACAGTCACATCTGATAGCAGATTACTCTAAATTGTAATGTATAAACATGCATTTTCTGTAAAGCTGCTTTGAAACAATATGTATTGTGAAAAGCACTATATAAATAAATGTGAAATTGAAATTTAATTTGATAAAAAACTATTGTCAAATAAACAACATCAAAAAAATTAAATAAAAGGCAGTGGTGCCCTGAAGACTTTGATTAGCCTGTTTAGGTGCGTTTAATTCGGGTTGGATCTTCCCTCGATATCTTCCCTCTGTCTTGTGGACTTGAATGTACGCCATTGCCTATGTTGCACGAGTACTTACTACTGGTGGAACCCGTGCAATGGGTTGAAATGGAATGTTCTAAGCCCTTCATTACTTGGAATTTTTTTTCCTTATGAGTTTTTGTTCTCTGTTCTATAGGCCTATATGCATGTTTGGGCTGTTGAATTAAATTATTTTTATAAAAATTCCACACAAAAATGATACACTAAACTATGACTGTGTAAAAAACAGTAAGCTTAAAGTATGTACAAGTATTATTTTATTATATAGTAAGATTATATTATTGCATTAAATTAATTAATATATTATACACAAGAGTTGTGTGGGGTCTGTCCATATAAATTCCCCTTGTCCACTTGACATTATGCACTTCAAAATCCACAAGGAGGATTCCCCTGTGGGGAAGTGCACAGTGAAGTTTGCGAATGTATGCTTAAAAGTGAAATGGAATGCACCCTTGGTTTAACTAAAAATGCAATGTTTCGTTGTGAAGGAATTGGAACAGGTTCACGTTTTATGTTTCATTTCGGTGCTGAAGAAATAGTGACACTCAATAAGAATCTTTACCTTGCATGTCCACTGGCATGGAAGAATTCCAATCAGTACCTCTTAAAATACCAGAGTATTGTTAAGAACAAGTTCACTGACTGTCCACACAGTCAGCTGTATAAGCCAGCTGTGTAAAGTGCAAGCATGTATCTATAATAATGTATACAACTTCATTGATCATAACAGCAATGTTCATCAGAGAGCAGATTTTCAATAAAGCTGTTTTTTTTAATGCAAAAAGTGTGATATTAGTCTTAGCAACCCTGTTGAAAAAAACAGCATATGCTGGTTAGGTATGTTTTGAAGCATGGCAGCTGGTTTGAGCTGGTTTAATGCTGGTTCTTAGCTGGTCATGAGCTGGTTTAAGATGGTCAAGTGCTGGTCCTAAGATGGTCCTCAGAAACTAGCTCCAGCTCAGGACCAGCTTATAACCAGCTCATGACCAGCTTAAACCAGCTCATGACCAACTAAGGACCAGCTCAAACCAGCTGTCATGCTTCAAAACATACCTAACCAGCATATGCTGTTTTTTTCAACAGGGAAGACCGTCTTTGTTTGCCTGTTTTTTTTTCCAAAAATGTAATTTCAATAACATAATTTCCATGACATGCAAGTGTGGGTATTTACTTGTCTGGGCCAAACGTGCCCAAAGTTGAGAAAAGTTTCACATATAATATTAATCTCTCTAGCTCTTATCAGTCGTGTCCCCAATGGTTACCCCTCCACATGCAAATTAAGCTAAACTATTGACTAGAGTCTAATATCTCTCTCTCTCTCTCTCTCTCTCTCTCTCCCTCCCTCTCTCTCCCTCTCCCTCTCCCTCTCCCTCTCCCTCCCTCCCCATTCCCTCTTTTTTCTAGGATGATAACTGGGGTGAGACTACAACAGCTGTCACTGGCACCTCAGAACACTCTCTATCCCAGGAGGACATTGTTCGTATCAGCAAAGACCTCGACGACAGCGTGGGCTTAGACTGCAAACGTTATCTAAGTGTCACTCTTTCTGTCATCCTGGGACTGGTGGTCTTTCTGACTCCACTTGCCTTCCTTATCCTGCCTCACCTTCTCTGGCCTGATAGACTGAGAGCCTGTGGAACAGCCTGTGAAGGTCTCTTTATATCCGTGGCATTTAAACTGCTGATTTTGTTGTTGGCAGTATGGGCTTTATTCTTCAGGCCACCCAGGGCTAGCTTGCCAAGAATCTTCGTCTTTCAAGCCCTACTGGCCACATTGGTGCTACTGTTTGTGCTTTCATATTGGTTGTTCTATGGAGTACGCATCCTGGACTCACAGGTGAGAGGTTAAAAGTGTGATCCGTTGGGTCGCATTGCTTTCTCAACATCCGAACCGCTCCAGAGTCCGTTTCATGCGGAGACAATGTTTGCCATGATTGCCATGTTCATATTTGGCTGAATGAATGAATGAATGAGGTATTTATATAGCACATTTCCTATGTACTTCTGTACACCCAGAGCGCTTTACAATCATGTTAGGGGTCTCTCCTCAACTGCCACCAGTGACATGACACAACAAATCCCGACCGTATGATACCCCGTTTTATTTCTGACATGCTGAAGTGCTTGTGCTGCTACTTAAAGAACAAATTGAGTTGCAACTTTTGCTTTGTCGCGTCCAATGTAGACGTTTTTTTAAAGACAAGAAAATATGACAGGTCATATCTCACCCGCACAACGGTGGGTAATGAAGAGAGACCACTGTGTTGTCCCTCAATATATTAACTTCTGACAGTATGAAACCGAAAAAGTTAAGGCGCCACTTCACATCACAAGCAGAAGCCTTCATATTCAAGAGAACCCCATTGAAGTTAAGAAGTTGTAGTATTGTATTAATTACAATGTTTCAAATAAATCCTATAGGATTTTGCAAGCAGTGTCATGTCTTTATGTGGGTGCATGTAGGTGGGGGGCTTGAAAATATTTTTCTCTACACAAGGGGGTACCGGCAGAAAACATTTGGGAACCACTGCTCTACTGTATGTAACATGCACTGACTCGGTCTATCTATCTGTCCCAGGATGAGGACTACCAGGGGATTGTGCAGTACGCTGTTTCACTAGTGGATGCTCTTCTCTTTATCCACTACCTGGCCATCGTGCTGCTGGAGCTCAGACAGTTACAGCCTTTCTTCTCTCTGTGTGTCACACGCTCCACGGATGGCGAGACAAAACACTATAACCTGGGTCAACTCAGGTAAGAACATTGTCAAGTGCTGCTAGATTTACGTAGTTAGGTATCTGTGTATATAGGTATATATAGGTGTGTATATATATTATATATATATATATATATATATACAGTGGGGAGAAAAAGTATTTGATACACTGCCGATTTTGCAGGTTTGCCCACTTACAAAGCATGTAGAAGTCTGTAATTTTTATCAAAGGTACACTTCAACTGTGAGAGACGGAGTCTAAAACAAAAATCCAGAAAATCACATTGTATGATTTTTAAGTAATTAATTTGCATTTTATTGCATGACATAAGTATTTGATCACCTACCAACCAGTAAGAATTCCGGCTCTCACAGACCTGTTAGTTTTTCTTTAAGAAGCCCTCCTGTTCTCCACTCATTACCTGTATTAACTGCACCTGTTTGAACTCATTACCTGTATAAAAGACACCAGTTCACACACTCAATCAAACAGACTCCAACCTCTCCACAATGGCCAAGACCAGAGAGCTGTGTAAGGACATCAGGGATAAAATTGTAGACCTGCACAAGGATGGGATGGGCTACAGGACAATAGGCAAGCAGCTTGGTGAGAAGGCAACAACTGTTGGCGCAATTATTAGAAAATGGAAGAAGTTCAAGATGACGGTCAGTCTCCCTCGATCTGGGGCACCATGCAAGATCTCACCTTGTGGGGCATCAATGATCATGAGGAAGGTGAGGGATCAGCCCAGAACTACACGGCAGGACCTGGTCAATGACCTGAAGAGAGCTGGGACCACAGTCTCAAAGAAAACCATTAACACACTACGCCGTCATGGATTAAAATCCTGCAGCGCACGCAAGGTCCCCGTGCTCAAGCCAGCGCATGTCCAGGCCCGTCTGAAGTTTGCCAATGACCATCTGGAAGATCCAGAGGAAGAATGGGAGAAGGCCATGTGGTCTGATGAGACAAAAATAGAGCTTTTTGGTCTAAACTCCACTCGCCGTGTTTGGAGGAAGAAAAAGGATGAGTACAACCCCAAGAACACCATCCCAACCGTGAAGCATGGAGGTGGAAACATCATTCTTTGGGGATGCTTTTCTGCAAAGGGGACAGGACGGCTGCACCATATTGAGGGGAGGATGGATGGGGCCATGTATGGCGAGATCTTGGCCAACAACCTCCTACCCTCAGTAAGAGCCTTGAAGATGGGTCGTGGCTGGGTCTTCCAGCATGACAACGAGCCGAAACACACAGCCAGGGCAACTAAGGAGTGGCTCCGTAAGAAGCATCTCAAGGTCCTGGAGTGGCCTAGCCAGTCTCCAGACCTGAACCCAATAGAAAATCTTTGGAGGGAGCTGAAAGTCCGTATTGCCCAGCGATAGCCCCGAAACCTGAAGGATCTGGAGAAGGTCTGTATGGAGGAGTGGGCCAAAATCCCTGCTGCAGTGTGTGCAAACCTGGTCAAGAACTACAGGAAATGTATGATCTCTGTAATTGCAAACAAAAGTTTCTGTACCAAATATTAAGTTCTGCTTTTCTGATGTATCAAATACTTATGTCATGCAATAAAATGCAAATTAATTACTTAAAAATCATACAATGTGATTTTCTGTTTTTGTTTTAGTTTTAGTTATTTTTGTTTTAGATTCCGTCACTCACAGTTGAAGAGTACCTATGATACAAATTACAGACTTCTACATGCTTTGTAAGTGGGCAAACCTGCAAAATCGGCAGTGTATCAAATACTTGTTCTCCCCACTGTATATATATATATATATTAGGGCTGTCAAGCGATTAAAATGTTTAATCTAATCAATTACACGATGTGGCGATTAATTAATTAATCGCAAATTAATCGTACATCAAATTTGGCTGAGAAATTACTCCCAAAAGATCATTTAAATTCATTATTGTGTAAAAAAAAAAAAAAAAAAAATCAAGTAGCTTCAGAAAGAAATATTTCTGGGAGAACTATACCTTTAATGTTTGTTTTTATTAATATGGAAATATGAAATTATTTTTAATTAATTATACTCTAAATTTGAAACTAAAACTGCCAGTAGGTGGCGGTAAATGTCTAATTGAGTAAGTTATTGAGTCATTCATTCATTCGATTCAAAACCGTTCAAACGGCTGATTCATTCAGGAGTAAATGTAAATGGTTCTCTTCATGGTCCATTGAATCATTGGTTCACCCAATTCGTTCAAAACGCGGATTCAGAAATGAAATGCCACTGTGTATTGCTCGGAGTCGGAGACGAACAGTTCTGCTTTGTCTTTATATTTTCTTAAATTACACAATATAAACTTACTTATTTATTTAATTAAACTGTTGTATAAGATCAGTATAGCATTTGCACTCGTCTCGTACTATTCTGGACAGAAAAACAGAACTCGTTGCTCGTGAGATATTGCTTATATATCATGATGTAAATGTGAGGGCGTTTTCACTGTCAGTTTAGTTCGAAACGGGGCACGGTTCACGTGAAAAATTGGTAATGTGAAAGCTGTCATGTGGACCGGGGTGAGCTGAGCTCAGGGGTACCGAACCTGAGACTGCCTGAAGGAGGTGGTCTGAGTTCGGTTGCGCAACTTGCGCTCGGGCTGTGCCGCGATTCACGTGAATGTGAAAGCAACACGGACTCGGGTGCGCAAGAAAAGTATGGCAAGCCAAAGTATTCATATACGCTTGGTCGGGCGTCTGATTGCGCACTGACACGTCAAAAGCGTGCGATTTGACAGCAAAACGCGCGTCCTCGACGCGTGATTTACCATAAATACGCGCGTTCTTAACGTGCGCTTTGGGGTCACGGAAAACAAGCGTTTCCGACGCGCGTTTTTATATCAAAGCGCACGTCCTCGACGCGTGATTTGCTATTTAAAAAAACGCGCGTTTTCCTTGACCCCAGAGCGCACGTTAAAAACGCGCGTTTTTATGGCAAATCACGCGTCGAGGACGCGCGTTTTGAGACGGACAAAACGCACGTTATTAACGTGTAAACAGGTAAACCAAACAGGCAATGCAAACTTGTTTGAAGTATCCAAACAGGCGAAAAGAACGTGCTCTTTCCTTGGTGTTCTCAAAATTGCATGCTGACTTTTTAGGCACACCTCTTATAAAGTAAAGTTACATATTGTTGACCATCTTTTTAAGTAATTACAGTATTTAACACAATACACTATATGGCTGTTATAAAAATTAAATGAAATCAGTATCAACAAAATCCATTTTACCATTTATCAAAATCCACTTACACTGTATTTACAATTGCCTAAATAATGTAATGAGATTTTTAGATTTATGTTCTAAATATAACATTTTACAGTTTTTTACCATCGCTATGACAATTTTTTCAATACTTTTAACAATTTTCCTAAACTCTTAACACACCAACACACCTACAACACACAATTGTCAAAACGGTTAATTTCATGCTCTAAATCACACATTGTAAACTAAACTCCAACGCTAATTTTCAAAATACAGTAATACACTAACACAATACACTGTCTGCCAAAACCCTAACGCATGTTCTCTTCCAACAGGAACATTTAGTCAATCTTAGCACAGTGTCATAAAAACACTAACACCAGATGGAATTACAGAAACTGCATTATTTTATGTGTCAGGTCTGCCCTTATACAATAGACAGTATATTTTATTGATCATAGATTGTGTGTCTTTTGAAGCCTCTCCACATTTTTGTTTTGTTGGGTTTAGTAAATGCATGCATTTTATCATTCAGGAACTTTCCTCTGCCCCCTGAGGGAGGTAGATGTTGAATCCTTAGATAGACAAAATACAGTTACATATTACAGTTTTTTACAATCACTATGACAATTTGATATAAAATGCGTTTTTATGGTAAATCACGCGTCGAGGACGCACGCTTTTGACGTGTCAGTGCACAATCAGACGCCCGACCAAGCGTATATGAGTACTTTGGCTTATAGAAAAGTAACCTGCGCATGCGTTTTATCAGATGATGCTGTATTTAGTTCAATAAAGCACATGTAAGGGATGATAGTGTTGATGATTTACCTTGGATACGAGAGAGAGTGAGCCTGCAGTGTATTCGCGCATAGCACCGGCGGGAACAATCGCGCTCTGACGCGGACCACAACAAACGTGCCCAGTGTAAAAACACCCTGAGACTAAAACAGACATTTTTGCCCCATATCTTGAATTTTAGGGCCATTCTAACTGCATTCTATAGGCTTCATCACACAGTGAGTTGTTGCCCTGTATCATATTCTTCATCAATCAACTGTATGAAATGTCAGATGACCTATATATATATATATAGCTGTATTATGTTTTCAATGTGCATCTAGTTGGGTTTCCAGTCCTCAGATAATTTGTTTTTTAGCAGCAGATCCAAAGATGGCATTAAAGTGCCAGCATTTTGACTGTAGGAACAGCAGAGAGAAGTTAAATCCACATTCAATGGCAGGAAGCAGAGCGAGGATGTTGGAGCGATTGTGACTGCATTATCTGTATCATAGCAACAACCTGGGGTTATGAGCGAATCAAGCTTTAACCGACAAGCAACGCTTCCAGTGTAGACTGAGTTTTAGACTGCAGTCAATTGTTCTCTTTCTTATATGCTGTCCATTAAGGGCCAGAATATTTTAGAACAAGAATGTGGAGAAATTTGGGAGAAAAAAAATCGAACCTGTATGCATTTCTTTCTTCTGTGGAGCACAAAAGAAGATGTCTCAAAATTGTCTCAGTTTTGTTTGTCCATACAATGAAAGGCAATGGGGTTTAATGTTGTTTGGACCTCAATGCTCTTGAAAGGTATAAAAGTTTGGAAAAACATGAGTAGGAGTAAATGATGACATTTTTCAGGTTAACTATCCCTTTAAAGGGCACCTATTATGCAAAATTCACTTTTACACAGTGTTTGATGTCTTGGCAGTGTGTGTACACAACCACCCTATAATGATAAAAATCCACCCAGTGCTTTTTTTTTTTTTTTTTTAAATCCCCATAAATCATAAACACTGTCTCGGAACAAGCCGTTGGCAGATTCTGGGCAAAGTGACATCACTTTGCACAGGCCCCTCCCACGACTGTTGGCAGGTCTACGGCAGGTCTACGGACACTGCCGTAGACCTGTCCTGAGTGAGCTGTACACAGTCCGCCATTGTTTCGACGCCGGAGCAGGTTTAGGTTTGTTTACACTACCAGTCAAAAGTTTGGACACACTTTCCCATTCTCTTTGATGGGAAAGTGTGTCCAAACTTTTGACTGGTAGTGTATGTGTGTGCAAATAATTTCACTCCAGACTGCTTTATGAATAAGGGGCAATGCAAGGCAGGCTTTGCTAAAAGGTTGTTACTCACGGATGGATCAGCACCAACTGTTCGTGATCCATCTTATAGTCTCCGGAGCAATACTGGTCACGGCAGTAATGAAAGGGAGAGCACACACTTTATTACAGTTCATCAGAGTTGTTTTACGACTTTGTTGTGGGGACACTAAAATTTTAAACTAAATATTCAAATAAACTTTCAACTGAATTACTGATCTGCCCGCATGGTCACTATATGATAATTGAAATGAGCTGGATAACATCAACGTTTTCTCCAGAGCGGCTGTACAGCCGAATCAAATTCTGTTGCATTATTTTCCTGTTTAACACTGTGAAGCTGCTTTGAAACAATCAGCACTGTAAAAAGCGCTATATAAATAAAGGTGACTTGACTTGACTTGACTTACGAATATATAAAGTTTACCAGTTTATTAAGCACCCCCTGAAAAGGTCTGTATATATTGTTTACTGTTAGTTGTAAGGAGTGTTTTTGTGTAATTCGCTGTGTATGCTGATGATAATACAAGGGAGAGAGAGTGTTTATGGACAAGACTTTAATGCACACTTCTTGTAACTTACTGTGTTTTATTCAGCTCTTACACTGATTTTGTGGAGTAAAATGGACCTTTTCAACTTTTATGTGACGTACAATAAACTTCATAAAACTCTTCGGTAAAGTTTTGGCCATCATTCGGACGAGGTCCTCTACAACAGGCTTGTACTAATAGTAGATAAAAGCAAGATGACAAATAAGTTATAATCGTAATTAAACAAAACTACAGTGTACATTTGATACACTGCCGATTTTGCAGGTTTGCCCACTTACAAAGCATGTAGAAGTCTGTAATTTTTATCATAGGTACTCTTCAACTGTGACGGAATCTAAAACAAAAATCCAGAAAATCACATTGTATGATTTTTAAGTAATTAATTTGCATTTTATTGCATGACATAAGTATTTGATACATCAGAAAAGCAGAACTTAATATTTGGTACAGAAACCTTTGTTTGCAATTACAGAGATCATACGTTTCCTGTAGTTCTTGACCAGGTTTGCACACACTGCAGCAGGGATTTTGGCCCACTCCTCCATACAGACCTTCTCCAGATCCTTCAGGTTTCGGGGCTGTCGCTGGGCAATACGGACTTTCAGCTCCCTCCAAAGATTTTCTATTGGGTTCAGGTCTGGAGACTGGCTAGGCCACTCCAGGACCTTGAGTACTTCTTACGGAGTCACTCCTTAGTTGCCCTGGCTGTGTGTTTCGGGTCGTTGTCATGCTGGAAGACCCAGCCACGACCCATCTTCAATGCTCTTACTGAGGGAAGGAGGTTGTTGGCCAAGATCTCGCGATACATGGCCCCATCCATCCTCCCCTCAATACGGTGCAGTCGTCCTGTCCCCTTTGCAGAAAAGCATCCCCAAAGAATGATGTTTCCACCTCCATGCTTCACGGTTGGGATGATGTTCTTGGGCTTGTACTCATCCTTCTTCTTCCTCCAAACACGGCGAGTGGAGTTTAGACCAAAAAGCTCTATTTTTGTCTCATCAGACCACATGACCTTCTCCCATTCCTCCTCTGGATCATCCAGATGGTCATCGGCAAACTTCAGACGGGCCTAAACATGCGCTGGCTTGAGCAGGGGGACCTTGCGTGCACTGCAGGATTTTAATCCATGACGGTGTAGTGTGTTACTAATGGTTTTCTTTGAGACTGTGGTCCCAGCTCTCTTCAGGTCATTGACCAGGTCCTGCCGTGTAGTTCTGGGCTGATCCCTCACCTTCCTCATGATCATTGATGCCCCACGAGTTGAGATCTTGCATGGTGCCCCAGACCGAGGGAGACTGACCGTCATCTTGAACTTCTTCCATTTTCTAATAATTGTGCCAACAGTTGTTGCCTTCTCACCAAGCTGCTTGCCTATTGTCCTGTAGCCCATCCCAGCCTTGTGCAGGTCTACAATTTTATCCCTGATGTCCTTACACAGCTCTCTGGTCTTGGCCATTGTGGAGAGGTTGGAGTCTGTTTGATTGAGTGTGTGGACAGGTGTCTTTTATACAGGTAACGAGTTCAAACAGGTGCAGTTAATACAGGTAATGAGTGGAGAACAGGAGGGCTTCGCAAAGAAAAACTAACAGGTCTGTGAGAGCCGGAATTCTTACTGGTTGGTAGGTGATCAAATACTTATGTCATGCAATAAAATGCAAATTAATTATTTAGAAATCATACAATGTGATTTTATGGATTTTTGTTTTGGATTCCGTCACTCACAGTTGAAGAGTACCTATGATAAAAATTACAGACTTCTACATGCTTTGTAAGTGGGCAAACCTGCAAAATCGGCAGTGTATCAAATACTTGTTCTCCCCACTGTATATCTGTTCTATCTCCATGCAGCATTTATCTCTGGCTCTGTAGGCATTATTGTCCGACTCCAGTGTTCGAACTGAACACTGCTACTGACAGTTTCTGTTCTGACATTTTCATTCTTTGAGATGAGATTGTCCTGACACTGGATACAAGCTCTTTAAGCCCTGCCCTCTTCTTGAAAGGGGGCCAGAAGCACCAGCTCATTTGCATTTAAAGGGATACACACATAAATGTTTTTGCTCACCCCCAAAAAGTGGCAATTTTAACATGCTGTAAAAAAAAATTATCTGTGGGGTATTTTGAGCTAAAACTTCACATACACACTCTGGGGACATAAGAGACTTATTTTACATCTAGTAAAAAAGGGCATAATAGGTGCCCTCCAAGGAAAGGATGTTTATAATCTTCTGAAGCCATACAAACATGGATACAGTGGTGCATTTTATTTTGTGATTATTTGTGTAACAACCAATTGTTTTGTGCTTTGCTTTTTTTTAGTTTAGTCTTTCTATTTAATTTCCTTTTCTCATCCACTCTTTCACTCCCTTTTGTCTGCAAACATGATCTAATCGTTCACTCCAACTACAATATATCTGTGCCAAATCCGCCAGCCATACAGATCCTTTAGATTTACACATCTTTTCCTTTTCCCTGTACTATTGTTAAAGTTAAGCACTTACTGGTCTGTCTGCTCAGTTTCACTTTGTCACCATTGGATGGGCTAGAGCTCAGACATCTGTATCTCTTGTTAGGCGTCTGGCATGGATGCTGTCATGTATTCATAATTACACACTTCCATAGACCCATAGGCCTGTTAATCTTTATACTGATATCCTGCAAACACTGCAACACTAGTCCCAGATCACCTTAAGAAGGAGATATCCTACAACACTTGTCAAGTGCCAATGGCACACAAACCTTGTTTTTGAAAGAGAAGTAGGACACCTCCCTTTTTTTATTTTGTCTCCTTCTGAGTGTCTATTGTGTGATAAGGTCTCTGCTCATCCTCAGGATGGACAGTAGAGCATCTGTAGCATGTATGGAAATAGGAAGCACATCCTCTGATCAAGCACATGATGTGCTCACTACAATCAGGTTAGCAGGGCTTAACAAATCAAATCAGTCATCTGGCACTAGTTTAACTGTTGCCATGTTGAGCAACCCAAACACACTCATATATACACATTCACTTTGAAAGTGTAACTTTTTGAAAGCTAACTCTTAGCAGCTGGTGGAGTCTGTTATCCTGATTTGAGGCCAAGTGTGTCATTTTTTTTTTCTATCTGGAAGACAGGAACAACACTATATTACTATGCGTACCCTCTGGCATAAACACAAAGCACACGATTTCCAGTGAAGCAGCATTACATCAGTGTAATGTCTATAGTTTGAAAAGACAGATTTGTGTGACCGATGTTTTTGCATGGTATACTTAACCCTTTGAGACCACTGTAGAAAAACTAAAACACTGGGAAATAGTGGGAAATAGTGGTAAACAATTTTCAATGTTTTTCACATAGAGCCCATTCAATAAATCACAGATAAACTACTCCAGAAGGCAAAACCTATCCTTTGAAACAGGAGACAAATCCGATGATCCTTTATTGTTTCACCAGTTTGAATTTTTACGTTATTCAAAACTTCAGATGACATTGACATCTTGTTAAGCTTGTTTGCCCCTGTATATACTGTATAAACCCTTACGAAAAGAAGTTTATTTAAATGTGCTATTGGTATATTTCTTTTAAACTAAAAATAAGAAATTACTTTCAGTCTACTTTTTATGTACTTCTCAGAAATATACTTTATGTACACTACCTGTCAAAAGTTTGGACACACATTCCCATTCTCTTTGATGGGAAAGTGTGTCCAAACTTTTGACTGGTAGTGTACTTCTCAGAAATGTTGTTACAACCTTATTCCAAAATGGATTAAATTCATTATTTTCCTCAAAATTCTACAAACAATACCCCATAATGACAATGTGAAAGAAGTTTGTTTGAAATCTTTGCAAATTTATAAAAAAAAAAAAAAAACGAAAAAAAAAAAAAAAAAATTCACATGAACATAAGTATTCACAGCCTTTGCTCAATACTTTGTTGAAGCACCTTTGGCACCAATTACAAGCATCAAGTCTTTTTGAGTATGATGCTACAAGCTTGGCACACCTATTTTTGGGCAGTTTCTCCCATTCTTCTTTGCAGGACCTCTCAAGCTCCATCAGGTTGGATGGGGAGCGTCGGTGCACAGCCATTTTCAGATCTCTGCAGAGATGTTCAATCAGGTTCAAGTCTGGGCTCTGGCTGGGCCACTCAAGGACCTTCACAGAGTTGTCCCGTAGCCACTCCTTTGTTATCTTGACTGTATGCTTAGGGTCGTTGTCCTGTTGGAAGATGAACCTTCGCCCCAGTCTGAGGTCCAGAGTGCTCTGGAGCAGGTTTTCATCAAGGATGTCTCTGTACATTGCTGCATTCATCTTTCCCTCAATCCTGACTAGTCTCCCAGTTCCTGTCGCTGAAAACATGGAAGGAGTGACTTCCGTCTGGCTGCTTTACCATACAGGCCTGATTGGTGGAGTGCTGCAGAGATGGTTGTTCTTCTGGAAGGTTCTCCTCTCTCCACAGAGAAACGTCTGTCAGAGTGACCATTGGGTTCTTGGTCACCTCCCCGACTAAGGCCCTTCTCCCCAGACCGCTCAGTTTGGCCGGGCGGCCAGCTCTAGGAAGAGTCCTGGTGGTTCCAAACTTCTTCCATTTACAGATGATGGAGGCCACTGTGCTTATTGGGACCTTCAATGCTGCAGAAATTTTTCTGTACCCTTCCCCAGATCTGTGCCTCGATACAATCCTGTCTCGGAGGTCTACAGACAATTCCTTGGACTTCATGGCTTGGTTTGTGCTCTGACATGCACTGTTAACTGTGGGACCTTATATAGACAGGTGTGTGCCTTTCCAAATCATGTCCAATCAGCTGAATTTACCACAGGTGGACTCCAATCAAGTTGTAGAAACATCTCAAGGATGATCAGTGGAAACAGGATGCACCTGAGCTCAATTTTGAGTGTCATGGCAAAGGCTGTGAATATTTTTGTACGTGATTTTTTTTTTTTTTTTTTTTCGTTTTTTATTTTTAATAAATTTGCAAAGGTTTCAAACAAACTTCTTTCATGTTGTCATTATGGGGTATTGTTTGTAGAATTTTTTTCCATCCATTTTGGAATAAGGCTGTAATGTAACAAAATGTGGAAAAAGTAAAGCCCTGTGAATACTTTCCGGATGCACTGTAAGTATACTTGGCTTGTAGTTGTGTTTAATCTTTTGATTGAGTAGCCTATTAAATACTATTTCACATAGTTTTACATAGTCTTATGAACTTACATTGTTTGAAAATATTGATTTATAAAGAAAACAGATATGTTCCTAATTCTGAGTATTTGCATTTTTGTGTAGGATAGTCCACTAGTAGTGTACATAGGAATTTACATCAAATCTACTTACTCTTTCCTCGCCACTGACAGAATTTTCCGGCTAACCATGTTTTCACTGTTATATGTTAGGGGGCGCTATTACACATCTTTTAGAGATGTGTACAGAATCTCCAGACCAAAAGACAGGTGAAGTAGAAGAAGCAGAAACAAGTGATGGAAGATTTGCTTGCGCAAATGTAAAACAACGTGATCATCAAACATTAAACAGCATATAAATCAAAACTGCCTAATGTTACCAAATGAAATGGCGAACCCATGAAGAGGAAACGACTGTGAAGCTTAGGAGGTGTTGATGGACGTGATCTACTCCATCTATGTTTTAATCATCATTCTGAATCTGATCCGGACGTAGTCTTTGACAAAAATGCGCTTTTCTCAGCTTTTTAAAATGTTGCTTTTTTATGAAACTTACCCACAAGCTAGAATAAAATGTTTTTAAAATCGAAAGAGTTAAAGTACAGTTAAAGGCATATTTCAAGTAAAAAATTAAATAAAAAAAAACCTAAATAGGAACATAGTAGTATACTTAAAGTGTGAAATGAATATATAAATTATAAGTAGGGGAGACTGGGGATGAAAGTAAAACCTTTTGTTTGAGCATCGGTAACTTGTGCTATATCTCTCAGTATTTGCTGCATGGTTGCCACATTTGTCTGCTACAAATATAACTCACTTGGACATGTAAGGTCCATCCGTTAGCCCAAACACGGAATCTAACGGCTTGGCTGAAGGAATTCTGCGTGTAAGCCTTTTCAGCATTTCTGTTAAATTCACTTAATTTATTGATATCTAATTTTAAATCTGACTCCATGAATAATTTAATCTGACTCCAATTTTATGTGACTTTGTTAAATTTGTTACGTTTGTAATTTAACAGCTGATCATAAGATTCGTTGTGATTTAATTTAGATTGTTGATTTTTTTCATATTATTATTTTCAAATATTCGTTCATCAAGGGACCCGATATCACACAGAAACAGTCGCATCATGATTTGCGCGTTCACGGACACAAACTAGTCAGTTCTGATTTTAGTCAAAGGATTGCAGAGTGAATATTTTACCTTTAAGTGGTCGCACCTGCTTACTCAACAAAAAGTGTAATTTTAGTAATAGACACTAAAGCTGCAACTTGCTAATACAGTGATAGTCAGAAATCAGATTATCTCAAAATGCTGTGCCCCATGCTCCAATCATTGAGTCGTCGGTTTGATCTATCCTGACAGAGATTTGCGGAAGTAAAGGACTCCACGTTGATCCTTACTAGAATAATGATTTCAGAATAATACAAGATGAATCAAGATTAACATTTATTTTGGCCAGAGAGAACTTACATAAAAATAATTAAACACGAATCCATACACGAATACACAGCTTTCAGCATAAAAATATAAAACACAATTACAAAGTAATATGAAAATAGTTTCAAAGAGTCATCATATCTATAGTACACACAGTGTGTGTGAGTGACTCTAGGACACTGACACAGACTGCATGGGGGTTCTGGCTACAGAATTTTTCCCCAATGGCAGCTCTGCCACCCTTTCTTAAACACCCAGACCAGAACAAATGGGTTGTAAATATTTGCTACACAAACACCTGGTTTCGGGGGAGAGGATCAGATATCTGAGGAGACCACTCAAAAAGGAGAACAGAATTCTCATATGTTTCAATCTTTCTCATACTACCGGTGACTGCAGTGAAGACTGCATTTTACCAATCGCACTGAGACCTTTAAAAAGACACCAAACGTGAAAGGGAAAAAACAATAGATTTACAAGATACATCATCTGTGGTATATTTGCATTCTGTGACTTGAATCAGAGAGGAGTCGGTGAAGGAGAGGGGGAGAAGGTTTGGGCAGGCCGATGTCCTACAGTCTTTCTGTGAGATCTTCTCTCCAGATTAGTGAGTTTTATTGTTCTATTGCAGGGGGTTGGATCTTCAGCTTTTGTCTTAGCAGTAAAACCGATCCTTACAGACATGTACAATACACCCTAGTGAAAAATAAATATACTAAAATGTATTTGAAATACATTTATTTTATGCAAAATATACTACAAATACATTTATATTTATGTATGTAATATAAATACCCTGTAATTGTACTTTTAGTATACTGAATTGGTATACTTAGTCTGCTAAATTGGAACAAGTAATCTTGTATTTAATGCACTTTAGTTATCCATAAATAGTGCTGAGGTCCAACTAAAGATATACTTAAGTATTTGATTGTGCTAAAGTGGAGCTATTGCAAGTATATTTTAGGTACAGTTTAAATATCTTGCATTCAAACTATTCAGTGATCATACTATCCTTAGTAATAGTGATATTAAACACATTTTAGGCTTAATATTAAGAAATATGCATTGTGCAATAAAAAAGAACTCCAAATAAAGTTTAATTATATTTATATCAGTAAGTCTCAAGTGATATGTCAGTAAATATATTAATGGGATTGTAGTATATTTAGTATGAAATAAATGTAGGCCTATTTTAAATACATATTGGCATTGTTTTTTTACACTAGGGCAGAATCTGCATCCATTGCCTCTGACATGTTTTCACACCGTCACGCACCTAACTCGGAAAGTCTTAAGAAAATCCAAAGTTACCAAAACTCATAATTAGGAGTTGTGCTGATGTTCATGTGCATTTTAACTCATAAATACATTATTTCTGACATGACTTGAGATCACCGTAACTGCCGAAGCTAAACATTGACCCCATTGGCCTGCCCCAACGTCCTAACATTGGTTGAACCAGAAGTTGACACGTCAGACCGCTATGCTTGATCTATGTTTCGAACACGCCATAAAGCCAATGCCATCACACTCCCCAAAATCAGTTTTGCTGTACTTTTGCTAAACAACCGAACTCGCTAGAGTGCACACTTTTGGGAATGTTGCAGATTTGGCACATTTGTCGGAAGGAAACCCTTTTAGAGTCTAGAAACTCATTGCATCTAGATGATGCAATGTAATTTTTTTAGATGAGGCTTTCTTTTTTGTGCAAACCAAAAGAAATGAGAGGTACGAACTGAAACATCTAGTTTGTTTCTGCTAACAGGTGCTGTAAGGTGCTGTAATTTCCACAACTTTTGCCTACAGCGCAAATGTAACAATGAGCAATTTGCAAAATATTTAAGTGCTTCAGTAATTTATTTTTGTTGAATACTCTGTTGACCTGTTAGGATTAAATGTACAATTTAATGAACTGTATTTGAGTTCTACTTGAGAATAAAAACAGTATAGGCCTCGATAAAAGTTTACAGGAAATGTGTTTTGAGTTGCAAAAAAAATAATAATAATAATCATGAAGTAAGTTTTATAATTATGACCATAACCTTTTCAATAATTTGCCCACACTTTGAATATCAGGTAGGCTATTGTTTAATTCAATTCAAATTTATTTCTAGCACTTTCCATAATTTTGCATGGTTGCAAAACAGCTTTACATACATATATAGAAAGTAGTTACAAAAGTTAATGTTACGGATACGCACGCTCTGAAACACGCAGTTCTGCATGTTCACATTCTTCCACCAATGAACGGAACTGTCTGTGTTTTAGTGCGTGCACAAGAAAAAAAACGAATGTTATGCCGGTTTATGCATCATGTCAGGTAAAAGGGAAGCAAAACACGTTTATTTTCGTGCACCGCTTACTGTGCCTATATTGAGACTTTTCGCTGCGATTCACAGTATTTAAATCCATATAATTTGTACTGTCATTGATGGAAAAAATCTGTTTGCTTATTGCAGTACTTGTAACAGTATGAAAGAACACAAAGTAACCCCAGTTTTGCATGGTCCATGTCTGCATGGTGGTGGCATAACTGGTAACTTGTGAGTCAGTGACCTGGGTTTGATTCCAGTCCGTACTGGGTCCTACATTCAGTGTTCATATATATCTGTTTCCATTGTCTCACTGATGTTCACCGGATAAGTAAGTTACCGGTATACTGAGGGGTGTCTATAAAATGTCAGCAAAAGGCAAATTCATAAGCTGTGCCCTTATTTAGAAAGATTACTTTATTGAAGCCTATTTGAAGCACACTATAATGATGCCATTAGCACACTTCAAGTTTACTTGGAATGCCATTGCAATGTGTTTTAAAATCACTAAAAGTTTGTTATCAGTATAATATTAATGTATGTTCAACACTCTTACAGTGCAATTTAATTGCAATTGTAATGTCACCAAAATACATTTGAAGTTTATGCTGAATGAATTCTGCATTTCAAAACTTAAATACAAGAGTATATTTAAATTGTACTTAAGTATACCAGGAATAGTTCCACTTTAGCCCAAACAAGTATATTTAATACAACTTTAGTTGAACTTTAGCACTGCTTTTGTATAACTAAAATGCATTTAGTACAAAATTAGTTGTTCCAATTGAACAGACTTTAAGTATACCAATTTATAGTGTGTCACAAATACATTGTTATACTAAATTAACATACGAATAAATTGTACTTAAGTATACTATTTTATCACGTAAAAAAAACGCTGGATGCGCATGAATTCTAAAAATGTGCACAAAAAATTGTGTGTTCAATTGAGGCGGATAATGTTTTTATCCGATAAGAAGACATGCGCATAAACTATGAAACTATGGAAACATATTTAGGCCTGCCACATAAATCCCTCAATGCGCATTTTGTCTTAACAGTGAATGTGAATGATAACTGGAATCAGCATAAGGGATTGGTTCTATCAGGATCACTATCGTCAAATATGATAGACAATTAGCATATAGTTTAGATTGGCGGTATGGTTCTGTTCTGGGCAAGAACTCCCTGCGCATCCATGCAGCCTAGCATGGATAAGAGCAGGGAGAGCAGTGATAAACCCCAAAACAAAACCATTGCTGATATCCCCCAATCACAACTAATGAAAAAGCCACAAGCATGCTGCCAATAATATCAGAAAGCCTTAAGCAACAAGCATGTTGCCCTTACCCAGATGACCTAAACGAGTATATTGCCACTACCTGCATAAGCCATAGCAACAAGCATGTTGCCAATACCTGAAGCTTAGCAACACAGCATTTTTCCATGAATGATATGCCATCTGGAATAAAGAAAGTGAAGACTGAGTTATCAAAATGAATCAGGCGCTGCTTGCTTATGGTTGTATATCAGCAGTCCAAGTTCCAGTTCTTGAGTGATAAATGCTACCACCACCTGCTAGTGTGGACTGTTATTCCTCTCATGCAGGTGCAGATGTGCATGCCTGTTGGCTGTAGTCTTGTGGTAAACCTTCATCCGTGCAAGCGGTCTTTAATAATCTTTACTCAAAATGTGAAGATGTCTTCCCTTCTGGAATGGTGTTCCTTCTCTGACACGTCAGATGACCACTGTGCAAAACATCCTTAACTGCGCCCCTGCAACAACAACTGCTGTGAGCTAGAGATGAGAGATGGAGATTTCCTCTTCAAATATCCTCTTCACTTGGAAATGCATCATAATACTGAAGTAACGTCGGTGACAACTTCCAGTTCACACAGACTTAGGCAACAACATGTCACCAATAAAAGCAGAATGGTTTTATGCAACAGTGTGATGCTGTTACCTAGATATAGGCATGAATATCTAGAATTGCAAAATTTAGAATCACTGGAATGAAGTATATATTGTTGAACGTGCACCTGCATTATTCCAAATGTTTCCAACATGTTGAAGTCTAGAGAAATTCCCAATTCCAACCAGTGAAGTGGTCCGCTCACTGCGTCTCTTGTCAATGATGTCATCCTTGTTATACTTGGTTGACAGTAAACTCCTGTAGACTGGTTAATTCATCCTGATGTTAGCGGCAAATGTTGAGCACTGTAGATCCAATCTTATGGGCTGTATTGGGGAAGCTTACACCCTGCAGCAACAGTTCTGACTAGCGACAACAATCTGATACAACAAGCATGCTGTAATCACAGAACTAGTAGAACTAGTATTAAGCTAGTGGTAGTCTGGTCAGGGAAACATACACCCTGCAGCAACGGCTCCAAGTTAGATGCAACGTGCAGCTAGCAATAGTGTGCTTCCTCATTCATGATCATGATTCTTCTCCTGTTGGGTCATTCCATCGGCTATAGCGGAGAAGATGGCGACTCCTATGGCTCCACACTCCTTCATGGGATCATCAAGCTATGATGTTGTTGTGTTGAATAAGAGATTTCTACGGTGAAACGTACCTACTGTGTATTCAAGCACAAGCGTGTTACCGATACTCTAGATAGCTTTAAGCCATAAGCATGTTGCTAACATTAACACAGCATGTTGCAATGTAATCATGTTCCCAATAGCAACTATAGCTTAAGATGAGCATGTTTCCAATAGCAACTATAGCAAAGAACAAGCGATTCCAATAGCGACTACAGCTTTAAGAACAAGCATGTTTCCAATAGCACTTCAGCTTTAAGAACAAGCGTGTTTTTAATAGCACTACAGCTTAGAGAACAAGCGTGTTTCCAATAGCACTACAGCTTAAGAACAAGCGTTTCCGATAACACTTCAGCTTTAAGAACAAGCGTGTTTCCGATAACACTTCAGCTTTAAGAACAAGTGTGTTTCCGATAACACTTCAGCTTTAAGAACAAGCGTGTTTCCAATAGCACTACAGCTTTAAAAACAAGCGTGTTTCCGATAACACTTCAGCTTTAAGAACAAGTGTGTTTCCAATAGCACTACGGCTTAAGAACAAGCGTGTTTCCAATAGCACTACGGCTTAAAAACAAGCGTGTTTCCCATAACACTACGGCTTAAGAACAAACGTGTTTCCGATAGCACTACAGCTTTAAGAACAAGCGTGTTTCCGATAACACTACGGCTTAAGAACAAGCGTGTTTCCCATAACACTACGGCTTAAGAACAAGCGTGTTTCCCATAACACTACGGCTTAAGAACAAGCGTGTTTCCCATAACACTACGGCTTAAGAACAAGCATCTGACGAGCGTAACTGGTAGTGTAAGCATTTTGAACTGCAGAGGCACTTTCATCACTTTTTACATTAGTTGAATACGGAAGGCGATCGGCCGGGACTTTACTTTATAAAGTTTTAAATATGGATATTTTTCTTACACAAACGCATCGATTCGCTTCAGAAGGCCTTTAGTAACCCCCCAGAGCCGTGTGGAGCACGTTATATGACGGACAGAGGCATTTTTATGGACTTCAAAACAGAACAACAATCACTGCCATTATAAAGCTTGGATTGGCCAGGACTTGTTTAAATCAAATCAAATCACCTTTATTTATATAGCGCTTTTTACAATGCCAATTGTTTCAAAGCAGCTTCACAGTGGTAACAGGAAAATAATGCAACAGAATTTGATTCGGCTGTACAGCCGCTCTGGTGAAAACGGTGATGTCATCCAGCTCATTTCAATTATTATATAGTGTCAATGCGGGCAGATCAGTAATATAGTTGAAATTTAAGTGTCCCCAACTGAGCAAGCCAAAAGCCAAAGGCGACGGTGGCAAAGAACCAAAACTCCTTCAGGGCCAGAATGGAGAAAAAAACCTTGGGAGAAACCAGGCTCAGTCGGGGTGCCAGTTCTCCTCTGGCCGACGAACAAATAGTGTATGATTATGATTCTGGCAACATTACAGGTCAGAAGTCATATTAGATCAATAGATATTCGTAGGATTATTCGAAAGATTGGAGTCGTCACGCCGGGGACGGGTTTAATGAGGATGTCGTGTCGATGCGGCATTTACAGGGGAGAGTTTAATTGACACGGTCTCTACAGACACTTCAGGGATGTGTTCGTCATGTCCAGGCTAAGGTCCACCATCTGGTCCGGATGCGGCCCGGATCCGGCCGACTGCAGTAAACCTCGGGATAAACAGAGAGACTAACATTAGCGTAGATGCCATTCTTCTTATGATGTAACGAGTACATCAGGTGTTATGGGAAGTGTTCCCGGTTCCGGCTGACCTAGTTAATGCAGCCTAAAACATTTAACTGATTTGAATAATATAAATTAAAAATGTTTTATGTGTATGCCATAGTAAAGAGATGTGTTTTTAGTCTAGATTTAAACTGACAGAGTGTGTCTGCTTCCCGAACAATGCTAGGAAGACTGTTCCAGAGTTTAGGTGCTAAATAGGAAAAGGATCGACCGCCTGCAGTTGATTTTGATATTCTAGGTATTATCAATTGGCCAGAATTTTGAGACCGCAATAGACGTGATGGAGTATAATGCGTTAAGAGCTCGCTCGAGTACTGGGGAGCTGAACCATTTAGTGCTTTGTAAGTAATCAGCAAGATTTTAAAATGTATACAATGTTTAATAGGGAGCGAATGCAGTGTTGCCAGAACCGGGCTAATATGGTCATACTTCCTGGTTCTAGTAAGAACTCTAGCTGCTGCGTTTTGGACAAGCTGCAGTTTTATAGCACTACGGCTTAAGAACAAGCATGTTTCCAATAGCACTACAGCTTTAAGAACAAGCATGTTTCCAAAAGCACTACGGCTTAAGAACAAGCGTGTTTCCAATAACACTACAGCTTTAAGAACAAGCGAGTTTCCAATAGCACTACAGCTTAAGAACAAGCGTGTTTCCAATAGCACTACAGCTTTAATAACAAGCGAGTTTCCAATAGCACTACAGCTTAAGAACAAGCGTGTTTCCAATAGCACTACAGCTTTAATAACAAGCGAGTTTCCAATAGCACTACAGCTTAAGAACAAGCGTGTTTCCAATAGCACTACAGCTTTAAGAACAAGCGAGTTTCCAATAGCACTACAGCTTAAGAACAAGCGTGTTTCCAATAACACTACAGCTTTAAGAACAAGCGAGTTGCCAATAGCACTACAGCTTAAGAACAAGCGTGTTTCCAATAGCACTACAGCTTTAATAACAAGCGAGTTTCCAATAGCACTACAGCTTTAAGAACAAGCGAGTTTCCAATAGCACTACAGCTTAAGAACAAGCGTGTTTCCAATAACACTACAGCTGTAAGAACAAGCGAGTTGCCAATAGCACTACAGCTTAAGAACAAGCGTGTTTCCAATAGCACTACAGCTTTAAGAACAAGCGTGTTTCCAATAGCACTACGGCTTAAGAACAAGCGTGTTTCCAATAGCACTTCAGCTTAAGAACAAGCGTGTTTCCAATAGCACTTCACCTTAAGAACAAGCGTGTTTCCAATAGCACTTCAGCTTAAGAACAAGCGTGTTTCCAATAGCACTTCACCTTAAGAACAAGCGTGATTCCAATAGCACTACAGCTTTAAGAACAAGCGTGTTTTTCCGATAGCACTTCAGCTTTAAGAATACACGTTTCCAATATACAAACCCGACTCCAAAAAAGTTGGGACACTGTACAAATTGTGAATAAAAAAGGAATGCAATAATTTACAAATCTCATAAACTTATATTTTATTCACAATAGAATATAGATAACATATCAAATGTTGAAAGTGAGACATTTTGAAATGTCATGCCAAATATTGGCTCATTTTGGATTTCATGAGAGCTACACATTCCAAAAAAGTTGGGACAGGTAGCAATAAGAGGCCGGAAAAGTTAAATGTACATATAAGGAACAGCTGGAGGACCAATTTGCAACTTATTAGGTCAGTTGGCAACATGATTGGGTATAAAAAGAGCCTCTCAGCGTGGCAGTGTCTCTCAGAAGTCAAGATGGGCAGAGGATCACCAATTCCCCCAATGCTGCTGCGAAAAATAGTGGAGCAATATCAGAAAGGAGCTTCTCAGAGAAAAATTGCAAAGAGTTTGAAGTTATCATCATCTACAGTGCATAATATCATCCAAAGATTCAGAGAATCTGGAACAATCTCTGTGCGTAAGGGTCAAGGCCGGAAAACCATACTGGATGCCCGTGATCTTCGGGCCCTTAGACGGCACTGCATCACATACAGGAATGCTACTGTAATGGAAATCACAACATGGGCTCAGGAATACTTCCAGAAAACATTGTCGGTGAACACAATCCACCGCGCCATTCGCCGTTGCCGGCTAAAACTCTATAGGTCAAAAAAGAAGCCATATCTAAACATGATCCTCATTTAAAATGGACTGTGGCAAAGTGGAAAACTGTTCTGTGGTCAGACGAATCAAAATTTGAAGTTCTTTTTGGAAAACTGGGACGCCATGTCATCCGGACTAAAGAGGACAAGGACAACCCAAGTTGTTATCAGCGCTCAGTTCAGAAGCCTGCATCTCTGATGGTATGGGGTTGCATGAGTGCGTGTGGCATGGGCAGCTTACACATCTGGAAAGGCACCATCAATGCTGAAAGGTATATCCAAGTTGTAGAACAACATATGCTCCCATCCAGACGTCGGCTCTTTCAGGGAAGCATTGCATTTTCCAACATGACAATGCCAGACCACATACTGCATCAATTACAACATCATGGCTGCGTAGAAGAAGGATCCGGGTACTGAAATGGCCAGCCTGCAGTCCAGATCTTTCACCCATAGAAAACATTTGGCGCATCATAAAGAGGAAGATGCGACAAAGAAGACCTAAGAAGGTTGAGCAACTAGAAGCCTGTATTAGACAAGAATGGGACAACATTCCTATTCCTAAACTTGAGCAACTTGTCTCCTCAGTCCCCAGACGTTTGCAGACTGTTATTAAAAGATTAGGGGATGCCAAACAAGGCCTTGTCCCAACTTTTTAGAGATGTGTTGATGCCATGAAATTTAAAATCAACTTATTTTTCCCTTAAAATGATACATTTTCTCAGTTTAAACATTTGATATGTCATCTATGTTGTATTCTGAATAAAATATTGAAATTTGAAACTTCCACATCATTGCATTCTGTTTTTATTCACAATTTGTACAGTGTCCCAACTTTTTTGGAATCAGGTTTGTAACTTTAAAACAAATCAATGCTAAGCTGACTCAGCTGACAATGACTGTTTACTATTGTCTTTTTAGAGCTGCACCACAGCAGAAATGATTCTGTTTGCACTATGAATCGTTATTCCTGTCCCTCACCGTAAGCTGCTTGATCTGTGTGGATGGCTTAGCAACGAGCAGTTGCCAACAAGCATTAATAAGGAACTTAGCTTAGCTTCATGAAGTATTCAGGGATGAATGGAGAGTGAAATATAGCCAGCGGTGATGTGTTGTGGATGTTTGATCGTCTCTTGACATCCTTCTTCATGCAGTGCTGTAAATAAAGTTTATTATTATAAAAATAATGACATAATTAAGCAACATATGATACAGTTAAGCATCATCACACACCAAGTTATAATATATTATTTATATATATATGTGTATGTGTGTGTGTGTGTGTGTGTGTAAGTGTAAGTACATCAAAATGCCACTTCTGATGCAGATTCTGTTTCCACTACTGTGGAATTTTTTTTTTTTTGTTGATACCGATTTAATTTGATTGGTAAAGCCCTATAGTGACTTCTTATTCTAATTTAGTGTATTGAAAAAAAAATGTAAGAATTTGACATGAAAGATGACAGCCTACATTTAATAAGGTTAGGAAAAAAAATGCCTCTATAAAGGTAAAAAAATGCCATGAGAATCACATTAAGGGCCACATGCTATACATTTAATATGCTATACAAATATGCTGATTATATTAGAATAAATTACAATTAAAACACAAAAAATATAAACTTTACTAGATGTACATTGCTTGTTAGTAGATGTGTGCCATCACAGAATTTGAAAAGGGTAGAGATTTTATTATAATATTCGGTCAATGTACTTGAGTAGAGTGAGTCGTCCACTGTGTGAGGAAAGTGAGTCACCAGCTGCGTGAGGAAATTGTATGAGGTGTATTTTCTGCCACTGCTTAGCTAAATAAGTTGGCAATCGTGTTGATTGTCGCTTACCTTGCCGTGATCAATGACATGAGATAAGAAGCGTGAAACTCTAGGCGCCCCGCGTGAGAAGATATGGGAGAAGCTATGTGATGTCTGCGCTGTGTCGTCTGCAGTAACTTTTGCCAGTTCGATATGTGATTTTGTAAAATGTCTTAAGCGCTGTAAATTACTGTATTTTTGTTTTATTTTGAGCAAAAACTAAAAAAAAGTATGTTGTACCATTTTAACACCTCCAAATCACTGAATATTTCTCCATTTCCTAATCTCATTTAAATGGTCAAAATATATTAATGAAAATATGAGAAATATTACACTGCAACATATTAGCCAATCAATGAACTGACAATGTTATTTCACGAGTTCACACTTACAAATGATTAGATAGAGTAAAAGAGTATGCGTATTTGGAAAGAGGTCACAGCCACCAGGGAATACCATTTCCATGAAAGGGTGTACATGGTCTGCAACAATGCTTAAGTAGGTGGTACGTGTCAAAGTAACATCCACATGGATGGCAGGACCCAAGGTTTCCCAGCAGAACATTGCCCAAAGCATCACACTGCCTCCGACGGCTTGCCTTCTTCCCATAGTGCATCCTGGTGACATGTGTTCCCAGGTAAACGACGCACACGCACCCTGCCATCAACGTGATGTAAAAGAAAACGTGATTCATCAGACCAGGCCACCTTCTTCCATTGCTCCGTGGTCCAGTTCTGATGCTCACATGCCCACTGTTGGCGCTTTCGGTGGTGAACAGGGCTCAGCATGGGCACCCTGACTGGACTGGGGCTATGCAGCCCAATACGCAACAAACTGTGATGCACTGTGTATTCTGACACCTTTCTATCAGAACCAGCATTAACTTCTTGAGCAATTTCAGCTACAGTAGCTCGTCTTGTTTGATCGGACCACAAGGGCCAGCTTTCGCTCCCCACGTGCATCAATGAGTCTTGGCTGCCCATGACCCTGTCGCCGGTTCACCACTGTTCCTTCTTTGGACCACTTTTGATAGATACTGACCACTGCAGAGCGGGAACACCTCACAAGAGCTGCAGTTTTGGAGATGCTCTGACCCAGTCTAGCCTGTCTAGCCATCACAGTTTGGCCCTTGTCAAACTCGCTAGAGTCCTTGCGCTTGTCCATTTTTCCTACTTCTAACACATCAGCTTTGAGGACAAAAATGTTCACTTGCTGCCTAATATATCCCACCCACTAACAGGTGCCGTGATGAAGAGATAATCAGTGTTATTCACTTCACCTGTCAGTGGTCATAATGTTATGCCTGATCAGTGTATATAGGCCTCCTATCGTACTGATTGGGTAGATCATTTAAATGTGCTCCTCCCGAACTATGTTAAAACAACGTCATTTAGAAGACGTGCTAGTGCTAACACTTAACTTGAAAAAATGCTTAACATGGCTTAACCCTTTGGGGTCTGAAGTGTTTTCTAGGGCCTGGAGGTGTTTTGACATGCCTTGACATTTGTACTTATTTCTGTTACTTATAATATTTTCATGGCACATTACACTGTATTCAGCACAAACTCTGCTACAAAAATATGTGAGCAGCATGTATGTAAAAGTTTGTTAGCCATTTTCAAGAAACGGCTGAAGATGCATCTTTTTTGGCAACACTTGACCCATTAATACTAACACTTACTATTCTATATCTATTTTTTTTTTTAAAAACGTAATTAAAATAAACGTGTACTGTTCTGGACTAACTGGGGACTGGTCACAGCACTTGCATATTGTTGCCCTATTGTTAGTTTGATTGCTTCTTTTGCTCTCCTCATTTGTATCAAGTTGCTTTGAACAATTGCAATTGAACAACAGTTGCTTCACATAAAACAATATATTGATTTAAAATTTGTAAGACATGTTTTGTGTCACAAAGGCTGTATGCGCAAAGGCATGAATCATCATGAATATTGATGTGTTTTACAACTGGGAAGTTAAAAACCCCTCCCTTAATGGCCATATCAGCTGAATGGGACTAGAAGAAAGAATGTGAGGAGATTAAAATCATGTTTTTTTTTTATTGTTTTTATTTTATTTACAACACAATAATCCAAATATACATACAAATGACATTATTGACATTACATAAACCTGAACAGTCACACACCTTTGTGTCATTCCTTAAACAGTTCCTGTTCAACATACCTGACATTTACCCTGTCGTCAGAGAAAAACAGTTTAAAGAGACTCGTGTGAAAGTTCGATATATATATATATATATATAAATAAATGTGTGCCATTGAAAATGTATGTAAAAAAAAAAATAATAATAATAATCACTGCATGGTAAACATGATGGTGGTCAGAGATGGCTGTAAATTTAAAAGTTGCACCGATTTTGGAACAAAGGTTGCCTTCCTCCTTTTTGTCCTACAAGCCCGGACAACGAAGCCGTCACCCAGAGGGGAGCCACTCAAAAACAGAAAATAGGACATGTGAAGGATCTTGTAAAATCCTGCCAGCCAACCTCAGCATTTGCTGTTCACTTATGATGGAAAGAGCCCTAATAGGAAGTCCAATAATTTTTGAACAGACTTTAACTGTGCGCTCCAGACGATTTCTATTTTGAAGGCTGTTGGAATGAAACCAGCAGACGATAGAAAATGTAATGACACTTTCAATGTAGGAGTAGTAGAACATAGTAAGGATGTTCTTACTAACCCCAAAGGAATTGAGCTTCCTTAAAAGATACTGCCGCTGCTGGCATTTCCTCAATATCTCCTCTGTATTAGAAGTGAATTTCAGCATATTGTCCTTGTAGGGCACAATTTGGCCTAAAAATTTGGTGCTTATAGATCAATATGACTACTAATAATTATTATGATTATAATTAATAGTAGTACTAAATAAAAATATAAAAAAATAAGAATTATTACTATAGTAATAACACTTTCATTATTAAAAATAAAATACAGTATTTAAGAATAAATCTAATAATATAGTAATTAAAAAAATAATAATAATTTTACTTTACAGAAAACTTTTATGGGGAAAAATGCAGGCGGCCTATAACTATAAATAATTAGAAAGAAACACTTAAGTGGAGAAAAATATATGTATTATCATTTGTTTACTTCAATTTTTTAAAATGTTTACTCAAAATTGGGTGGTGTGAGCATTGAGCACTAAAAATATATATTTAATTCATACTGGAAGCCGGAGGGCGCCCTCGCACAGAAAGTCCAAATATGCCTCACCGAAGTAAAATATGATGTTCCAGGAAATCCCTAATACAGCTATCACTGTAGCTGAATAAAAAGAAGGTAGAAATGCTTTGACATTAAATCTGAAGACAATAAACACACGACTTCGACAATATATGGTTTATCTGTGTTCTTTTCGGGTATTTTCATAAGAATAAAGTATATTTATAATGCAATGCTAATCGACAGCATTAATTACAGTATAGAATACTACAAAATAATATACTGTCTGCCTCATTCAAGAAGCCACTTCCGATCCCAAATGGCAGACACTCGACTGACGTTATGAAGTGAGTTTGGAGTAAAAACGTGTAATGTTTGCCGCGTTTAGTTTTTCAAATGCACTGTCTGCACGAAGCTCTAGAAACGGAGGCCTCAGCAAAATGACTTTCTAAACGAGAGGAGGCCAAACAACACTCTACACTAGAGACAGTATCCAAGGAGGCTCCAAAAAGGACCTACAATTCCAGTACTACTGTCTGTATGGTTTATTGATTATGGCTCTGAGAACGGAGGCCTCAGCATAACGATTCTCTACAACAAGAGGAGGCTCAAGCCTATCAACTTCAAATTGTTTTCAGGTGGAGCTCTGGGGAGCAGAGGCCTCAAAAGGACCACTCTCTATAGCAAAAGGAGGCCTAGCAATGTCTGTTGGGGGTGGTCTCAAAATAAAATGTTAGCAGATATTAAGCAAACAGTTTACTAATACTCTAATGACTGGTAGTTGACGTAGATGCAAAGTTACTTATAGTTAGTAGAATGTCTAAAGTGGACTTTCGAAATGAACTGTTACTGTGGCAAGCAGGGCGGGGCCTAGAGCCGTGGGAACAAAGCGAGACCAGTGGCGCGAGTGCTAATGAGCGTCACCTGCGTCATTAGCGCGCCACAGTTACCTTATATATAGTCAAATTAAATCACCTTTATTTATATAGCGCTTTATATAATACAGATTGTTTCAAAGAAGATTTATAGAGATAAACAGGAAAATAATGATCACTCCTCTTCTGCTCTTTTTCATGTATAGCATCCAGAGGGCAGCTGTGGTTATATTAGAGAACTACTACAAAGACTTCCCTGTCCATAACCCTGCAATGCTAACAGCTTCCAAGTCCCGTGCCGCCAAACACCTGGCAGGCCTCAAAGTCTACAACGTGGATGGTGAGTTCACAACCACTCAGGTATACAAGAATCATTTCCATTTGCAGAAAATGTTTATCCTGTCAAATACTTTTCCAGTTCTGTGATTTTAACTAATGTTATGGTGAATTGTTTATGTCCACCTATAAGATCATGTTGTTAACATTTAACATCTCTGGTTTTGTGTCCCTGCCTAAAAGTCTTTAAACTGAAACTGAAAGCTTACCTTTTGGACAGTAAGTGGATCATTAAACTATAAGTCCCTTTTTTTTTTTTTTTTTCCCTGAACACTTTGTTACTGCATATAATCACTCATGAATGATCACACTGATGAATGACCGGACACTAAAGTGGAAGTTTTGTAAGAATTTTATTATTATATTTATTGGTTTGATTATTTGTCTGGGCCATTGAAGTCACATTCACTAAATTGCCAAAAGTTTTGGGATGCCTGCCTTTACATGCACATAAACTTTAATGACATCCATTCTTAATCTGTAGGGTTTAATATGGAGTTGGCCCACCCTTTGCAGCTATAACAGCATCAACTCTTCTGGGAAGGCTTTCCACAAGGTTTAGGGGTGTGTTTATGGGAATTTTTGACCATTCTTCTAGAAGCGCATTTGTGAGGTCAGGCACTAATGTTGGATGAGAAGGCCTGGCTCGCAGTCTCCGCTCTAATTCATCCCAAAGGTGTGCTATCAGGTTGAGGTCAGGACTCTGTACAGGCCAGTCAAGTTCCTCCACACTAAACTCGCTCATCCATGTCTTTATGGACCTTGCTTTGTGCACTGGTGCGCAGTCATGTTGGAACAGAGGGGCCATCCCCAAACTATTCCCACAAAGTTGGGAGCATGAAATTGTCCAAAATGTCTTGGTATGCTGAAGCATTAAGAGTTCCTTTCACTGGAACTAAGGGGTCAAGCCCAACCCCTGAAAAACAACCCCACACCATAATTCCACCTCCACCAAACTTTACACTTGGCACATTGCAGTCAGGCAAGTACCATTCTCCTGGCAACCGCCAAACCCAGACTCGTCCATCGGATTGCCAGACAGAGAAGCGTGATTCGTCACTCAAGAGAACACGTCTCCACTGCTCTAGAGTCCAGTGGCGGCGTGCTTTTCACCACTTACGCTTTTCATTGCACTTGGTGATGTAAGGCTTGAATGCAGCTGCTCGGCCATGGAAACCCATTCCATGAAGCTCTCTACGCACTGTTCTTGAGCTAATCTGAAGGCCACACGAAGTTTAGAGGTCTGTAGTTATTGACTCTGCAGAAAGTTGGCGACTTCTGCGCACTGTGCGCCTCAGCATGCGCTGACCTCGCTCTGTGATTTTACGTGGCCTACCACTTTGTGGCTGAGTTGCTGTTGTTCACAATTGCTTTCACTTTGTTATAATACCACTAACAGTTGACTGTAGAATATTTAGTAATTTCACGAATGGACTTACTGCACAGGTGGCAACCCATCACAGTACCACACTTGAATTCACTGAGCTTCTGAGAGCGACCCATTCTTTCACAAATGTTTGTAGAAGCAGTCTGCATGCCTAGGTGCTTGATTTTATACACCTTTGGCCATGGAAGTGACTCGAACACCTGAATTCAATGATTTGGAGGGGTGTCCCAATACTTTTGGCAATATATAGTGTATTCCCATAAAACTACACAGAACACATGCTAGTATTTCAGATCTCCTTATCTTTCAGATAAGCGATGCATTGAGTCACCAGTAGCGACTGATGTTTTTACGAGTGTGGAAGCACAAATATTCACTTATCAGTGGAAAAACGTGTTGTTTTTCCATTTATTTATTTAATTTTTTTGGTGTCCACGCCTCTACAACGAAATGTTTAGACGGACTTCAAATGACTCTATATCTCTCATATTTTGTGTATGACTTTATTAACAGTGTATTTTTAAATTTCATACTCTGTTATACAGCTTATAACAATTTAAGTTGGAAATGTCATTTTCAGGTCTATGGAGGTTTTAGATTTAGTTTTCATGGCCCCCAGAATATTTTGTTGCATGAATATCTGAACATGCAATATACTAAAAAAAGAACAGAGCCTCTGCTTTTAAACAATCAGACAAACAAAGTTTTATTCTAGCTTAATGCATTCTTTTTTATCAACACTTGAATGTGGGTAAGTTTAATTAAAAAAAGCAACATTTTGAGCAAAAAGCTGAGAAAAACATCAAAGACTACATCCAGATCGGTTTCAGAAGGATGATAAAAAACATAGATGGAGTAGATCGAGTCCAACAACACCCCCAAAGCTTGCACAGTCCTATACCACTTCCTGTGTCGACATTTCATTCGGTAACATTAGGCAGTTTTGATTTATATGCTTTTTAATGTTGATGATCGCATTATTTTACATATGCATCTGCTTACATATAGGGTGTTTCTCAAACGGAAGGCTGCATCCTACGAAGGCTGCATATCTCGGCTGCATATCTCGGCTGCCACGTCATCAGACGTCACTGAAGGCCATCTCAATTTGAAAGATCCTTGGAAGGCAGTCTTCGTTTCGTGTCCTTCATTTGGCCTGTTTTGAAGGACGCATCGGATGTAGGCCTATCCTCCGCGGCCTTAAATCAACCACAATCCTTTGCACCCATTTAAATTCGTGAAAATAAACTGACAGAAACCAAGTTAGTACTGGGCTTGTCTGAGTTTATTATGAAATGTAAGACAAAAATAATGTTCTCGGACATGAAAGCATAGATGTAATCTTTTGTTTTACTGTAAATTAATCCGTAACACTAAACTGACAATAATGTAAGCTACTGGGAGACCGCAGACGGTTGTCATTCACTGTATTGCATTAATAGAAAGCCAGTTAATATAAAGATTTGTAATACAAAGTACTTTTTCCAAAATTAAGGCCACATCCACACAATCTTTTTTTTCCCCTCATCTCAAGAAATATCTGCGTACACACAAAACCACTGAAACCGACTCAGAACGATGTAGTATACATGCCAGACCAGTATGTGGCGCTGTAATTCTGCCACAGAAATACACTAAAAACGGAGAAGAAGACTTGGAGCATGCGCGAGATGTGGTGTGATGACATCACCGTTTCACAAAATATGCAGATTGGCTGTAGACACGAAAACACAAGGGTGTCGGTTTTAGATTTATCCACTCTGGGACCCGGTTTCAAAAAATACCGGTTTCAGGCTCCCAAAACGCCGGATCCATCTGGACGAAACGCTGATACGATACAAAATTTTTACGTATACAGCTCCGTGTGGACGGGGCCTAAGTTTTAATAGTATTTTTGTACTGTGACCGTGGGGGCGGGAACATGTGTGACGTAGCCATGCACACTTACTAGACCATCTTATTCTAGTGGTTAATTGCTGAGGAGGACACTAGCCTACACGCCTCAGAAGGACTGGACTAGGAAGGATGCAGTCTCAGTAGGATGCAGCCTTCCATTTTAGAAAAACCCATACTATCGGTTGTTTCTGCTTCTTCACATGTCTTTTGGTCAGGAGATTCAGTACTCTTTCAGAAGATGTGTCATAGCGCCCCCTACCGTATAATAGTGAAAACACGAAAAGAGATAGCATCATTCTACCCCAATCTGTTCTCCTTTGTGTGATTTTGGCTGCTGTGCTTTTTATACGTACTCGGAGAAAACTCTCACATTGGTTTCCACACAAAATGCAAAAAATACATTTCTGTGAGTGAGATTTCCAGCACATTTCACTCCATACACTTCACTTCTCACTTCTTTCATCTGTATACGCCTTTCATCTGTATGTGTTTCTGCCTGTCTCCTTGTAGCCTATTTGTACAAACACACTCCAGCATACACACAAACCCTTGTACTCTGTCTTGCATCGGAAATGCTTGGGTTTCGCTAACATTCCTTTGCCATGTTGTTCGTGGTAACAGGAATTCAATGAAACTTCATCCTGGTGTCTGATAAAGGCTGTGACTGTGATGGCTGGTTGTCTCCCTTTATCGTGCTGTCGTTGAGCGTCTTTCAGCTTAGTTTTTTGCAGTGTGTTCTGCACCACTGACAGCTTTTGTTTTCTTTGGCTTATTGAGCATGTTGAATCGGCATGCTCTACTCAATTACGCAAATATTTTAATAACAATGGCCATCTGTAATGAAGAAAGTGAAGACCAACAGATTAACATGATTCATATTCAAAATAATAAGCAAGTGCTGCTTTGTTTAAAGTTTGTATATCTGCAATTGTAGTATGGGTGTCCCTTTTTGAATTATGAATATACACTATGTTCCAAATTATTATGCAAGTGATACACTACCAGTCAAAAGTTTGGACACACTTTCCCATCAAAGAGAATGGGAAAGTGTGTCCAAACTTATGACTGGTAGTGTATATCAGTAGGATTTTACAATAAACATTCAGATTTTAGTTTTTCAAAGAAAGTGTTTGTTTGTTTTATTTCTCCATATCTTTTAGTTAACTGGTATCAATCTCAGACAGGTTCATTAAATGTTTGCCAAGTCTACTTAGGTAAATGGAAACCTTACTTAAAGAGGTTGTTCCACATTATTAAGCAAGTCACAGTTCTCATGCAATATGGGGAGGAAGAAAGTTCTTTCTGAAGATAAAAAGCATGAAATGGTGCAATGTTATGCAAAAGGCATGAAAATTATAACTAATATTTTGTGAAAACTGAATGGAGATTATCGAACTATCATAAGATTTGTGAGTAATTTACAGCACAAGAGAGCTCAGTAATATAGGCTTATTAAGGAAAGTATTTGTATTAATATAATATTAATATAAATATTAATATTGTATTAATATAATTAGTAATTGTATTAAAAGGACAGCTATAAAAAAAAGCCACTGTTGAGCAGCAAACAGGTATTTGAAGCTGCTGGTGTCTCTGGAGTCTCAAGAACCTCTCAATGCAGGCTGGCAGTTGTGTGTAAAGTTGAAATTCAGTCACCTCTAACCAAAGCTTTTTTACAGTCTATGGTATAGACAGTTATTTCTTCTCACATGGACGCTTACTTGGCTGTGCTAGTTGGCTGTAATCTTTGCACTGTGTTGAATCGCAACAACACAGTCAGTTTGGTGTGTCACAGCCTTAAAAATGCAGAAGTAGAGTGCTGCAACAATCTTTTGTCTTGCGTCTGTCCTAACTTTTTTGTCTTTATTTTGCCTGTGTACAAATAAAAGTGGTAATAATAATAAATAGTAATAATAGTAATAATAAAGGAGTAGTTGGAAAAGTGATGGAATGCCATACTACCAGTCACGTTAGCAAGATAAGCAGTTTATTTACTCTTGTGTTGTGATTAGCAGAATTCAATTACCAAGCTCATCCTAAACCTTTTTTTAGATTTATGTACTTTAAGAATTTTGAAAAAATATTATGTAAAATAATAAGAATTATCATAATTTCATTTGTTATTTTATGTTATTTTCAGTCATTAAATTATAATATATACAGTGGGATCCAAAGGCCTTAGACCATTGATGAAAATAATTATATTTTGTATTTTTCTTTTTTTAATTAATTTTTAATTACAAATAATATTATCAGAATAATAATTTGAATGTTAAAAGTGAAAAATGAACATGAATTTCTGTACATTGTAGTATCTGGTATGTCCCCCTTTTGCTTTGAAGACAGCATCCACTTGGGCTGGCCTTAATAATGATCATGTTATCCTGGTTTGAGAACGTTTATTGTGTGTTCAAACAAGGAAATTTGACCTATCATATGAAGAAGCTCACATAATCAGTTTCTGTCAGGGGTTGCGGTAGAAATCCACAGAGAAAAAAGCGTGACGAACAAACAAACTTTCAGTAAACACTAGGAAGACAGAAGCACTACACACTTACAACATAACATTATCGCATGACCAAGAACAGAGGCAAACTAAGGGTTTAAACACACAGGGAGAGTAATCAAGTTAAAACAGAACAGGTGTACAACTAATTACCAACCAAGGAAACAAACAAGGATCAAGAACACAGACAAATGAGCACAGGGAGAAACCAATCTAAGGGTACGTTTACACGACAATGGTGTGGTAAAAACTGAAACGTTTTTTCTTTGTACAGACGTTATCAAAACAATCCCCATGGATCCACGCTGCATGCCAGACAAGTAGTTGTCGATGTCAATTTGTAAAAAAAAAAATACGCGCCTGCGCACATACACATTCTTTTATTACAGTGCACTCGAGCCGAATGCACATGACTTTAGACGCAAATTACATAATCTATCATTTTTTTGTCTGATTTTCATTCTAAGGATGTTATTCTTGATAATGCTGTATTATTACTTTGTCTTCTGGGTAAATTTTATCTCCACAAAGCCAGAAACATTCACTGTAATCCCAATTTTAGAATGTTCTCCTCTGATATAAAGTCCCTTTTTACTTCCTTTAAGAAAATGTCAAAACCTTTGAACACATCTGAAACAGGTTTTCAAAGGTTTGTGTTTTCAGGCCACCAAAATGCCAAAAAACACATAAAAAGTCTTCTGTTTTTAGTTGAAGGCGGTGTCATGTAAACAGCCCCTTAAACACGCTGAAACTAAGACAGAACTAAAGATAATTGTTAGTTATTTTTAGCTTATTTAATTAATTCATTCTTTATTATTTTTTATACATCTGACTGTTTCTTTATTATTATTTTTTTTAATCCTAAAACTTTTTTATTTATTTTTTTTTATCACATTTTGAATCCCAGATTTACAGTGTGGTCTCAGACTTTTAGATCTTTGGCCGTCAGCCATATCTTCCTCCTCTTCAACAACCTCTTCTTCTTTCTCTCTGATACCCAATGGCTCTATTGCCTGCACTGTGATGTTGTACAGCACTTATGTGACATTATCCATTTCTGGGGAGTAACCGACCACCGCTCGATTGGTCTTCGCTCCTCAAAACTAGTGACACAAACCTTGTTACTTACTATCTTTATTTCCAGGATCAGTCAGTGCAGTCAGTCAGTTGGGTAACCGCTATCTCCATGTCTCCACTGGTCCTAAAGCTCTTGCCTCCACGGGTCCTAAAGCTCTTGCCTCCATCCACAAGTAAATCAGATGAACAAAGCAGTAATTGTGTTTAAGTAATAGATTATTCTGCACAAAATTATATTTCTTTAGAAAATTAGGTTGATTATTATTAGATATACAGTGGGGAGAACAAGTATTTGATACACTGCCGATTTTGCAGGTTTGCCCACTTACAAAGCATGTAGAAGTCTGTAATTTTTATCATAGGTACTCTTCAACTGTGAGTGACGGAATCTAAAACAAAAATCCAGAAAATCACATTGTATGATTTTTAAGTAATTCATTTGCATTTTATTGCATGACATAAGTATTTGATACATCAGAAAAGCAGAACTTAATATTTGGTACAGAAACCTTTGTTTGCAATTACAGAGATCATACGTTTCCTGTAGTTCTTGACCAGGTTTGCACACACTGCAGCAGGGATTTTGGCCCACTCCTCCATACAGACCTTCTCCAGATCCTTCAGGTTTCGGGGCTGTCGCTGGGCAATACAGACTTTCAGCTCCCTCCAAAGATTTTCTATTGGGTTCAGGTCTGGAGACTGGCTAGGCCACTCCAGGACCTTGAGATGCTTCTTATGGAGCCACTCCTTAGTTGCCCTGGCTGTGTGTTTCAGGTCGTTGTCATGCTGGAAGACCCAGACACGACCCATCTTCAATGCTCTTACTGAGGGAAGGAGGTTGTTGGCCAAGATCTCGCGATACATGGCCCCATCCATCCTCCCCTCAATACGGTGCAGTCGTCCTGTCCCCTTTGCAGAAAAGCATCCCCAAAGAATGATGTTTCCACCTCCATGCTTCACGGTTGGGATGGTGTTCTTGGGCTTGTACTCATCCTTCTTCCTCCAAACACGGCAAGTGGAGTTTATACCAAAAAGCTCTATTTTTGTCTCATCAGACCACATGACCTTGTCCTATTCCTCCTCTGGATCATCCAGATGGTCATTGGCAAACTTCAGACGGGCCTGGATATGCGCTGGCTTGAGCAGAGGGACCTTGCGTGCGCTGCAGGATTTTAATCCATGACGGCGTATTGTGTTACTAATGGTTTTCTTTGAGACTGTGGTCCCAGCTCTCTTCAGGTCATTGACCAGGTCCTGCCGTGTAGTTCTGGGCTGATCCCTCACCTTCCTCATGATCATTGATGCCCCACGAGGTGAGATCTTGCATGGTGCCCCAGACCGAGGGAGATTGACCGTCATCTTGAACTTCTTCCATTTTCTAATAATTGCGCCAACAGTTGTTGCCTTCTCACCAAGCTGCTTTCCTATTGTCCTGTAGCCCATCCCAGCCTTGTGCAGGTCTACAATTTTATCCCTGATGTCCTTACACAGCTCTCTGGTCTTGGCCATTGTGGAGAGGTTGGAGTCTGTTTGATTGAGTGTGTGGACATGTGTCTTTTATACAGGTAACGAGTTCAAACAGGTGCAGTTAATACAGGTAATGAGTGGAGAACAGGAGGGCTTCTTAAAGAAAAACTAACAGGTCTGTGAGAGCCGGAATTCTTACTGGTTGGTATGTGATCAAATACTTATGTCATGCAATAAAATGCAAATTAATTATTTAAAAATCATACAATGTGATTTTCTGGATTTTTGTTTTAGATTCCGTCTCTCACAGTTGAAGTGTACCTATGATAAAAATTACAGACCTCTACATGCTACCTGCAAAATAGGCAGTGTATCAAATACTTGTTCTCCCCACTGTAGATATAAATAAAAATAAAGAACTTTAAACCCTTCGCATGAGTTTTTAGACCATTATGCAAAAAGCTATAGACCGAGTTATTGACATTTCAGCACTTCATGAACAGACAGTGACTCTTAACCCTATAAAGCCTACTCTATCATATTTAATAAATACATTTCAAAGGCATCTATTTACCAACATGATCAAAACTTTGGTGAAAAACCTATTGTACACAATCTACTACATGCCTTCTGCCTTCTGATAACTCATACTCATACTCATAAAAAAATTTTAAAATGGTCCATCCTCAGTTTGTGTCTTTTTGCTGCCAAAGAAAGAATAATTTCGGTATGAAAATTTACCGTATTTAGATTTACTTGATTATCTATACATCTTTTTTTTCTGTAAATCATGTTAAAATGTAAAAGGATTTTTAGGAACTAAGCATTTAAATACCATCTCACTAATACCATCTTATAAGTAGTCTGTTGTATTGTTCAATTTCATTAATTTACATTACAAGCTGTCGGAAATTTCATCTTAATTTTTGTCTATATATATATATATATATATATATATATATATATATAACAACATCTGCACCAAAATCCATGTTTTTGAAAAAAATGTAGGTTTTTTCCTCCTCGAGTGTGAGCTCAATATAATTCAAAACATTAAAAAAACGTGCAAACCTGTTTTTATTCTATTTTTTATTTTGTCTACAGGTTGAATAAACTGTTCCATTTAAGAAAAATATTTTCTATTGTTTAATTTGTCAGGCTTTACAAGGGTTAAGTAACACTTAAAGCTCTTGCACGTATATGTTAAGTACATTTTTGGGAAACACAAAAAAGTTACGAACAATCATAACTTCGCACATAGAGAACGCTCTTAAGAACTACGATCTGTCATTATCGGGAAATGTAGCCCAAGACTAAAGGTCTATTTGTGTTTCAGTCATATGTGTTTGGAACTACATCGCGGGAACCTAAAAGATGACAGAATTTTCATTTTCATTTCATTATTCCTTTAAATCTTTTAGATTTCATGAAATACATCTCACATGTTTCTCTCATTACTCATTTTCTGTAACATACTCGTCTATTATGACAATATGAATTGCACCCACAATACACACCTTATTACACAGCAACTGCTAATACAGACTGAATGGTTCAAAATGAATTGACTGTCAGTTGGCATGAACCTATTCAACAATCTTAATACAATGTGTGTCCCACCATGGTTAGGTCCAGGAGGGAATAATGCTGCAGCTGGTATAGCCCAATCTCAGTCTCGAGCAATGATTGCTGCTGCTGCCCGCCGCAGAGACAGCAGTCATAACGAACTCTACTACGAAGAGGCCGAGCATGAGAGACGTGTCCGCAAACGCAGGGCTAGGTGAGAGAACTTTGGTGGAGGGATGTAGACAAATGTTTGGCAATTGACTAATTTGTTTCTTTTAGTTATGAGAAATAATGTTCTGTCATGACAACTCTCGGAGTGTTTGGCATGGTAATGGGTATGACAATGTTAATATGTTTGGTCTTGGCGGAATAGATCTGCTACGCTGCTGCTGCTTTTATTGCTGCTGCTGCTGCTGCTGCAGAGCAAGTATGGGATTTGCTACTGCCAATACATACACGACACGCTGCTTTGAGCAAGTAAGACATGCTGCTGTACAATCGAGTGTACATGAATTACCCGTAGCAGATCTATACAGGTGGAGCTAGGGAAGGTGGAGGGTTTCTGAAAGCATGCTGCACTGCTAAGGCAAATGCTACCCGAGTATTTGAAGGTTGAGCACGCAAGCTCATTGGCTACTGATACAGCAGGAACCAATCAGCTGTGCCCTAAAGATGACGATGTGATTACAAACAGGTAGTTAATGGACCTATTAGCCTGCACCATTTAGAGTTTCATGACAGAACTTTGTATATCTATAAAGACTGAATTCTTCATCAATTTAAGATGGACAGATAAGTTTTATATACCATGCAATAGAGACTCACAATAAGCTTTTTTAACATTGATAGTGACATCTCATGATATATTAATGAATAATGGTAGAAACGTTATAAGAGTAGATTCTCAACATGAAACGGAATAATTTGTTTCATTTGTTGATTGATTAAATCAGACAAAAGATTATTATAGGATGACTGTATCTAAAGTAGTGGTTCTCATATTTTGCTGACACAAGTTTTTGAAGTAGCAGAGCAGTAAAATCTTGTCCTCTTGTTCGAATCTGGCATGCATGAGAATGTGTGTTTACATAAGCGTAGCACAGTGAGCCCTCAATAGCATATAAAAGGAATAAGGTTGGGAAGAAGAAATTCTCGCATTTATCGTTAACACTGTATATAGAGAACGTGATTTGAGAACTAGTTACTGTAAGTTTACTGCATTCCCCTTACAGAGCTCCACATTTTGGGAACCACTGCTCTAGAGAATTTAAGATAGGTGTCGGGAGAAAATTTGAATACAGACAATGTGACAACACCCTTACTTTCCCAGGCTGGTGGTGGCAGTGGAGGAGGCGTTTACACACATTCGGCGAATGCAAGAGGAAGAACAGAAGTCGTCACCTGGTGACGTGATGGACCCCCGCGAAGCGGCTCAAGCCATATTCCCCTCCATGGCCCGAGCGCTGCAGAAGTACCTTCGCACCACCAGACAGCAGCACCTCCACAGCATGGAAAGCATACAGCAGCACTTGGCTTTCTGCATTACAAACAACATGACACCCAAGGTGAGGTCTTGAGCCATCCCAACAGGAGATACAGTCAGACGGTTTTTATCGCAAAATGATCCCAGATATATTGTGATCATGTATCATTTTGAAGTGGTTCATTTTACAATAAAGACTGGCTGACTGTATATTTTCCTACTTATTACACTTTCCAAATAAGTAAGTAAACAGGCTGTATCTAAAAGCTGCATACAGAGGTAGGAAGGCAACAAGAGGCAACTGCGAAACAAAACTAGCCCATTGGCCAATCAAACATAGCCCAAAACTAGCCAAATGACCCTAGCCCAAACAGGGGGGGGAATCAACACTGCACTACACGAGAATACTGCAGTGGCAACCCTGCAAGGCATGTCTGAATCTAATGATCATCACACATCCTGTCTACTGAGACATTCATCTGATTGTTTTTTGAAGGCAGCCTTGATGTATTCTTTGCTGCCTATGATATCCCACAATCCCACATGCTTTTGATTCCATGAGAGTTGAGCTAAAAAAAATAAAATGGCATCTGAAAGTTGTGGTTGTAGTTCAGTTTATGTAAATGTATGTAAATGTAAACTTTTTCCACTTTTGATGTCAGTTCTGATGAGAAATTAGTATTGCAGTAATTAAACATTGACTAAACAAGCCTGCTCTGTTTTGTTATAGATCATTAGATCATTATACTGCCTCAGAAGCCTGTCCAAAATCAGTTTCAGGAGGTACCAGTGCAAACACTGCCTGCAAAGTCATTGCTTGGTAGCACAGCTAGGCAACAAGTCATCTGCCTATGCTTTCGGGTGCAGCCATAGACATGAAGTGTAATGCTAAATGACTGTAATGCTAAAGTGCTGTGTACTTTTGTGCTTTTGCCTCTCAGGCATTTCTGGAGAGTTATCTGACCCCAGGCCCTACACTGCAGTATGGACAAGACCGCTGGCTTGCTCGGCAGTGGACACTTATCAGCGAAGCCCCAGTTACCAGTGGTCTAAAAGAAGGGACTGCTTTTCTGCTCAAATGCATTGACTTTAGCCTAGTGGTCACTACCAAAAAGATACCTTACATTCAGCTTGCTGAAGAATTCATTGACCCAAAGTCACACAAGTTTGTGCTTCAACTGCAGTCTGAGACTTCAGTTTAGAGAAATCTCCATTTTCCGCAAAAACATATTTTCTTTTGGGAGGTATTTTTATTTGACTTTAAAATAATATATATATATATAGCGATAGCATGAGAGGTTAAGGATCTTTAACTTGCGCAGTTTTTCAATAAACACAGCTTCAACAGTCTCTTCAACATGCGGGTGTGGTATAATAACCAAACAGAAAGTCTCAGGTTTACAACTTAAAACGCTTCAGCACACAAAAAATTAATTAATCTTCTTTATTTCTCCCGTTACCAAAGGTGCGTGTCTTTTTCCAGCCACACCAACATCTCACCGTCCCCTTTTTTTTTTCTTTTATTAGACCATGCTGCCAGTCTCATTAGCTGTGGCTGCTCTTTCAGGCTGCCTGGGCTTTGTGGTCCTTAACATCTTTCCCCCTAGCTTCTATGGATGGTGGGAGTGGTAGTTCTTGACAAGACACATTTTGCTCCAACCATCTTAGAGCACATGCCCTCTCATATATATATTAAATGTATATCAGATATTTGAATATATTCCTTTTTCCTTTGTGTGTTTGTTTGGTTTGTGCTTGCATGTTAATAACATGCTTGTGGTCAAAATCCAGATACATTTGTTATGGAGGGTGAATAGAAATATTGAAGATTTCTTATCCGCGTTTTGTAAAATACAGAAACGGTAAAGGATGGGGAAAGTGATTTTGTCAATAATACTTTTTCAATGGACCACTCAGAGAAATGGATGGACTCAAATGGGCACATTTTCTCTGCCACACTACTCTTTACAAAAAAAAAACACTCTGGGAATCCAACTCTACAGACTACAGACTTTCTGCAAGATCCACCATAGTGCAGTTTGAGCTTAAACCTGCACAATTGTATATTTTCTAATTACTGTATCATTATACCAACAAGTTTTCACATCATAAGTTTCTCAAGCACATCATCTTAGCATAAAACAACCTTCTACTACTGTAAATGCATATCAAAATTTTCAATTTATATTTTTAACAAACTTATTTCTGCTCATAGAACACTTTGTTGTTGTTTTCTAATGTCTGATGTAATAAAAAAAATATACAGTGTATATATATATACAGTGGGGAGAACAAGTATTTGATACGCTGCCGATTTTGCGGGTTTTCCTACTTACAAAGCATGTAGAGGTCTGTACTTTTTATCATAGGTACTCTTCAACTGTGAGTGGCGGAATCTAAAACAAAAATCCAGAAAATCACATTGTATGATTTTTAAATAATTAATTTGCATTTTATTGCATGACATAAGTATTTGATCACCTACCAACCAGTAAGAATTCCGGCTCTCACAGACCTGTTAGTTTTTCTTTAAGAAGCCCTCCTGTTCTCCACTCATTACCTGTATTAACTGCACCTGTTTGAACTCGTTACCTGTATAAAAGACACATGTCCACACACTCAATCAAACAGACTCCAACCTCTCCACAATGGCCAAGACCAGAGAGCTGTGTAAAGACATCAGGGATAAAATTGTAGATCTGCACAAGGCTGGGATGGGCTACAGGACAATAGGCAAGCAGCTTGGTGAGAAGGCAACAACTGTTGGCGCAATTATTAGAAAATGGAAGAAGTTCAAGATGACGGTCAATCTCCCTCGGTCTGGGGCACCATGCAAGATCTCACCTCATGGGGCATCAATGATCATGAGGAAGGTGAGTGATCAGCCCAGAACTACACGGCAGGACCTGGTCAATGACCTGAAGAGAGCTGGGACCACAGTCTCAAAGAAAACCATTAGTAACACACTACACCGTCATGGATTAAAATCCTGCAGCGCACGCAAGGTCCCCCTGCTCAAGCCAGCGCATGTCCAGGCCCGTCTGAAGTTTGCCGATGACCATCTGGATGATCCAGAGGAGGAATGGGAGAAGGTCATGTGGTCTGATGAGACAAAAATAGAGCTTTTTGGTCTAAACTCCACTCGCCGTGTTTGGAGGAAGAAGAAGGATGAGTACAACCCCAAGAACACCATCCCAACCGTGAAGCATGGAGGTGGAAACATCATTCTTTGGGGATGCTTTTCTGCAAAGGGGACAGGACGACTGCACCGTATTGAGGGGAGGATGGATGGGGCCATGTATCGCGAGATCATGGACAACAACCTCCTTCCCTCAGTAAGAGCATTGAAGATGGGTCGTGGCTGGGTCTTCCAGCATGACAACGACCCGAAACACACAGCCAGGGCAACTAAGGAGTGGCTCTGTAAGAAGCATCTCAAGGTCCTGGAGTGGCTTAGCCAGTCTCCAGACCTGAACCCAATAGAAAATCTTTGGAGGGAGCTGAAAGTCTGTATTGCCCAGCGACAGCCCCGAAACCTGAAGGATCTGGAGAAGGTCTGTATGGAGGAGTGGGCCAAAATCCCTGCTGCAGTGTGTGCAAACCTGGTCAAGAACTACAGGAAACGTATGATCTCTGTAATTGCAAACAAAGGTTTCTGTACCAAATATTAAGTTCTGCTTTTCTGCTGTATCAAATACTTATGTCATGCAATAAAATGCAAATTAATTACTTAAAAATCATACAATGTGATTTTCTGGATTTTTGTTTTAGATTCCGTCTCTCACAGTTGAAGAGTACCTATGATAAAAAATTACAGACCTCTACATGCTTTGTAAGTGGGCAAACCTGCAAAATCGCCAGTGTATCAAATACTTGTTCTCCCCACTGTATATATACCAATCAAAAGTTTGGACACACTTTCCCATTGTCTTTGATGGGAAAGTGTGTCCAAACTTTTGACTGGCAGTGTGTGTGTGTATATATATATATATATATATATACAGTGGTGGTCAGAATTATTGGCACCCCTGGTAAATATGATCAAATATGGCTGTAAGAAATAAATCTTTATCCTTTTGATCTTTTATTCAAAAAATTCACAAAAATCTAAACTTTCATTGAAGTAAAAGAATTGAAAGTGGGGGGTAAATCACATTATGAAATAAATGCTTTTCTCCAAAACACGTTGGCCACAATTATTGGCACCCTTTTATTAAATACTTTTTGCAACCTCCTTTTGACAAGATAACAGCTCTGAGTCTTCTCCTATAACGCCTGATGAGTTTGGAGAACACCTGACAAGAGATCAGAGACCATTCCTCCATACAGAATCTCTCCAGATCCTTCAGATTCCCAGATCCATGTTGGTGCTTCTTCTCTTCAGTTCACCCCACTCATTTTCTATAGGGTTCAGGTCAGGGGACTGGGATGGTCATGGCAGAAGCTTCATTTTGTGTTCAGTGACACATTTGTGTGTTGATTTTGATGTTTGTTTTGGATCGCTGTCCTGATGGAAGATCCAAACATGGCCCATTATAAGATTTCTAGCAGAGGCCGTCAGGTTTTGATTTTTTAATCTGTTGGCATTTGCTAGAATCCATTATACCATGTATCTGAACAAGATGTCCAGGACCTCGAGCAAAAAAATAGGCCCACAACATTAAAGATCCAGCGGTATTTTTAACCGTGGGCATGGGGTACTTTTTATCCCTGTTTGCACCAAACCCATCTGGTGGATTTGCTGCCAAAAAGCTCTTTTTATAGTTTCATCTGATCATAGAACCAGGTCCCTTTTGAATATCCAGTCGTGTCTGACAACTGAATGTGCTGGAGTTTGTTTCTGGATGAGCAAGAAGGATTTTTCTTGAATCCCTCCCAAACAACATGAGGTGATGTAGGGGTTGTTTGAATTTTTTTTTTTTTTCTGACCCCAAGACTCAACTAATCTCTGCGATTCTCCATCTGTGATCCTTGGAGAGTCTTTGTCCACTCAAACTTTCCTCCTCGCCGTGCATTAAGACAATATAGACACATGTCCTCTTTCAGGCAGATTCGTAACATCTTTAGTTAATTGAACTTCTTAATTATTGCCCTGATGGTGGAAATGGGAATTTTCAATGCTTTAGCTATTTTCCTACAGTCACTTTCTATTTTGTGAAGCTCAACAATCTTTTGCTGCACATCAGAACTATATTCTTTGGCTTTACTCATTGTGATGAATGATTAAGGGAATTTGGCCTTTGTGTTTCCTGATATTTATACTCCTGTGGAACAAGACGTCATAGCTGGACAATTTCATGTTCCTAGTCACCCTGGTGTGCTAAAAAATTTAAATATTAATGGGAATATACTTCAGAGATATTTTACTCAAAAAAATTCTAGGGGTGCCAATAATTGTGGCCAACGTGTTTTGGAGAAAAGCATTTATTTCATAATGTGATTTACCCCCCACTTTCAATTCTTTTACTTCAATGAAAGGTTAGATTTTTGTGATTTTTTTTTTTTTTAATAAAAGATCAAAAGGATAAACAATGCAGATTTATTTTTTACAGCCATATTTGATCATATTTACCAGGGGTGCCAATAATTCTGACCACCACTGTATATATGCATATATATATATATATATATATATATATGCATGCACATTGTATACAAATGGGAGGTATTGGTGTGTGTGTGTGTGTGCGTGTGCGGATACATTGTTCAATCAATGCAATGATCCACATCGACATTCAACACATTCAAATTTCTTGATAAAACCTAATTATTTTAATCTTTTCTCATGAGTAACAGTTGGACTGTTTGGATTAATAAGCATGAAAGGGCACAAATCTTAAAAAGATTACCACTCACGCAAAGATCGTAATCTCTTCTCAAGCATTAAGGCAAATGTTCAAACCAGCCACATTTTAACACACATGTAGCACACTACAAAAACACAGATTTAGTATCAAAGTTCTAGACCTCATTTCTGATACACTTTACACTACAAAGTGGTAAGATTGGTGAAAATTGATGAGACTACAGTTTTACTACTACAGAGACTACTACTTGTGCTGAGGGATACTGTCATGATTTTAACAGAACAAATGAACTTTTACATTATACATTACACATTTTTTTTTTATTGTTCTGTTTTCCCTCATGATGGATTGAAAAATATGATCACTAAAAGCATATGCTTAAATCCCAGATCTCTAGGAATAAAGAGGTGCTTGGCCTGTATCCTGCATATCATATATTTTAAGAGCTGCTCTTTACAGCAGTCAATAGGGAGTTGTAATTAGACAAGGATTCAATTTTAGCTGTTCAGATGAGTCGAGATGATGTGTGATCTCTTGTGGCTTGTCCTCTTTCCTTTTCTATGCCTCACAGCACTGTAGCTATAAAAACTGTCATGAGCGTGGCCCATGAGAATGTCATCTAGGTCTATAAAATTAAAGAATGTCCACTCTGAGAACTGAAATGATTTGTCTGCCAATATTGAGATACCACTGAGAAATGTCTATAAGCTAATTGGTCATGACAATGATAATTTTAACAAGAATGTTGTTGCTGTGAGCCCTGGTTAAGGAGAGCAAAATTGGTTTTAAGCAAAATTGTTGTGAAACAGAATGGGGGCATTTGGAATATCAAAGGATTGTCACAAGTTAATATGTTCAAGTATCATGTTGAGATTTTTTTTCTTGGTAAACTTTTCTGTTCTTTTTTTTTTTTTTGGTAAACTATACCTCTAAGTTTTCTTTCACTACTGAAAGAATCAACAAGCATAGCACCCTCTTGAGGGGACAAATGGATGTGGCAACATTTTCATTGACCTGGTTTGGCTTGTAGACTGGCATTTAAAGTTACACTTTTTATTATGGGTACATTATTTTTCACTTGACCCTCATTCTCAATCGTTTTCCAATGTTATCAAATGCTATTTTTTTTTTATTTTCTTTTTAGTGAAACTTTTATATAAAAGAAATTTTTTAAGATGGTGCTGATGTGAACTTTATATAAACCACTCTCATAAAGTGACTGTGCCTCTGCTTTTACACAATGTGTGTATGTATGTGTGTTAAGTCATTCCTACTCACAAGTTACAACTCACGTCTCAACTTAACGAAGGCCACTCTGCCTGATTTTTTGTTATAACAAATATGCTTCAAAGCTCACATAAAACATTTGAACAAAATAGACAAAATTTACTAAAATGCATCTATAATTTTTCTTACTGCCAAGTACTTGTAATTAAGGTTAAAAACTAACCATCTTTGCTATAGGCAGAGTCTTGTAAAGTGTCTTGTTTACTTGATGATAACTGTACTTTGATCTTTTGGTCTTAATTAGTTCATAAGCTCACTGCAATCACTTCACCATGTAGGCCAGATAATAATTATTTATCCCTTATGACTGTAATTACTGAAAGTGTAGTCACTAATATCACACTCTAAATTTAGAGTGTGGCTTTAATCCTGTAAGACTGTACAAATACATGCCACGGCTGTAAATCACTCACCTTAGTAATTGATTTAGCACCTCAGCCTTGCTAGAGATTGGCTGCTTCACACAGTGAGTCATATGGGTGGCATTTGGACTATGTCATAACTCTGGTTGGAAAGAGGAACCATATGGAAGTGAAGGTAACTGAGGATGATTGTAAGCATTTTGCATCAAAATAAGCCTTTAGTTATTCTAGTTTAATCCATGAGTCTGGTGGTGTCACAGATATAGTTTCCATTGAATTAAATGACTTAGCGGCCCATCTGTAGATGTCCCTCCACTGCTTTATATGCATACTAATGAGCTAATGTTGAATAATTAAGTTGATGTGAATTATTCTAAGTTCATGATGAGGTGAGAGGATAGTGATGAGGTGAGATGATAGTGTGAGCTCTGCTCTCACCTTAATGAGACACTCATAACACTGACATGAGTGGAGGCTCCCACAAATACATTTACATAAATATCTACTGTAAATGGAGATGTTCCATAGATTTCTGTTTTATATACAGCTTATTAAAAATACTATAACCATATCCTAACTGAAAACTTCCTACATTTTTATACACCGATCAGGCATAACATTATGACATGTCAAGTGAATAACACTGATTATCTCTTCATCACGGCACCTGTTAGTGGGTGGGATATATTATGCAGCAAGTCAACATTTTGTTGATGTTTTAGAAGCAGGAAAAATGGGCAAGCGTAAGGATTTGAGCGAATTTGGCAAGGGCCAAATTGTGATGGCTAGACGACTGGGTCAGAGCATCTCCAAAACTGCAGCTCTTGTGGGGTGTTCCCGGTCTGCAGTGGTCAGTATCTATCAAAAAAAGTGGTCCAAGGAAGGAACAGTGGTGAACCGGCGACATTGATGCACGTGGGGCAGCGTAGGCTGGTCCGTGTGGTCCAATCAAATAGACGAGCTACTGTAGCTCAAATTGCTCAAGAAGTTAATGCTGGTTTTGATAGAAAGGTGTCAGTCACAGTGCATCGCAGTTTGTCGGTATTCCCTGGTGGCTGTGGCCTCTTTCAGCAGGATAATGCGCCCTGCCACAAAGCAAAAATGGTTCAGGAATGGTTTGAGGAGCACAACAACAAGTTTGAGGTGTTGACTTGGCCTCCGAATTCCCCAGATCTCAGTCCAATCGAGCATCTGTGAGATGTGCTTAACAAACAAGTCCAATCCATGGAGGCCCCACATCGCAACTTATGGCTCATTTCCACCAAGCGATACAGTTCAGTACGGTACGCAATTTTTGCCGTTTCCATTGCCAGAAGTTGTGAATGGTACCCTAATTCCGAACCGTACTGTACCACTTTTTTGGCACCTTTCCGTTGGGGTACCTAGCCCAGTAGTCCAGTACTAAAGGGTGGAGCTATGAACGTTGATTGGTTGGTCATAATGTTATGCCTGATCGGTGTATATTGTTTGTACAAATTAGGATATTGCTGGATGTCCCCAAAAGGAGTTAAGGAGTTTTTTTTTTTTTTTTTTTTTTTTTTTCTCAGATTTAGCTCACTTCTAGGAACATCTTTGTCCCCAAAACGTGGTTAAGTAGATACACACCAATGTTAATATGCACAGACTACATAATAGAATTCAATTTTATGTTCTTTATTGGACATGTTGACATTTTGCTGTCCTCCCAGTACAGGACATGTTCCTCAAATCACAAGTAACACTACAGAATGCACAATTTACAGTTCCAGTTATCTGATGAATAAGCAGCACCAAAAATATAAGTAATTATATATTTTTGCATTTTGCGTTATTAAATGTCTCTTGCTGGCAATGCAGACAATTCTATAATTTAATTAAGTAAACTCTGCAGTAAATAAACCATCAGTAATTAAAATGGATAGTATCAATACAATGTGGAAAGAAGATTTTTTGAGTTACAGCACTCTATGATTGTAGCTTTTCTACACTGTAAACAATTATCATAAATTTAACAGTAAAAGACTAAAATGCTACAGTAAAAACCTGTTAATTGTTTATCATTTTCCCTTACTTTCTACGGTGAAAAACTATAATAGATCTAATGAGACATTTCATGTAATTTTACAGTAAAATACTGTTAAATGTACAGTTTTTGAAAGTGAAAAAGAACAAGTCATCTAAAAATGTACAATGAAAAAAATAAAATTGACAATCCCAGAATTCCCTTTGTGACACTTCACATTTGATGTTTTTTTAAAATTGAAATAACATTTTTCTTAGTTTTTTTCTTATCTGTTATTTATATTAGGGTTTCAAGTTACAGTCCATCTTATGTTGTTAAATTAATGTTGTCATGGCATAATTTTAGTGTTGTGTACCATTATAGTACCATTTTGCATTTGTGTGTAAGACAATGTGTGCACCTTTTATATATTATTATTTACCTCAGCTTGTGGAACAGTTACTTGTGATGACCTTTGATGCATGTGGTTTTCTCTTTACCACCTGTGTGGTTGTCAGTATAATAAAGATTTTAGTAATTTGATATATTAACACCATTTCAGTTAATGAAATACATTTTTTTCTATAAATTTAGGTTCAGTCTGTAAAACTTAAAATGTTGCTACCGTATATTTACAGTAACGGTCTGGCAACCATAGCTGCTGTTTCTTTACTGTAAATTTTACAGATTTTTTACAGTGTGTATACCACTTAATCATCATCACTATAATGGTCTTCATCGCTACTATCGTGTTCGCTATCATCATCGTCATAATCGTCATCATCATCCTCAGTGTTGACTTTTCCAGAGAGAACATCTTCTATCCAGTCCTCCAGCTCCTCAGCTGACGGTAGAGCTTCATCGTTAGGCATGCTCAACCACACACTGTCAGCCTGTAAAACACACACACACGGGTTTCCATGTTTTATGGGGACTTTCAATAGACGTGATTTTTATACTGTACAAACTGTATATTCTATCCCCTAACCATACCCCAAAATCTACCCACCACAGGAAACTTTCTGTATTTGTATATTTTCAAAAAACATAATTTAGTATGATTTATAAGCTGTTTTCCTCATGGGGACCAGAAAAGGTGTGTGTGTGTGGGGGGGTTACAATTGTATCATTATTAATACATTGTATTACTGTGTTATACGTTTTAAACTGGTTGTTGGTTGTTAGACTTCTTAGGTTCTTAGTAAAAAGCATAACCAGACACACATGCTGCAAATCAGGGATTAGTTAAGCATATTTACAGAGAGCATCTGTTGCTCAAATTATTGCAGCAATGTTATTCTGTAGTGTATTTATCAAATAAAACAATAAAATAAATTGAGAATATTTCAGTGGGCGTTAGGCCTGTAAAATTAAAGTTTGACTGAAGAATATGGTGTGATTAAATGGTTTATCATGGTGTAGATCATAATGATTATGTTATGTGAAACTTTACCTCAAAAGGGTATGATAGTTTAAAGCTAAAAATGTCTAATATACAGCCTACATGTTTCAATGTAGAGAAGTTTTTAAAAGGACACAAGAGCTGTTTTCACAGAGTGATGAAGGCTAGGACAGAAAAAGCAGAATACTTTAAGTGAAGTTCCTAAACGTAATTTAGGGAGGAGCGAGCCCATCTAATCTTCCAATCAATAGCCAACAGCCAGAGTATATAAGCAGCTGCTTACCTCTCCTCAGTCTCAGCTGTTCCAGCATCCCACCACCTCCCCAAACTCCACCTTTATCTTAGGTACCTTGCCCTACATAATCATATCCTATATTTAGTCACTGTGGGGGTATATCAGAGCTCGAGTTTAAGCTGCTTCATCGAGCCCCTCATCAGTGGACAGCAAGCCAAATAAGTTTAACCTAATATCTTAAGATTATATGGGCAAACGAACTCGTTAATAACATCAAAACTGAAGGCCAATGTTACTTACATCAGTCACATTCACCACACCAATCTGGGGTCTGAAAAGATCCACCTTAAAGGTCTTCTCCCAGTAGGTAGTTAACTGCAGATAAAGTAACTATTACAACATTGTCACAATTGTTTCAGTTTAAGCAGACATGGATTGGATAACATCTCACCAGAGGAAAGTCATCAGGATCAATCCACATTATGCTTAGATCTGGGTTTTTAGTATTGTCCCTTGCAACGTCCTTTAAAATTTCCAGGAATTCATAACCGTCTATGAAATGGGGGGAAAAGCACAAATTAAGTGATCAAGCTATTAATACAATCATTCTGAGCTACAAAATCTAGTCTTGGTGATAGCAGTAAACAATTTTCAGCTTCGGAAGTAACAACCTGGATCCTCCTCCTCAGCAAAGGCGATAATGTGGATTCCATCCATGTCATCCTTCTGTTAATTGAGCAGAGAAAGATCACTTCAAGCCATGAACCAGCAGCCATTTAATCAACAGTTAACATTCAATAGATGAGTCCTACAGGTCCAGTCTTTCTCACCCAAGTCTCAAACATGTCCTCAGCACGAAGCTTTCTCAGAGTGGGCCTGGAGAAGATCAAACGTGTTTTTAGAAGGAAAGTGGATATTTTAGATGATATTTGAGCAGTGTCAAAGTTCTGAGGTTACCACTGATATCACCTTCTATGTTGATTAACAAAGTCCACTATCTCCTCTTCTGAGTTAGGTTTGCCAGGAATGGTTACAGGCTCGTCCATGAAGGGCTCATAGAAATCGATTTCATTCATTTTTAGAGTCAGTTGTTTAGCCACCTGCAGCATGAAACGGTTATAAATAAAGCCAACACATAATCCTGTTTCCCCAACATAGCCATTTACGCACAAATATCTTCTCACTTTTATACCAGAATAACGTATATCAGAATAACATCTCATGGCTTTATTCCTTTTTTTTATTGTAAAAGAATGGACTGCACGCACCCCTTTGTCAAAAGTGGCAAAAAACTTCACATATGGTTGGAACTTCTCTGCAGTCACTTGAAAGGCTTTGTAGTCTGAGAAATAAAGAGAGTAAGAAAAATACAAACACAAATATAATTAACCATTAACCCTTAAAACTGTAATAAAATGTTAAACACTGGGAATTGAACATTTTAGTGCTGAAGCATCAAGCAGCTTGTGCTCTCACATCATATCCAGAGGTCACAATCAAAGGCTTCAGCAATCTCCCAGCTGAAATGGGATTTTTAATAAAAAACAGTATAGCAGTCATGTAAAGAAGATAAACTCTCTGCAATGCCCTTTTTAGAGAATGGCTCTATAACTGTTTTGATCTCTTTGAACAATTAGACTGCTTTCAATATTATGTGGGGTTACCACAGGGCCCGGTTAAGATGACATCTGGACTTGTATGATTTAACATGACATACTGTAAGATAAGGCTTAACAGAGCTATGGCAACAAATTATGTCAAACATAATACCACCAAAGGCACAGATAATCAACTAATAAGTCAAGCGCTGTAAATCATAAATACAAAGTTCTGTCATGAAACTCTAGCTGGCGCAGACTGATAGGTCCTTGCAGTCCAGATCTGCTTGCAGTCACTTCATTCTCTATAGGGCACAGCTGATTGATTCCTGCTGTATCAGTAGCCAATGAGCTCACTGCTCAACCTTCAAATACTTGGTCAGCATTTGCAGAAGCAGTTTGCAGTGCACTTTCAGAATCCCTCAACCTTCCCCAGCTCCACCTGTATAGATCTATACGGGTGTCGTGTATGTTCTGTTTTGGTTTTATTCTAGTTCCAGTCTCCTTTGTTCTCATTTTCCCACCACTGGTTTGTTTTCATGGCTGTTATTAATTAGTTCCCCACACCTGTTCTGTTTCTAACTTGATTGTTTGTAGTTTGAGTTCTCCTTAATTCCTTGTCCTGTATCGTCAGTGTTTTCGTGGTTGTTTTCTCCAACATTGTCCTGTGTTTGCCTTGTGGATTATAATAAAGATGGTTTTTGTTTACAACTCCGTTCATTGTGCGCTTTGTACAACGACACTGTCACAATGGGTTATTCGTGTATGCTATTTTGTACAGCAGCATGTCTTACTTGCTCACAGCAGCGTGTCGTGTATACACTCACCTAAAGGATTATTAGGAACACCTGTTCAATTTCTCATTAATGCAATTATCTAATCAACCAATCACATGGCAGTTGCTTCAATGCATTTAGGGGTGTGGTCCTGGTCAAGACAATCTCCTGAACTCCAAACTGAATGTCAGAATGGGAAAGAAAGGTGATTTAAGCAATTTTGAGCGTGGCATGGTTGTTGGTGCCAGACGGGCCGGTCTGAGTATTTCACAATCTGCTCAGTTACTGGGATTTTCACGCACAACCATTTCTAGAGTTTACAAAGAATGGTGTGAAAAGGGAAAAACATCCAGTATGCGGCAGTCCTGTGGGCGAAAATGCCTTGTTGATGCTAGAGGTCAGAGGAGAATGGGCCGACTGATTCAAGCTGATAGAAGAGCAACTTTGACTGAAATAACCACTCGTTACAACCGAGGTATGCAGCAAAGCATTTGTGAAGCCACAACACGCACAACCTTGAGGCGGATGGGCTACAACAGCAGAAGACCCCACCGGGTACCACTCATCTCCACTACAAATAGGAAAAAGAGGCTACAATTTGCACGAGCTCACCAAAATTGGACAGTTGAAGACTGGAAAAATGTTGCCTGGTCTGATGAGTCTCGATTTCTGTTGAGACATTCAGATGGTAGAGTCAAAATTTGGCGTAAACAGAATGAGAACATGGATCCATCATGCCTTGTTACCACTGTGCAGGCTGGTGGTGGTGGTGTAATGGTGTGGGGGATGTTTTCTTGGCACACTTTAGGCCCCTTAGTGCCAATTGGGCATCGTTTAAATGCCACAGCCTACCTGAGCATTGTTTCTGACCATGTCCATCCCTTTATGACCACCATGTACCCATCCTCTGATGGCTACTTCCAGCAGGATAATGCACCATGTCACAAAGCTCGAATCATTTCAAATTGGTTTCTTGAACATGACAATGAGTTCACTGTACTAAAATGGCCCCCACAGTCACCAGATCTCAACCCAATAGAGCATCTTTGGGATGTGGTGGAACGGGAGCTTCGTGCCCTGGATGTGCATCCCACAAATCTCCATCAACTGCAAGATGCTATCCTATCAATATGGGCCAACATTTCTAAAGAATGCTTTCAGCACCTTGTTGAATCAATGCCACGTAGAATTAAGGCAGTTCTGAAGGCGAAAGGGGGTCAAACACAGTATTAGTATGGTGTTCCTAATAATCCTTTAGGTGAGTGTATATTGGCAGTAGCAAGTCCCATACTTGCTCTGCAACAGCAGCAGCATAGCAGATCTATTCCGCCAAGACCAAACATATCAACGCTGTCATCTATTACCATGTCAAACACTCAGTCAATATGTTGAGAAAAACTTTGGGCCAAATAAGACACTATATAACTAGTTCATAAACACCTCATAAATCCACAGTGAATAGAACAAGTGAGTCATACTTATTAGATCATGGCCACAAAACATAATAATTTTACATACATACTTCAATGAGACACAAAAATGCCACTCACGCTCAGATTCTTCACCCTTGAAGTAGCCGATAAGGCGTATGTCTTCATCCATTCGCTCAAAAGCGCGTTGTTCCATGGGGTTACTGATCAACTCCACTGGGTCCTCCAGAAGCTAAAGAATGATGTGACATGCACAAAAAGAGGGAAAGAAAAGTAATAGGTCAAATGTGAGTATGTTCCGTACAGCCACAGTATGCACAATTTTTTTTTTTACCTAAAGTTTGTGCATATTCCTGCAATAAGTATCCAAAAATTACAATAATACTGATCCAGAACAGGAATCTTATTATAAATATGTGCTGTTACTGAATAAGTAAGATACACTCTGCTAAGATCATAAAAATCAACTACAGTCAGAGACCTGACACTTATCCAACCCAGCAAATTTCACTCACATCCAGCAGGAATTCAACCAGTGTATCTGCAGAGAGCTCTCCATCAAACTCGATCACTCTTTCATCCTTAAAAACATAAATGCTTCCTTCTTCCTCCAGACCTAATGGACAAAGATCACATTTCAGTCAGGATCCAACCTCAAAGATACCAAGACGTGTCAGGCATTTTTATTGAAAGGGTAGAGTACGAAAATTTAATCTAAAAAGCAATGTTATTATTAGCACAGTAATTCGTGGAAACAAAGCTTCTTACCAAGCTTTCTGGCAACTTTAGCATCTTTCTGTGAGTCTACCATTCCAAAGCCAATATCCTTGTCTTCAAGAACCTGAGCAGCAAGCTAGTGATGCATGGAAGAGACACATCAGTATATTCATTGTGTGAGAAAGATTTTTTTAAATTCAGAAGTCAAGGCATGCCAGTTTGCCAGTCTGTACGAACAACTTTAATCTGTAATAGCAATTCAGTCTAGGGCAACATTTCCACAGTATATCTAAGAAGGAATCTTGAACCTGAATCAGTTTTGTAGATTGTGATGGCTGATATTTGTATAGTCAAAAGTATACTTGACAGCACTGTTATCATAAGCAGACCGAGCATTGCTGTTTGTGGAGCCTTTGTCAGCCTCCAAATCAGGTCAGTCTTCCCACTAAATTGCACATCAGGTGCTGTCTAGACACAGAAAACAGATGTACAGTCTGACCCCCTGTTGCAGTCAATTGTAGCTTTAGTCACATATATTTTATTTGGAGTAAACATCTAAAACAATAGTTGATTTTACATTTAAATTATTAAGAGAACAGGGATGACTAAAGAATGTAGTGGGTGTATACAGGGGAAGATATATTGCATGGTATACATTTAGAACATACCATCATATGCGTTGAACAGTGTGTGTGTGTTTCAGTTTGTGTTAGAAACTGAAAACATGTTCAACGGATAGGATGGTAGGTTCTAAACATATACCGTGCAATATATCGGCCCCTATTCATCCACTAAATTATTTAGTCATCCCCCTTCTCTTTATAATTCCTTACCTCCAGAACCATCTCCCTCATGTGAAACTGATGCTGGAGCTCCTTATCTGAAGGCAGGGGTTCGTGATACAGCAAACACATCATGTCATACTTCTTTAATGCCTTCTTATAGTTCCTTTCATTGACATTAAGAACTCTGTCCCTGCCATCAAAACTGGGAAACTCCAGACCCTCTTCTGCAGAGGAGTACAAGAGAAAATCCATGTAGGAAACCAAGACAATCCAGATGGACAGCATAGTAGCAATGATTAAACAGGCGAATAAAAAGAAGAGTCTGATGGAAAGAGTCCAGGTGAGATCTTGCAGGACAGTGAGGCTGACCACCAAAATGAGACTCAATGTGCAGTTCTTCAGCACTAAAAAAACATGTTATGCTCTCTTTCCCATTCTACCACTTCACCTCTTCTCAACAATTAGGCAAAGACATGATAGGATATTTGATAGACTTTCCAATGAGTATGTCCCTGGTGAATTTAGGCCTCTTTTAGTGACCCAGTCATTTGAAAGCTAAAAATAAATGATGATCTGAAGGAAAAGAGGACAGACATGAGTACCATAGGGAATCACAGTACAAGTCTTTCAAGTCTCAACATGTAGATGAATAAAATCAAAATATAGGTCACCTGGGGGTGTATGCATGGCATACAACCCACACATGACAAAGGGTCTTCATCATTCTACTAACTATAAGTAACTTTGCAACTACAGGTCAATTGCAAGTCATTAGTAGACTGTCTGCTTAATATCTGCTAACACTTTATTCTGATGGTCCCCCAACAGTCTGTACAAACTTATACTGACTATAAGTAACTTTGCAAGTACATGTTAACTTATTCTACTAACCTTAACCCTAACTTAACACTCTACTAATACTCTAATGAGAGTTAGTTGACATGTACAGTAGTTGCAAAGATACTTATAGTTAGAAAATGGACTATTGAAATAAAGTGTAACCAAATGTAAAATAAAACAGTAAGACTGAAATAAAGAGTAAACAACAAATAAGGAGCAGATGGCAAAAACAATAGAGAAATGTGATGAAAGAAAATGCAAATTTTGCATGGAGGACAAGACAGTAGAACATGAGATGACAATCTGTCCCAAATATTATAATGAATAGAAATCCTTCATTTCTAATCTTCATGCAGTTTAGCCAACAAACATTCTGAAAATTCAAAAGATTTGTTTTTATTCCAATACAGTGGATATAAAAAGTCTACACACCTCTGTTAAAACAGCTGTTTTTTGTGATTTAAAAAAGAAACAAAGATAAATCATATGAGAACCTTTTCACCTTTAATATAAAAATTACAACCTATGCAATGCCACTGAAAACCACAGTGATTCATTTCAGAGGGGAAGAAAGATCAAAGAAAACCTTAAAATGACCTAAATACATAAGTGTGCACATGCACCCTTTTATAACTGGGGATGTGGCTGTCTTCAGAATTAACTAATCATCAAGCTCATGTGAACAAGTACACACTTTTCTTCACATGAGGTGACTCTGAATAACTCAAAATAAATAAATTTAACAAATAAATGTTTAAGTTTTTCTGACATGGTTGGTTGCATGCTACTACAAGTGCTACAGGCCACACAGAAAGCTTACGAAGCATCAACAGGTGACATTATCAAGAACAAAGAGTCCCTCTAAAATTGATGAGAATACAAAGAGAAAACTGGTAAGGGAAGCTGTCAAGAGGCTTACAGCAACATTAAGAGAGTTGCAGCTTTTTCTGGCAAGTATCAGTTGCTCCCTACATATCTCCTATGTTCTCCATCTGTCTGGGCTATGGGGCAGGGTGGCAAGACATGTGCCTTTTCTGACTAAAAAAACAAAACAAACAATCAGTCCCGACTAAATTTTGCAAAAACATATATCCAGTCTCTCAAAATCATATGAAAAGATGTGTTATGATCTGTGTTATGATATGATCCAAAATTGTAAAAGGCATGTTTGGTGCAGAAACAACACAGCACATCAGCAAAAGAACACTATACCCTCAGTGCAGCATGGTGGTGGCAGCATTATGCTTTAGGGCTGCTTTTTTTCTTTAGCTTAAACTGGGGGTTTAGTGAAGGTGGAGGGAATCATGAGTAGCTCCCCAAGTAGCAGTCGATTTTGGCACAGAACCTACTGCCGTCTACTAGAAAACGTCTCGGTTACGCATGGTAACCCTCGTTCCCTGAAGGAGGGAACGGAGACGTACGTCGGACTTCACCGACGAATTGGGATCACTTCTGGGAGCCCCTATCAGCTTCGAGATATAGAGAATGGGCCAATGGCCATTGGCGTGCGAGATTTACATCTCGCGCTCCGCCCCGCACTGCGGGTATAAAGCAGAAGGAGATGCAGCGCACCTTTGTTTTTCACTGAGGAGCCGAACTAGTGACTCGGCCATGCAGTGATGGTACAGCAACTGTGGCGACGGGACGTACCCTCGTTACCATACGTACGTTACCATGTACGTATGGTAACGAGGGTTACCATACGTAACCGAGACGTTCCCTTTCAGTCGGTCACGTTCGATGTACGTCGGACGTCACAGACGAATTGGGATCCCTTTGGAAAACGCCACAGTTACTACCACTTCCAGCGCCCAGCGAAAGCCCCTCAGACCCCATCTGTTCAGGGCGGGAAACTCACGCAGGGAGTGTCACTGCTACTGTTCCGCAAGACCCACTCAGCAGAGTATTGGATAACGCTGGGAAAGCGTGCCCAAGGGGGGGCGCTGTGGAAGCCACATCCTACCCGTAGGGAGGTATCCTGTGGAATATACACGTATGGACTGGCCGTGGTCAGTACAACATACAGAAGTCCCAGGGGTGGCCGCGGCCAATGCAGGCAGGGGACTACACCGCACAGAGACGGCAGAGCGAGCTCTGCCAAGGGAAAGACACGGGCTCGCCGTAGGGAGCCGTACCGTGGAAGAATACACATATGGGACCGCCGTAGGGGTCACAACATATGGATACCCAGCCTAACACAAGTTCCACCAATGCATACGAGTGTTAGACCTGGCGTCGGACGCTCCGCCATGTCCGACTGCCGCGGGTTGCGGAGGACTCAACAGGGTTCGCCGTTCTGGGGAACTCACTGGAGCATATCAGCGCACGTATCCAGTTCATGAGGAGGGGAATGGCGCAGCAAGCCGACACAAGAACGGGTCCTTCGGTGTTACTGGCTATTTGAAGCGAGCACACAGAAAGATACCGGCTCTACACGAAGGCTATAAAATCTAGCGAACGTGTTAGGTGTCGCCCAGCCCGCAGCTCTACATATATCTGTCAGCGAGGCGCCACAAGCCAACGCCCAGGAAGAAGCCACACCCCTAGTGGAGTGGGCCCTTAACCCGAGCGGGCAGGGCACGCCTTGGGACTCATATGCCAAGACGATGGCATCCACTATCCAGTGGGCCAACCTCTGCTTGGAGACAGCCTTTCCCTTCTGCTGGCCTCTGTAATAGATGAAGAGCTGCTCTGAGGTCCTGAAGCTTTGTGTTCTGTCCACGTAAGTCCGCAGGGCATGAACGGGACAGAAAAAAGCTAGGGCTGGGTCTGCCTCCTCCGAGGTCTGCCTCCTCCTACCACAGCCTGTGGTAGGCCACCTAGAACCTCCGCGTGCCGCCTAGGAACCAGACATGGAGTTTCCAGAGGTCCGGACGCGGGTGCTATAAGGTGCCCCGTCTCTGAGTCAGGAGGTCCTTCCTCAGAGGAATGGGCCAAGGAGGTGCTGTCGCGAGGAGCACTAGTTCCGGGAACCAAGTCCGGTTGGGCCAATACGGGGCGACCAACAGGACTTGCTCCCCGTCCTCCCTGACTTTGCACAGTGTCTGTGCGAGAAGGCTCACTGGGGGAAACGCATATTTGCATAGGCCCCGGGGCCAGCTGTGCGCCAGAGCATCCGAGCCGAGGGTCCCCTCGGTCAGGGAGTAAAACAACTGGCAGTGAGACGTGTCCGGGGTGGCAAACAGGTCTACCTGTGCGGTCCCGAAGCGACTCCAGATCAGCTGGACCACCTGGGGATGGAGTCTCCACTCTCCGGGGAGCACTGGCTGTCGTGAGAGCTCGTCGGCTGCACAACTGAGCAGGCCCGGAATGTGAATGGCACGAAGCGACCTCAGATGCTTCTGACTCCATAAGAGGAGATGGCGGGCGAGTTGTGACATGCAACGGGAGCGTAGACCACCCTGTTTGTTGACGTACGCAACGGCCGCAGTGTTGTCCGAACGGACCAGAACGTGCTTGCCTCGTAGCGGCCCTTTGAGGCGGCCCAGCGCAAGACGAACTGCTAACAACTCCAGGCAATTGATATGCCATTGCAATTGAGGCCTTGTCCACAGACCCGAAACTGCAAGCCCGTTGTACGTGGCCCCCCAGCCGGTGGATGAGGCATCCGTAGAGACAACAGCATGCCTGGACACTTGTTCTAGGGGAAGTCCTGCCCGTAGAAACAAAGGGTCCGACCACGGGCTGAAGGTTTGGCGGCACCTCGGTGTAACTGAGACACGGAGTGAGCTGCTCTGCCACGCCCATCTCAGGACTCGGTCGTGTAGCCAGTGTCAAAGCGGTCTCATATGAAGCAATCCGAGCGGCATTACTGCGGCTCCGGATGCCATATGCCCCAGGAGCCTCTGAAAATGTTTCAGTGGTACCGCTGTCCTGCGTTTGAACGAATTCAAGCAGTTCAACACCGACTGGACGCGCTCCTCGGTGAGTCGCGCTGTCAGACCGACCAAGTCCAGCTCCATACCGAGAAAAGAGATCCTCTGCACGGGGCAGAGTTTGCTCTTCCCCCAGTTGACCCGAACTCCCAACTGGTTGAGGTGACTGAGCATCATGTCCCTGTGTCCCACCATGTCCCCAACTGCATAAGAATCAGCCAGTCGTCGATTTAGTTGCGGATGCGAACCCCACGTTCTCTCATGGGAGCAATGGCCGCCTCTGCGACTTTCGTGAAGACACGGGGCAACAGGGACAGGCCCAAGGATAAGACCCTGTACTGATATGCCCGTCCCTCGAACGCAAAGCGTAGGAACGGTCTGTGTCGAGGGAGAATCGAGACATGAAAGTACGCGTCCTTCAGGTCGATCGCTGCAAACCAATCTTGGGGACGGATGCACCTGAAGATGCGTTTCTGCGTTAGCATTCTGAACGGCAGCCTGTGAAGGGACCGATTCAAGAACCGCAGGTGCAAGATTGGCCGTAACCCGCCACCTTTCTTGGGTACAATGAAGTACGGGCTGTAGAAGCCCATCTTCATATCAGCTGGAGGGATCCTATCGCGTCCTTCGCCAGTAGGACTGCGATCTCCGCCCGGAGCACGGGGGCGTTCTCCTTCGACACGGAGGTGAAGTGAATGCCCCTGAACTTGGGGGGACGCCGGGCGAACTGAATCGCATAGCCGAGTCTGATAGTACGGATGAGCCAGCGAGACGGGCTGGGGAGCGCTAACCAGGCTCCCAGCGACCGTGCAAGCGGGACCAACGGCACTACAGACGTACCCGCAGCGGGGCCGACTCGGACGGCATAGCGCCCCGAGGTGGGCTCTGAGTGTGCAGTGCAACACTTATCTGCTTCTGCTGAAGGGGTGCACGGGTGTGAGGAGGCCTCTTGTGTGCGTCCTGAGCACAGCCAGCACCCCCCGCTGGCAATTGGAAAGGCGCCGGAGGGTGGCAAGGCATGGGAGCGTCGTACATCGCCAAGCACGCTCTCTTGGCACCCAGAGATTTTGGAAACTGCTCTTTTGGTGAAAATTTGGGCACCGGCAGCGGAACAGAAATCAAATGCAAACCAAGGATTCTCTCCTGGCCCTCCTCAGGGAGAAGGAGTGGTGCTGCTACCACCTCCTGAAGAGCAGTTCCCTCCATCTCTGGGCGGCCCGTCTCAGGGTCTCTTACGACGGCGCTTGCCACCTTGCTTGGCAGCGGCCTGAGCGGGCTGGACGTCCTTCCCACGGCCGGCTCCACGCCGACCCCCTGGTGGAGGCTGCTGCTGGGCTTTGGCGGGAGCGGGGGCGGCGGTGGGCGGACGCCCTCGGCGACGAGCAGGCGAAGGCGCTGTGACCGGCTGCTGGGTGGAGGCAGCAGCTGACCGCCGGGGCAGGATGTGCTTGATGGCCTCTGTCTGCTTCTGGGCGGCCGAGAACTTCTGGGCAAAGCTCTCGACCTCGTCGCCGAACAACCCGGCAGAGGAGATGGGAGAGTCCTGGAACCGATATTTGTCAGCCAGGTTGAGCCAGAGGTGTCGCTCCTGGACCACGAGCGTGGACATCACCTGACCGATGGAACAGGCGGTGACTGTCACAGTCCGGAGCTCCCGGAGGAGCTCTGGGTCACGCCTACCCTTGTGCATGTCCATGAGTGCCTGGGCCTGGTGCACCTGGAGCAACGCCATGGCATGCAAAGCGGAAGCAGCCTGCCCACAGGCCTTGTAAGCCTTCCCAGTCAGACTGAAAGAGAACTTACAGGCCTTGGAGGGGTGGCGCGGGTCGCCGCGCCAGTTGGAAGTGGACGCCTGACACAGTTGCATCGCGACAGCCCGTTCCACCGGCGGGATTCCCACGTACCCCTTGGCTGGCCCGCTGTCGAGGGTAGTGAGGAGGGAGGAGCCACTCGGCCGGTTTCTGGCAGAAAAAGGTGCCGTCCATGACCTTGTGAGCTCCTCATGCACCTCCGGGAAGAAAGGGACTGTGGCGGGACGCTGAGAACCAGTGCGACCCGCCCAGAGAAACCAATCGTCCAACCTAGAAGGCTCGGGACATAGTGGAGGGTTCCACACGAGCCCGACCTTTTTGGCGGCCCGGGAAAGCATAGCCGTCAACTCAGGGTCCGACTCGGCTGCCGCGACTCGGAGGCTAGCTCGGCGGGTTTGCCCTAAACGTGATCCTCAGGTCACCCTGGCTATTCGTCGAAGTAGGTCTATTCTGCTGGGCAGGAATAGCACTAGATCAAGGCATAGGTAAGGGGACTCCACCCTCCCAAAGGTAGGCGAGTCTAAGCGCCGAGATAGTCATGTTCCCGCAGTGGAAACATGAACTATCCACAAAAGCTGCCTCAGCGTGCTGAATGCCCAGGCACGTGAGACAACGATTGTGACCGTCAGCTGGCAACAGGGAACGACCGCATCCAGAAACGCACGGGTGGAATGACATCTTGAAAAAGACGCAGTGTCACGCCCGTGCTGCTCTTTTAGAGGAAACCGCTCTTTTAATAGTGCTGAAGCACCCAGGGACAACCGCGGCAGAATCACAGGGAATAGTAGAGCCTGTGTCTGCTCTCACTGTGTGGAACGCCCTCACCGAACCAACAGGAAATGCTGTGAAAACAGCAGTTTCCAACCCGGAAGTGAGCATGCGGTCACGCTGCAGTGTGCCTTTTCCCCAGCACAAGGCGATCTCTCTCGAATTCGCTCTCTCTCTCTCTCTCTGCTTGATAGGCACAGGAACAGTCTGTCTTCATCAACGCCGTTCGGCTCCGAAGTGAATGACAAAGGTGCGCTGCATCTCCTTACGCTTTATACCCGCGGTTCGGGGCGGAGCGCGAGATGCAAATCTCGCACGCCAATGGCCATTGGCCCGTTCTCTATATCTCGAAGCTGATAGGGGCTCCCAGAAGTGATCCCAATTCGTTGGTGATGTCCGACGTACGTCGAACGTGACCGACTGAAAGGGAACTGAAAATTAAGAGAACTTTCAACTTTCAGCATGACAATGATCCAAAACACACATCTAAATAAACAAAAGAAGGGCTTTTTATAAGAATGGCTGATAGACTCTTATCCAAAAAGAATGAGTGCTGTAATAAATTCAAAGGGTGCTTCAACTAAGTATTAGTTCGGAGGTGTGCACTTAGGCTTTAGTTCAATTATGACATTTAAGTAACATTTATAAACATACCTTAGAAAAAAACATTACTGGTGTGCATCTTGAGACAAAACAAAGGCACTGATATATTTTAAGATATGTCAGTGCAAGTTGCTTTCAGTTAAAACAGCTCAAACATGCATTTTATTCTGGATATGCTTAAGCCTTAATTGTCAGTGAACCCAGGGGTTTATGTTTTAAAATTAAATATGTAACATCTAATTAACTTATACTTGAAATTCTAGCGATCTTGGGGCACGAGTTCCCAAACATGATGAATAATGGGATACACTTAGCTTATCTCATAACAACTCAGAATTAAATTATACATGCTCAGTGCTGATTCATGTTCTGTTTATTCTTTTTCATTAATTGGAATGTGTGCAAAAGTATTGTGGGTGATTGGAGGATGCAAATGATACAGTTGACGCGTCCTTCAAAATAAGTCAAATAAAGGATGTAGAACAAAGGCTGCCTTCTAAGGATCCTTCAAATTAAGATGGCCTTCAACTACTTAGCCTTTCTTGGATGCAGCCTTAATTGAAAGTGGATGAATCAATGTCAAACCATAAAACGTGGTGTGTAAGAAACTAACATTTTAAACTTTATAATTCTTTGGTTCCAGCCAACTGTCATACGCTGGTTCATTACAGAATCGTTACTTCAGCACATTGTGAAATGTGACGTAATAGCGTTTTGAAGCTCATGCAAGAAGTGTGAAAGCACATGACGTGTGAGTTTCACAATGTGCTTACATCACACTTCACAACATGCTGACATTTATGTCAAGTGCAAACTCATGAACGTGTGTATGACAGGTGGCCAGAAGCAATGGTTTATAGTATTAAAAGTTGTTTTCACTTTATTTTGATGGTCCCTTTAACACATTCTGTTGACTATAAGTAACGTTGCACCTACATGTCTACTAATACTCTACTGTTAGTAGAGTATTAGTAGACTGGTAGGGTTAGGGTTAGAATAAGTTGCTTATAGTCAGTAGAATGTCTGTTGGAGGAGCATCACAATAAAGAGTTGGCAGATATTAAGCAGACAGTCTACTAATACTCTAATGTACAAACCCGATTCCAAAAAAGTTGGGACACTGTACAAATTGTGAATAAAAACAGAATGCAATGATGTGGAAGTTTCAAATTTCAATATTTTATTCAGAATACAACATAGATGACATATCAAATGTTTAAACTGAGAAAATGTATCATTTTAAGGGAAAAATAAGTTGATTTTAAATTTCATGGCATCAACACATCTCAAAAAAGTTGGGACAAGGCCATGTTTACCACTGTGTGGCATCCCCTCTTCTTTTTATAACAGTCTGCCAACGCCTGGGGACTGAGGAGACAAGTTGCTCAAGTTTAGGAATAGGAATGTTGTCCCATTCTTGTCTAATACAGGCTTCTAGATGCTCAACTGTCTTAGGTCTTCTTTGTCGCATCTTCCTCTTTATGATGCGCCAAATGTTTTCTATGGGTGAAAGATCTGGACTGCAGGCTGGCCATTTCAGTACCCGGATCCTCCTTCTACGCAGCCATGATGTTGTAATTGATGCAGTATGTGGTCTGGCATTGTCATGTTGGAAAATGCAAGGTCTTCCCTGAAAGAGACGACGTCTGGATGGGAGCATATGTTGTTCCAGAACTTGGATATACCTTTCAGCATTGATGGTGCCTTTCCAGATGTGTAAGCTGTCCATGCCACACGCACCCATGCAACCCCATACCATCAGAGATGCAGGCTTCTGAACTGAGCGCTGATGACAACTTGGGTTGTCCTTGTCCTCTTTAGTCCGGATGACATGGCGTCCCAGTTTTCCAAAAAGAACTTCAAATTTTGATTCGTCTGACCACAGAACAGTTTTCCACTTTGCCACAGTCCATTTTAAATGAGCCTTGGCCCAGAGAAAACGCCTGCGCTTCTGGATCATGTTTAGATATGGCTTTTTTGACCTATAGAGTTTTAGCCGGCAACAGCGAATGGCACGGTGGATTGTGTTCACCAACAATGTTTTCTGGAAGTATTCCTGAGCCCATGTTGTGATTTCCATTACAGTAGCATTCCTGTATGTGATGCAGTGCCGTCATACTGGGCATCCAGTATGGTTTTCCGGCCTTGACCCTTACGCACAGAGATTGTTCCAGATTCTCTGAATCTTTGGATGATATTATGCACTGTAGATGATGATAACTTCAAACTCTTTGCAATTTTTCTCTGAGAAACTCCTTTCTGATATTGCTCCACTATTTTTCACCGCAGCATTGGGGGAATTGGTGATCCTCTGCCCATCTTGACTTCTGAGAGACACTGCCACTCTGAGAGGCTCTTTTTATACCCAATCATGTTGCCAATTGACCTAATAAGTTGCAAATTGGTCCTCCAGCTGTTCCTTATATGTACATTTAACTTTTCCGGCCTCTTATTGCTACCTGTCCCAACTTTTTTGGAATGTGTAGCTCTCATGAAATCCAAAATGAGCCAATATTTGGCATGACATTTCAAAATGTCTCACTTTCAACATTTGATATATTATCTATATTCTATTGTGAATAAAATATAAGTTTATGAGATTTGTAAATTATTGCATTCCTTTTTTATTCACAATTTGTACAGTGTCGGCAGAGTAGGTAGCCACCAAGGTGGAGCTGACGGGACTGAAGACCACCTCAGACCACCAAGGTGGGGCAGGCGGAGCTGGTGACCACCGCGGCAGAGCAGGCGGAGTTGGTGACCATCACGCAGGTTTAGTCAGAACTAAAACACAGAATACAGAGAGGTTAGACCTCTGTCTGTGGCCGTAACAGGAAGCACTGAGGGTTCAGAGAAGGCCTCCTTGGCCAAAGGCAGGTCAGGTTGAGAGTTCAAGGACGGCTTCCTTGACAGGGCAGACAGAGGGTTCAAGGGTGACCTCTGTGGTCGTATCAGGACAAACAGAAAGTTCAGGGGCGACCTCCGTGATTGTGTTAGGACAAACAGAAAGTTCAGGGACGACCTCCGTGGTCATTACAGAGTCAGTAGAGAACACAGGTGATTCATAATCAGCCTCCTTGGCTGTATGGAGTAGGCAGAAGATTCAGGACCGATCGCCGCCAGCTCGAGAGGAACAGTAGTGGTTGCCGCCTCCTACAAAAGTGGCACACAGGGCATGAAACAGGAACAGAAACAGGTTGTAACTTAATTTTTGTTAATTTGATTTAGTGATGTGATGGCTAAGACACTTAATAAATATTTCATATTTTATTTTTTTTTAAGAGAAATTGATATTTCGTTTGCTTTGAGGGATTATTTTTATTGTCCATTTGTTTATAAATTTCTGTTTATTTATTTTGTTTCTTTAATATTATTTACTCAAATATTTGTATTAGAGGTGGTACATTGTCTCTTTATGTGCGTATTAAAGATGAATAATAATAATTAATTACTAGTGCACGCTAGTAATTGAATGAAACAACAATTAGACAGATGGGTTTAAAATTGTTATTTAATTTTGCTTTGAATTATTACCATCTTACCCGTGGTTCCATTCTGACCCGCGACGGAAGAATTTGTTATGGGTACGGGAGACAAAAGACATCAGGTGGTAATGCAACATTTTGTATGCCAACTGCCATAAAACACCAAGGAAGAAGAAGAAGAAGAAGAGAGAACGGAGGTGAAAGAGTAAACAAGATGGATAAAGGTCTGTCTCGCGTGTCTGTTTTTTTTTTTTTTTTACAGTAGCCTACCTTCTGATCACAACGCAAAAAAAGTGATGTTCTTCCTCTGTATTTTTGTCTTGTTTTCCGGTGCAAATGTCTAAAGATTCTTAAATCAAGATACATTTACTTGAGATATAAAATTACATAAAATATGAAGTCTTGTTTTCTGAGAAATTGATCAAAATGAAGTGAGTTTATGATTAAAACAAGAATAAATATCTGCCAATGGCCTCAGAAAAATCAACTTAATTCAAAGGGAAGTTCATATAACTCATTGACAGATATTTGTTCTTCTTTTAAGCATAAATTACATTTTTTGTTCATTTTTTCCCATTTCCCACTTCATTTTACATTTGCATCTCAAGTAAATTTATCTATTTGTTTTGGAACATATTTATAGATTTAAGACCTTTTTAAACCTTAATTTGTGCAAAGTTAAATTAAGACTTGTTAAGACCTGCAGAAACCATGTCATGTTTAGATCCAAAACACCACATTATATACTACAAAAAACCAAAAAACAAAAAAAACACTACAATATATGTCATTGAGTGCAATATTCTTGAGCCGAGGCAGGGACTTTTAATCTAGTGTCAGACCATACTAGTACATTGATCGATTTCTCCTCAAATCGAGCCAGTCACAATTAATTGATGCAGAAAAATGGAGCTGCCGTGGCTGCTCATACCGTCTTTCATTCTTTTGCTGAATGGAGTTGAATTTTGTCTTTCTGATAACGGTGAGAACTTGCAGAATTTTGTTTTGATACTGACAATTATCTATCTTTCATCATTTTTAAATTATTAACGTTTTAATTTTTTAACGATACCTGCGATATCTTAGCATTAGCGTCTCTGTAAAGTTAGACCCAGCAAATCTGCTTTAATGTTTTATTAAAATGCAGCATGTCTTGTTATAGTTGTCAGCGTCTGTGTGTTTAGGCTAAATATTAAATGAGCAAAGACTGTACACACGTTTTTAAGATCACTGTGATTCAAGTTTAAAATGTCGAGACACGTCTCTCTCTCTCTCTCTCTCTCTCTCTCTCTCTCTCTTTATATATATATATATATATCTCCCTCCATCAGCAGAACGTTGGCAGTCATTCATCAGGAGGATCACAGAGGCCACTAATAATTACCAGCCATGCAGTCAGGAGAACTGCAGCTGTCATCTGAGGTCAGAAAATATAAAGAGTATCTTACAATAGAATATGCATATACATGCAGCTGTACAGGTTGAAAGACTGTATAATTTAGACTTTCCTCCATCACTCTTTTGATTGCAGTGTCCTGAAAGATGACTTTAGGCCATTTAAAAAGGGCATATCTGAGGGGCTCATGGCAGACACGATCCAAAGAGGTGTTGGTACGCACTACCAGATCATCGGTAACAAGCTGTACAGAGAACAAAGCTGCATGTTTCCAGCAAGGTTGGTGAAGTGTACATTTTTTAGTAGTCATGATCCTGTCATGTGCATGGGTGTTGAATATTAGACAATTAGCCTATCCTTTCTTTGCAGATGCAGCGGTGTTGAGCACTTCATCCTAAAAGTGATTAACACGTTGCCAGATTTGGAGGTGGTGATTAATGTGCGTGACTATCCACAGGTTCCTGAATGGGTTCAGCCAGTCTTGCCTGTACTTTCCTTTAGTAAGGTGTGTACCCCCTCTACCCCATATTAAGGCAATTTACATTGCTTTGTGCCCCCACCTTTAGATTACTAACACTGATCCACCGACACATCCCTGTTAAAACAGCTGATTACTAACTGCATAAATGTGCACACCCCTGAACTAGGAGCACACTTTGATTTTATTACAGCACTCAGTCTGTTTGGACAGGTATCTTATCAGTTGGTACATTGTCTTGGGAATACTGTCCCTCTCTTCTTTGCTCCAGATCTATTAAATTGCTAGGGCATTTCCTGTGCACAGCCCTCTTCAGGTCCCCCACAAGATTCATGTCTGGGTTTTAGCTGGGACATTCCAAAACATTAATCTTTCTTTGCTGAAGCAGTTTCTTTGTTGATTTAAATGTATGTTTTGGATTATTGTCATGTTGAAAGGTGAAAGTTCTCTTCATTTTCAGCTTTCTAGCAGATGCCAGAAGGTTCTGTGACAAAATCAACTGGTACTTGGAGCTATTCATAATTCCCTCCACCCAGTACCAGCTGAAGAAAAGCAGCCCCAAAGCATGAAGCTGCCACCACCATGCTTCACTGTGGGTATAGTGTTCTTTTGCTGATGTGCTGTTGTTTTTGTGCCAAACATACCTTTTACAATTTTGGCCAAAAAGTTTGATCTTGGTCTCATCAGACCATAACACATTTTTCCACATGGTTTTGAGAGACTTTGAGAGATGTTTAGCCAGGCTTGGATATCTTTTAGTCTGAAAAGGCTTTTGCTTGCTACCCTGCCCCATAGCCCAGACAGATGGAGAATACGGGAGATAGTTATCACATGTGCTTGCAACTGGTACTTGCCAGAAAGAGCTGCAACTCTTTTAATGTTGCTGTAAGCCTCTTGACAGCCCCCCTGACCAGTTTTCTCTTTGTCTTTTGGAGGGACGCTCTGTTCTTGATAATTTTATTGTTGTGCCTTACTTTCTCCACTTGTTGAATACTGTCTTCACCGTGTTCTATGGTATATTTAATGCCTTGAAAAAATATTTTGTAGCTCTCATCTGAGTTGATACGATTCAACAATGAGATCACGTTGATGCGTCATAAGTTCTTTGTGGCCCATGGCTCTTGTAGTAGTATGAAACCAAGAAGATGTCAGAAAAATCTTACAGGAACAGCTGAGATTTATTTGGAATTAGTCAGTCACATCAGGCGAAGACAGGTCTGTACTATTTGAAATGTTTTTTTTAGATTTTTTTTTTTTCCATTAGGTGCAAAAGTTCTGATATGACTTATCTTTATTTCATTATTTACATCACAAAAACCAGCTGTTTTAACAGCGGTGTGTAGACGTTTTATATCCACTGTGTGAAATATAATAATCATGAAAATACAATCCTATATTAACACTTGATTTAAAGTAGCTAAAAAGCATTAAAAAAAAACAATACCACAAATTTGTCTTTGGTATGACACCAGAATCTAATACATCAGTATCGTTACTAAATGTATATAATAGGTGACAAATAACCAGCCTCAAAAGAAAACTGAGTTGAAAGCAAATCTATTAACAACACTGCATGAAACTCTGTGGTGCTTGTTTTCAAGAAAAAATATAAAATAGCACTTCTCAGTGCTCCATACTCAGTATAGAAGTTTGTATATCACATGGTACTTCTGGAATAGTAGGCTGGTGACCTGAAGATGCTTTTATCCCTTTCTGTGGGTGTCAAAATGAGGAATAATGAAATAACATATAAAACATTAGTTGTCATACATCAGCAGTGAATGATCAGCATTTACAGCATTTATTAATCCTGGTTAATGTTTGTGTTAATATTAGTTTAATGCATGAAGTAATGTTAACATGCTAAACATGTAGTATATTTATAAATTATTATTGAACTAGATTAATAAATATAATATTGTTCGGTCAGGTTACCTAATGAATGTTGACGAAGGTAGCTTTATTGTAAAGTTTTATTGTAAACATTCATATTAATAATATTCATATTACTTTTACTAAAATTAATATTACTAATCTCTTTATTCATTCAAGCAAATTCAGATAAAAATGCAAGTGCAAATATTATGAAACCTAAAGCAACCTTTTAGCAACGTTTATGACTGGTGCGGGTCTGTTGGTTCATTACTTTTGTAGGCAAAGTAATGTAAAATTTATCTTCTACCGCCCTCTTTATTTAGTTTGGGGCGTGTAGAGCAGGACCGGATCTAGGCATGGGGAGGGGTGTGCTTTGCCTAGCCAAACGTCTGCCATGCCCACCCAATTACAATTTAGGCACAGATAGTGTTAATCTGTTTTTTTACTATCAGGTGGGTGCTGTGTGTTGAGAATTTTGATTAAGGGCTGTAAAATGCCCCAACCAATCAAATAAATAAATAAAAAATGCTGTATTTTTCTTTTATTAGCTGAAAGTGCGTTATACACTCAAGGCGGCTTAAAAACGAGCGAAAACTGGCATAAATATTTTGTGCTATCACGGTGTGAATTATGGGGAGTTTAATGTATCTTCATGAATATTTATCTTCATATTTACTGACTGATTTTAAAGTCATTTGGCTGCCACTAAAATGGGTCATACCATTGCAATTACCTGAGCAGGTGAAATACACTAGAAAACCTTGCTTATTATAGAACGTGCATAGATGGAGCAAGAACAATGAAAGTGTTCGCTATAAAATGCATATGCATAGTTCAGTTGAAACTTTGCCCTGGCTTGCTGTTAAACGGAATGTACGTGGCAAACTGTCTGCTTAAATAGCAACACTGAAATAAGAATACGCTGTTTATCTTTTAATCAATTAGGGGCCAGTCAAGTCAAGTCACCTTTATTTATATAGCGCTTTTTACAATGCAGATTGTTTCAAAGCAGCTTCACAGTGTTACAGGAAAATAATGCAGCAGAATTTGATTCGGCTGTACAGCTGCTCTGGAGAAAACAGTGATGTTATCCAGCTCAGTTCAGTTCTCATATTGTGTCAATGCGGGTGGATCAGTAATATAGTTGAATATTTAGTGTCCCCAACTAAGCAAGCCAAGAGCCAAAGGCAAAAGAGGTGACGGTGGCAAGGAACCAAAACTCCATCAGGTGACATAATGGAGAAAAAAAACCTTGGGAGAAACCAGGCTCAGTCGGGGGGCCAGTTCTCATCTGGCCAACGAACAAACAGTGTATGATTATGATTAAGCCAAACATTACAAGTCAGAAGTCATATTAGATCGGAACATTCAGAATATTTGTCCAGTTCCATCTGGTTGAAGATCGGAGTCATCACGCAGGAGACAAGTTTGTTGAGGATCAGTGCCACTGGATGTCGTGGCGATGAAGCCTTCACAGGGGAGAGTCTAGTTGACACGGTCTCTGCAGACACTTCAGGGATGCGTTGGTCATGTCTAGGCGCAGGTCCACCATCTGATCTGGATCCGGCAGACTACAGTAAACCTCAGGATAAACAGAGAGACTAACATTAGCATAGATGCTATTCTTTTTATGATGTAACGAGTACATCAGGTGTTATGGGAAGTGTTCCCGGTTCCGGCTGACCTAGTAATGCAGCCTAAAACAATCATTTAACTGATTTGAATAATAGAAATTGATAATGTGTTATGTGTATGCCATAGTAAAGAGATGTGTTTTTAGTCTAGATTTAAACTGACAGAGTGTGTCTGCTTCCCGAACAATGCTAGGAAGACTGTTCCAAAGTTTAGGTGCTAAATAGGAAAAGGATCTACCGCATGCAGTTGATTTTGATATTCTTGGTATTATCAACTGGCCAGAATTTTGAGACCGCAATAGACGTGATGGAGTATAATGCGTTAAGAGCTCACTCAAGTACTGGGGAGCTAAACCATTTAGTGCTTTGTAAGTAATTAACAAGATTTTAAAATGTATACGATGTTTAATAGGTAGCCAGTGCAGTGTTGACAGAACCAGGCTAATATGGTCATACTTCCTGGTTCTAGTAAGAACTCTAGCTGCTGCGTTTTGGACAAGCTGCAGTTTATTTATTAAGCGAGCAGGGCAACCACCCAGTAGAGCATTACAATAATCTAGCCTTGAGGTCATGAATGTGTGAACTAACTGTTCAGCATTTTGCATTGAAAGCATGTGCCGTAATTTAGATATATTTTTAAGATGGAAGAATACAGTTTTACAGATGCTAGAAACGTGGCTTTCAAATGAAAGAGTGGTATCAAAGAGCACACCCAGGTTCCTAACTGACAACGGGGACTTGACAGAGCAGCCATCAAGTGTTAGACAGTATTCTAGGTTACTAGGTGCAGAGGTTTTTTGTCCAATAATTAAAAATTCAGTTTTTTCAGAATTAAGTTGTAGGAAATTACTAGTCAGCTATGCATTCTGTTAATCTTGTGAATTGGTAAGTTTCGTCAGGGCGCGAAGAAATATAGAGCAGAGCATCGTCAGCATAACAATGAAAACTAATGCCATGCTTCCTAATGATATCTCCCAAGGGTAACATGTACAGGTTGAAAAGCAACGGTCCTAGCACTGAGCCTTGTGGTACTCCATACTGAACTTGTGACCAATATGATAATTCTTCATTTACTGCTACAAACTAATAACGGTCAGATAAGTATGATTTAAACCATGCCAATGCAATTCCACTAATGCCAACATAATTTGAGAGTCTATTCAAAAGAATGTTGTGGTCGATAGTATCAAATGCAGCACTAAGATCAATTAACTCTAATAGCGATACAACCACGATTGGATGCTAAGAGCAAATCATTTGTAACTCTAATGAGAGCAGTCTCAGTACTATGATACAGTCTAAATCCTGACTGGAAATCCTCACAGATACCATTTATTTCTAAAAAGGAGAATAGTTGTGAGGATACTGCCTTTTCTAGTATTTTTGACAGAAAGGGTAGATTTGAGATTGGCCTGTAATTGACATTCTTTAGGGTCAAGTTGCATTTTTTTTTTTAATAAGAGGTTTAATAATAGCCAGCTTAAAGGTTTTCGGTACATATCCCAATGACAAAGATGAGTTAATGATATTAAGAAGAGGATCTATGACCTCTGGAAGCATCTCTTTCAGTAGCTTAGTCGGTATAGGGTCGAGCATACATGTTGATTTAACGAGTTTAGCCAATTCTTCCTCTCTTATAGCAGTGAATGAGTGGAATTTTTTCTCTGTGACACTACAATGCGTCTGATGCGATACTGTAGTTGACGGCTGCATAGTTATAATTTTCTCCCTAATATTATCAATCTTGCACGTAAAGAAGTTCATAAAGTCATTACTGCTGTGCTGTTTGCAAACGTTATTTCTTGTTAATTTAGCCACTGTATCAAATAAATACCTAGGGTTGTGTTTGTTTTCATCTAAGAGAGTCGAGAAATGAGCAGATCTAGCAGTTTTTACGGCCTTTCTGTACGCAGTCATGCTCTCTTTCCACGAAATGCGAAAAACCTCCAGTTTTATTTTCTTCCAGCTGCGCTCCATTTTTCTGGCTGCTGTTTTAAGGGCCCGAGTGTGCTCGTTGTACCACGGCTTTGGACTATTTTCTTTAATCAACATCGAGTTCCTCTAGGCTAGCTGGGATGCTGAGGAGATCGAACTGATGAGGAAGATTATTTACAAAGCAATCTTTAGTGGTAGTGGTGATAGTCCTATCATATTTGTAACGAGGGGACTGCTTTGCAGCCTTGGCTAAATTAAGTATACACTATACTAGATAATGATCTGAGATGTCATCGCTCTGCTGCAGAATTTCAACGGCATCAACATTTATTCAATGTGACAATATTAGGTCTAAAGTATGATTACGACAATGAGTGGGTCCTGACACGTGTTGCCTAACTCCAATAGAATTTAGAACGTCTCTAAATGCCAATCCCAATGCGTCAATGCGGCCATTCACACATAACTTGTTCCCTTTTTGAGTTCGGTTCACTCGACATTGTGTCAGTAGCTGATACTATGGTGAAACACCTTTTCTGTGCGAATACTGAAGCCCTATGAAATCTTGCAGGTGAGAATTCACCTGCCAATGGCGTACAAACGCGCAAAATAGAGACGGGCTCCTCTGCTCTATAAGGCGGCGCTAAACGCCATTCCCTTCTTTCTCCTTCAAGAAGCCGTCTACAGCTTGCCGTTGAGCTACACTCGCCAGAGGGCGGTGCCTAGATTGCCGCTTCCCTGTAGCGTTCTGGTGAGTATGACATTTTTCTTTCAGATGACTTCCGGACTGCTGTGTTTTCTGCTTGGGTGTCGCCCACTCAGAAACAGTGCTACATGAGTCCGTCTGCTCACTATCAGTGGTGGACCTTAAGGACTCCGGTGATGAGCTCACGCCAACTAAGTGTCCAGGTTTCTCTAACCCAACCATTCAGGAAATAAACCTGGCTTCTCATGCTCCCCCCTCCGTGGTGGAGCTGCGAGCCGAGCGTGGAAACGATAGCTAAGGGTTCTCATGCCAGCACAAGTCCCACATGGCCCCCACTCTCGAAATGTGCCGCTTCCCACTTTAGAGCGGCGATCTGCCATGTAAAAAGCACAAATCGCTCCAGCTCCTCACTCATTCATGCGATATAAGCAGCCCCCCGCTTCCCGGCAGCGGTCTGCTGTGTACAGAATCCACTGCTCACTCAGCGGTCTGCCAAGTACAAAGCACAAAAAGATACAACCACTCACTCATTCACACAATATATGCAGCCCCCCTCAGAATGGCGGTCTGCCTTACATAAAGCACAATGTGCTTCGGCCGCTCGCTCAGTCTCATAACGCAGCTCCCCACTTCAGTGCGGCGACCTGCCATGTACAGAGTACAAAACGCTCCAGCCATTCACTCAAATGCTCTGGCCGCTCACTCATTCACTAACCACTGATTCACATTCGCCGGCGCTACCGCTGTTCATCGCCTTCTATGATAAGCACTGGCTGTTCAAATATGGGTGTTTAGTGTTGCTTATACTAACCACTGTGTATGCCGGTGCAGTGCGCTGTTCGTTGCCTTTTATGATAAGCACTGGCTGTGACGTTGCTTTCATAAGGGAAGTGTAGTGTCGCTTACACTAACCACTATATACATCGGTGCTGTCGACGTTCATTGCCTTTTTTATGATAAACACTGACTGTGCTGCTGTTTTTCATTTAGGGGTGTAGTGTTGCTTACACTAGCCACTGTATACACTGGCGTTGCCGCCAGTTATAGCCCTCCTATGATGATGTTTTTAAGCATTCTTCCTCTGTCCTGCCTCAGCCCCTTGCATCGAGCCTGAGCTAGCTATGAAGAGAACTCGTGGCCAAAACGCAATCCATTCCCGACACAAGGAAAGTGCTGCGTAGCATTGTAGGCGGGTCGACAGTAAAGTCTACCCACTCTCTTATTCCCATTTTGGTTTCCCTTCCTATTGCAGGCGTTGAGATCACTAGTTGCCTTTGTGCTATGACTGTTCCTCTGTGTGGTGTGACCAAAGCTGAAAGAATACAGAAGGTGCTTCTATATCAGAACTCTTTTCTCTTGTACGATAAGTAACCCCCCAAGGCGAGTTCCAAATAAAAAGCACAAAGTTCTGCAGCCCTTGTTGGAATATATGGAGGCATGACATGCTCTGCTGGGAACTCCAGAAAGATTTCTGGAAACAATAAGAATGGCTACAAGACACAGTTCTTTCGCAGGATGCACCGTTTATAATGTCTGTCGTGCAAGCTCTAAAATGCCCCCGGATCAGAATCCCCTGTTTAGGGAGTGAAGCTGGGCTTTATTTTCATGCAAGCCCACCTTTCACAAGGGCTCTCTCAGTCTGTAATTAACTCTCTCGCTGAGTTCAAGCAGAGAAGTTTCTGCCTTTAAGAGTTCTCAGAAAACACTCTGGCTGATCACACGTTTGTCACATTTGCGTTTCGCATTAGTTTGGATAATACGCTGCCGCGTAGCGGTGAACAGCAGCGTATCAAGTAACGAAATTACCAAAATCATGATATTGAACCACTTGAAATATAATATACACTATATTGCCAAAAGTATTGAGACACCCCTCCAAATCATTGAATTCAGGTGTTCCAGTCACTTCCATGGCCACAGGTGTATAAAATCAAGCACCTAGGCATGCAGACTGCTTCTACAAACATTTGTGAAAGAATGGATCGCTCTCAGGAGCTCAGTGAATTCAAGCGTGGTACCGTGATAGGTTGCCACCTGTGCAGTAAGTCCATTCGTGAAATTTCTTCAACTATTAGTGGTATTATAACAAAGTGGAAGCAATTAGGAACAACAGCAACTCACCCACAAAGTGGTAGGCCATGTACAGTGGGGAGAAGTATTTGATACACTGCCGATTTTGCAGGTTTGCCCACTTACAAAGCATGTAGAAGTCTGTAATTTTTATCATAGGTACACTTCAACTGTGAGTGACGGAATCTAAAACAAAAATCCAGAAAATCACATTGTATGATTTTTAAGAAATTAATTTGCATTTTATTGCATGACATAAGTATTTGATACATCAGAAAAGCAGAACTTAATATTTGGTACAGAAACCTTTGTTTGCAATTACAGAGATCATACGTTTCCTGGGGCTGTCGCTGGGCAATACGGACTTTCAGCTCCCTCCAAAGATTTTCTATTGGGTTCAGGTCTGGAGACTGGCTAGGCCACTCCAGGACCTTGAGATGCTTCTTACGGAGCCCCTCCTTAGTTGCCCTGGCTGTGTGTTTCGGGTCGTTGTCATGCTGGAAGACCCAGCCACGACCCATCTTCAATGCTCTTACTGAGGGAAGGAGGTTGTTGGCCAAGATCTCGCGATACATGGCCCCATCCATCCTCCCCTCAATACGGTGCACTCGTCCTGTCCCCTTTGCAGAAAAGCATCCCCAAAGAATGATGTTTCCACCTCCATGCTTCACGGTTGGGATGGTGTTCTTGGGGTTGTACTCATCCTTCTTCCTCCAAACACGGCGAGTGGAGTTTAGACCAAAAAGCTCTATTTTTGTCTCATCAGACCACATGACCTTCTCCCATTCCTCCTCTGGATCATCCAGATGGTCATTGGCAAACTTCAGACGGGCCTGGACATGCGCTGGCTTGAGCAAGGGGACCTTGCGTGCGCTGCAGGTTTTTAATCCATGACGGCGTAGTGTGTTACTAATGGTTTTCTTTGAGACTGTGGTCCCAGCTCTCTTCAGGTCATTGACCAGGTCCTGCCGTGTAGTTCTGGGATGATCCCTCACCTTCTTCATGATCATTGATGTCCCATGAGGTGAGATCTTGCATGGTGCCCCAGACCGAGGGAGATTGACCGTCATCTTGAACTTCTTCCATTTTCTAATAATTGCGCCAGCAGTTGTTGCCTTCTCACCAAGCTGCCTGCCTATTGTCCTGTAGCCCATCCCAGCCTTGTGCAGGTCTACAATTTTATCCCTGATGTCCTTACACAGCTCTCTGGTCTTGGCCATTGTGGAGAGGTTGGAGTCTGTTTGACTGATGAGTGTGTGGACAGGTGTCTTTTATACAGGTAACGAGTTCAAACAGGTGCAGTTAATACAGGTAATGAATGGAGAACAGGAGGGCTTCTTAAAGAAAAACTAACAGGTCTGTGAGAGCCGGAATTCTTACTGGTTGGTAGGTGATCAAATACTTATGTCATGCAATAAAATGCAAATTAATTATTTAAAAATCATACAATGTGATTTTTCTGGATTTTTGTTTTAGATTCCGTCATTCACATGCTTTGTAAGTGGGCAAACCTGCAAAATCGGCAGTGTATCAAATACTTGTTCTCCCCACTGTAAACTCACAGAGCGGGGTCAGCGCATGCTGAGGCGCACAGTGCACAGAAGTCACCAACTTTCTGCAGAGTCAATAGCTACAGACCTCCAAACTTCGTGTGGCCTTCAGATTAGCTCAAGAACAGTGCGCAGAGAGCTTCATGGAATGGGTTTCCATGGCCGAGCAGCTGCATCCAAGCCTTACATCACCAAGTGCAATGCAAAGCGTCGGATGCAGTGGTGTAAAGCACACCGCCACCGCCACCGCCACTCTTGATGTGGAGGAACTTGACTGGCCTGCACAGAGTCCTGACCTCAACCCAATAGAACACCTTGGGGATAAATTAGAGTGGAGACTGCGAGCCAGGCCTTCTCGTCCAACATCAGTGCCTGACCTCACAAATGCGCTTCTAGAAGAATGGTCAAAAATTCCCATAAACACACTCCTAAACCTTGTGGAAAGCCTTCCCAGAAGAGTTGAAGCTATTATAGCTGCAAATAGTGGGCCAACTCCATATTAAACCCTACGGATTAAGAATGGGATGTCATTAAAGTTCATGTGCATGTAAAGGCAGGCGTCCCAAAACTTTTGGCAATATAGTGCATGTCAATATTTTTCCAGTATCTGTATGCCGCACAACCTTACTGACCTCCACAACAAAATGTATATTAGTCAGGCTATAACAGTATTAAAGTGTATTAGTATAGTTATACTTTTGTTCACTGTTTAGACGCCAGAATACCAGGATATCATGTACCCTGCATGGACATTCTGGGAGGGAGGTCCTGCTGTATGGCCCATCTACCCCACTGGACTGGGCCGATGGGACCTGATGAGGGATGACCTGAAAAAGTTGGTAACAAATTAGAGTATTTAAAGTCTTGTTCTCATCTCAACATCTCAGTATATTATACAAATTCAGATTTAAGAATGCTTGAGAGTATACAGAGGTTTAACTCCATTATAGTCAATTTAAGGTCATTAGATGTATTCTAATTTTTAGTTTACACTCCTCAGATCAGCTGCACGATGGCCCTGGAAGAAGAAAAGCCCAAAAGGATTCTTTAGAGGCTCTAGGTCTGTTGTGTCTCCAGCATACAGTTCAATGCAGAGTTGTTTTCAGCAAAAGCTGATCAGTTTTTCCAATGTTTGTAGGACCAGTTCAGAGAGGGACCCTCTGATCCTTCTCTCAAGAGAAGATCCTGACCTTGTGGATGCAGAGTACACCAAGAACCAGGCCTGGAAGTCAGAGAAGGTTTGTTTACTCTTACTCTTTTAATTTTTCATTTCATGCCAACCCATAAAATTGAGTAGAAATTTGTAACAAGCAGTGTACAGGGGCCTACAAGAACAGTCTTTGGAAACACAAATCTAGAATAAGCTTGAAGTGCTTTAATATTTTCAGCAAAATCAAAATATCTTTCTGCTCTAGACTTTACAGAACTACTGTTTTGTATTTTGTTTTATTTTTAGGACACTCTGGGTAGACCCCCAGCGAAGGAAATTCCCTTAGTTGAACACTGTGAATACAAGTAAGACCGGCCTCACTTCTGCTTTTGCAAGAGCTGTAGCACTGAACCAGATGTCTGTCAGTGAACCAGCATTTAAGATATTCTGTAAAAGATTGTCTGTTCTCTCAATCTCTCTCAGGTACCTCTTTAATTTCAGAGGTGTTGCTGCTAGTTTCCGTTTGAAGCATCTGTTCCTGTGTGGCTCACTGGTTTTTCACGTCGGGCAGGAGTGGCTTGAGTTCTTCTACGCTCAGCTCAAGCCCTGGGTTCACTACATCCCTGTCAAACAGGACTTGTCTGACCTCAGGTAACTTAAAGGCTAGCTGATATCCAACCTTTTCCTAGTTTCCCTTTGTACCCTATTGTGATTATTATGTTCAGATTGTTTTACATTTACATGGCTTTAATTCTATTAGTTGAAGGAAGTAAAGTTTGTTATTTTTGCAGAATAAACTTAAAAATCATTCACCCAAAATACTATTACAGTATTACACACAAATACAAAGTCCCATTTTAGCACACTGGGCTTTACGTAGTTGGTCTAATAAAATCCAAAAAACCACAAGGTTTTAGTTTATAAAAAAAGTTTCTTAAAGTGAAATTATACATGTAAGCAGACCTAGCCCAAGGGGTTCCAATCTAAATTCATGCTCAAAATATTTTGCATTTCACAAAGTATGTTATGCCCATATTTTTGATATGACCACAAGCAATGAGTCAAAGTGCCAATTTTGGAAAATGTTAAAAGTCTACGATTAGGGGGATATGTGTTATTTGTGAATAGTATCTTAAGCTGAAAATGTCACTTTTTATCCACTCTCATATTTTTCCAGACCTGTTGAAGAAATGTAATTATCACATTTTTTTATTTATTTATTTATTTTTTGTTTGTTAGAGAGCTGCTTCAGTTTGTGAAAGAAAATGATGCAGTGGCAGAAGAAATTGCTATGAGGTAACAGTTTAAGTCTTTTAATGATTTTATTCTGTCAATGGTTTGTCAGGCATATACAGCTTTAAAGGGATAGTTCACCAAAATCATTTACTCACCCTCATGTTGTTCCAAACCTGTATTACATTTTTCTTCTGTGGAACATAAAAGAAGATATTTGTTTGTTACCAACGTTCTTCAAAATATCATCTTTTGTTTTCTGCAGAAGAAAAAAAGTGTGTACAGGTTCGGAAGGATGTGAGGATGAGTAAATGATGACAATTTTCATTTTTGTCTGACAAAATGATTTTGCAACATTGTCGTCAGGTGCTGATACTTAAACTGATATTTATGGCTCTGTATTTCTTTAGGGGCCAGAACTTTATTCTGGAACATCTCCGTATGGAGGATGTGTCTTGTTACTGGGAGAGATTGCTCACTGACTTCAGCAAGCTGCTCAAATACAAACCTAAGAGAAAATCAAACTACAATCAGATCGTCCACAAATCCAGCCGATCTGAACTCTGATTTGAAGAAATCAGATATGGGGAGATCATTCTCCTTTTCTTTGCCTTTATTCTTGCTCTTCATTCTTTTGAACTTCACCATTGCCCTTGAAACTGGTCTTAATAGCTGAAGAGAGCGTTTAAAGGCAGCTCTGTGTAGTTAATCCAGTGAATCCTGCCAAATGTCTCTATATTGCTCTAAGGTTAAGATTCAAGGAAGGTCAAAAAAGTCCTGTCCAGACCCTTATCCTCTGGATGTCAGCAATATTGCACATCTGAAGTCATGGCCTTGGTGGAAGTTGTTGGGGTTGTTTCAGTACTGTACATTTCTCTTCCCTAATAATCAAAGTGACTCATCATGATCATGAGTTATTGTTTCAGTGCGCACTTTTTTTTCTCCTGTCAGATGTTTTGTTAGTTTGTAGATATTTTTGCATTGCAGGTTTATGGGGTTACTTTAGTTAGTGGTACTATAGTGGTAGCAATCCCCTACCATTGTTTTTAGAGGTAGCGTGAAAGACTGGTTATTTAAAGATTCAAAACTGGAGCCGGTTCAAAACATCCTGTAACATAATACCACTTTTAATACATTTGTTACATGAAAAAATGTCAATAGATTACTTTGATCCAGTGCAGAATGTATTTTTTTGTAGTGAAAAGGAATCTCCGGGTCCAGGTTATTAGTATTTTTGGATGAACTGATACCAAGTTATCTAATAATTTTTATAGGAATGTAACATGTCTTCTATGTCACTATCAATGCAACAATACCAGCAAAATCTCAGTACAACAGTATTAGGAGTATTGATGATAATAATCTGATTCAACACTTGAGTGCCACTAGAGGAACATTTGAATGCAAAATAGAGCCAAATTGATACTGAGGTGTTGAATATGCTTGAGTATTCCTGTAGATAATTGTCTTGATATGAAATTGTTTTCATTTTTGTATATCACCCAGATCTAGTGTGGAGCAGATTAAAAGTAGTCATTTGTGTCAGTAAAGGTAATCATCAATAAAAGTTTTATAAACCATGAAAATATATATATTATTTCTTTTTATTTTAAATGTTTTGTTTCTTTGATTCTGACAATGTAAAGGAAGATCCAAGAACTATTGAGTTAAGTTTCTTCAAATTCAATGACAAGTGTTGCATTTAGAACATAACATTTTAATATTTGGCTTTTAAACATTTAGTTAACCCCTGAATAAAAAGACATTTGAAAGATCTTTTTCGAGCAAAACTGGGCACACGTTTTATTTCACACGATGAATCGTTTCAAAAGCATTATTTAATTTGGGTCCTCCACCACTAGATGGAGCAACCGGACCGTTGTGTAAGGAAGACAGTGAACATGTTGACATTGTAATGGTCGCTGAAGGAGCACTGAATGAAATAAGGTGAGATATGTCGGATTGTGTGGCAGAACTGGATTCATTAATGCTAAATTTGTTAAACTAACATTTAAGTAAATTTAAGGTGATGATATCTTTTGCTAATGTGGAGTCATGAGTAAACTCTCTTTGTGGAGGAGTACGTACGACTAGAATAATCTATTTAGAGCTTGTTTAGAATGTGGATTATAATTTGCTCTTTGTTTAAAGCATTTACACTGCGCCGAAAGACGCCGCCCGTCTCGGACAATCACCAGATTATACATATGTCCCTTCTCAGACCGGACAAACGCGATTCGAAAATATCAATCAGCGAAAACAAGCGCCGACGAAGTGTCTTGCTGAATTGATTATTTTAAACATTCTTCTCTGCTCTTGTTTAGAATGTTGTTTAATACTACTTTGTGTTTGACTTTTTGCCTACCTTCAAAGTAGCATTCATATTGTCTTTTTACTATGATTTACTAATGATTTGAGCGTACTGTGGCTTGTCTTCGAATGTACGGCTGTTTTTCTTTCTTTGAAAGGGTAAAGATCTCAGGGCATTCTTCACAAACCTCCAACTCTTAAGGAGTCACGGGCAATTATTTCCGGTAACAGACCCTTTATTCCTCTGTGATGCAGAAACTCTTTTTGACAGCTGCGTTGCTTCAGGTGTTAAAATGCAGCCTGTGTGTATGGTTCTCTGTCATAACCATAGGGCATGCATGTCAGTGCGAATGAAAGTGCATAAACACGATCTCATACCTCTGGCCTTGTTTCTCTCATTCAATGATTTAACAGCTTGTTGATGTGTACTGCAAGGCGGCAGGATTTATGTGGGGGGACAGATGCAAATGGACCCGGGGGCTCACATCTGGGTCCTCTCAAGGCTCTTCTTGGGTTTACTCTTCCTTGCGTACATGCGTCTTATAGTACCTCTGCACAGACCGTACCACACCACATAGGCAAGCCAGAGTTCCCTGACACAGGATGGGACCGCATCAAAGATCTTTTCAGCAGGGGGTAAGTATGAGTAATGTGTCCGTAATTCATCAACATAGTGTTGTAGTATTTATTATAAATGTTTTTTTATTATGTATTCATGTGCCCTCGTAATCCTTAATCAAAATAACTTCCCTTCCCTTCAGAAGCTGCGCCTGAAATCGCATACTCTCTTGAGTAGGTACTTATTTTGAATAAGTAATTACTTACACAACCGCTAACAAAGTATGTTCTATATAGTATGAATGTGTGTAGTATGAATGTAATCTGGACGTACTACATTCGCCATGTTGTCATTATCATGTGACGTACCAGTGTCAGTTACTTTGCTTTACTGCCTTTCATAAATCCTCTCCCATGGCCTCATGGGATAGTAAAGTGTCCATCGTATGCACACTCTCAATCTCGCCGGAAGAAGTAGGTCATCCGGGTACTTTTTGCCTACTCTTTTATGAGTACTGTTTTTTTGCCTACTATATAGTAGGGAAGTATGCAATTTCGGATGCAGCCCCAGTCTCTTCTCAACCTGTCACCCACATGAGATCTCACCAATAGCAAATGACAACGATCCAATAAATTCCTGATGAACAAAACCAAATCCCACCATTTTTTCTTGTTCAAATATATATTTACACTATATATGTCAAATATCAGTTTCAAAATAATTCTTAACTGACTTCTAATAAGGCCAGTGGCTTATGTTTCTTTCCTATGCTCCCCCCCAAACATCTCTTCTGGTAGTATGCAAGTAAATTCAGTGAAAAGGGCAGATTGCTTTACAGCAGTACATCACAGAGTTTTGTAGTTTGTGCGCTATGTCAATAGTCATCTAACAGTCCCGTCTCAGGATATCATGCAAATAAATACATTTCTTTGCTGGTAAGCTTTGAAAGTTTGCAGGCTTGCAAGCCTGTCTGCTAGCTTGTAATATTCTACACTGTCAAATGTATATTATGTGCAATGTGGCCTATCGTGACGCTAACATTTGGCTACAATCATACACACATACTCTTAGCACACAATGTATATGTGAAAATATTTGCAGTATTTCAGCAAAACTAAACATTTCTGTCATTCCTGTGTTATTCTTTTTGTTATGGTGTAATACCTTATCAGTCAACCTGGTTCATTTAGCTTGTCAACAAATGCATTCACTGGCCACGTTTGAATTACATGATATAATATCTTATCCACAATTAACTAAGCACATTCCATGTCAAATTCTCTACATTTCGAAAACTTCCCATACTAAAAGTTTGATTTTGTTCATATTTTTTTATGAAGAAAGGCAAACATAAATGGTGATGAAAGCCAAAATATAAAATACCATGAATTAATTAATATTTGCTGAGTAATCCACTTTGTAGAGGGGGTCAAAACAACAATTTTCACCTGATATTTGAAGCCAAATTACAGGAGTAAGAAAATAACCTAAAGATGGCAGCATCGTTATTTTATTTCTACACAGAGATTGGTAGGTATATTAGTAAAATCGGTTGATTTTAGCAATCCTTGTTGCATTATATGCTAATGGTGACAGTTCAAAAATGGGAGAAAGCTGCTTTTTTTCCCTCAAAGTTTGCATGCCTGTAACCCAATGAGTATTAGATATCATATCTTAGATATTAGATATCTTAATATCCTTGGTGTTGGTTTTTAACTGTTTTATTTGGAATCTTACTGTTTAAGGCCCTGTATGGTTCAATTCTAGAAATATGGCAATCTCAGTGTGGTTCCATGAGTAAATTGTTAAACTAGGAATATATCTTGTTTCCCCCCCATTACAACAATTTTACTAATATACTTGCCAATCTCTGTGCAAACATAAAATAATGAAGCTGCCATCTTTCCAAAGTCATTTTCTGCTCTTTAATTTGCTGCAGATCCCAAGTGAAAATTGTATGTTTTTTTCCCTCTACAAAATAGTGGATTACTCAGTAAATATTCATCCATGGCATTTAATATTTTGGCTTTCTTCTTCGTTTATGCCTATTCATATGTACTTTTCACCCAAGTGTGTGTGTATTACTGCATTGTGATTGCAGAACCTTCAGGAATGTTTCAAAATTGCCAAACCCCGGATTTTCCCCAGAAAACTGGTTACTATATAGTGCACAATATAAGAGACACTCTTATGGACTATATGTGGGCATGGTGCATTTGCTTCTCTTTAATTCTGTTCTGCTCTCCACACAGTGAAGGTGAAATGTACGCAGAGGAGTCCAGGAATATAGTAAAGTGTGGAATTGCTGCAGCCATAGTAGGGATGGTCTATGGAGGCCTACCAGGAGCCAGACATGCTCGTGAGAGATTTATTCAGCTCAGCCAGGCTGAAATGTACCAAAACAGAGTGGATGCAGTGGTAAGACACAAGACAGAAGCTGAAAACGTATTCATGTGTTTGTAGCAGAGTCATGTTTTGTTCATACAGATATCTGCTCTAATTTCCCATTGTTTTTAAAGGCTTGAATTGCTTTGTTTTACATCTTGTATAGTTGAAAAGCACTTTATTTTATGTGGCTTAAATATGCAAATATTGATGTTCTATATACTTTTTTTGTCTCACCAGCGCTCCGCACATAATGCAGCTATTCGTGGGTTTGTGAGCTTTGGCTGGCGGTGGAGCTGGAGGGTAGCAGCATTTGTGACCCTGTTTAAGTAAGTATAGATATATTGAATTCAAATTTGTGAATCAGTTTAAATACACTTTTGAATTAACTTGTTTCACTTGGTGTTAATGGTTATGTTTTTGTTTGTTTATTATTTATGAGTGCAAAAAAAGAATATTAAAGTTATGTCAAATATTTTTCATTCTCTCCTATGTATAATATGCAACTTTAAATAAGCCATTCATATGTGAGTTTAAACAATTTAAAGAAAAGTCTTACATTTGGGAACAGAAAAACGAGAATGGCAATATGGCTTAATGTGATTGATTGGGCTATGATTTTATTAAATGTGACGCTGCATGTTTCATAGTAAATACATGGTGTTGTTATGCATTCTACAGACTCATGGTTTCGGAGTAGTTTGCAATCAACGAATATTACAGATTTATGCCAAGCGATTGCCAATGATCTTCTGTTGATGAATTATAACATTTGTTTACCTTACGATGTTTATATCAACTGAAAACTCATCACATTTTTTGATTTGCCTTAAGTGCAGCTGCTTTGTATACAAGGGTTACCTGGGTAACTGTTATAATTCTGTTGTTCCATAAGCGCCACCTACTGTCATAGAGTGAAACATATCACATATAACATATAAACATAGAAGTCCTGTTTTCCCCGGGACAGTCTCGTATTTCAGCTCTATTTTTGTTATGATAAAATTTAGTTATTATGTCAAGTTATTATGCGCAGTAAAAAAAAAAAAAAAAAAACTCAATGTAGTATCGTGCTGAATGACAAACCAGAAGTGCTTTCTCAGACAGTGCACAATCCCGAATTCAGTTCTCTTTGCGCCTGAATGGTCAAATACAGTGGTAGTCAGAATTATTGGCACCCCTGGTAAATATGATCAAATATGGCTGTAAAAAATAAATCTGCATTGTTTATCCTTTTGATCTTTTATTCAAAAAATTCACAAAAATCTAAACTTTCATTGAAGTAAAAGAATTGAAAGTGGGAGGTAAATCACATTATGAAATAAATGCTTTTCTCCAAAACACGTTGGCCACAATTATTGGCACCCTTTTATTAAATACTTTTTGCAACCTCCTTTTGACAAGATAACAGCTCTGAGTCTTCTCCTATAACGCCTGATGAGTTTGAAGAACACCTGACAAGAGATCAGAGACCATTCCTCCATACAGAATCTCTCCAGATCCTTCAGATTCCCAGATCCATGTTGGTGCTGCTTCTCTTCAGTTCACCCCACTCATTTTCTATAGGGTTCAGGTCAGGGGACTGGGATGGTCATGGCAGAAGCTTCATTTTGTGTTCAGTGACACATTTGTGTGTTGATTTTGATGTTTGTTTTGGATCGCTGTCCTGATGGAAGATCCAACCACGGCCCATTATAAGATTTCTAGCAGAGGCCGTCAGGTTTTGATTTTTTTTATCTGTTGGTATTTGCTAGAATCCATTATACCATGTATCTGAACAAGATGTCCAGGACCTCCAGCAAAAACATAGGCCCACAACATTAAAGATCCAGCGGTATTTTTAACCGTGGGCATGGGGTACTTTTTATCCCTGTTTGCACCAAACCCATCTGGTGGATTTGCTGCCAAAAAGCTCTTTTTATAGTTTCATCTGATCATAGAACCAGGTCCCTTTTTGAATATCCAGTCATGTCTGACAACTGAAGGCTTTCTGACCCCAAGACTCAACTAATCTCTGCGATTCTCCATCTGTGATCCTTGGAGAGTCTTTGTCCACTCAAACTTTCCTCCTCGCCGTGCATTAAGACAATATATACACACGTCCTCTTTCAGGCAGATTCGTAACATCTTTAGTTAATTGGAACTTCTTAATTATTGCCCTGATGGTGGAAATGGGAATTTTCAATGCTTTAGCTATTTTCCTACAGCCACTTTCTATTTTGTGAAGCTCAACAATCTTTTGCTGCACATCAGAACTATATTCTTTGGCTTTACTCATTGTGATGAATGATTAAGGGAATTTGGCCTTTGTGTTTCCTGATATTTATACTCCTGTGGAACAAGACGTCATAGCTGGACAATTTCATGTTCCTAGTCACCCTGGTGTGCTAAAAAAATGTAAATATTAATGGGAATATACTTCAGAGATATTTTACTCTAAAATTCTAGGGGTGCCAATAATTGTGGCCAACGTGTTTTGGAGAAAAGCATTTATTTCATAATGTGATTTACCCCCCACTTTCAATTCTTTTACTTCAATGAAAGTTTAGATTTTTGTGAATTTTTTGAATAAAAGATCAAAAGGATAAACAATGCAGATTTATTTTTTACAGCCATATTTGATCATATTTACCAGGGGTGCCAATAATTCTGACCACCGCTGTACATACACAGGCCCTGTCCCAAATGGCACACTTCATATGGTGTGAGCTCCGCAGCAGACTTCTTCCCGACAGTCAAAGTAGCGTTAAGTCACGAAAGTGCAGACTCTTAGGAAGACTGCAAGTCTTTAGGGTGCCATTTGGGACAGGGCCACAATTGTCAAAATGCCCATCCTGTGGAGTATCTCATGTAAATGCAGTCGGTTATGGCTTAAGTGAACGTAAACAGTCGGATGTGTCAGTATATATTAGATCCAAGTATTCTGTCTAAAAGTGACAGCAGCCTAAAATACTTGTCTGTGTCATTAATCAAACAACAAAAGATGTTAAGTAAATGTATCCATGTTAATGTATACAACATTTTTTTTTTAAACAGTCATTTTACAGTTTAGGATGTTACCATAAACATTGCTCTGCCCCACCAGTGCAGATCTCAAAAAGCCTTGAATTTGAAAAAAAAAAAAAACCCCGCAGATACCCTGCTGTCAGTTTCAACAATTATGAAACATGCTTTATGCGATTCAAATATTTTATATATATATATATATATATATATATATATATATATATATATATATATATATATATATATATATATATATATATATATATTAATAATAATAATAATAATAATAATAATAATAATTATTATTATTATTTATTTTTTATTTTTTTAACACAGCACTGTAAATACTGGCTTGACAGTGTATAGAGACAAAGATGCTCTGAGCCATTTCACTGCTGCAGGTGGTAAGTTCATAAACTTAAACTGTTTGTTGTCTCTGGACTTTAGTAGTTTTTATTTTTTCATAGAATTTTTGCTTATCATACTAAGATGTCAAGAAAGAATGACAGTATTTATGTGTTTAGCTGTAACAGGAGGATTGTTCCGGCTGAATCTGGGACTTAGAGGGCTGCTGGCTGGTACAGCCATAGGAGCTGTACTGGGGTGAGTAGAACACGGAGAGAGAGAGAGAACTATGACTAGTCTGTGTGTGTGTGTGTGTGGTTCAGGTATTCCCTACGTTATGGGGACAAAATGTCCCCACACTGATGCCAATATCCGAAATCCTTGTCCTTGTGGGGAAATTTTTTTGGTCCCCATGAGGAAAACGGCCTATAAATCATACGAAGTGATGTTTTTTGAAAATGTAAAAATGCAGAAGTTTTCTGTGATGGGTAGGTTTAGGGTTAGGGGATAGAATATACAGTTTGTACAGTATAAAATCAGTCTATGGAATGTCTCCATAAAACATGAAAACCCATCGTGTGTGCGAGTCTCAGTCAGTCAGTATCTCAGTGCTGTTGCTCTCTCTGGGGAGATATGTCTGCCCTGCAGCAACACTGCCCTCTCTCCCTCTCACACTTCCCATCTATATCTTCATCCAGTCCCCCTTTCTGAGGGCCTTCTGTGAGTCAGCTGTGGCCTCCCCTGTAATCCTCTGTCTTGCATCTGCATCCCCAGCCAAAATAGCTCCCTTCCCCCCTTTTGCTCTTCTCCTCCAGTCCTCCTCTTTTCACTCTTTTTGCATTGCCAGAGGTACCCATATGCTAAACAGAAGTCTGTGATCTGAAGAACTACCAAGCTGTGCTGCATTTTTTTTTTTTTTTTTTTGTTGCTATTTTGCTATTTTGCTGTTTTCTTTTTGTTTTTAAGTTCATTAGTTCTGTCTCACTCTTTCTTGTTCCCCGTTTCCCTTTATTAACCTAGATATTCTTAAGTTAGAAGCGTTTCACACAATTGCTTAGCATACTTACACTTGGAGCACACAATGAGCCTGCAGACAGACTTTATGTCAGGTGTAACAGGTGCAACAAAATGGGCAGCAAATTGAAAAAGAGCTATACATAGTACAGCATGCACTACATAGTGTGAAGTTAAATACACTAATATGCTCACTGTTATTGGACTTGGAAAGGGTAACGAAAAATAAAACAAAATCTAAAAATATGTAAAAATACAAATGAACCGAACTAAAATAAAATGAATGGCCATACTTTTTTTACGTTTTAGTTTTGGATACATGGTGTATTATAAAACCTTAAAAGGCCACTAGATAACACTAGACTGTGAGAAGACAGCCCTTAAATGCTAAAATTAAAATTAAAGAAACAGAAACTAGAAGACTGAAGGGAAAAAAACTAATAAAAACTAAGCTTAAAAAGACAAATAAAATAGAACTAAATTAAAACTTCAAAAACTATAATATTTTTTTTTTAGTATAATCCCCATAAATCAGAAGCAGTGTCTGAAAATACGCTGTTTCAGATTTCCTCCTACTGTGATGTCAAAGTAGGGGCAAGCCCTGCCCATGACAGGTGGCGGTCTGCCCTATTAGCATAGATCCTACCCTGAGTAAGCCGCACATAAGCCAAGTTTCCATCCACTTTTTGCACTTTTTGTTTTGTTATTGACAAAGTGAATATTTAAAAAAAAAAAAAAAAAAAAAAAAAAGATTGTGAAATTTGCTGTCTCCAGCCTGTTTCCATCCAATTGACCTTTTACTGATAAAATAGTGTGTAATAATGACGTCATCCCTAAAAACGCATTGTCGATCGTTAGCAGCAGATCCTTGAAGTCCTGTAAGTTGCGAGGTGGAGCGGATCGGACTTGTTTGTTCAGCACATCCCACAGATGCTCGATTGGATTGAGATCTGGAGAATTTGGAAGTCAACACCTCAAACTCGTTGTTGTGCTCCTCAAACCATTCCTGAACCATTTTGCTTTGTGGCAGGGTGCATTATCCTGCTGAAAGAGGCCACAGCCACCAGGGAATACCATTTCCATGAAAGGGTGTACATGGTCTGCAACAATGCTTAGGTAGGTGGTACGTGTCAAAGTAACATCCACATGGATGGCAGGACCCAAGGTTTCCCAGCAGAACATTGCCCAAAGCATCACACTGCCTCCGCCGGCTTGCCGTTTTCTCATAGTGCATCCTGGTGCCATGTGTTCCCCAGGTAAGCGATGCACCCTGCCATCCACGTGATGTAAAAGAAAACGTGATTCGGCAGACCAGGCCACCTTTTTTTCATTGCTCCGTTGTCCAGTTCTAATGCTCACGTGCCCACTGTTGGCACTTTCGGCGGCGGACAGGGGTCAGCATGGGCACCCTGAATTGTCTGCGGCTATGCAGCCCCATACGCAACAAACTGCTATGCACTGTGTATTCTGACACCTTTCTATCAGAACCAGCATTAACTTCTTGAGCAATTTGAGCTACAGTAGCTTGTCTGTTTGATCGGACCACACGGGCCAGTCTTCACTCCCCACATGCATCAATGAGCCTTGAGACCTTGTCACAGGTTCACCACTGTTCCTTTCTTGGACCACTTTTGATAGATACTGATCACTGCAGACCAGGAACACCTCACAAGAGCTGCAGTTTTGGAGATGCTCTGACCCAGTCGTCTAGCCATCACAATTTGACCCTTATCAAACTCATGCCGAACACATGCCAATTTTTCCTGCTTCTAACACATTGCTTTGAGGACAAAATGTTGACTTGCTGCCTAATATATCCCACCCACTAACAGGTGCTGTGATGAAGAGATAATCAGTGTTATTTACTTCATACTGTCATAATGTTATGCCTGATCGGTGTATCCTCTGGTTCTGTTGACATCCTACCACAGTTCCCACATGAGCAACTGTACAACAATGTATAGATGATCATGAAGGAACATGCTAATCGATAAGTTGAATAAAGTTAATTCCACAACAGCTACATAAATTCATCAACTAACCATTCAGAAACGTCCTTTTGCATTTCTAAAAGTTTTAACTTCTTCCTGAATCTCTCCATCTGTGTCCGACTCCGGTTCGAACATATAAGGTTGAACACCGCTACTGAATATTTCTGACATTTTGGCTGCATGAGCTTCTCCGGTTTTGTTGTTGCCAGAGTATCCAAAGCACAAGCTGTAAAGGCTCCGCCCTCTTCTGGAAAGGGGGTGGGGAGCAGCAGCTCATTTGCATTTAAAGGTACAAAAACTGTTTTTTTGCTCACATCCAAATAGGGGCTTATTGGACATGTTATAATACTGAAATAAATGGGGTATTTTGAGCTGAAACTTCAGACATTCTGGGGACACCAGAGCCTTGTATTACATCTTGTAAAAAGGGGCATAATAGGTCCCCTTTCAAGTTTGTCAAGTAATTAATAAACACCAAATAAACTGAAAATATCCGTGCTGATATTCAGTAGAGCAGAACTCTTGCTCATGTGATATGTTCTTCCTAATTCAATTAAGCAATGTGATGTTACAGGCTGCCGGCTGGAGTTTTAATCATGGGTCTGCAGAAGCTTGGGGGCGAGACTATGCGTGATAAGAGGCGACGAGAAAGACGAGAGTTATATGAGCTGAGAGTGGCTGAATGGTTAGTTCCACCAAGAAAAGAGAATCTTTTTAAATGTACAGATGAACAGACACTTCTCCTTTTGAACAGATAATTAAGCTGATATCTCAATTGCAGGAATGCTCGTCTAAAGCTTACAGATGATCTCATTGGAGAAATGAGGAGTGAGAAACATCAGGACACTGATAATGACCTTCAACGAATAGAGGAGCTGCTCAGTCAACCAAGGAATGAGAAAGTGGCAAAGGCAGTAATATCAGAGACCTAAGAGTGCTAATGGAAAAAATCTGTTTTTTTTTTTGTTTTTTTTCGTCCCCAGGATGTTTAATCCTGAATCAACAGCATGTAAATAAAAATCATTTGCTGAACATTGTCTAGGATGTTCTATGTGTTCCTGTTACCTGCTCCCAGTATTTGTGCCAATCACCATCATCAATGTGATGCTTATTTTCAAATAAAAATGTTATAAAGTGCATATAAATATCCATATTTATATCATTTGAACGTGCTCCTCCCAAACTTTAACATAATTTCACAAGTTCACGCTTAGAAATAATCAGAGTAAAAGAGTATGCATATTTGCCATGCTGTCTGGGGGAGGGCTCCGAGCTCGGAATGTGGTCCGAACCCAGAGTACTCCCTAAAAAAAAGCAAATGAATGTGGGCCAGCATCCTGGAATTTATTTAGGTGAGCCCCGCCAACAGGCAAACGGCATATGTGATTCCAACCGCCCGACCTGGAGGTCTCACATGGCATCCGACGGGAGCCTGCAGGTCACGTCATCGGATGGGTGAGCCCCACCAGTCAGTTAAATGGAGGCATGAGATTAACTTATGAGTGTTTCTTGGGCTTTCCTGATATAGCTCTTAAAAGATTTGGATGACCATTAATCAACCGAGCGAGAGTTGGTCTGATGGGGATTTAGTCTGTGAGCTTCTGAAGTATAGATAAGATAAAAGACAATGGAATGGCTGAATAGGTGATGGGAGATTGAAGATGTAAATTAAATGGGCTTTTTTGGTTTGATCTGTTTTGCTTTGTTTAATGAAATAAGAAACTGTCTAAAACTTATAGATTCGAAATTGTAGGATGGACTTTTGGGTTGAAATTGGCAGTGAGAGTTATGTCCAGAGTTATGGGTAAAAATAATTTATGAAAGAATTGGATTCCAACTTAAGTAGATAATGGAACATTCTTGGAGATTTTTGATAAGAAATGAATGAGGTGATGGAAAGCAGGGAAAAAAATGATAAACTGCAAATTGTACGTGATATGAAATGTCTTAAAACCTCTCAATGTTGTCAGGTATGATTGGATGGTGCTAGGGGAAACAGCTTGAAGGATGAAGTCGAGCGATGTGTCGAGAAGAGGTTTAAGCGTGTGATTTATGGGAAGATCAGCTCTCAATAGTGAGGTACTGGAGTTGGGGTTGAGTCCGCCTCGAGGCAGCAGCCTTGTAAGGATAAATATCAACAAAGACTTTTGATTTCCTGTTTTTACCCCTGCAAGGGCCATTTGGAATTCCTAAGGGCAGAGGTGCTGATAGTGATCAAGGTCTGTAGGCCAAGATGTGTGTACATTGATGGTCTGCTAATTGTCACACCTTTAGTAGAGTAAGGAAATTTGTAATTATCTCATTGGTCAGTTTGAATGTCTCACATTTGGGTTTCAGTCACATGGTCAAGGAAGGGATAAAAGAAGATTGTAACTGTTGCTCTGGTCTTTTTTTTCCTGGCTCTCTTTTCTTGGGGCCTGCTCTTTGGCTCTCTTACTCTATCTCTAGTCTTGGGGATCTCCTCCTAGACTGGCTCTTTCTCTCTTCTCTTGGCATTAGTGGAATTGCATTAGGGCTGCACATTATATATCGTTTTAGCATCGATAGTCACATCGCAGGATGTGCGATGTCAAGTATAGGGATCATAATTGATCCGTGATCTATACGGGCCAGCTGCACCTCGGCTCAGAACGCATGTGATTCACGGATTAATTGCAAAGTTTAACCATCATAGAGTGAAAGTTTATTATTTGCATGTGTTGTTAAATCGAGTCAGGCATCAAGCGCACTTACCTGCAAAACATAAAGCACTGCTTATTTCAATTGTATCTTTCTTTTATTGTATTTATCTATGCTTGTAATTTGTTTATTGTTTTCTATGCAGATGCACTCCCCTACAAAATCAGCCCAATTATTCTAGAATGATTAATTCTTTTCAAATAGAGCTATTCAAATCATCTGGTGAAATTGTTATTATATCGCAATATATAGCAGAAAAACAAAATATCACAATGTACGTTTTTTCCAATAGCCCTAATTAGCATGGTTTAAATCATACTTATCTGACCATTATTAGTTTGTAGCAGTAAATAAAGAGATGTCATACCGATCACAAGTTCAGTATGGCGTACCTCAAGGCTCAGTACTAGGACTGTTGCTTTTCACCCTGTACATGCTACCCTTGGGAGATATCATGGCATTAGCTTTCACTGTTACGCTGATGATAGTCAGCTCTATATTTCTTTGCGCCCCGACGAAACTTACAAATTCACAAAATTAACGGAATGCATAGCTGATATAAAAAATTAGATGACTAGTAATTTCCTACTACTTATTTCTGAAAAAACAGAATTTTTAATTATTGGACAAAAAACCTACGCATGTAGTAACCTGGAATACTGTCTAACACTTGATGGATGTTCTGTCAAGTCTTTGTCGTCAGTTAGGAACCTGGGTGTGCTCTTTGATACCAATCTTTCATTTGAAAGCCACGTTTCTAGCATCTGTAAAACTGCATTCTTCAATCTTAAAATGTATCTAAATTACTACATAAGCTCTCAGTGCAAAATGCTGAACAGTTAGTTCATGTGTTCATGACCTCAAGGCTAGATTATTGTAATGGGTGGTTGCCCTGCACGCTTAATAAACAAACTCCAGCTGATCCAAAAAGCAGCAGCTAGAGTTCTTACTAGAACCAGGAAGTATGACTATATTAGCCCGGCTCTGTCAACACTGCATTGGCTCCCTATTAAACATCGTATAAATTTTAAAACCTTGCTAATTACTTACAAAGCACTAAATGGTTTGACTCCCCAGTGCTTAAGCGAGCTCTTAACGCATTATACCCCATCACGTCTATTGCGGTCTCAAAATTCTGGACAGTTGATAATACCTAGAATATCAAAATCAACTGCTGGCAGTAGATCTTTTTCCTATTTAGCGCCTAAACTTTGGAACAGTCTTCTTAGCATTGCTCGGGAAGCAGACACACTGTGTCAGTTTAAATCTAGACTAAAAACACATCTCTTTAACCTGGCATACACATAGAAAATTATCAATTTCTATTATTCAAATCAGTTAAATGATTGTTAGGCTGCATTAACTAGGTCTGCCGGAACCGGGAACACTTCCCATAACACCTGATGTACTCGTTACATCATAAGAAGAATGGCATCTACGCTAGAGGGTGACACGGGAGTGGATTTTCAAACCTCTCCCGTCCCACTCCCACAAAAAAAAATCCCGTCCCATCCCAATCCCATGAAAAAACTGGGGGAAAATCCCATCCCGTCCCATCCCAATCGCAGAAGAATGTAAATCATCTATGCATACACACACAAACACAGGCACGCATGCACACACACACGTCTTGCAGCTGGCGTATGACATTTTCATGCCGTCTTTTTGGTTACTTCAGACTGCCCAAAAATGTCAGAGAGCACAACTGAGGTATCATTTTCTGACAGTAGTCATTGCAGCGTGGCTTTCATGTCTGACTCCATTTTGATTATGATTTTCGCGGCTACAAAGTGCATGGGGAAGCCTCCTTCTCTTATATTATTGGTGGTTGGCATTGGCATACCATCTTGGTGCATTACCGCCACCAACTGTTACGGTGTGGAGCACGTCATTCACTTCACCAGCCACACCAAAGCAAACAGGAGAGCATAAAGAGACAGGGCAACTAGAATTGAGTTCAAAATGAAAATATATAGTTCATTTATATAAACGGTATATTTGTGTATATAGTTGGTATCATAGTGTTATTACGATTCCCGATCCCGCACACACCCGCTGAAATTTTTTCCTCTCCCGTCCCAATCACGTGATTAATAGTGATTTTGTTTCCCAGCATAGATGGGTTTAGCGTAGATTAGAGGCTGACATTTTTGAATGTCAAAATGTCAGCCTTTAATCTACGCTAATATTAGTCTCTCTGTTTATCCCGAGGTTTACTGTAGTCAGCCGTATCCGGGCCATATCCAAATCAGATGGTGGACCTGCGCCTAGACACGACCACAACGCATCCCTGAAGTGTCTGCAGAGATTGTGTCAACTAGACTCTCCCCTGTGAAGGCCTTCATGACACGACAGCCAGTGGCACTGATCTTCAACAAACCCGTCTCCAGCGTGATGACTCCAATCTTCAAACAGATGGAACTGGACAAATATTCTGAATGTTCCAATCCAATCTGACTTCTGACCTGTAATGCTGCCTGAATCATAATCATACACTGATCGTTCGTTGGCCAGAGGAGAACTTGTCCCCCGACTGAGCCTGGTTTCTCTCAAGTTTTTTTTCTCCATTCTGTCACCTGATGGAGTTTTGGTTCCTTGCCACTGTCGCCTTTTGGCTTGCTTAGTTGGGGACACTAAATATTCAACAATATTACTGATCTGCCTGCATTGACGCTATCGTCCAGCTCAGTTAAATTCTCATACAATGGTATCACTGTTTTCTCCAGAGCGGTTGTACAGCCGAAACAAACTTTGTTGCATTATTTTCCTGTTATCACTGTAAAGCTGCTTTGAAACAATCTGTATTGTAAAAAGTGCTATATAAATAAAGGTGACTTGACTTCTGTCTTCCCATCACTCAGGTAACATTCTACATATGTGCTGGGTGTGATTAATGGTAAGTAATAAAATAAGTTTTCATCATCTCATACATCTATTTTGTAACTATCTTAAGTGTAACCATAACCAGATATTGTTATTAAACCCTTTCAATTACAAATAATGTGCTAACTCATTTTGATTTGGTATTAACATTGTGCTGCCTATTGCAATGCAATATCGTCACCCTATAGCAGTGGTGTCCAAACCTGCTCCTGGAGGGCTACTGTCCTGCAGAGTTTAGCTCCAGCTTGCCTCAACACACCTGCCTGGAAGTTTTTAGTATCCCTGCATCCCAATGTGCATACTATCCGCCTAAATACTATTGAATATTACAAATTTCACATACTATTTGGGATGGATAGAATGCACATCGAGATGCAGGCTATGCCTAGTAACACCTTGATTAGCTGGTTCAGGTGTGTTTAATTAGGGTTGGAGCTAAACTCTTCAGGACAGTGGCCCTGCCAATGTTGTGGAAAATTCTAAGTCCCAATGTTTCTTCAGTTCAGCATTTGAAGAAAATCTCTCAGAGTCGAAGTTCCAGGTCTCAAAAGATGTTAACTTTATTGTAGAAACAGCAAAGTGAGATGCCAGCTGATCATCTGAATCCTCTATGGTAAAACTCCATTTCTTATACTGTTTTCTTATCGTTCTACATCCAATGAGCATCTTTCTACCTATCTTTTCTTTTGGCTCCACCTTGCAGTTTCGCCACAATTATATTCATACGCTTGCATCTTTTGGATTTATTGGTGGAAAATCCCCAGTTCTACCTTTTTTAAAAAACATCTTACATAACAGTTTCTCAGCGCTCCACACCTGTGCCCCATACATCAAGTGTTTTAATTTCCAGTACTTTCCATGTTCTGATCGGCACTTTCAGTACAGTAGGCCCAGTTTTTAATTATATTGATATACAGCCTTTGTCTGGCTATCACCAGACCAAGCTCAATCTTTTAAGATTGAACATTGGTCTGGGGAGTCTGCTATGTATTTTCTACTGCACAAGAGGCGTGATCAATGAGCATAATTCAAATGACTCTGTACGCAATTGGATAGTCCTTCAACCAATCAGACCACAAGAGGCGTGATCAACGGGCATCGATCCATGGCTTCTCTATCCGTCATTGTGTTAAACCCGCCAATAGTGCGCCAGGTGGATAAGCCAGTCTGTGATTGGTTCCCGCAAATGTGTAACAGAAGCAGGATAAATTAATGTACAGGTTTTCAGCCTGAGATGCAGGGCAAAATCAAATCGCTGGCAGATCAGGCTGGGTTTACCCAGTCTAATACAGTCTAGTTCTACCAGTGAAATTCTCCAACACCAGGAGCAGGATTGGACACCCCTGCACTATAGCAACACTCACATATTTTGCTATTATAACTGCATTTATTTCCATCATTGGTATAAGTTGCAGTGGGTGGTAATCGACAAGAAATGTACAGTTTTCTACCATCTTGCTGATAAAGTTTCTTTAGTCATTCGGCAATCCTGCAGCCTGAACCACTGTAGGGAAAGCATGAATTTCTGAAAAGAAAAGCTAGAGAGGGAGTCAGCGATTTGGTTTTTGAACCGGGGACGTGTTTGGCTGTTATAACAAATTAATTGCAAGCTGAAATCCAAATGAGGTGTCTTAGAAGCAGCATCATTGCAGGGGAGTGAAAACGGTCTTTATTAATGCAATGCACGGTTTCTTCATTGTCACAATGACCTAGAATACTGTCTATTCTTTCTCTCTGCTTTTCCCGGAGGGCGGTAGAAATATTGCTAAAGTAAAGACAACTTAAACTCGTGGACTATAGGCTACAAACAGCCCACAGCAACAGTGTAAAAGTAGCCCAATTCCAGACTTGGCAACACTGAACCGAGCGTCGTTAAATGGCCTATAGCAGGTGTGTGACAACTGACAGCGGACATTTACTTTGTGAGGGGATTTTAAAAAGAGAAATGGAGACGGAAAAGTAGTTTTTTTGTTTTGTTTTGTTTTTAATTTGCTTTTTATGAGTTTTTATTGGATTTTGACATGCTTTAAAGCCTGCGACGATGGGAGACCGGACCATAACCAGGTAAATATATAGCGTATGGTTAAATATTTAATCATTAGCAACTATTAGTTAACAGTTTATTTCTTATGTTAAATGTAACTGTTACAATATATTTTCACATTTATATATTTACTCTGTATTTAAGTCTAAGTCTTTAAGTACTTATTTTTATTCAACTCACATCATCTCAGATGCATTGTACTTTTTATGACATGGCAGCCGTTGACTGATGCAGCCCAGCAAACCAGTGGAAATATGCACTCATCCCAGATGATGTCCCGCTGGCAGAGACCTTACCAGGGTCTCTATTGTGCAGCCCATCCCGGTCCAGCAGCACCACCAGGGTCTCCCACTCAGCTCAATGAAAGTGTACATACAAGAACAATCACTTTTATTTAGCCTACACAATTCAAGTTACATAATGAAAATAAACAATGTATAGTATTACTTTGGTTAATTTACAAATAACTTACATTACAAAAATAAATAATGTAGGCTATAGAACTTTTTCATTTTTAACTTAGGCCTATACATTACAAAAAAACTGAACAATGGACAGCAATTACTTTGTTACATTTACAAAAAAATAAATAATGTATAGGCCTACATTTAAAAAAAGAATATATAGAAAGATTGTTATGTGCATCCCGGCCACGAGTGCACCTTCAGAGAGAACATTCAGCCTTTGTGGTCGGGTTTCGGAGGAGACTTTCGGTACTGGGACCGTCGTCAGTGAGCGACATTCATTCATTCATTCATTCATTCATTCATATAAAAGACTTCATTTTGCAGTATAGCTAGTAAGCCAACAGTTTTCGTTTATTTGTATTTTGGCTTATAATTTTGAGTGACAGATGTAGTATTTGATTTAGCCTATTTTTCTCTGTGACATTTTTTTATGGTGTTGATAAGACAAAATAAATAAAATGATTGTATAGCCAACATTTTACATTTGTTATCCCCAGTCTCTCTCTTTATGTAGGGGAAATTTAAATGAGAGATTCTGGAAACGAAATCTAAATTTAGCGGGATCGCTCGGGTCGGGAAGAAAATCCTTCTAGCGGGTGAACACGGAGTGAATTTTACCTCTAATTTGTTTTTAAAGAAAGTGCAGAAAAAAGAAAGAAAAAAGAGCAGGGAGAGAATGGACAGACTGATTCCTCTTCTTGAGAGAATGGTTGAGAAATAAAATGTATGCAAGTTAAAATTGGGAAATGAAACATTATCTTGCCAGGTTGCTCAGGGCAGGGAACTGTGTGAATGCCACCACTACAGAACGTTTTGTTTACTTCAAGTTCAAGCGCGGTTGCGCTGTTGTGTCGGGAGCGGCCGGGCTATTTTCAGACCGCCCACTCCCGTCCAAAGTACACCAGAGTTACCGACCGTCTTTCACTGGGAAATTTAATCCCGCGCCAGTTCTCTAACTAATCCTAATTACCTTCCCTCCCGACCCCTAGACGGGTAGGGGAACGTAACAAGACATACAGGTCATACAACTGAGCTTTATTCATCTTTCTGGAAAACTGAATGACTGTATTAACTCTTTACCCGCCATTGACATAAATTTTCATCATTTACGAAACAACGCTTCCCCGCCATTGACGAAAATTTCTGTGTTTTAACTGTTATACGGTAGGAGGCGCTATGACATCTTCTGAAAGAGTACAGAATCTCCGGATCAAAACACTGGCAGAAAAGAACAAATGATAGCATATGTAAGCAGATGCATATGTAAAATAACACGAACGTCAAAATTAAACAGCCTATAAATCAAAACTGCCTAATGTTACCGAATGAAATGTAAACCCAGGACGAGGTATAGGACTGCAACCATACGGGTGTTGACGGACTCGATCTGCTCCATCTATGTTTTGATCATCGTTCTGAATCTTATCTGGATAGTCTTTAGAAAAAAAAACAAGATTTTCTCAGCTTTTTGTTCAGTGTTGCTTTTGTGAAACTTACCCACATTCAAGTGTTGATAAAAAAGAATGCATTAAGCTAGAATAAAACGTTTTTTTGTTTTGTTTTTTGTTTGTTTGTTTGTTTAAAAGCAGAGGCTCTGTTCTTTCATTTGATATATTACATGTTCAGATATTCATACAACCAAATATTCTGGTGGCCATGAAAACTTTGTAAAAAATTTGGCTGGCAACTTTTTTAACAAAATGTTGGCGGGGAAAGAATTAGGTAGCACCTAAAACTGTCAATTTTTTCTATGGCAGAGATTGTTGGATGGGCCAGAGTGTAAAAAGACGCCAAGAAGGATGGTGGATGTCTCGCTGTCGGGGGCGAGGGTAAACCTCTGCGTTTTGGTGTAGTACGGGTGGCAGTTTAAGACCAGCCAGCGGATGAAGTGTGATGAAGCCGGGGGTTTGGCAGAGGTGTGTCAGGCAGAGAAGGAATAGTCCTAGAGGTGGTGGAGGATCCAGGGAGAAACAAGACTCGTCATCAGATGGGAAGAGTTCAATCTCGGACATAATCGCAATTGGGTGGGGCCAAATGCAGAAAAAACTGTTGAGAAACATAGGTGAGTCGGCTATAGGCCTCCTCTCCTGCTGATTGGGTAGATAATTTGAATGTGCTCCTCCGGAACGTTGTTAATAAATAATCATTTTAAAATCTGCAGAAACTTGATGAAGCTGATAAGCACTTGGGAAAAGTATTTGACACATTTCCTAACATAACAAATGTTTTGTGAGTTGTTGTAATTGACGGGTCCAATACAAAATATCAGTGCCAAATATGTACTGCTGAAACTAAGGAACTGATTTTTAAGGTATTTGAGGTGTTAATAAATAGAGTAAGGAATATTGTTAAAATTATATATTGTACAAGGCATTAGACCATTTTTAGAGATAAATTACTGTATGCTACAACTAATTATTGATGTTTGATTTTGCCCTGAATAGGGTAGTTAAGGTCAAATTACTCTTCAACAAGGCAACATATTGAGCAGAGATGATGCCTTGAGCTTGCCAGCTGCTGGGTTTGATCTCCTCTGTAAACAAGATGTGACAGCAGCTGGGTCTCTCAGATGTACAGTAATGCCTAGCACAGTCTGAATGTATGACATAGATTTATATAGTTACTGTATTCAGTGGAAGAGCAAGATCCAGAGACAGACAGCCTACTCTTCATATTCCAATTAAGGTAATTTTTGGGGAACTGAAGGCAAGGAAGAAACCCACTTATTCTTCAAGTAAAAAAATCGATGTGGACAAATATACTTTGAAATATTTATATGAAATCTATGTTATGAAGTTTATAACCAAATCTGATACTTTTTCATTACTCGCTCGAGCAAAGGATGTTTTATGATTAACCAGAGTGCAGTTACACATTCAAGTTAATAATATTAGGTGGGATTTATACAGCCATCTGATGACTGTAAAAAAGCTTGTGATACCCAATACACCAGTCAAACTGAATCATTTCAGTGAGAACATTCCCAGCACATGCATTTCTTGTCATTTTAATAAAATGTCACATTCATTGCGTTTGAGGGGCAGCCTACAGACAAGATTCCTCAGTGTGCGTCTGTCGCTGTCATTATTGTTGTAGACCAATAGCAACACCATGAGTACACATTATGTACTGCAACTTACTGCACAGAAGGACCAATTGGTAGGAAGTACTATCAAGTTCTATCCATTAAAGTTTAAACACCAACTCTTACATTAAAAATAAGGTGGAAAGATAATAAAAAATTGGGTAACACTTTATTTTACAGTGTAAAGAGTTTTTAAGGTCATGCCACAGCATCTCAATAGGATTCAGGTCAGGACTTTGTCTAGGCCACTCCAAAGTCTTAATTTTGTTTTTCTTCAGCCATTCAGAGGTGGACTTGCTGGTGTGTTTTGGATTATTGTCCTGCTGCAAAACCCAAGTTCGCTTCAGCCTGAGGTCACGAACAGATGGCCGGACATTCTCCTTCAAGATTTTTTGGTAGACAGCAGAATTCATGGTTCCATTTATTACAGCAAGTCTTCCAGGTCCTGAAGCAGCAAAACAGCCCCAGACCATCACACTACCACAACCATATTTTACTGCTGGTATGATGTTCTTTTTCTGAAATGTGCTGTTACTTTTACGCCAGATGTAATGGGATACACACCTTCCAAAAAGTTCAACTTTTGTCTCGTCAGTCCACAGAGTATTTTCCCAAAAGTCTTGGGGATCATCAAGATGTTTTCTGGCAAAAATGAGACAAGCCTTAATGTTCTTTTCGCTCAGCAGTGGTTTTCGTCTTGGAACTCTGCCATGCAGGCCATTTTTGCCCAGTCTCTTTCTTATGGTGGAGTCATGAACACTGACCTTAACTGAGGCAAGTGAGGCCTGCAGTTCTTTTGGATGTTGTTGTGGGGTCTTTTGTGACCTCTTGGATGAGTCGTCGCTGCGCTCTTGGGGTAATTTTGGTCGGCCGGCCACTCCTGGGAAGGTTCACCACTGTTCCATGTTTTCGCCATTTGTGGATAATGGCTCTCACTGTGGTTCACTGTCCCAAAGCTTTAGAAATGGCTTTATAACCTCTTCCAGACTGATAGATCTCAATTACTTTCTTTCTCATTTGTTCATGAATTCCTTTGGATCTCAGCATGATGCCTAGCTTTTGAAGATCTTTTGGTCTACTTCACTTTGTCAGGCAGGTCCTATTTAAGTGATTTCTTGATTGAAAACAGGTGTGGCCGTAATCAGGCCTGGGTGTGGCTAGAGAAATTGAACTCAGGTGTGATAAACCACAGTTTATGTTTTAACAGGTGGGGCAAACACTTTTTCCACACAGGGCCATGTAGGTTTGGATTTTGTTTTCCCTTAACAATAATAACCTTCATTTAAAAACTGTATTTTGTGTTTACTTGTGTTATCTTTGACTAATATTTAAATTAGTTTGATGATTTGAAACATTTAAGTGACAAACATGCAAAAAAATAAGAAATCAGGAAGGGGGCAAACACTTTTTCACACCACTGTACTTACCATAGTAATAACAGTAATTTATGCATAATTACATGCAACTAACCCTCAACCAAACCTTAATCCTACCATAAACCTATAGTAAGTACATGTAGTTAATTAATATTACTCAGTACTTAAATATATAATTACACTGTAACAATGACACTGTAAAATAAAATGTAACCGAAAATTTAATAGTTCCTGTGGGTTTAGTCTTGGGTTTATCTCTCCCTTTTTTAGTCTTAGGGTTTAGCACCTGTTTGTTTCAGGTTAAAGCTGCACGATTCTGGATAAATTGAGAATCACAATTTTGTTTGTGTAAAATAAATAATAATGTAAAAATAAATAATAGACTCCATCAAACAACTGTGGTAAGTTGGATTAATCAACAAATACGGTAAGCCATGTCTTCTTCTCCTGTCATTGTCACTTGCACTGCATGTTTCATGTTTAGTATATCTTTCTCCGTTGGCGAACAGGGCTTCACATGTGACAAATGTAAGGAGATAGTCAGGCTGACGGAAAAGATTTCAGAATTAGAGACATGCATCCAGACTTTATTTGAGAGTAGTGAGAATGTAACAGCTTTAGACACTGCTTTGGATGCGAATAGCTTAGTGAACTCTGTACATTGTTCGGTTCCGGCTGTAGAGCCCGTGCAGCAGGGCAACTGGGTGACGGTGAGACGGCATTGTCGCGGATCAAAAAACCACTCTTCCGTTCCGATTAGAACATCAAACAGGTTCTCCCCACTCAGTGATGCACCCACTGAGAATCCTGTTGAAAGTGCCCTAGTTATATTCTATTACACGGAACGTGAAAATAGAGACACCAGCCACCATAGTCACATGTTTACCGGGAGCCAGAGCGCCTGACATCAAAGCAAATTTAAAAGTGCTGGCTAATGCTAATCGTAAATTCTCTAAGATTATTATTCACGTCGGCACAAATGATGTTCGACTTCGCCAGTCGGAGATCACCAAAATTACATTAAAGAGGTGTGTAAACTCGCAAGTACGATGGCAGATGACGTTTTTTGCTCTGGTCCCCTCCCCGTTAAAAGGAGTGATGAGATACTTAGCAGACTATCATCACTCAATGGCTGGTTGTCTAAGTGGTGTCCGCAAAATAACATAGGGTTCATAGACAATTGGAAAAGCTTTTGGGGCAGACCTGACCTGTTGAAAAAAGATGGTATTCATCCTTCCTGGGATGGTGCCGCTCTTCTCTCTAGTAATTTGGCACATAGTCTTAGAGCTAAACATTGACTAACTGGGGCCCAGGTCAGGAAGCAGACGGACTGGCTTACCCGACCGCCTGCTAGCTGTCTCACGTCACAGAAGTCAGATAAATCCCAGCACATAGAGACTCTTTCACCTAGATATTATCACATAGAGACTGTGTCTGTTCCACGAATTAGTAAATACAAAAAACCATCAAAACCATTCAACGGTAAAAATTTAATTGATGTCCAACAAATAAACAACAGATATAATACAGATGATCAAATGATAAAGCTCGGGCTGCTGAATATTCGATCCCTTTCCTCAAAAGCGCTTATTGTTAATGATATGATTACAGATCATAACCTAGATGTGCTGTGTTTGACAGAAACCTGGCTAAAACCTGACGATTACATTACTTTAAATGAGTCCACCCCCCAAGATTATTGTTATAAACACAAGCCGCGTCTGAAAGGTAAAGGGGGAGGTGTTGCTGTAATTTATAATAATATCTTCGGTATTACTCAGAAGTCTAGTTTCAAATATAATTCCTTTGAAGTTTTGGTGCTTTATGTAACGTTATGTAGTGAAATTGATAAATCCCGTTTGACATTTGTGCTGGCTACTGTATACAGGCCACCAGGGCACCATACAGACTTTACCAGAGAATTTGCTGATTTTCTATCAGAGTTAGTACTGGCTGCAGATAAAGTCCTAATTGTTGGTGATTTTAATATCCATGTAGACAATGAAAAAGACGCATTGGGATTGCCATTTAGAGACATTCTAAACTCTATTGGAGTAAGGCAACACGTGTCAGGACCCACTCATCGCCGTAATCATACGTTAGACCTAATACTGTCACATGGAATAAATGTTGATACCATTGAAATTCTGCAGCAGAGCGATGACATCTCAGATCATTACCTAGTATCATGTACACTTAATTTAGCAAAGGCTGCAAAGCCGTCCCCTCGCTTCAAATATGGCAGGACTATCACTGCTGCGACTAAAGATTTCTTTGTAAATAATCTTCCTCATCAGTTTCATCTCCTCAGCATCCCAGATAGCCTAGAGGAACCCGATGTTGCAACAGAAACTATTGACTCTCTCTTTTCCAGCACTTTAGACACAGTTGCTCTCCGGCACTTAAAGAAGATTAAAGAAAATAGTCCAACGCCGTGGTACAACGAGCACACCCGGGCCCTTAAAACAGCAGCCAGAAAAATGGAGCGCAGCTGGAAGAAAACAAAACTAGAAGTTTTTCGCATTTTGTGGAAAGAGAGCATGATTGCATACAGAAAGGCCCTAAAAACTGCTAGATCTGCTTATTTCTCGACTCTCTTAGAAGAAAACAAGCACAACCCTAGGTATTTATTCGATACAGTGGCTAAATTAACCAAAGATAAAGCTTCACCTTCTGATGTTTGTAAACAGCACAGCAGTAATGACTTTATGAACTTCTTTACTTGTAAGATTAATAATATTAGGAAAAAAATTATAACCATGCAGCCGTCTACTACAGTATCACATCAGACAGTGCATTGTAGTGTCACTGAGGAAAAATTACATTCATTCACTGCTATAGGAGAAGAATTGACTAAACTCGTTAAATCATCAAAATCAACAACATGTATGCATGGCCCCATACCGACTAAACTACTAAAAGAGATGCTTCCAGAGGTCATAGATCCTCTTCTTAATATCATTAATTCATCCTTGACATTAGGATATGTACCGAAAACTTTTAAGTTGGCTATTATTAAACCACTTATTAAAAAAATGCAACTTGATCCTACAAAATTAGTCAATTACAGGCCAATCTCAAATCTACCCTTTCTGTCAAAAATACTAGAAAAGGCAGTGTCCTCACAATTATGCTCCTTTTTAGAAAGAAATGGTATCTGTGAGGATTTCCAGTCAGGATTTAGACCGTATCATAGTACTGAGACTGCTCTCATTAGAGTTACAAATGATTTACTCTTATCATCCGATCGTGGTTGTATCTCTCTGTTAGTGTTACTCGATCTTAGCGCTGCATTCGATACTATCGACCACAACATTCTTTTGAATAGACTCGAAAATTATGTTGGCATTAGTGGAATTTCATTGGCATGGTTTAAATCATACTTATCTGACCGTTATCAGTTTGTAGCAATAAATGAAGAGATGTCACACCGAACACAAGTTCAGTATGGAGTACCGCAGGGCTCAGTGCTAGGACCGTTGCTTTTCACCCTGTACATGCTACCACTGGGAGATATTATTAGGAAGCATGGCGTTAGTTTTCATTGTTATGCTGACGATACTCAGCTCTATATTTCTTCACGCCCTGACGAAACTTACCAATTCACAAGATTAACGGAATGCATAGCTGATATAAAAAATTGGATGACTAGTAATTTCCTGCAACTTAATTCAGAAAACCTGAATTTTTAATAATTGGACAAAAAAACTCCACAAGTAGTAACCTAGAATACTGTCTAACACTCGATGGCTGCTCTGTCAAGTCCTCGTCGTCAGTTAGGAACCTGGGTGTGCTCTTTGATACCAATCTCTCATTTGAAAGCCACGTTTCTAGCATCTGTAAAACTGCATTCTACCATCTTAAAAATATATCTAAATTACGGCACATGCTTTCAATACAAAATGCTAAACAGTTAGTTCATGCGTTCATGACCTCAAGGCTAGATTATTGTAATGCTCTACTGGGTGGTTTCCCTGCTCGCTTAATAAATAAACTGCAGCTTGTCCAAAACGCAGCAGCTAGAGTTCTTACTAGAACCAGGAAGTATGACCATATTAGCCCGGTTCTGGCAACACTGCATTGGCTCCCTATTAAACATCGTATACATTTTAAAATCTTGCTGATTACTTACAAAGCACTAAATGGTTTAGCTCCCCAGTACTTGAGCGAGCTCTTAACGCATTACTCCATCACGTCTATTGCGGTCTCAAAATTCTGGCCAGTTGATAATACCTAGAATATCAAAATCAACTGCAGGCGGTCGATCCTTTTCCTATTTAGCACCTAAACTCTGGAACAGTCTTCCTAGCATTGTTCGGGAAGCAGACACACTCTGTCAGTTTAAATCTAGACTAAAAACACATCTCTTTACTATGGCATACACATAAAACATTTTTAATTTCTATTATTCAAATCAGTTAAATGATTGTTTTAGGCTGCATTAACTAGGTCAGCCGGAACCGGGAACACTTCCCATAACACCTGATGTACTCGTTACATCATAAGAAGAATGGCATCTACGCTAATGTTAGTCTCTCTGTTTATCCCGAGGTTTACTGCAGTTGGCCGGATCCGGCCCGTATCCAGACCAGATGGTGGACCTTAGCCTGGACATGACGACCATATCTCTGAAGTGTCTGTAGAGACCGCGTCAATTAAACTCCCCCCTGTAAATGCCGCATCGACACGACATCCTCATTAAACCCGTCCCCGGCATGACGACTCCAGTCTTTCGAATAATCCTACGAATATCTATTGATCTAATATGACTTCTGACCTGTAATGTTGCCAGAATCATAGTCATACACTATTTGTTTGTCGGCCAGAGGAGAACTGGCACCCCGACTGAGCCTGGTTTCTCCCAAGGTTTTTTTTCTCCATTCTGGCCCTGAAGGAGTTTTGGTTCCTTGCCACCGTCGCCTTTGGCTTTTGGCTTGCTCAGTTGGGGACACTTAAATTTCAACTATATTACTGATCTGCCCGCATTGACACTATATGATGATTGAAATGAGCTGGATGACATCACCGTTTTCACCAGAGCGGCTGTACAGCCGAATCAAATTCTGTTGCATTATTTTCCTGTTACCACTGTGAAGCTGCTTTGAAACAATTGCCATTGTAAAAAGCGCTATATAAATAAAGGTGATTTGATTTGATTTAAAATGGATATCGCGATTAAAGAGAAAAAAAAAACATTTGACAACTAAACAAAATAACATGCAAACCAGAGGTTCTGACAAAATGTTCATTGCTTTAGTCTATTTAAAAATATATAAATTTGAACGAAATAATTAAAAAAATTATTTTAATGGAGCCGATGTCTCATTCATAAAGACTTGCATTCATAATGACAAACACTTTTTTTTAAAGCACTCACTTGTCGCCATGCACCTTCTGGTTTTTTGTTTATTGACAAATTATGCCAGTATATTACAACTATATTATAAATTATAATTAAATTAAATTAAATTAAATTAAATTAAATTAAAATAGTTATATCTCTTTTACATAATAGTAATAATAATAATTAAGGAAAAACAAAAACAAAAGAATAAATAAATAAACAACAAAAAAAGAGGCACCGGTCAATTCAGATATCTACACATTAAGAATATTTGGAAATGGTCATGCATACAAAACAAGCAAATCATGATATAAAAAGGGGTAATTTAGGAAAAACAGTAAATGATTAAATGACTAATGGTTTAGTATTAATGTTAAGTTGAGAATCAAGCCATATTATCTCGTTCTACCTTATTCATTATATTATTAAATCAGAGTTTGAAATAAAGGATATAAAAGGTTTCCAAATACTCTCAAAAAAGGCAATTACCTTTCAAAATATATGTAATCTTTTCCATCGACAAACAAAAGGACATATTATTTATCCACTGTACGATAGATGGCTTTTCCACTTTCTTCCAATACATAGCTATTAGACGCTTTGCTTGAAGTATATTCATGTCATTGAGTTTACGTGTGCTGCTACAGTTTACAATATTCTCAGGAAAAATCCCCAAAATAAAAATTTCTGGTTTCATTGGGAGATTAACAGATACCATCTGAAAAATGAGTAAAACTACCTCTTTTCAAAACTTCTGCACCTTAGAACAATTCACCATGCAGTGCAAAAGTGTGCCTTTATCAGCTGAGCATTTGATGCATGTGTCTGGAGTGTTCTGATTAATTTTGTTTAACCTAACTGGAATAAAATATGTTCTCATAATCCAGTTGTGTATGAATTTGAGATTACTGTTAATAGTTTGCGATTGAGCTTTCATACATACATTTTCCAGTATATCTAAGGAAATTTTCATTTTTAAATCTCTCCAGGAGATCAATTTGAATTCTGAAGATACTTTAGAGTATGACTAACAATTGATAAAACATTGATATTTTAAATTTGGAAACTTTAAATTGGAAAGACTTTGTTAGTAAAATTTCAAAAGGAGTCTTGATGGGTTGTGTAAGCTTTGTACCTTGGTAAGAAGAAACGTAGCTCCTAAATTGAAGGAATTTAAAGAAATATTTTTTTCTTTTCAGAATATCAAACTGTATTACAATCTCCGCAAAGGACATTAAGTTATTTCCTTTATAAAAAATCCTCCATTTTTTTGCAGCCCTTTATCATACCATAAAGGGCTTATCACGATAAGCTTAAATCCTGAGTCTGATCTAGCTGGTTTGAAACTCTCATTTCCCCATATTGTGGTAAAACATGATAAAGTACTTGACTGACCCAAAAAAACTATGCACATCGCACCAGACTTTAATTGTATTAATGAGAATAGGGTTAATAGATACAATATCTTTGCCTTTTCTGAGAGTTTTGATATCTACCGAATAAAGATAAAGATTAAGGGGTAATTTTGACTTTATAAAGAAAGATTCAATGTCCAGCCAAGATGGGTGGGCTTCAGAAGAGAAATAGTATAAAGTAGATCGCAATTGTGCTGCCCAATAATACCACTGTAAATTAGGAAATTGGAGACCACCCCTATTGTATAATAATGGCAGACGACCACAAGCTCATTTATTATTCCAGATGAAATCAGTGAATAATTTCCGAAGTGATGTAAAAAAGGAGGGTGAAGGGCACAGGAATATTTTGAAAGAGGTATAGTATTTTAGGTAATACACTCATTTTTATTGCTTTTATACATACAAATAGTGATATGGGTAAACTATCATCTGTCAGTTAATTTGGAGATGATGTTTAAAAAGGGTTGATAATTTGCAGACGATATATAATCTACATTAGCTGTGATTTTAATTCCTAAATAAGTGAAAGAGTCTACTACATTAAAGTGAGTAACAGCTGATAGTTGACTATCATCCTTATTTAATAAAAGAATACACGATTTAGATTTCTAACATTATGAAGACCTTGCCTGCCCTTAATAATTGAGTTTTGGTCTTGATATTTTGACCAGAATTTTACTAATATCTTAACATCATTAAGTAATGAAATTAAGTGTACGTGTATTAAGTAATGAAATTGGCTAAATTGATTCGCATGGTATTTATTTTATTAGGCTTAGGAAGTAAGGTAATGAGTGTTACGGGTGTGTAGTGCAGCAGGGAAGAAGAGATTCGGAGCTTCCACAAAAGACGGGTTTATTCACACGAGGGACAAAGCAATCACCAAACACCATACACAAACAATCATAACATTCAAGAACAGACAAGGAGTGCTGGGAGTGAGTTCAATATAAAGGGAGTGCAAATGACGAGGACCAGGTGCAGGGAATCCGGGGAGAGTGGAAAAGATGATGAGGAAGTGAGTTCAGGTGTGAGACAGGGAGGATTCTGGGAATTGGAGTCCGGGACAGGCGTGGAATGTAACAATGAGAGCATTTCTTAAAGAGTCTGTGAGCACACCATTTTCAAAGTATTCTTTAAACATATCTAAAATTGGTGGGACCTGTTTTCTTTTTAAATTTCTTGTAAAAGTCTATTTTAAGACCGTCTGGGCTTGGTGTTCAACCCGCTGTTAAACTATCAATAGCCTCTATAATTTCTTCTTCTCTTATATCTATGTTCAGGGACACTTTTGCCTCTTCAGAAAGAATAGGTATGGATAGACTATCCAGAAAGGTTGTTTGTGCACCACTGTTTAAATATTCAGAGATAATGTCTTGAAAAAGCATTGTGATATTGACATTATTATCTTCAATAGAATGTATTGTTCTTTCTTTTTTGATTTTGTTTAATTCTCCGAGCTAAAAATTTCCCAGCTTTTTCACCTTGGTCATAATAATTTTGCCTTAACATTAGAAGACTGGGACTTCCGGTTATGGCGATGCGCTGACAAGACGCACGAGTTGGCTCCGCTGTAATTTGTATAGAGATTTCTTAAATTGTTATCCCTGTTTCATTCAAACTTCGACCACAGTTTGTTTTTCAAGTGAGTGTTGTTTGAGATGTCACCTAAACCAGCAAAGCAGAAGCCGAAAAAAGCAACAGATATTGCGGCGGAATCTGAAGGCCTGGAAGAATTGTCGCGAGTTGCATATGACAAAGAGAACTCGTCACTGAGCTATAAAGATCAAGCTAGCGGATTTCACGCTGACACAAGTGATATCCTCCAAGCCATACAGTCAGTGAGAGTTGACATGGCTTCTCAATTTGAAACCGTACTTTCAGCTGTACAAGATGTCCAAAATCAAGTTGCAGAGTGTTTCGGAAGATTGACGCAGACGTAGGAACGCATTTCTCAGACCAAAGATTTGTACTACTACACTTTTTATACTACACTTCAATCGACGACCAGCGCTCTCGAAAAGAAAGTTGCTGCATTCACCTAGAAAATAGATGACCTTGAAAATCGCAGTCAATGCTCCAACATAAGGCTCTTAGGTTTACCAGAAAAATCCGAGGGCAGTGACGCATGTTCGTTCTTAGAAAGCTGGTTACCTGATGCGCTGGACATGGAACCACTGCGAAAGCCTCTGGCCATATAGAGAGGGCACACAGGATTGGCAGTATGCGAAGGTCTGATACGGACACAAATTCAACGCAGAGAGTGATGATCGTGAAGTTCTTGGATTACAGAGACAAGAAGCGCGTAATGCATGCGGCCAGAGTGAAGAAGGACGTGCTGTTCCAAAATCACAGAGTCATGTTCTTCCCTGACCTTTCTGCTGAAGTAGACCAGCAACGGAGACAATTCAACGAAGTCAAGAGAAAGCTGCGAGCTAAGGGCCTGCTTTATGGATTCATCTTTCCAGCGCGCCTTCGGGTGACTGCTAACGGCCAATCTCACGTCTTTCAAACTCCATCTGAAGTTGACGACTTTCTAATGAATCTGTAAACTGCCGACATTATTTCAGCGATTTGTTCACACTCTGGAATATGTGAATAATGGTCGATTAATCAACAAGACAAATTCCCTATATGGGAACAGTGTAAATTCAGCGGAGCCCAGGTGGGATGCGATTCATCGTACAGATAGGGGAAGTAAAGTAGTGTATGGATTTGCTGGTGGTTCTCGGCAATTCACAGTTGTGGTGTTAAAATGTTTCTATTGGTTGATGTTTCTTATTGTGTTGTTTTTTTATTTTTTATTTTTTATCACAAGGTACAGGTGATTTTTTTGTTTGTTTCAAAACTAGGGAGAGTATTGGAGTACCTCAAACTATAAAATATGGCAGAGATTATTGGGGTTAAGTTTATTTCTTGGAACTGTAGGGGGCTGCATACTTTTACTAAAATTAAACAAGTGATGACTAGGTTAAAGCAGCTACAGTCTAAAATTGTTTTTCTCCAGGAAACACATTTAATGCCTAAAGATATCTGTAGAATATGTAATAGATGGCCTGGTCAAGTGTTTTCAGCTTCATTTAGTTCTCAAGCAAGAGGGATTATTACAATGATCCATAAATCATTTCCAGCTACGACAATACAGGATCCATCAGGTAGATATATAATTGTTCAAGGGACTTTGTTATAATTAAATAATATATCACACAACAGATAGAAATGTATTTTGATATTGTTGGAAACTCAGAAGTGAAGACCAGGAGACTTGGATGTATCTTCAGCAGGATTCTTTATTGAGAACACGTGCTGTCGGTAGCTGCAGTCATCAAGTCTGACTTAAACAGTAAGACTGTAGGTTATATACATTTTAGGGGGCGGGATTACACAGCAAATGGGTGACGACCTTAAGCAAAGCATGCAAATGATTTTATCCAGGTAAAGAGACCTCATCCAGACTCCAATCCTAATCCAATCAGCATAACGATTCAAAAATCAGCATAACGATTCAAAAATGGGACAGGGGCTCCAAGAGCCATTAAAGACAAAAGGTGAGAATCTCAGTAATCTGGCTCATTTGATTTACAATAAAGAGAACAGGAACTGGCAGAAATATCTTGCTGGAAACTTTGCATAACAGAATAATTCATCATCTTTACCTTAAATGCTAAATACAATGTACTTCCCTTAGTTTTAAACAGATTCTTAAATTTGTAATCCCACAATATTAACACAACACAAACTTCAGCTTGTATCAGATGGGAAGGTGTTCTTATAAGTGTCACAAGCAGTAAATCAAAAGGCTACAAAAAAGAACTGACTGCACTTGATACAAAAATTAAACTTCTTGAAAAAAACTTGTCATAAAATGATGATTTAACAATTCATCAAGAATTGTTAACTCTTAGAACTAAATATAATGATTTATCTCCCAAAAAAGCAGCCACAAGTCTAATGATGTTAAATCAAAATTATTATGACCAAGGTGAAAAAGCTAGGAAATTGTTAGCTTGGAGAATTAAACAAAATCAACCTGAAAGAACAATACATTTTATTGAAGATAATAATGGCAGTATCACAAGTGACCCAGTTAAAATAAATGATACTTTTAAATGCTTTTTCAAGACATTATATACCTCTGAATATTTAAACAATGGTGAACAAACAACCTTTCTGGATAGTCTATTCTATTCTATTCTATTCTATTCTATTCTATTCTATTCTATTCTATTCTTTCTGAAGAGGCAAAATTGTCCCTGGACATAGATATAACAGATGAAAAAAGGCCAGATGGTCTTAGCGTAGACTTTTACAAGAAATTTAAAAGAAAACTTAAACTTTAAACCAATTTTAGATATGTTTAAAGAATCCTTTGAAAATGGGGTGCTTCCAGAAGCACTCTCATTACATTACTTCCTAGGCCTAATAAAATAAATACCAAATGCGAATAATTTTGGCCAATTTCATTACTTAACACAGATGTTAAGATATTGAGTAAAATTCAGTCAAGGAGGTTGGAGGCATTTTTGCCCAATATAATATTTCGAGACCAAAACGGATTTGTTAAGGGCAGACAAGGTCTTTATAATGTTAAAACTTTGCTTAATATTTTGTATCTTGAAAATGGAGCTTCCGATACGGCCATTCTGTCCCTGGATGCTGAAAAGGCCTTCGACAGGGTGGAATGGCCCTATCTATTTGAGGTCCTGAAAAGATTTGGGTTTGACATTTTTTGCAAATGGATTAAGGATACTTTACACACTTCCTATGGCTGAAGTACTTACTAATAGTATAGTTTCCAGGGCTTTAAATATTCAAAGGGGCACTCGTCAAGGGTGCCCCCTATCACCTCTTCTATTTGTCTTAGCAATTGAGCCATCTGCTATAGCAGGCAAGGTCTCATTGTAACATATTAGGCATCAGATTAAACACCACAGATATATGTATTTCCTTGTATGCAGACGATGTCATTTTATACCTAACAGGTTTGACTCACTCCATTCCTTCCCTAATACAACTTCTTTCAATTTTTGGTACCTTCTCTGGTTATAGTCAATCAATCTAAATCGTGTATTCTTTTATTAAATAAGGATGATAGTCAACCATCAACTGTTACTCACTTTAATGTAGTAGACTCCTTCACTTATTTAGGAATTAAAATTACAGCTAATGTAGATTATATATCTTCTGCAAATTATCAACCCCTTTTAAACAATGTCTCCAAAATCATTGACAGATGGAAAAGTCTACCCATATTGCTAATTGAACGCATAAACACAATAAAAATGAGTGTATTACCTAAAATACTTGACCTCTTTCAAAATATTCCTGTGCCATCCACCCTCCTTTTTTACATCACTTCGGAAATTATTCACTGATTTCATCTGGAATAATAAACAAGCTCGTGTTTGTCTGTCATTATTATACTTACCATACAATAGGGGTGGTCTCCAATTTCCTAACTTACAGTGGTATTATTGGGCAGCACAATTGCGATCTACTTTATACTATTTCTCTTCTGAAGCCCACCCATCTTGGCTGGACATTGAATCTTTCTTTATAAAGTCAAAACTACCCCTTAATCTTTATCTTTATTCGATAGATATCAAAACTCTTAAAAAAGACAAAGATATTATATCTCTTAACCCTATTCTCATTAATACAATTAATGTCTGGTGCGATGTGCATAGTTTTTTGGGTCAGTCAAATACTTTATCATTTTTTACCCCAATATGGGTAAATGAACGTTTCGAACCAGCTAGATCAGACTCAGGATTTAGGCTATGGTATGATAAAGGGCTGCAAAAAATTGAGGACTTTTATAAAGAAAATTACTTAATGTCCTTTACAGAGATTGTAGCACAGTTTGATATTGCCAAGAAACATTTTTTTTAAATTCCTTCAATTTAGGAGCTATGTTTCTTCTTACCAAGGCACAAAGCCATTACGACTCCTTTTGAAATTTTACTATCGAAGTCTTCCCAATCTAAAGGCTTAAAGGGGTCATGAACTGAGAAATCAAATTTTCCTTGAGCTTTTGACATAGAGGTCATCATACTATAAGAATATCCTGTAAGTTTCAGAACTGAAAACTTCCTTGTTAGTCCAATAAAAGCTTTTATTGACACCAGGCCCAGCAAACGACAGGTTTTTCAAAGTGGGAATCTATGACGTCAAAGGGAGGCAAGCACCGCCTCTGCAGAAGAAGATCAATGCCTACTTCATCACTGCCTGTTTAGCCCCGCCCACCGATTCACGCATGACATGCAATAGAATAGGTAGCCTAAAAGTAACATAGGCCTACATGGTGTTAAACCAGATCGAGCAATAAACATGCTGTTGAGGATTACAAAATATTGTGCAGTGCCTGGGCTCGACAGTAATGCAACATGTAAGTAACTGTGTTAATTCTAATGCCTGATCTGAAATGTAATTATTCATGTACAGTCAGATGTTCGTCTGTGTGTCAGTAAATCAAACCAGTGACTAAACGTCAACTTGCGTTGATTCTCTTAAAATAATCTGTTATTTAACGGTGATTAAATTCTATAAAGAAAGGATCAAAGAAAGCTCCCTTTGCCATCGTTGGAGCAGTCAATCAAATGGCGAGAGTTTATCAGTGTTTATCAGTGACTCGCGTTTTATTCAACGAATCTTTTAACTATATCACATTTGCACTGTTAGTGAAGATGAAAGCATTCGTTAGTGTACAGAAACTGAGTTGCAATGACGAGATCACTGCTTTCAAGTGCTCAACATGTCTGTGATCGGCTACAATGTTCATCTCTGCAACCTTTCATGCCACAATCTAAATATAATGCCATAGATCTAAATGTAATGCAACACTTTTCACGATTAGTTAACCATGAGAGCTGTAATAGTAAAAACGCGCTAAAAGAGAGAGTAATACTTAGCTATTTAAAATGGAAAGACGTTAGCCAATCACAGCAGTGGGCGTTTACACTGAAGTCTCGCAGCAGACACGCCCCTTAAAACAGAGCGTTCAAACCAGAGGGCTAAAATAAGGGTAGGAAAAATGCCTTTTATTTATAAATTATGACAATTTTTGATGTAAAAAGCATTCTAACATTATAAGTGTACCCCAGGAAACATCATAAAACAATAAATCAACGCAGTTCATGACCCCTTTAATATCAGTGTTTTATAAATTGTTAGAGTCATACTCTTGAGAATCTTCAGAATCCAAATTGATCTCCTGGAGAGAAGAATTAAAAAAGAACATTTCCTTAGATGTATGGGAGAATATGTATGAAAGCTCAATCGCAAACTATTAACAGTAATCTGAAATTAACACAGTACAACTAGATTATGAGAACATACTTTACTCCAGTTAGGTTAAACAAAATTAATCAGAACATTCCTGACATATGCATCAAATGCTCAGCTGATAAAGGCACACTTTTGCACTGCATGGTGAATTGTTCTAAGGTGCAGAAGTTTTGGAAAGAGCTAGTTTTATTCATTTTTCAGATGGTATCTGTTAATCTCCCAATGAAACCAGACATTTTTATTTTGGGGATTTTTCCTGAGAATATTGTAAACTGTAGCAGCACACGTAAACTCATTGACGTGTATGCTTCAAGCAAAAGCTAATAGCTATGTATTGGAAGAAAGTGGAAAGGCCATCTATCGTACAGTGGATCAATAATATGTCCTTTTGTTTGTCGATGGAAAAGATTACATATATTTTGAAAAGTAAACTGTCTTTATTTGAGAATATTTGGAAACCCTTTATGTCCTTTATTTCAAACTCTGAATTTAGTAATATAATGAATGAGGTAGAAAGAGATAAAATAACTTGATTCTCAACCTATCTTCACCCACATTTCATTACTAAACCATTAGTCAGTTAATCATTTACTGTTTTTTCTAAATTACCCCTTTTTATATCATGATTTGCTCCATTTGTATGCATGACTATTTCCAACTCTTCTTAATGTGAATTGACCTGTGCCTTTTCTTTTTTTTCCTTTCGCTTTTTTTTCTTTTTGTTTTGTTTTATTGTTTATTATTATTATTAATATTATGTAAAAGATATCTAACGATTTTTTATTTGTAATAATGTTGTAATATACTGGATTTGTTACATCTCAATAAACAAAGTGTTAAAAAAAAAAGAAGACTGGCAGCTGCTTTTTTGGCAAATACTTCATTGTATTTAGTTCTAAGAGCTAACAATTCTTGATGAATGGTTAAATCATCTTTATATGATGTTTAACAAAAAGTTTAATTTTTGTATCGTGCAGTCAGTTCTTTTTTGTAGCCTTTGAATTTACTGCTTGTGATGCTTATAAGAACACCTCTGATGAAAAAGTTAAAAGCTTCCCATCTGATACAAGCTGAGGTTTGTGTTGTATTAATATCAAAATACATTTATATCTGTTGTGTGATATATTCACAGAGTTTTTCGTCTAGGAGTGAAATCTCCATTTTGGAGGATTACTTAGCCTAGGGTCAGTGTAAGTGAATAGGGGGTGTGATCTGAAATTACTATTGTGCCATAAAAGCAATCAGTAATATATGACACAAGTGTTGCTGAAATAAGAAAATAATCAATTCTGGAATAAGACTGAATATCCTTAGGATGTAATTATCTTCCATATTTCTATTTAAGTCCTTTATAAAATAATGAAGGGTCTTTCTGGTCTGTCTATGTGACTGATCAAGGCCAGGAGAATGATCTCTAATTGGATTCAGTGTACAAATGAAATCCACACAATTACATAAAACACAGAAAGGCTGGATAAAGTCAGAAAGAGGTTACTAAATAAATTTGGCCTCATTGGGTCCATAAATATTGACAAGAATCAGTGATTTAGATAGTAAAGTCTCTTGAACAATCTACCAGATAGATCCTGTATTGTCGTAGCTATTTTAAATGGAAATTATTTATGGATCATTGTAATAATCCCTCTTGTTTGAGGGCTAAATGAAGCTTAAAACACTTGACCAGGCCATCTATTACATATTCTACAGATATCTTTAGGCATTAAATGTGTTTCCTGGAGAAAAACAATTTTAGACTGTAGCTGCTTTAACCTAGTCATCACTTGTTTAATTTTAGTAAAAGTATGCAGCCCCCTACAGTTCCAAGAAATAAACTTAACCCCAATAATCTCTGCCATATTTTATAGTTTGAGGTACTCCAATACTCTCCCTAGTTTTGAAACAGAAAATCACCTGTACCTTGTGACAATAAAAAGTTAAACTAAAAAACAACACAATTAGAAAAATCAACCAATAGAAACATTTTAACACCTGTGAGTTGACGAGAACCACCAGCAAATTCATACACTACTTAACTTCTAACTTCCCCCATTTAAATGTCCACCCAAAAAAAAAAAAGATCGAATAAAAGACCCATACGATGAATTGCTTCCCACCTGAGCAACTCTGAATTTACCTTGTCCCCTTATAAGGAATATGTCCTATTGATTAATCGTCCGTTATTCACATATTTCTGAGTGTGAACAAATAGTTGAAATAATGTCACCAGATTACATATTTGTTAGAAAGTCGCCAACTTCGGATGAAGTGAGATCAGTCACCCGAAGGTGCGCTGGTAAGATGAATCCATAGGCCCTTAGCTCGCAGCTTTCTCTTGACTTCGTTGAACTTCATGATCATCACTCTCAGCGTTGAATTTGTGTCCGTATCAGACCTTCGCATACTGCCAATCCTGTGTGCCCTCTCTATGGCCACTTAACACTCAATTAAGTAAGCTTAATTTCATCAAGTTGTTCTTACTTAAACCATTTAAGTTTTGTCAACTTAATTCTATCTGTGATCTGAGGAAGTGTACTCCCAGACGACATTGTGGCATGAATAAATGAATTGCTTTGTTTTACTATTTTTGGCTTTATTTTACTATTTTATTTGCTGTCTTTTGTCAGTATAACCCCAATAACGACAGCAAATAAAATTGTAATGGTCTTATTAAGTAAAAAAAAAACATGTTACAGTTTTTATGTTTTGCATGCTGAATGTTGAAGTCTGAGTGTGACTCAAGCATGGTCAATTGCAAGATATTGTCACAAATATAGAGGGATTATATCAACCCAATTAAAAGTTTATGTCATACGTGTTAGCAATAAAATGTTAAAAGATCATTATTTGACATGAAATATAGTTATGTTATATATCATTAATTCATTCATTTACAAATATATATACAGTGGTGGTCAGAATTATTGGCACCCCTGGTAAATATGATCAAATATGGCTGTAAAAAATAAATCTGCATTGTTTATCCTTTTGATCTTTTATTCAAAAAATTCACAAAAATCTAAACTTTCATTGAAGTAAAAGAATTGAAAAATCACATTATGAAATAAATGCTTTTCTCCAAAACACGTTGGCTACAATTATTGGCACCCTTTTATTAAATACTTTTTGCAACCTCCTTTTGCCAAGATTTCAGCTCTGAGTCTTCATCTATAACGCCTGATGAGTTTGGAGAACACCTGACAAGAGATCAGAGACCATTCCTCCATACAGAATCTCTCCAGATCCTTCAGATTCCCAGATCCATGTTGGTGCTTCTTCTCTTCAGTTCACCCCACTCATTTTCTATAGGGTTCAGGTCAGGGGACTGGGATGGTCATGGCAGAAGCTTCATTTTGTGTTCAGTGACACATTTGTGTGTTGATTTTGATGTTTGTTTTGGATCGTTGTCCTGATGGAAGATCCAAACATGGCCCATTATAAGATTTCTAGCAGAGGCCGTCAGGTTTAGATTTTTTTATCTGTTGGTATTTGCTAGAATCCATTATACCATGTATCTGAACAAGATGTGCAGGACCTCCAGCAAAAAAATAGGCCCACAACATTAAAGATCCAGCGGTATTTTTAACCGTGGGCATGGGGTACTTTTTTTTATCCCTGTTTGCACCAAACCCATCTGGTGGATTTGCTGCCAAAAAGCTCTTTTTATAGTTTCATCTGATCATAGAACCAGGTCCCTTTTGAATATCCAGTCGTGTCTGACAACTGAATGTGCTGGAGTTTGTTTCTGGATGAGCAAGAAGGATTTTTCTTGAATCCCTCCCAAACAACATGAGGTGATGTAGGGGTTGTTTGATTTTTTTTTTTTTTTAGGCTTTCTGATCCCAAGACTCAACTAATCTCTGTGATTCTCCCTTTTTATTGCCTTGATGGTGGAAATGTGAATTTTCAATGCTTTAGCTATTTTCCTACAGCCACTTTCTATTTTGTGAAGCTCAACAATCTTTTGCTGCACATCAGAACTATATTCTTTGGCTTTACTCATTGTGGTGAATGATTAAGGGAATTTGGCTTTTGTGTTTCCTCATATTTATACTCCTGTGGAACAAGACGTCATACAGTAGGGAGAACAAGTATTTGATACACTGCCGATTTTGCAGGTTTGCCCACTTACAAAGCATGTAGAAGTCTGTAATTTTTAATCATAGGTACTCTTCAACTGTGAGTGACGGAATCTAAAACAAAAATCCAGAAAATCACATTGTATGATTTTTAAGAAATTAATTTGCATTTTATTGCATGACATAAGTATTTGATACATCAGAAAAGTAGAACTTAATATTTGGTACAGAAACCTTTGTTTGCAATTACAGAGATCATTCGTTTCCTGTAGTTCTTGACCAGGTTTGCACACACTGCAGCAGGGATTTTGGCCCACTCCTCCATACAGACCTTCTCCAGATCCTTCAGGTTCCGGGGCTGTCGCTGGGCAATACGGACTTTCAGCTCCCTCCAAAGATTTTCTATTGGGTTCAGGTCTGGAGACTGGCTAGGCCACTCCAGGACCTTGAGATGCTTCTTACGGAGCCACTCCTTAGTTGCCCTGGCTGTGTGTTTCGGGTCGTTGTCATGCTGGAAGACCCAGCCACGACCCATCTTCAGTGCTCTTACTAAGGGAAGGTTGTTGGCCAAGATCTCGCGATACATGGCCCCATCCATCCTCCCCTCAATACGGTGCAGTCGTCCTGTCCCCTTTGCAGAAAAGCATCCCCAAAGAATGATGTTTCCACCTCCATGCTTCACGGTTGGGATGGTGTTCTTGGGGTTGTACTCATTCTCCTTCTTCCTCCAAACACGGCGAGTGGAGTTTAGACCAAAAAGCTCTATTTTTGTCTCATCAGACCACATGACCTTCTCCCATTCCTACTCTGGATCATCCAGATGGTCATTGGCAAACTTCAGATGGGCCTGGACATGCGCTGGCTTGAGCAGGGGGACCTTGCATGCGCTGCAGGATTTTAATCCATGACGGCGTAGTGTGTTACTAATGGTTTTCTTTGAGACTGTGGTCCCAGCTCTCTTCAGGTCATTGACCAGGTCCTGCCGTGTAGTTCTGGGCTGATCCCTCACCTTCCTCATGATCATTGATGCCCCACGAAGTGAGATCTTGCATGGTGCCCCAGACCGAGGGAGATTGACCGTCATCTTGAACTTCTTCCATTTTCTAATAATTGCGCCAACAGTTGTTGCCTTCTCACCAAGCTGCTTGCCTATTGTCCTGTAGCCCATCCCAGCCTTGTGCAGGTCTACAATTTTATCCCTGATGTCCTTACACAGCTCTCTGGTCTTGGCCATTGTGGAGAGGTTGGAGTCTGTTTGATTGAGTGTGTGGACAGGTGTCTTTTATACAGGTAACGAGTTCAAACAGGTGCAGTTAATGTAATGAGTGGAGAACAGGAGGGCTTCTTAAAGAAAAACTAACAGGTCTGTGAGAGCCGGAATTCTTACTGGTTGGTAGGTGATCATACTTATGTCATGCAATAAAATGCAAATTAATTTCTTAAAAATCATACAATGTGATTTTCTGGATTTTTGTTTTAGATTCCGTCACTCACAGTTGACGAGTACCTATGATAAAAATTACAGACTTCTACATGCTTTGTAAGTGGGTAAACCTGCAAAATCGGCAGAGTATCAAATACTTGTTCTCCCCACTGTAGCTGGACAATTTCATGTTCCTAGTCACCCTGGTGTGCTAAGAAATTTAAATATTAATGGGAATATACTTCAGAGATATTTTACTCATAAAAAAAATTCTAGGGGTGCCAATAATTGTGGCCAACGTGTTTTGGAGAAAAGCATTTATTTCATAATGTGATTTTTCAATTCTTTTACTTCAATGAAAGTTTAGATTTTTGTGAATTTTTTGAATAAAAGATCAAAAGGATAAAGCAGATTTATTTTTTACAGCCATTTTTGATCATATTTACCAGGGGTGCCAATAATTCTGACCACCACTGTATGTATGTATGTATATATATATATATATATATATATATAAATAAATAAAACTATTTATTAATTCCCTTCCTTTGAAATCAAATCACTGTGATTTCTTATTGTAATTCTCTGTGATGCAACAATACAATAACACAACCAAAGGTAACACTAATCACCATAATGATGAGAAATTTTAGGAAATCAACATGAACTTATGAAGTCAACTTCTGTGACGTTCTCCCAAAATTTTTTAGTTGTATTGTCAATAACATTCAAGATGACTGGAAAATGAGTGAATGCAACTAAGGAGAGATGACTGCAGAACTGGAGGAAATTAATGAGTCTATTAAGAGTTGCCCCGCCTCAAAAACCTTTTGCCCTGCCTGTTTTTTTTTAATTATTTTTTTTATTGCTTTGGTAAAATGGTACTCAAACCAGTCAAGTAATGTTTACTTGGGTTTTCTGAGTAACGAAGGCATAGCATGCAAATAGTTCAGATTACTAAATTGTAAATTCAGTAAATTCAACAAATTATTGGACATTAAGTAAAGTTAACTAAAAGGTCTTAATATCAAAATCAAAAATCAAATCAAATCACCTTTATTTATATAGCGCTTTTTACAATGGCAATTGTTTCAAAGCAGCTTCACAGTGGTAACAGGAAAATAATGCAACGGAATTTGATTCGGCTGTACAGCCGCTCTGGAGAAAACGGTGATGTCATCCAGCTCATTTCAATTATCATATAGTGTCAATGCGGGCGGATCAGTAATTTAGGTGTCCCCAACTGAGCAAGCCAAAAGCCAAAGGTGACGGTGGCAAGGAACCAAAACTCCTTCAGGGCCAGAATGGAGAAAAAAAAACCTTGGGAGAAACCAGGCTCAGTCGGGGTGCCAGTTCTCCTCTGGCCGACGAACAAATAGTGTATGATTATGATTCTGGCAACATTATAGGTCAGAAGTCATATTAGATCAATAGATATTCGTAGGATTATTCGAAAGATTGGAGTTGTCACGCCGGGGACGGGTTTAATTAGGATGTTGTGTCGATGCGGCATTTACAGGGGGGAGTTTAATTGACACGGTCTCTACAGACACTTCAGGGATATGGTCGTCATGTCCAGGCTAAGGTCCACCATCTGGTCTGGATACGGCCCGGATCCGGCCGACTGCAGTAAACCTCGGGATAAACAGAGAGACTAACATTAGCGTAGATGCCATTCTTCTTATGATGTAACGAGTACATCAGGTGTTATTGGAAGTGTTCCCGGTTCCGGCTGACCTAGTTAATGCAGCCTAAAACAATCATTTAACTGATTTGAATAATAGAAATTAAAAATGTTTTATGTGTATGCCATAGTAAAGAGATGTGTTTTTAGTCTAGATTTAAACTGACAGAGTGTGTCTGCTTCCCGAACAATGCTAGGAAGACTGTTCCAGAGTTTAGGTGCTAAATAGGAAAAGGACCGACCGCCTGCAGTTGATTTTGATATTCTAGGTATTATCAACTGGCCAGAATTTTGAGACCGCAATAAACGTGATGGAGTATAATGCGTTAAGAGCTCGCTCAAGTACTGGGGCGCTAAACCATTTAGTGCTTTGTAAGTAATCAGCAAGATTTTAAAATGTATACGATGTTTAATAGGGAGCCAATGCAGTGTTGCCAGAACTCTAGCTGCTGCGTTTTGGACAAGCTGCAGTTTATTTATTAAGCGAGCAGGGCAACCACCCAGTAGAGCATTACAATAATCTAGCCTTGAGGTCATGAACGCATGAACTAACTGTTCAGCATTTTGCATTGAAAACATGTGCCGTAATTTAGATATATTTTTAAGATGGTAGAATGCAGTTTTACAGATGCTAGAAACGTGGCTTTCAAATGAGAGATTGGTATCAAAGAGCACACCCAGGTTCCTAACTGACGACGAGGACTTGACAGAGCAGCCATCGAGTGTTAGACAGTATTCTAGGTTACTACTTGTGGAGTTTTTTTGTCCAATGATTAAAAATTCAGTTTTTTCTGAATTAAGTTGCAGGAAATTACTAGTCATCCAATTTTTTATATCAGCTATGCATTCTGTTAATCTTGTGAATTGGTAAGTTTCGTCAGGGCGTGAAGAAATATAGAGCTGAGTATCGTCAGCATAACAATGAAAATTAACGCCATGCTTCCTAATAATATCTCCCAGTGGTAGCATGTACAGGGTGAAAAGCAACGGTCCTAGCACTGAGCCCTGCGGTACTCCATACTGAACTTGTGTTCGGTGTGACATCTCTTCATTTACTGCTACAAACTGATAACGGTCAGATAAGTATGATTTAAACCATGCCAGTGAAGTTCCACTAATGCCAACATAATTTTCGAGTCTATTCAAAAGAATATTGTGGTCGATAGTATCGAATGCAGCGCTAAGATCGAGTAACACTAATAGAGATATACAACCACGATCGGATGATAAGAGTAAATCATTTGTAACTCTAATGAGAGCAGTCTCAGTACTATAATACGGTCTAAATCCTGACTGGAAATCCTCACAGATACCATTTCTTTCTAAAAAGGAGCATAATTGTGAGGACACTGCCTTTTCTAGTATTTTTGACAGAAAGGGTAGGATTTGAGATTGGCCTGTAATTGACTAATTCTGTAGGATCAAGTTGCGGTTTTTTAATAAGTGGTTTAATAATAGCCAACTTAAAAGTTTTCGGTACATATCCTAATGTCAAGGATGAATTAATGATATTAAGGAGAGGATCTATGACCTCTGGAAGCATCTCTTTTAGTAGTTTAGTCGGTATGGGGTCGAGCATACATGTTGATTTTGATGATTTAACGAGTTTAGCCAATTCTTCTTCTCCTATAGCAGTGAATGAATGTAATTTTTCCTCAGTGACACTACAATGCACTGTCTGATGTGATACTGTAGTAGACGGCTGCATGGTTATAATTTTTTTCCTAATATTATCAATCTTACAGGTAAAGAAGTTCATAAAGTTATTACTGCTGTGCTGTTTGCAAACATCAGAAGGTGAAGCTTTATCTTTGGTTAATTTAGCCACTGTATCGAATAAATACCTAGGGTTGTGTTTGTTTTCTTCTAAGAGAGTCGAGAAATAAGCAGATCTAGCAGTCCTTAGGGCCTTTCTGTATGCAATCATGCTCTCTTTCCACGAAATGTGAAAAACTTCTAGTTTTGTTTTCTTCCAGCTACGCTCCATTTTTCTGGCTGCTGTTTTAAGGGCCCGGGTGTGCTCGTTGTACCACGGCGTTGGACTATTTTCTTTAATCTTCTTTAAGCGCCGGGGAGCAACTGTGTCTAAAGTGCTGGAAAAGAGAGAGTCAATAGTTTCTGTTGCAACATCGAGTTCCTCTAGGCTATCTGGGATGCTGAGATGAAACTGATGAGGAAGATTATTTACAAAGAAATCTTTAGTCGCAGCAGTGATAGTCCTGCCATATTTAAAGTGAGGAGACGGCTTTGCAGCCTTTGCTAAATTAAGTGTACATGATACTAGGTAATGATCTGAGATGTCATCGCTCTGCTGCAGAATTTCAATGGTATCAACATTTATTCCATGTGACAGTATTAGGTCTAACGTATGATTACGGCGATGAGTGGGTCCTTACGTGTTGCCTTACTCCAATAAAGTTTAGAATGTCTCTAAATGCCAATCCCAGTGCGTCTTTTTCATTGTCTACATGGATATTAAAATCACCAACAACTAGGACTTTATCTGCAGCCAGTACTAACTCTGATAGAAAAATCAGAAAATTATATTTAGCAGTTTAAACAACAGGGAATGATATCAAATAAAGATTCAAAAGCAAGCAGAGCACACGCGAGCACAGCAGTCAGAAGGACAAACAGGAGGCAGACGACTGTTGGATTTTACAGTGTACAGACCCAGACTAGTTTAGGTTGAGTGCTAAATTGTATTTAGCAGTGTCCCTTAAACTTAAAATCGTTTCCCTGTCAGCGTTGTTATCTATTAGTGTTTTTTTTTTTTTTTTTTTATTGCTATTAATATTTTTTTCCCCACATTCTCTTTTTTCTTAACTAACTAAATTTGGAAATTAATGATTTAATTCATATAAATGAAACAAGCTTAAATTATTTCTGCTATATGAGTTTCAATACATGCACACTATCGGCGACATCTACTGGCAACACCTGGCAGGCTTTTTGTGCTGCTTATTGCCAGAAGATCAGAAGAACTTCTTGCTACCGTGGTGAGTAAACCTTTAATAATCTAACATATAATATCATTTTAATAAACTGTTCTACACATATAATATCGGAGTAATGTTTATTTATAATAAAGCTATAATCGTGAGTTGGCTGACATAGCGCTAGAGTTTAGCGTCAATTAAGGAATGGATGCACCTTTTTCACCAGAACGGCAGCATCAAGACGGGATCGGTATTAAGCGAGGAATCTTCCAAGGCAACTCACTGTCTCCCTTGGACCACCCGAAGGCAGATGCAGACCTTTTATATCAAAAGACGCGATAGTGGCCGCGGGCTTATCGAGCTTGAGTCTCCTTACAACGTCGCCATTGTTGGCCTTAGCAAATACATTGAGCAAGGTATGAAGACAAGTTCATGAAGATGGTGAAGAAGCACGAAGCCAGCAAAACCAAGTAATCCCAGATAAAGACAGTGAACGAGATACGCAAACACTACTGTCTTTCCCGACACGAGGAACATCCAGAGAACGCTAAAACCGTGGGTGATAAGCCAAGCGGGAGTTCTCTGGATGAAGGTCGAGCATTGAGAGAGAATATCGAACGAGATCGGATTGAGTGTGCGAAAGAGAAGGCTCTCCATGGCAAGTTCTTCAAATACCTGAACGAACATTCGTAGACAAGGAAGCCAGTCTAGCTTGGCTTCGAAGTTCTGGCCTGAAATCGCTGCCCAGGATCAAGCACTCAACACCAGGTACCACCAACGCAAGATCCTCAACTTGCAGGTCAACAGTAGATACAGAATATGTGGAGTATCTGAGGAAACAGTCAGTCACATAATTTCCGGACTATATGGAACGACATAAGGTTGCCAGCTACATCCATTGGATGATTTGCAAGGAATTTGGTGTTGAAGTGCCCAACAAGTGGTATGAGAATGTCCCACAACCAGTAGTGAACACCGACGGATGTACCATCATGTGGGACAAGGGTGTGTTTACTGACCTGACCATCAGTGCAAACCGCCCGGACATCATTGTCCACAACAAGAAGAACAAGCTGTGCCTGCTCATTGACATTGCAATCCCAGAATGACAAGCTCACCAAGTACAAGAGCCTGGGAATCGACATCAGCAGATCCTCGAACATGAGAACACAGATAGTGCATGTTGTGATAGGATCCCTGGGATGCATCAAGAAAGGTTTCCACCGATATTTGGACCAGATCCCAGGGAAGCAAAGTGCCTTCGAAGTGCAGAGGATCACGCTTTGTGGGGCCGTACACATCCTACACAAAGTACTCTCTTAGAGAGAAACTCTCAAGGACTCTGTTTGAGTACCGGATAGAGACTGAGAGATTCTCGAGGGGGAAAGAAATAATAATAATAATAATAATAATAATAATAATAATAATAAAAAACATAAATTGGAAATGCTAAATCCTTATGATATCGATAGCTGATGCTTTTGACAATATCTCTGGATACACTATATCATGGTCTATCAGCGCAACCCAGCACAGGAGTTTATCGCGCATATTTCACATGTATAGTGTAGGAGTTGCACCGACTAGTCAACTTTAATGCTCTGCCATGACGTTTTAAGCTTGACGTCGACTAGCAGCGCTAATCGTGACACTATGAGCAATGGATCATTGCAGCAAAGCAGCGGTACATCAAATGTCACTTGCAAAATATGTAAGTCCGTCCTGAAGTACAACAAAAGTACAAGTGCAATGCACAGTCATCTGAAAAGAATCATTACATGTCTGCATTCCCGAACTCTCCATAGTGTTGGCTCGATCAGGCTCAACGAAGGGAACGCATACAGTAACAAGTCTGGCCACTCATGGGCTAGAGCATCCACACCCAACGGTGTATCGTCGCCAGCCAGAGAGAAGAACAGGGGACATTGCTCTAGAAAATGTATGTGCTCCTCTCTCAGTGTAGGAGACCAAACTCCTCTCACTGTTCTGCCCTCAAACAACGCCCCCCAGCCTGTGAGAGATGCGTCTGTCGTTACCACTTTCCTCAATACTATAGGGCCCAGAGGGCATCCTGTCCTGAGAAAAGACGGGGCTCTCCAATGACAGAGCACTCATGCATTCTGGTGAGATGCGCACTCTGCGACTGAGACGGCTCTTGGGGCGAAAGCCCTGTGACGCTGTCCAGTTCTAAAAATCCCTCATTCGCAATAGTCCCAGGGGAACCACTGACACTGTTGAGGCCATCAGACCTAATAGTCGAAGACACATCCTGAAAGAGACCGAGCTCCCTCGTTAAAGAAGAAAAAAAAAAAAAAAAAAAAGAATAGGCAGCTGTGAAATGTCTTTATGCGATCCTCTGATAGGAAGGCTCGAAACATCACTGAATTCAACTTGAGACCCAAGTAGACTATTTCCTGTGAAGGAATTAGACAACTCTTCGTCTGGTTTATTTTGAAACCTAATCTCTCCAGATGTGTCACTAGTGTGTACATATCGCTCTCTGCTTGCTGCGGGCTCGGCGCGCAGATGAGCAGATCGTCCAGATAAGATGAAACTCTGACTCCTGCATTCCTTAACGGAGTCAGAGCTCCCTCCACGCATTTGCAAAATACCCTTGGAGCTAGAGCGAGGCCAAAGGGGATTTTCGTGTACTCGTATGCTGTATGATTCTCCTTGGGCCACTGAAATTACCACTCCATTGAACACAGTTTTACAGTGAACTGGAGTCTGTATCCCCTGTCTATAGTGGTTAAAACCCAGGGATGAACTGTGCATGCATGCCAGTTCACTGTCTGAGCAGCGAGAGGGCCCTTCCCCTCTTTGCTCACTAGCAGAGCTGCAGCACACTCTAGTTGCGAAGGGGGGAATACCGCTCCAGTGAAGGAGTTATAGTCGTCTTTATTTGTGAATGTTTTTCCCTCTTTATCACACTCTGCGCCCTCAGCCTCTGGCCTGGATGCATCAGAGAAAACGTTATTTTTGCAGGGATGCTTGTGAACATCTGTCTTTCGTCCCTCATAACAAACCTCGTAGGTGGAGAGGGAGACAATACTTTGGGGGGGCACCTGGAGAACATGGGCCATATTCCCGCAAACATTGGACTTTGAACTGTCCACACGAACACATTTCACCTGTAAATTCCTTCTTTTCCCTGCGGGAGGGAGAGAGGAATCGTTCTGAAGGGATGGGACAGGGAAACCCTGAGTGCTGTCTCAAAACCCTTCCTGATGCCAAACTGATGTTTCAGTTCGACTGCCTCTTCTTCCTCCCCTGCGGGGGCACGGATCGGTGTTTCGCTGCTGCGGCCGCGAAAGACTGTTTCGATTTCACGAAACCGGGCTTAGACTGTGGGGCCGCGTTTCCTGGCTGTTGTGGTGGAGTGGGTTCCTCACTGTGTTGAGCAGAAAGGCATGGGTCCTATTTTCCAGCTTTAGCCACGCGGAGTCTCCTCTCTCGGGTTCTAACCGAGAACGTTGCGCAGTGGGGGCAGCCCTCGGGGTTAGACAGTGCTGCCTGAGCGTGTTTAGCGCCCAAACAGGAGATGCAGAGACCGTGTGCATCCTTTGCAGAAATCCACATTCCACAAGTGCACAGATGTAGAGGACGACCTTTTCCTCCGGGGCTCTCCGGTTCTTACGCAGTGGCCATGATGGAGCCTGCACTCTCTTCGTACGCTAATTCCACCACAACGTGTCAACTAGTATGGAGCTGTGCTTAGATTAGAGAGCTCTTCTTGTTGTAGAGTTTTTCCAAAACTTGGAAAATAAGATGGAAACAAAGCAGAAAACTCGCCTTGACACGTTAGTTATCTCCTTCTAATTGACAAGTCACTTGACAAACGTGAGGAATGTATCGCGTTTGGGACGTTACCTTGCGGCTCCGTCTGAAGGAAGAAAAAAAACAAAAAACAAAACTACGTATTATGAAAACCCAGTAGAAAATATATACATCAATAATTATTCATACTTACAGGTTGTGATTCTGAGGAGCAAGCTGGTCCAAATAAACTGGGTACTGACCAATCTTTCAAGAGCAAGCGTTTTGCGAATCCCACGTTGAACTCCGAGATTTGAGAAGCAGGCGTCAGTAAAATGACATTTGAGGGCTGGTCAAGTTGTTCACGGGCGGACAACGTACAACATAGGCCATTATGCAAATGTATTTTCTAGTGACGTAGAATCACAAATGACTTGTATATGCGGTTCTGAGTCGATTCTTTCTTTTGGGAGACAATAACTTTATTTATCATGCACTTTTGACTTTACAACTTTGCAGAATGTTTCCATTCACAAACAGCTATATTACACACTGCATGAAAGGGAATATTTGAAAAACCATAATAGGGGCACTTTAAGAATAGAAGAATTGGATGATGCAAGCTTGAAATTGTCATTGAATAAATCCCCTGGTACTGATGTGCTCACAGACGAATTTTATAGATTCTTTTGGAAAGATGTCAGGCATTTGTTATTTAAGGCAATTCAAGAATGCATAGCGAAGAACAAATTAATGACAAGCATTAAGCAAGGCCTAATAATACTTATTCCTAAACATGGAAAAGTTAAAAGTTTGTTTGTTAATTTAAGACCGATTACACTTCTTAACACTGATTATCAAATCAAATCACCTTTATTTATATAGCGCTTTTTACAATGGCAATTGTTTCAAAGCAGCTTCACAGTGGTAACAGGAAAATAATGCAACAGAATTTGATTCGGCTGTACAGCCGCTCTGGTGAAAACGGTGATGTCATCCAGCTCATTTCAATTATCATATAGTGTCAATGCGGGCAAATCAATAATATAGTTGAAATTTAAGTGTCCCCAACGGAGCAAGCCAAAAGCGACGGTGGCAAGGAACCAAAACTCCTTCAGGGCCAGAATGGAGAAAAAAAAAACCTTGGGAGAAACCAGACTCAGTCGGGGTGCCAGTTCTCCTCTGGCCGACGAACAAATAGTGTATGATTATGATTCTGGCAACATTACAGGTCAGAAGTCATATTAGATCAATAGATATTCGTAGGATTATTCGAAAGATTGGAGTCGTCACGCCGGGGACGGGTTTAATGAGGATGTCGTGTCGATGCGGCAATTACAGGGGGGAGTTTAATTGACACGGTCTCTGCAGACATTTCAGGGATGCGTTGGTCATGTCCAGGCGCAGGTCTACCATCTGGTCCGGATACGGCCCGGATCCGGCCGACTGCAGTAAACCTCGGGATAAACAGAGAGACTAACATTAGCGTAGATGCCATTCTTCTTATGATGTAATGAGTACATCAGGTGTTATGGGAAGTGTTCCCGGTTCCGGCTGACCTAGTTAATGCAGCCTAAAACAATCATTTAACTGATTTGAATAATAGAAATTAAAAATGTTTTGTGTGTATGCCATAGTAAAGAGATGTGTTTTTAGTCTAGATTTAAACTGACAGAGTGTGTCTGCTTCCCGAACAATGCTAGGAAGACTGTTCCAGAGTTTAGGTGCTAAATAGGAAAAGGATCGACCGCCTGCAGTTGATTTTGATATTCTAGGTATTATCAACTAGCCAGAATTTTGAGACCGCAATAGACATGGAGTATAATGTGTTAAGAGCTCGCTCAAGTACTGGGGAGCTAAACCATTTAGTGCTTTGTAAGTAATTAGCAAGATTTTAAAATGTATACAATGTTTAATAGGGAGCCAATGCAGTGTTGCCAGAATCAGGCTAATATGGTCATACTTCCTGGTTCTAGTAAGAACTCTAGCTGCTGCGTTTTGGACCCGCTGCAGTTTATTTATTAAGCGAGCAGGGCAACCACCCAGTAGAGCATTACAATAATCTAGCCTTGAGGTCATAACTGTTCAGCATTTTGCATTGAAAGCATGTGCCGTAATTTAGATATATTTTTAAGATGGTAAAATGCAGTTTTACAGATGCTAGAAACGTGGCTTTCAAATGAGAGATTGGTATCAAAGAGCACACCCAGGTTCCTAACTGACGACGAGGACTTGACAGAGCAGCCATCGAGTGTTAGACAGTATTCTAGGTTACTACTTGTGGAGTTTTTTTGTCCAATGATTAAAAATTCAGTTTTTTCTGAATTAAGTTGCAGGAAATTACTAGTCATCCAATTTTTTATATCAGCTATGCATTCTGTTAATCTTGTGAATTGGTAAGTTTCGTCAGGGCGTGAAGAAATATAGAGCTGAGTATCGTCAGCATAACAATGAAAATTAACGCCATGCTTCCTAATAATATCTCCCAGTGGTAGCATGTACAGGGTGAAAAGCAACGGTCCTAGCACTGAGCCCTGCGGTACTCCATACTGAACTTGTGTTCGGTGTGACATCTCTTCATTTACTGCTACAAACTGATAACGGTCAGATAAGTATGATTTAAACCATGCCAATGAAATTCCACTAATGCCAACATAATTTTCGAGTCTATTCAAAAGAATGTTGTGGTCGATAGTATTGAATGCAGCGCTAAGATCGAGTAACACTAACAGAGAGATACAACCACGATTGGATGATAAGAGTAAATCATTTGTAACTCTAATGAGAGCAGTCTCAGTACTATGATACGGTCTAAATCCTGACTGGAAATCCTCACAGATACCATTTCTTTCTAAAAAGGAGCATAATTGTGAGGACACTGCCTTTTCTAGTATTTTTGACAGAAAGGGTAGATTTGAGATTGGCCTGTAATTGACTAATTTTGTAGGATCAAGTTGCGGTTTTTTAATAAGTGGTTTAATAATAGCCAACTTAACAGTTTTCGGTACATATCCTAATGTCAAGGATGAATTAATGATATTAAGGAGAGGATCTATGACCTCTGGAAGCATCTCTTTTAGTAGTTTAGTCGGTATAGGGGCGAGCATACATGTTGTTGATTTTGATGATTTAACGAGTTTAGCCAATTCTTCTCCTATAGCAGTGAATGAATGTAATTTTTCCTCAGTGACACTACAATGCACTGTCTGATGTGATACTGTAGTAGACGGCTGCATGGTTATAATTTTTTTCCTAATATTATCAATCTTACAAGTAAAGAAGTTCATAAAGTCATTACTGCTGTGCTGTTTACAAACATCAGAAGGTGAAGCTTTATCTTTGGTTAATTTAGCCACTGTATCGAATAAATACCTAGGGTTGTGTTTTTAATTTCTTCTAAGAGTCGAGAAATAAGCAGATCTAGCAGTTTTTTGTATGCAATCATGCTCTCTTTCCACGAAATGCGAAAAACCTCCAGTTTTGTTTTCTTCCAGCTGCGCTCCATTTTTCTGGCTGCTGTTTTAAGGGCCCGGGTGTGCTCGTTGTACCACGGCGTTGGACTATTTTCTTTAATCTTCTTTAAGCGCCGGGGAGCAACTGTGTCTAAAGTGCTGGAAAAGAGAGAGTCAATAGTTTCTGTTGCAACATCAAGTTCCTCTAGGCTATCTGGGATGCTGAGGAGATGAAACTGATGAGGAAGATTATTTACAAAGAAATCTTTAGTCGCAGCAGTGATAGTCCTGCCATATTTGAAGCGAGGGGACGGCTTTGCAGCCTTTGCTAAATTAAGTGTACATGATACTAGGTAATGATCTGAGATGTCATCGCTCTGCTGCAGAATTTCAATGGTATCAACATTTATTCCATGTGACAGTATTAGGTCTAACGTATGATTACGGCGATGAGTGGATCCTGACACGTGTTGCCTTACTCCAATAGAGTTTAGAATGTCTCTAAATACCAATCCCAATGCGTCTTTTTCATTGTCTACATGGATATTAAAATCACCAACAATTAGGACTTTATCTGCAGCCAGTACTAACTCTGATAGAAAATCAGCAAATTCTCTGGTAAAGTCTGTATGGTGCCCTGGTGGCCTGTATACAGTAGCCAGCACAGATGTCAAACGGGATTTATCAATTTCACTACATAACGTTACATAAAGCACCAAAACTACAAAGGAACTATATTTGAAACTAGACTTCTGAGTAATACCGAAGATATTATTATAAATTACAGCAACACCTCCCCCTTTACCTTTCAGACGCGGCTCGTGTTTATAACAATAATCTTGGGGGGTGGACTCATTTAAAGTAATGTAATTGTCAGGTTTTAGCCAGGTTTCTGTCAAACACAGCACATCTAGGTTATGATCTGTAATCATATCATTAACAATAAGCGCTTTTGAGGAAAGGGATCGAATATTCAGCAGCCCGAGCTTTATCACTTGATCATCTGTATTATATCTGTTGTTTATTTGTTGGACATCAATTACATTTTTACCGTTGAATGGTTTTGATGGTTTTTTGTATTTACTAATTCGTGGAACAGACAGTCTCTATGTGATAATATCTAGGTGAAAGTCTATGTGCTGGGATTTATCTGACTTGTGTGACGTGAGACAGCTAGCAGGCGGTCGGGTAAGCCAGTCCGTCTGCTTCCTGACCTGGGCCCCAGTTAGTCAATGTTTAGCTCTAAGACTATGTGCCAAATTACTAGAGAGAAGAGCGAGGAAGGATGAATACCATCTTTTTTCAACAGGTCAGGTCTGCCCCAAAAGGTTTTCCAATTGTCTATGAACCCTATGTTATTTTGCGGACACCACTTAGACAACCAGCCATTGAGTGATGATAGTCTGCTAAGTATCTCATCACTCCTTTTAACGGGGAGGGGACCAGAGCAAAAAACGTCATCTGCCATCGTACTTGCGAGTTTACACACCTCTTTAATGTTAATTTTGGTGATCTCCGACTGGCGAAGTCGAACATCATTTGTGCCGACGTGAATAATAATCTTAGAGAATTTACGATTAGCATTAGCCAGCACTTTTAAATTTGCTTTGATGTCAGGCGCTCTGGCTCCCGGTAAACATGTGACTATGGTGGCTGGTGTCTCTATTTTCACGTTCCGTGTAATAGAATCGCCAATAACTAGGGCACTTTCAACAGGATTCTCAGTGGGTGCATCACTGAGTGGGGAGAACCTGTTTGATGTTCTAATCGGAACGGAAGAGTGTTTTTTTTGATCCGGGACTATGCTGTCTCACCGTCACCCAGTTGCCCTGCTGCACGGGCTCTACAGCCGGAACCGAACAATGTACAGAGTTCACTAAGCTATTCGCATCCAAAGCAGTGTCTAAAGCTGTTACATTCTCACTACTCTCAAATAAAGTCTGGATGCGTGTCTCTAATTCTGAAATCTTTTCCGTCAGCCTGACTATCTCCTTACATTTATCACATGTGAAGCCCTGTTCGCCAACGGAGAAAGATATACTAAACATGAAACATGCAGTGCAAGTGACAATGACAGGAAAAGACATGGCTTACCGTATTTGTTGATTAATCCAACTTACCACAGTTGTTTAATGAACTCAGAAAACAAGAGACCCGAGTGCAGAGATGGCAAGCTAACAGGCTAGCGAAATGCTAACGCGTGATGGTGATTTAGATTAAAAGCTAGCGGTGTCAGATTTAATGTGGTAGGCAATATTAGACAATATATGGTGATGGGTAAATTATATTTAGCAGTTTAAACAACAGGGAATGATATCAAATAAAGATTCAAAAGCAAGCAGAGCACATGCGCGAGCACAGCAGTCAGAAGGACAAACAGGAGGAAGCTCCTGTTAGATACGGAACAAGTACTGCGTCGTTCGTCTTATTAATATAAATAAGACAAGACGCTACGGAGAAAAGTCCTTTTTCTCCAATTCTGAACCCTTTATACAATCACGCAGTCAAACGGCACGTCGATTGGTTCGTAAAGTTAAAGAAAACGAACCAATGACGGCGCGGTACGCGGGAGCCAATGGTGAGTGAGCCCGCCGAAAGGGGCGGAGACTCGGGTTATAAAAGCGGCCGTTTCACCATGGCAAATCGATTGGTTTCGACTGAAGCGTCTTCGCGCGCAGCACGGCAAATTACGCAGTACTCGTTCCGTATCTAAGGGAACCGAGGTTACTTTAGTAACCGAGTACGTTCCCTTGCGATACTACACGAGTACTGCGTCGTTCGTCTTATTAATATAAATAAGACAAGACGCTACGGGGATAATACGATCACGCCGTGCTAGGCAAGATGACGACTAAAAGTGAGAAGCGCTTGACAAAGGGCTCCAAGACACTCAAATTTAAGTCATCCACCAAAACCCCATTACTAGGGCCTCCAGGGCGTGGTTTATGTATATATGGGACAAACAGTAGTTACTTGAGAGCGGTGAGTTGATCTGGTTGCTGCAGAGCGGGCGATCAGCGCTGCACGTGAGCGGCGGTCTGAGCGGCAAGCTGAAGAGCAGAGTGCTGCGGCTGCGCGGGCGGCAAGCAGGGAGGCGGACCGAGCAACTGCACAAAGGCGAGAAGATCAGAGGCGAATCCAGCTGCTTGCAGGTGAAGGCGGTTTTAATCCGAGTTTCAACAAAGAAACGTAACCTGCATCGCTGAAAGAGATTTAATCGATTTGCCATGGTGAAACGGCCGCTTTTATAGCCCGAGTCTCCGCCCCTTTCGGCAGGCTCGCTCACCATTGGCTCGCGCGTACCGCGCCGTCATTGGTTCGTTTTCTTTAACTTTACGAACCAATCGTCAAACCAAGTTTTTGGATAAAGGCTTCAAAATCGGAGAAAAAGGACTTTTCCCTGTAGCATCTTGTCTTATTTATATTAATAAGACGAACAACGCAGTACTCCTGTACTCCTTATTGAAACGGGCCCCAGGAGTTTGAATCGCCGACATGTCCAGATATTTAGCATGCCAAATATCTCACGGGCGTCTGCGACTCATCGGCGATTCTCTCAGGTCGCGTCTTTGATCATTCAGACTGCGTGATTGTCACTCAAGTGCGCGAGCACCGATTTGCCTATGATTTCGCAAAACCTGTCGGCGAGTCAAAATCGAGGTTAAAATCGGGCAGTGTGAACTCGGCATAATCCTAACCCCTCCCCCACACCTACTCCTAACCCTACCAATAGGGGGGTAATAATCTGGCAGGGGGTCAGAATTCGGCACAACACCTGCTTCATGGTATAGGCCCCAGATTCCTATCAGATACACAAATAGGTTTAGGACTGGGTGTAGCCTTTACGTGGCTTTAGTGCAGAAGAAGGCACTGTTTGTATTCCTTATTTATATGATAATACGTATGTTACATAATTTATTGCATCTGTACAATTTGTCATTTTATTACATTTCATTATAATAAAAAGTCTAAACTCCAAAGTTTAGATTTCATCGTGTGATGATGGTGATGGCTATATTTCATTAGAAAAACTCTCCTCCCTCACGGGGCGTGTTTACGTCATCATCATGGCGTCAGTGCCGCGCAGAAGTGAGCGGGAGCGAGCGAGGGCGGAGCGCAGAGCAGTGAGGCGAGTGTCCAGTGTTATATTTCTGGCTTCTGTGGTCACTCACGCTTACTGATTCAATGAACAGTATAATGGCTGCATCGTCGAACAGAATCATGCTGGGCCCCCTCGTAGCTGCTATCGACCAAGGCACGAGTTCCACACGTTTTCTGGTAAGTCGCATCTTGAGGACATGTCATCTGGTTGTGGTAGAGCTTACTGAAGTGGCTCTCATACAGACAGAGATTGGAGAGTCCTCCGTGCCCTTGCCAACATGTGCTGCCGGCGGATGAAGATGCCGAAGCCGGTTCAGCAGGAGTTCTGAAACAGCGGTCATGCACGTTACCCAAATGGATTGCGTTAAGTTTCTGGTTCTGCTTAGTTTTCCGTAAGATGACAATTGAACATTAGCTGAATCTTCCTAGTTAGCTTTCTGTTTACTCGGTGCTTGTGTCTGAAAATAATTATTATTTATTTTGACACTAGGCGAGTGAACCCGTTCAGCCCAAATGCTGTTCATTTCTGGCTCTCTGTGAGATTTAACCTGCTAATAATACGTTTTACCCAGTTACACAATGTTTGGATTTGAGCAGCATTACAAAGTTCAAATGTTTGGCTTAACTAAGTTTCAATTGCCACTCTAATATGACAGCTGTAATTACGATGTTTTCTGAACATGACAACTTTTTAAATGACATAAGTCAATCACACGTTGGATAGTTTCTCCATACAGTGTATAAGATATTGTCCAGTTAGGATTGGTGTGTTGTGGGGTCCAGGTAGCCGCAGGTGAGTGCTAGGGCCCCCTGTGGAATTTTTTTTTGAGAAAAACAGTCTAAATTAATTAGTCAAAATCTATAATAATGAAAAAAATGAAATAAGCAGACAAATAAATAAAGTAGATTAAAATAAGTAATTGAGTGAATTACTATAGTACTATGAGTAGAAAAAATATAAGGCTAATTCAGGAAAATAGGGACATTTTTCCCAGTCATCTGAATGGCAAAAAGTGCCTCAATTCACATGAATTCACCCTAATAATGTAACTTAATAACTAAATATTATCGAAATTATATTTTGACTTTTAGTATGCTTTTTTTTCACCGTACAAATTTGATGTTTATACAAGAAACCTTTTAAATTTTAGAATGGGGGTCTGAATTTTAATTTTAGAATTTTAATCTGTTTTGTGATCTGTTAGAAATGTCACTGTTCCCTACTGTGGGCCTAATATGTTACGTACATTAGACCTGACAAGGTCATGACACTAATAGTGGACAAAGCAATTTTATGTCTTTTCTTTATGCCTTGTGCTTTCATTTTGTCCATTAGGAAGACAAAGAAGAATGTAAGAATGTGTGTTCGTGTTAAAATAGGGTGTGCTTGTAAATCCACAGCCTAACAAACATTTGTCATATTGTTAAAATGTTGCAGCGGGAATTGTTACTCAACTGAAAAGCTCAGAATGAAATAAAACTCTGTGGTTAATGCCTTTGTAATGACTGGAAATTCCAGTTTTCAACATCACTGACAAATGACTGCAATACCACACTGAAATGTAGCAGGTACAAGTCAGATTAGTTCAGGGAAATGCTATTCTGGTATTCTTTTTCCAAAACATTGAGTTTTATACCTGTGATTTCTGTCTTTCTCTAAGTTGAACAGAGACAGTTTGGAAGAAGAATCTTAATTGGTCAGACCATCTGCAGTAAATATGCAAACATAACTGACTCTTATGTCATCAAGATAAAAAGTAGAGTGATTCAGGGCAAATTTGGAAAAAAACAAAAAAACAAAACAGGAATGTTAGTAAGAAGTGAATTTTCTACGTTAAAATAGGTTAAACTTTGGGTGCCATTTTGGACCATTTCATCTGATATTTCTGAATGGAGCAAGATGGTTCATGATAAGTGGCTTTAATTCATGTTTTCTTTCTTTTTTTTTTTTTTATGGAATGTAGCTGAAACGCGACAGACTTGCCTTCTTTCTTCTTTTAATTGTAGGTTTTCAATGCAAAAACAGCAGAGCTTCTCAGCCACCATCAGGTTGAGATTAAACAGAGCTTTCCTAAAGAGGGGTGAGTGTTGTGTCCTTTCTGTCATTTAGATGACACATGCTGGTTCAATGGGTCTGTGCATTATGCAATATAGTAAGAGTAAAACTTGTGATTCAAATCACAAGTTCACTATTGGTTCATACTGTTATTCTAGATGAGCTGATTAGGATTTCTTCCATTCACTTGGATGGCAATGATGTCATGTGTCAACTGTGTGCAGTGTGCTGTATTTAAGATTCGTGCAAGTTTCATGTGGCAGGTCTGACTGAGAACATTAAAAATGATTTATTGTCTGTTGTCAGCTGGGTGGAGGAGGATCCAAAAGAGATTCTTCAGTCTGTGTATGAGTGTATGGACAGGACCTGTGAGAAACTGACCCAGCTTAACATTGATATCTCAAACATAAAAGGTACCTAGGCAACTTGCTATTTCTCTGCACCTACTATTACACTGTGCTATTCTGGTTGTTTATTTTAATTTCTTCACTTATTTTAATCTTTGTAGCCATTGGGGTGACAAATCAAAGGGAAACCACCCTTGTTTGGGACAAGGAAACAGGGGAACCACTTTACAATGCTATAGGTAAGTAACATTGCCTCACTTTTATATATAAATAGCACATTTATCAGAGATTGTAACCATTGTTCTACAGTTCAGAATCTATAAAAACAAAAAACAAATAATTGATTATTTATTTGGATGTTTAGTTTGGCTTGATCTGCGGACCCAGTCCACAGTAGAAAGACTCATCAACAAAACTCCTGGCAGGAACAAAAACCACCTCAAGGTGAGTGCCAGTGTTTCCTTGTAAACAAGACTGAAATGATCTTGAACAGCTACATCCACAATCCATTATTATATAAAATAATTTTCAAAATATCTGTCAGGAAGTATTTGTTTTTTAAATGCCCATGAAATCAAGATGGAAGTTTTGTGGCTTTTTTTTTTTTTGCCATTCTCCACTTCAGATTCTTGTCAGATTTGTCAGACTTGTCAGACTTGTCAGACTCTCTAGAATCTGAAGCGTCCCCAACGCTAAAGCTGCTTCAATGCATTTGAAATCGATCACTTTTCAAAACCGTTTTCTATATGGTGAGTGATGTATTTTAAAGCGCTATGATCAACCATTGCAAACGGTTAGACAGCCTCTGCATTATAAACGGGGCCACTGACAACTGGCAAGTAGGAGAAATAACACCCGTGCCATGCACCAACATCAATTTCAAGCTTTTCACCACACATCATAACCATTAATTCAATGATCTTTCTTTATTTTTTAGTTAGTAACAGTTTCATGTTAAATATAAAGGGGGAATCTATACATTTTATCTGACTTAATTTTTAATACAACTGTGGTTGTCAAAAGTTGTCACGCTTTTGGCTATTTAAAAAAAGGGACTAGCACTTCAATATGCCCCATGCTGATTTTTTGGTTTCAAATGGAATTGTCAAAGCTTTGAGGAAAAACTGCTCAAGCCACTTCACTGGACTTTTAAAAGATAGTTCACCCAAAAATGAAAATTAGCCCATGATTTACTCACCCTCAAGTCATCCTAGGTGTATATGACATTCTTCTTTCAGACGAACACAATCAGAGTTGTATTAAAAAAATATCCAGGCTTTTCCAAGCTTTATAATGGCAGTGAATGGCGGACCTGATTTTGAAGCCCAAAAAAGCGCATCTATCCATCATAAAAGTAATCCATACGGCTCCAGGCGGTTAATAAAGGCCTTCTGAAGCAAAGCGATGGGTTTATGTAAGAAAAATATCCATATTTAAAACTTTATACACTAAAATAACTAGCTTCCGGCAGACGGCCTACTCAAGTCGACTTTCGCCACAGGAGTGACACGATGTATGACCTCGGATGTAGGAGTAGCTGGGTAACAAACTCAAGCTCCTCCGACATTTCTCTTTAAAAATTCTCGTTTTAGACTTCTAAATCATGACCGGTGTTTTGTTTTGCTCTATCCTCTACGCTTCAATATGTTGTGCGTCAGGTCAAGGGTTACTCTTTCATCGTACGGCCTTCTGTCGGAACCTAGTTATTTTAGTTTATAAAGTTTTAAATATGGATATTTTTCTTATTTAAACACATAACTTCACTTCAGGAGGCCTTTATTAACACCCTGGAGTCTTCACCCACCCTGGATGGATGCATTTTTTAGACTTCAAAATCAGGTCCGCCATTCACTACCATTATAAAGCTTGGAAGAGCCGCGATATTTTTTAATATATCTCCGATTGTGTTGTCTGAAAGAAGAAAGTCATATACACCTAGGATGGCTTGAGGGTGAGTAAATCATGGGGTAATTTTCATTTTTGGGTGAACTAACCCTTTAAGTCCACTCATAATTGTGCTCAAGTTATATGTCATATCTTATTCAAAGTTGGCAAAATTGAATAATACTTGTTACTTCTCCTCTTGCCTCATAAAGCACAAGACTGGCCTCCCCATCAGCACATATTTCAGCGCAGTGAAGTTACGCTGGTTGATGGATAATGTGGAAAAGGTCCATGAAGCTGTGCTCTCCCACAGGGCAATGTTTGGAACGGTTGACTCCTGGCTTATCTGGGTAAGAGCAGTGGCAGTGAAGTATCTCTTCTGTGATCTATAGTGATTTTGTGTATATGAGTTTAGGGTTAAAGGGTAAAAGAAGAAATCAGCGCATGGCTTTGTGGCAGTCCAATGTCGTCAGGCTTCTAAATAATAATGATCATGCTTTGCTGATACTGCAAAATAAACTCAAGCACTTAGTCATGGATTAATTCCACTTGCTCTAATCAGTATGAAATGATCATAATGTAAATATTTAAAATAATAGGTGATAACCCCTTACTTTCAGTGCTTGACAGGGGGGAAGAAGGGAGGTGTTCACTGCACAGATGTGACCAATGCCAGCCGGACCATGCTCTTCAATATTCACACAATGGACTGGGATCCAGAGCTCTGCACGTAATTATACATTTGCATACATACATTCAGGTTTTTTTTTTTTTTTAATAAATCTTTCTGGAGTAAAGCTAACTTGCATATGCAGTTGACAAAAAGAATGTAACTTAGAGGGATAATCCACAAAAAAATAAAATTCTCTTGTCATTTACCCTCATGCCATCACAGATGTATATAATTTTCTTTCTTCAGATGAACACAAGACTTTTATAAGTGTCCAAATAATACAAGTGTATGGGACCCCCAAAGTTGACACAACATAAAAATGACGGTAATCCATACAACCCCAGTAGAGAAATAATTGTCTTCTAAAGCAAAATGATAGTGTGTGTGTGTGTGTAAGGAAAATACTAATTATTATTTTATTTTTTTTTTACTATAAGCCATCTGGCCAACTGTCATACATGGGTTCGTGAGTTAACACTTGACATAAACATCAGCACATTGTAAAGTATGATTTAAGTGCAGTGAAACTCACTCGAGAAGTGATGTCCTCTGTGGTTCTTGCGTGAGCTTCAGAACACATTAACATCACGCTTCACAGCGTGCTGACATAACGCTTTACAGCACTCTCATGAACCCGCATATGACAGTTTGTCGGAAGCTAGGTTTATAGTTAAAAGATGTCTACCCTTTTAAATCAAGACAAGACCAAGTTCTATATACAAGGTGTCGGATACTCATGGGCAATTATTGAAGGGTGAAGAAGCACCAAAATGTCTACAGTAGGACCAGCTTGTCTATTATAAAACATACTTTTGACTGCCCAATTTTTAATGTTATGAGACAGTGCTTTTTATCAAGACAAACTTATAAGGACTTATTTATGGATCCAGAAAAACTTTTACAATTTTTAGCACAAATACATTTAAGAATCTTTTATAGAATTGTACTCATTTTGTACATGTACTTATTTTTGTTTGTTTGTTTGTCTAAGTTGAATTTTATCAAATGTTTTTCATTATATTGTATTTATGATATTATGTTGTTAAATGTTTCAGATGTATCTGCCATGTAATAGCCAGTGATGCTGATATAAAAATAAACTCAAATACTACTAGGTTTAAAGTTAAAAAAAAAAGTTCAGGGAAGACATGAGGGTAAGTAAATGATGAGAGAATTTAAATTTTTGGGTGGAGTATCCCTTTAAGGCTGGAATACACTACACGACTTTTAAAATCTGAACACATGTCGACTTGTAAATGGTTAGGAAAAACTGGCTATCATCTAGTAAGCAACTGAGTATCACTACGTTTTGTGCAAAATCTGTAAAAACAAACATCTGCGGGCTGGCTCTGTCTTTTGGCAACTAGCATTGACGCGGCCAGACTGCAAATCATGCAACAGTCTGGGCAAAACAGTGTAGTGTATTCAAGCCTTCACTGATTCCAGCCTTTAAGATATTTTATAACATATATTTCTTAAATAGATATTTTGATATACCAATGGAAATTCTGCCAAAAGTGAGAAGTTCTTCAGAGATTTATGGTTTGATGGTAAGTGTTTGACTCCTAACAGAGAATTGATTTATGTACTTATGTTGTTACGATGATAAATTGTCGCACTGCTTTAAAATGTGTCCTACTCAGGGTGCAATATAAATATTTCTTTGCATGCTGTGCAAGAAAGAAATGATCTTTGCTCCAGAGCAGTGCTTGTCAAACAGTAACTGTCTTCCCTTTGTACTTTAACTCTACATACACAAAATCAAATTGGCCAAAACATACTTTCCATCCAAATTTGAACTTTGCTGTGGAGCAGTCATTTTACCCTTTGGATATTTTAGTATGTCCCTCTTTGTCATGATTATATTTTGTGTCTGTGATCTCTTTGGGCTGACTGATAGAAAATCAGCTCTAATCTGGTGAGTATTCTCTAGCTGTCCACACACTGTCATATCTGAGACAGGATTGCTGTGTCATGTTGTCATCACAGAAGTTGGTGCATTTCCAATATGGCTGAAAGATATTTTTCCTATTTTGGTTCTAAATGCATTTAAATTTTTCTAAGTTGGGGTCTTATTGGAAATGTACTGAATGTTGACTTCTCATTGTTTTTCCACTGTGTTTTGGCTTGATGTCAGGTGCACTGCCTATCCTTTCCAACAGCTCTTGAAGTTTTTATCCAATTTAGGAACTTTTTAATTGAGTGTTTTGGTTGTGGGCCACTTCTTTGTTGCCTTCTTTTTTTCTTCTTGAGGATGCACAGTCTTGAGTTGCAGTAATGAAAATAAAGTTGCTCAATTGCTCAGTTTTCAACATATACTTATTGAGTCACTGTCACTTTGTGTGGTTTTACCAGTTTGTAGGGTATGTCTAGAGAAGATACTTTACAACACACAGCAGCAGATGATTTTGACATGCCAAAGATGCTCATATTCACTAGAATTGCTCATTCACATATATCATTTTTAATCTGACTCAATTGTTTGAGTTTTGGCATTAAGCAGGGGGCAGTGTAATGCATGTTAATTATTAAATTAATTTGTATGTTATTAAATTCTTCCCCTAATGTTTTAGTTTTTAATATTCTATTTTGTTTTTACAGAAATCTGGCCCTTTAACTGGTGTCCCCATATCAGGGGTAAGATTATTAGAACAATTTCTGTTTCTTTCTTTGTCTTGTTTAGCCAATGTCTCTTAACTTTTGATTGTGTGCATTGTATACATTGTCATGATAATTATTTTTTCATGTTGGATAATTAGGTTGATCATAATACATATAAAATATGATGTCTTTAGATCCTCAAGGGTAACACAGAAATTCATAATCCACACTTTCTGTAGTCCTTTAAAGTAACTTTACATCTGTTTACAGTGTCTTGGTGACCAGTCTGCTGCCCTGGTTGGACAGATGTGTTTCAAAGATGGACAAGCCAAAAATACGTATGATTTAGTTTTGTTAATCTGTCTTTTATGTTTCATATACAGCAGTATCACTGAGCAGATTCTGTTGCTCTTCACACAGTCTAATGTGTCAAAATGCAAAAATGTTTAATAATACTGAATAAAGATGTTATTTGTGATTTTTATATATTTGCTCACAATATGTAAGTTTTTATGTTTTTTTTGTTTTTTAATTTACAGTTATGGGACTGGTTGTTTCCTTCTTAAGAATGTAGGAACAAAGGTATTCAATTTACATATAGCTTTTAAACGCATTGTTTTTTTTTGTTGTTTTTTTTTAATCTGCCTATGTTTTTTTGTTTTGTTTTTTTGTGAAGCCTGTAATGTCGGACCATGGACTTCTGACAACGGTTGCGTATAAACTAGGGCGTGACAAGCCAGCCTACTATGCACTAGAGGTAATGTTGTTAAATGTTGGCATTGTTTTCACATAATATAATTGTCATTACATATTATGTTCCTGGCAGATTTTTCTTGCCAAAGCAATATTCATGTATTGTTGAGGGATGCACAGATACCATTTTTCATAACTGATACAATACACAATATATTTTGAATATCGGCTGATACTGATCCAATTACACTGCTTTTTGTTTTTTTGTTTTTTTTTCATTGTAGAATTTCTATATCTCTGTGTGTGGAACTGATAATCGTAATAAACTTTTAGTGGGTAGAAAAACAAGTGAACGTTAAGTGTAGTGCTAAAAATCTGGTAAAATGTTAATAAAAAACATTACAAATTACAATTTGTATTTATAGAATACATTCATGAAAAACAATTTGTATAAATGAGATTATATTAAAATTAATAAAATTCAAAACTTTTTGAAATTTGAACATGCTATACTATCAGGTCCGGCTCCAGCAAATAGCGGCACAAATCGCTTATGCGCGTCCTGGATGCAGAATGGTGCCCTGGAGTAACACGGATTCACAGCGAGCAGCGCTCCACATTAAAAAAGTTTAGGGCACAAACAGAAGAAATATTGCACATACAGCTCCTAGTGAATTATACCTATCCAACAGTTTGAGCCTTTTTTTCTTCAATTTTAAATTCCATATAGTCCCCTGAACGCTCTACTCCAGTGTTGTGATCTAACAGACACCCAGTAGCGAGTACATCATCATTTAGAAACAGCAATAAACTCCAGCAAGATAAAGTCCTTTTATGCAAATCCACAGACATTTATTGCAGCATTGGAGCTAATACCGATATGATCTGCTTCATCCCCATACTGGCGTGATGAATCCGATCTTCAACCAAAAAGAATTGGATGAAATATTTGAATGCTCCTGATCCACAATCTGATTTCTGACTGAATTAGGGCTGCACAATATTGTAAAAAACTGACATTGCAATATTTTTGATGTATTACGATATAAAAAAACAATTTCACCAGATATTTTTACTATATGTAAAGAATTAATGATTCTAGGATGATTGGAGCAATTTTGTAGCGTAGTTTTGTAAATATAATGAATTAATACAATTTATCTTTGTTAAAGCTACAAAAGTGATTTTCTCTTTTGTTGTTTGATTAACATTGGTGACACAAAAAACGGTGGGTACATTAGGCTGCTGTCACAAGATGAATGCACTGATCCAATATAATGATATGTATCCATTTTCTTTCTCAATTGTTTAGAACACATAACCGACTGTGGTTACGAGGATTCTCTGAGACTGGCATTTTGACTTAATTTTGCGTGTACATGTCCGTTCAAGCTCAAAAAGAAGAGAAAGAGACCTGAATTCAATGTTCACGTGCTGTCTTGAGTGTGCACAGAAAACAGTGCATGAGTTCCAGTCTTCTTGCGCTTAATGTTTAAACTGACAGGACTTAAAAACACATGCAAATGATAAACTTTCACTCTATGATGATTAAACTGATCAACCACGATCCCTATACTTGACATCTTGCAGCCCTAGCCTGATTCATAATCACACTGTGTTTGTTCATGGTCCAGAGGAGAACTGGCCCCCCGACTGAGCCTGGTTTCTGTGTATTATAAAGTATTATAAAGAGCTATGTAAATAAAGGTGACTTGACTGATACTGAATATTGGATCAGTGCGTCCAATACCGATTTACATGACAATTGTTAGAACTGGTAACTTCATTCCACCTCTAAAAACATAAATTCGATTAATTTTTCACAATTACTTTGTGTTTTAAAGTGATATAGCCAATCCTTTAACCTTATTCATCTGCAATGCTCTTTTCTAGGGTTCTGTTGCCATTGCAGGAGCAGTTGTGCGTTGGCTAAAGGATAACCTTGGAATTATCCAGACCTCTACAGAACTTGGTGAGTTTTTATGAAAAACAAATATATGTATACCCAATACAAAAGCATTTAACCAAGTTTTGGAATATATTTCAGTATAAACACTTCACTTTCCACCTCAGAAAAATTAGCTGCTGATGTTGGCACATCATATGGCTGTTATTTTGTCCCTGCGTTCTCTGGATTATATGCGCCATACTGGGAACCAAGTGCCAGAGGGTGAGTAACTGATCCATCCATTTAAAAGATCATTTCGGCTGATCTCTGTAAGTGACATGAAAACACTAAAGCCTGAGTTGAATGAGCATTGCATTAGAGTAAGGCACTTGATTTTTATAAAAAGACAAATCCTATTGTACGTTTTATCGCTTGTGATATTGTTTTTTCTTCTTTAAGTCCAGTTGCAGTGCTGTGTGTTATTAAATGTGAAATGTACAGCATTGAACCTCTGCCTCTTGCTTGCAACAGAATCATCTGTGGTCTAACACAGTTCACCAATAGGAGTCATTTGGCTTTTGCAGCACTCGAAGCTGTCTGCTTCCAGACGCGAGAGGTATCTTTCATCATTTGGCATTGGACTGCATGATTGTATGTCCTAATTAAAATAATTTCTGATCCAAAGCGTGGATCAGACTAATAGAATAATTTCAACTCAAATCTTCATTTGATGTTCATTTGAATTGTAAATAGACATGTAATAATAATAATCAGGATAATGACGTGTAATAAGCAGGATAATGTAGTCAGCCACAGACTTCATGTCACCCTGATCACCCTGTTGTCGTTTATTTTGCAGGGTCTGTTTTACTGTACATTATCCTTAAGACTGTAAAAATAAGTAAGGGATAGAGATGTGTTTCTAAATTTGAGTACTGATGTTGTGAAATAAATCTGTTGACTATAAAAAATGTTTTTGTGGGGTGTTAAAGGATGCAAAAATTTGTTTCAGATTCTGGATGCAATGAACCTGGACAGTGGTATTCATCTATCTCAGCTCCAGGTTGATGGAGGCATGACATCCAACCGGTTACTGATGCAGCTGCAGGCCGACATACTGTGTATTCCAGTTGGTAAGATGCACATTTTCATACAAAGGGTCTGAAAAAGTGCATCACTTTTTTTGAAAGGATGAAGCATTATTGAATTACCTGTGCGTCTATATATGAGAATGTCCATAAACACTTAGAAATGGGCAGATATGGGATGTAAATTGTATTTATTTACAGTAAAGCCGTCCATGCCTGAAACCACAGCTCTGGGTGCTGCCATGGCAGCAGGAGCAGCTGAGGGGGTCAGTGTGTGGAGCCTGAACCCAGAAGATCTCACAGAGGTCACTTCAGAAAAATTTGAACCTCAGATCAACCCGGAGGGTAAAGGAATCTAAAATCCAACACACTACAGCTCATAACTAATGCAAATTATATGTACAATATATAGTTTTTGCATAAAATGCATTGTTTATTTCATTTGTAACGTGGTTCAATGTAATACTGGCAAACTTTTTGGAACCTTCCAGGCCTTAACATTTGTGTTGTAAAATGTGTAATAACTAACCGTTGATTAGCACTCTAGTTGTAGATGAAACTAACTTTTTTTTTTTTTTTTTTCTTTTTTTTTTTTATACACACAGAGAGTGAACTGCGATATGCTCGCTGGAAGAAAGCTGTACAGAGGGCTATGAACTGGGAAACCACTGAGCCAGTCAACAATGGAAATGGTGTGTGTGGGTTTTTCTTTCTTTTTTGACTCAGTTGACAATTTGATCAATCAACTAATCAAAGAAACACTCTCTGCAAATGCAAATAATTCAGTAATTACATGTTGTTATATCTAAATGAGTAAAAAAAATGCATGGCAATTTTTTTGGAAATCTGGAAAATGATCTAATCTCTTTTGCTCAAATTGTTTCAATGTTTTTTTCAAAAGGAAAAACAAAACAAAAATACAACCAGGCCCAGAACAGTAGTCAAAGATTGATGTAGGGTTGTAGTAATCAATAACCAGAGGTATTGACACAGAATGTCCGAAGTCAGGGAGAATGGATGTTCAGAATTTTGCAAGATAACAAAGCTTGTTGTTTTTTTTTTTTTTGTTTTTTTTTAGAAGGGGTACAAAGTCTTCCTTCTGGAGATCTGCTTTTCTGCAAAGTTATTGATTACCTGGTTCTCTGCAGTAAAGCAAATCTCAAAGAGAAGCAGCTAGTTTTACAATATCAATAGTTACTTAATTGTCCCACTTGTTTTCTCTTTCTTTTCACTGTCTTGCGTGACATGGACCTGTGTTCTGGACAACCAACAGAGGAGACTAGTATCTTCAGTAGTGTTCCCTTGGGCTTTTACATTCTGGGTAGCATGTTTATGTTAATTGGAGCAAAGTACATTGCAGGTCAGTGTGAGAGCGAGCAAGTGAGTGTGTGGGAGTGAGATGGTGAAAGAGATAGATGCATGTTTTTGTGTGTCCTTCTGCTTAAAGTCCATCGGCCTGAGAGAGTGGTGAACATGAGAATACTCACATGGTAACATTTCAGGATAACCACCACACATTAGTTCTCTTTATATGATGCAAGTAGATGTCTTGTAGTATGAATGAATGAATGGCATAGACTAGCATTTCAATTCCTGTGGGTCTGTAAGAAGGAAATTATAGAACAGGTCGTGTGTGATGAGATATACTCATACTCATACTCATACTCATGGCAGCCGGAAAATAAACATTCCACAGTTCTCATTTTTTGATTAATTGGAGAGTGCTATGTTACTGATGGCTGTAAATATGTAGCTTGGTTTGGTGAATTTGGTGTTGGAAAAAGGTACCTGTTCTAGGAATCTCCCTGTCTGTCCCAAATGTGCTTTTACTGTCATTATCACTTCTATTCAGTGTTGGCTTTCACTTCTTCAGTCTCCGTTCATCCCTTCTCATCCAGTGCCACGCTATCTTCAACATTTCCAAGCATGCTGAAAAACGTAGACACTTTTGGCTCATTGGTTGAGCAACACCGTGTTTCTGCTGTTCTAACTCTCTCTCACTCTCTCTCTCTCACTCACACTCTCTCTCTCTCTCTCTCTCTCTCTCTCTCTCTCTCTCTCTCTCTCTCTCTCTCTCTCTCTCTCTCTCTCTCTCTCTCTCTCTCTCTCTCTCTCTCTCTCTCTCTCTCTCTCTCTCTCTCTCTCTCTCATATATACTAAAGCAGGGCAGAAGTAGAATTGAACCGTTCTGCATTTCAGAAGATAGGAGGCAAAGTCAGAAGAACAAAAGAGGGTCCATGGCTTACCCCTTCAAACTCAAGATGTGCTGTGACTTTGGCAAACTACACACCTGTCTAAAGACATTCCAACTGAAATGGAGGTTGTTAATGTTTCCTGCAGACAGTGCCTCCAAATTATACATGAAGACCTTTCTGGCCATGTAGCAGGAAGTTTTATTGACCATATTTGATATGACGACATCAACATTTCTCATGTCATGTGGCTGCACCTGCAGAGCATTACTGTAGTATCCCCACACTGTTCACTAGAAGGAACTTTGAGCCACTTCAACTTCAGTGTCAAAGTGTAGTGTTTCTAGTATTTTGGCTATTGGAATTTCCATTGTTAGTAAGCAAGCTGCTTATTAACAATGGAAATTCCAATAGCCAAAATACTCTGTTGTGCTAATCAATCTTTGACATTTTATTTTTTTTAATGGCACTAATCATCACATACATCTGTCTGTGCGTGGACATTGAAGTTTGAAGGAGCAAGATATAATATTAATTTACTTTATGAAACCTATTCAGGAGACCGTTTTAGTGCACTTTATAATGTATTATGCTGTTTTGTGTATAAATCGCAAGGGAACTGTACAATCTCATGTAAATAATGTGACGTCTTTCCTCTTACAATTTCATATGCATTTGTCTGTTGGAAAAGTTTGTCATTTTGTTGACAAATTCTGTGCATAGAAATCAAGTCAAGTTAACTAGTCCAAAAACACTGTGGCCCTGCTCGATAGAAGTTGCACTACTGCATAGTCTCAGCCTTTGACATATTTACTCTTATGAGAGAGACCATTAAAAAAGGATGTCACCTGAGCAGTGTTGAGTCAATATCGAAAGAATTACTGACAAGGTTTGTGTAATTTATATTTAAACAAATATACTGTTTTGGTATTAATTGTAGAGCATTGTTTTCTCTTATTTTTGTTCATGTCACTGAAATTGTGCATGTTAATTAGCACATCAGCTCAACGAAGCTATGAAGAAGGATGTTAACAGATTAAAATAACTTTATAGTAAGAATTTCCTTTCAGTTCCAGCCACTGATTCCTTTTTAAATATCTAATTTGAACTCAAAGGAAATAGTTTTCACTTGATTTTCTGTAATGCGTAATATCTGTAAAATGAAATCTCATAAGATCACAATGACAAATTTTGCAGGGGGAAAAAATGATGAATTGTATGTTTTTTTTTTTTTTTAATTTGCCAAACTTCTAATAATACAATTGCCAATTTAATAGTTTTGTTTGATGCATTAGTTTGCATTTTAAAGAACAAATCTTTTTTGTGAGATGCATTTTTATAATGTACTCTGAAAGGTACTTCCTTTTTTGCAATTGATTTGTATCCATGAATACTTGAAATGCACTGTAACAAAAAAGTAGCCAGTATTTAACTTCAATAATTTGTTTTCTTAAGTGTATGTGGCTTTGATTGTTGAACATTTGCAAAAAGTAACATCTGGGTTGCAGATGTAGTGCATGCAATATTTTTTCTTGGATTAAAATTTGTGACGTTTATTCATTAGCATGTACTGCATCATCTTGCTTTCAGTTCTTTCCACACAACTTCAAGTAAACTCAAATTTAAAATCTGCAAATGTATCTAGAAATTTATGTGAACGTGAACTTGCTCTCCTGTCATTTCAAAATACAGCGAAATTATGAAATTAATACATGTCCAAATTAAATTGTAAATTGCCTTTTTGGCTAAAAGGTTTAGAATAAGAAACTCATTTACCCCTGCGAAATCTATTAACCCATGTTCTTTTTTTCAGTCATGTAAATAATGAGGTTTGCCTTGGGTTTTCTATACGGTTGGTGAACTCCTGGGGATTTGTGATGTACAAATCTATAAGTGCACTAAATGACCCAAAATTGCTGAGTATTTCAGTCATGAAATGTTGATGGTGTTCCAATTTTCAAATCTCCTTTTTACATCTGGCCACTTCAAGTCACAATCAACTAGCTTCCTCAACTAGCATGTCATTCTTGGTGGTTTATGGTTTGGGCCTAGGAAACTAGAAATTAGAGCCTCCAAATTATACATGAAGACCTTTCTGGCTATGTAGCAGGAAGTTTTATTGACCATATTTGATATGACGACATCAACATTTCTCATGTCATGTGGCTGCACCTGCAGAGCATTACTGTAGTATCCCCACACTGTTCACTAGAAGGAACTTTGAGCCACTGCAACTTCAGCGTCAAAGTGTAGTGTGTCTAGTATTTTGGCTATTGGAATTTCCATTGTTAGTAAGCAGCTCTCAGTTGTGCTAATCAATCTGACATTTTTTTTTTTTTTTTTTTTAAATGGTACTAATCACAGGCATGTGTCTGTGCGTGGACATTGAAGTTTGAAAGAGCAAGATATAATATTAATTTAGTTACTTTATGAAACCTATTCAGGAGACCGTTTTAGTGCACTTTATAATGTATTATGCTGTTTTGTGTATAAACAGCAAGGGAACTGTACAATCTCATGTAAGTAATGTGACGTCTTTCCTCTTACAATTTCATATGCATTTGTCTGTTGGAAAAGTTTGTCATTTTGTTGACAAAAATCCTGTGCATGAAATGTTGATGGTGTTCCAATTTTCAAATCTCCTTTTTACATCTGGCCACTTCAAGTCACAATCAACTAGCTTCCTCAACTAGCATGTCATTCTTGGTGGTTTATGGTTTGGGCCTAGGAAACTAGAAATGAACTCACTTCTACAATCATTTGAAGAAGAAAAAAAAAAATAGATGACTAACTTTTAAGATCAGTCTAAGCTGTTTATGCAACCAGCCGCTGATTGTCAATGTGTCCTTCATGGATTTCAACATTCCTACAGGAAACCTGCAAAAATCCTGCAGAAAAATAATAATTTTAGGAAGTGATTAATTTATGAATTAATAAATATAATTATATACACTGAATTTGTTATACTGTTTTCTTATAGGCCTATAGCCTACTACAATACAATGAGGTGCAAATATCTGCCACTATTTGCACTAAGTATAAATAACAACTATTAACACTTGCAAATATAGCATCTAACTATTTACAGTAGTGCAAAGACAATAGCCCTGCTATTTTCACTTAGCTATAAATAACAATAAACACAGACAGATTTATTGAATAAACAATTTACGTGTTTATATATTGTAAAAAAAAAAAAAAAAAAAATACATTGTTCATTAAAGTAATATTTTAGTGCTCTTTTTGGTCCTTCCGCCCCTCCCCAGTATGAGCACGGCCACGGTCTAGCGTCAGTTGCGGAAGTCTGGAAACCCCATTTGCGCGTCTTCTGCTTACTGTTCTTCTGTCCGGTACGCTACTAAGGAATGACAGGACAGTTTTCTCTTAAAAAAAAACAACTACAGTCGTAGGCGGCACATACGTGTTGTAATCATGAGTGAATGCATGAACTTCACTGAGGGAGAGTTCTATCAGGGGCATTTTGACTCGCGTGCATATGTTAAGAATTTCTATTCCTGCCCTCGCGGTCACTCTGACGAGAAGGATTTCCTTACTTTCGTTTTAAGATGCCTTAGCCGAGTTTTCTCAACGGGTAAGCAACCCCAATCAGTCTAATAGCTAGGTCTAAATGTGTTGCTTTTCCTAAATAAGTTTGACACAAATTTTTGTTTTAAAGGAGAACATAGAGGTCAGAGGCTGATTGATGTGGGCAGCGGACCAACTATCCACAGCGTCTTAAGTGCGTGCGAACATTATGACGAGATTGTGCTGTCTGATTTCGCCGATAACAATCGTAAAGAAATTGAAAAATGGTTGAAAAATCAAGAAGGCTGTTTAGATTGGAAACCTATTTTGCAGCACGTCTGTGAACTGGAGGGGAAAAGGTATATTGTTTGGTTGTTTCTTCAAGGGCAGTTTTGGTTCTTTTGACTTTTAGAAAATAGGCTAAACCCACTCTCAAGTTTAATTGTCTAACAATGTCTAACACAAGAAAATTCTCTTTTCTTAACATTATTTTCATCACATTTCCCACAATATAGGCTAACTAATGTAGGCTAATTTTGAAACAATTTTGGAATAAATTTGAAGGCTAATTCCATTGGTAAAACTATGTAAAGTTGGAAAAAAGCTATTTATATTACAGAGCCTGGCCTATATACACTATATTGCCAAAAGTATTGGGACACTGCTCTAAATCATTGAATTCAGGTGTTCCAATCACTTCCATGGCCACAGGTATATAAAATCAAGCACCTAGGCATGCAGACTGCTTCTACAAACATTTGTGAAAGAATGGGTCGCTCTCAGGAGTTCAGTGAATTCAAGCGTGGTACCCTGATAGGTTGCCACCTATGCAATAAGTCCATTCATGAAATTTCCTCATTACTAAATATTCTACGGTGAACTGTTAGTGGTATTATAACAAAGTGGAAGCAATTGGGAACAACAGCAACTCAGCCACGAAGTGGTAGGCCACGTAAAATCACAAGAGCGGGGGTCAATAGCTACAGACCCCCAAACTTCGTGTGGCCTTCAGATTAGCTCAAGAACAGTGCACAGAGAGCTTCATGGAATGGGTTTCCATGGCCGAGCAGCTGCATCCAAGCCTTACATCACCAAGTGTAATGCAAAGCGTTGGATGCAGTGGTGTAAAGCACGCTGCCTCTAGAGCAGTGGAGACGTGTTCTCTGTAGTGACGAATCACACTTCTCTGTCTGGCAATCCGATGGATGGAGAACAGTACTTGCCTGACTGCATTGTGCCAAGTGTAAAGTTTGGTGGAGGGGGGATTATGGTGTGGGGTTGTTTTTCAGGGGTTGGGCTTGGCCCTTTAGTTCCAGTGAAAGGAACTCTTAATGCTTCAGCATACCAAGACATTTTGGACAATTTCATGCTCCCAACTTTGTGTGAACAGTTTGGGGATGGCCCTTTCCTGTTCCAGCATGACTGCGCACCAGTGCACAAAGCAAGGTCCATAAAGACATGGATGAGCGAGTTTGGTGTGAAGGAACTTGAGTGGCCTACACAGAGTCCTGACCTCAACCCGATAGAACACCTTTGGGATGAATTACCTCACTGACTTAACCGACCGTCTGCTAGCTGTCTCACATCACAGAAGTCAGATAAATCCCAACACATAGAGACTTTTTCACCTAGATATTATCACACAGAGACTGTCTGTTCCCCGAATTAGTAAATACAGACAACTCTCGAACCCATTTAAGGACAAAAAAAAAAAACAGATATAATACAGATGAACAAATGATAAAGCTCGGGTTTCTGAATATTCGATCCCTTCCCTCAAAAGCGCTTATTGTTAATGATATGATTACAGATCATAACCTAGATGTGCTGTGTTTGACAGCAACCTGGCTAAAACCTGACGATTACATTACTTTAAATGAGTCCACCCTCCAAGATTATTGTTATAAACATGAGCCGCGTCAGAAAGGAAAAGGGGGAGGTGTTGCTGTAATTTATAATAATCTTCAGTATTACTCAGAAGTCTAGTTTCAAATATAATTCTTTTGAAGTTTTGGTGCTTTACGTAACGTAATGTAGTGTAAATAATAAATCCCGTTTGACATTTGTGCTGGCTACTGTATACAGGCCACCAGGGCACCATACAGACTTTACCAAAGAATTTTCAGATTTTCTATCAGAGTTAGTACTGGCTGCAGATAAAGTCCTAATTGTTGGGGATTTTAATATGCATGTAGACAATGAAAAAGACGCATTGGGATTGGCATTTAGAGACATTCTAAACTCTATTGGAGTTAGGCAACACGTGTCAGGACCCACTCATTGTCGTAATCATACTTTAGACCTAATATTGTCACATGGAATAAATGTTGATGCCGAAATTGAAATTCTGCAGCAGAGCGATTACATCTCAAATCATTATCTAGTATCGTGTTTACTTAATTTAGCAAAGGCTGCAAAGCCGTCCCGTCGTTTCAAATATGGCAGGACTATCACCACTACCACTAAAGATTGCTTTGTAAATAATCTTCCTCATCAGTTCCATCTCCTCAGCATCCCAGATAGCCTAGAGGAACTCGATGTTGCAAAATAAACTATTGACACTCTCTTTTCTAGCACTTTAGACACAGTTGCTCCTCTGCGCTTAAAGAAGATTAAAGAAAATAGTCCAACGCCGTTGGTACAACAGCAGCCAGAAAAATGGAGCGCAGCTGGAAGAAAACAAAACTGGAGGTTTTTCGCATTTCGTGGAAAGAGAGCATGATTGCATACAGAAAGGCCGTAAAAACTGCTAGATCTGCTTATTTTTCGACTCTCTTAGAAGAAAACAAACACAACCCTAGGTATTTATTTGATACAGTGGCTAAATTAACAAGAAATAAAGCTTCAACTTCTGACGTTTGCAAACAGCACAGCTGTAATGACTTTATGAACTTCTTTACGTGCAAGATTGATAATATTAGGAAGAAAATTATAACTATACAACCATCTACTACAGTATCGCATCAGACAGTGCATTGTAGTGTCACTGAGAAAAAATTAGATTAGATACTATCGACCACAACATTCTTTTGAATAGACTCGAAAATGATGTTGGCATTAATGGAATTGGATTGGCATGGTTTAAATCATACTTATCTGACCGCTATATGTAGCAGTAAATGAAGAGATGTCATATCGATCACAAGTTCAGTATGGAGTACCGCAAGGCTCAGTGCTTTTCTCCCTGTACATGCTACCCTTGGGAGATGTCATTAGGAAGCATGGCGTTAGTTTTCATTGTTATGCTGATGACACTCAGCTCTATATTTCTTCGCGCCCTGACGAAGCTTACCAATTCAGAATTGACGGAATGCATAGCTTGACGGAATTGATTGACGGAATGCATAGCTGATATAAAAAGATTGACGGAATGCATAGCTGATATAAAAAAATTGGATGACTAGTAATTTCCTACAACTTAAAAAACGGAATTTTTAATTATTGGACAAAAAACCTCTGCATGTAGTAACCTAGAATACTGTCTAACACTTGATTGCTGCTCTGTCAAGTCCTCGTCGTCAGTTAGGAAACTGGGTGTGCTATTTGATACCAATCTTTCTTTTGAAAGCCACGTTTCTAGCATCTGTAAAACTGCATTTTTCCATCTTAAAAATATATCTAAATTATGGCACATGCTTTCAATGCAAAATGCTGAACAGTTAGTTCATGCGTTCATGACCTCAAGGCTAGATTATTGTAATGCTCTACTGGGTGGTTGCCCTGCTCGCTTAATAAATAAACTGCAGCTGGTCCAAAACGCAGCAGCTAGAGTTCTTACTAGAACCAGGAAGTATGACCATATTAGCCCGGTTCTGTCAACACTGCACTGGCTCCCTATTAAACATCGTATAAATTTTAAAATCTTGCTTATTACTTACAAAGCACTAAATGGCTTAGCTCCCCAGGACTTGAACGAGCTCTTAATGCATTATACTCCATCACGTCTATTGTGGTCTCAAAATTCTGGCCAGTTGATAATACCTAGAATATCAAAATCAACTGCTGGCGGTCGATCCTTTTCCTATTTAGCACCTAAACTTTGGAACAGTCTTCCTAGCATTGTTCGGGAAGCAGACACACTATGTCAGTTTAAATCTAGACTAAAAACACATCTATTAACTATTGCATACACATAGAATATTATCAATTTCTATTATTTAAATCAGTTAATTTATTAGGCTGCATTAACTAGGTCTGCCGGTGTCCTGACATTTCATCCTACCCGTTAGATTGTCCTACCAGGGCTTACTGCGCATGAGCACATCAATATTTAATATTTATTTTTAAAATATTTACATAGTTTTAAGGGTAGGTTTAGGGTAGGGGTAGGTATGGATATTAATAAAGCCTCAAATCACATGAATATGATGCTGGTAGCACAATCTTATAGGTAGCATTTTTTGCTGTCGAATTGTGCTACCTACTGTTTTAATGGGAGGTAGCAAAATCTGACAAGGTAGGACAAATCGACAGAACACCGGAACCAGGAACACTTCCCCATAACACCTGATGTACTCGTTACATCATAAAAAGAATGGCATCTACGCTAATGTTAGTCTCTCTGTTTATCTGTTTACAAACCCGATTCCAAAAAAGTTGGGACACTGTACAAATTGTGAGTAAAAACAGAATGCAATGATGTGGAAGTTTCAAATTTCAATATTTTATTCAGAATACAACATAGATGACATATCAAATGTTTAAACTGAGAAAATGTATAATTTTAAGGGAAAAATAAGTTGATTTTAAATTTCATGGCATCAACACATCTCAAAAAAGTTGGGACAAGGCCATGTTTACCACTGTGTGGCATCCCCTCTTCTTTTTATAACAGTCTCCAAACGTCTGGGGACTGAGGAGACAAGTTGCTCAAGTTTAGGATTTTAATACAGTTTAATACAGGCTTCTAGTTGCTCAACTGTCTTAGGTCTTCTTTGTCGCATCTTCCTCTTTATGATGCGCCAAATATTTTCTATGGGTGAAAGATCTGGACTGCAGGCTGGCCATTTCAGTACCCGGATCCTTCTACGCAGCCATGATGTTGTAATTGATGCAGTATGTGGTCTGGCATTGTCATGTTGGAAAATGCAAGGTCTTCCCTGAAAGAGACGACGTCTGGATGGGAGCATATGTTGTTCTAGAACTTGGATATACCTTTCAGCATTGATGGTGCCTTTCCAAATGTGTAAGCTGCCCATGCCACATGCACTCATCCATCCCCATACCATCAGAGATGAAGGCTTCTGAACTGAGCGCTGATAACAACTTGGGTTGTCCTTGTCCTCTTTAGCCCAGATGACATGGCGTCCCAGTTTTCCAAAAAGAACTTCAAATTTTGATTCGTCTGACCACAGAACAGTTTTCCACTTTGCCACAGTCCATTTTAAATGAGCCTTGGCCCAGAGAAAACCCCTGCGCTTCTGGATCATGTTTAGATATGGCTTCTTTTTTGACCTATAGAGTTTTAGCCGGCAACGGCGAATGGCACGGTGGATTGTGTTCACCGACAATGTTTTCTGGAAGTATTCCTGAGCCCATGTTGTGATTTCCATTACAGTAGCATTCCTGTATGTGATGCAGTGCCGTCTAAGGGCCCGAAGATCACGGGCATCCAGTATGGTTTTCCGGTCTTGACCCTTACGCACAGAGATTGTTCCAGATTCTCTGAATCTTTGGATGATATTATGCACTGTAGATGATAACTTCAAACTCTTTGCACTTTCTGATATTGCTCCACTATTTTTCACCGCAGCATTGGGGGAATTGGTGATCCTCTGCCCATCTTGACTTCTGAGAGACACTGCTACTCTGGGAGGCTCTTTTTATACCCAATCATGTTGCCAATTGACCTAATAAGTTGCAAATTGGTCCTCCAGCTGTTCCTTATATGTACATTTAACTTTTCCGGCCTCTTATTGCTACCTGTCCCAACTTTTTTAGAATGTGTAGCTCTCATGAAATCCAAAATGAGCCAATATTTGGCATGACATTTCAAAATGTCTCATTTTCAACATTTGATATATCTATATTCTATTGTGAATAAAATATAAGTTTATGAGATTTGTAAATTATTGCATTCCTTTTTTATTCACAATTTGTACAGTGTCCCAACTTTTTTGGAATTGGGTTTGTTATATTACTATCACAGAGCTTTAGTTCATCCAGTTTCTGACATCTCTCAGTTCAGATCATTTTAAACATAAAAATTTAGTCATTCACTATATCATACTCATTCTATTGCATGACAAAAAGATATAGGAAATGAGAACATATTTATTGGACAGTTGGCTGTATTATATTATTTTAAAATACAGTATGTGAGCACGGATTAGGAAAGAAAACACATTAGGCAGGCAGAACGCAAGTACGACGTGATGTCACGGATATACTAATTGACGCATGACGCCATCTAACGCCATCTAGCGTCTTTTTGGGCAGGCTTTAGCTACTTTCATTGGAAAATAGTTGGCAACACTGCACATACGTATTCAAACGCGCTTGCCTATAGGCTGAACACGTAATGCTTGCGTACATGCCGCCGCTGTTTTCACGGACTCGCATTTTTTGGGGTTTGCGCGGGGATGATGGTATAGTTTCAAAACTATTTCAAACCTATTTCATGGTTTGCATTCTCGGGCCACCAAGTGCTGTTGCCGTGCGGATGGGGGTCCGGAACGCATTGGGGGTTTTCTGTTTTAGTTGAGGATGGTGTTAAGTGGCGCCAAATTAAATAACTAATCAGTTTTTACAACAGAAATTAATCAATCAAAAACTTACTTTAGCTTTTCATCTAAAACAAAATTAATTTCCTATTATCACTGTAAAGCTGCTTTGAAGCAGTATGTGTTGTAAAAAGCGCTATATAAATGAAGGTGACTTGACGACTGACCTCACAAATGCGCTTCTAGAAGAATGGTAAAAAATTCCCATAAACACACACCTAAACCTTGTGGAAAACCTTCCCAGAAGAGTTAAAGCTGTTATAGCTGCAAAGGGTGGGCCAACTCCATATTAAACCCTTCGGATTAAGAATGGGATGTCATTAAAATTCATGTGAAAATTCATGCAGGCGTCCCAAAACTTTTGGCAATATAGTGTATTTACACGATACCATACTTCTTGTTATTTTGTTATAATTTATTTAATTCGCTTTTCATTCATCTTTGATCTATTCAGCCCGTCTGATTTGGAGGCTTCGCTGAAGCAACGAGTCAAAAAGGTGTTAAAATGTGATGTCCGGTTGGAGAATCCGTTCTATCCGCACACATTGGAACCAGCTGACTGCATCATTACATCTCTGTGCCTGGAAGCAGCGTGTAAAGACATTCAGACATACCGTCGCGCTTTACATGGGCTGACCAAGCTCCTGCGTCCTGGTGGACTTTTGGTTATGGTAGGTGTTCTGGGTGAGACATTCTACAAGGTGGATGAGCAGCCCTTTTCTTGTCTTAGACTGAGTCAGTATGATATTGAGGAAGCGCTTAGAGGTTTAGGCCTCTCTGTCCACGAGTTTAATATACTGCCTGCAGAAGACCAGAACAACTCCGTGTCTGACTTTGAGGCTGTTTTTCATCTTGTGGCGAGAAAACCTTCGGACTGATGTAGCAAATAGAGCAATTTATATAATAAAGCAAAACCAGTTGTATTTAAAGCTTAAACATGCCTAAATCAACCCTTTTTATAGCCTGTGATTTTTTTTCTTGCTTATTAATAAATGGCCCAATATTTTTAGATGAATATTGAATGCATAGCTCTTAAAACTATGTACGTGCACACCACTGTCAATATATATATTGTGTGTCTATATATGTATACACATACAGTGGTATGCTCATAACATTTTTTATTATGGCTTTTATTTACTAATGAAATAAACATTACTGTGAAATCAATTTCATGATTTTTTTATATTCTTTACATCATGTCAGGTTTGTAGGTACAGTCTGTCTATGTTTACGTTGACCAGCACAATAAAACAGAACACATCTTCTCCTATTCCTTGTCCCAGCCTTAACCTGCTTTCCATTTATTTGGGTGATGTGCTGGCTCTGTAAAGATTCATTGAAGGGTTCATGACCTGCATTTCAGTTTTCCACCATTATAGACTCGTTCATATCCTCATCACCCGCAGAGTCCATTGCTTCTGATGACGACTCTTCTTCATCACTGAGGGACTCTGCTGCTGTTCTTTTCATCCCTCTCTGTTTGGACAGAGCAGCGGCATAGCGAATGTTGTAAATGTTCCAGTCACAACTAGGAGGAAAACAAAAATATGTTTAATTCTGATGAATAACTAGTGTGTACATATAAGAGGCTTGTACTACATTTAAACTTGATCCACAAAAAGAAAGGAAAACTAATACATACATATCCATTTTATAAATTTGTAACTGGTAAATATTTGTGAAAAAAAGCTTACAGTTTGGACAGATCTTCACTGTGTTTTTGGATGCTCTTCAGCAGCTGCTGTACAGTAGGCAGTATGGCTCCAGATCTGAAAACAAGACATTAACAGTCTTACAGTGGTCACCAACAATAGATAAATATTGATACTCTGCATACAGCACTGCAAAATTGGGCTAATCTCTGTATATCTCTATATACCAAAGAAAGAACAGAGCCTCTGCTTTTATACAACAAAAAACATTATTCTAGCTTCATGCATTATTTTTTATCAACACTTACATTTTTTTTTTGGTAAAAGACCACATCCGGATCGGATTTAGAAAGATGATCAAAACATACATGGAGTAAATTGCTTCCATCAACACCCCAAAATTACACAGTGCTATACCTCTTCCTGGGACGACATTTCCTTCAATAACGTAAGGCAGTTTTGATTTGACCATCATCATGAGGAGATACATTTTTTTTTTTTTTTTAAATTCAAATGTTTAAAACACTGAGATTGTGTGATTTTGTTGTTAATAAACTAAAAATTAGGTGGATTGGTCTATATAATTTGATATGTACCATATTACTTTAATGTTTTGTCATAATTATAAATCACACTGGTTTGTAGCGCAAATAGTGTGTAGCACAAATAGCAAATAGTTTGCCATTTACGGCACTTTGTTATTCTACTAGTAATAGCTTACTTCCACGTTGCCAAATCAGGTGGATACAACAAGACATTTAAAGAGCAACAGGTCCACAAATTTAACACACACACACACACACACACACACACACACACATACATAAATTTTTTATATATATAAAAATCTTTTTACATAAAAAAATCTATGTAAAATCTTTTTTTAAAACTTTTTTTCAATTACTTGGGTAACAGTTGAGTAGTTGAGGTTGACGATTGTATTAAAAAAAAAAAGAAAAAAAAAAAAGCAAAAATAGTACAAGAGTTCAATAACCAGTGTGAGCTTATTCTGAAAAGAGTTATGTTGCTGACCGATTCTTGAGCTTCTGTCCATGTAAGGTGAGCAGACACTGAGCCCAGCTAAGGTAGAACTGCAGGTGGTTGGACTTCTCCAATGTTGAGGCCACAAAGTTTAGAAGCTTATCCACATACACATCTGGAAGTGAGCTACATACCACTGTAACTGAAGCGTCAAACAATAATATGTAAAGAACGACAACAAAATTATGCATTTTGAATATGACAAGAAAATCACAACAGATGTGACAGTTTTAAAAGGGAACGCACTTTGGTCATAAGGGACTGCCTCCAGAACCTCTCTTATGAGTGGCATTTCATTTAGGCGAAAAGACAGCAAAATTGCAGATGCCCACTCTTTTTTCTTCACCTGTCGTCGTATGCTTGTTGGTGTGACATCCATGTCCAGATCATAGGGATCAAACACCAGCGAAGCGTCAAGAGAGTAAATCAGCAAACCTTCAGTGGAGGCAGCTGCCCAACTGCGTCCTGAATGGAGAAGAAAGCCAAAACCTCATTCCGTTCATTATTTAATGAAAATATTGGGAAGTCTTGGTAAACGTAATGCTTAATGGTTAAATATACTAAAAGGATTGCTATGATGTGCAATTTCTTATATCGCTCTTAATGTGTTGTACTGTATAGACGAAAACTCTACCAGTAGGTGAAAAGCGGAGAGAGCTAACACGGATCTCTGGTTTAAAGCGTCTGGAGCTCATATCACCTGAGAGATGAGGAGAGAAAGGCAGTAGAGTAACATTATATCCGATTATATTTTAAATGCTTTTAAAAGCATAACACTTAGCTAAAGTGATTGGCAGGTTTATTGATAAATGAGGAGTGGAATCACCTCTCTTGACTCCGGGAAGACTGAGCTCTATTCCGTCTCCATCCCCTGCGCCTTCATCCACTAAAGACAGATTACCAAACTCTGTCATCTTGCGCCTGTCAAGGAACTCCTGAAAACACAAGAACATGACAGATTTGCTATATAGGCTAGTCTAAAATAATTTTGAAATACTAAATCTAATGAATATTGGATGATTACAACTGATTTACAGGCATGTTTAAAAAAAAAAAAAAAAAAAAAAAAAAACTACTTTTTAAAGGGGTCATGAACTGCATTTTTTTTTTCTGATCCCTGAGGTGCACTTATAAATGTTAGTAAGATTGTAGCCTTCTGATTTGAACAGTTTAAATACACCATATTGCCAAAAGTATTGGGACACCCCTCCAAATCATTGAATTCAGGTGTTCCAATCACTTCCATGGCCAAAGGTGTATATATAAAAAAATATATATATTTATCAAGCACCTAGGCATGCAGACTGCTTCTACAAACATTTGTGAAAGAATGGGTCGCTCTCAGGAGCTCAGTGAATTCAAGCGTGGTACCGTGATAGGTTGCCACCTGTGCAGTAAGTCCATTCGTGAAATTTCTTCAACTATTAAAGTGGATTATGCATTTCAACTATTATGCATTTTGAATACGACAAGAAAATCACAACAGATGTGACAGTTTTAAAAGGGAACGCACTTTGGTCATAAGGGACTGCCTCCAGAACCTCTCTTATGAGTGGCATTTCATTTAGGCGAAAAGACAGCAAAATTGCAGATGCCCACTCTTTTTTCTTCACCTGTCGTCGTATGCTTGTTGGTGTGACATCCATGTCCAGATCATGGATCCCAATACTTTTGGCAATATGGTGTATTTAAACTGTTCAAATCAGAAGGCTAAAATCTTACTAACATTTATAATTTCCTATAATAAAGTGGAAGCAATTAGGAACAACAGCAACTCAGCCACAAAGTGGTAGGCCACGTAAAATCAGAGCGGGGTCAGCGCATGCTGAGGCGCACAGTAAACAGAAGTCGCCAATTTTCTGCAGTGTCAATGCTACAGACCTTCAAACTTCGTGTGGCCTCCAGATTAGCTCAAGAACAGTGCGTAGAGAGCTTCATGGAATGGGTTTCCATGGCCGAGCAGCTGCATTCAAGCCTTACATCAGTGCAATGCAAAGCGTCAGATGCAGTGGTGTAAAGCACGCCGCCACTGGACTCTGGTCACTCCAGAGAACACGTCTCCACTGCTCTAAATCACGCTTCTCTGTCTGGCAATCCGATGGACAAGTCTGGGTTTGGCGGTTGCCAGGAGAATGGTACACTTAAGAAGAGAATGGATGCTTGGGGACACTTAAATTTCAACTATATTACTGATCTGCCCGCATTGACACTATATGATAATTGAAATGAGCTGGATGACATCACCGTTTTCACCAGAGCCGAATCAAATTCCGTTGCATTATTTTCCTGTTACCACTGTGACGCTGCTTTGAAACAATTGCCATTGTAAAAAGCGCTATATAAATAAAGGTGATTTGATTTGATTTGATACTTGCCTGACTGCATTGTGCCAAGTGTAAAGTTTGGTGGAGGGGGGATTATGGTGTGGGGTTGTTTTTCAGGGATTAGGCTTGGCCCCTTAGTTCCAGTAAAAGGAACTCCTAATGCTTCAGCATACAGTGGGGAGAACAAGTATTTGATACACTGCCGATTTTACAGGTTTGCCCACTTACAAAGCATGTAGAAGTCTGTAATTTTTATCATAGGTACACTTCAACTGTGAGAGACGGAATCTAAAACAAAAATCCAGAAAATCACATTGTATGATTTTTAAATAATTAATTAGCATTTTATTGCATGACATAAGTATTTGATCACCTACCAACCAGTAAGAATTCCGGCTCTCACAGACCTGTTAGTTTTTCTTTAAGGAGCCCTCCTGTTCTCCACTCATTACCTGTATTAACTGCACCTGTTTGAACTCGTTACCTGTATAGAAGAAACCTGTCCACACACTCAATCAAACAGACTCCAACCTCTCCACAATGGCCAAGACCAGAGAGCTGTGTAAGGACATCAGGGATAAAATTGTAGACCTGCACAAGGCTGGGATGGGCTACAGGACAATAGACAAGCAGCTTGGTGAGCAACTGTTGGTGAGCAACAACTGTTGGCACAATTATTAGAAAATGGAAGAAGTTCAAGATGACGGTCAATCTCCCTCGGTCTGGGGCACCATGCAAGATCTCACCTCGTGGGGCATCAATGATCATGAGGAAGGTGAGAGATCATGAGGAAGGTGAGGGATCAGCCCAGAACTACACGGCAGGACCTGGTCAATGACCTGAAGAGAGCTGGGACCACAGTCTCAAAGAAAACCATTAGTAACACACTACGCCGTCATGGATTAAAATCCTGCAGCGCACGCAAGGTCCCCCTGCTCAAGCCAGCGCATGTCCAGGCCCGTCTGAAGTTTGCCAATGACCATCTGGATGATCCAGAGGAGGAATGGGAGAAGGTCATGTGGTCTGATGAGACAAAAATAGAGCTTTTTGGTCTAAACTCCACTCGCCGTGTTTGGAGGAAGAAGAAGGATGAGTACAACCCCAAGAACACCATCCCAACCGTGAAGCATGGAGGTGGAAACATCATTCTTTGGGGATGCTTTTCTGCAATGGGTACAGGACGACTTCACCGTATAGAGGGGAGAACGTATGGGGCCATGTATCACGAGATCTTGGCCAACAACCTGCTTCCCTCAGTAAGAGCATTGAAGATGGGTCGTGGCTGGGTCTTCCAGCATGACAACGACCCGAAACACACAGCCAGGGCAACTAAGGAGTGGCTCCGTAAGAAGCATCTCAAGGTCCTGGAGTGGCCTAGCCAGTCTCCAGACCTGAACCCAATAGAAAATCTTTGGAGGGAGCTGAAAGTCTGTATTGCCCAGCGACAGCCCCGAAACCTGAAGGATCTGGAGAAGGTCTGTATGGAGGAGTGGGCCAAAATCCCAAAAACCTGGTCAAGAACTACAGGAAACGTATGATATCTGTAATTGCAAACAAAGGTTTCTGTACCAAACATTAAGTTCTGCTTTTCTGATGTATCAAATACTTATGCCATGCAATAAAATGCAAATTAATTACTTAAAAATCATACAATGTGATTTTCTGGATTTTTGTTTTAGATTCCGTCACTCACAGTTGAAGAGTACCTATGATAACAATTACAGATTTCTACATGCTTTGTAAGTGGGCAAACCTGCAAAATCGGCAGTGTATCTAATACTTGTTCTCCCCACTGTACCAAGACATTTTGGACAATTTCATTAAACCCTACGTATTAAGAATGGGATGTCATTAAAAGTTCATGTGCATGTAAAGGCAAAACGTTTGGCAATGTAGTGCTATGTAAATTGGCAACATCTTTGCATATGAAATATGTATTACATGTGGTACTTTTTAGAAAACTTTCACTATCTATTACAGCTGCTGAGACTAACGAATCATTAAAAGTGTTGATTATAACATATTTAGATCTACCCCCATTGCATGAAAGGTTGCAGCGCTGAGCATTGTAATCACAGACATGCCTTTTGAGCCCACAAATGCAATGATGCCATTGCAATGCAATTTCTGCACTCTCACGAATGCTTACATCCAGGTTCTAAACTTTTTGCCACACTCGCCAATAGCCAGTGACTTGACAAAATTTGATAATTTATAAATACAAATATTAATAAATATTTTTTACCGGCCATGAAACTGCACGCACAATTTCATTAAAGACCCCCTGTGGTGAAAATCAAGTTTTTAATTTTGTTTGTGTGTCTATGTGGTGTTTTTTAATATGCTTTCAGACAAACCACGTGCAAATTCATAAGTCAACACCATTGCTGAGTATTTTCCTCCTTAAAACTGCAGTGAACCAGACAGTCTCAAAAACGCAGTTTGAAATTTTAAAGCGGGGAAGCAGGGCTAATTTGCATATTCATTTATCCACATATACTAAATGAAGCAAGGGTGTGTAGAGTTACATTCAAGCTATTTTAAGGCATGAAGAGTTTTGTCATTTTGGTGATCAAAGATGAGAAAAAAATTGACTACAGAGGGACTTTAAACAACAGGCAGAACGATTAAAAACTGTGATTGCAAGTGTGTAAGACTACAGGATCTAACCCAAAAATCATATTGTGATTTTTTTTTTTTTTGCCATATACTGTTTTTTTTTTTAAACAGTTAAACAAAAAAAATAAAAATCTCTCCATTTCAGTAGTCTCAGGTCACATTCACAATGTTGTTTTTATGGAACCCAATCAATATGGCTACATAAAAAAATTTAGTATTTTATAAATGTATTATACAATTTTATTTTAAAGAACAACAGTAAAATTACAATACTTATATTTATGACTGTCCTAATTTATTTTCTTAATTTTATTTTAGTCCCTGCTTTCATCATAACACACTGCACACAAGATGTAAATAAGAGATTCACTGAGATGTGTAGCATTGTCAGTGATTAGAATGGGAGTTTTAGCAAGAGCTCACACTGCTGAAGTGACTGGCAGCTCCAGCGATTATAACGGGAGAGTTCTTTGATCGCTTTCTGTATATAAATTTAATGACTATTTATATAATCGACGATTTTCATGTTACTAAAATGAACCATGTGAAGTTGACTGTTCAGTCAATGTTACTGAATCATAAACAGCGATTTTGCAACAAAGAACTTCTGGCTGTATACGAGTCCTTACTTATGAAATATCATGATCACAGATTAGGGATAAAATTAACACACTCGCTTACATGTTGGTGCATTACTGTCGGGTCCATATCTTTCCGTAAAAGTGTTTGCAAAGCTTGTGTCAAAGTGTGATGGGTTTACCAAAGCATCCACAGTAAAATAAACCGAACAAACAAATAATGCCCTACGGAGACATTCACATAACTGAAAATAAACTACAGCTTTCCTAACAGAATCATTTGAAAAGTAATGTTATTTTGAGCCCAGTGATCCTGTTTTATTTCGCCTGCTTACAGTATGAATTTAAATTGCACAATGACCTATCATGACCCCTTAGAAATTTAATTATTAGAATACAACATGTTAATAAACAAATTTACTAAAGAAACCCTCTTAATATGATCAAAATAGGAGTTTTGTTATGTCTAAATCTGCAGTGAGTACAAACAAGCAGTGGTGGAAATGGCTGAAATTCACTAGGCGGACTCTAGTTTGGAAAGGTGTTTTTTTTGGGGGGGGGGGGTGACCTTCAGATGACCTTTCAGATGTATTTAATTACAAAAAACTTTATAATCTATAATAGCATTAAATTTATTTCATGTTTCCTTTAAATTATTATTTTTTATTAATTGGCACGAAGAATCATTTAACAGAATCTCTGCTTGCAGATAGTTATCTGTGTAATTAAAATTAAACATACATTGTACATGCACCACATATGTAGATTCCTACACAGTTTAAGAGGTCACAAAAACCTTCTAAATAAATTGTTATTGCTTTGTGGAAATTGTTTTTCTTTCTTTCTCCCTTGTAAATAATTATTTTCTTTATATTTTTCTTGTAAATAAGTTATTGCCTGTCTATAAATAAACAAGTTAACTTGCACTTGCCTCGCACTTATCTCCTACTTATCTTAACTTGTCTCCTGCTTCTCTTAATCATTTCAGTGTTCAGTGGTGACAATGGTCACGACTGGCCTAATGTTCCCCTTATTCTCTAGACGTTTAATAGCTAAAGAAGGGTCGTAACACGCAATAAATAATAGTCGCAATAAAAAAAAAAAAAAACTCATGCTGGGGGTCATTTGGAACATTTCAAACGTGTGTGGGAAAAGGTTACACAAACAAGGCTTTGTTACAGTAATATTATTTTGAATTTTTTTTATTTTTCTACATTATTTTCTGAATTCTACAGTTTGTCTTGGGTTTAATAATATAGCCTAAGCATCATTGATATAAATAAAAATTGACCTTGTTATACATAAAAAGGGGGAAATTATTAGTAATTCTCTCTAATTGGCCTAATTAGCTAAGCCCTCTAAAAACACAAAACAAGCAGGGCCGTAACCACCATACACATTGAGGGGGACAAGTACCGCCCCAGTATGTAATGTAACTTGTTTTTAAACAAACATAATACCACATGCTTTATTAATGTTTTTTCTGTAAAGTTGTGCAGTTTAAGGGGGATTTATGTTTTTTTTTTAATTATTTATTTGCCTCAATTTGTAATAATTTAAATATATGCATTTATATAAAATGGCAACATTTTATGTAAAATCCACTTCTAAAAAAACTTTTTCAAAAAAATGGAATGCCGTCCCCCCTCGAAATTCACTCCCTGGACTCCCTCCCCCCCTCCCCCCCCCCCCGCAAACAAGTAAATCTGCTCTAACAAGTGTGTACCTCCATAGCATCCAGAGAGAGATTACAGGAAATCTCAAACTTCTTCATCAAGACTTGTTCCTTGATGTTATAAATGCACACAAACTTCGACTGCCCACCTGCAAGGATCGATTCACCATCTGCCGAGTAGCACAAGGAAGTGAAGGACCTACAAATCAGTTAAAGAGGAAATTAAAGGGATTAATGCCGTTTTTACATACACATAGGTTCAGATGGGTAAAACAAGTTTATTTGGGGTGGAAATATTTAGGTACCTCAGAATTCATTCTGTTGTTAATTCAGGGAGTTACAAAGCGATTACCAAAATATTCCCAAAACATTTATTTTCAGCTACAGCGTATGGGCATTATGTATGACTCTCTATGTATGTAGTATGGCTTTTATGCACAATTTTTATACAGAACATTTATACAGCAAAAGCCACCTAAAGCCATGGTCACACTAGACTTTGAGCATGCGAAATGTCTATGGACACTGCAGTGGGCGTAATATGTCACACTCTGCTGCGTCTTTATAAAAAAAAACATGGACCCACTTCATATTAGGTGGCCTTAATTACTATGTACTAACATTTAAATTAATCATTTGATACAATGCACTTATTGTGTATATACAATTTTTTTACATTGCACTTACATTTTAAAAATTACCTGCATGTAATTTACATCTGTAATTAATTTCTGTAGTTACATTTATAATTACACTGTTGACACTTCCCTTACATCTAACCCTACCCTTAAAATGACCCATACCACCACACCTGTCCCTAACTTTACCCGTATCCCACCTCAATATCAGCAAAAATGTTTTGCAATACAATATGAACACAATAAGTACATTGTACTTATTTTTTGATGTAAGTACAGAGTAGTTAAAGGGATAGTTCACTCAAAAAATGAAAATTCTGTCATTAATTACTCATCCTCATGTCGTTCCAAACCCGTAAGACCTTCGTTCATCTTCGTAACACAAATTAAGATATTTTTGATGAAATCTGAGAGCTTTCATAGTCCAGAAAGGTAGTAAAAACATTGTTAAAATAGTCCATGTGACTCCAGTGGTTCAACCTTAATTTTTTGAAGCGATGAGAATACTTTTTGTGTGCAAAAACAAACAAATAATGACTTTATTCAACAATTTCGTTATAGCCTGTGTCAGTCTGCTACACAGTTTACGTTGGTCAGCTCCTGCATCAGCATCACACACATGCGCCGTGGTGCTCACGTGAACAGCATCAACTGCCGTAGAACTCGAAAGCGCAACGGAAGGAGACTGCGTAGGAGACTGACACAGATGAACGAAGGTCTTACGGGTTTGGAACGACATGAGGGTGAGTAAATCATGACATAATTTTCATTTTTGGGTGAACTATCCCTTTAAGGCCACCTAATATAAAGTGGGACCAAAAACATAGTTCAGAATTTAACACATCCAAAATTTAAAAACATGCAATCTACTTCACTTTGCAGACATGCTGCAGATGAATAGTTTTTTTTTTCAAAGCAAAGAGGCCAAGCTGTGACATATCAACCTTCTATTGGTGACATGTCTTCATGTGATGGAGATTTACAGGTGAGAGTTCACCAGACTTGAACTTTGGAACGCCGCGAAATTCACGAGCTTGAATTTTCTGTCTCCTGCATTCGCATACGTATAAATGGAAGTCGGCGGAACAGAAAGTGTAATGTGACTGCCCCTTTAGATCACCAAAGATTTAAACCCATAGAGTGCTGCAGAAAAATGCCCTGAGAATCATTTTGTAATGACGTTGTGACTTATTGAATCAATACAGAATTGAATCTTAAAGAGATAGTTCACCCAAAAATGAAAATTCTGTCATCATTTTTTCACCCTCATGTTGTTCCAAACCTGTTGACGATAGCCATTGACTTCCATAGTAGGGGGAAAAAATGTCAACTGTCTGGTTAACATTCTTCAAAATATCTTCTTTTGTGTTCACCATTCAACAGAAGAAAGAAACTCATATAGTTTTGGAACAACTTGAGGGTGAGTAAATAAATGATGACAAATGTTTCATTTTGGGGTGAACTATCCCTTTAAGTTGTCTTAAGATACCCTACAGTAAAGTGTTTACTTTAATTCTGTTTATTGAAAAAGCATTCACAGGACAATACTTTTTCATGCATTAATGCTTTCCAGGTTATTCTGAATTTAATTAAATAATTTTGCATCAATGAATGACATCCTAAGACTTTTTTTCTTTTTGATCTTTCACTGTATGTTAAGAAGAATAGCAATTTGGAGGTCATTTCCAAATCCCTCTGCTACTGTCTGTGACTTACTTTCCCTTGGCAGACTGTTTAGCAGTGATCTTGTCTGTCTCTTTACGTCCCATCTGCAGGTCATGGCGGCCAGCGACACAGCCAGTCTGTCCTCCAGTCTGAGGGTTCCAGAATGTGATCTCACCATTCAGAGAGGCCACTGCCAACTCTTCACCATCAGGACGATACGTTATAGCCAGTCCTGAATGAGCACAGGTGCAAAACATCTTTAAATAACACATCCTTTTCTTTCCAATCCACCAGCTCGATTTCTCTCTGAATAGTTTCACATCAGCGGTCACATTGTTAACTTGCCATCAGAGGTGAGCCGCAGGGTCTCTTTGGTCTGCCAGCTGTCTAGCATGTCCCACAGCCGGACAGTTTTATCCCATGACACACTGGCAAGCACAGACTGGACTGGGCTGAAGCACAAGTTGCTGACCGGACCCTTATGACCACTGAGCACCTGCTCCAGCAATAAAGAGTTACAAAGAACTGAATTACACATGAACTGTAAAGTGATGCACCAAAAGGAAAATTAGGGACCCACTGGGCCAGAAAAAAAAAAAAAAAATTCAAACCTAATGTTAAGCTAGCCAATTACTACAATTAGTACACAATTTAAAAAATATATATATATCTTTACTGACTTACACATGCATTTGTCAGATCAAAAAAAAAAAGAGCACACTAATTCAGCAGTGTCTGACCTCTAGTAATCGTCCAGTCTGCATGGACCATAGGAAGATCTCAAAGGAATCCTGAGAACCTGCACACACCAATTCCCCACTACTGTCCAATGCCAGAGAGGAGAACTGGGCTGGTCGTGGTGACGTCATGGTACGGAAGTTCCGGTACCTGAGAGAACAGAGAGTTCAGCACCACATTTCTTAATCTGTGCCAAAAAAAAAATGTATATGGGAGTATCTCAAGCTTAAATAGTGGTCTATTTCTGACTCACAAACAATGGATTTAACACTCAATTTCGAACATGAGACTAATAACAAATTATTTATCAGTGATGCACCATAACAATTTTTTTTTTTACAGAAAATTTTCATTTAGCCAAAAACCAAAAATAAAGTGTTTAATAATCAATTAATTATTAAACTTTATTTAATAATTAACACTCAAATAAAAACACTTTTTACATAAGACCGTTTTTAAATATAAACTTTTCTACTCCAATTCATTGTTGAAATATAAAATTTTAAAATTGACTGCAATAAACTAATAGGGAACCTGCAAAGGGTTAGATGTGTTTTTCCATTAAGAATAATAATGAACCAATTAAATTAAAAAAAAATTATTAATAATAATAATAATAATAATAATAATAATTCAAGCAATTGCTGCTAATTCGAAAGCGAACGTAAAATGTGCACGGCCATTCATATCGGAGTGGGTCCACTGGTGAAAGCTCAACTTCCATAGGAATTAATTGAAAATGCTCACTCTGTTCAGAACAGTTATGAATTACCAGTGCTGTCCCACGTCGATTAACCGGTGGGAAAATTTCCTCAATCACATCCCTAGCTTCAATTAAAACGGCTACAGCGATCTGTCATGCAACATTAAAGACCAATTGAACAAATTTACAGAATATGAAAGCTGAGACCTGGTTTCATATCAAAAGCAACAAAGTTGTGATTATTGTACTGTAGGCACGCTACAAATAATGTTTAGTAAAATTTTGTTCACGCATCAGCTGAAAACAGCATAGATTAAAATATTGGTTTTGGGATTCAAGAATCAATATCTGATTGCCAAAATGTATATTGATTAAAAGTGAGAAATTTTATATGGTCAACCCAGCCATAGGGTCCACACTGCTGACATGCCAAAATGCATGATCGGAGAAGTGCTAATAAAACATCACGGTTTGTCATAATTTTGGCCCTCTAAAAACATTTCGGCTGAATATTTTTGGCTGCCAAAATTTCAGTGCATCACTATATGCTAATCTGCTGTTGCTGCCTTACAGGATAAATAACACCCACCTAAAATAACTAAAATAAGGGCAAAAGTAACAAATATTACAGAGAAAACAACATTGCGCAACAAGTATACAGTATAGTTCAAAATGAATAACATGATACCTGTGCAGGTCAAATGCTCTAACAGTGCCATCTAGTGAGGCGCTGACCACCACAAAGCCACTGGAGGTGAAGGCAACATTGGTGACACTGCTGGAGTGTTCAGTGAATGTCACAAAACAGAGACCACTGTCGGTGTTCCACACTTTTACCTGGAAAGCAGCAGTTTAACTTAATCTCTCACTTATATATTCCCTCAACAAAAATCTAGCGTTAGAGGACTCACCTTCCCATCATCCCCTCCGGTAACAACATATTGACCATCAGGTGAATAAGCCAAAGAGTTCATGTTGTTGAAGTGTCCTTGCTGTTTGAACACATAGGACTCACTCTGCCATTCCCAAACCAGCAGCTGGCCCAGAGCTTTAACATATAACAGAAGCAAGAAATTAGAGCACAGGATAGCACACTTTTATGATCATAAGAAAATACCTGGTTATAAGAATAATACCTGAACAGCCAAAGCCAATCCAGTCACCAGTGGGATTCATAGCAATGGTAGAAATCCTCTGATCTGAAATACTAGATGTGATAATATACTATATTACAATTCAATAAACAGCATAGAATAAAGCCACAGCAATGTAGTCACAAACAATAGTGGTTGAGACTGAAGATAGATGAGAATCGAAAGCGCAATTGCATCTAAAAATTGACACTCAGCCCAACTGGAGATATTTGACAAATATTCACTTGAAATATATGGCAAACCTGAGTGAGTGAATGAGGTCAAATTCTGGCAGCTCATGCAGGTGGAAAGCTCCAGATGCGAAGCCTGTCACAAGGATGTGCGTTTTCTTGTGGAAGGCAGCCGCTGTCAATTTGTTGAAATCACCTTCCTTGTTAAAATAGTGTCTGTTGAAATGCAATATTAGAAACACATCTTTGCATGTTATTGTAGACACATGAGAGCTTTTGCAATGTTTTATAATCAGTTTAAAGGCCTGTTCAGACCAACGCAAATGTTCGATATGAAAATTCAGCACAGTTTTCGCATGTAATTTGTCAGAATAATCACTTTTTGACAGTAGGTGGTGCTTACGGAAATACAGTGGTACACAAGGAAAGCGGTAAGTTATTTTGCTCATCAGGATGCTAAAACACACCAGTTCATTTTTCCCCAATTCTGTTGTTATGTTTGGTAATAGTTGCCTTTAATTATGTGTTCACTGTTCAAAATATTGCAAAATGCAAATATGAGACAATAAAAATCACATACATGCTAATTAGCATATGATGTAATCTTGGGACATTTAGCTACTTTCCACTGCAAGTTGTTGGCAATCATGATTACACCACTTCGTCATGCAAATCGTTAGTTTTAGTTTGAAAAGATGCATTAACCACTGTTTATTCAAATTAAAATGCTTATTGCACCGAACATTCGTTTTGGTGTGAACATGTCTTAAGAATTGACCAATAGATTAAAGAGATAAGGATAGTTTGAGAGAGAAAAACTGAAACTCACTTGCTCCTCTGTGAATAGCGGACGTTTTTGAAGCCTTCCACTTCTTTGGGTGTCTCTGTGCTTCCTTTAATCACATCTCCTCCGGTCTCTCTATCCTCACCCAAAATTTCCACAATATCATCATCATCTTCATTTTCCTCCCCTACTTCATCTCTTTTTTTCTCCTCCTGCATCTTTCTCTCAGAGTATTTTGGCCCCTTCTGTAAGCCCTCGAGCTCAGTGTCACTTTCCCATACACACAAAGTGCCGTCCTGGCTCACTGTGTACATCTGTGAAAACAAATGAAAAGCAGCTTAAAGGTGCCATATGTGAGCACAGAGATGTCATTTGAGCACTGCAAAAACAAACTTTACAGTAATTACAGTGTTCCTTTCTAACTCAGTCACTCATGACACTACCCGAAAGCTTTCAAAGGCTAGATTCAGTAGTTTTGAATATTATAGATAGTGAAAGAGAAATCCTTCCACATGCAATATCATAATGAGACTGATCAAGTCCTATTAAAAGAGCTAGCAACTGAGCTGATTAATTGAACAAGATGTACTACAGAAACAATTTTCACTCAATTACATGAAAAACATGCTCCAACAATCCGTTTTATTTAGAACTTTAGTTTTGGTTATGAGTATCTTATAAAATTCAAAAGTATTACTTTGAAAGACGCTGACAGCACATGACATTTTCCGAGAAATGTTCAAAACAAACATTTCTAAATAACAGTTGAAAATGGTGATGTTTGGGAAAAGTCTAGTTTTTAGTATTGCAATGTTGCCATATACCAAGGCAGAAAAATGCAATGAATTAATTATGACTTTTTTCATGTTTAATACACAACAATATGGTACAAAATACTCTTGACAATAAAACTGTAATGATAGGGGTTGGTGGGCTGCTAGTTGATTTACCCCTGACACTTTATACAAACTTACATCCAAGCTGTCCTTCTCAAAGAAACAGCCCACTATGACGTCCCTATGACCACCAAGCGAGTAGTAGATGAGATTCGCCCATCTTTCTGCTCCAAAGATCCAAGTGGTCATGTCCTTGCTACCAACAGCAAAGCACCTAGTTATCAGTGAAAGACAGTGACAGTGAATGGGTTAAATAGTGGTAAAATACAGTCCAAAAATTGCAGCTTGTTATATCTCAAACACATTGGGAAACCAGTATGTAAAAATGGACAAACACAAAACATGTGATTCATACTTATGTTAACGCATTGAAAACAAAGAAGTAGTATAAAATGCACTGTAAAGAAAATTACTGTTGTGTGGCAGCATTCATACATTGAAGGAAAGAATATATTAAAAAAAAAGCTTTTACGCACTTAGAATCATCTGTCCAGTCAATACAAGTTGTCTCATCAAATGGTCCAAAATAACTCTTGTCTAATGCAAATGCATTAAACTCTCGGTTTCTTCCAGGCGCGTGATACATTAGAGCCACATTTTCCTTTGTTATCACAAATTTCCTATAAAGAAAATAAAAGGAACATGATATAAGAGCTACTCATACATGAAGTCATATTGTGTGTAGATAAGCACTGTGTGCAGTTGTGTAATAGCTGACCTTCCATCAGGGGAGAAGGACACACTGTGAACAGGACTATGGAAGTGATGATGGTGAAGTACTGCCCGAGTGACCAAGCTGACCAGTACGGCTTCTCCATCTGAAACACATTCATTAAACGGTGTTAAACTCAAAACTTTCATAGCAAAAAAACTAACCAACAAACTGTATTGCCACATTTTTCCAACTTGGACAGTGAATTTTGAAACTTTGGAGCTTGTTCTATGCTTCCATTTGATAATTTATTACATTGTTTTTCCCAAACAAATGATATTATTACCATAGTAATTTAAATGAAAAGTTGAATATTAGAATTAATTCAATAATTTCTTAGTATTTGGTACATCTCCCTTTTTCTTTAAGTAGCATATACTTGAGCCGGCATGAACGCCACAAGATTGAGTTAAACCTGACTATCCATGTTATCCAGCATGATTTGAAAATGTCCCAAAGACCTTGTGCTTCTTTGGAAGCAAGGAAATCTCAGTTAACATGGGCTAACTTGATTATTGACACAGAAAAGGTGCAAAATCTTCAATATTACATTTCATTAGCATTTTAGGTTACAGCTTTTCTCTGTTTCATAACCTTTAAACTTATTTCTCAGAATCTAATTAGATTTTGATTTATTTTCAAAATGGACTCAGAGTTTTGAACACAGGCAGCACATGACATGACAGATGCATGGAGAAGGGTGGACTTTTCAATACCTTCATCTATAAGTATGGCATGATTCCCATCTGGAGAGACTCCAAAACAGGTGATGTTCTTTGTGGTGGACACTGGTAAGGTTTCTGATCTGTTGCTGAAGATATACGAAAAAATAGCATTCCTCAGCTAAAATCAGTATAACTTTAACTTTTCAGCTCACACTTAGACTGGGTATGAAATCAGTGTGTTTGAACGTTATGAAATAGAGATACTCACTTTTTCAGATCAAAGACGGTGATGCGGTTCCCGACAGGACTGATGACAGAATTCCCATCTTTAGAGAAAGACAGGTTCCCGTGGCGATAAAATGCCCCTAATAAGTTGAAAAACTAGAAGGAAATGCGAACAAGTTCAATTCAATCATCCTCTTTCAGGCATACACATAAAACAAACAATTAATTGTCTATTTTATTTATTTAAAATATTTGTATTTTATTTTATATATATTGTAAAATATGCTTTAACAAAATCGTAAACCACCAAGCCAGATCTCACAAAAACGTCTAAGGAAAAAAACATATAATTATTCACAAGAAGAACATCACGAATAAAATAGCGTCTGTCATACCTTGTATGCAAACTTCATGTTTTCTGAGATTTTAGGTTATGAATGATCCATTAAGCATCAAAACCCCATCGTTCTACACGTGAGAAAACTCTAAATACATGAACGCACATGTACTCAAGATCACTTCCGGATCATTACCAAACTAAAAGCCCCCTACACTAGCGCATACAAGTCCCCAAAAGATTATTGCGAAATGTATACATGCACTTAAAATATTGTGTCAAGAAACAGGTACAAACAGTACCTGGGGGAGACGTAATATTTATATTGCACACGGGATATATTTCACTCTAAATGTGTTTTAATTTATCATTTGTAGATGGTACGCAAGTAGCCTACCATTTATTTTTTATTTTTAAAAACACGTATACATATCTATCGCGATCTAATTTGTTATGTAAGCCCCTGCTAATCAAACTAAACTGTTGAGCAAAATCAATTAAATTTTATGTTCGTGCATAAAATGAAATGTTACAGTCTAACATGTCCACCAGATGGCGTCTTGGCACGTTGCTAATTATCTTAAATGTAAAACTAAACAAATAAAGAAATAATGCAAATATGTATAAATCTCTTTGTCATAAACTATATAAGACGTCTGTTTTTTTCTGTTTGTGAGTATCTATGATTAAAACGAATAATTTAGATAATGTTACATTCCTATCACCTGTCCTAAACCCTGTTCTGTTCTCCAGGAGAACTGAGATCTGACGTCAGCTTTTGATTAGCATATCTCCCTCTATATATTTCATGCTTGCGCATTGGCGCGCCACAGTACCGCAAAGTAATTCAGCTAAAGACTCCAATCCGTCTACAAAGGTATGTGTTTAAGAGCTACGCATATAAAATAATTTTATTGGTACCATGTTAACGATTGGTAAAAACGCAAACCGTTATATTAGTATTTTTATTGGACGTGTGAAATCTAGCCTTTTCCAAATAATTATAGAAAAATAGTATATGTCTTTGTATTTGAAGACGTGATGTGTTCAATGCATCTTTAGAACATTGGTATAAATGGTAGTAACAAATACCCAAATGTTGCTTTAAAGTAGATAACTCCAGGCGATAAGACGGTTAACCTATTTTCCTTTGTTAAGCCTCTTTGTGCTGCAAATGCATTAATAAGGATGTGACTCATTATGTCAGTTGGCACATTTGTATCAAAGGCAGAGTAGGCTAATGTGTTATAACGTGTGATTGGTGAATAGGGCGTTAAAAGAAACGGCAGCATTGTGTGCTGGCTGATAAAGCGGTACAGGGCGGTGGTTTTTTCTGAATGCAATCACATTGTGTGAAATCCAGTCTATGAAATCCAGATATGGTCTCTGCGACCATGCACACGAAAGAAACCGAGCTCAATGAGCAAAAGTCTGTCAGATTTTTACTAACGCAAAAAAATATATGTGCAAAACAATCCGTTGTCGTTTTGAATCATCATATTTGCGCTTCTCTTGTAATCTCAGCGTGGGAACTGCTATTGTTATGTAAATATTCATTTTTTGCTGTCTCAGACGCCATTCAAAAAGGGTGCGGTTTTGTTCAGTGCTGTGTGGCACTGTCATGAAAATCAACGGGATGTGATGCAAATCGCCTCCGAATGAACAATAGATTTCAAGAGCTTCATTGCCTTGGGAGTTTTAGCCAATCAACCCTCGCTCTCTCGGAATGACTTAAGTGCTTTTGCAGACTAGAAAGCGTGGAAAAGAAATTACATTTTTATTCTCTTTTGTTCCTTAAGCAGACAACCAATCATGTCTGACAAACCAAACCTGGAGGAGGTCACCAGCTTCGACAAAAGCAAGCTGAAGAAGACCGAGACCCAGGAGAAAAACCCACTGCCATCTAAAGAAAGTAAGACTTTGAACACAAAAATGTCCTTTTTTTGACAACCAGGCTGTCTGGTATTACGTAACTATAGTAAGCTGTGCTTGGAAATGTCTATATCCGTGTCCTTAGGTTATAATATGTTAATCTTCGCACAGAATGTTATCAAATGAGATTTAGAAGCACAAATTGAGTGCGAATGGTCGCAAAGATGAGATGAATTTAAAAAAAAATTCTCTTCCTCCTTTGTCCACAGCCATTGAACAGGAGAAGCAGGCGGCCTCGTGAAGACACAAGCTGCCATCATGCACTGTGCACACTCCCTTCCCTGCATTGCCTTCTTTTCATTCACTTCTTTTAGCAGTATAACTTTGTAACCAAAATGTAAAAAAAAAAAAAAATGTGAAACCGAAAAAAAAAGAAAATCTAAAGCTGCATCACTGTCGGATGGGATGAGCCGACCCCTCTAGCAACACCTAGATGCGTCTTTACCGCCTCCCTTGTCCAGTCCAGCGATGAGAAGAAAAGAGAAAGCTTCTACTTCCAGGAGCATATGGCATGGATTCATCTGGTGCCCATGGTGGGCTATTTTGCATTGGTTTCGACTATGCCATAGGACAAGGGGGCGTGGCCTAGTGGATATCCCCAAATATTCATCCGATTGAGGCGTGGCTTTTTGTTGACAAGTGACCAACTCACAAAGTTATGGCATTGTATTTTTTATTTCAAATTATAGGATAAACTGCACAATCTTGGATTTTTATGTTGGTAATGATTAACATCTTCTTGTTAGTGCTGCTTCAGTGAAATGCTTTTTTTTTTATTGGTAAGAAAGAAGAAGAAGAAGAAGAGAAAAAAAGCAAATTCAGTCTAGATGTGAAAACACTTCTAAGGACCGGGTGTTGTATTTTAATTGATTGTGCCCTTTTTATCGATGTGGTTTTGGGGTTGCTTTGTGTTGCACCCTGTCTTGGTTGTCTTATTGTGCGGCGGTTATCATCGTTCAAAATGTAAATTCAGTGTGATCGCTTTCAGCTGAAGATCAATTTTTTTTTTCTTGGGTTTTGTAAAAAGAAAAAACCTCAGCAACCATGTTATATTGCCACAAACCATTTATCGATAATGGAACATTGAAACTGTTGTAATAAAAAACTTTGTTATCAGGATTTTTTTGTGTTCAGTCTTATTCTGTTGTCATTGTCCTATATGCAAGATCTGAAAATAGATAAAGTTCAGTGAGAACGCTAACATTTTAATGTCTATACTGACCATCCAATTAGCTGTTCTGGTGGGGATTTCTGAAGCCTGCCTTCTGCACCATGGATTAGTGTTTTCCTCTGAAACCTAATTACATTAGCATGGTGACACAGATTCCATATCAATACATATAAGTCTCAGGTTTGAAAAAGTTTTAGAAGTTAAAAAAAAAAAAAAAAAATGGATATCAGTGAAGGAGGCCAAGGGAAAATCCAAAGTGAAACCATTTTAAACGGATCTTGCTATTTCGCTTCTATTTGACAATAAATAATCACAATCAGCTTTTCTTAATATTTAAAATGTTAATCCACATCATAATTTATTATCATTATTACCCTCTAAACTCTGCCTTCAGGGACAGCAAATAATATGCATGTGATTAAAGGGGACAGTTCAAATGGCCGCAACTTCCTTGATAGAACAAGCATCTCATTCGCTGGTGATTTTCTCTACTGTAGAACTGTGTTTGACACACTTAACATCAGGATTTTAGCATGTGTCCTTGTAAGTGGATTGGTGTTAAGTCATTTACACTTAATACTGTATTAATCTCTTGGGAATGGCACTGGTTGGAAGCAAGGGGAAGATTCTTTGTTTGTGTCCATTTCATGTCACAGTGACATCACAAGCAGATAGATTACATTACATCCATTCTCTCCAAGATCTTAATCAAAAATGAAAACAGCTTTGGGGTACATATTAGATCAGCCAATCAATTATATATCATGTTATATTGGAGTTTAAAAAAGCATTCATGTCCTGGTAAAGACAAGAAATGCCAAAGGCGGATGATTAAATAAAATGCAAATTCAGGCATGCCACGGAATCTGTCAATAGCTGTCTGTGCAGAGTATATTAATGGCTTGGTCCTCAGGGCTTCTGTTAGATAACTTTACCTATAATACATTCATTGAATAGACTTCTCTGTTGAACAAGGCCTAAGTGGACTTTGTTTTAGAAGCTGCTGTTTGGCTTGTAATTGGGTCAGAATTTTTGTAATTTATTTATAGAGTGAAACATTCAGGTTCCAGAAGTAAAAATGCCATTCAATATAAGGGAACTGATTTTTTTAATGATAACTTCTAAACCTTTAAAGACAGACTTTAGCTCAGAGGTTGTTAATCAATGGTATATGCTTTTGTTGAATCTATTAGCCTGCATTCTTTTTTTAAAGGGATAGTATACCCAAAAATGAAAATTCTGTCTTCATGTTGAAGAATGTTGGTAAACAAACAGTTAACGGTAGCCATTGACTTCCAAAGTATAGGAAAAAAAATACTAGGTTTGGAACAATATGAGGGAGAGTAAATGATGACAGAATTTTCATTTTTGGGTGAACTATCCCTTTAACTTATTTTGTTTTTAATAATTGTGGGAATTACAGGTGAAAAATCTCCACCAATCAGAGAACCGAAACAAGCAAATTGCATCTAAAGAACACGTTAGTGCCCATCCACTCCCATGCAGCACTGCGAATGACGTAATAGAGTCTGGCTGCATCCAAAATCGCATACTCTCTAAGTATTTTATAGTACGGATGTGTTGACATTGTCATGTGACCTACCAGCACTAGTTGTGTCAGTTCACTGCCGTTCACAAATCCTCACCCATGGCCTCATGGGATAGTAAAATGTTCATCGGATGTGCACTTCAGAATCTTGCCGGAAGTAGTAAGTCATCTGACTACTGTTTTATGAATACTGAATTCAGAAATACTACACTGTTCACATATGTTTTTCGCCTGCTATATATTATACATAGGGCAGTTTGCAATAAACGTAAAATATATTGTTTCTAAATACATAATCAACATCTTTAAATCAATAGTTTTATATGTAGCCATTGTTTTTTATTTGATAATAAGTCATGTGCAATGCAAGATTGCAGTTCTTTCCCTCATTAAAGCTGTTAAGTACATAGTCTTGTACCTTTGTCTTTTTGTCCGATTTTCAAATACTTTTTTGCTTTAAATCAGTTATAATGTTGTGATTCACCTCATAGCTGGTTGTTTTGGTTCATGACTTGTAAATCTTGTAACAAAGACTTTTGAAAAATCCTTCTCAAACCAATGCTGCTGAATAACAGTGTACTGTACAGTGCCAAAGTGAATGTTATGAAATGTATGATTACATGAGCACTTTCCAGGAGAGCAACTTCAACTGTAAATATCTGAATATCATTCATTGAGACCTAATAGTCCTTTGATATGGAATGCAGTATCAAGCCTCCTCTCTCCCAACTGTCTGCCTTAATGTTACTGACATCTGTTGAGGCACAACCTCAAAGCTGCCCCACTGTGTGACCTCAGCAGAAAGCTACAGCCTGGCTGGCCCATTGATCGTTCCGGTGTGTCTCGACTAAAGCCAATGGGAGGCCATTTAGCTTTTCACAAGCCGTTGCACATAGAATTGTGGTTCAGTGATCTTTCATGTCTCAGTCTTTGGCTCAGTTAAGTTGAGCTCAGGGATGCTGGTTACTAATAAAGAGTGCATTGGAGAGGGGCCTCAGAGAGGATTGTTTTAACCCTTCAGATTTCATATTATTTTAAATTAACAGATTTAACAGTTGCATGGTGAAAAAGAAAGTGTAGGTGGAAAATAGATAAATAATTTTTAATTAGAATAAGGTAAATAACAAAAGTGTCAAGTCAAGTCAAATTTATTTAAATCTTTTCACAATACACATTGTTAAAAAGCAGCTTTACAGAAAATCATGATGTTAATGTTTAACATTTTTGAATATAATATAGTATATTTAGTATATATAGTCATGCAATTTCTATGGTAATATAGTAATATAATTATAATAATTATTGGCAACACTTTAGTTTAGGGTCCAATTCTCACTATTAACTAGTTGCTTATTAGCATTACTAGGATTTTGGCTGTTTATTAGTACTTATAAAACACATATTAATGTCTTATTCTGCATGACCATATTCTAAATATCTTTAATTCCTACCCAATACCTAAACTTAACAACTTCCTTACTAACTATTAATAAGCAGTAATTAGGAGTTTATTGAGACAAAAGTCGTAGTTAATAGTTGGTCAGTAGTGAGAATTGGACCCTAATCTAACGTGTGACCTAATTATTATATAATAATATAGTAACATAATTTCTCAGTGTTTATAATTTGCCTATAGTTGCATTTAGCAGCTTGGACATACTTATAATCATAACTTTAGAGCTGGGAGATAATATAGTTACATTTTGCAACAGAAAAAAAAATCTAAAGTATCCAAAGTTGAGATATAATATGCAGTATATCGCTTTACGTGTGTACCGTATGTAATAAGCAGTGGATAATTTGGCTACATAATGTATCTTCAACAGCCAAGACACTTTTGTAACAATTCTATCACTGCTAACATTCCATCTGTTGATCACAGCGGTTTCCTATAAGGTAAACAGAGGCCTGCACTATACTGTTTTCACAGCAACCTGATTTACACAAGAAAGTATCAGTGTTGTAGTCACTTTCAAAGTATGAAAGACATTTGCATGAGTCTATATGTTTGGTATCATTTTGCATTTTCTCTATATATAAGAATTCAAAGCAACTGAATCATCTCAAATATAATATAGTCTCATATTATTCTATTTAACTGTCTTAACAATGGTAACAATTTTTAAGATTGCAAAGCGCTATGCTTGTAAACAGCAAGACAACAATAGAGTTTGTGGTAGTTGGAGGCATGTTTAAATATTCCATATTTGCAATATTCCATGTCCAATTAGATATTTCAATGACCACCATCGGGTCCAGAAACGCCACTGCAATATTCTTTACACAAATCATACAATTAATAGACTAATGTGACATTTGTATTGCTGTGTTGCTTAACCTCACTCAATATCATTCCTGTGGTTTCTTTTGTTCTGCTTGCTATAGCCTCCCTTTTGAGCAAGAGACACCACCTAAAATATGTGCAATAATGACCACAACCACAGCCAAGATGCTTTGCTCAATCATTGGCCTACACAGTAAATGTATTGGTGTACTACTCATGTGTGTTTTTATCTGTACAATGTAAGAAAAAATCTGTAGAGAAACGGATACGGATGTCCTAGCAAAAAAGGACCAGTAACATTTCCCTTGTGTTTATGGATATTTCCTTCAACCCTAAAATACAATACAATGCTATGCATAATTCAAAATAAAGGTAAACACTTGTGAAAAGTCAATACGGAAAATTTGTTCATATTAACACAGTATATTGGGTCATATATTTCAATTTTTTTTTTTTTTTTTTTTTTTTTGTGGAGTTAAAATAGGCCTACAATGCCTTGGTTTAGTGATAAAACACTTCATAAATACATTGTAACCCACCGGTACATGCCATAACTAAACCATTCTTGGGTTAAAAAGATGGCCAGGAAATAAACATTTTTGCCAAGAACGTATTTATCACAAATATTTTCTTATATTATAGTAGATGTTTCACCAGTGACATTGTTTTGGAGCGCTCCTAAAGAGTGAAATGAAAATTCACCTGTTTCTAAACGCATATTATAGATCTTATTGTGAACAATTTCTCCGTGCATGCATTTTTTCTTCTCTCTGGTGACATATACACTGTAAAAAATGATATGATTAATAAGTTATGACAACATATGTTCCCTTTCGAATGGTCAGTTGTACTGCGTCGCTAGACGCTTGGGGAAAACTCCTTTTCCTTGAAATACTGAAGCCTTTCATAAAATCACGCAGTGCTACTGCACAGCCATAACAGTATAGAGGACTCTCGTGGCAGACAGTGGGAACTGCATGAACCAATGGCAGAGCGGCGTAACTCCGCGAACCAATCAGTGCGAAGCCCGCGAAGCTGAGCGCAAAGCCCGCCAAGTGGGCAGGGCATCTGCCTATAAAAGACACACGCTTGCCATATAATTCAGATTATTCTCCTTCAGCGACGATCTTCGGACCCTCGCTGATCCCTACTCGAAGCCTCACCTTCTTCGCCGAGAACAGATGAGCCTGCAGCGGAACAGCGAGCTAGCCAGCCCGGACCATCCTGCAAACAAGTCAGCGGCCTGATACCAGCGCGCTCAATCGCCAACGATCCCGCGAGCTGTCGCGCTCAATCGCCAGCGATCCCGCGAGCTGTCGCGCTGTTTTCCTGCTCTCTCCGGTGAAACACTACGGTGTATCCTTTTAAGCCTACTGCAGCTAAAAGAGCTGCAACGTTGTAATGTCACGCCACACGTGTGGCACGTGCAGTTCCGAACTGCACGAGGAGGATGGCCACGGCTGCTCTCACTGCAAGAGTATGCCCATCTCCTCTCTCCGCTCGCGGATAGCGCTCTTTTCAGAGCGCAACCTCGCCCCTCGCGCTCTCCCGTTCCCTTTCCCGTCCGAACCTCGGCGGAAAAAACGGCGGAGTCAGAGGGCTGAGTATTCGGAGGTCAGCGAGCTCACATCGGCCCCGTGCCCACGAGTCTCGCTCTCGCCTAAGAGAGACATCTCACCTGTGATGTTCTTGCGATCAGACCTGCACCCTCCGCTCGATGCCGAGGGCCTGGTCTCGTTCGGTGGATCTGATGACGATTCACAAGAGCATCAACATGATGACTCCGTGTCATTGGTCGCTTCAGATGCTAAGGAATGGTCGGGCTCCGTTGACGACCCCGCCCCCTCGACATCTCAGCAACACAGCAACTCCAGGGCTGGTGTGGACGCTGTACTCATCCGCATCCTCACTAAAGCTGTCAGCGAGCTCGGCCTGGACTGGGCCTCGCCTGAGGAGCCTGCACGCAACCGCCTCGAGGAGAGAGACGCGCCATTTTTTCCCGAGGTGCACGAAGAACTGGTGAAATCATGGCGCGCGCCGTACTCTGCACGCCTCCGCTCGTCCACCTCGCACGCGCTCTCTACCATTGACGGCGCTGACGAGAAGGGATATGAGAAGCTTCCGCCACTCGAGGAAGCGGTGGCCGAGCATCTCTGCCCACCTTCTTCGATGGGCTGGAAGCCCAAAGTTTCACACCCGTCTAAGCCCTGCAGGACTACTTCAGCCTTAGCGGGTAGGGCCTGCTAAATATAAATATATATAACTTACCCATCACCATATATTGTCTAATATTGCCTACCACATTAAATCTGACATCGCTAGCTTTCAATCTAAATCACTATCACGCGTTAGCATTTCGCTAGCCTGTTAGCTTGCCATCTCTGCACTCGGGTCTCTTGTTTTCTAAATTCATTAAACAACTGTGGTGAGTTGGATTAGTAAATAGACTCCATCAAACAACTGTGGTAAGTTGGATTAATCAACAAATACGGTAAGCCATGTCTTCTCCTGTCATTGTCACTTGCACTGCATGTTTCATGTTTAGTATATCTTTCTCCGTTGGCGAACAGGGCTTCACATGTGATAAATGTAAGGAGATAGTCAGGCTGAAGGAGAAGATTTCAGAATTAGAGACACGCATCCAGACTTTATTTGAGAGTAGTTAGAATGTAACAGCTTTAGACACTGCTTTGGATGCGAATAGCTTAGTGAACTCTGTACATTGTTCGGTTCCGGCTGTAGAGCCCGTGCAGCAGGGCAACTGGGTGACGGTGAGACGGCATAGTCGCGGATCAAAAAACCACTCTTCCGTTCCAATTAGAACATCAAACAGGTTCTCCCCACTCAGTGATGCACCCACTGAGAATCCCTGTTGAAAGTGCCCCAGTTATTGGCAATTCTATGAAAATAGAGACACCAGCCACCATAGTCACATGTTTACCGGGAGCCAGAGCGCCTGACATCAAAGCAAATTTAAAAGTGCTGGCTAATGCTAATCGTAAATTCTCTAAGATTATTATTCACGTCGGCACAAATGATGTTCAACTTCGCCAGTCGGAGATCACCAAAATTAACATTAAAGAGGTGTGTAAACTCGCAAGTACGATGACAGATGACGTTTTTTGCTCTGGTCCCCTCCCCGTTAAAAGGAGTGATGAGATACTTAGCAGACTATCATCACTCAATGGCTGGTTGTCTAAGTGGTGTCTGCAAAATAACATAGGGTTCATAGACAATTGGAAAAGCTTTTGGGGCAGACCTGACCTGTTGAAAAAAGATGGCATCCATCCTTCCTGGGATGGTGCCGCTCTTCTCTCTAGTAAATTGGCACATAGTCTTAGAGCTAAACCTTGACTAACTGGGGCCCAGGTCAGGAAGCAGACAGACTGGCTTACCCGACCGCCTGCTAGCTGTCTCACGTCACAGAAGTCAGATAAATTTCAGCACATAGAGACTCTTTCACCTAGATATTATCACATAGAGACTGTGTCTGTTCCACGAATTAGTAAATACAAAAAACCATCAAAACCATTCAACGGTAAAAATTTAATTGATGTCCAACAAATAAACAACAGATATAATACAGATGATCAAATGATAAAGCTCGGGCTGCTGAATATTCGATCCCTTTCCTCAAAAGCGCTTATTGTTAATGATATGATTACAGATCATAACCTAGATGTGCTGTGTTTGACAGAAACCTGGCTAAAACCTGACGATTACATTACTTTAAATGAGTCCACCCCCCAAGATTATTGTTATAAACACGAGCCGCGTCTGAAAGGTAAAGGGGGAGGTGTTGCTGTAATTTATAATAATATCTTCGGTATTACTCAGAAGTCTAGTTTCAAATATAATTCCTTTGAAGTTTTGGTGCTTTATGTAACGTTATGTAGTGAAATTGATAAATCCCGTTTGACATTTGTGTTGGCTACTGTATACAGGCCACCAGGGCACCATACAGACTTTACCAGAGAATTTGCTGATTTTCTATCAGAGTTAGTACTGGCTGCAGATAAAGTCCTAATTGTTGGTGATTTTAATATCCATGTAGACAACGAAAAAGACGCATTGGGATTGGCATTTAGAGACATTCTAAACTCTATTGGAGTAAGGCAACACGTGTCAGGACCCACTCATCGCCGTAATCATACAAACCCGATTCCAAAAAAGTTGGGACACTGTACAAATTGTGAATAAAAAAGGAATGCAATAATTTACAAATCTCATAAACTTATATTTTATTCACAATAGAATATAGATAACATATCAAATGTTGAAAGTGAGACATTTTGAAATGTCATGCCAAATATTGGCTCATTTTGGATTTCATGAGAGCTACACATTCCAAAAAAGTTGGGACAGGTAGCAATAAGAGGCCGGAAAAGTTAAATGTACATATAAGGAACAGCTGGAGGACCAATTTGCAACTTATTAGGTCAATTGGCAACATGATTGGGTATAAAAAGAGCCTCTCAGAGTGGCAGTGTCTCTCAGAAGTCAAGATGGGCATAGGGATTATCCAATTCCCCCAAAGCTGCGGCGAAAAATAGTGGAGCAATACCAGAAAGGAGTTTCTCAGAGAAAAATTGCAAAGAGATTGAAGTTATCATCATCTACAGTGCATAATATCATCCAAAGATTCAGAGAATCTGGAACAATCTCTGTGCGTAAGGGTCAAGGCTGGAAAACCATACTGGATGCCCGTGATCTTCGGGCCCTTAGACGGCACTGCATCACATACAGGAATGCTACTGTAATGGAAATCACAACATGGGCTCAGGAATACTTCCAGAAAACATTGTCGGTGAACACAATCCACCGTGCCATTCGCCGTTGCCGGCTAAAACTCTATAGGTCAAAAAAGAAGCCATATCTAAACATGATCCAGAAGCCCAGGCGTTTTCTCTGGGCCAAGGCTCATTTAAAATGGACTGTGGCAAAGTGGAAAACTGTTCTGTGGTCAGACGAATCAAAATTTCAAGTTCTTTTTGGAAAACTGGGATGCCATGTCATCCAGACTAAAGAGGACAAGGACAACCCAAGTTGTTATCAGTGCTCAGTTCAGAAGCCTGCATCTCTGATGGTATGGGGTTGCATGAGTGCGTGTGGCATGGGCAGCTTACACATCTGGAAAGGCACCATCAATGCTGAAAGGTATATCCAAGTTCTAGAACAACATATGCTCCCATCCAGATGTCGTCTCTTTCAGGGAAGACCTTGCATTTTCCAGCATGACAATGCCAGACCACATACTGCATCAATTACACCATCATGGCTGCGTAGAAGAAGGATCCGGGTACTGAAATGGCCAGCCTGCAGTCCAGATCTTTCACCCATAGAAAACATTTGGCGCATCATAAAGAGGAAGATGCGACAAAGAAGACCTAAGACAGTTGAGCAACTAGAAGCCTGTATTAGACAAGAATGGGACAACATTCCTATTCCTAAACTTGAGCAACTTGTCTCCTCAGTCCCCAGACGTTTGCAGACTGTTATAAAAAGAAGAGGGGATGCCACACAGTGGTAAACATGGCCTTGTCCCAACTTTTTTGAGATGTGTTGATGCCATGAAATTTAAAATCAACTTATTTTTCCCTTAAAATGATACATTTTCTCAGTTTAAACATTTGATATGTCATCTATGTTGTATTCTGAATAAAATATTGAAATTTGAAACTTCCACATCATTGCATTCTGTTTTTATTCACAATTTGTACAGTGTCACAACTTTTTTGGAATCGGGTTTTGTACTTTAGACCTAATACTGTCACATGGAATAAATGTTGATACCATTGAAATTCTGCAGCAGAGCGATGACATCTCAGATCATTACCTAACTGGGTAAATTCTCTAAGATTATTATTCATGTCGGCACAAATGATGTTCAACTTCGCCAGTCGGAGATCACCAAAATGATGTACACTTGTACACTTAATTTAGCAAAGGCTGCAAAGCCGTCCCCTCGCTTCAAATATGGCAGGACTATCACTGCTGCGACTAAAGATTGCTTTGTAAATAATCTTCCTCATCAGTTTCATCTCCTCAGCATCCCAGATAGCCTAGAGGAACTCGATGTTGCAACAGAAACTATTGACTCTCTCTTTTCCAGCACTTTAGACACAGTTGCTCCCCGGCGCTTAAAGAAGATTAAAGAAAATAGTCCAACGCCGTGGTACAACGAGCACACCCGGGCCCTTAAAACAGCAGCCAGAAAAATGGAGTGCAGCTGGAACAAAACAAAACTGGAAGTTTTTCGCATTCAGTGGAAAGAGCATGATTGCATACAGAAAGGCCCTAAAAACTGCTAGATCTGCTTATTTCTCGACTCTCTTAGAAGAAAACAAACACAACCCTAGGTATTTATTTGATACAGTGGCTAAATTAACCAAAGATAAAGCTTCAACTTCTGACGTTTGTAAGCAGCACAGCAGTAATGACTTTATGAACTTCTTTACTTGTAAGATTGATAATATTAGGAAAAAGTAAGATTGTTTTCATTGTTATGCTGACGATACTCAGCTCTATATTTCTTCACGCCCTGACGAAACTTACCAATTCACAAGATTAACGGAATGCATAGCTGATATAAAAAATTGGATGACTAGTAATTTCCTGCAACTTAATTCAGAAAAAAATGACTTTTTAATCATTGGACAAAAAAACTCCACAAGAAGTAACCTAGAATACTGTCTAACACTCGATGGCTGCTCTGTCAAGTCCTCGTCATCAGTTAGGAACCTGGGTGTGCTCTTTGATACCAATCTCTCATTTGAAAGCCACGTTTCTAGCATCTGTATAACTGCATTCTACCATCTTAAAAATATATCTAAATTACGGCACATGCTTTCAATGCAAAATGCTGAACAGTTAGTTCATGCATTCATGACCTCAAGGCTAGATTATTGTAATGCTCTACTGGGTGGTTGCCCTGCTCGCTTAATAAATAAACTGCAGCTTGTCCAAAACGCAGCAGCTAGAGTTCTTACTAGAACCAGGAAGTATGACCATATTAGCCCGGTTCTGGCAACACTGCATTGGCTCCCTATTAAACATTGTATACATTTTAAAATCTTGCTGATTACTTACAAAGCACTAAATGGTTTAGCTCCCCAGTACTTGAGCGAGCTCTTAACGCATTATACTCCATCACGTCTATTGCGGTCTCAAAATTCTGGCCAGTTGATAATACCTAGAATATCAAAATCAACTGCAGGCGGTCGATCCTTTTCCTATTTAGCACCTAAACTCTGGAACAGTCTTCCTAGCATTGTTCGGGAAGCAGACACACTCTGTCAGTTTAAATCTAGACTAAAAACAAGACTCTTTACTATGGCATACACATAAAACATTTTTAATTTATATTATTCAAATCAGTTAAATGATTGTTTTAGGCTGCATTAACTAGGTCAGCCGGAACCGGGAACACTTCCCATAACACCTGATGTACTCGTTACATCATAAGAAGAATGGCATCTACGCTAATGTTAGTCTCTCTGTTTATCCCGAGGTTTACTGCAGTCGGCCGGATCCGGGCCGTATCCGGACCAGATGGTGGACCTTAGCCTCGACATGACGAACACATCCCTGAAGTGTCTGTAGAGACCGTGTCAATTAAACTCCCCCCTGTAAATGCCGCATCGACACGACATCCTCATTAAACCCATCCCCGGCGTGACGACTCCAATCTTTCGAATAATCTTACGAATATCTATTGATCTAATATGACTTCTGACCTGTAATGTTGCCAGAATCATAATCATACACTATTTGTTTGTCGGCCAGAGGAGAACTGGCACCCAGACTGAGCCTGGTTTCTCCCAAGGTTTTTTTCTCCATTCTGACCCTGAAGGAGTTTTGGTTCCTTGCCACCGTCACCTTTGGCTTTTGGCTTGCTCAGTTGGGGACACTTAAATTTCAACTATATTACTGATCTGCCCGCATTGACACTATGTGATAATTGAAATGAGCTGGATGACATCACCGTTTTCACCAGAGCGGCTGTACAGCCGAATCAAATTCTGTTGCATTATTTTCCTGTTACCACTGTGAAGCTGCTTTGAAACAATTGGCATTGTAAAAAGCGCTATATAAATAAAGGTGATTTGATTTGATTATGGATGAGACTGGACCAGATGAGGAGGTTTTTCGCGATCTCAGAAGCGCCACAGACCTGGCCCTTCGTGCCACAAAAGCCACTGCCCAAGCCATAGGCAGGTCCATGGCCAGCCTAGTGGTGTTAGAACGCCACTTATGGCTGAATCTGACGGAGATCAAGGAAACTGACAAGACCGCCTTCCTGGATGATCCGATCACGCCCAACAGCCTATTTGGCACGGAGGTGGATGGATTCACGGAGCGTTTCACCACGGCACAAAAAGCGTCCCAGGCAATGCGACACTTTCTGCCAAAGCGTTCCAGCTCTGTCTCCTCGAGTCGCCCTAAAGCGCCCATTCTAGACATCAGACATCTGAACAGGGTCCTTATCAAACGGCCCTTCAGAATGTTAACGCTGAGACAGATCATCGTGCAGGTTCGCCCAATAGACTGGTTTTTCTCAGTGGATCTGAAAGATGCTTACTTTCATATCCAAGTTATTCCCCGTCACAGACCGTTCTTGAGATTCGCGTTCGACGGGAAGGTCTCAGGTCGAGACGTCTCCTCCTATGGGCAAAAGACAAACTGCACTCACTGAGAGCAGTGCATGTGCCGGGCAGGCTGAACCAGGGAGCAGATATGCTCTCCAGGGGCCTGGTGTCCCCAGGGGAATGGACTCTCCATCCCCAAACAGTTCAAATGATATGGAATGTTTTCGGGAGGGCAGAGGTCGACCTCTTCGCCTCTGAAGACAACTGTCATTACCCAATATATTTCTCAAAGTCCAGGGACGAGCTGGCCCACGAATGGCCCAGCCGCCTGCTTTATGCTTTTCCTCCAGTCCCGCTCCTACCCCAAGTCTTAATGAGAATCAGGGAGCATACAGTCCTGCTAGTGGCCCCACTCTGGCGGACCCATCATTGGTTTCCCAAGTTGATTCAGCTGCTATCAGCAGCCCCATGGCCAATTCCCCTGAGGAAAGACCTCCTATCCCAGGCGAACAATCTGGCACCCCCGTCCCAAACTATGGCCGCTACATGTGTGGCCCCTCAAGGGGAGCTCAAGGATCTCCCAGCGAGCGTCCTGAGCACTATCAGTGAGGCTAGAGCTCCGTCTACTAGGCGTCTCTATGCCCTCAAGTGGTCTACGGTGCCTTCCTGGGACCTTTCCCTGGTCCTACGAGCACTGAAAGAGCCTCCATTCGAACCGTTGCAGACGGCCGAATTAAAGCCACTTTCGCTAAAAACTGCCCTGCTATTAGCACTGGCATCAGTTAAGCGTGTTGGCGATATACAAGTGCTCTCCGTAAGCACTTCCTGTCTGGAGTTTGGACCAGGTGACTCTAAGGTCATCCTCAAACCAAGACATGGCTATGTGCCCAAAGTGCTTTCAACACCGTTCAAAGCACAGGTGGTCACCCTCTCTGCTCTCCCCCCCTCTGAGGACGAGAGACAGTTACACCCGGTCAGGGCACTTAGAGCATACGTTGAGCAGTCTTCCCACTTTAGACAGTCGGAGCAGCTCTTTGTAAGCTTTGGTGGCCACACTAAAGGACTTCCGGTCACCAAGCAAAGCCTATCCAGATGGCTGGTGGACGCTATCGGGTTAGCCTACGATTCCATGGGCCTCCAGTGCCCCATAGGCGTCAAGGCTCACTCCACCAGAGGCATGGCCTCTTCCTGGGCGTGGTCCAGTGGAATATCCATTGGTGATATCTGTAGAGCGGCAGGCTGGTCCTCACTGTCTACATTCACCAGATTCTACAGCCTGGAGGTCCCTGCGCTGCAGGCACAGATCCTTGCTGTATAATGAGAGTTGAGGTGGCCTTTGTGAGCCCATCACTTCATGAGTTAGCACTTGGGGCCTTTTTACAATGCTCCAGTGCTTAACACAGATCCCTTCATTATGATTGTGGCTGGTCTCTACGAGCCCAGTTTTCGCATAGGGATATTTTCACGATATGTCTATGACTCTAGTTTGGGCCCCTTTAAAATAGCGACCCAGCTTGAGGAGGTACATGTCGTTGCGCTTATCATAGCACGGCGGGATCGAATAGGTTCCCCAAGCGTCTAGTGACGCAGTACGACTGACCGTTCGAAAGGGAACGTACTCAGTTACTTAACGTAACCTTGGTTCCCTGAGATGCCAGAGCAAGGGAACGAGTACTGCGTAGACGGCCGTGCTATGGCGCTAATGATTGGCGATCGTCGCTTCAGTCAATATAACCTGACTTATATGGCAAGCGTGCATCTTTTATAGGCAGATGCCCCGCCCACTTGGCGGGCTTTGCGCTCAGCTTCGCGGGCTTCGCACCGATTGGTTCGCGCAGTTACGCCGCTCTGCCATTGGTTCATGCAGTTCCCACTGGCCAGCCAATAGCGTGCGAGAGTCCTCTACACTGTTATGGCTGTGCAGTAGCACTGTGTGATTTTATGAAAGGCTTCAATATTTCGAGGAAAAGGAGTTTTCCCCAAGCGTCTAGCGACGCAGTACTCGTTCCCTTATCTCAGGGAACCGAGGTTACGTTAAGTAACCGAGTACGTTTTTACATTGCTTTAACTCATCATTGCAAACTCATCAAAATTAAAAGGTTAAGCAATTTTCAACTTTCGTTATAAATTATGCAGATTAAACTCAATTTTTTAAGTCAGTTTAGTGTAATTTAATTTTAACATTCAAGTTGATTACTTAAAAATTTAAGGGCAGCAACTTTTTTTTTTACATTCTGTTTTCTTAAACCCTGCACTTGCAAGATTGTGTTCATCTGCCTCCACTTTTGAGTGCATCTCAACGTCCAATCAACAACTGATGCATAGAACCAAGTCACTTTTTTTTGTAATCGTGATGTACATCACAATACGGAAGAAAAGATTTGTTTTTTAGTTTCAATTCGTAGCAGCTTTACACATTTTTACTAATGAAGCTAATAGGATTGTGCATGTCCTTGTGGTGACACATCAGCCAGTGATTGCTGTCATGACATCATTTTTCTGCAGTTTCATAGTGTGTACATTTAATACCATGTGTTAGCCAAGCAACTGACGTTGCCAGGAATAGGAGTGCTACAGAGTGCTTTCAGGTATCATACTGTAGTGATGTGTGAGGGAGAAAATGTAAGATCAATGCTGATATATCACAAACAGAGTGTTCTTTCTTAAATTATGCCAGTGTAACATAAATCAGTGCAGCAGCTGTGGAATGGACAATAATATAGAGATTCAACTGATGCACTGTCAGGAACACTAATCAATAATGTTGCTTTAGCAGAATCAAAGCCAATACTGTGGTGAGAGCTTGACCCATTATGGAGCCTCGAAACTGCAGGCCAAGAGTGTGTGTGGACAATCTGGTGCATGTCTGTCTCTCTCATTCCCACACCATTGCCAGCAGCTTCATCACTGCATCTTCTCAAGATTATCAGTAATAGCACTTGTTAGTTCTCGGAAGTCCATCGGAAGTCTGGAGTCAGCAGCTATAATGACATTTACTTGAACAACTACAATTCAGCTCTGTAGTGCAATGAGTGTGTGAGAGAGTGTGTATGTGGGATACAGTTCATTGCTGACCACTGAGACAACTGTCTTCTTCCTCATAGTTACATGACAACACGAACATCCACTGTTCTCAATTTTTAAACTTTGTCACTTCCTTCTGTGTTTCCATGTGATGTATTAAAGGGATAGTTCACCCCAAAAAATGAAAATGATCCCATGATTTACTCACTCTCAAGTCATAGGTGTATATGACATTCTTACAATTGGAGTTATATTAAAAAATGTCCTGGCTCTTCCAAGCTTTATAATGGCAGTAAATAACAAATCACTTTAAATTGTAATGTAGACGCATGCATTTTCTGTGAAGCTGCTTTGAAACGATATGTACTGTGAAAAGCTCTATACAAATAAATGTGAATTGAATTGAACTGAATTTAATTAAATGGCTGTTTCTGTTTTGAAGTCCATAAAAGTGCATCTATCCATCATAAACGTAATCCATACGGCTCCGGGGGGGTAATAAAGGCCTTCTGAAGCGAAGCGATGCGTTTGTGTAAGAAAAATATCCATATATAAAACTTTACAAACTATAATTTACCAGAGAATTTGCTGATTTTCTATCAGAGTTAGTACTGGCTGCAGATAAAGTCCTAATTGTTGGTGATTTTAATATCCATGTAGACAATGAAAAAGACGCATTGGGATTGGCATTTAGAGACATTCTAAACACTATTGGAGTAAGACAACACGTGTCAGGACCCACTCATCGCCGTAATCATACTTTAGACCTAATACTGTCACATGGAATAAATGTTGATACCATTGAAATTCTGCAGCAGAGCGATGACATCTCAGATCATTACCTAGTATCATGTACACTTAATTTAGCAAAGGCAGCAAAGCCGTCCCCTCGCTTCAAATATGGCAGGACTATCACTGCTGCGACTAAAGATTGCTTTGTAAATAATCTTCCTCATCAGTTTCATCTCCTCAGCATCCCAGATAGCCTAGAGGAACTCGATGTTGCAACAGAAACTATTGACTCTCTCTTTTCCAGCACTTTAGACACAGTTGCTCCCCGGCGCTTAAAGAAGATTAAAGAAAATATTCCAACGCCGTGGTACAACGAGCACACCTGGGCCCTTAAAACAGCAGCCAGAAAAATGGAGCGCAGCTGGAAGAAAACAAAACTGGAAGTTTTTCGCATTTCGTGGAAAGAGAGCGTGATTGCATACAGAAAGGCCGTAAAAACTGCTAGATCTGCTTATTTCTCGACTCTCTTAGAAGAAAACAAACACAACCCTAGGTATTTATTCGATACAGTGGCTAAATTAACCAAAGATAAAGCTTCAACTTCTGACGTTTGTAAACAGCACAGCAGTTAATGACTTTATGAACTTCTTTACTTGTAAGATTGATAATATTAGGAAAAAAATTATAACCATGCAGCCGTCTACTACAGTGTCACATCAGACAGTGCATTGTAGTGTCACTGAGGAAAAATGACATTCATTCACTGCTATAGGAGAAGAAGAATTGGCTAAACTCATTAAATCATCAAAATCAACAACATGTATGCTCTTCTTAATATCATTAATTCATCCTTGACATTAGGATATGTACCGAAAACTTTTAAGTTGGCTATTATTAAACCACTTATTAAAAAAACGCAACTTGATCCTACAGAATTAGTCAATTACAGGCCAATCTCAAATCTACCCTTTCTGTCAAAAATACTAGAAAAGGCAGTGTCCTCACAATTATGCTCCTTTTTAGAAAGAAATGGTATCTGTGAGGATTTCCAGTCAGGATTTAGACCGTATCATAGTACTGAGACTGCTCTCATTAGAGTTACAAATGATTTACTCTTATCATCCGATCGTGGTTGTATCTCTCTGTTAGTGTTACTCGATCTTAGCGCTGCATTCAATACTATCGACCACAACATTCTTTTGAATAGACTCGAAAATTATGTTGGCATTAGTGGAATTTCATTGGCATGGTTTAAATCATACTTATCTGACCGTTATCAGTTTGTAGCAGTAAATGAAGAGATGTCACACCGAACACAAGTTCAGTATGGAGTACCGCAGGGCTCAGTGCTAGGACCGTTGCTTTTCACCCTGTACATGCTACCACTGGGAGATATTATTAGGAAGCATGGCGTTAGTTTTCATTGTTATGCTGACGATACTCAGCTCTATATTTCTTCACGCCCTGACGAAACTTACCAATTCACAAGATTAACGGAATGCATAGCTGATATAAAAAATTGGATGACTAGTAATTTCCTGCAACTTAATTCAGAAACAAATGACTTTTTAATCATTGGACAAAAAAACTCCACAAGTAGTAACCTAGAATACTGTCTAACACTCGATGGCTGCTCTGTCAAGTCCTCGTCGTCAGTTAGTAACCTGGGTGTGCTCTTTGATACCCATCTCTCATTTGAAAGCCACGTTTCTAGCATCTGTATAACTGCATTCTACCATCTTAAAAATATATCTAAATTACGGCACATGCTTTCAATGCAAAATGCTGAACAATTAGTTCATGCGTTCATGACCTCAAGGCTAGATTATTGTAATGCTCTACTGGGTGGTTGCCCTGCTCGCTTAATAAATAAACTGCAGCTTGTCCAAAACGCAGCAGCTAGAGTTCTTACTAGAACCAGGAAGTATGACCATATTAGCCTGGTTCTGGCAACACTGCATTGGCTCCCTATTAAACATTGTATACATTTTAAAATCTTGCTGATTACTTACAAAGCACTAAATGGTTTAGCTGCCCAGTACTTGAGCGAGCTCTTAACGAATTATACTCCATTACGTCTATTGCGGTTTTGAAAATTCTGGCCAGTTGATAATACCTAGAATATCAAAATCAACTGCAGGCGGTCGATCCTTTTCCTATTTAGCACCTAAACTCTGGAACAGTCTTCCTAGCATTGTTCGGGAAGCAGACACACTCTGTCAATTTAAATCTAGACTAAAAACACATCTCTTTACTATGGCATACACATAAAACATTTTTAATTTATATTATTCAAATCAGTTAAATGATTGTTTTAGGCTGCATTAACTAGGTCAGCCGGAACCGGGAACACTTCCCATAACATCTGATGTACTCGTTATATCATAAAAAGAATAGCATCTACGCTAATGTTAGTCTCTCTGTTTATCCCGAGGTTTACTGCAGTCGGCCGGATCCGGGCCGTATCTGGACCAGATGGTGGACCTTAGCCTGGACATGACGAACACATCCCTGAAGTGTCTGTAGAGACCGTGTCAATTAAACTCCCCCCTGTAAATGCCGCATCGTCACGACATCCTCATTAAACCCGTCCCCGGCGTGACGACTCCAATCTTTCAAATAATCCTACGAATATCTATTGATCTAATATGACTTCTGACCTGTAATGTTGCCAGAATCATAATCATACACTATTTGTTTGTCGGCCAGAGGAAAATTGGCACCCCCACTGAGCCTGTTTTTTTCCCATGGTTTTTTTCTCCATTCTGGCCCTGAAGGAGTTTTGGTTCCTTGCCACCGTCGCCTTTGGCTTTTGGCTTGCTCAGTTGGGGACACTTAAATTTCAACTATATTACTGATCTGCCCGGATTGACACTATATGATAATTGAAATGAGCTGGATGACATCACCGTTTTCACCAGAGCGGCTGTACAGCCGAATCAAATTCTGTTGCATTATTTTCCTGTTACCACTGTGAAGCTGCTTTGAAACAATTGGCATTGTAAAAAGCGCTATATAAATAAAGGTGATTTGATTTGATTTGATATAATCTCTAACTTCCGCCTATGACGTAGGACGCAGGCATAACGTAAATTCCGGTGACAAACGCTGAAGCGCAGAGGATAGAGCAAAACAAAACTTGGTTCTTGCGAGAACTAGCATATTCTTACCAGAGCGTCTTACATCATACACTGGAACGCCAGTCTCTCGTGAACACGCGTACGACAGTTAGCGGAAGTTAGAGATTACAGTTTGTAAAGTTTTAAATATGGATATTTTTCTTACACAAACGCATCACTTCGCTTCAGAAGGCCTTTATTAACCTCCTGGAGCCATGTGGAGCAGTTTTATGATGGATAGATGCACATTTATGGACTTCAAAACAGAAACAGCCGTTCACTGCCATCATAAAGCCTGGAAGAGCCAGGACATTTTTTAATATAACTCTGATTGTATTCGTCTGAAAGAAGAATGTCATATACACCTAGGATGACTTGAGGGTGAATAAATCATGGGCTAATTTTCATTTTTGGGTGAACTATCCATTTAAGGGACATGTATACAATATTCATTTTCCCAAATATTACAGATATGTTGTGCCTTTGATGAGTGTTAAAAGGTAAACAGGCCTATGTCTTTTCCTTATCATATGACACTGGATATGATCATTATGAACTTATTATGGACTATATCAAAATATTCAAACCACATTTGAAGGGATATTTTTAAAGTGCAGACCAGAATGTACTGTATGTTAATTACATTGAAAAAGTGTGTCTAGGAAGAGAGACTGCAGCTTAATTACCCACAGGCCCTTTAATAACGGTGCATGCCAGCCTCACGTCGAGGAGACTTTAATTAGCACAAGGCATTCTGCACCATCTATCTACTCTATGTGTTGCTGACCCTAGATCAGTGTTAACTCTGTTAATGAGTCAACCCCTTTGCACATAGACCCCTTGAATTCTTTCACCTTATTTATGCCCATGCTTCTCCGCCAGACAGTAATGCCATATAGAAGAACCATTTTTGGTTTCCCAAAGAACCTTACAGTGAACAGTTCTTTAAAAAATTCTTAGTGTGGAGAACATTTGAAAAATCTAAAGAACTTTTTCCACTAAAAACAACATTTTGTGTAATGAAAAGGTGTCATGGATGTTAAAGGTTATGGAACTATAGATGCCAATAGAGAACCTTCATTTTTAGAAGTATATCAATTACATAGAGATTTCATAGTGACATTGTGTTGGGCTAACCAGTCAAGAGGAAACATAAGGTCACATGTTTGTAACAATTAACAGATATGGGAATATTATATCTGATTTCAGTTCTAAACAGGATACATTTTTTTATGCATTTAGTCACTGGTCTACAACATCATAATTAATTTTCTACTTTAAGTCTTGCATCAAGCAATGCAGTGCTTTTGAGCACAAACAAATGAGATCAGGCACAGAGATGTCTAGGAGTGGAAGCTTGGCTTATATGCAAAGCCTAAAACCCTATTAATCTCATCACCTTGTGTTGTTTATCATTTAATGTCGGGCACCAGGACAGGAAGAGAAATTGTTCCAAAGCGTTTTTAATGCACTCATTACTTCATAATGGGGCGACCACCAACAGAGATAGCTTTGGTTGAGGTCTGCATGCTAAATTTGCCCCTGTTAAAAATAACAGGGTAGGCCTACTTGCAGCTATCTAGATTGAGTTTAAAAGGAGACTTGATGATTAATATTTGTTGACGTTAAAAATCACATAAGCATCTGGCACAAACTAAAAATATCAATCTTGTGAATTTTATCTGGCAAATTTATGTCTACATTAACTAATCAAGTAAAAAAAAATGCATTACAGTATACTGTACAAGTATGCCAGAAAGCACAAAAGTCAACACAAACATGTACAGACAGACTCACTCTGAACACAGATACACACAATTGCATTTACATGTCTGGGCATGCAAGGTATTTGAAGACAGATGTTATTTTGTGTAGGAGTGAATCCTCTCATTCACACACTTAATGACAGCCTTCAAGATAGCCAAAGCATCAAGATTCACACATCCCACACCAGCATATACTCTAGTATTTTTTTTCTCTCTGTACAGATGACATTGTTGTCAAAATTATTCCAGTTCACACGGATCTACAAAAACGATTAAAAACGCTGTATTAAACATGCCGGACAAGTATTGGCAATGTCACTTTGTAAAGAAAGAATACGCGCATATGCATTTAAACACGCATACCTATAGACTAAACATGTAATAGCCTACGCATGTTCATGCCGTCACCATTTTCACAGATTCACGTTTTTGAAGTTTACACAGCGATGATAAGGGTATCGTTTTCAAAAACTTCCACTTTGAAACCTATTTCAAAGTTTGTGTTTCTCAGGCCACCAAAAACGGCGTTGTCGTGCAAATGAACGACCAAAACGCATAAAAAGTTTTTTGTTTTCAGTTGAAAATGATGTCTTGTAAGCAGCCCTTAAATTAATAACTAATGATTTTTACAATGGTGAATTTACTTAAACTGGACAATGACTTTCTTCTAGAGCTGCTGTACAGCCATTTCCTGTTATCACTGTAAAGCTGCTTTGTAACAATCTGCATTGTAAAAAAGCGCTATAAAGGTGACTTGACTCTAGTAGCACAGTGGACATCTCAACCTTTTTGACTTCAAGGCCCTCCCATTGTCCACAACAATATTTGAAGGCCACCCCTCACTCACAATTTCTACCCATTAAAATATATTAGTGCTTGGCATAACTACAGAGATTTATATTCATTATAAGAAATAGTGAAATAGAAACATTGTGTAGTTGTTTTAGCTCAGGGGTTTTCAAAGTGTGGGGCGCGCCTCGTCAGGGGGGCACCAGAGCATGTCTGGGGAAGTGCGCAGAGTGGTAAAAATTTGTATTAATAAATGAATGATTAATATATATATGGGGATTGGTTTAGGGTTAGTTGCATGTAATATGCAGTAATTAGGCCTACATGTTATTATTACATTGACTACATGTAACATATGTAATAAGGACACTAAAATAAAGCGTTACAGTGTTGTGTTATGATTGTCTTACGTGCTCTAAAATTAGCTGCACTGTTTTTTTTATCTTTTTTATTTAAATTCAGTTAGCTTAGCTTTCACAACGAGAGAGTGTGTTCTACTTCCTCTGTATTACAGTAACTCTCTGTTTATAAAACTCCCTTTGATGAGTTTGCAGTTGTTACATGTTATAACTGACTCATGGTGTGTGTGTGTGTGTTGGGCTGTATTATCCTTTCAAAGGATGTTAGAAGAGGTCAAAGAGGAACAGAGAGTTTAGACAGCTCTTATGCAGAATAGTGCCTTTTATAGTTTTTCAGTGTTTTTCTTGCTGTGGTTTCTTTTCTCACTGTCGTAGCATCCTCAAGGCGGCAATGACTTTGTTGGCTCTGGTCTAGATGCCGTTGCCATGGCAGCTGATAGCATTATACCAACACAGAACTCTCACCAGTTTAAGTAGTTAAAATATGTATTATTATTAAAACTGAAGGTCATATTAAAAATTATGAACACATTCAGAAGTGTTCAAACAGTTACTAAAATCAGGGTCAAACATGACATCAACAAACTCTGTGTATGAAAGAAATAAAAAGGTAACAAATAAATCTGATATAGTCTGCCACACTTTAAAACTTGCAGATAAACAAATGCAATAAAACAGTAATAAACCTCACTTATAGCAATTGCTAGACTGTTATAAAAGATACTCTGTACTCTGAAAACACAACAATATATTGGGTGAGGTCATTTAACCTAAAAAGTCTTCAAAGGTAATTTTGGTTCATTTAAAGTTTTTATACATTGATTAAATACATCTGACCGGTTTATATGTATGTATGGCTCAAATTTATTGACAGTCCTTTGAAAGATTTGTGAACATGTATTCGAGGCTTACGACCTTATTAAGTTTATATTAAAAATGATCATAACGTCAATACTCTCTCAAGTAAATATAAGGTAAAATATAAAGTAATATAATGCAAATGCAACTGTGTATATAAAAAATATATAAAGTATGTTTATTGATCTCCAACAAATAATTAATTTTAGCTGAATGTCAATATAGGTACTTTAATATATAGTTTGTATCACACTTTTCTGTTAGCTGTATGGATAACAAGTTTCAGTCACTGTCGAGCTAAACCTGTCTGCCCTTTCAGAATGAAAGTACATCCATTCCTTACTTCTCCTTCTGTGTCTAATTTTGTATAACAAGATGAAACTTGCTCTCTGTTAAATTCTAAAAACTGTTCTGATCTGCAGAGGTGAGACATTCCTGTAAATTAGACACTCTAAGAACAGTGATGGCCCTAAGAAATCACCCTCAAAACAATTCCCTTCAGTATACTTAGCTTTTATTGTTGCCTTTAAAGCAGGAAGTGTGCTTGGATTGAATTGATTGCACTTCCTGTTTTGCTCAGCATTCTTTGGCAGCTGAACTGTCTACAGTTCTTATTTTTTCCTTCCCTGCTAAGTTGTATATCAAAGGTGAGGCTGAGATGAAAAAGTGGAGTGTGTAGCATTTTTAACCATAAAATTGTGTGAGAGTGTGAGGGATTAATTCTAACACATCTTTTGTGAGTTGGTCATTTTTCCCCCTTGCATTTAAAAAAAAAAACTATACAGTGGGGAGAACAAGTATTTGACATACTGCCGATTTTGCAGGTTTTCCTACTTAAAAAGCATGTAGAGGTCTCTAATTTTTTATCATAGGTACTCTTCAATTGTGAGAGACGGAATCTAAAACAAAAATCCAGAAAATCACATTGTATGATTTTTAAATAATTAATTTGCATTTTATTGCATGACATAAGTATTTGATCACCTACCAACCAGTAAGAATTCCGGCTCTCACAGACCTGTTAGTTTTTCTTTAAGAAGCCCTCCTGTTCTCCACTCGTTACCTGTATAAAAGACACCTGTCCACACACTCAATCAAACAGACTCCAACCTCTCCACAATGGCCAAGACCAGAGAGCTGTGTAAGGACATCAGGGATAAAATTGTAGACCTGCACAAGGCTGGGATGGGCTACAGGACAATAGGCAAGCAGCTTGGTGAGAAGGCAACAACTGTTGGCGCAATTATTAGAAAATGGAAGTTCAAGATGACGGTCAATCTCCCTCGGTCTGGGGCACCATGCAAGATCTCACCTTGTGGGGCATCAACGATCATGAGGAAGGTGAGGGATCAGCCCAGAACTACACGGCAGGACTTGGTCAATGACCTGAAGAGAGCTGGGACCACAGTCTCAAAGAAAACCATTAGTAACACACTACGCCGTCATGGATTAAAATCCTGCAGCGCACGCAAGGTCCCCCTGCTCAAGCCAGCGCATGTCCAGGCCCGTCTGAAGTTTGCCAATGACCATCTGGATGATCCAGAGGAGGAATGGGAGAAGGTCATGTGGTCTGATGAGACAAAAATAGAGCTTTTTGGTCTAAACTCCACTCGCCGTGTTTGGAGGAAGAAGAAGGATGAGTACAACCCCAAGAACACCATCCCAACCGTGAAGCATGGAGGTGGAAACATCATTCTTTGGGGATGCTTTTCTGCAAAGGGGACAGGACGACTGCACCGTATTGAGGGGAGGATGAATGGGGTCATGTATTGCGAGATCTTGGCCAACAACCTCCTTCCCTCAGTAAGAGCATTGAAGATGGGTCGTGGCTGGGTCTTCCAGCATGACAACGACCTGAAACACACAGCCAGGGCAACTAAGGAGTGGCTCCGTAAGAAGCATCTCAAGGTCCTGGAGTGGCCTAGCCAGTCTCCAGACCTGAACCCAATAGAAAATCTTTGTAGGGAGCTGAAAGTCCGTATTGCCCAGCGACAGCCCCGAAACCTGAAGGATCTGGAGAAGGTCTGTATGGAGGAGTGGGCCAAAATCCCTGCTGCAGTGTGTGCAAACCTGGTCAAGAACTACAGGAAACGTATGATCTCTGTAATTGCAAACAAAGGTTTCTGTACCAAATATTAAGTTCTGCTTTTCTGATGTATCAAATACTTATGTCATGCAATAAAATGCAAATTAATTACTTAAAAATCATACAATGTGATTTTCTGGATTTTTGTTTTAGATTCAGTCTCTCACAGTTGAAGAGTACCTATGATAAAAATTACAGACTTCTACATGCTTTGTAAGTGGGCAAACCTGCAAAATCGGCAGTGTATCAAATACTTGTTCTCCCCACTGTATATCAGTCATCCTTCACTTGATGAAAGCATAATAGACACAGCTAGAATGTAGAGTGGGCACACAGCAGGTTTTAGATGCCAGAGCCAGGCATGTGCCAATGTTAGAAAGGCAGAAATGGGCAAAGAACTGGGCAAAGAGCCAAGCAAGACTGAAAGCAATAGTGTGTGTGTGTACTTCTTTTCATATTTGCTTTGGGCATTCAGACAGACACACGTGCGGTTAAGGGGCTCTACTTTGTGGAAAATGAACAATGGACAAAAGAGGACACAAGGCAGAGCTGTGTCCTCATCACTCCAGAAATGTAGTTCTCTCAGTGGGTGAGCAGCTGCTATTAGTGGTTGCTTTTTTCATTAGATTCTATTCATAAACCAGCTGCAAAATGGAACTTCAGTTATTTCATATATATATATATATATGTTCTGTGCTTAAATACCAGAGTCTAACTGTTATCTTAATGGGCTGTTTGTAATTGATTTAACATTAATGTTACATTACATTTTAGTTTTATCTTAAAAAAAATTTTTATGCATTACTAATGATTACACAATCTTGATTTGCATTACTTTTGGTCATCAAAACGTAACTGGGTACACACAGGGTAATGTACTGTATTTCAGTGCACATTAGAAGAGTGTTTATGTATTCTGTCAGGAAATTTTAACACAAGATGAAATCGAACAATTACTTTTGTGATAGATTAAATGGACGCTTTGCGACAGAGTGCATGTACTTTTTGCTCAGATAGAAACTCTAAGAGGAAATACCAATGGATTATGAGAGAATGAAAGTGTGAGGGAGGGAGATGGTGGACCCTCTCCAAATTCTCTACAGCCTTCCTTTCTTGCCTTCAGGCACGGGTCAAATTGAAGGCTATTTTCTGGAGGCCAAAGCATCTACACAGAGTTTCAAAATAAAGCTTTATAAACATCCAGCTACTCCTGTTGGACATGTGTCAACTTGGCATTTGTTTTGGTTTATATTCTCACATGACTCATACTTTATCTTGGTGAGCAAAGTATCAAAACAATATTGCCTGTAATTCAGGTCAACTAAAATCAGGTCAAAAAATGTACACCCAAACAATGTCAACAGAAGAGCTGACAATTCCGTGCTTGACAGTTTTTGAGGAGTTTTATAGCTTTGTTTGTTTGTCTGATTGTGTTGCTTTATTTCTAGAGTGCACTAAAATGACCTAGAAAGACTGGTGTGTGTTGTGTGAGGTCAAATTCCCATGCTCACTTATGACTTAATGGATATAATTATTAACCTCTTCCCTGGCCTTGTTTGAGATTATGGGAGTATTTGCAATTTCATTCTTTCATTCTGTGGCATTATGATGCTTTAGGAAGTTATTTAGGAGATTCTTTTTCTTATCCCAAAACAACTTAAGATACACTATATTGCCAAAAGTATTGGGACACCCCTCCAAATCATTGAATTCAGGTGTTCCAATCACTTCCATGGCCACAGGTGTATAAAATCAAGCACCTATGCAGACTGCTTCTACAAACATTTGTGAAAGAATGGGTCACTCTCAGGAGTTCAGTGAATTCAAGCGTGGTACCCGGGATCGGTTGCCACCTGTGCAATAAGTCCATTTGTGAAATTTACTAAATATTCCACAGTCAACTGTTAGTGGTATTATAACAAAGTGGAAGCAGTTGGGAACAACAGCAACTCAGCCATGAAGTGGTAGGCCACGTACAATCACAGAGTGGGGACAGCACATGCTGAGGCGCACAATGTGCAGAAGTTTCTGCAGAGTCAATAGCTACAGACCTCCAAACTTCGTGTGGCCTTCAGATTAGCTCAAGAACAGTGTGTAGAGAGCTTCATGGAATGGGTTTCCATAGGCAAGCAACTGCATCCAAGCCTTACATCACCGATTGCAAAGCGTAGGATGCAGTGGAGACGTGTTCTCTGGAGTGACGAATCAAGTTTCTCTGTCTGGCAATCCAATGGACGAGTCTGGGTTTGGCGGTTGCCAGAAGAATGGTACTTGCCTGACTGCATTGTGCCAAGTGTAAAGTTTGGTGGAGGGGGGATTATGGTGTTGGGCTTGACCCCTTAGTTCCAGTGAGAGGAAATTCTTAATGCTTCAGCATACCAAGACATTTTGGACAATTTCTTGCTCCCAACTTTGTGGGAACAGTTTGGGGATAGCCCCTTCCTGTTCCAACATGACTGCGCACCAGTGCACAAAGCAAGGTCCATAAAGACATGGATGAGCGAGTTTGGTGTGGAGGAACTTGACTGGCCTGAGTCCTGACCTCAATCCGATAGAACACCTTTGGGGTGAATTAGAGCGGAGACTGTGAGCCAGGCCTTCTCGTCCAACATCAGTGCCTGACCTCACAAATGCGATTCTAGAAGAATGGTCAAAAATCCCCATAAACACACTCCTAAACCTTGTGGAAAGCCTTCCCAGAAGAGTTGAAGCTGTTAAAGCTGCAAAGGGTGGGCCAACTCCATATTAAACCCTACGGATTAAGAATGGGATGTCATTAAATTTCATGTGCATGTAAAGGCAGGCGTCCCAAAACTTTTGACAATGTAGTGTATATTTAGTACAGGCGCAGTCCTCCCACTTAGTGCCACTTAGTGTAAATAGCCGCTGACATAACATTAACACATACATTTATACACATAGCTTGGAGTGGGGTAACTTTTTCAACACCAATCTGTGTCTGTGAATTTTTACAATAACTGGTATTTCAATAGGGCATACTGAAAACTGAGGCTCCATCTCTGGAAATGACTCACCACATCTTCATGACTTCACCATAATTTACTGAGATCTTTAAAGCACTTGGTTATGGTAGTATGAACAGGCAAATCAGTATGTTATAGCACTCTCTTTAAAAAACTGTTAAGTGCAGCATAAAAACCTCAATTCCACTGTGGACCGCAGTCGAAGGAAAGAGAGAGCTTAAAAAATTATACCATTTTCCGTATTCTTAATAATATATATATATATATATATATATATATATGTGTGTGTGTGTGTGTGTGTGTGTGTGTGTGTGTGTGTGTGTGTGATTTTGCTGAGTTAGACATTATGATATTCTGCTGATCCTGGAACAACATTCCTGTCTGAATATTTAATCTTAACCATGTCCCTACCCCTAAATCTAACCCTAACCAATTTATCCCTAAAACCATAGGGAAATTATAGGTGGATAACACTGATGTAGAAGCACCTAACAACCCTTGTTGTAAGCCTAAACTTGACATAAACTGTAAATTTTTCCCTCAAATCTGATTGGTTGGTTGGAATGTTGTTTCAGGATTAACAAAGATGTTCATCCAGGAATGATGAATGATGAATGTTGGTTTTGTGTCAGGACCCTGTCACCAAACGAAACACATGACTAGCTAAAGTGACAAGATCCTGACATATCTGCCCAACATGAGAATATGCATAAACCTGATGAGAAGTATGCAAATATTTCTGTCAATTTAATAAATTAATTTTGTGATTTTCAACCAGTATTTGTAAAGTTTGTAACTTTTTGACTTTTTTTTTTCTGCAGGTTGCCTGCCCTTGAAGCACTAATTATGCATGAAACAAGTGTTATATGATCAGGCATAGCTTTGATAAGGTGAAATAATTCAAATAGACCAATCCATGCCAATACTGGTGATTGTGACAAGATATGGCCAGTGCAGTAGCTGGATTCTGGTGGCAAGAGGAGGAAGGACAAGCTTCAGGGTGGTGTAAATATGGCAGACATTGCTGTTAGCAGTGTGTTTGTCGTTACTTCTTGTTAAACGAGAGATGACATGTTTACTTGCATCTTGAAGAACAAGTAAACACCCTGTGATTATGTATGTGAAAGGTATACCCTGTGATTGGACTGAACTTGTGATCAGTATGACATCTCTTCATTTACTGCTACAAACTGATGACTCAGATAAGTATGGTTTAAATCATACTTATCTGACCGTCATCAGTTTGTAGCAGTAAATGAAGAGATGTATACTGATCACAAGTTCAGTATGGAGTACCGCAAGGCTCAGTGCTAGGACCGTTGCTTTTCACCCTGTACATGCTACCCTTGGGAGATATCATTAGGAAGTATGGCATTAGTTTTCACTGTTATGCTGACGACACTCAGCTCTATATTTCTTCGCGCCCGGACGAAACTTACCAATTCACAAGATTAACGGAATGCATAGTTGATATAAAAAATTGGATGACTAGTAATTTCCTACTACTTAATTCTGAAAAAACAGAGATTCTAATTATTGGACCAAAAACCTCCGTAAGTAGTAACCTAGAATACTGTCTAACACTTGATTGCTGCTCTGTCAAGTTTTTGTCATCAGTTAGTAACCTGGGTGTGCTCTTTGATTCCAATCTTTCATTTGAAAGCCACATTTCTAGCATCTGTAAAACCGCATTCTTCCATCTTAAAAATATATCTAAACTACGACATATGCTCTCAATGCAAAATGCTTGAACAGTTAGTTCATGCGTTCATGACCTCAAGGCTAGATTATTGTAATGCTCTACTGGGTGGTTGCCCTGCTCGCTTAATAAACAAACTCCAGCTGGTCCAAAACGCAGCAGCTCGAGTTCTTACTAGAAGTATGACCATATTAGCCCGGTTCTGTCAACACTGCATTGGCTCCATATTAAACATCGTATAAATTTTAAAATCTTGCTTATTACTTACAAAGCACTAAATGGTTTAGCTCCCCAGTACTTGAGAGAGCTCTTAACGCATTATACTCCCTCACGTCTATTGCAGTCTCAAAATTCTGGCCAGTTGATAATACCTAGAATATCAAAATCAACTGCAGGCAGTAGATCCTTTTCCTATTTAGCACCTAAACTCTGGAACAGTCTTCCTAGCTTTTGTTCTGTCAGTTTAAATCTAGACTAAAAACACATCTCTTTACTATGGCATACACATAGAACATTATCAATTTATATTATTCAAATCAGTTAAATGATTGTTTTAGGCTACATTAACTAGGTCAGCCGGAACTGGGAACACTTCCCATAACACCTGATGTACTCGTTACATCATAAGAAGAATGGCATCTACGCTAATATTAGTCTTTCTGTTTATCCCGAGGTTTACTGTAGTGAGCCGGATCCGGGCCGTATCCAGATCAGATGGTGGACCTCCGCCTAGACACGACCAACGCATCCTTGAAGTGTCAGCAGAGACCGTGTCAACTAGACTCTCCCCTGTGAAGGCCTCATCGCCACAACATCCAGTGGCACTGATCCTCAACAAACCCGTCTCCTGTGTGATGACTCCAATCTTCAACCAGATGGAACTGGACAACTATTCCGATCTAATCTGACTTCTGACTTGTAATGTTTGCCTAAATCATAATCATACACTGTTTGTTCGTTTGCCAGAGGAGAACTGGCACCCCGACTGAGCCTGGTTTCTCCCAAGGTTTTTGTCTCCATTATGTCACCTGATGGAGTTTTGGTTCCTTGCCACCGTCACCTCTTTTGCCTTTAGCTTTTGGCTTGCTTAGTTGGGGACACTAAATATTCAACTATATTACTGATCCGCCCACATTGACACTATATGATAACTGAACTGAGCTGGATGACATCACTGTTTTCTCCAGAGCGGCTGTACAGCCAAATCAAATTCTGTTGCATTATTTTCCTGTTAACACTGTGAAGCTGCTTTGAAACAATCTGCATTGTAAAAAGCGCTATATAAATAAAGATGACTTGACTTGACTTGATTATGTATGCCCATGTGATAGGCAGCTCATGCATGAGCTGTAATGTTGTAGATGACTCAGGACAGAAATATCAAATTAGATTAGACTAAAATCAATTTGAAGGAAGGTGTGAAAAAGCTATCGGAAATGTGATCAGTCAGTGTCACATTCTAAGAGCTCAAAATAAACTTTCATATCAGTCTTTATCACTGCTAAAGTCAATTGAAGTTGATTTGTGTGTGTATGGAGAAAGAAATAGCTAAGAATTGGCATAGCTTATAGGTGCCTTAAAAAATATTACATGGCTATACATTGAATGGTCATGAATATGATGACTTCACTCCTCAGTACTGCATCTTTATAGATTCACTAACACACACAGTAAGTGCTGCTGATGGGCTTCACTGCTTTCTGGCCTCATCCTTATTTGATCCTGTCATCACACACAACTAGAATGCAGAAGTGTGTGTGTTGGCGTAATAGTGCTATGCCGAAACATGCAGAGGCAGCCTCCAGGCCCATCATTCCTGTTCTGCAGATCTTGACTAAGGTCGACATGATTTGGTTATGCAATAATCACAACAGATCCAAAAACCTTGCAGGCCCAGCACATGCACGCACAAACAAACACACATGTACACACACACCAAACAGTCAAATATCAAACCACTTTTCTAATCTTTTCAGAGAGATAACTGTAAGGATTATGTTTTGTTCTGTTTAGTTTCATTATGTTTTGGTTTGGTTCTGTTCCCTGCATTTGTATGTTTACCTAGAGTGCGTCTCAATCAGCTCTCTAGCTTCCTAGGTCATAGTGAATCATATACTGTGTATATCCTGTACATGAATTCAGGCACTGGTAAGGACAGAAAGGACCCTGCCTCACTGCACACTGGGAGACTTGGACACTATTTCCAGCAACATGACAATGTCCTCATTGTAACATTATTTTTTAATGTTATTTAAAGTGCATTGTGATAAATACTTTGCTTGTTACATATACAGTATGTGCAACATTTTAGCCGTAAATAAATGATAAATGTTAGCTAGATTATGTTTATTACCTGCCTAGTGATGTATGTTTATGCTGAAATATAATTCTTAAAGTTTGTATCTTAAAAAAAACATCTATCTATGTAGTCAGTTGGCTCATGTGATTTATGTTTTGTGCTTCAGAACTTCTGTTAAGGGAACATAGTGAGCATCAATGCTCCCTGGTTTTCACAGTGCATTGTGGGACTTTTTAGGGAGTGAACGTTTCAGTGCACTGGTAGGATTTTGCATTTGAGACAGCACTTAAAATGACTCCCTGATCAGTACCCTAACTACTAAACTAGGGAGCTGATTGAGACACACCCCATAGCTCAGAAGCTAAATCCTTCGAAGGCCGCGAAGGTTGGACAGAGTGTTGTTGAATGGGACAGGGAGGACTGTTCTTGTCGCCTAGAAGCTGTGACAGCTGCTGTTGATGAGTGGTAGTAACGGTTGTACTGGACTTTTTTGAAAGTTATATTAAACTGTCTGAAAACATAACAGGATTCACAACGGTCAATTTCTGGCGCACAATGAATTCTGGGGTAGGCAAGGCAGTGAAGGATCCATCTGTTGTATTCTACATTTCACGGAAAACAAAGACCACATTTGGAGGCCGCATTTGAAGGAGCCTTCGAATTGGGGCAGCCTTTGGCGCGCTGCGGTGACGCAAATGGCCTTTCGAATACAGCCTTCGAAGGATGTAGCCTCTGAATTGGGACACAGAGTTATTCACTAATTAAGTTCACCTGTTGCTCATTTAGTTTCCTCGTTTACCCCTGTGTATTTAAGTCCTCAGTTTCCTTTGTTTAGCTGTCCATTCTGTGTCGTGTTGTACACTTTCAGAAAAAAAGATACAAAAGCTGTCACTGGGGCGGTACCTTTTCAAAAGGTACACTTTTGTGCCTAAAGGGTACATATTGGTAACTAAAGTATACATATTAGTATCTAAAGTGTAGGAACAAAAGTGTATCTTTTGAAAAGGTACTGTCCCAGTGACCGCTTTTGTACCTTTTTTTCTGAGAGTGTACCAGTTGTCCTGTTTCCTTGTTTTCTGAGTGTTTTGAGTTTTTGTTTTATAATCTTTGATTTTGCTGTGATTATATCCTCTTCCTCATCTTTGCTGCAACCTATGTGACAATAACAAAATATCTTGTTTTATACCCAGAGGGCCAACTTTGCATTTGATGGTCTTTCAAAGATTTCAAAGATTTTAAAGATTTAAAAAAAAAAAAAAAAAAGGATAGACAGAATATATGAAAAGGAGAAAAAATGTATGTGACACCTGCTACACTTTTTTGCTTATTCCTGATGTCCTTTTTAGTGATGTGATACATACTCAAAATAGTTTTGTTATTGTAATTAATTAATAATTGTGGTTATTTGCTGAGCAAATAACAAAAAACAAACATTTGCTTCATTACAGCACACAGTAGTGACAGTTGTTAAAAGCATGAAGCTGTGCATTCAAGGAACTAATGTGCTAATTAAACAACCATCTTTATCAGGCAATTTTGTAATTTGTCAACTAAAGAAGTCAGCTGGCTCTTTTTTTTTTTTTTGTCTAGAGCCCTGAACAGTGAGGTACTCTATAATTAAGAGCCCTGACATATATAGCAAATCCAAATGTTGACTTACTGTATGTGATATTATAACCACACACAGGAAGGCTATTAAAATCAGAGCAAGGTATTTGCTCATTTATCCCATTCCATGCTTTTAAAATGTAACAACTGATCCAATAGATTAGTCTGGATTTGGTCCTTAATGAATACATTAAAATATCACCTTATGATTTATGAGTCTGCGCTTAAACGTTGTTCAAACATGGTGAAAAGGCACTCAGAAATTCCCCTGCAGAGTTCTGAGATGAGCAAAGAAAAGCAAGTCTGATGGAAAGATAATCTGCTCTTGCACGGTCTTGAGAATCCAGTTTTATGAGGAAGGTTTGGAAATACAGTACATCTGTTGTTAAAGGAGCACTAGGATCATTACAGTCACAATGGAGGGAGGAGAGTAAAGGTGCTTTAAAAATGTTTTACTTGTTTTTACTAATGGAATGCAGAAACATGCTCTGTGTGAATGGCCCCTTAAAGATTTCAATTAGAAACAAAAAGGGTTTTACAAAACCTTCCCACAAATAACATTTCATCTCTAGAAACAAATGTTTGCTTTCAATCACCCATAAATTGGCCTGAAAAGCTTACAATGAAACATCAAGTATGTTTTAAAGAAACCATTTTGAAGAACATTTATTTTTGAGAGTATAGCCAAGTGGTGCACATGACAAAAGATGCTTTTTAATCTCTCGTTGTGTTCATGGAGAAAAACAAAATGATGTCTCCTTGCAAAAGTGCAGAAATAACATTTATATGAATTTAATCTTCCTTCTTTGGTTTAAGTGCCAGATATCTGCATTGTATTATGTAACATATAGTAACAAGATATTGTGCTGCAAAGTGTTTAGTACTAGCTCAATTGTCATAACTGGAACATTTTAAGTTAGTATAAGGAGGAAATTGCAGTGCGTGATAATGTTCCATTCAAAGATGAACAAAAACGCTTTTAAAGCCCTACACACTGAAGCTGAGGGCTGCACCCACAAAATCTACACACAAATATGCTCAGACTTGTCCATTGTAATCTCCCACTTCGTTTTGACATGCAAAAAATGTCAGCAATGCTGAGAGCTGTATTGGCCAAAGTCTGTCAGAAGGTCAGAGCTGATGACATAGACAAGTATTATACAGTATTAGATGTGTTTATGAATGGATGATTAATGTACAACCCCAAATCCAGAAAAGTTGGGACATTTTGTAAAATGCATTAAAATCAAGAATCTGTGATTTGTTCATTCTCTTTAACCATTATTTAACTGACAAAAGTACAAAGAAAAGTTTTTCAAAGTTTTCACTGACCAACTTAAGTGTATTTTGATGCCTGCAACACACTCCAAAAAAGTTGAGACAGGGGCATATTTCCCACTGTGTCACATCACCTTTCCTTTTAATTACACTTTTAAAATGTTTGGGAATTGAGGATACTAATTGTTGCAGTTTTGCAAGTGGAATTTTTGCCCAATTTCGCCTGATACAAGACAGGCGATTTCTCAACAGATTTTGTACATTTTTGTATGATTTTGGATAGTAATTCCTTCCGATGGATTACATTTGAGTCATTACTATTTGGTTACCATGATCTTCACTTTAGAATATTGATCCAAATAGTTAGTAATTACTTTAGAAGGATGTAGTAACACTTGAGTCATTACTATCCAAAACCTTACAAATCCTTCAAAAGCTTACAATGACTTCAGTCATTATTAGGGAAGTTATCATGCTTTTCACTTTAGAATACTGTTCCAAATAATTAGTAATTCCTTCTGAAGCATTTGGTAATACTTTAGTAATTCCTAGTGGGTTATCTTCACTTTAGAATTAAACATTATCCATTAATCACATTAATTATGATCCTGTATATAGTGGTTCTTATAGTCCTCTGGGAGGTATCCACATTCAACTGAGCGCTATTACTTACTAATTCATTAATCAGAGTGTCTTGGTAGTTAATAGTAGTTACTAGAATGTTAATATTTTGTTACTCATTTGTTCCTATAGTTATTCATTAATGACAGAACAGTATTCTAAAGTGCTACCAAAATAGTTTTTATTGGTTTTATATTATGTGAAAATTGTGTTTCACCCACATTCCACCATAATTAACATAACAGATTCAAAGAAAGGTTCAAAGATCGCACTGATCTGAACACAGATACACCCACTGTCCCTTAATAATTGCTACTGACCTGACAAGCTGTTACTGCGGCCCTGTAAACAGGGCTTTAAGCCATGGAGCACATGCCAGAGAAAAAGAGCAGGAGAGAGAGACAAATAGACAGAATGAAAGAGAGAGAAAAACTACATGGTGAATGAGTTACTGCACACCAAAACTATTTGATTCTTCATTTCTGTAATTTGTTAAATCAACCAACAGAACTTTTGCTTGCCTCTTGAAAGTGATACCTCTTTCAGTGGAAACAGCAAATGTTCTTGTTACTTATGCTGGATCACATTCTTAGAGGAACAACTGACAGCCTTCCAAAATACTCCAAATTCCAAGATAGCCATCAGTTTGGCCAAAATGATGCTGTCTGACACTTACAGGCTTGAAAGCTAAACCAACAGTCAAAACAGTGGTTATATTATAGAGGCTCTGAGATATTATCCTGTGAAAAACTTTCAAATCCAGAACAGAGCTGCAACCAGAATTGAGTTTGGAGCCAGTGCTGACTATAATTACAAACATTCCTCAAGTGAGTCCTGCATATTAGAGACAGAGCATTCCATTGACGTCAACTCTACCTTCTCTCTTGCTCTCACTCGGCAGTGCGTGAGTGGGCTCTTACAATCCTCTGTGCGGTTATGTCACAAAACTGAATGTCCAGCATAGTGTTATGCACATTTATAGGGACTATGAACCAGTAATCCTTCCATTACAACAAAATGCCAAGTAACACTTCTAGTTTGTTAGTTTTAAATAAATATAATGCCGTTTGGACTGTGTGGAGTGCGTGAACAATGTTTATGCCCTGTAGTAGATTCTGTGCCCATATGCTCGTCTTTTCAAATGGAAACCAGTTGCCCTGTTTCCATTTGCCTCACGGTTTCTATTATTTTCTCTATTTATCTCGTTCTACTTTTTCCTGTTACTTTTGGGAAAACAGTAGCAATTCATTAGCATTGAGTATTACAAACTTACAATTAACAATATTTAGAGCATTTATTAATCTAGATTACTGTTAATTTATAAATATACTATATTGTTCACTGTTAATTAATATCTTCAAAAATACATATAGAATTTAAAATTAACCTAGAATAATAAATGCTTTAAAAGCACAAAGTATAATTCCTTTTTAGCTCATTATACCTGATGCATGAACTAATGTTAACAAATTGCACCTTATTGTAAAGTGTAGTCACAAAACTGTTTACCAATATTAATGTAAGTTAAAGCAATAGTCTGTCTGTATTTGTGATTTTTTTAGGAGGGAGAGAGAGAGGTGTGAACACGTGAGAAAACTGACTGAAGAGAGCAGATGTCTATAAATGTCTTTATCGCCATCCTGGCAAACACAAAGTATGCAACAGATGGGCTACACAGAACACACATTTAAGAGATTCAGCTTTTCAACGTTCTTTCAGCATTATTGTGGCTCTCCAACAATACTGCTGGGGGCCCTGCGCTAGCTGAATTGTGAGACGTGAAAGTAGGAGAGTGGATTTTTGGATTCTTGTCTGTGGGAGGTCCTCTTTGTGTGCTCATAACCTGCGTATTCAAAAAAAAAGTGACCCTACATTAGTAATGTCTTTTCCTCACTGCTAGATCAGTGCTATATAAGGATGTGAGAAACCATGAAGGTTTTTGTGTGTGTGTGTGTGCGTGCAGAAATTCCCCTGTTCAGTCTTATCAACCTCCCTCACTCGGTCTGCTGATAACAGATCCTTTTTCTACGTGAAAGCTGGACACCAGACACAAGAGTGCATTTGTGGGACTATATGTGTGTGTTTTGCATTCTTGTGCAGCTCACCAAACAGAGTGTTATGTGTTTTGGTTGTGATTGCAAAGTGAGATCATGGTTGTATGTAAGTTATAGGCCCCTGAAAAACTATAGACAATAATGTTTCTGGTCATTAGTTTTGAAGAGGACGTTTTTCACAGAACAGACTCATCCAAAACCACTGAATTTGTGTAAGTGAAATGCTTTTAAATCTTCATATACAGCAAAACATGCCATGTTCTTAAAATTTTCTAGATCCTTACATTTATCCAAAAAGCAACACTAAAATGCCTCTCAAAAAAAACTTCAATGAAAAGTTGAACAACTGGGTAGGAATATAACATTGGACAAAAACATTTTGGTGGCACAATGCTAATAATAGCTTATGCATAGAGCTTTAAAATCAGTATTATGTCATTTTAAAGACAAAGAACATCAACAATTTTTCCCCACTATAAGGCAGACCTCAGCCTTTATTCAAACTGCAACTTTAGTAACAAAGAATGCTGCCATGTCTTTAGTTCCTGTAAAGAATCTCTCTGATTTCAGGCAGAATAGGAACATATTATTGCCACAGCCTGAAATATTATTGAGGTACTGCATGTGGACATCAAAATAGTGGCAGTACTGTAACAGTGCAAGCTGAAGCAACAGAAAAGGAAGAAAGATACACAGTACCAAAAGAGTTCTTCTTCTAGTGAGTCAATGTATCTTTAGTCACAAGGTTTACTGAGAGTCGTACACTTCTGCAATAATCTCTTGGAAAAGGGAAGTGCAAGCTTATGTATACAATTGGCAAAACTGTTTTAATAGCACTGATTTGAGTTTTAAAGCCTCACTACCATGGTTAAGAAATAGTCCCATGTCAGCATACAGTGGGGCCATTTAAATGTGAAAAGTGATGCAGCCTGATTCATAATCACACTGTTTGTTCGTGGGCCAGAGGAGAAAATATAATGAGAAAAATCCACTTTTGCTAGTTTAATGACAAAAAAAAACGGTCGGCGCGCCAGGGGCAAGGTCCAAAAGGGCTGTACCTAGTCTCTTAATGAATCATGGGTGTGTTTTGGGCGTAACGTGCAATAAACCAATCAGAGTCTCATCTCCCATTCCCTTTAAAAGACAGTTGCGCTTGCACCTTGGCGGATTCGCTTTTTAAATGGCGGAATTTGAGAGCGGAAAGACTGAACGTTTCTCCAGAGAGGATTCCTTTTATTTTTAATATTTAAAAATGTTTGTGTACTGCACCCGCCTATATATTACTAACGCACCCTTTAAATAACACAGAAAATAATGGGAAAGAAATAGAGATACAGATAAAGTGAATTTTGCGTCGCATTGCGCCGGGTGTATGATAGGGCCCTTTCACTTTATCTGTATCTCTATTTCTTTCCTATTTCTTTCTCATTCAAACAGACACAATAGAGGTCATGGCTAGTATACTCTTGATTCAGCCTTGGCTTTATAAAAATCTTCTGTGGAATTTGGCCTCACATCCCTTTCCTTCCTAATTTCTGCCACGCTCCCAAATATGGCTAACATCTTGCTACATCAGCTGAAATATAAATCTAACATGAGGAGTATTACATTTTTCTATATCAAAATGTATACAGTCATTTTGCATGTCCTTCAAAATGTTTGTGTGTGAGAGAAAATACAGAAAGTGTTTGATCAAAACTTTGATATCTCCCCCTCTTCTTGTTTCTTTCTTCTTTTTTTTCTTCCTCCCATCCCCCACATCCATTAACTGAACAAGAAATTCATGCAGGTCAAACCAACAGGGAATCATTTACTCTGAAGGTGGAAAAACTTACTTCCTCCACAGCTCTGGAGCCAGCCGTAACATTTAATCTGTGGGCCCTACTATGAATCCTCTTGTGTTTGAATAGAAGTGCTGCTACAACACATTAAAACAATAAATAGGAGATATGTTATTTAATTCACAGTGGTGCAAGGATGTTATCGTGACACTGTGACAATGATGTAGCCTACTGAAAATAATCATGAAGACTTCTGATCAGGTCATAAATCCAGCACTGTCTGCCTCAGATATAACTAAAATTGCTTGCATATCAGAGGTCATTTTACATGCTGAGAATGTGAATGAACGCCTGCCTTTCACTGACAGGCTTTGTTACAAATAGGTTATGAAAATCAGTCAGATAGAATAATCTGAATAAACTGTGTCACTCTCTTCCTCTCGTCTCTCTCACACACTCATCAGAGTCTTTCCCCACCCTCTTTGCTGCTCTTTCTCTGTTTCTCTCTCTCCTTTTCTCCCTATTTCACTCTTCCACTCTCAGAGTGAAGTAACTAATTGTCTAAGATCAGACAAGATAGACGAGGGAGGGAAAAAGGAGACTGTTGTGAAATCTGGAGGAGGGGAGACACCAGCACATTTTGAAAACAAAGTGTCTGAAAGAATGTAAGATTTGACACTTATACTTAAGAAAATTTCAAACATGCTGAATAAATGAAGGACATTAAAGATACCAATTCAGAATAATATAAACAAAAATCTTTTTTTTTTTGACGCAGAGTGCAAATACAACGTCCTTTTCTGAACTTTGCTATATCAGTGCACCTATTCACAATTAACCCGGTTTCAGAAAAGTAAACATCCCATCCCCTGTGTTTTGTAATTATTTGTTATGGAAGACTGTTTTAGGTGGAGCGCATGTACAAATGCGTAAGTATATTATAATTTTATTGTTGTATATGCTCAAAACTCACAGTCTGCACAGTTTAGATGTTGAGTTGACAATATATGTTAGTATGTACCTAAACTATTATTTTCTACTATATAAATGACCTCGTAAATAAACGATGCACCTACACAGGATAAACATGAAACAATATGGGGTAATTCTACATATTACAGAACCTACCTAAAAATAAGTCGATTTTGGATGCAACACCCCTTACAAGATGTAAACAAAATAAAAATACTTTTACTACGCAAAGAGCCTTAAAAGAGAAATAATGGATAACATGCTGAATAATGACAACAACAGTGGAATTATCATGAAATTTCGGGATTGCTCAATTCCCTATCAACCCAAACCTAAACAAGACTTTGCCCAGTCAAAACAAATAGGGTTTTCCCTTGGTGAGGGTTTAGACTGAATGTTCATTTAGAAGTATATGTGTTTATGTTGTTGGCAGATGTTATGTTTTTATGCAGGATAAACAGTACAAATACAATCATGGACAACCATTTGAGATAGCCCTTAGAGGCAGGAAATGGCATTATAAACCATACGATCTCATGCTAACAGTAGCTAACATTTAAAACTATTGTCATTCACTGGGCCCAAAGCCTGAGCAATGAGTTGAGTAACTTTCAGCTATTTTTTTCTCTTTCACTCAAGGTCACACTCACAGCAGCAGGGCTTCAGCCCACTCCACTCCCCCCTCCGCCTGCAGAGAGGAACCCTGTCTCATTCTGTCCGCTGTGGAGAGTCTTACCCTGTCTCACTATATCTGCCTGTGAGAGTCTAACCTTGTCTCACTCTGTCTGCCTATAGGAGCAGAAGCCTGTCTCACTGTATCTGCCTGTGAAGATTTAAACCTCATTGTCTTCCGCCTGGTCCTGTCTTGCTCTCACTTAAAGGGACAGTTCACCCAAAAATAAAAATTCTGTCATCATTTACTTCCCCTCATGTTGTTTCAAACCTGTATGCATTTCTTTCTTCAGTTACACTTTATTTTTTTGAGAGTGAATTTTTTTGAGATCTCAGTGAGGTTCTCTCCTGGTTAAATAAAGGCTAAATAAAAATAAATAAAAATGTTAAGGTGTCCTTGTTACAGTGCACAAATACACACTGACTTAGTAGTATTAATTAACAACATGTGCTTACTATAGGGTATGGTTTAGTGTTATTTGCTTATAATTATGCACAATTTACTGTTATTACTAATAACATGTAATATGTATAACAAGGACACTGTAAAATAAAGTGTTTCCCTTTCGTCTTTGAAAAAAAAAAGAAGATATTTTGAAGAATGTTGCTAACCAAAAAGTGTTGGTGACCATTGACTTCCATTGCATTTTTCATGTTCAAAATAAAAAAGAAAGTCGTGCAGGTTTGGAATGACAGGGGGGTAAATGAAGACAGAAATTTCATTTTTTGTGAACTGTCGCTTTGATGTTACCCTTGTCTATAGTCTCGCTAACTGTGGCCTTCTTCCTCTTATTAATGATTCAACCTATTTTTTTTTGTTTCGCAATCAAGTTAATAATCACCTCAGTGCTTCTTATTAAAGCATTGCTAAGAGATCACATTGATAAACTGGCGAAACATACAGTAGGTGTTTTTATTTAAATATGCATGTAGAGACAGAGATGGAAGAGGAGACAGAAAAATGTGAGAACACTCAATATGTTGGCAGGGGGAATGGAAGCCCCACCTCCCGGTTAAATAAGCAAGTTAGCCAGCCAGAAAAATACAAATTTTCGTGTGATTTGAGATCATTTAATTTAAGTAAAATGTACAATTGTTTTGAGATTGAGAGATTGTGCGATTTCATTATTTACAACTTTGAATGAAAACATAATCTTGATAAACAGTTTGCCATTTGGAAAAGAGTCTGTGGAACGTTGATGTTCTAATATGTGAGACTGATTCTAACAGTTAAAGGGGGTATCCATGTTCTCACACTTATCAGCATCATCATCAGCAACAACAATGGATTTACCCTTGTCTTAATCAGGCACAAAATCTAGGGCTAACTACGGGATACTAGTTAGACTGTCTTATCTCACGTAATAAGGTTAAAGTCCACAGCATTTTTCCACCACATAGATGTCTAAGCACACTCTTACAGTCATTTAGAAAACCAATAATCTTGGGATAGAGACATGAAAAATACCTAATCTGTGTAATACAAAACTACTAATTGCTCTGGTTATTGGATTAAGTTATGGCATCATATTTAGAACAATGACAAGACAAGATGAATACATGTTATAGAATGGATGCTATTTACAATACAGGGGAAAAAACACAATTTTATTGATAACGTAAGAAGAATCCAAAATAGTGTAAGTAGCCAGTGCACAACACATATAATAACAAAAAGGCAGTGTTCTTACATTTCTCATAAATATTTGTGGTTAATTTGTTTAAATACAATCCTGAAATGTACATCAAAAACCCAGATAGCTAGACCCAGGAGGAAATGAGACCAATGTTAAAATAATCTGCAGGAAATAAATGGTGTGCTACTCTGCTCTTTTGTCTGTACACTGCTGCAGAATGTTACTCAAGGGGAAAGGTCATGCAGTTTTATAGCTGTACAACTATATGTACTTCTGCAAGTGCAGGCGTGTCAATACATGCTACCTTTGTAGTGGAATGTACAACAGCTTTGTTGATATCAGCATAGAATTTAGAGTTTGTAGACATCTGGTTCTAGATCAGCACTTATAAACCAACCTCCGCCTGGAATACCACATGAGAGCAAGCAGGAAATTACAGTATTTATTTTTATTTCCTTCTGATTCTGAACACGGAACCATGGACAAAAACTAAGGTTTGATCCCCCTCTTGTGGTATATGAACTAAATAACAGAACAAAAGCTCTGTAAATTTCCATTCAGTCTCTAGAAATCAAAGTTGAGTGTAAGTAAATAAATACCAACAATATAACAAAAACATAATTTGTTAAGGGACCTCTGACTCAGGAAAACTCTCTCAGATTTGGAATACATGGGAGTTGGTGCAGCCCCACCCAAAAGTCTAAATAGATAGGAACACTGGGTGGGAAGTAACAAAGAAAACAAGTTTTGAAAGACTTCAAATTCTTCGTTTTAAAGCTTTGTACTCTCAGGTTACACCTGTTGTTAGGAATAATTTGTGACTATGAACCAAAAAACTGTCCTATCATATTACGTGAGCACCCATTCCGGATATCACAAAACCTGCTGTGAGAGTTTTCATTACTTTTTTTCTTTTTCTTTTTTCAAAATGGCCTGTGACCATTTTGTGAAAAGAATAAGCTCAACCATACATTAGGTCACTGGTGTCAAAGAAAGACGTATCGTAGAGAACAGTTATGGGTGAATGCATTTGATGCAACATGCAGTTATAATGTACACATTACGTTCCACATCTCATTCAGACAGAGACACAACTTAAAATCTTGTTAGTTAGCCTAATCTATTTTAATAAAAGGGTGAAAATTACCCTGCTGCGGTGTAGCTGTTTCATCAGATCTAAGCTGGTCATTGGGCTACATCTTGATCATACAAGCGTAAAGTGGTGAGATTGGACTAGCAAATTACCATTTTAGACTAGCAACCAGATAACATATTCCATACGAGACACAAATACCTGTGTGTGACCATGCAGTGGATGAGAGTAGCCTAACTGTCACTGTAATTTGTAAGCTGGCGCTCTTTTTATTGCCTTTTTTTCGTAGGCTATCATCACATATAGGCCTATTTTGGTACTCATCATAAATTAGGTATTATTCGAAAGCTTAAACACTCAAAATCTTGTGAAAACCGTTTTGAAGATTGAAATTGCATTACCATTTAAACTTTAAAACCTTTTAGCGGGCTCTTTCCCCTGTTGGGCGTTGTCATGTTTCATATTAGCCTACACCATTTATTTTAACTATTTTAAAATTCAAAACTTTTTCTATTTTTTATAAAACACGTATTGTCGGAAAGGTCTGAGACGCAGGGTTCCATATTTGGCGATTGTTTTGTGATATTGTGTGATATTGTGACAGAGATGTATTAATGTGTTACAGGAGAACGCATCAAAGGAAATTCAGTGGAATGTGGATGAGTCCTGGTGGCTATTTTTGGTATAGCGCCTAAACAAAATCTCATAGGAACTTGAATTTTTGTGATTTCAACTTCAAATTTGGAACACAACTGGATTAGACATATGGCTTTGATTTTATAGCAATTTTAGAGTAAATGTATTTTGTAAAATATATATTTTGTATAGAATATAAAATGTTTTGCACTATATGCTATACACTTTTTTTACACTTTCTTATTGTTTATATTGCTTTCACTTCAGCAAAAATCTGCTGAGTGTCTTCTATAGAAAGAGACCGTAGTCCAAAGCATTCATGAATTTAATTTTAAAATCTTACAACCATTTAATTTTAGATTTTGGTGCATTTTCACGTCTATGCTCAAAGGGGGGTGACAGTTGAGGGTTAATAAAATGTTCTCAGGCCTTATGCAACTCCCGGAAATTAGAATGAATTTGCAGTCCAAACAGCATCAAAGGCCAGACTAGCATCGAAGAACTGCAAGAAATATCCACATTCATTGATTTGTTAGCTGTTCCTATTCAAGGGCCATTTATCAGGAACATTGATAATCCAAGCATATTTGTTTCAGTTTAATCTTGTTTTAAACAAACAAATAGATACGGTATTCAGAAAAAAAGAAAGATAGATTGTTTTAGAAACTCCCTCGCAATGTTGTGTTTTATAATTGTTGTAATTTAATGCAAATGTAGCCTACGTAATATAACACACAAGTATAATGTTATAAATGTGCATTTAAAAAGAAAAATATATTTCAAAAACTTAGATATACGATGTTAATAACCGTGTCCACTGAATGTGTTTCATGACCGCAAAATAGCAAAAAATGTATTGGAAAAAGTTGAGCAACTACGCCATCTATAGGTTTTGCTATGTGTTAAATGTTATTGGAATATTTCAGACATGGCGGAAGGATTGCGAATTCTCCCTTTTAAATGGCTTTTACTACTGAACGGTTTACCAAGAAGATACGTGTTTGTTTGAAGGTGAATGCGTTGCGTTAGTCTGCGATTTAGAAATGTATTATTTTATTCGCAGCAGTTTATTCTTATAAACAAATGTGTGCATGTAGTAGGCTAAACGCCGTTGAAGCCGACATTTTTTGCACTAGATTAAGAAACTTCCCTTGCTTTATTGTTAGTTTAATGTAGGCTATAAGATGCCATGAATACTAAAGAGATAATTCATTATGCTATACAAATAGAAAAGTTGCACAATGATGGCAGCTATGAAGATATTGTATCATTACTGACCGATCTGAATAACATTTCTGTCACATTAGAGCAGATTCAGACTACAGAAATTGTGAAGGTTCTTTATAAGCTACTTAAGTTCTGTCCAGTTGTGAGTGCTAAAACAATAGCAAAGAGCTTGCTCTCAAAATGGAAGAAGTTGTTCAAGTTGTCACCTATGCTGAAAAATAATAACAAAGACACATGGGAGGACAAGGAACTAGAGACTTATAACCTGCCTAATGTTGAGGTGTCTTTGGAAATCCCCTCTGTACCCAGTGGATCTCAGCACTTACCTGAAAAGGGGAACGAGAATCAAGCATTTACATGCAACACAGAGCAACATGATATAACAAAGGATGTAAAACAGGACAAATGTAAAGACAGTAGTGTGTGCTCAGATAAGTTGTCCTCTGAAAAGCGTCCAGCAAACGACGCTGCAGAATCTTTTCAGCTACAACATGAGGAAGAAAGCTTCACTCCAGCCATAGCATCACATAGATCTGATAGAGAGGACGATTTTAGAACCTCAGTTCCTCAAAACACAAATCAGCCCGGCACTTCCTCTGACTCCACGGCATTGAGATCCAAATGTATCTTGCTGATTCTCCAGGCTCTTACCCCAAATCAGCAAAAAGACTCAGATCATATGGACAAACACAAAGCCCTTGCTCAGGACATTGAAGCACACGTTCATGCTCTTTACGGAAGAAACCAGCTTAAGTACAAGTCCTGCATCAGGAGCAAGGTGGCCAACCTAAAGAACCCAAAGAACCCTCATCTACGCCAAGGCCTTATGTCAGGACACCTGACTCCAGAGACATTTGCCCGGATGTCTGCAGAAGAAATGGCAGGGGCAGAACTTCGACAGCTCAGGGAAGGTTACACCACTTTGGGCATCAGTGAGCATCAGTTACCAGAGGTGGTGGAAGGGACACCCACCAATAAAGTTCGCTGCAGGCGCTGTGGCAGTTTGGACTGCAGGGTGACACAGATCTCACGAGGGATGCTGTTCTTGCCCACGTGGGTACAGAGTGGCAGTGATAATGATTCAATGACTTTTATGACCTGTGCTAATTGTGGAGAGCAGTGGTACCACAGCAACTGGGTTTGCCTTTGAGCAAGTGTGTATATGTATTGATAACTATAATAATGATGAATGCAGTATTGTTCTGTACTATTTGACCTTTCTGTGCACAGTTAAATGAAGTAAAGTTTTTTTCAGTCAGATTAACTTTCTTGTGGCTTTCAGTTTGGTGCAATGAACCCTCATAATGTTTTGACTGAGAAGGTTTTTTTGAAAAGATTTTTAACCATTAAAATCTATTAGTAAAATCTATTGACTTTAGCAATCTGTGTTGCATTATATGACAACGGTGACAGTTCAAAAGTCTGCATGCCTGAAACTCAAGAAGTATTAAAGATATTTTAATATCCTTTTAGATTATAAAGATAGACCATAAAGAAAGATTAACAAACTTTCTTTATGGTATCTTAATTTAAGGCCCATATGGTTCATTTCCAGAGAAATGGAGATTCAATGTGGCTCCATGAGTAAATTGGCAAACTGTATACATTTTCAGGGGTCAAAAACCAAATGTAGGTCTCTTTGCAAAAAATACTTATTGTGTTAAAAGTCTGAAACTAGAAATGTATCTTGTTTCCCTCTATTAAAACAATTGCATACAACATACCTCTTTGAGTAAAACACCCCAAAAGAAAACACTGTTAAAAAACAAATTATAAAAGGATATTAAGTGATCTTTAATACTTCTTGAGAGACAGGCATGCAAACTTTGGGCAAAAACACAAGATGGTGCTTTTTCCAATTTTTGAACTGTCACTGTTGGCATATAATGCAACAAAGATAGCTAAAGTCAACAGATTTTTACTAATAAACCTACCAATTTCTGTGTAAAAATAAAATAATGATGCTGCCATCTTTCTAAAGTCATTTTACACCCCTGTAATTTGGCTCCAAATCTCCAAATGTTAACAAAATCAAAAATTTGAGCTAGGTAAATTTCTAAAATTTGGTTGATTTGACACGGAATGACCCTTTTTGTAAAATATATTCAGTCTCTTTCCTGTATCGCACACACACTTTTAGGATTGAATTTAGTTGATAAACATGAATATACATGAATAAAAAAAATGTTTATATATGAATTTGAAGGTTTATGCAGGTAAAATAAATGTATTTTGTTTGAAAACATTCTAGAGTAATATTTATGATGTTTTAGAAAAAGTAAGACTTTTTTCCCCTTTTTGTTTTTACCCTGTCATCTCTTTCAGAGATCAGGAGTTTGGTCTTTGCTACTCTATTAGTTACTTTGACCACAGTCTTAAACTAAATTAATGCAAGAGAAACAGTCATTTTACTTTCAGATCGCCAAAAAAAGGAGAAGCACAACCCATACAGCATGAATAAAATGTCTTGTGTCTAAGCGCAGCAAACATGTGACAGAAAGTGTGGCACATGCAGAAAGCATGTGACCTGGTAATCTGCCCAAGATAGGGTCCAAAGGCTAAAGTCTGCATATTTCATTTTAAAAATAAAAAAGCACTCAGATATCTTCACTTAAAAATATTGTTGATCTAAGTGTTGTTTTCTGGTTTAAAGCATGTACACAGTTGGAACTAAATGTGGAAAGATTCTCATGGAAATTATATATTTTTTATACTAGCCTATTGAGACAGGGCTGTCCTTTTCACAGCTATTTAACAACTGGAATTAACTCTTGATATGTTTTAAGAATTAATTACAGCTTTAACCTCATCTTGAACTTTCTATTAGGTTTAGCGGTCAGACAAGTTAGAGATTTAACTTAGAGTAAACTGCTATATTATCAAGGTAGGCCTATGTGTAAAGCTGTTCATCGCAACATTCCATGATGAGGCAAACATTGATTGTAATCTTTAAGATTATATTCCTCTCATGTCCTCTTGCACAAGTTCTAACACGCTCTAAAGCTCTAAGCTTTATGATGTAATGACATGTTGATTTAATATTGCTGTGTGTTTGTGATCAAGACATCAGAGAATGTGTTCTGTAAAACTAGCAGGGACAGTATTTGGTTAGTGACTCGCTGATAATGCTGTCGTCAATCAAAGACAGTTAATAATTATATTCATATCCTATGCCAACCAAATATTAGAGGGAAAAGGCTCTTCAAAGAGAATTTTTAGTTTACACTGAAATAACTGGAATAATTCAGTTCATTTCCGTGTTGTTTTATTAACTGATTTCATGTTAGACGTCTTATAAATGAGCACTCGGTCATATGAGCTTCAGTAGCTTGTTTGGCCAGCCCAGGGGCGCCATGTCTTGGAGACGCTCCATACAGTGTGGATACTGGTTGTATTTTAAGGAATGGCGCTGCTAACACAGCACTTCGACATTCATTGCTGAATTCTCAACGGTATGTATTATTCCTAAACTAACGCTACACATGTTCTAAATGTACGAAATGCCAAGTGTAGAATTTGACAGGACCTTTAAAGCATTGATGTCGCTGTCAGAGCGTCCCAGTCTGCCGGTTTGATCATGCGATTGAATGGAATGCCACCACTTCATTTTCTCTTACACTAAAGCGACGTCTTGCCACAATTTTATGTTTCCTATGACTATTTGCTTTATTCAAACAGTAGCTTGTTACAGTCCTTCAGCTTGCCATTGATTAACTTCGCTATCGAGTAAAAATGGGCTTGACTTCTTGAACCTACGTCGTATTCTAAGACGTTTTCTGTTGTAAATGCAGGGGCAGCGCTATCAGGTTGGTAAATGATTGCTATTAAAATAGCCTACCTCACGAGTAGCCCAGGTTTGCGTTTCGTTTAGATTTACACTGTAAAACTTTTATTTGCTACAGTTCTTCAAAATGTTCAGTCTTATTCGTTTTTCGACTCATGTGATTCTGTAATGGAAAGTAAGGTTAGTACTGTAATAAGTCAAACGAATACCTTGCATTATGTTTGATTTGTTTCTTTCATTTGTTTTTGTCTCACATGACCGGCACTTCCGGGGCTCCGATTAGCCGCTCCTGTCACAGGACAGTACAAAAAGAACTATTTGTGTGACGAACAATGTCTTGGGCCAAAGGGTTCATCAGAACTCTAATGTAAAGATACCATTATGACCCGAGCTGTGCTGATATTAAATCACAATGGCATTCAAATGTATTTAGGCCAGAAGGCTGCTCTGAAAATGAGGCATGTTTTCCAGAACCAGTCTCAACACATACTTCACCACTCACCAAAAAAAAAAAAAAAAAAAAAATTTCCCATTTGTGCTGCCTATTTATACCACTTTTAACAAAAACTGATCTATTCAGATTGTCAACTTCAGGATTATATTTTTAAAGTGAGAAGATGTGCATTTCAAAGCTTGCTAATTCTGATTTCTGATTTTCATTTCAGGTCTGTAGGTAAGGTAGCCTATGAAAGTTCTTAATCATGACCACCAAATCATCTTTGCTGAAGGTGATTCTGCTGGGGGATGGTGGCGTGGGAAAGTCATCCCTCATGAACCGCTATGTCTCCAACAAGTTTGATTCACATCTATTCCACACAATCGGTGTAGAGTTTCTTAACAAAGAGCTGGAGGTGGACGGCCACACAGTTACCCTACAGATCTGGGACACAGCAGGCCAGGAGAGGTTCAGAAGTCTCCGAACGCCCTTTTACCGTGGCTCTGACTGCTGTCTGCTTACATTTAGCGTGGATGATAATCAAAGTTTCCTGAACCTCAACAACTGGACGAAAGAGTTTGCATACTACGCAGATGTCAGGGACCCAGAGAAATTTCCTTTTGTTGTTCTAGGAAATAAAGTAGATGTGACGGAGCGTCAGGTGTCAATGGAAGAAGCTCAAAGGTGGTGTCAAGAGAATGGTGGATATCCATACTTTGAAACAAGCGCAAAGGATGCCATTAATGTCTCAGCTGCTTTCGAGGAAGCAGTTAGGCGTGTACTCGCGTCTGAAGATCGTGCAGAACATCTACTGCCCACAGACACCGTTGACCTACGCAGAAAGCCGCGTTCTAACGGCTCGTGCTGTTGATGCTTTTTAATGAAATGAACACAACCGAATAACACTCCTTATGTGCTAGCAAATAAGTGCATACTCATCATCATCATCAATTCTAAACAGCAGATGCCAGAAATAACTTCTTGTGTGCGGTATGCTTACTTTGGTACAGCATTTCTGTCATCGCAGAGCTATATCATCTCAAACATTAGTCCAGCTCTGAACAATGGACATAAATGAAGAGTCTTTTAGAAATACATGCTTTGTTTAAACTTTAAAATAATCTTTTTGGTTTGCATTCCTTTGCCATCATTTCAAAGCACTGGATTACCTTCCTCTGTGATTCAGGATGTCTAAATTATTAATGTTGGTAAACCAAACAGGGATCAGTGAGATTCTCCAGCCAATTAATTCTAATGCTGTTCACAGTTGAGAAATAAACATCACCTATTACACTCATGAACACTAGAATGTGTTTTTGTCTCATTTTCATTTCATGTAATGCACATGCTGTGTTACTTTAAGTGCCTTTAGCACAGATTTGTTTGTTTGTCTTATTTAACAATCTTGCATCATAAGACGTATTGGAATGTCATGAAGTGTGATTTTTTTTTTTTTTTTTTTTTTTTTTTTTTTTTTTTTTTTTTTTTTGTAGCATATTTGTAAAAATATTTTGTATTATCACTTTAGTTTGAATGGGCTAACAATTTTTTTGTTTTGTTTTTTTGTATATACTAGAATGTAAACACTGAATACTGAACTTATACCATTACAAGACATTTAGGTGTGAATTTCCTTTTACATCTGTGCATAATTTTTGTCACAAAACGATTCTCATAATGACCCTGCATGCTCATCTAAGTTTGCTACATTTGATTTGTATTTGTTAATATTTCATTGAAATATTACTGAATTAAAAGTATTTGATTATAGATTATCGGCTTTATTCACTGTTATTCTTACAATGAAAAGTTAAAGGGATAGTTCACCCAAAAATAAAAATTATCCCATGATTTACTCGCCCTCAAGTCATCCTAGGTGTATATGACATTCTTCTTTCAGACGAATACAATAGGAGTTATATTAAAAAATGTCAGTGGCAGTGAATGGCTGTTTCTGTTTTGAAGTCCATAAAAGTGCAAAACTGCTCCACATGGCTCCGGGGGGGTTAATAAAGGCCTTCTGAAGCGAAGCGATGCGTTTGTGTAAGAAAAATATCCATATTTAAAACTTTACAAACTATAATCTGTAACTTCCGCTAACTGTCGTACGTGCGCTCATGAGAGACTGGCATTCCAGCGTATGACGTAGGACGCTCTGGTAAGAATATGCTAGTTCTCACGAGAACCAAGTTTTGTTTTGCTCTATCCTCTGCGCTTCCGTGTTTGCCACTGGAACTTGCGCTACGCCTGCGTCCAAAAATGAAAATTATCCCATGATTTACTCACCCTCAAGTCATCCTAGGTGTATATGACATTCTTCTTTCAGACGAATACAATCGGAGTTATATTAAAAAATTTCTCTTCACGAGAGACTGGCGCGTACGACAGTTAGCGGAAGTTAGAAATTACAGTTTGTAAAGTTTTAAATATGGATATTTTTCTTACACAAACGCATCGCTTCGCTTCAGAAGGGCTTTATTAACCCCCCGGAGCCGTGTGGAGTACTTTTATAATGGATGGATGCACTTTTATGGACTTCAAAACAGAAACAGCTATTCACTGCCATTATAAAGCTTGGAAGAGCCAGGACATTTTTTTTTTTATATAACTCCGATTGTATTCGTCTGAAAGAAGAAAGTCATATACACTTAGGATGACTTGAGGGTGAGTAAATCATGGGATAATTTTTATTTTTAGGTGAACTATCCCTTTAAGGGAAATGTTGCGATATTTTTAATAACAAAAATAGGGGCACACATTCCTACACCAGGTGGCGCAATTATGACAAAAATACACATTTAATATGCACAAACTGCAGAAAGGCTTAAAATAGAAATGATGATGTTACCTTGCAATGCAGTTAAGTTATAAGGCAGTATGGCAAAGATATGAAGATGATCTTGTATCTTTTGCACAGGTGTTTTTTTTTTTTATAATAAACACAAATCAGTTCATATAGATCATAGAAAATATTTTACTAGAGAAGGTTACAAAAATCACTATACAGGATTCATAAAACATCTGACCTCAAATAAAATGGACTATGAAACATCTAAGACTACAATTTCCATCAACATACAGTGGATTGTTTTTGGGGGAGGGGGGACACTGTCAATTGTAGTTCATTATAACAATGGACTACACATCACTTAAGTACTGCAAAACAAAATGAAATATCTCTCCTTCATGCAATAATGAGGGAACAATAGAACATCCAGGCACACATTTTCCTTTTCAAAAACAGGGTAAATATATTAATGGACACATTCCTGTAAGCTCGCTTTAACAGAATTTAACATACAGCAAGAAATGGCATATAATTGGTAGTAAAACAATTGTATATGTGGACAATACTAACATGCTTATATTTACAGAGACATTACAGAGAAGAATTATTTCAGTTAAAAGACAGATCAATAAAAAGAGAGTCATATTGTAAAAGTAGTAATAGAAAGAGAGAGAAACCAGTTAGGAAAAAGATACACTGCAAAAACAAGGCTGCATTATTTGACTAAATTCAAACCATTTTCCAAGTTCCATGTCCACATAGCAATAACTCACACAGAGGAGTCACAATCATTTCATAAATCTCATGGTAAACATTGATCTTGCCATAATAACAAATTGTAGTAGACTGAAAAATACCTAGATTTAGCAACAAAACTGAAGGAAAGTATTAAACCTGTATGGCTGATGAGGGCAGTTTCTGTTAGACATTATCAGAAAATAATTTTGTCTATTTTTTTTTTCTTTTTTCATAAAAACAAAGACATCTAAATTGTTTTCCCTGACAGATATATATCAGTCAGATACTGTTTTCTGGATATAATTTTGAGGGTTGAGTACTAGATAATACTCAAGACTGACAGATTTGAGAAAACGTCCTTTAAAGAGAAATATTTTTACTGGTGTGTGTGTGTGTGTGTGTGATAATATACCTGCTTTCTATTACAAGATTAGTGCAATTTGTCAAGAACCGGTATTATTCCCCCACCCCTCAAAAAAAAAATAAAAATAAAATAAAAATAAAGTAAGAAGGTTTGAAAAAGAGGTGAATTCAGATATCTAACACAGAGAGAGCCCAGAGAAAGATTCTAAGTAAACAGACATTTTCAATACACAACCTGGCACCCATAATTAAAAAAAACCCAAAACAACAACATTCATTCACTTTCACACATTTATATATATTTATATATGTATAAAACACCAAAAAGGAAGTTCCTGCAAAATGCTTGTGAGGAGTTAGTGCAGACAGTCTATCATGTAAGCAGTGCTTCACCAAGACAATGCATCATAAAACCAAACATAACCCAGTTATAACCATGACTCTACACTTGTACATACACTTTCTACCAATGCAAAATTACTTGCAAAATGACAGTACAATACTAGTATACATACACTTTTATACCAGTGGATGAGCAAAACACATCATATCACTATTAACTGTATCAGGGATGATTCCACTCATCATTTGTTACAGATGTTCAATAACTTCCCTGAATGCGTTTCATCATGATTATAACCAACTTATACCGCTGTTATGATGTAAGGTCAGGATAGCGCACCGCTTAGCAGTGTTAGTTTGCGCAGTGTTTCATCTTAAAGTGGCAGGAAATTGCAGCGGCTGTGTGTGTGTGTGTGTGTGTGTGTGTGTGGCGGGGGGGGGGGTGTTTTGGTGTGGTCTAGAGAGCAGGTTAGGTAGAGGTGGGGTAGAACAGAGCAGAGAGAACTGTTTATGAGTACGAGTTTAGACCCTCCTTGGAGCGTGACTGCACATCCTGCAATTCTTGATCATCCCTGGTCTTGATGTCCTGGTAGGCATGAGTCTGCTGACATGCTCCCTTTAGGTAGGCCCAGTTTGCTGCCAGGATCATCAGGTAGTGGATCTGTGAACAGTAGAGATGGGAAGGAGACAAACAAAATAGGCAGAGAGACGGAGAGGGAGAAAGACGGAGGAAGAAACAGGTGGAGGGAAGGATTAGTCATGAGTGGGTTAGTTAGCCAAAGCCAGCTATAAGAGTTAAGACCGTATTAATTAGTTGCTCTAAGAACCATTTAAGTAACTAAATCTTAGTGAATTATTATACAGTGGTGTAAAAAAGTGTTTGCCCCCTTGTTAAATAAGATCAAAGATGGCTGTAAAAAATAAATCAGCATTGTTTATCCTTTTGATATTTTATTAAAAAAAATGAGCAAAAATCTAACCTTTCATTGAAGTAAAAGAATTGAAAGTGGGTGGTAAATCACATTATGAAATAAATTCTTTTCTCCAAAACATGTTAGGAGCAATTATTTGCCCCCTTTTATTAAATTCTTTTTGCAACCTCCTTTTTCCATGATAACAGCTCTGAGTCTTCTCCTATAACGCCTGATGAGTTTGGAGAACACCTGACAAGAGATCAGAGACCATTCCTCCATACAGAATCTCTCCAGATCCTTCAGATTCCCAGATCCATGTTGGTGCTTCTTCTCTTCAGTTCAGCCCACTCATTTTCTATAGGGTTCAGGTCAGGGGACTGTGATGGCCATTGCAGATGCTTGGTTTTGTGCTCAGTGACACATTTTTGTTTTGATTTTGATGTTTGTTTTTGGATCACTGTCCTGTTGGAAGATCCAAACATGGCCCATTATAAGATTTCTAGCAGAGGCCGTCAGGTTTTGATTTTTTATCTGTTGGTATTTGATCGAATCCATGATGCCATGATCAAACCCATCTTAAGTGTTTGCTGCCAAAAAAGCTATTTTTTTTTTTGTTTCATCTGACCATAGAACACCTCTCATTTGAAGTTCCAGTAGTGTCAGTTACTTTTCAAACGTTCTATGGACAGAGGTTTTCTGCCAGAGGTCCTGGACATCTTGTTCAGATACATGGCATCATGGATTCGATCAAATACCAACAGATAAAAAATCAAAACCTGACAGCCTGTGCTAGAAATCTTATAATGGGCCATGTTTGGATCTTACAACAGGACAGTGATCCAAAAACAAACATCAAAATCAAAACAAAAATGGGTCACTGAGCACAAAACCAAGCATCTGCAATGGCCATCACAGTCCCCTGACCTGAACCCTATAGAAAATGAGTGGGCTGAACTGAAGAGAAGAAGCACCAACATGGATCTGGGAATCTGAAGGATCTGGAGAGATTCTGTATGGAGGAATGGTCTCTGATCTCTTGTCAGGTGTTCTCCAAACTCATCAGGCGTTATAGAAGAAGACTCAGAGCTGTTATCTTGGCAAAAGGAGGTTGCAAAAAGTATTTAATAAAAGGGGGCAAATAATTGCTCCTAACATGTTTTGGAGAAAAACATTTATTTCATAATGTGATTTACCACCCACTTTCAATTTTTTTACTTTAATGAAAGGTTAGATTTTTGCTATTTTTTTTAATAAAATATCAAAAGGATAAACAATGCAGATTTATTTTTTACAGCCATCTTTGATCATATTTAACAAGGGGGCAAACACTTTTTCACACCACTGTAGCTGCACTACACAGAAATCAATATTAGTTGATCAGAATACACTGAAAAAAAAATACTTTTGTTACTGTATTGTGTAGTTCTTTGTCTGTTCTTATATTGTGTTCTGGTTCTGTTTTTCCTGTTCTGGTTTGTCTGAGTTCCCTGTGATTATTAGTTTCCATAGTTCCTAATTTACACACCTTTTCTGTTTTCCTTTGACTGCTCGGTCTGTGTATTTAAGCCTTCAGTTCATTCAGTTCTTTGATTGGTCTCGTTTACGTCTTTATGTGGTTGTTATACTATTACTCTGAAGATCTCCTGCGTGTTCTTGTTGGATTATTAGTAAAGACAGTTTTTGTTGTTTACTCCTTCATTGTGCGCATTATTGCAGCCACTTCACCCGTTAAAGTTCCAGCCAAATTTATTTGTTATTCTCAAATTATATTTATGGTTTGGTTCAAACCTTCAATTGTAAATATTAGAGCTGCATGATTCTGGATAAATGTAAAAAAAAAAATTTGTTTAAAAAAGAGAGATCACGATTCTCGCACAATTCTGAATAGGCAACTAAATAAAATAACATGTAATTTACTAGAGGTTCTGACAAAATGTTAATTGCTGCATTAAAAATACTTAATTTGAATACATTTTTTTCAAAAATCGGTTTTCAATGAATGATTCAATAACTCTCTCAAAAAGACTTCACTTGTTTCATTACTGAATGAATCAGCGTTTTTGAATGAATCTCTTGAATTATTTTTTTTGACAGTCACTTGTCCCCACCTACTGGTGTAATGATGTAAGTGATACAATCTTTATTTGATGCTTCAAGTTACTTTCAAAGGTTATTCCTATACATAACAACTGCTCTCTCTGGGTCAGCAACAGCACCAAGCAGATTTGAATGTTTCACTGTGATCGTACTTTTATTTTTTAAAGGTATAATAGGCAAAGCTGAATTGTTGCAATTTAAGAATAAGATTGCGTGGGTATTTTAATCAAGATCGCAATTTATTCTCAAAAACTCTATTTATTAACAAAAAATATCTATTTTCACAAAAACAAAAACATTCATACAAAGTTTGATTTATTAAAGACCATACCCCACTCAATCAATATATTTTCTTTAAACATAAGCCAAAATGTGTATTTGGATATGTATATCTTAATTTTACCATAAAAAAAACTAAATTAGCTATAATATGGACGTACAATTTTCACTTAAGATAGAACTAAAAACATTTTGTTAGTTCATGTTTAATTTAGTTTACTTGCTATAAATAAACAACTTCGAAAGACCTTAATGTTTATTATGTCTTTTTAAAATATGCATCATATTTTCTGTTATGCACCAGAAAAATTAATAAAACCCACAATAATTTCTGGAGTAAGTAAAGCTAGCCAGTATGTCTTCTGCACAACACTCTGGTGTCAAGCGAAAATACTAGACCAATATTTAAATGCACTTAATTTAAATGACACAGTCCTTTTACTTTTTTCGGTGTAGCCACCATCACACGAAATATGAAATGTGTTAGCAGTTAGCAAATAGAAGATGATGTAAGAACTACTGGTATCCAAAGAAATGTAAAAAAATAAATGAGCTGATCTATCAAATAAACAGAAATTAATTTCTCAACAATAACTGTTTATTTCTGATTATTTCTGAAAACAGAAACTATACTGGTTTGAGAATAATACAAAAGGCACAGAAACTATATGTTTGAATTCAATAATAAACAGAATACTAAAGTAAGTAGTTGGATAAATCTAACAATAAAGACTCTGAAAGATGATGGCATGTTTTAGTCATTTTCCATGAATGCAAAACATCACATGAAGAGTTAAAAAGTACAGTCACACCCTTCACAGGTACAAGTAGCAAAAGTAAAAGTTTCCTTTTTGAGCATTAACACAACATTCCTATTATCTTTCGTAACAGCAATAACTATGCTCTTCTCATCTACTGCACTTACCTTGTCTTTTCTATCTGACTGAATTCTGGACTACTGGTGCCTCAGGGCGAATATAATCAAATGGAGAAACATAATTATGAAATACTGTTTTTTCCCCTAGTTTTAATCCTGTCCATTAGGTGTTGTTGGACTGACAGAAGAGTTACGTTCTCACTAGGCCTACTGAAAACTAATTTTCTCATAAACTGTAAATAAGCTACATTATTCTGGATTGGTCATAAGTGCTGTTCTTGATTGGTCCTAGTTAACACAGGTAAAATGTATGGAAAACATCAAGTGAGTGAAATGTATTGTGCTTGTTTTGTCAAGAGATCACACCTTGTCAAACAAGTACAGAAACACAATGGTAAGCATTATTTTAACATTAGACAATAACATTAATAGGCACTACATTGTCTATACAATAAGTCCAATGCTATTAGAACTAACAATTCTCTATTTCTCTACCTTATCTTTTTCCTGACCTCTTTTACACTCTATCACTTTTTCTCTCTATCTCTGAGAACAACTTTCACAGACTTTGCAGTTACCCTCGTACAAAAAGCTCAAAATTTAGTGGTGTGACTGTGGTCGTAGCTCTTAAACTTCAACACAGCAAAGTTATACGTTGTGGCCATCACATAGATGAGCTGAATGGAAGAGAGACAAACCAGTGGGTGAGACCAAACATTGTTTTAGCAACTTTACAACAAAAGCTGCACCACGTCAATCTGTGCCTAAAGATCCTAAACTGAGGACAGAATATTGCGAAATAGTTCCACGGCACTATATTGTACCTTTTTCTCTACACCTCAGAGCAATTCTTTACTAAGCAATTTTAGACCATTTTCAACAATTATTCTAGATATAACACAAGTTACTTAAGGAAACAATTAAATGAACATTTAACATGAAATCTTACCAGCGCGATCACAGTGGCACCAGCTCCAGCACAGGCAACAATATAAAGATGGTAGGACAGATAGAACTGCAATGAAATGTTATTAAATCCATTACTAACATTACTATGAAAAAACATAACTACAGACCTAGCCGCACAAAAAGTAATATTACTCATCTAAATTAATTGACATTGCCTGAGAAATTTACCTGATTTAAAAAAAAAAGTAATTGTCATTGTGAAATTGTGAAAATTAACATGTTTTACACTGGCTCTAGTCTGTCAAAATTAATACAAGTCAACATTCCTTAAGAAAGCACACAAATGTCAGCCTTTTACCCTTTGCTATGAAGCCTACTTTATAGTCTTTTTTTTGCTGTGAAAACTTTAATGGTTTTTATGAAGTAAATGTAATAATAAACAACTTCATGTTAAAATGTATGTATCAAATGATACAACAGGCTTCTGAGGAATGTTCATTCCTGTACTGTACACAATTTGAACATCTCTTAAATATTGTTGTATTGTATCGCATTATATGTTTTGGCCCCACAATAAAAAAAAAAACTACAGAGCTTTGATCATAAAACTAAGCATTTAAATATCATCTTACTAAGACATATTATTGGGAGATATACCGTTACGGAAAGAAAATATATTTCCTTATATATGAATGATCAATATATTAAATGATTTAACTGTATATTTGAAAATATACCGAATAATATATTGTGTTAATATATTACAATATATTGAATAATACATAAGGAATTGCCGCTTTTCATATATTGAAGAATATGTGACTATATATTTACTAATATATCATAATGTATGTAATTTTATATTCAGTAATACATTTCATAATATATAGATGTACATGTGATCAGATATGGTACTGCATGTGTATAAATATATTGCAGATATACTTAAACACACATATATAGAGAAATATATAATGTAATATATTTCTTATATTTATATTTACTTACATTATAAATGTTTCATATTTTCAAGCTAGTTAACAAAAGCATAAGCACACCTACATGTACTAAAGTATTTAGCAAAGAGACTATCACTGAGCTGAAGAGAGCACAGATGTCACTTTTTAAATAAAGTAATTATAGTCTTAATTGTGTTCAGCCAATCGTCATCCTAACCACAGGCTCTACTCTTCAGCACAACGGTAACCCCAAAAACTCAGACATACCAGAAACCTTTTAAAGTTAAAAAATAATACAACTTAAAACACTAACAGATCTCTCCCTATATTAATATTGAGCAAATCATGTTAATTTTAACATTTACATTTACAGTCAGAAGCAAAGCATGCTGGGAACTAGAAATCTGCTGTAACTCATTCCGAATGTATATATGTGTACAATACATTCACATTTATATGGGAACATGTTTGTGCAATACACTCACCCAAAGGATTATTAGGAACACCTGTTCAATTTCTCATTAATGCAATTATCTAATCAACCAATCACATGGCAGTTGCTTCAATGCATTTAGGGGTGTGGTCCTGGTCAAGACAATCTCCTGAACTCCAAACTGAATGTCAGAATGGGAAAGAAAGGTGATTTAAGCAATTTTGAGCGTGGCATGGTTGTTGGTGCCAGACGGGCCGGTCTGAGTATTTCACAATCTGCTCAGTTACTGGGATTTTCACGCACAACCATTTCTAGAGTTTACAAAGAATGGTGTGAAAAGGGAAAAACATCCAGTATGCGGCAGTCCTGTGGGCGAAAATGCCTTGTTGATGCTAGAGGTCAGAGGAGAATGGGCCGACTGATTCAAGCTGATAGAAGAGCAACTTTGACTGAAATAACCACTCGTTACAACCGAGGTATGCAGCAAAGCATTTGTGAAGCCACAACACGCACAACCTTGAGGCGGATGGGCTACAACAGCAGAAGACCCCACCGGGTACCACTCATCTCCACTACAAATAGGAAAAAGAGGCTACAATTTGCACGAGCTCACCAAAATTGGACAGTTGAAGACTGGAAAAATGTTGCCTGGTCTGATGAGTCTCGATTTCTGTTGAGACATTCAGATGGTAGAGTCAGAATTTGGCGTAAACAGAATGAGAACATGGATCCATCATGCCTTGTTACCACTGTGCAGGCTGGTGGTGGTGGTGTAATGGTGTGGGGGATGTTTTCTTGGCACACTTTAGGCCCCTTAGTGCCAATTGGGCATCGTTTAAATGCCACGGCCTACCTGAGCATTGTTTCTGACCATGTCCATCCCTTTATGACCACCATGTACCCATCCTCTGATGGCTACTTCCAGCAGGATAATGCACCATGTCACAAAGCTCGAATCATTTCAAATTGGTTTCTTGAACATGACAATGAGTTCACTGTACTAAAATGGCCCCCACAGTCACCAGATCTCAACCCAATAGAGCATCTTTGGGATGTGGTGGAACGGGAGCTTCGTGCCCTGGATGTGCATCCCACAAATCTCCATCAACTGCAAGATGCTATCCTATCAATATGGGCCAACATTTCTAAAGAATGCTTTCAGCACCTTGTTGAATCAATGCCACGTAGAATTAAGGCAGTTCTGAAGGCGAAAGGGGGTCAAACACAGTATTAGTATGGTGTTCCTAATAATCCTTTAGGTGAGTGTATATGTACACAATAAAGGATAAAACTTTAAGTTGGCTGGTAAAGTGGATAAAACTTTATGAATATTACATGTATGGCTATTTTTGTCTTCATTTCTAAATATTTTATATGTATCAATATATAGCCATACATGGTCAATGCATATATTGCAGTATATTAAAAAATACTGCAGTATACTAAAAAAGCAATTGTTTCCCTTATATGGAAATGTATTATGTAATATATCGCATTATATTTTGCAGTATATTTCCTTTTTTTTTCCCGTAAGGGTAGAGTAACAACTGATATTTATATGCATTTAGCATTTAAGATTTTTCTGATATTTTATTTCATGTCAGGCTTCACAGGGTTAAAGAACTTCCTAACAATCCATATGTGGTGAACTTCAGGGACAAATGAGGTAAATCTTTACCTCACTAGTATTGCAGATGTCGCTTAGCGTGGACCCACAGGCTTTACCAGGGCTAGCGTTCCATGGGATAATTCCTAAAAAAATTATTACATGTATTGCATACATTCATCTAAAAACTTATAAAGAATACCAAAGCAATACACTTGAATAATTACAGATGATTAAATGGAACGAATGGTTATATGGTTTTCCACTGGTAGTAAATGCCAGGGAAGGAAACTGATTGTATTTGTAAAAGGAAGTGTACACTAGTTAGCACTGACAGATTTATCTCAACTGCTCCATTCTATTAAAGTCACTCACTTCTTACATTGTAAATTGATTTTGATTTTGCAAATCAATATAACCAAGTATTATCTAACGATTCATGGTCAAGGTTTTTACCATATTGCCGCACATCGACACAGATGTTGTCCACAGAGGTTAGATTGGCAATAGGGGACTTCATGGCACCACACGTGGTCCACATGTTATAAAAGAGGAAAACAGGCACCGCAGAGAAGCCAAAGATGCCTAGCCATCCCAAGCCCAGAATGTAGGTAAGGAACACAAACTTAAAGAGAAAAAGAAAAAGAAAAAAAGAGAGAAGTTCAGGTTCAGGTTGTTGCAGTTAGCCTTTCATGCTAAATATCTATATATGTAATATCATGATGGCCAGAATAATCTCATAGTTTTGATCCTGTTTCAATCCTGCAGTGTATATAGTATGAATGTGACCCAGAATGATGACCTATTTACCTCTGAATCACCTTGGATGTGTTGCCACTAGATCATCACAATCACTCATGTGAACATACACACGATTCCCAGCTTAAAAAACATCACAAGCGTACACACACATACAAAGACACATCCATACATGGCCTGAAGGCTTTAAAGATGGATCTTACTGGACATCTGCAGCAATTATAGGAATTCAGGTACAAACCCGATTCCAAAAAAGTTGGGACACTGTACAAATTGTGAATAAAAAAGGAATGCAATAATTTACAAATCTCATAAACTTATATTTTATTCACAATAGAATATAGATAACATATCAAATGTTGAAAGTGAGACATTTTGAAATGTCATGCCAAATATTGGCTCATTTTGGATTTCATGAGAGCTACACATTCCAAAAAAGTTGGGACAGGTAGCAATAAGAGGCCGGAAAAGTTAAATGTACATATAAGGAACAGCTGGAGGACCAATTTGCAACTTATTAGGTCAATTGGCAACATGATTGGGTATAAAAAGAGCCTCTCAGAGTGGCAGTGTCTCTCAGAAGTCAAGATGGGCAGAGGATCACCAATTCCCCCAATGCTGCGGCGAAAAATAGTGGCGCAATATCAGAAAGGAGTTTCTCAGAGAAAAATTGCAAAGAGTTTGAAGTTATCATCAACTACAGTGCATAATATCATCCAAAGATTCAGAGAATCTGGAATAATCTCTGTGCGTAAGGGTCAAGGCCGGAAAACCATACTGGATGCCAGTGATCTTCGGGCCCTTAGACGGCACTGCATCACATACAGGAATGCTACTGTAATGGAAATCACAACATGGGCTCAGGAATACTTCCAGAAAACACTGTCGGTGAACACAATCCACTGTGCCATTCGCCGTTGCCGGCTAAAACTCTATAGGTCAAAAAAGAAGCCATATCTAAACATGATCCAGAAGCGCAGGCGTTTTCTCTGGGCCAAGGCTCATTTAAAATGGACTGTGGCAAAGTGGAAAACTGTGGAAAACAAAATTTGAAGTTCTTTTTGGAAAACTGGGACGCCATGTCATCCGGACTAAAGAGGACAAGGACAACCCAAGTTGTTATCAGTGCTCAGTTCAGAAGCCTGCATCTCTGATGGTATGGGGTTGCATGAGTGCGTGTGGCATGGGTAGCTTACACATCTGGAAAGGCACCATCAATGCTGAAAGGTATATCCAAGTTCTAGAACAACATATGCTCCCATCCAGACGTCGTCTCTTTCAGGGAAGACCTTGCATTTTCCAACATGACAATGCCAGACCACATACTGCATCAATTACAACATCATGGCTGCGTAGAAGAAGGATCCGGGTACTGAAATGGCCAGCCTGCAGTCCAGATCTTTCACCCATAGAAAACATTTGGCGCATCATAAAGAGGAAGATGCGACAAAGAAGACCTAAGACAGTTGAGCAACTAGAAGCCTGTATTAGACAAGAATGGGACAACATTCCTATTCCTAAACTTGAGCAACTTGTCTCCTCAGTCCCCAGACGTTTGCAGAAGAAGAGGGGATGCCACACAGTGGTAAACATGGCCTTGTCCCAACTTTTTTGAGATGTGTTGATGCCATGAAATTTACAATCAACTTATTTTTCCCTTAAAATGATACATTTTCTCAGTTTAAACATTTGACATGTCATCTATGTTGTATTCTGAATAAAATATTGAAATTTGAAACTTCCACATCATTGCATTCTGTTTTTATTCACAATTTGTACAGTGTCCCAACTTTTTTGGAATCAGGTTTGTACATAGCACTGATCTGTCCACAAGAGTTTAATGTTTATGGAGGGGGGGTAAATGAATTTGAATGAGCACGTATATGTTTGTAAAGCGTATTTGGAAAACCGACGCGACGCAAGTGTTTTTTGCTAATTTCAGTCCGACACAGTTAACCTAGTTTAGTTTAAACAGTTTAAATAGCAAATGCACTCGCGCTCATCTGTTCACGCGCTGGTCTGAAAACCAGGTGTGTTCAGGCGCATTGTTGGCGTGTTACTGACTTGAGGCACCATTGACCAACAAAAACCTGGTCTAAAGTCAATAGCACAGTATTTTTTGTGTTATTTAAAGGGCGCGTTAGTAATATGCGCCTATAGGCGGCTGCACAACGTTACGGCCAAAACACACCCATGACTCATTAAGAGACGAGGTACAACCCTTTTGGACCATGTGCCTGGCGCGCCGACCGCTTTTCCGTCAATAAGCAAAAGTGGATTCGGACACGCCCTAAATGCACCTGCGCCATGCGCTTCAGACCATGCACTCAGATCGTTAAAATAGGGCCCTAAATGTCTGGTGAGTGGCACTAAAAGGTTAATGCTCTATCGTGTTCCCTTTCAAAAGCTACAATCGCTGCTGCGCTGCTTAGCGCATTGGGAACATCTTTATCATGACCAGCTGTGAATATAGTGTGTAAACACGTCAATGGAATTGACCTAGAGCTTTTATAGCCTCTGTTAGTGACATTATCAGAATGCGCCAGCATCAGAGGCTATAAATAGATGAGCCACAGGTGCATCGTCAGGTCTTTTGTCTTCAGAGGCCATTCTATGTTGGTGTGCGTCAAAAAATCTCTCTCTCTTTATCTGACCACAGATCTTTGTTAGGAGTTAGATTTCAACTGGCAGTGTGCAGATTTTCTCTTTCTCATCTCTGTCTCACAAGTGAAAAGACTTAAATCAAAGAAAACCAAGCAGAAAAATGAGTCAACAACAAAGTAAGCGCTGTGTCCCTCCATGTTCTTTTCCTATGCCAGAAATGGATACACACACTTACTGCTTTGTTTGTTTGGGGGAAGAGCACTGCTGCGTTGGAGCAGGGCGAGTGCGAACACTGTGCACACTAATTCACAGTTGAAATGCTTTGTGCTCATCTTGGCTACTTCCAGACCGCACCCATATTACCATTGCGGGGCTCCCGCAGGGATTTGGCTGACGAACAAGAGACGAGTCCGTCCCTTTCGTTTGCTCGCTCACCAGATCTATATGTTCCCTCGTGTGATTCCAAAGCGCATCCCGGTGCTTCTTCGGGTCATGCAGGGGACGATAATGAATCTCTTGGGTCTGTGGACTTCGAGCAGCCAACCTCTGAGCATTCCTCGCACAACAATAAATCCGTCGAGGAATTAATCGAGGTGGTTACTCGCGCGGTGGCCAGATTACAGCTTGACTGGCCTCGCGAAAAGAGACCCCCAAACGTAGTAAGCTAGAGGATAGGTTTCTATCAAAGTCATGAAGAAAACCATATACATTCCATGTCTTTGTGCCTTCGACGTCGACTTTTTCGACTATCGTGGGTGCGAAGTCGCGGGGGTATGCGGAGATGCCTCAGGTTGAAGAGACGCTCGTGAGCTATCTCTCGCCTGGGTCTGCATCTTCACTTAAAAGAACTACCCTCCCCACTAAGCCGTGTAGAACAACTTCGGCTATCGTGGGAAAAGCTTATCAAGCTGCAGGTCAAGCTGCAGGCTGACCTCTTGAAGGACATTACGATTGACGGGGAGAAAAGATAAAGATGTCACAAGAGCTACAAACTCTACTCAACAAAGAGGCCATATAACATGTTCCTCTTCTGGAGAGAGAGTTGGGCTATTACAGCAGATACTTCCTGGTTCCCAAGAAGGGTGAGGGGGTTGCGTCCAATCTTAGATCTTCGAGGCTTAAACCGTACAGTTAAAGCGCTCAAGTTTAAGATGTTAACCGTAAAGACGGTCGTGTCACAAATTCAACATCACGATTGGTTTGTCACGATCGATCTGAAGGACGCATGTTTTCACATATAAATATTGCCACAACACAGGAAGTTCCTGAGGTTCGCTTTTGGGGGCGAAGCTTACCAATTTCGGGTACTTCCATTCGGCCTAGCCTTGTCACCCCGCACATATACAAAATGCATGGATGCAGCACTGGCTCCATTACGATTCCGGGGCATTCACATTTTGAATTAATACTAGCACAATCGCGAGAGATGGCGCTTCAACACAGAGACATCGTGTTAGCTCATCTAGTTTCTCTAAGGTTGAGATTCAACACCAAAAAAAATGTGTTCCTGCCCAGAGAACGACTTATCTAGGGATTGTTTGGGATTCGGTCACGATGCGGGCACAACTGTTTCCCGCTCGAACAGAGACCATTCAGCACACCCTGAGCAAAGTCAGGCTAGGCCAAGATGTCACTGTTCGTCAGTACCAAAGAGTGTTAGGTCTCATGGCATCAGAATCCACGGTGATCCCTTTGGGGTTGTTGCACATAGGACCGTTTCAGTTGTGGCTCAAAGCCAGAGGATTTTAGGGCCAATCCTCAAAGGCAAATAAAAGTGGCGTGCCGTGTGGCTTTGTACACTAACTATGTGGTTCAGACCCCGGTTTCTTGCCTTGGGTCCCACTCTAGGGGAGCCTTGTCGTTGCAGATTGTTAACGACAGACGCCTCCCTGACGGGCTGGGGTGCGGTCCAAAGGGAATGGGAGGGTCATCAGCTCGATGGGCACATCAACTGCCTCGAGTTGATGGCTGTATTTCTGGCCCTGAAATACTTTCTCCCCTAGTTGAGGGGCTGTCATGTCCTAGTGCGGGTGGACAACACAGCGACAGTTTCTTACATAAATCACCAGGGAGGTCTGCGCTCACGCAATCTGAACAGAATAGTGAGGCGGATTTTCCCTGGGCCCAGGACAAGTTCCTGTCACTCAGAGCAGTGTACATTTCGGGGCAATTGAATGTGGGAGCGGATTTACTGTCCAGACAGAAATTACAGATGGGGGAATGGAAACTCCACCCAGAAGTAATGAATCAGATCTGGACCAGATTTTACGAAGCAGAAATGGACCTCTTCGCCTCTTTTCAGACAGCGCAATGTCCCCTCTACTTCTTTCTGAGTCACCCAGCCCCCCTGGGTCTGGATGCGATGGCACACAGATGGCCCAAAATGTGTCTGTATGCGTTCCACCAGTCTCTCTGCTCCTGGGAGTTCTAGCCAGAGTTCGCCAGCAAGGGTCTTGCATCTTACTGATAGCGCTGCGTTGGCCGAACAGAGTATGGTCCTTGGGGATAATGTCTCTCCTCAATGGCTCGCCATGGGCGATTCCGGAGAGGGACCTTCTGTCTCAGGCGGGGGGCACGATATTCCATCCCAGGCCCGACCTGTGGAACCTTCATGTTTGGCCCCTGATGGGTACCAACTGAGGGACACTGGGTTTTCGCCTGACATTATTGAGACCATTCTAAGTGCAAGGGCTTCCTCCACTAGAAAAAGTTATGCCAGTAAATGGGGTGTCTTTGAAAGATGGTGTACGACACATAATGCAGATCCAGTCAATTGTCAGATTGCTTCAGTTCTGGGCTTCCTGCAGGAAAAGTTGTCAAAAGGCACATGCCCCGCCACTCCCAGGGTTTATGTGGCCGCACTTTCGGCTTGCCACGCCTTGGTTGACGGGGTGCCACTCGGGAGACATCCTCTGCTCGCTCGTTTCATTTGTGCAATTGAGGCACAAAAAGATCCCTTCATGGGACTTAGCTATAGTCCTCGAGGGTCTGGTTGAGACCCCCTTTGAACCTCTAGAGTCAGCGTCTTACAAACTTCTGACCCTAAAGATGGTTTTTCTCATGCTTTAACTTCCTTAAAAAGAATCGGGGATATGCAGGCTCTGTCGATATCGCCATCCTGCTTAGACTTTGCCCCAGGAATGGTGAAAGTGATTTTGCATCCTCATCCTGACTACCTGCCTAAGGTTCCTTTCTCGACTGTACATCCAGTCACTCTTGAGACCTTCTGCCCTCCGCCGTTCACAACGCCGAATCAGGAGAAACTTCATAGACTATTTCCAATTCGTGCTATTCAGGCCTACGTCCACCACACTAGCCAGTGGCGTAAGTCAGAGCAACTGTTCATTTGTTATGCGGGCCGTAACAGAGGGGCGGCCACCACCAAACAGACCATGTCACATTGGGTCAGGGATGCTATTGCTCTTGCTTATGAGGCGCGCAGTCAAGCTTCACCGATGGGTCTAAGGGCTCACTCCACCAGGGGGGTCGCCTCCTCTTGCACTTTGGCAAGGGGTGCCCCCTTACAACTTGTTTGTGATGCGGCAGGCTGGTCCTCTCTCCGCACACATTCATAAAATGTTATAGTTTGGATGTTCATGCCACTCCGGGCTCTCACGTCCTTGAGTCGACATCACAAGCTAATGTCTAGGGCCTTCTTGCATTCTTGTGAGCACACCTACACAACCGTAAGGGGTCCAGACACCTTCAAGCACGACGGCGTGGGTATTCTCGTTCCCAATGTGCTAAGCAGCGCAGCATCGATTGTAGCTTTTGAAAGGGAACGATCCGGGTTACTTGACTGTAACCCTGTTCCCTGAAAAAGCGGAACGAGATGCTGGGGATGTCCCAGGACTGCTCTTCAGACAAAATATCCTGACGATGCACCTGTGGCTCATCTATTTATAGCCTCTGATGCTGGCGCATTCTGATGATGTCACTAACAGAGGCTATAAAAGCTCTAGGTCAATTCCATTGACGTGTTTACACACTATATTCACAGCTGGTCACGATAAAGACGTTCCCAATGCGCTAAGCAGCGCAGCATCTCGTTCCGCTTTTTCAAGGAACAGGGTTACAGTCAAGTAACCCGGATCATTCTACACCAAACATTGTGGGGTTGGTTATGTTATGCAAACGTCAAAATGTATTCGTTTACTAATCATGCACTATGGCAAAAGTGTATTCCCTTTGAGGACAAAACATAGTATTGTCCAAGGAATGCTGTAAACTAAAACTCAATTGTGTGTATAGGTACAGGTATAGGTAGAGGCATGTTTTTCCAATGTGCCTAGGTGGGTTGATTTGTATGTCCATACTTGTATATGCATTCTGGCATTACCATGGCACTGATGCAGCGTCCACACACAGTCGTCTTGAACTCGCTGTGCATCTCTTTGACAGCACTGGTGGTGTAGAAGCCCTCAGCCAACAGGATGATGCCATACAGGAAGAAGAAGCAGGCGATTCCATAGATGATGTACTGCAAAATCTGAACCCTGTAAAACAAAGGAAACATTTATCTATAGTGAATGTGCTAATGGGAGAGACCTATGATGGGCAACAATCCCTCAACATTATCACATATGTATATGGAGAAACAGAAATTATTCAATTTAAATTCCTCACATACATGAAAACAGATCAGTTTAGATAAAATGATACCAAAACATAAAGTCATGGTTTATTTAAGATCACATTTGCCAGAGTTCCTGCTCAGTAAACAATTGTGGCTATGATTAATTGGATTTTGGTGTGGGGGCTGCAGATGTACACTTGGCAGATTTTATCAGAGGTACTGTGTATACTGCACAGGGCCACTGACACTGAATATGTACACAGGAAGTCAAAGGCCATTTGCTCCCAGTAAAGCTCAAGATGACATGATGGAACAGAAAGTGCAGCCAGTTATTTGCTGGCACTCTAGAGGTCATTACTCACCACATACTCACTCTTGAGCATGTCATTGTGTTCATACATATGGACATGCAGTCATAGACATGAATTCAAACAGGCAGAAAATGATAAACTGTAACACTTTACAATAAGGTTGTGCTAGTTAACATTGGTTAATGCATTCACCTGTTAACTGTCACTACCCTTTTAGATCTGAACTTTAATGGTTGTAAGGTTGGTCTCTTTTTAAATAAGACACTCAGCAGATTCTTGTAGAAGTTAAAAGTTCAAGTGTAAAAAGCTATATAAACGTACTGTAAAGAAAATGTACTGAACTAAAAAATTTATTCTATTCAAAATATATATTTTACAAAATAATTTGTACTATAAAATTACTACAAAATCAAAGCCATATGTCTAACCAAGTTGTGTTCCAAATTTGAAGTTGATATCATAAAAATACCATGGTAAAGCAATGTCCAATTTCAATGTCCAAGCTTTCAAAAGAGATCTAATTTATGATGATTACTAAAATACGTGATAGGGAAAAAAGGCAATAAAAACCACACCGGGACAGTGTCCTGCCACCAGAACACTGACTATCTAACATGAACTAACAATGAGCAATACATTTCTGACAGTTTGTTTTAATCTTTGTTCAAGTTAAAGTTTGGAAATATAACTCTTCATTGATAGGTCATGTTAGTTCAGGTTCAATAAATAATACTAACAGATACAACTTTCAATTATAATAATGTATGAGTAAATGTTGAAATGAACATTAACTAAGATTAATAAATGCTATAGAAGTATCTTTAATTGTTAGTTTATGTTAACTAATGTAGTTAACTAATATTAACAAATGGAACCTTACTGTTACCAGATGAACAAAATCAAGATTTGCTTTTTCATCTCTCTAAATATGCCCTAATGTAGCAAATATAACACCTCAAGCACCTCACAGTAGCAATCTAAATATATGGGCACAGCTATCATTGGGGAGTTATCACTATTTATGGTATTTGGAGCATTTTCATGGCCATTTATACAAACACACTTACACATCAATGAGGGCAGCATGGTCGGAGGTGATGCGAGAAAAGTGGTTTTCCACCATGGTCACAGTGCCCGTAAGTGCCACATGCCCACAGCCGCAGAACAGAGCCACACCCGAAAAGCACAAGATGGTGGCCACCAAAGAGGCATAGGGGACACCGCCCAGACACTTGATGCAACACTCGAAGCAGCCTGTAGGGGGAGAAAAAGAGTTTTTGTGTTTTGTTGGAATTTGCTCCAGCAACTGCTACTTTCTAGTATGTTACTTTGAAAACATTTTTAATGTTGTGCTTATTATTGTTTTTGAACACTGAACATATTGAGAGTGGGTTGTATTAATCGTGATACGGATTTAGATTTTGAAACAACATGAAATACTTCAGACAGATAATTTTTTTTATTGCCTTAGTGACATTGCCTTTGACACCAGAGGTGTAGTTCATGTATTTGGTGTTTTGACACCTCATTGTGACAGAATCATGTCAGATGAAATCAGATGGCCATCAGTGACAAGCCATCTTCACACTCACATCTTATGACATGGGGTGAGACTGTTACTGTAAGACTAAGGCCTGGTTTCACAGACAGGGTTTAGATTAAGCCAGGATTAGGCCTTAGTTAAATTAGAACATTTAAGTAGCTTTTATACATGTGCCTTAGGAAAAAAACATTACTGGTGTGCAACTTGAGACAAAACAGTGACACTGACATACACTATATTGCCAAAAGTTTTGGGACGTCTGCCTTTACATGCACATGAACTTTAATGACATCCCATTCTTAATCCGTAGGGTTTAATATGGAGTTGGCCCACCCTTTGCAGCTATAACAGCTTCAACTCTTCTGGGAAGGCTTTCCACAAAGTTTAGGAGTGTGTTTATAGGAATTTTTGACCATTCTTCTAGAAGCGCATTTGTGAGGTCAGGCACTGATGTTGGACGAGAAGGCCTGGCTCGCAGTCTCCGCTCTAATTCATCCCAAAAGAGTTGAGGTCAGGACTCTGTGCAGGCCAGTCAAGTTCCTCCACACCAAACTCGCTCATCCATGTCTTTATGGACCTTGCTTTGTGCACTGGTGCGCAGTCATGGTGGAACAGGAAGGGGCCATCCCCAAACTGTTCCCACAAAGTTGGGAGCATGAAATTGTCCAAAATGTCTTGGTATGCTGAAGCATTAAGAGTTCCTTTCACTGGAACTAAGCGGCCAAGCCCAACCCCTGAAAAACAACACCACACCACCAAACCCAGACTCATCCATCGGATTGCCAGACAGAGAAGCGTGATTGGTCACTCCAGAGAACACGTCTCCACTGCTCTAGAGTACAGTGGCGGATTGCTTTACACCACTGCATCCGACGCTTTGCATTGCGCTTGGTGATGTAAGGCTTGGATGCAGCTGCTCGGCCATGGAAACCCATTCCATGAAGCTCTCTACGCACTGTTCTTGAGCTAATCTGAAGGCCACATGAAGTTTGGAGGTCTGTAGCTATTGACTCTGCAGAAAGTAGTCAACTTCTGCGCACTGTGCGCCTCAGCATGCGCTGACCCCACTCTGGGATTTTAAGTGGCCTACCACTTCATGGCTGAGTTGTTCCCAATTGCTTCCACATTTGTTATAATACCACTAACAGTTGACCATAGAATATTTAGTAGTGAGGAAATTTCACGAATGGATTTATTGCACAGGTGGCAACCTATCACGGTACCACGCTTGAATTCACTGAGCTCCTGAGACCAACATTTAAAATGATAATTTTGGAAATTGTAATTATTTTCTATTTTAAGGACTGCCCTTTAGTGATCGACCAATAACGATTTATTCAATGGCTAATGCCGATATCTTAGCAAGCAGGATGCACAACGCGCGTACAATCTGCTTATTACACACACAGGGATGCTCAGCAGCACACAAACATTTTTAAATATTAAAAATAAAAGGATTTCTCTCTGGAGAAGCGTTCAGTCTTTCCGCATGCAAATTCCGCCATGTAAATAGCGAATCTGCCATGGTGCAAGCGCAACTGGCTTTTAAAGAGAATGGGAGACACACCCATGACTCATTAAGAGACTAGGTACAACCCTTTTGGACCATGCGCCTGGCGCGCCGACCGTTTTTTCTGTCTTTAAGCTAGCAAAAGTGGATTCGGACAAGCCCTAAGTGCACCTGCGCCATGCGCTTCAGACCATGCGCTCAGATAGTTAAAATTGGGCCCTAGGAGTGCTGTGTGCTCAGGCGCTGGCCTTCTCAGCGCTGTCAAAATAAAAGTCCCACTTCCGACACATTGGTCAAACAGCAAAAGGGCTGTTTGACCAATTTGCAAAAGGGCTGTTTGACTACTGCCCTTTTAATATATGACCATGTAATGTTCTAATTTCATACTCTATTCATGTCTTTTGAAAAGAATTCTGTGAATCACTGCTGATTCATTTTGTTCTCTGCCTATTTATCTTCTTCCAGAGACATTAAGCAACTCAGACTCCACCACATGCATGAATAATGCATCATCTCATGCTAAAGAGATGGACTGCAACTTATGATCTGTAGACATCTATGGTATGCTAAAAAGAGTGTTGAGTGTGTGCCTGAGAAACTTCAGAAATTTCATTACCCAGAGATGGTACCACATGTTAACATTTTAATGAATAAATAATTAATTTATTTGAATAGAACTTTTTACAGTTCAAATAATACTTTGATAGGTACCATAGTACTGAATGTTTACCATATTAATGTACCATTACCATGGTATATGTCCAAAAACCTTATTTATTTATTTATTTATTTATTTATTTATGTTGCAGGGGTTAAATGTATTTACCGATGTTGGTCATACTTTACATTACTGTTACTGCTTCCAAATGTTCAAAACTGTACAAAAATAGCAATTAATGGGGATTTTGACTGAACAGAGGTCCTTGGAAAGTCATGAAGAGCGCACCAGCAGGGTCATTCCTGACATCAATGGGCCTTCTGACCCTCCTGTCACACACTCACATTAGAGATGCTAATTCATTTTTACAGTGAACAGAACTTGTCTGAATATGCATAACCATCTGTTCCACACTGCCACACTGCTACCTACTACCTACTACAACAGCTGCTGCTCAGTTCATAATAGACCATTTAAAGAAGTAAAACGGTTTCTCAACATGAAGAGGATGATTGTAGCAGTTATCTGAAAGCAATATGAAATTTCATTTAATGTGTGCCATGACTGATTAGATCAGGAGTGGTCGTAAAAGAACATATGGCTACTGTAGTTAAGCTTGGGAATGAAACATGACAGGTTAAGATAGGAAAAATTATTCTAATCTCTTTAACCCTTATCTTTATCAGGCTCATTAGTAAATAGTGCCACTTGTTTCTTATTATTATACATTTTTATTATTATCTTTGTGTTCTCATGCTTTACTACTGATTTTGTCAACAAGAAAAATCAGAGATACTAAATTTTAAAATAAAATAAAAGTTTTTCATTGTCATTTCTGCCAATCAGACATGACATGACATTCATGGCATAACATTCATCACCATTATACTTAATGGCATTAAAATACTGAATTATATTTAATTAAATATTAAATAAAATTTTAATGCTTTCACTGAAGTTTTTGTTCTCTGAAAATAAAAAAATTGTTCCTCACTTTCTGTTCACTGCTATTATGTTGTGCCTTTTAAAGGAATAGTTCAAAAATTAGAATTCTCTCATCGTTTTATCGTTCCAAATCTGTATGACATTCTTTGGAACATAAAAGAAGATTTTTTTCAGGATTTAATTTTTCTGTCCATACGTTGGAAGTCAATGGTAACTAAAACTCTTTGGTTGCTGACTTTTTATTTATTTATTTATTTATTTTATTTTTTTAATATCTACGGAAGAAAAAATGCATATAGGTTTGCCACAACATGAGGGTGAGTAAACCCAGGTAGCCAGCGCAATCGGGACAATGGCTCACTCGGCAGTGTCCGCAGAAAGTGTAACGCCTATCGCAGTTCAAAACTCTTACGCTACGTCCGACGTCATACGTCACGCCAGTCACGCAACTTTTCGTAAGTTGAATACAGAAGGCGGTCTGACGGAAGCTAGATATTTTACTTTATAAAGTTTTAAATATGGATATTTTCTTACAAAACTCGATCAATTTGCTTCAAAAGGCCTTCCTTTATTAACCCCCCGGAGCCGTGTGGAGTAAGTTTATGATAAGTGGATGCGCTTTTTTGAGCTTCAAACTCAATGGACCCCGTCACTGCCATTATAAAGCTTGGAAGCGTCAGGATATTTATTAATATAACTCAGACTGTGTTATATACACAGTCATATACAGTCAGTCATATACACCTAGGATGGCTTGAGGGTGAGTAAATCATGGGGTAATTTTCATTTTAAAGTGAACTACTCCTTTAATAATTCCTAAGAAGCTGACAGTTCATTGCGATCTCACAAAGCTCCGTTATCAATGAAGCTGGCTGCACAATGAATCTTTCATAATGTCTACACTTTGTTTGTTATGATCAGAGGATTTGCCAGCATGCAGAATTCAGCACTGAACAAAAACAGTGATGTTTTAAGCAGTGAGTGGATTCTATCTTAAATGCATCTGATTGGCCATTGCATTCAAGACATATCAACACATATGTCTGTGATTGGCTACATTGCACAACGCTGCAATACATGTTATAAATAGAAACTCTGCTCATACTTGCGCCTGTAAATCGGTTTTATTTTGTTTTAGTTGTTCTTGTTGCTTTTGTGCAATAGATGAAAAAATATTTATTTGTTTTCAGATGTTTTATTTTTAGATATTTCTATTTTGCAGGAGTCCCACAAATCATTCTCCCGCAACCTGCACACACACGAGTACCTTACTGTCCGCACCCGCACCCGCACCCGCACCCGCACTCGGCCATCAAATCTAGACCCGCGCCGCACTCTATTGCATTAGGTCCCGGGGGTGCAGGTCTCTAGTAGACAGCTTTAGAGATTACAACGGGGGGTTTTGCAAAAGTGCATAACTTAGACCAGGGGTGTCAAATTCAGCTCCTGGAGGGCCACTTTTCAGTAGAGTTTAGCTCTAACCCTAATTAAACACATCTGAATCAGGTAAAGTCTTCAGGATTACTGAAAACTTCCAGGCACGTGTTTGGAGCTGGTTGGTGTTTGGAGCTGGTTGGACTACACTCTGCAGGACACCAGCTACTAAACTAACCAATGTGAAGTCTTAATTTTCTAATAAATTTATAAACAGTTCTTATTGCTTCGTCTGTAGCCAGAATATGACATGCTTTTTTCCACCACAGAAGCATTCTATTAATCGAGAGTAATGATCACTTTTACAATATCAGGAGCAATAATCAAAAATAACGATTTTGTGATGATATTGCAGCTTCACCCTCTAATGAGCTGTTGTTGTTTTTTATTTATTTGCTTTATGCATTTTTTGTGTAAATACATGTACACAAACAACATTAAATAGTCTGTGTAAATAAGTATAAATGCCATGTCAGATGCAACTTCTGTCCCACCTTTGCAGTGTAAAGATGGCTATTGTTGATGTTGAAAGAAACTGGATTGGTAACAGTCTATAGTATTGTGACTGATCTTTTTTTTTTCTAAATCAGTGCAAAGAAATGCAAGTACTGCCAGTGCATCAAATGGAGAGATTGAAAAGTTCATCAAAAGATGGCTGCAGCTCGCTTCGGTCAGAGATGAGGGAAGAAAAGAGCAGGCTCGAAAGCAAACAAATTCTACCTAAGGTATGTTCCAAATGTTAAGATTTACCAGAGTTACCATTCATGTTATCAGTCTGATACTTCTGAGACCTATCTGACTAACCATATGTGTCAGTGTCTGTTCCCCTTTTTGTCTCTCTTTCTGTCAATCTGTCCCTCTTTTAGGGTCCGCTTACTTGAGGAGGCTCCTGAAGTTTTCTTTTTTTCTTTTTTTTTTTGTTCATTACACTTTTTGTATGTATGTAAATTCGCATATCACTCATATTTTTATTGTGTGTGTGTGGGGGGGGGGGGGGTAATGTTATGGGGTAGGCATGGGGTAATTCATAGGGTAGTAGGTGGGGATGCCATGAAAAAAAGGGTGTAAGGGCCAGACCCTTAATCTTTGTAAAGTTGACATATTTAGTTGACATGCATAAGTACATGTAGGCTTAACAAGGACACTGTAAAATATTTGTTTTTTTTTTTTTTTTAGCTGGAAGATTTTAAGGTAACAATGTCATTTTGTGTAAAAACAAATTATTCAAAGCTCTGTTTTTATATAAAAACTGGAAGGAGTCTTTAATATATACTGAACGCACAAAAATGTTTTTAATTCTGTATAAGAGTAAGTGCAAATATATTTTTAATTTAACAAACAAGACTCAGAACAATACCGGCTAAGTGTACAATTTTTTGCGTAGCAGTGTCGGCTCAGTTTCAGTTCCCAGACTCAGGTCAATACAGAGTAAGTGTTCAATTCTTGTCGGTGTGATTGTGGCCCAATGCTGGCACCTTTTGCAGCCGGACTGGCAACCGCAACCGGGCCGAGTTATTTCATCCGGCCTGCTGGATCTAGGCCATTTTTGGGGCAAACCATTTTCCCTACCTGGGAATGATCACAGAATTTTCATTTTTGGGTGAATCTCTTTAAAGGGGTGGTTGATTATGATTTCACTTTTTTAACTTTAGTTAGTGTGTAATGTTGCTGTTTGATCATAAACAACATCTGCAAAGTTACGACGCTTAAAGGACTACAACAAACGGCTGGTAGGGACTACACAAGCTTCCCCCCGGGTTAGTGACATCACTAACCCTGAAATTTACATAAACCCTGCCCCCGAGACCATGCAACAAAGGGGGGTGAGGCTATGTTGAGAATTTATTATCATGACAGAATATGCTAATCAATGACTTGAAGATAGTTAACTCCACATCAGCTACATAAATTCATCAACTAACCATTCAGGAACATCTTGTTGCATTCTACATGTTGTCACTTCTTCTTGAGTCTCTCCATCATTGTCCGACTCCGGTTTGAAAATAAAAGGCTGAACAGTTTCATTGCCTGTCTGCATGAGGTAATCAGAGCTGCTAACTGGAGTTCTTGAAGCTCCGCCCCATGAGCAGCAGCTCATTTACATATAAAGGGACACACAAAAACAGCACGTTTTTGCTCACCCTCAAAAAGTTACAGTTTTAACATGCTATAAAAATGATCTGTGGGGTATTTTGAGCTAAAATTTCACATACACACTCTGGGGACATCAGAGACTTATTTTACATCTTGTAAAAAGGGGTAATCAACCACCCCTTTAACAACAATCTTTCTAACATTAGATTTGTCTATATAAAAGTCTACATGCTCCAAACAGGAGAAAAATTCTCTTTGTCTTATTATTTCAGTATTTCATTAATGTTTATACAAATATTGGCTTATTATGGGACAATCACAATAACTAGAGTGATTTTTTTAAATAGATTTTATTTCTTGTAATGTTGTATGGTGTGATAATATTTGCTAGGTTTTGTTTTGTTTTCAAAAATGTTTTTGAGGGTTGACCATTTCATGGGTTATTACTGTTCCTTGTGTGTGTTTATGTGATTTATGAGCCAGAATTTACAGTACCTATTAAAATAATGATTGGTATTTTGAAAGCTGTAACCACAAATTCAGGATTGGTGGTAATAGTCAATGAAAAAAAAAGAAAAGAAGCTAATCTCAATATTTGTTGTGTCTCTCTGTGGTCTGTGGCCACCCCACAACGTCAGGGTTATGTTTAAGTCTGTTTAGTTGTGTTTTGGTTTAATTTCCATTGTGTTCCCTGTCCCTGCTAGACTGAGTTCTGTTCGCTAGTTTGTAGTTAAATATTACGTTCCCATGTTGTTCATTATATCCCTCATTATTTGTGTATATTTAAGCCCTTGGTTTCCTCTGTTCTTCGTTCGGTCTCATTTATATTTGATGGTTGCATTCTATGAGTTTCTCCTTTGATTTATTATTAAATACTGTTTGTGTCTCTGAATCTCCTGCTTCACGCATATTACTGCAGCCAAATGATACAGTCTATGGTTACCGCCATAATTGGGCGTAAGCAAGAAGTTTTCAAAATAATAATAAAAACCAAAATTCTTGATATTTTCAGGCATAAATGGCACAGTTTCCTGATAATGGATGTTACACATGCAAGTTTAGTTGCATCAGACAAAGATTTGAACATGTAATATTCTTCAACCAATCACATTTGTTTTTATTCTTAATGCTCATGCATAACTGCCTAATTAAACCAGTAGTGTTAGTTGTAGGTCAGGCAAACCTAAAGAACAGAGACAATAGATAAAGGGGAGATACATGCTGCTTGTGACTTAGAGTGCTTATATAATGCTTGTTAAAAATAGCTTCAAACACACACAAAGAGGAAAAAAGAAGACCGTAAAATTGCACACTCTTGCATGTGCCACTGGTGTTTCCATGGCAACCTGGTCTCTTCAACACCTTATAATTGCAGCCATGTGAAAATCTTTGGGATATCTTATTGCTTTAGAAATCTTCTCCATAAAATAAAAAACTGCAAAATCCTTTTCTTTCCAAAAAAAGAGAGTTTTTAGTTCACTGACTTGCTTCTTTGTATTTTGTATGCAATGAACACTGTTACTGATTATAGTGATAATCCTGACTATGCTTATCAAATATACAAATGTAAATGGTCTGTTTTGACAGTCAGCTCAAACCTGGAGGTCCTGCAGAAATAAGTTGGTCAGGAACTTATTTCTGATTTGCCAAGGGAGTTCTGAAAAAGGAGATGAAGCTCTGAGAAAAGCAGCTGTGCAACCGTGTTGCATAACAAATGTATCCCATTAATGTTAATCAGCTAATGACGTTAACCCAGAGGAGTTGAGATGCTGCCTGACAACTGAGAAATTCTGGGCTACACTAAAGCTTCTAGTGGTGCTGACAGAAGCCTCAGTATGACATGCTCAGACTAAATACAAATAAAAGAAATGAAAAGTTAACAATTACAAAGTGAACCACCAAAGCTTTTGACATTTTTTAAATTCACAGTGCACTCACTCAGAGCTTCTTGGGAGCCTGTGTTGAGGACATCCAGTGGGCATGTGACAGTGCCTGAACCATTCTCCATTTATCAACAGTGTTTAAGAGCTTTAATGGGCCATAGACAGGCAAAACAGGGCAGCCATAAAGAAAATCAATGAGCTATTCATTAGTGTAGAATTTAGAACGCAAAGATTACACAGGTCATCGCTCTCCTTCTCTCCACTCAGCTTTCTCAGAAAATAAATTTTACAACTTCATACAAAAGTCATAAAAAAAGCTTTGCACAATATAATTTTATTGTGTTTGACTAACATGTAACTTCAATGAGAATCCTCCATTGTGAAACTGGAAGATCTATGATGTTCTATGGAGACGAGCTCCTTACTGATAAATAATTATAGGCCTACTTTTGACCAACTTACTCTAAGGCCCTGTTTACACCTGGTATTAAGATGCATTTTGGGTCGATCGGATCACAAGTGAACAATGCTAAAAACAGGTGCAAACGGAGTCGTTTTGAGTTGACCACTTTCGACCACTTCCAGAGGCAGACAAAAAAGCATATACGACTGGATTACTTTTGTAGTGTAGACGCTCATCTAGTGGAATGTGTTCAAACAGCCACAAAAGACCGCCTTTTATATTAACATAATGTATAAACATTATGTGAAGCACACTAGCCAGACAGGATTTAAAGGGATAGTTCACCCAAAAATGAAAATTCTGTCATTAATTACTCACCCTCATGTTGTTCCAAACCCGTAAGACCTTCGTTCATCTTCGGAACACGAATAAAGATATTTTTAATGAAATCTGAGAGCTCTCTGACCCCTCCATAGACAACAATTTAATTACCACTTTCAAGGCCCAGAAAGGTAGTAAAGACATCGTTAAAATAGCCCATGTGACTCCAGTGGTTCAACCTTCATTTTAAGACGCGTCGAGAATACTTTTTGTGTGCAAAAAACCAATAAAAATAACGCTTTTAGCTGTTGACGTAGTAAATACAGTGCAGCGCTTCCGAGTTACATCAGGGCTACGTCAGAGCGCCGGCTTACCACTGGCCGATGCTGTTCACGTGAGTACCACGCCGCATGTGTGTGATGTTGACACAGGAGCTGGCCAACGTAAACTGCGCAGGAGAATGACACAGACGAGAAGAAATCGTTGAATAAAGTCATTATTTTTGTTTTTTGCGCACAAAAAGTATTCTCGTCGCTTCATAAAATTAAGGTTGAACCACTGGAGTCTTTACTACCTTTCTGGGCCTTGAAAGTGGTAATTAAATTGCTGTCTATATGGAGGGGGTCAGTGAGCTCTCGGATTTCATCAAAAATATCTTAATTTAATTTGTGTTCCGAAGATGAACGAAGGTCTCACGGGTTGGGAACGACATGAGAGTAATTAATGACAGAATTTTCATTTTTGGGTGAACTAACCCTTTAAACTATGTCGACTGGAGACCCAAGTTTGGTTTGAAGTTGAAAAAAATACCCAGCACAATGTTCTCTCATTATTCCTGATTTCTAACATGCACTCACAGCGTTCAATGCGGTCTTGTGGCTGTCAGAGCAGAAACGAAAGCTGCTGCTCTCCGTGTGTTTTTCCGTCGTCTCCGGTCACTTTCACATGTAAATTGCGCAAGCTTATTTCGTCCATTAGATTGAAAGATCTGAAAAAAAAAAACATTCATTTACCCGCCCCTAGACCCTCCCCTTAAAGAAATCAGGACAGAGGTGGTTGAAAGTGGACAAAAGAGGCGGATTAAAACACCAGGTGTAAATGGGTACGAGTCTTCCTCATCTACTTGTGATCCGATCAACCAAAACACATTTTAATACCAGGTGTAAACAGGACCTAATTTGTTATGACCAAAATTATTACTTTTTCTCAAATTATATTTATGGTTTTGTTCAAACCTTAAATTCTGATTTAATATTCATCTTCCCAAAGAAAAAAAAACATACAAAGTAAAAAAAATTATTTATTATAAAGACCTACCATGCTTGCTTAATATATTTTCTTAAGATAAAAGCCAAAATGTTACTTAATGTAGGTCAATAAAATACTTTTTTGATTTTTAAAACTTAATTTCACCATAAACAAAAGCTTATTTAGCTATAATACGAATGAAAGTAGAATTTTCAGTAAAGATCAAACTAAAAACATTTTGTTAGTCCATGTTTAATTTCAGTTTACGTAATATAAATAATGACAACTTCGAAAGACCTTAATATTTATTGTGACGTCTTTTTAAAATACACATAATATTTTCTGTAATGTACTAAAAAAACACCAGAAAAAATAACAAAACCCACAGTCGTTTCTGCAGTTAGTAAAGCTAGACAGTATGTGTTCTGCACAGCAACACTGGTGTCAAGCAAAAATACAATTTGAACAAAATGGTTTCTTCGGATACAGTGATTTTCAAATATATAAAAAATAAATGGCACAGTCGTTCCACTTTTTTCAGTGCAGATGCACAATACCAATCATATTTCTTTCATCTATCAAACATATTCTGATCAACAGTATAAATATTCCAAATACCAAGTTAGAAATTTTTTAAAACACAGAGCCCTTGGCCTCTTGAGACTAACAGGAAGACTAGTAAAGAGGCCAGATTTAAAGCTCTGACAGCTGACCGTTCCCGGTTCAGGATCATAGTGCAGGTTAGCTTTTATCTGTGATTGACATCCAGCACTAAATGACTTAAATGTGAGCACCAATGTTCATTTAGCATTTGGCATTGCTGCCAAAGTCAGGTCAGATTATTCTCTGTCAGTGAATCAGTGCATTTCGAGAGAGAGAGAGAGAGAGAGAGAGAGAGAGAGAGAGAGAGAGAAAGAGAAAGGCAGGAGTTTCACGAGTTAAACAGACCTAGATGGGTAATGGTTTGGAATTACTTTAGTCCACCCCCACCTCAGCGGCCACACCACTGCCAGATGCAGCTGCTATGACTGCAGTTTGTTATATGAATTTATACATGTAGCTGGAAGGCAGCAACAGCTGTTAAAAACTGAGACTGGCCCTGCATGATAGGCTTCAAATGTAAAACCTGCCAAATCTTGACGTTTATATGGTCCAATAATAAATCAATAAATGATTAGAAAGTGGCTTAATGCTGTGTAGCTTTTTCTGAGCACGCAATTGCATCAAATCCATGAATTATTCCATTAGGGTAAATAAGTTTTACACCCTTTTTCACCCAGAAATTTCCAAAGATGCAAATGACATTACAATGTTATTTACAATTAAAGATAAAGCTGCAAACCACTGCATAGTTTCAAGATAAAACAAAAGGCTCTCTGCATTGCAAAACATTTATGTGTATGTGTAGACTTTTTAAAGGGCTTCTGAATGGGATATTGCTCGTCTGTGAGATGTTCTGCAGTGATGAGCAATCAGAGTGAGCGCTTTCCTCACAACCTCTTTTCAGAACAGTACAGTAGATCCTCTGCCAGAGTTTAGCAAGGCTTTCTCAAATGAAACAGGGAGTGAGAGAGACGGAGAGATGGAAGACAGGAAAGAAAGAATGAACACATTTTTTTTGGCCCGGGGGCTGGTGAAAAGTGGTTGCCATGGCAGCATGCTACCCACGACCCAGTTGAGTGCACCCACATCTGACTGTCTCCGCAATGCCACAGTTTCTACATGCTTCCCACTCATACACTACCCTAGGGGAAAGTGTATGTGTGTGTGTGTGTATAAACCTGACCTGAACTGTGATTACTTGAAGGAAAGAGATAGTAGGTTTCATAAGATTTAATGGAATATTTCATTCAAAAATCATATTTCGTTCCAAACCTGTATGATTCTCTTTTAATCTCAGAACATTCAATGTTGTGTGTTTTTGTCTATAATTAAAGTCAATGGGGTCCAAAACAACACTGAACCCCACTGGCTTTCATTGTATGAACAAAAAGCGCTGAAACATTTTTTCAAAATAACTTTTTTGTGTGTGTGTCGCACACAAAATAAATATATTCATGCAGGTTTGGAATGACATGAGGGTGAGTAAATAATGACAGGATTTTCATTTTTTTGGGTGAAATATAGCTTTACGACAGTCCTCACCAGGGTCACCCCCTCCTAGTCTCCTTTTCTGCTAAATGTGGAATATATAAAGAGATTCTATTTGTATCTGTATAGCCTACAAAGTCACAGGTATAGCTACAGCCCTTATAATGCTTTGTAATGTATGAAAGAGTGCTTTACTTGATTCAACTGCTCTTCAAACAGCACTGCAATTTAGTTAAATGTAATCTTAATATTTAAGCATTTGTGGGTAAGCATTGACCTCCCAAGCATATTAATTAACACATCCTGTGAAAAAAAAAGTAGAACAAGAAAACGAACATCTTTATTTAAACAATGGTGAATATTTAAAGGGTCATGTGCATATTTCTGCTATAGGCCATTCCTTTTTAAGAGTGGCATATTCATTTGTAGGCCAATTTTCTGTGCACTCTGAGAATAATTCTCTCTCAAGCGAGAAAAACACTGACACAATGTCAGTTTCGGTAGAGACACATCCGATCTATTCAAGCTGTTGGAACCCTGCCATCTCTCTCTCTGCCCTTATGGCTCATTATACATTTCTCTTTAATGTTTTCCACTGGCAAAATGTCCCATATTTGCCCCATGTGCAAAGACTATATACTGTACGCCACTCAGTGCATTAAAGAGCTTTAGATCGAATGAGGCTTATCCTCAAACAAAGCATCAGAAAACAGATCTATCATTTTATAGCTTTGAATAACATTAAGCTTAATGTTACAAATAACTCCAGGTCCTTTCAATTAGAATCCTTCATAAAACCAGGTATTAATGTAGTAAAGTGTAGTCATAAATATTATATTTATGTGACCAGGCAAATTTGTATTTACAAGTGGGAAATTTTAGATGATACAGGTTGTGATGTGGAAAGAGATTGTTGATATAAAACATGGATACAAAACTGTGTGTTGTCAACCACTTCAAGCGTGTTTCAGAAATGCCCCTTACCATAACTGCGAGTGTCAACACACTACTAACGCAACTCAACCATGCCTCGTCCTTTTTTTTTGCGTATGCCTTGGGCGGGAATTATTTAAATGAGGAATATTGTGACATGTACAATCCCAGAAGAAACCTCAAGACTACAATCGCAGTGTTTCAGAGAGTTCAGAAACAGTGCTTTCTGATAATAACTCCCTTTGGAGTGCACTAAAGAAAGTTAAAAATGTAAAAATGCATAATGGGACCCCTATAATGTTGAACTATATTTTGAATGCACTAGAAGCTTCCCAGAAGAACTTAAAGGTGCTGTATGTAAGAATGACAGCTAGTGGTTGAAATGGGTACTGCAGTCCAAATTCAAAATATTGTTTTCCCCGAACCTCCTCCTCAGACTCGATGCTCACGCGGGTTGCCAGTTTGAGGACAGGTAACAGGAACAAGCGCAATTGACAATGGAAGGCGAAGAGACTTACACACTGTAAGTTGAGGAGTCGATCCTTCCGCGTTTTAATGTGCTTCCGTTCGTAGAGATTTTTAGATGGATGCCGAGGCTTTTTAGGTCGGGTAGAATCTGCGATCTTTGACCCAGTTTGTTTGCTGGCTTCCATGGCAGCAATACGCTGTGTTTTCCGCCAATTGGCAACCTGTGGTGGCGAAATACTATTGGGTAAACTGGCAACGTGCAGTATCGCACAGACCACAACAAAAACAGACATTCTGACGTGGAACGCATATTTCAAAGTAAAATAACTGGCTGTAGCATTGTTTTTCAGGGAGACAAGTATGTGAACTTAGCATGTTTCCTAAATACCTGCAAACATATTATGGTATTTTTATGCTTTAGTACAGTCAAAAACTTACATACAGCACCTTTAAAGGAAGCATAAGAACATCCAGGTAAACATCGAGCAACCAATGAAAATGCTGTTCCAATGTACAGACACCTCACGCAACCAATTACATTGTCTATGATTATATGACTTTGCATAGCCCCTGTCAAAATAGTATCATCTTCCACACACATATTCACTCTTCTACCATACCATTTTGTGGGATGCAGTTTGAATTGAGCTTGTTTTAGTGACTGATCAGAAATTAGTTTAGATATATCTTATGACAGTTAAGCAATGAATATAGTAAGTAAAGCTTGTCGTTGATCAGTGTGGAGGAGGTGAGGTAGGACTGCTGTGAGACCCTGCTGAGAGACAGACAGCGTTTAGTGTGAGTAAATGGCCATAATTAAATGGACAGCTTTTAAGGTTGCCCCTCCTCTCAGCACCAACAGACTGTGTTGATCAGTGCTCGATGCTGTGGGTTTTAGACCTAGTTCTGCATGTGAGTGCATGCGTTTTTGTGTATGTGTGGTAGCTGACTGTCTGTTCACATCCATCAGGGAAGCCTTAAAGGAATTCAAGCGTAGCGTTTTGCCTTGACCTCACCCCTGTCCTTTTTTAACATACTCAAATGCTCATGTAAACATATACAAACATTCACACAAACACATAAAACATGATGGCACACATTTTCACAATTCTGTCCTTTTCGTCAAAAAGTATAACTCGCAGCACTCAGGCCTACACTGCTACGATTATAATGTGAACTCAACAGTTACAGCAAACATCACAGCTTGTCTGTTCCTGAGCATACAGGGTGAGAAAGAAATGTACTGTTCAGTTTATTTACAGTGGTTCATATTACACATTACTATAATCTAATAATAAGAACTAAAGGTGCCTTCACACCAATTACCATAACGATTCTGAACTATAAAAAGCCTTCACATGCTTGTAGAACTTGTAATATTCTGAGAGCTACAACTTGTACTACGTGGCTGCTGTACCACCTGACCACTGCAGATTTAAGGTGTTCGACCTGAAGCAGCGCTGTGCAGACAGATCGATGTATCAAAGTACCGTGAGAGCGATTCGAAAGCTTTATTTACGGTAATTACGACATGGCGTGAACGCAGCATATGTGTAATTACAAGCAGTTTCAAAAACAATGGCAGACAGTTAGAATTAGAATTAATCTGTAATTATTTATGTAAATTCATGGAATTCCTACTGTTCCTGTGTTGATATGTAAACAACTTGAAATTACACTAAAATTAGATTTGTGCTGCTCGTTCAATAAAATTAAGATTAGCTAATGCAAAACAAATTTAAAAAATGTAATTGCATGCAATATATTTAAAATAATAAAATGGAAGTTTACTTTAGCCATTTGCATTGGGAACACATGAATACCCTAGTGAAAATTAAATATACTAAAATGTACTTGAAATACATTTATTTTATGCTAAGTATACTACAAATACATTTATATATTTATGTACTTAATGTAAATACCCTGCAATTGTACTTTTGGTATACTAAATTAATATACTTAAAGTCTGCTAAATTGGAACAACTACTTTTGTACTTAATGTACTGTAGTTATCTGGAAATAGTGCTAAGGTCCAACTAAAGATATACTTAAGACTTAAAGACTGATATTATATAGTGATCATACTATGCTTACTAATAGTGATATTAAAACTTTACATTTTAAGAATAATATTAATTAATACACAATTACCATCGCACACCTGTTGGTAATAGATAGGTGCGTAGGAAAGAGGATAAACAAATCCAAAAATCTCAAAAATAAAAGGAAATCCCGCACACTATCAATGCATGACTCATGAAGGTCATGAGACCAAAACGTTGCTAATAAAAAGTTTTTGATATTTTCTGCAAGCATTGATAGTGTGCGGGATTTCCTTTTATTTTTGAGAATAATATTAAGAAATGTGCATTGTGCAATAAAGAAGTACTCCAAATAAAGTTTAATTATAATATTTATATCAGTTATGTCAGTAAATATGTTAATGGATTTGTAGTGTACTTTGTATGAAATAAATGTATTTTAAATGTATTTTTACATTTTTTTTTCACTAGGGTAATTATCATTCACTCCTAAAATTAAAGGTTCTTTCATCAATGGTTCCATAAAGAACCTTTAACATCCATGAAACATTTAACCCTTTCCATTCCACAAATAAATGTTCTTCACACTAAGATAAAAATGGTTCTCTGTTTACTGAAAGGTTCTTTGGGTAACCCAAAATGGTTCTTCTATAGCATCACTGAAATCCCCCATTTTGAAAACCCCCCATAACTAGATGTAACTAGATATGAGCATTATATTTTGTCTATGAGCATTATATTCTGTCCAAGATGAAGCCTCCACTCATCCTCATAGTCTGAGAGATGGCAGAGGTGGAACTTGCAATGCAACACACAGCAGGAGTAATAACAAACATAACGAATCAAACTGTCCTTGATCCTTTAAGGTAAATGGAATTTTCATAACTCAAAACTTAATAATTTTGAACTTAAAAAAACTTTGCACTTCAGCAACTTCAGCACTTCTGACTTCTCACAGGTGAATGAATCAACAATGACCATGTTTACACACTTATTGGGTGCTAAAGGGATAGTTCACCCAAAAATAAAAATTCTGTCATCATTCACATTGTTCCAAACCTGTATGCATTTATTGTCTTCCCTGGAACACAAAGAAGACATCTGTAAGAACGCTGGGGTCCAAACAACATTGGACCCGATTGATTTTAAAGCCAAAAACAAAATACTGAGACAATTTTCAAAATATATTCTTTTGTTAATATATGAATATATAAAATATATTCATATTATATTCTCAAATAATGAGCAGATGATGACAAAATTTTCATTTGGTGAACTACCCCTTTAGGAAACTTACCACGCCCAATCACGGTGCGATAATAAGTAGCAAGCAGGATGGATACTATTATTCCTAAACATCAGAAGAACCAACTATAAGAGTAACATGATGTTCAAACCTACTATTACTGGCTGATAAAGCACCTGCTGCTTTGTATATCGTTCTGAAGGATCCTAATGTTAGGACAGGACAACCTGTCACTCACATGATGAGACCACAGCCAAAAGCAAACCACAACGATCCAACGATCCAATCCATTTCTGATGGACAAAAAGATATACGTCACAATAGGGAAGAAAAGACTATTGCAACTTCTGTTTCATTCTTATCTTTCTTTATATGCAGGAACATAAATCTTTATTGTTATTGTGGCTTCAAATATTCCTCTAAAACTGGACAAAAGTTTAACGCATAAATTATAAATAAAGTACAAGACATTGCTATGAAAAAATAGAGAGATGATAAAGAAAGAATGAGAGAACAGCAGATTGCACACCAGTGGGCAGAGTGGACAGGATCCATATACAGGAGGATGAATGGCATCATGCAGGAAAAAGATTGCTGTGCCAACCTGCCTGTTAGTTCATACCTATACACAACACACACACACACACACACACACACATTTACACAAGCACAAGCCAATATTCATACACATGTATATGCCAACACAGAAACATGAATGCACAAGCACACTTCTACATGCTTATGAATGTAGCACTCGCCCACACACTCTTAACACAAAAGTGTCTTAACAGACTTGTGAGTTTGTGGTGGCAGATGGAGGCTGTCAGCATGCCCTGAGTGAGTTGTTCCAAACGAGAAGCACATGAGGTTGTCTTCCTTCTCTGTGATTACTCTCACATGCTCACAGTACTCTGCAAGCTTGAGAAAGACTAAGCTCACATATCAGCATTTGGAGCTGAGAACCATATTAGAGTAGGTCAAAAGTTGTCCTGTTTATTCAACACCACAGGAGCCTCAAGCCCCTTTCTATTGTCACAATAGCTTTGAATAACACTTGCAACCACAGTGACAGTAATGAAAGACTGAAGTGTCAAAATGGACTCAATGTTATTTAATAAATGGGTTCAATCCAGGTGCAAGTAAAATCCCAATTAACAGACAACGGCTGCATCTGAAAACCTAGGCAGTTGACTTGTTGCCTCTCTGCCTTATCAGTCAATGACTTGTAAGGCAGCGTAAGCACATGAAGGTACCTCACAAAACTGATTTCAGACTTCTGAGGCAGCGTACCAGTTTAATGATCTAAAGCAAAATAAAGCAAGCTTTGGTGAGAACTAACCAAATATTTAATTACTACAATAGTAATTTTGTGCTAGAAATGACATCAGAAGTGGAAAAAGTTGGTCAAAACGTACATTTACACACAAACTGACCAGCAACAGCAACGTTCAGATGCCATCTTTCTTTTTCTAGCTCAACTGTCACCAAATGGAACGCATAGGATTGTGGGATATCAAAGGCAGAAAAGGATACATCTATGCTGCCTTCAAAAATTGATCAGATGAAGGTCTCTCAGGAGGCAGGAAGTGAAGCTAACATTGAATTCGGACGTGCCTTGATGCCTTCCTACCTTGAAATGTGTCCTCAGGCAGTATTTTCCAGTTTTCGGACACAGCCAACATCTCTAAATGGTTTAAATTCAATTTTTGGCAGCATTTAGACTACAACCCTCATGGTAGCACCTCTGCTGGAAGACAGAAGCTGGATCTAAAACCTTCAAATAACAAACTGCTCTGTGATCTGTTGGAAGTAACTGGAACCCCAGATGAAACAATACAAGGCTGCGTTCCACTCCACTTTTAGACACACACTTGCAAACTTCCCTAAGCACTTCCCCTCGGGGGAATCCCTGCCGCCATGTTGAAGTGCGTTCCACTTCGTGAAGTGGACGAGGGAAGTTTATATAGACAGACCCTCGCTCCCTCGATTTTGACACTTCAGGCAGCTGCATATAACACAATGCAACACGACTGTGACGTCACCGCATATCGCGTTTAATTTACCCCACCACAAACAACTCTATGATATATTAATTATTTTTAAAAATATTTAAAACAACCCAAACACACCTATATACCAGGGGCATAGCCACGAGGGGGCCTGGGTGGGCCTAGGCCCCCTCATTTACATGTCCGGCCCCCCCCAGATTTCTGATTGCTTAAAATAAAAAAAATTTATTGAGCGCGCAGCGGCACAGACGCGCAAGCTTGTCGAGCACAAAATAGCAAAGAAAGTAAAATGAGAAGCATATTACTAACATTAACTGACGGTAAAGAGAGAGAGTGAGAGAGAGAGAGAGAGAGAGAGAGAGAGAGCGCACTTCTGTTGCACGTTCTTGACTGCTTATCGTTCACCCAACACACATGCGTCATTTGAATTAAAACTAAATCGTATGTGCACGTAAAAACATAAACTGTTACATGATTTATGTATAACGTGTGGTTCCCTACATTATTACAGGAAGGCGGTACAGTAATCAAATGATGTTTTCAAGAAGTTTTCTGTGAGCAAAAATCCGAACCGCGCGACCTGAAGCTGCCTCAGACAGCGCGCGAATAGCCTATTGAATTGAGTTCTCTCTCTAATGTCTTCTTGAGCTTTAACGGACAAATTCACACAAAATTATGTCAAAATGCCCGTATATATACAATGCGGCCTCCTCATTTTTAGATGGGACCCCTCAAAAATAAAATTCTGGCTACGTCACTGCTATATACATATAGAATGCTGCATTAAACTATTTTGTAAAGGAAAAAAATAAATAATAAATCAACTCCATAGTGGATTCCAAGTGATCAAGGGCTTAGGACGTTCCAATTCAGACCATTGCAAAGGTTCCGCCAGTAGTGGGCACTCATGCAACGTAAGCAATGACGCATATCCGAGTGAACGAGACGGAGGAAAGTTAGCAAGTGAAGGGCATAATAAAAACGAACTGGAATGCAGCCCAAGAGTTTGTACAGTGTACACTTAACAGTAGGGGTGTAACGATACACTTGTGTCACGATTCGATACAAATCGCGATACTGAACTCACGATACGATATGTATTGCGATATTTTAAGCCAAAATAAAGAAGAGATTATTATTATTGTATTATTATCAGGATCCACAAATGTTCCCCCATTGCATTATTATACTTTATATTCAACATTATATATAGTCGTTTAACGTAGTAATGTCACTGTTATTTTTTCCCCTCACGCAGTACTCGCCCTTTCAGACATTGGAACACTTAAGCCGCGCGCACACAGACTCTTCCGGTGCTCACTATGTCCTGCCTCTCCCGCTATTAATGCACTATACATATAAGAATAAACCATCTAAAATGCTTTGAATAATCATACTACTAAAACTAAATGTGATCTGGTGATTTAAATTATGTTTGCGCTTTCACTTTGAGGAGTGCCGTTCCAGCACGTGCACTACAGATGATCAATGCAACCAATCACAGTTCTAATCGCAAGAAAGCATGTCAAAATGACTATTTCCAAACTGTAAATGTTTAGCTCATCCGAAAACTCTGTTTTCACGCAAACATTTGAACAGCTGTGTTTACTACAGTATGCGCGTCGTTGTAAATCTGTTCATTATATATAGCCATCGTTTCTCTTCAGAAGACTTGGATTTGGATTAGACACTCGATTAGTTATTTTTACGATGCCTTTATGAAATTGACATTTTCGGGTGAATTATACCTTATAAATACAGCAAGGTGAGCCTTGGATAAAACAACTCTATATCGCGAATTATATTGTTTACATCAACGATACGATCTATCGATTAACGATGTATCGTTACACCCCTACTTAACAGACAACTAGTTTTGCAGTGTGATTCTGTTCACACAGCATAGGATAACCAAAATTTTGTTTCTCAGAACATGTGTGGACATGCTGAAAATTAAAGATCAGAGCAGATTAGTTATCGTACAGTATGTGGCTGTCACTCTTATTTAACACCGAATTGTGGGTGAATGAAACCATATATAGTACTCTGAAACAGGACTAACTGTTCTGCTGTTGAAGTAGAGAGAGGAAGGGGGAATTTAAATGGGGAGAGATGGAGGGAGAGATAGATAGAGAGAAGAGAATGAAAGTGGGAAGTAGTATGGGAACAGAGATCAGGGAAACTGATACTGGGTAATGAAAAGCCCAGTGTATAGACTTCAGACAGCACAAACACACACAGCCCTCATACAGTGGGGAGAACAAGTATTTGATACACTGCCGATTTTGCAGGTTTGCCCACTTACAAAGCATGTAGAAGTCTGTAATTTTTATCATAGGTACTCTTCAACTGTGAGAGACGGAATCTAAAACAAAAATCCAGAAAATCACATTGTATGATTTTTAAGTAATTAATTTGCATTTTATTGCATGACATAAGTATTTGATACATCAGAAAAGCAGAATTTAATATTTGGTACAGAAACTTTTGTTTGCAATTACAGAGATCATACGTTTCCTGTAGTTCTTGACCAGGTTTGCACACACTGCAGCAGGGATTTTGGCCCACTCCTCCATACAGACCTTCTCCAGATCCTTCAGGTTTCGGGGCTGTCGCTGGGCAATACGGACTTTCAGCTCCCTCCAAAGATTTTCTATTGGGTTCAGGTCTGGAGACTGGCTAGGCCACTCCAGGACCTTGAGATGCTTCTTACAGAGACACGCCTTAGTTGCCCTGGCTGTGTGTTTCAGGTCGTTGTCATGCTGGAAGACCCAGCCACGACCCATCTTCAATGCTCTTACTGAGGGAAGGAGGTTGTTGGCCAAGATCTCGCGATACATGGCCCCATACATCCTTCCCTCAATACGGTGCAGTCGTCCTGTCCCCTTTGCAGAAAAGCATCCCCAAAGAATGATATTTCCACCTCCATGCTTCACGGTTGGGATGGTGTCCTTCTTCTTCCTCCAAACACAGCGAGTGGAGTTTAGACCAAAAAGCTCTACTTTTGTCTCATCAGACCACATGACCTTCTCCCATTCCTCCTCTGGATCATCCAGATGGTCATTGGCAAACTTCAGACGGGCCTGGACATGCGCTGGCTTGAGCAGGGGGACCTTGCATGCGCTGCAGGATTTTAATCCAGGACGGCGTAGTGTGTTACTAATGGTTTTCTTTGAGACTGTGGTCCCAGCTCTCTTCAGGTCATTGACCAGGCCCTGCCGTATAGTTCTGGGCTGATCCCTCACCTTCCTCATGATCATTAATGCCCCACAAGGTGAGATCATGCATGGTGCCCCAGACCGAGGGAGATTGACCGTCATCTTGAACTTCTTCCATTTTTTAATAATTGCACCAACAGTTGTTACCTTCTCACCAAGCTGCTTGCCTATTGTCCTGTAGCCCATCCCAGCCTTGTGCAGGTCTACAATTTTATCCCTGATGTCCTTACACAGCTCTCTGGTCTTGGCCATTGTGGAGAGGTTGGAGTCTGTTTGATTGAGTGTGTGACAGGTGTCTTTTATACAGGTAACAAGTTCAAACAGGTGCCGTTAATACAGGTAATGAGTGGAGAACAGGAGGGCTTCTTAAAGCAAAACTAACAGGTCTGTGAGAGCCGGAATTCTTACTGGTTGATAGGTGATCAAATACTTATGTCATGCAATAAAATGCAAATTAATTATTTAAAAATCATACAATGTGATTTTCTGGATTTTCACAGTTGAAGTGTACCTATGATAAAAATTACAGACCTCTACATGCTTTGTAAGTAGGAAAACCTGCAAAATCGGCAGTGTATCAAATACTTGTTCTCCCCACTGTACCCCAGAAGAGAGATACTTAAAATACACTGGATAAAAAATGGAAAGAAGAATGGCCCAAATCAGTAGGAACCAGCAATATTAAATGTATATATTTGTGTATGTAAAATAGAGAAATTTTAATTTAGTCTCATTTTAATTTGAACTTAAATATGAAATAGGTATGTCTATATAAATATGTCAAAAGGTCTGTATATATTTACTAGAATAAATTGTTCACGGTGCCAAATGTTCTTTTGCTGTCAAAGGTAACTGATTACATAAGCATAACATTAGCATATAAAAATTAATTGTAAATTCCTGTAATCAGATTACAGTTACTGATTTTCAGTTACATTATAATTATATTTCTTGGTTCACACATAATTGTAAAAAAAAAAATGTTGTGTGTGCAATTCATTTAAAATATGAATTACACTCCTACATAGTAATTACTTTGTAATTTATTTATTTTGGTACCTCTGAAATGCACCTTATTGTATATGAGATATGCATGGTACTGCGTGTATTTATGGCTAGCACGCATAGATGAAGAGGAATTAAAAGCATTTTGACCAGAAAAATAAAAACTGTAAAAAGTTGTAAACTTGTTTCCATTAAAGAACTTTCCACCGCTGTAAGTTCGACATGTGCAGTTTATTGGAGAATCTCCTCTCAGGTACTCACACACATTAACACACACAACTGCACACATACACAGGCAATGTACATGCACACAAAGACATACAGGTTTTTAAGTAAATGCTGTTTGAAAAGTCTCCCTATATAGGTTTTAGAAACACTGCTGTTGAACACTAACACCAAATACATGTGCAAGTACCAAGAAAATAAATACTGTACATAAACCTGAGAAAAATCCATGCATCAATTTAATCATCTTTCATCTTTAATACCCTAACATCTAACCATGGTCATCATTTTTAGTTCCTAAACATCCACAAAGGTACCTTAACACCAACCAGCAATATTGGCCTAAAGGCTAAAAGCAGATCACAAAAAGTATTTTCCATTATTGTACAGTAGACAACAATAAAAAAATAATTCTGGGAGCCATTACTTTATTGTTACCCGTCCTACATATTTCCTGATTGCAAATACAGAGGGTAAAATATATTATGACTCTTACAGTGAAAAGAGATTATTGCAATTTTCATTTTTATCTTCCCCACCTTTAGTAGCCTATATACCCCTCCCCTTTTATGTCACAGGAATGATGTAATCCTTTTGATGTGGAAAGTGTAGGAGTTATGTAAAAAGAGAAGAGCGTGCATACCACCTCTTCTGTGCATGTGAGATAGAAAAAGAAAGAGCGACAAGGAGAGAGAGAAAAAGACTGTTTGCCTTTTCTCATTCCCTGTACATTCTCATCATTGGCTTATGTGTACTCATTGAGAAACATGTACCCCATAAGCCATTAATAGCACAAATGATAATCAATACTCAAAAAGCTTTGAAGGACATTGAACAAGGTGTCCAAAATAAGGAATGAAGACAATTTCTGTATATTTCTGCCCTACAAAAAGACAAGCACATTAGCCTCTAAACCTCAGCAATGAGGCTTCAAAACACCTGTTCATCTGGTCTCTTCACATGCACAATCTTTGTAACTATCCAGTCGACTGTGCATATTCGGATTTATTCAGAAATTAAGAAATATAAAACAGTATGCATGTTGTACTGTCTTCATTATTTATTTTACATAAATGTTAGAAAATGTACAGTAGGAATTATTGCACACTTGTAACTGTAAGGCCAATTATTATTATTTTTATTATTTATTTTATTTTTTTGTCAAAAAGTTGTAAAACACACTAATTTTAAGTAGGGCTGCACAATATATCATTTTAGTATCCAAATCATGATGTGCGCATCTGCGATAGTCACATAGCGGGATGTACGATGTCAAGTATAGGGATCGTAGTTGATCCGTACGGGGCCAGCTGTCAATCTCCTGGTTCAGAACGCGCATGTGATTCGCGGATTAATTGCAAAGTTTAACCATCCTAGAGTGCAAGTTTATCATTTGCATGCATTTTTAAGTCCTGTCAGTTTAAACATAAAGCACAAGAAGACTGGAACTCGCACGCTGTTTTTTGTGTGTAGAGCCGCGCAGACAGCACGTGAAGATCGTAAACACAGAATTCAGTTCTCTTTCTCGTCTATTTGTGCTTGAACGGACATGTGCACACAAAATTAAGTTAAAATGCCCATCAGAGAAAGAAAACAGATGTGTATCATTATATTTAATCCGTGCATTTGTATTAAAGTGACAGCAGCCTAATATACCCGCAGCTTTTTGTCACCAATGTTAATAAAACAACAAAAGAGAAAGAGAAAAAAAATCTCTTTTGTAGCTTTAACAAAGATAAATTGTGCACATAATTATTTTAATTTTTTGAATTCATATGCCCTCATAATCTTTAATCCATATAATTTGCCCCTCCCTCTTGCAGAAACATCTCTTCTTCGATGATGTGTTTACTGGCACGAGGGCAATTGCAAACCTCAACGATCCAACGGTCCAATCAACAGAGTGGTGCAGGGATGACGTATTTTTGTAGGCCAAAACTCAGAAGAGTTAGCATTTTAGCACTTCCGGTTCCATCGTCCTGAAGTCAACAGATTTTTTTGAATGGGTTTTTGGTTAAACGCTTGAAGGTCTGAGGTGAATACGAGCTCAACGAGCTTTTTCATGTTTTATTCTGCGATACATCAGTAATCCCCTCTTGTGTTTTTTTTTTTAAAGCTTTTACTTAAAAAAGTGGTTGCTAATAAACCTACAGAGGTTGTCTGGGACATTAAAAATCATCAGCCGAACAGGTAAACTTATCTACTCACTAGTCCGCCTTCCACAGTCTTGTATATTCGCGCACTTACAAACTATTATCACTCACTAACTTTCAGGGAAAATGTTTTTAACAAAGACTGAAAGAGTTGCAAGATTAGTGACGTTGAAGCCGTGGTGTAGTTTGTTTTTCATTTGTGAAGATTATCACGATGAACAAAACGTGTAATAATCATAAGATTTTGTTAGTCATAGACCTTATTTTCTGCAATAATCCAAAAGCCAATGGAAAAATCCTATTGGGTTTTTGTCGAGGGAACCAAGGATGTCATCTGAGTGAAATGGCTTCCCGAACAAGAAAAAAAATGTAGATCGGGACTTTTGTCAATCAGAAATAGAGTGGTGCAGAGATGCACCACTTGCACAACTGGGAAGAAAAGACTATTGCAACTTCCGTTTCATGCCGACTTTAACTGCAGAGCAGTTACATCATAGGAAGGACAAGTTGTGACAGATTACATATTACTAGATCAAAAAATTTATTTAAAAAAAGTTATTGCTACCTTAAAGGGGGAATTTACAACTAGCAAGATGGGCTTTTAATAAAAGTAGAAACATGAATCGGCGCTACATGACAAGAGAAAAGGGGCTGTGGCATTTCCTTAATGCACCCATAATGCACTTTTGATTTTGGCACCACCCCTCTTGATCTGACTTGTCTGTGGGCTGGAATACAGTAGTTTTAACAAAATGCATTTGATGCATTTTGCATCCGGCAGACTTTTGCTGGTAAATAAATGGGGATATCTGGGTACAGGTAATACAGTTAAAGAGTACACATTGTTCATTTACATATACTATCAACAGTGTAGCAATGCAAAACTGGTTGAAAATAAGTGAAGTTATTCTTTAAGTGAACAAATTATGTGTACTCTGCCTCCAAATCTCAACCTCTAACCGAAGGACCATAGAGAAAGCATCTACAGAAAGATGACCTGACAGAGACCAACAGTTCTTGGAAATACATCAAATTTTCATAAAGACTACTTTTCTCTGCATATTTTAGTTGTGACACATATGGTACCATTAGGTCTCCCTTTACATAATGCATTAATCTAATCATGCTGGTGGCAAAATTGGTCAAAATTTTATATGAAAGAGAGGATAAGAATGTGGTAGAAAGAATAAAATCATATCTGTTTGAATGTCATTATAGTCATGATTTTATGAGCAGTGATTTAGGTCTCTGGATTAGGTCTCTAATCGTTCAAGGCTTGAAACATAGGTATATGACATAACCAGTGGGTGGAGTAGAGGAGCAGCCTCCTTGTTGCTTTGATGCTTGTGGAGAACTTGGACTTTACTGCAAATCCATAACTCTGTCAACATAAAAATATTAGGCCTAGCCTACACAAAAATAGACCAGAAGCATGTAAAATGTCAATTCTGGTGGGGTCAAGTGGGGGGCAGGGATAGTCCTCTTTAGAGCACTGCTTATGCTAAGAGGCTTTTTATTATCATAAAAACCTTGTTCAGATAATCCTGAAACAATATCATCACTAAACTCAGAAATCACAAATAAGTTTAAAAGACACACATGATTTATGTAGGGTGCCCTGATATATGGCGGTTTGATTACATGTTTTCTTCAGGGGATCAGGTGCTGTGGGTTACACTACAGTACTCATCGTTTACATATTCAAAGCATACATTCTATTTTCGTATCTGATGCTTTTATTTTCTACAAGACAGCTGTAAAAAATAATTTAATAATGTTTTTGGATTTTGTCAAAAATGTTTATATAGCGCAACGTTGAACAGCAAAGGAATTAATTAAATGTATTTATCAAATTAGGAAAATATTATATAATCAAAATAGGAATTCGTCCATTGGTTTTAGCAGCGAACACTACAGCAATGTAAACAACACCTTCAATACAATGCGACACCTCCACCTCGTCACCATCAACAATACTATCGACACTAAGACAACACAACATTTAGAATATGCTCGAAATATAATACAATATAGTATAGTATTTCATATTGTTGAATCCATATGGTCCAAACAAAGAAATGTTTTTCTTTATTATTGCTAAGGGGAAATCACTAAGGTAACAGTAGCAGCTTATTCAAATCATCATCACTCGCAGCGATGGAAACGGCTCTCCAAAGACGCAGAGGAAAGATTTGACATCACCAGCGCTCCAAAGGTGCCTAGATAAAACATGCGCATTCCCTAATCGAATTATCGTAAAAGCATTTTATTGATAAGTGAATGACACGATGAGGATCACAAGCACTTCAAATCAATAAAATATTCGATTCATTCGCAATGAACGGTGCGCAAGCGAAGCCTTCGCAAATAGGTTAAGCCGCTCTCTAAACATCTAGCACAATAAATCCGAGTCGAAGTACAAAACAGAAAACGATCACACACAGTTACAAACCTTTGCTTTCTTCCCTTTCATCCTGATTCTCCTCAGTCGTCGATTCTGGCTTCATCCCATCCATTTGGAAACGTGTATTTTGAATATATTTCCCTTTGCCTGGTCTCTCTCGCTCCAATATAGGAGTATCACAGTCCACCTCAAATATATAAATATTTTGTTAGATCGGATTTCGCGTGAATAACTTGTTCATAAACGACACGAGCTCAGCCGAAGAGGGTCTCGCGTAAAGGCTTCGAGAAGACTATAACCTACAAGCAGATACGCTGAGGAGAGAGAATCCGTAAGAGGCGAGGAAAAACAGCCACTCCACTGCCAGGCAGGTTGACATAAACAAATAGTCCCAGCTGTAAACAGTCACACATGCTCTCTCTCTCTCCGTCCCCCTCCCTCTCTCTGTCCTCCTCCCTCTCCGAATTGATGGGGAGGACAGAAATGAATAAACACTACTTATTAGGACAAGGGTCACATAGATATGAATTAAAAGTGATGTGTGCTAACAGGCACAAAGACGCTTTATAAATTATTTTATCCCAAATATCCACATTAAGATGGTATGCTTGGATTTTCTAATAAAAATAAAAGAAATACCATCTGTCTGGAATCCTCTTAAACAGCATTAATTCTCATGCACATGACCTTCTGCTGCATTCAGCTAAACAAAAGACTTGTACGTACTGGTAAAGCACAACTGTCCAGGAAAGAGAGCACACTAAATACCATCTCTATCATTGCCATTTAAGGAGCCTTAAAAACCCAGAGAGTATATATGAGGTCGTATTTCAACAGTCCCCCTGGTAAAAAGCAGACACTCATGAGGAGAATCACATTAAATCCTGATCCTGAAAGAGGTGGCACCCCATAGGTTATAATAATGAACGTATGCTTGCTTGGACACAAGATGACTGATAGCAGAGCAAAGTGAAGTAGTGGCCGCTTGATAATGCAGTCGTGTTTTACTTCTGTGATATACGCAGTAAATTGACTTAATTGTAGAAATGACCCATAAAATGTCTCTAACTAGTGATACATTTTGATGTATCACCCAAGATTATACACCAAATACTCCAGTGCTCCTATATTATACCACAATTGGCTGTTAAAAATTTCAACCAATTTGTAGAAATTAGTTTTTACTTGGACATGAACGAATTTGTGTTGTACATTGTCAAAAAAAACAAAATCATTTGTTGTTTAATGTTGGAAAAAAATGAAAAATTAAAACTTCCCATGCAGGGGGTGAATAATTTTAGGGACTCTAGCCATGCCAAGTTTTTACTGCAAAGTCTTAGAACATTTCAAGCATTTTTATAGAATTGTAGAAAGTGTCTCAAAAGTAGCTCCTTTGCTGTTTGTTAAATATTTAATCTTCAGTTTTATCTTAATGATTATTTATTTTACAGTATTGTGGAACCAAATGGTATTAGTTGTCTCCTCATACTGATGTAGGACACATTATGCTTTTAAACACTTTCCCAGGCCATTACTATAAAAAAAAAGTGAACTGAAAAAGGCATAAAGAGATTACTATCCACCCCATTAAAACACCTACCCTTCCCAGGCATCAAAAACACAGCAAGTAAAGGAATGCGAGTAGAAGTGGATGTGCTGTAAACAATCTCATACTTCTGGAAGCAATTTAGAGTTCTTACCTCCTTTAAAGTGTCACATTTTACAAGCATTTTTAGGATGAAATATACAGTTTGTGTTAACAAATTTGAGCCCAGTTAATCTTTAACTTCCTGGAGGGAAACAACCTTGTCAGGATTGGTGGATGAGAAGAGAAGATCTTTATCTGCACCTCTGACTGATATAGTTAGTGAATAGTATAGTGTATAATGGACAGTGTCACATTTATGGGAACAAATCAGGAACAGAATTAATGTGTATTTCATTTTCACTGAAAAATAAGTGCCATAACATGAATTAGTTTCAACTAATTTTTATTAGTTTATAGATTTGCACCAAATTAAAAATCTCATAGGTGTCACTTCTTTTATTTGTTTTTGCCGCTATATGTCATCACAAGTAACATTTAAGACTATTGGGGGGTGGAACTAAAGACAATAGGAACCAATGGGACACACTAGAACTTGTCATGAGGCGGGGCTCTCTTGAGAATCTCAGGGACGGTTTTGCTCTGACATACTACAATAATCTCTAAATTTGTAGGTCACCGTCACAGATTAAGTGTTTGTCTAGTAGATGAAAGATGGTGTCTGGCACAGTTTATCTTCTCATCGAAAATAAATAAATAAATAATAATAATTCAGCTGTTTGTACAAACACACATGCACAAACACAAAGCTATTATTTGGATCAGAAAACTGAGAATGATAATATTTTATTTAGCAGATGGCAACCACAGCACACTTTGGCCTAACTGGTCACTAAGCATTATAATAAGCACAAAATCATTAGATATTGGTCATGATGTCAAAGTTGCAACACATGAAAAAAGGAGAGTTAGCATTGTATATGTGTTCTGCATGTTTAAACACTGGACTCAACATTTATTTTCTTAATACACAGTGTGCACGATACACAAACAACAAACGACACTGTACTGAGGAAACAAGGAACTTAAGTATACACTGATAAACTAAAAGACTAACAGGTGTGATGATCAGATGAATTGCTATGGTAACTACAGAGAGTGGGAAACTAGAACAAAGACACGGCCGCACAGGCATTCATAATGGCGCGATAAAAATGAATAAAATGTATTTTTGCTTTACATTTTTTTATCTTTACATTTACGTCACATTATGTTTCACAATTCTTAGAGGTTCCAAAGACGAAGAAGATGCAGAGATTTCCAACACAAAGGTTTTTAATAAAAGAATAAACACAGGACCACGTAACAGTGTGCACGATACACAAACAACAACTGACACTGAACTGAGGAAACAAGGAACTTAAGGGTACGTTTACACGACAACGATATGCTTAAAACTGAGAAGATTTTCCTCTGAGTTTTCAAAACTGTCAAAACGATCCCTATTCACATGGATCCGTGAAAACGGCTAAAAACGCTGTATTCTGCTGCCAGGCCATTAGGTAGCGATGAAACACTATAGACTGAACATGTAATACGCATGTGCATGACAGCAGGATATGAAACAAAACAAACTAAAAGCCCATGATAATGAAAACTAAATGAACAAAAGACTGTCAGTTCCTGACATTCCTGAGAAGGCGCGGCCTTGCACCGTGGTAAGGGAGAGGAGGAGGACGAGGAGCAGGGAAAGGACTGGTAGAAGGAGGACTGGTAGGCAGGAGAGACCAGGGAGGAACAAGAGGTGGTAAAAGCCAAGGATGTGATGATAGATACAGAATGAATTCCAGAAGCCCGCCCAGATAGCACCCCACAGCAGCGTTGCAGGAGGGAGGAGCCATGGTGTCCCGGATCCAACATCACCATGGGGAAGGATGGCGGAGACGTTGGCGATGTGGAAGGAGTCCTCAGTGCAGACAGAGGCTTGATGGATCCACGTGAAACCGCAGGCTTCGGAGGCCACGATAGAGCTGCCACGACAATCCCCCAAGGTGGAACTGGAGATCCGGAGGGCTGTGGCGGACCTGGTGCACCCGAGGACTGTTGCTGAGCCTGAGGGAGGGCGGAGCTAGACTGAGCCGCAGCGATGGAGAGCCGGAGCACAGCGGCAGGCGCGCAAGTCCATGGCGAAAGGCCGCCGATGTCCGACCCAAGCGCAGCTGGCAGGTTGAGGGAGCCCAGTGACGTTGCGGAGGAGGAGGAGCCAGGGAATCTCTCAGCCCGGTCAAGGATGGTTCATGGAATGCCCCAGGTGATTTCTCAATACAGTGAGGAGGTAGAGTGTGATCAATGGGGCAGACAGGAGACAACGAAGACAGGGCTGGAACTAAAGGTGGTGGTAGAAGAGGGAGGAAGGGTGGGACCAACATATCTTCTCCCAGTCCAGCACGCACTCACTCACTGCGGCGAGGTTGTGGGCGGGGAACTCCTCTATTCCCTCAAACTCCACTAGTATTTCCTCTGTCACAGGCTCGGTGGCTCGCAAGACAGGTCAGACGCAAGGGACTCAGGCTCCGGTGCGATGGTGGCCTCATCTGCTTCTCTTTGCGTTGGCAGCTCCATTGCGGCAGGCACTGGCACTCCATCTGCTGGGGGCTCTGGCTGTTGCTCCATGTCGTATGCTGGCAGTGGGCTGGGCTCTGGGTCCAGTGATGGGATGGATTGGGGATACAGCCTCTCAAGACATCGTAGTATGGCCTCCCTCCAGTTGAGTCCTTGGGTGTCTGGCAGGTCTACTGGCTGATAATAATTGGCCCTGATCCAATATAATGACTTGATTGTCTCATCATCAAAAGGGGAACAAACGGCAAGATGACATTTTGCAGTCGGTTATTCTGTCACAATTCTTAGAGGTTCCAAAGACGAAGATGATGCAGAGATTTCCAACTCAAAGGTTTTTAAAAAATAATAAACAGGGTAATGCAAGACGATGTAACAGTGTGCACGATACACAAACAACAAACGACACTGTACTGAGGAAACAAGGAACTCAAGTATACACTAAAACTAAATAAACTAAAAGACTAACAGGTGTGATGATCAGATGAATTGCCATGGTAACTACAGAGAGTGGGAAACTAGAACAAAGACACGGCCGCACAGGCATTCATAATGGCACGTATCCACTGGCGTGGAGCGAGCAGAGCAAAGCGAGTTGTTCAGATTTTCAGTGGCATTAAACACTTAAAGGTCCAACTTCTGGCGAGCCACTATTACAGCAGAACTTACACCATAAAGAAAAAAGTAGTTAAAAAGTACTAGGTGTTGGATGAATACAAGAAGATTTCCAAGTCATTGAATATCCCTTGGAGCACAGTCAAATCAATAGTTAGGAAATGGAAAGAGTATGGCAGAACTGTAAAGAGCAGGCCGTACTTGAGCTTTCTGGCCATCAGGCAAAATGCAACCATCAGAAGCACACCATCCACACTGTGAAGTATGGTGATGTTTCTCTCTAGTAGGCCCTGGAAGGCTTGGGAGAGTAGAGGATAAAATGAATGCTGCTAAAATAAAGAGAAATGGTCCAGTCCATATAAACTACAGCTTATATTTCCCAAAAACGACCTACTTAGACAGGAGGAGATTGTCTGTCTGACATGTGACAACAGTTCATTTTGTTTTTACATGCCAATTTGGGAGCAACTTTATCTGAAATATATTATTAAACCACAACTGGCCTTTATAACTTTCAACCAATTTGTAGAAGTATGTTTTCACTTTGACACAAAAGAATATATTTCTGTTGCTCACTGTCAAAAAAGCCAAACTAAATCCTTTATGGTTCAATGTTGGAAAACTAAAAAGGTGAAAACTTCCAAGGGGATGAATACTTTATTGTAGCCCTGCTGAGTTTTTACTGCAAATCTAGTGGAATTGTTCTCTATACACCCACAGAGCATCACAACAGCCCACTCATCCCTCGCCTCCAATAACTACATAATCCCTCATGGCTTTGTTGTATAATTACTCTGTTCACTGTTTATAATTATTTAAATAGGGACAATAGCTACATTTTGTGTCTCCACAGATTATCAGAGCAAGAGCCATTTAGCTGACAATAGAGAAAATAACATAAAGATTGGCTATAATTTTTGTTGCAGAACTTCATAATGCCACCAAACTGTCGACCAATAAAAAAGCCTTCAGTAAGTTTGGACTAATCTAAGTTCATTGTTTGTTTTTATTCATTGTTTTAGACCTCATTAATCATTCATAACAGAATAGTCAACTGTGGGTAAAACAAAAGATAAAATTGTGCTTTATCATAATAGAGAGAAACAATTACCTAATGATTTTCATGTATTTAAAATTGTAATAATCACAGAGGAGAATATGATGTCTATCAAAAAAGTGCACATCCCAGTATTGCATGGACAAGGCAACTACAGTATAGCAGCAATAAAGCACCAAAAATAACACTAAATGACATGGAGAGGTAAACATCAAGCACTAAATCAGTGGTGTGTTTCCAAAAAGCAACTATGGTCACAAATTCCATCAATACAAACATAGTTCAACGATTCTGCATTTCCCGAAACTATAGTTCCAAGTCAGTATTGTAGCAGAACTTACACCATAAAGAAAAAAAGTAGTTAAAAAACACAAGGCATTGGATGAATACAAATAGATTAACATTATACATTAAAACCTAAATCAGTGGTGCGATTCCCAAAAGCAATGTTTGCCAACTGGTCGCAACGTGTGGGTGGAACTACAGCTATAGCTACAGCTATAGCTCTAGACCTGTGAACTACAGCTCTCAACCTGTGGTTTACATAATTTACTGTTATATACATATAATGTACATATAATACATGAAAAAAATCTTACACACTGACTAAAGAAATAGAAAAACCTTGGTTTGTTATCAGATGGATGTTTGTCGCCGTTGTGAAGAGGTAATAGTAATAAAATGTTTCTATTCAAAATCTTGTCTACAGCACATATGTGTGTTTAGTTAAAGCCAAGCCAGTTCACACAGACAAAATGCAAGACACAATGTATCGGAGAGGTCTGTTTACACCAAGACACACAAAACTATCCGCTTGGCTAAATGAAGATAAAATTCTCTCCCATACGATAGGTGGTGCTGTTCGACAAACACACCTTTAGCAGGTCTACCATCCAGCTCTTAATGACGAGAGTGGCGGAAAAAAAGAGATAAAATGTCACTTGACAAAACAACATATGCAATGGAAATGTGCAGCAGCAGCTCATGTACTGTAACATGACCTAAATCTCATGCCTCATTAGGCAAGCTTTTGGCTAGTTTTCTTCAAAATAAGAAGAAAAAAAGAGACTGAACTGAATGAGTGACTGAATGTGTATTAGCATTCTGTGTGAATAGGTCTTGATAAACCCCTGCCCTAAGCATGATTTCCAGATGCATAATAAATACTTTATGATAATGGCCCGGTTTCACAGAAAAGGCTTAGATTAAGATAGGATTAGACCATAGTTCAATTAGGACATTTAAGTAGCTTTTATAAACGTGCCTTAGAAAAAAACATTACTGGTGTGCATCTTAAGACAAAACAGTGACACTGACATATTTTAAGATATGTCAGTACAAGTTGCTTTCATTTAAAACAGCTCAAACATGCATTTTAGTCTGAGACTTAAGCCTTGTCTGTGAAACCGGGGGTATGTGTATAGTTGCCTTTAAAAATATTGTCCCACTGGGGATGAAAACATTAGTGCTTCTCACAGAGAAGATGATGTGAAAACTAGGGAATTCTACTTATGTTTCAGAGCTCGTCATCTTTTCACAACTGATATTAGCTGCCATAAATCAAATCAAACCAACAAACTGCACACAATAAACACAAAACTAAGGCCCATTCACACCAAGAATATAAGCGCAAGGCAAGCTACCATTATGTTGTCTGCGACTTTAAATGCTCAAACTCTTTAAAGTCAGGTAGATTCTGATTGGCTATCGATGTTTTTAGCATTCATCAGCTGAAAAAAAAATCATTTTGAAAGCATCTGTGTCGTTATTGTTATAGCTGTGGCGTAGACTTCCCTATTCACTTTTCCCTACTATTTTTTTATATTCTGTTCTCTTACGAGTATGTGAAAAAATTTAGAAATTTATTGGGAAATCCAGACATGGTCAGACTAGTCTAGTTAATATGAGACAGAACAACCCAGTGGACACATCTCTCCAGTAATGAGCCCATTACTGTTCTTTTATGTGCCCTGAGTAGAGAGTTAATGTGGAAAAAGGAGATACAGCACACAGAAAGGTTTCCTTTTGATGTCCTGTAAACAAAGAAGCAATTAAAGTCCACAGACATGGCCTAGTCCTGTCCCACTTAGGAGGGAGGTCTTCAGTGAGGGCAGAGTGATGTATCTGATGTAGTTGAAAGATATTGCAAAATAAAACAAAGAGAATTGTGAGGTAAAAAGTATGTGTATATTTGCTAGGAAGAGTGAAAGTGTGAAGTGTGTAATTTTTTCAATGTTAAAATTCTTTCAGTTTATATGCAGAGACAACTATAAGTAATCCACTGGGAAGTTGACTTCCTTCAAAAAGTGTGACTCTAAACTCTGTGGCTGTTACAACATTGCTTTACTTGTTTGAGCAGCCCAACATATCAACACTGGGTTAACCAATCATGGGATTGGGTAGTAAATCTACTTACTACGAAATCGATTTAATAAATTCAATGAAAATTTCAATGGAACAACAAAAGAAAGACACAAGGCAACCCGCTTGGCCAATTTGAATAAGAACTTTAGTCATGTGGCCCATTTACACAGAGTACTGCTGTTTAATGCCAACAGAACTCAGTTTCTCAATAGCAACATGCTGACATGGCTGATAGACAAAAGTAGGAATGTTAGGAGAGGTTTTAATAATTGAAACTTGACATTTTGGCATTCCATACCTTCCATTCCATACCAGTATCTTAAGGTAGTTGAGTTTCAATAGTTCTATATGCTTTTACTGTCTTTTGTGACGTAATTGTTCATGACTGAATATGGTGAATTTGTATATGGTGCCTTAATCTAATTTAAACAGAGAGTTGGACTGACTTGTGAGGTTGTGTGTATTTCTTTTCTTTTTGCTAGTCAGAGTGATATGTGAGGTGAAGTATGTAATTTTTTTTATGTAAATAATACTCTCTCCAATGCCTCTCCTATCACTTGACCCAAAAAAACAAAACAAAAATTCATTACCAACAAATACAGAGATGCATTCACAAAATAGTGTTTGTAGCTGATGCCTTAATCTAATCTAAGTGGTTCAAACAGGCTAAATAGGCTAACAGCTTGGGTGGGTCTTATTCCTTTGGAAGCATCCGTGTTTATGTACAACTTTACAGACTCAAGCAACCCTCTGTTGTCAGTTGGGGTCCTGTTCAAACTGTCAAGTGGGACACAGACACAAAAGAGAGGATGGTGGGAGGTATATGAACTGGGGCACCATCTTCCGTTGCATCTGCATGTAGAAAACATAATTTGGTCCATTTTGATATCTTTTTAATCACCAACAGATTATTAACAACTTAATGATATGATGCTAATAGGGTTAAAATGCGGCCAGATTAGGCAGAATGACTGCTGGTGAAGATGTTATGAAAACTATATATATCTGCAGAACTTAACCACAAAGTTGGCATTAACCTTTAGCCTAAATACTAACTGCCAGTGCAGATACAATAATTACAAGAAAACACACACCACAAAAATAAACAAAGTGTGTCGATAGCTTGATGATCTTATGTCCTTTAAACAGCCCAAAATTCTGAGAGGTGCACAGTGAGAATGAAAGAGATCATGAGTTCAGAGTGCATCAACAATGATGATTATATATTATATCATCAAAAGTTAATTCAGACCTGAGTAATTCCTGACATTCACCATCAGTTCACCTAAAAATACACAAAGAAATAAAGGTGAAATATCTCCAAATTATCTGTGTTGTTAGGTTTAAATCCCTCTTCACTAACCCATAATCCTTTTGGCCCAGATTCTCTAGGGCGGGGTTTTAGGATGACATCACAGCAGCAGGCAAGCTGTTAATTCCCAAAGTTATGTGTTAAAGAACTCTGTCTCAATATATCAAGAAGCAATGCATCATTTCAATCACAACTTTAGACTAAAACATCTTTGCTGTCAAACAATAGAAGCAGTTTATATGTTTCATGTGTTTGCTATGGCACTTATCTATAACCATTATGAAAACTAAATATGAGGTTACCAATTGTTACATGACAATAGTCATCACTATGAATTATAACTGCTGTTATGAAATTTTGTCATTATTTACATACCCCTATGTCATTCAAGACCCCTATGACTTCCTTTCTTCCATGGAGCATAAAAAAGGTGATTTTTTTTCTATATAATGAAAGTGAATGGTGCCATGTGAGTCGTGACAGTAGTGTAGTTGTCTAGTGTAGGAGTAAAGTGAATGGAACCAAACAACCAAAACAAAAAAAATGCTCAGAAAATTCCATTCAAATTACTTTGCTCAATCTACTGCCTTATGTGCTGGCCTGATACTCAGTGATAAAGCTACCCATAACTGTTGTCTATAGGATCCCTTTGTACGTAAATCCAAACCTATTAGTGAAAACAAGGACTATCACTACCACTATTAGTGAGACGGAAATCTGACTCTAGATAAATGACAAATGTCCTACATTGTGCATTTTGCTGTGTGCGTTAAAGTCACCATGAAATCAAAATCGACAACTCTTTTTTTATGGAACATTGCAGTATTTATTATAAATTATCCGTGCACATTATATTTTTTTAAATTCTAACATCTAAAATGATAACTTCCCCTCCCTCTTGCAAAGTCTCTTCTCTTCTCTGATGAAGGGTTTACTGGTGTGAGGACAGGACAACCTGTCACTCACATGAGATCACAGCAATAGCAAACTACAATGGTCCAACAATATAATCAATTCCTAAAGGAGAATATCAAGTTTTATTATAAGCATGCTTATCACCACAGTGAAAGCACATTTTTATGGCAAATCCCACTGTGTGTGTGACATCAGGCCTTGTTTTTGTCTACCTGAACCTACCTGTTAAAGATTAGACCTGACAAAATTCTTGGATTAATGAAAAATAGCATCTCCAAGAAATAAAGTCAATTATTCCTCTTGATAACTGTAAATGTCATTGGATAAGTGCTTTGATTTTCTGTTTAAAATGAAGTTTATAATTAAACCCTGTGGTGTTATCTACACTGACCTCTTCTTTTATGTTACACAAAATGAGGCTTTACTATGGCCAGAAGGCACAGATCTGTAGTTATGGCAGAAGCAGTGCCTTGCATAATGGGAACAGGGGTGTTGCAGATAGAATAGACAGACTTTCATTCATACAGAATCCATAAAAATGCAAGACAAAGTCAGCCCGCTGTTTCTCCCACACACAGAAAAAAAAAATACTATAATACCAGAATACTACAACGTGACGTTTCGAGCAAATCAGCTCTTCATCAGACTCAATCATACAGAATGAACCCCACGGTGGTGGCACAGGTCGGTGAGGTCTGATGTGGAATTATGCAAGCAGGATTATGTAGAAAGGGATGCTGTTGCTTGGAAACAAATGCTGCGAAGTAGCTAAATGAAAGGTGACATTGCTCTCACTGACTTCACTTAAGGTTTTCCTTTGGTGCAAAGCAGTTCTCAGCTTACAGGCCCGTTCACAACAATGATATTGATAAAAAAGATAACTATAACAATAGCTATATTAGCATCGAGACCAATGGACAAAAACATGATGTTTATTATAAGCACGTGCCACAGTAATGTCTGCCGCTTTAACTGCTCAAGCTCTTTAATGTTGTGTTGATTCTAATTGTCTGGCTGCGTCCAAAATTGCATACTCTGAGTAGCTACTTCATTTGAATAAGTAATTACTTTGCGACAGGTAAAAAAGTATGTTCTATATAGTATGAATGTGTGACGCATAAATGTAATCCAAAAATACTACATTTCCTTTCAGTCGGTCACGTTCGACGTACGTCGGAACTGACCGACGAATTGGGATCTATTTTCAGAGACCAATCTACTTCGAGTGTTATAAACGAGCCAATGAAGATTGGCATGCGGTTGACGCATTCCACGACCCGCCCCGCATCGCAGGTATAAATACGGAAGTGGAAGCACCGCATATCGCTTTCAACTTCGGAGCCGAACAGTACCTTCTGGTGTGTTCCTGCGAAGAGTGTTGTATTGAGTCTCGTGAAGAGGATCGCTCCAGTTCCGGTGTCGGTGTGACGGTGCCCTACAGTGGTGATCGCGAGAGGGAAAAAACAAACAGCTGTTCTCACAGCTTCCTGGGTGTTTTTTTCTGAGTGCTCTCAGCGGGCTTGCACCCCTGAACCGCTGCGAGCCGCGGTCATTCCCCTGTGTGCCTCGGCACTGATCGGAGAGGTTTTTTCCTTTTCTAAAAGAGCAACACGGTTTGACCCTGCGTCTTTTTCAAGATGTCATTCACCGTGTATTTCTGGATGCCGTCGTTATCTGTCCCCAGTTGACGGACACGATCGCTGTCTCTCGTGTTTGGGCGTTCAGCACACTGAGGCGGCTTTCGTGGATGACTCATGTTCCCATTGCGGGAACATGACCATCGCAGTACTACAGTCTAGACTCGAATACCTCAGACGGGGTGGAGTCCCATTGCGCATCCCCCGATCTAGTGGCCCTCCTGCTGCGAAGCAGAGGGCTGCTACTTTGGCTGATGCCTTTGGTGGAGACCTGAGGGTTACTGTGAGGGCACTCCCGCCGGGTCAACAGGCTCCTCGGGCCCCTCCCCCCTCCACTGCGCCGGTGGAGCTTCCGGAAGAGCAGCCTGGTCCTTCCCACGGGAGACCGTCTGTTACTTTCGGGGCTCCGGCTGAGGACATGGTCTCGATAGCTGCATCGGGGGACGAGCTAATGGACCCCGGAGATGAGGATTCGGCTGCGCTGACCCCTTCTGGTGTGGTAGCGTTGCCCGAGTCCGATCCGGAGCTCACGGCTATGCTTGCCCGGGCCGCCGCCAGTGTTGGGCTCGAGTGGAACCCTCCACCGTGTCCCGAACCCTCGCGGCTGGACGATTGGTATCTCGGGACGGCCCGCGCTGGTTCTCAGCGCCCCACCCCAATACCTTTCTTTCCGGAGGTGCATCAGGAGCTCACAAAGTCGTGGATAGCGCCTTACAATGCTAGAAATCGATCGACTGACTCCTCCGTCCTCACTACCCTCGATGGTGGCGCAGCTAAGGGTTACGTGGAGATCCCTCCAGTCGAGCGGTCAGTAGCGATGCAACTGTGTCCGAAGACCGCTACTGACTGGCGCGGAAATCCGCGTCTCCCCTCCCGGGCGTGTAAGTTCTCGTCCGCACCAACGGGCAAGGCTTACACAGCCTGTGGAGAAGCTGCGTCATCTTTGCATGCCATGGCGCTCCTGCAGGTCTACCAGGCCAAAGCGCTCAAGGAACTGCACGAGGGTAGTTCCGACCCAGGGGTTATGCAGGAACTGCGTACCGCGACGGACCTCGCCCTCCGGGCGACGAAAGTCACCGCACGCTCCCTGGGTCGGGCGATGTCCACACTTGTGGTCCAGGAACGCCACCTGTGGCTGAACCTGGCGGATATGCGTGAGACCGACAAGGTACGGTTCCTCAACGCCCCTGTCTGCCAGGCCGGCCTCTTCGGCGACGCCATCGAGAGCTTCGCCCAGCAGTTCTCGGTGGCCCAGAAGCAGACGGAGGCGATCAAGAACATTCTGCCCCGGCGACCTGCTGCTGCCTCCACCCAGTCGCCGGCTGCAGCACCTCCGCCTGCTCGTCGCCGAGGGCGTCCCCCTGCGTCCGCCTCCGCCCCTGCTAAGCCCAAGCAGCAGCCTCCACCTGGGAAGCAGGGGGCCGGGCGTAGGGGTGCTGCCCAACCCGTCCAGGGTCCCGCAAAGTCCGCCGGCAAGCGCAAGGGCAAGCGGCCCTGAGACGGGCAGCCCAGGGAGAAGAGGAGCTGCTCCAGGGGAGGTGGTGTCCGCACCCCTCCTCCCCCCGGAGGAGGACCGGGGGGAGAATGTCACCACTGGTCGTTACAACATCCTGCCGCTGGCTCTCCGGAGTCCAGCGGTACCCACATTGTCAATAAAAGAGCAGTTTCCTCCCTCCCTGGGCCCCAAGAGGGCCAGGTTGGCAGTGTGCGACGCCCCCGGGCCTCGCCACTCCTTTCCTCCCCTCTCCCCTTCACCAGGGGGCAGCAGTATGGGCACCGAGGACGCCCCCGGGCCTCCTCACCCACACTCTGCCCCACCCTGGAGTACTCAGACAACACTCCGGGCCGCCTCCGGGCCTCCCGAGTCGGGTCTGTGTACTCCACTTCGCTGCCCCACCCCGGGTACGTCTCTGGTGCCGTTGGTCCCGCTTGTTCGGTCTCTGGGAGCCTGGCTAGGTCTCCCCAGGCCGTCTCGCTGGCTCATCCATACTATCAGACTCGGCTACGCGATTCAGTTCGCGCGCCAGCCGTTTAAGTACAGGGGCATCCTCTTCACCACCGTGCGGAGCTGCGATGCCCATTTCTTGCGGTCGGAGATCGATGTCCTGCTGGCGAAGGACGCGATCGAGCCGGTTCCTCCTGCCGATATGAGGTCGGGGTTCTACAGCCCCTACTTCATTGTACCCAAGAAAGGAGGTGGGTTAAGACCAATCTTGGACCTGCGCATTCTGAATCGGGCCCTGCACAAGCTCCCGTTCAAAATGTTAACGCAAAAACGCATTTTCGAATGCATCCGTCCCCGAGATTGGTTCGCAGCGATCGACCTGAAGGACGCGTACTTTCATGTCTCCATTCTCCCTCGACACAGACCGTTCCTACGCTTTGCGTTCGAGGGGAGGGCATATCAGTACAAAGTCTTGCCCTTCGGGCTGTCCCTGTCGCCTCGCGTCTTCACGAAAGTCGCGGAGGCAGCCATTGTTCCGCTCAGAGAACGCGGCGTTCGGATTATCAACTATCTCGACGACTGGCTCATATTGGCCCAGTCCCGGGATCAGTTGTGCGAACACAGGGACCTGGTGCTCCGTCACCTCAGCCTGTTGGGCCTTCAGGTCAACCGAGAGAAGAGCAAACTCTGTCCCACACAGAGGATCTCTTATCTCACTATGGAGCTGGATTCGGTCAACCGGACAGCGCGCCTCACAGAGGAGCGAGTCCGGTCAGTGTTGAACTGCTTGAATACGTTCAAAGGCAGGACAGCGGTCCCACTGAAATATTTTCAGAGGCTCCTGGGGCATATGGCATCTGCAGCCGCGGTAACGCCACTCGGATTGCTTCATATGAGACCGCTTCAACGCTGGCTTCACGACCGAGTCCCGAGACGGGCGTGGCAGAGCGGCAAGTACCGGGTCTCAGTTACTCCTTACTGTCGCCAAACCTTCAACCCCTGGGCGGACCCTTCGTTTCTACGGGCGGGAGTGTCCTTAGAACAGGTGTCCAGGCATGCTGTGGTCTTCACGGATGCCTCATCCACGGGCTGGGGGGCCACGTACAACGGGCACACAGTTTCGGGTCTGTGGACGGGGCCCCAACTGCGTTGGCACATCAATTGCCTAGAGTTATTGGCAGTACGTCTCGCCCTGGGTCACCTCAAAAAGCCGCTACAGGGCAAGCACGTGCTGGTCCGTACGGACAGCACTGCGGCCGTTGCGTACATCAACCGTCAGGGTGGTCTACACTCCCGTTGCATGCTCCAACTCGCCCACCATCTCCTCCTGTGGAGTCAGAAGCATCTGAGGTCGCTTCGGGCCATTCACATCCCAGGCGGGCTGAACCAGACAGCCAACAAGCTCTCTCGTCAGTCGACACCTCCGGGAGAGTGGCGACTCCACCCCCGGAGTGTCCAGCTGATATGGGACCTCTTCGGAGCCGTACAGGTAGACCTGTTTGCCTCTCCGGAATCGACCCATTGCCAGTTGTACTATTCCCTGACCGGGGGCACCCTCGGCACGGATGCACTGGCGCACAGCTGGCCCCGGGACCTACGCAAATATGCGTTTCCCCCAGTGAGCCTTCTTGCACAGACACTGTGCAAGGTCAGGGAGGACGAGGAGCAGGTCTTGTTAGTTGCGCCCTACTGGCCCAACCGGACCTGGTTCTCCGAACTCACACTCCTCGCAACAGCCCCTCCCTGGCCGATCCCCCTGAGGAAGGACCTGCTTTCTCAGGGGCGGGGCACTCTATTCCTGCAGGATGGGCTGGAGCAAAGGCTGTCTCCCTCCACCCTCAAAGTGTACGTCGCCGCAATAGCGGCGTATCACGATGCAGTGGAAGGTAAGTCCTTAGGGAAGCACGACTTAATCGTCAGGTTCCTCAGAGGTGCGAGGAGACTGAATCCTCCTCGTCCAACCTCGATACCCTCTTGGGACCTAGCCCTGGTGCTCAGAGCACTTCAGGGTCCTCCCTTTGAGCCTTTGCAGTCTGCAGAGTTAAACATCCTGTCCATGAAGACAGTGCTCCTGACTGCATTGGCCTCAATCAAGAGGGTAGGGGACCTGCATGCACTTTCGGTCAACGAATCGTGCCTAGAATTCGGGCCGGCCAACTCTCACGTTGTCCTGAGACCCCGGCCTGGATATGTGCCCAAGGTTCCTACCACTCCCTTCCGGGATCAGGTGGTGAACCTGCAAGCGCTGCCTTCGGAGGAGGCAGACCCAGCCCTAGCTTTGCTCTGTCCCGTCCGCGCCCTCCGCGCCTACGTGGACCGAACTCAAAGCTTTAGAACCTCAGAGCAGCTCTTCGTCTGTTACGGAGGCCAGCAGAAGGGAAAGGCTGTCTCCAAGCAGAGGTTAGCCCACTGGATAGTGGATGCTATCGTCTTGGCTTACCAGTCCCAAGACGTGCCTTGCCCGTTCGGGGTGCGAGCGCACTCCACAAGGAGTGTAGCTTCCTCCTGGGCGCTGGCCCAAGGCGCCTCGCTGACAGATATATGTAGAGCTGCGGGCTGGGCGACACCTAACACGTTCGCTAGATTCTATAGCCTCCGTGTAGAGCCGGTATCTTCCCACATCCTCGGCCCCAGTGGCCAGTAGCGCTAAGTGCCCGTTCTAGTGTCGGCTTGCAACGCCACTCCCGCCCTCTGGGCCGGATATGTGCGTCTATTATCTCCAGTTGTGTTCCCCGGAAACGGCTAACCCTGTCAAGCTCCTCCATCACCCCTTCGGTGTCAGACGTTGCGGCCGTCTGACGCCAGGCCTGCACCCGTATGCTTGTGGAACGTGTGTGTAGGCTGGGTGCCATATGTAGCGGTTCCCTAACGGCAACCCCATATGTGTATTCTCCACGGTACCAGCTACCCTACTTGGCTAGCCCCGTGTCTTTCCCTTGACAGAGCCCGCTCTGTCGTCTCTGGTGGTGTTCTTTCCCCCCTGGGATCAGGTTGGATCCACCCCAGAGACTGCCATATGTAGTACTACCCTGATAGGTTAGTCCTTATGTGTATTCCGCCACCTCTCCTTCCTCTGAAGGACGTGGCTCCGCAGCGTACCATCTCCACGAGACGGGCACGCTTTCCCAGCGTTATCCAATAGTCACACTGAGTGGGTCTTGCAGGAACAGCAGTGACTGACCTTCCCTGCCCGGAGCCCTGACTCCCACTCCAACATAGGTGTGGTCCAGTGAGCTCAGGCAGGGCGCTGGAAGGGCCAGCATCCCTGGTGTGTTGGTAGGGATCCCAATTCGTTGGTCAGTACCGACGTACGTCGAACGTGACCGACTGAAAGGGAACGTCTCGGTTACGTATGTAACCCTCGTTCCCTGAAGGAGGGAACGGAGACGTACGTCCCGTCGCCAGGTGCTGTGCTTCAGCTGAAGGCCCGAGTCACTCGTCTCGGCTCCTCAGTTGAAAAGCGATATGCGGTGCTTCCACTTCCGTATTTATACCCGCGATGCGGGGCGGGTCGTGGAATGCGTCAACCGCATGCCAATCTTCATTGGCTCGTTTATAACACTCGAAGTAGATTGGTCTCTGAAAATAGATCCCAATTCGTTGGTCAGTTCCGACGTACGTCTCCGTTCCCTCCTTCAGGGAACGAGGGTTACATACGTAACCGAGACGTTTGTCATGCTGTCATTGGCATCACTGCCATTCACAAATTCTATCCCGTGGCCTCAAGAGTGAAGTATCCATTGCATGCGCTGTGAATTTGGAAATACTACTCTTTTTACATACTGTTTTTCACCTACTATAGGAAAGTATGCGTTTTCGGATCCATTCAATGCCCGTGTTTTATATAGTTCATCAGCTGGATAGAACTGTTCTGAAAATTATCCCAACTATATAGTATCTCTGTAACATTATCATTATAACTGTGGTGTGGATTTTCCTATTCTCACAGAATTAAAAAGATTATTGAAACTTTATCGTTATAGTCATCGTCCTCACTGTGAATGGGCCTTAACTTCTGTTTGAGAGATACAAGTCTGATAAAAACAATAATGATAACATGTCTGATGTTGTTTACAGACTAAAACTGTATATAGAACAAGAAAGGTTGTTTCTTTGTTCCATCTATTTATTGCAGCCTAAGCACAAACAAATTCCTCAATTAATTTAAACGAGGGTCACTTTTTTGTAGAAAAAGCAAGAATGTGATGGAAGCTGAGAAACGTATTCACTCTAGACTTTAAACTCTAGACAAAGCAAACATAGTTTTGTATATAAACCTAGAATGTAGATATAAAATGATGGAACAAAGTTAGCAACCATTCACAGACTCCTTTAGTGTCAGGATGAAGTGGCCTTCTGAAGGAAAAGTTTAAACTTCGTTTATCTTTTCTGGGGGCTATGTTCATCCTTACCACTAAGGGTCACTAGTAGCACTCCATGTTTTGTATAAAAAGGGGAAGTAGCAGAAAAAGAATCAGATCCAGTTTGATTTGCCTTATGCTGTTTGCGCTTATCGCTTAAAAATCCTTGTTTGGGAAACTCTTTGTTTGCTGCTCAAATGTAAGCATTGCTTTATTTCATGTTTTGCTTTTTGTATATCTTTGATTTAGGTGGAGACCCGTTATCGTGAATAAAACACAGCTATTGACCAATCAGAATCAAGGACTGGAACCGTTTTAAAAAAACATTATATCCTTCCTGGGTATTTTGCAAATATGATCCCCACTTATATTTTCTGTAACTCAGCGGTTCTACGCAGCCGGGACAGTTATAGTTTTAAACAATACTTCCAATGCCATCTAAACAGTTAAGGACGAATTAACATTTAAAAAGAAAATCCCAGGTCATAATCCAGTTTGTCAGCATCTAAATCGAAAAGCCTGGTCCACAAGGGCCTTGTGAAAGAGTTAAGATTGTAATTGAATCTTTTCCTGAATAATTCAACACATAGCAACAATCATCATGAGTATAAGAATCTGAGTAAATTCTATGAGACATGGGATGCCGTTCTATGGTAGTGGAATTCTATTGGTAAATCTCCTTTTGTTTTTTCCTTTTGTGACTTTGGTTCAGTGACATGAAAAATCCTAAATCAATCTGTACACCCAATACAAAAGCAGAGTATTGATTCAAACCACTTATTTTAATGCCACATGAATGCCTTGATTAATCAAATTATTACCAAGTGTCACGTAATCTATCATATCTATTAACATCGGCAGTAGGTGTCAACAGGAAGCTTCCATAGATTTTGCTGACTAGGACAAAAAAAAACATCTCATGGATTATAGCCATGGTTCCCTGAGAAGGGGAATGAGACACTGCATCAATAAGATGATGCTATGGGAATGCTCTCCGTGAACCAGTGTCTGATGCACGTGTGCTACACGCCAATCTTGATTGACTACTGCAATCAGGTGATGTAATAGGCTCGCCGACAGACTATATAAGGGGTGCCTAGAGAACATGTCATCAGATTGATATTGTCTGAAGGAAGACGAGTAGACATGCCAGAAGTATGGCAATGTGACGCAGTGTCTTGTTCCCCTTCTCAGGGAACCATGGTAACAGTCGTAACCTGAAACGTTTCCAACACTGCATTGATAAGATGATGCTACGGGAACGAAACACCAACTGTGCCATACTAACAAATGCCTGCCCACTGCAAGTCCCCCCAGCGGGCTTCAGGCAGTAGCCGAAGCGTTGCAATACAAAGCACCTAATGACAACAAACTTAGCGCCCCTGGTGCGAGGTCCCAGGTTAACAATCCCTAAGGAACCCATCCACCACCCTCACCGGGGGGGAATGGGGGAGCACTCATGGATTGCTCACTTCGCTGAACCTTAGGCACCAGCTCTGCCATTCCAGCTTCCTGCCATAAGACTGGGAGAGGCCCCAGGAGAGAGCTGTACTCACTCAACAGTCACTCCTCCTACAAGTGTTTTCTGAAAGAAATGGTGAGAGAGTGGTGAGAATGGAGCACCTCCACAGCTTCCACATCCTCCCTCTCTTTATCACTGATCCAAAAACAGGGTGTCGCGCCCACCGACTGCCAACTTTTACCTATCCACAGAGTGAATAAGGGTGCCAACAGCTCCATTTGCTCTATTTGTAAACTTGCCAGCAGTTACCCATACTTTGCCTTATCACCTCCAGGATCAGAAGAGGGAATGAGATGCCAGCAAATTATAATTGCATAAATTATGTTAAGAGATTAATGTTTTAATTGAACATTTTAATGTAGAAATTAATTAATTAAATAATTTATCCGTCTGATTCGTTCAAATTGACTGATTCTTTGAGCGGTTCTGCTGTTTGTTCTATTTTTTTGACGGAGCAAAAACAGAATGTGTTGTCTAAGTGAATGTCACGTTTGCAATCGTACAGATGTTCAGAAAAACAGTACTCTTGCTTGTGTGATAACTCATATCTCAGGCTTATGTTATAAATATAAAAAACAGGAACTCATTAAATGGGTGTTTTATCATTTTTGATGACATCTCTGTCCCACTGATGGCAGTGAGATGGGAGAGAGGGCTAAAAACTCTTCAGATTGCATAATTTAGTGGAAAATTAATAGAAACGACAATTCTATGTAAAGAAATGAGGCGTGAACATATGATAATTTATCCAGATCTTTCTAAATGTTTGCTCTTTTGGGCTAAAAGCCTTAATGAAGCTGTTTAAAGTAGCCATGTGATCACAATGGAGCAGATGCTATTCAACACGTGTGTTCGTCTATATGTGAATGAATGATAAATACCAGAATACCAGAGGCCTTGAAGCTTGCAGTCAGAGGCTATTAGCGGCTAATAATTGCAATCGCATATAACTGAACAAATCAAACAAACGTAAACGGGTAACGGAGAGGGTCCTCTACTGGGCATGGCCCATGGGCTGCAGCCCAGTCAAGCCCAATGGTAAGTCCGGCCATGGCTACAGTGATAGCTTGATGCCTTTTTCCACATTAGGGATTTCCTGGAACGTCATAAGATTGTGTGTCATTTTTATTGTGCTATAATGATCACATTGAGGCGCAAACTTTCTGAATCTCTTTCCTGCACTCACTTTTCTTTTCTTTTTTCTTTTTTTTTTATTTCTTTGACACAGATGCAGCACACGCACACACAAACAAACGGCTTCCTGAAGACAATGAAGCTGATGACATGTTCTCTAGGTGCCCCTTATATAGTCTGCCGGTGCACCTATGATGTCACCTGACTGCAGTAGCCAATCAAGTTTGGCGTGTAGCATGCATGCTTCAGACACCGGTTCACGGAGAGCGTTCCCATAGCGTCATCTTATCGACAAAGTGTTGAGTTCCACTTCGAAATGGAAACCTAATGGAGAGAGAGAGAGAGAGAGAGAGAGAGAGAGAGAGAGAGAGAGAGAGACTTTCGGCACTATCTCCTGTCCTGTTCCTCTAAAGAATGACATTCTTCTATTAAGGAATACAACTAATATTACTCTCTTGAGGGGAATTTGTACAGCAGAGACGTGCCAGTTCAGCACATCTAAGAAGCAGTCTTGGTAGATGCAGACAGCTGGCAGAGAATGTGCTTTATAACTAACCATTCCAAGGACACAGCTGGGACAAATGAAAGAAGGAATTCTTTCCCATGAATTAGCTCTATTTTGCATGCTGGAAAAGAGCAGGATAAACAAGCACACAAATTAATGGCAGAGCTCATTAATAGCACCCCAACTGATTTGATGCATGCAGAAATACACAAAACAGAATTTGAAAAGACTAAGATGAGATAAACATTGTTTTTCTAATGATCCTCTTTATCTAATTATTACTATTTCTGCCTACTTCAACTAAAACAAAACTCTCAACAACTCGCACAAAACATCTAGGCCTAAATAATTATTAAAATATGAACAAATACGAAATAGCCTACTATATATTAAACAAACCTATTATTGTATACTTTTATAGCTAACACAATGGGCTAACAAATATCTGTTGTCATTTAAATGTAAGACCATTTGTAAGAATTTGTAAAGAAGACCCCAAAACACGCGTAAAACAAAAAGAAAAACGTAACATTAGACACTTAAGTTACACGCAGGGTAGAAAGCGAACTGCATATTAACTCATCAAACGTAACATACTTGTTACAATTTATTCGCAGGAGTATTACGAGAAAAAAAACAAAACGCGTCTCAAAACGAGCAGAAAATAAAGAAACGTTATAGCGGAGTAAACGCTTATGTAAGAAAGTATGGAGAATGCACTGACCATCATTCACTCACCCATGTTGCGTTGTCTGCGTTCGGGGGGCGTTAGTGAAAGTTCGGCGGGTGTTTGAGGTGGAAAGAGTTTCGCTCATCTGAACAAATGTGTTTCTCCAGTTCGGGACCATTGCTGCGGTGACGTCACTGTTTTGGGGTACCAGCACGGGGCCACTATTTCCTCCATCAGCACTAATGAACTTTGTTCGCTTAACCATCAGTCATTAGAAACACGATAAACCCGGAATGATAAAACACTGTTACTCTCGCAGAGTACACTACACACTGCATACACTGAAATGTAATTATTCACTACACTGTTCCACACTGAAAGGAAACAATAAAGGGAAAATGCTGTTGCCGTTGTTGTTGTTTTTTTTTTACATTATAGTCTGCATAAAATTTACATTATATTTACAAACAGGCGCAGAAGCATTGCATGATGTCGTAAACTCTGATACTGAACTTAGGTGGAAAGCCCAAAGAGTACAACAGAATATAAATTGCCGGATGCTCAGAGAAACCCACCATGGCAACCAGAAGGCAGGCTGGGAACTCTATTCAGTTTTTGCCATTTGGCATTATGCCAGCACGGCCTCACTAACTGGGCAAACAGAGAAGCTCCAAATTTCTCAGATCCTTATGCTTGTGGAGAAAATGTCCACACTTTTGCAAAGCTATATGTGGGGGTTATTTTTTAAAAGCACATTTCATGTTTTAATAGCTAATATGAAGTGTCACATTTAAAAAAGCGATAAGAGAGTTTCTAGGAGACCAATTAGTTAGTTCTTGACCAGTGTCGGGTAAGTTACTTTAAAAAATTAATTAATTACTAGTTAGTAATTACATCTTCAACTGAGTAATTATATTACTGTACTAATTACTCTTATGTTAAATCCACTATTGTTTAATTTAGAATGGTTCTATAGTCTACTCTATACAGTATTTAATGCAATTACATCAGAAGTAACTAATTAAATTACAAAAAATTAGAGTAACTCCTTACTCTACTTTTTCAAGGGAAATGTAATTAAATTACATAATTTCATAATTTTCTATTATAGTAATAACTTTAAAATAATTAAATTAATTACACTCAACTGGTTTTGGATAAGAAGTTCTTAGTTCTTCACTAATGATTAGCATTATGTGAAATACAGTTAATGCAAGTTCTTGACAAAAATGAGCAAAACCTCACTGAAAAAAGGTACATTTCAATTAATTGTTCTAATTGATTTCAGTGGCAACCACGTGTAAACTTTTTTTTTTTTTACTTTTTCAACTTTATCAACATGCAGTAACACTGACTTAAGTGATTTGTGATTTTAAGTGACTTAAGTGAAGAGTATCATCTCTAAAACACGATAAGCATTAAATACACCATACAAACTGGCACACCCACATATTTTTAAATGCAATACATTTATTAATCAATCAAATCTCATTAATTCAACAATGACATCTTTGCATTAAAAAAAGAGAATTCAGCATGTAAAAACTGCACCAGAGAATAGGCCAGAAAGCACTCTCTCAAATGCTCATGTGAGATGCAAAAAGAAGAGACAGACAAAACACATTAACCAAAGACAGTGGGGGAGGCAATGACCTAGTTAGGGAGAAATGACTACATGAGAAGAATGGCACTGGAATCTAAGCAGCGTCTCCATCGTTTACGTATATGAGAACAGTGTCGTCTGTGGATACCACTACATACAGACAAATGAACAGATACCTCAAAAAAAAAGTGACTGTAACTGGGGAGGCTAACGCATGTTTATACATTTAAGTCAGAGACTTTTACTGATCAGGTCTTCAACTGAATATTTATTAAGTGTACTCTCTAAGAGCTATATCTGTCTGTAAGGACCTAACAAGTGTTTGTGTTCTAAATGAGAAAGGTCCTCAACACTTCAGTACTGTCAGTACAACAGAATCCAAACGGTCTCTGATCAGTTCAGAAAACAGGTTCATCATCCTGTGATGTTGTGTCAGGCATACTAATGTTGGAGTCTGATCATCCTACAGGTTTAGTGGTATAACAGGCCAGTACTTGGGCTGTTTTTTGTCACAGTTGCGATCAAAGGTGAGCTGCATGGCTGTTTCCATCCCCTGAATCTTTGCTGCATCTTTACCATACAGCTTCTTCATTTCTGCAGCCCTCCTCTCTCCCGGACGCTCTGAAGGAGGCAGGCTGCTGCGCCAGGAAACTCTGTGTAAGTCCTGATCAGCCAGTACATAAGAGTCATGCTGCTCTGCCTCCATCTGCTGTTGTTTCTCTACATAGCAGAGAAAGAAGTATTGTCATGACTAGGAACATCACTTAAGGCTTAACTTTTTCCAAGTAAACATCTATAGATCAAAATATGAGCATCCCTATTGAGAAAAATAAAAATAACATAGTATTTTGGTGTTTTGACAACCTTAAGAAAAACTACATTTTCCTGACATAAGTGAATGTTTTGCTTTTAGATTTTATATCAGACATCAAGTGGTAACCACAGTGCCAAAATTGTGAACAAAAACACCTTGAAAAGCAAATATTGAAACTTATAAACAGATCACATACCATCAGGTCAGTATTCAACAACGACTAATCCCAAAATTATTGCAATTAATTATTAGGGTGCATCTCTCCTTTAAGAAGGCTTAGTGTGTAAAACAGATGGCCAGTGTGCAGAGACTGCATGACAGTGGGGACATTCTGGGATAATGAACCTGGCACAACACCACTGCTCCTCTCAAGCTCTCATCCATCAGTTCCTCACATAAAAGAATCATCTAAGCAAATCAAATCTAAGAAGAGAAGACTTTGGGTTGTCTGTATCTTCAGCCTGTTGTTCATATTGATTCTGTCCTGATTGATTCTTCATATATGTCTTGGTTTTTGTTCTGCTATTATATAACTTCTAATTTTTGTTTGTTTGCTTGCTTGGATTATGTATTTTTTCTGCCTCTTTCTTTCACATGTTTTATGATTGGTTGTAGTTATCAAACACATCATTGTATGATATGACTAGGCTGAGCTACCACCTCTGGATACACGGAGAAGTTACTGTTTTATTTATGAGTCCATCTGTGGTTTAACTCCTTCTTATTTGTCTCTCAGTTTATCCAATACAAATGTACACTATAACCTTCGCTCAAATGACCTGCTATAGCTCAATATTCTTCAGGTCTGAACAGAGCTTCAGAAAAAAAATGATTTGAATATTCCCTTTCATGCAGTGTGTAATATAGCTGTTTGTGAATGTAAATGTTCTGCAAAGTTGTAAAGTCGAAAGTGCACAATAAATAAAGTTATTGTCTTCCAAAACAAAGAATCTACTCTGAACCGCCTATACGAGTCGTTTTTTGTTCGAATCTTACTGCATGACAGTTCTACGTCACTAGAAATGATATTTGCATAATGCCCGCCTATGTTGTATGTTGTCTGTCCGCGAACAACTTGACCAATCCTCAAATGTCATTTTACTTACGACTGCTTCTCAACGCGGGATTCGCAAAACGCTTGCTCTTGAAAGATGTGTCAGTACCCAGTTTATTTGGACCAGCTTGCTTCTCAGAATCATAACCTGTAAGTATAAATAATTATTGATGTATATATTTTCTACCGGGTGTTCAAAATACGTAGTTTTGTGTTTTATATTGTGTAAGTTTCCAGCTAACCGGCTAACTCATGTTATTACTGTCTTACTGAAATACTACTGCAAATCAGCTGTGTGCCCACTATTACCTAAAACTGTGTCTATTAATGCAGATTGTCAATCATTCTTACTACTTTGAGTAAAGATAAAGGATGGAGCAAGATTTGTTTTGCAAACTTTAATGTTACATCAGTCATTCACGTTAGTGCTTGGCTAACGTATGCGCTGTTATTGATACAGTTAATACAGTTTCCGCACGTGCACCGCAATAAATTAGGAATATAAACATCGGTTTGTTGATGTAAATACTCTTGTTAATGCTGATTGTGAGGAATTACAGTTGCAACATCTCATAATGCACCTCAAAATGAGTAGCGTATCACTGAGAAACGTCCTGCTCAAGTCGTCCTTGCGATGGAGGTTCGGGTTGAATAACTATTTCTTCCAATGTTTCATCATTGGACTTCAGTCTGACCGCTCTGATTGGATTTCTGATCAAATTTTTGGTTTATGTGACTTTCTCACGCCACAATAAACGTAAACGTCAGACATTGTTATAGGAAACATGCCGAAAGTTGCTGCAGAAACAAGGATGTGTTGTTGCAAAGTGCCAGACGACCAGAAAATAACAATATAATGGAGACATGTTTTGAAACCAGCAGAGACGACAGCACGGAATAAAGCCACTCATACCAGCCTCCTATGTTTCTGACGCTGTCTCATAAGACGCAGTAGTCCAGCTTGGCGGCTACACATTGTCATGTTGTAAATAAGATAACATCTGTATTGCAAACCCCTCTATGCTGCAGTTGTTGTTGTTGTTTTTGGCGTATGCCTACCAACGCAACGTCATTGCAATAGAAACCAATACAGATATACTGGAAAGCGAAAGAGCGGCATATCTGAACAGTTGCAATACACAATGTGGATGTCAATAATTTTAGATCAAATTCCAATCGGATACACAAATAATTGTATTTGGGCTGACAGTGTGAACATAGCCTAAATGAATTTAAGGTACTTTTAAAATACTTTTTTTTTTATCCCCAGGTAAATTGTTGCTGCCTTCTTGACCACATCACACTTGTAAAAGAGATTTTTTACCTTAATAAGTTTTCAACCTTGGAAAATAAAGGATACAGGATGTCCTTTTTACAGCAACCTTTAGGTACTGAAAGGTGCCATATAAAACGTTAATTAATTATTATTATTAATATTCAATAAAATAGTTAAAAAGGGAAGACCCATATGATTGACATGTTCCAGAAGGACGAGAAATAATAAAGTAAAATAAGTCAGCCCACAACACAGAAAAAACTAAAAGCGTCTCTAATATATACAGCTCTGGAAAAAATTAAGAGACCACTTAACATTGATTTCTCAATGTTAAGTGGTCTCTTAATTTTTTCCAGAGCTGTATAATAAAAGTTTCCACATATGCTGTTAAACACTTACTGAGTTCCTGCCTGTGTCGCTCTGTCTGAGCAAAGTATTGTCGCAGCTCTTCTGAGATGTCCATGTTGCTGACGTCACACTCAATCTGGCTCTCATCTGAACTCTCCTCCGTCTCACAGCTCTCATCTGCATGCCAATCTGAATAACGCTGCATGGCAGAGGGGTACATGGAATACAGTGCCTGAAAGTAGCCAACCTCCAAAGCTTTCCTGTATGCCCGCTTATGCCTCTGGTGCCAGTTCATGGCCTGCTGGTAGTGCTGCCAATAGCGGGCATAAACTGGATGGGCATACCACAACTCTCCGTCACCCTGACTGGCCTGTAACATAACAAATGCTGTTAATGTTGACTTATGAGTATAGACTGCTTGGAATGATCACTCTGTGTTAAATTTAGAATCAATCATACAGCCTTGAATGAATGTATCATAATATTGATGAAATTCGTGCACACTTTACAATAAGGTTTTATTTGGTAAAATTGGTTAATACATTAACTTACATCAATTAACAATAAACATATTTTTGCTGCATTCAACCGTTGTTAATGTTAGTTAAACGTTCATGTTCATGTTAGTTCACAGTGCATTAACTAATGTTAACAGATAACAACTTTTAATACTTTATTAGTAAATGCTTAACATTAACTAAGATTAATAAATGTTGTATAAGTATTGTTCATTGTTAGTTGATGTTAACTATGTAGTTAACTAATAACAAACGTAAACCTTACTATAAAGTTTTACCTGAGATATTAGTAAATTACACAGAAGTGTAAAACCTACCATTATGAAGAGGCGACTAGTTAATGGAATCTATTTCTGTAAGTTACCTGTTAGAGAGAAAGGTTTATTTCAATCACGAGTAAACATTTATGTATTAATTTACAGCAATGGATAGGAAGATAACAATTTAGCGATAACACATATAAATTAAGCAATTTATCTGGTAATTTCGAAGCAAGGAGCAGGAGTACTCTTTAAACAACAACATGCGTACTATAACCAGAACTTAAACGTATTATACATTAAATCGACAGCATAGTTTAGTTTTATTAAAGTAAGTTTAGTACTTCTCACCACTCACACCATCCCCTGACATGAGATTCAGTAGAATCAGAGATTGTTTTGGGGAGATGGCAGGCTGTCGCGCAACAACTCCACCACGTGTCCCTTGTAAGCCAATTATATTAAGACCCTGGTGCCGTCGAAGAGTTTTACGACAGCCATCGTTGGCAGCTAGTAACAGGGAACTATTCGTTTGTACTGTCATGAACATAGACATAATAAATAAAAACGAGGTGCCTATGTATTTATTATGTATATGGTCATGAGTCTCCTCTCAAGTCATTGTGTAATGCTGTTTAGTGCCCCTAAAATGTATTTATTTTTCTCTTTGTTAAAACTCTTTATACATGTCTATATTGAGCGGCAGAGAGCGGATAGTGCCTAAAAAACGTAACATATTCGTACTGAGGCACGTCCTTTATTGACTTCCATTGAAAAAGAAAAGAATCTGGTCACATGTTAGGATTTCGCCGTGCATTGTTAAACAAGATTGAAGGCTCCCCGTGTGTAGCGGTGGCTCTGGTAACACCTATCACGCTTCCAGTAGGTGTAGAAGGAAAAACGTCAGAAATGTATTTTTGTTGATTGGGTTATATTAATAAATTGAGTCTTGACGACAGGGCAGATGGAGGGTTTATCTGTTAAACAATAATGTTATCTCGTGTGACATCTACAGGTAGACTTGTGTGCTCGCTTGCGAAGCCGGAAGTTAAGTCATAATGATGTAATCGCAGAGTCGTAGCCGTTCAAAATGGCGGAGTATCTTGCGTCCATTTTTGGTACAGAAAAAGACAAGTAAGTTATATTGATTTATTTAGTTCCAGCAGTGCAGTATTAATTGATTTGTAATCTAACACACCTATATGAACTGTCTGCTGAGTGTTTGCATTCGGTCTGAACACAAAACAATGTTTTTTTTTGTGTGAGATATAAAGCTTCCGCAGTGTTCATGCTGCAGGTTAAAGCAATGGAATCAGACACTGGCGCCAGTTTCATAAAACGTTTAAATAATTATCGGATGTACAGACAACATAGATTGAAGGGAATAATTGATTTATGTAGGTTAATAATTGCGATTGAACTGTTGTGGCTTTGTCTTTTTATCAATGTTACCCATGCTGTTACCGTTTAAAATGTTAGAATCTGGCACTTTGTCTGATCATGTTTCACATTTATGTCACATAGTTTTAATGTCTTAAAACAGTCTTTGTCTTTTTTCGTATTTCTAGGGTCAATTGCTCATTTTATTTCAAAATTGGAGCTTGTCGTCATGGAGATCGGTGTTCTAGATTGCACAATAAACCAACTTTCAGTCAGGTATGTTTACACCTCGAACTTCCCGTATATTTTCATTTCCACCTCTGTAAAAGTGGTTTAGTTATGTTTAAAGTGAAACAACACTTTATTTGTTTCCAATGTAGAATGTTCATATGAAAGAAATATGTAATTGAACTAAAAATTACTCTCTCAGGGCCGTTTCATGAGCGCCCCCATAACCGTTTTAATTTTAGTAAAAATTCACCATGTGCTAAGTACATTTAAGCAGCTGAATATTAGCATTAAGTTTTTTTTTTTTTTTAATAACAGAATTTGTTCACAGAATTATAGGGAAGGTTTACTAAATTCATATTTGTGTAACAAGGCATTTAGTATGTGGTTTTTTTTTTGTGTGTGTTTAATAATTTACTAGAATGTCAAGTAATATTACAAAACAATAATTTAATATATGCTTTTGCTAATTTAAGTGTTATAATATAGCATGTTTACGTTTCATTGAAAAATAATAGGCTACTATTGCATTATTGAAAGTGAAAAAAACAATGGGGATCTTGCCAGGTCAGAAACAGCCCTGCTCACACTGTAATTTCTTGGTACACTTCTATTGCAAAGTTCAGTTTAACTGAAAGGTAGCCCTGTATTTGCATGTTCACTTTTACATGTATGTTGTTCTTGATATTTGATATAGTGCTGCATTGTAATGTAACTGACATGTGATCAATTTTACTTTGCAGACTGCCTTTCAGTCACGTAACACATTTATGACATTTGGTGTACAGATTAATTTGTAGTTAATAATTCATTCATAGTTTCAGTAGCATTTAGGACTGTTTTGTCTTAAAGCTCCTGAGATCTGATCTATGAGTGTTGGGAAATCCATTGTAGTTTCTGAGACATACAGAAGGAAGTGCATATTGGCTTAATAAGATGACTGTATCATCTAAATGGTCTGCTTTTTTTAAATGGTGGCATTTTTTTGCCAGCACAATTTCTCTTCAATACACTGGTTGTAGACAGCAGGGTGTTTTCTGTTTTTTTTTTTTTTTTTTTTTTTTGGGGTGGATAGTGGTCCTTCCAAATTTCAGTCTATTGACTGAACAAAGACAACTGCCTCAGCCGTTTGCATGTGCAGCTCTTTTTTTAAAATAGCCAATTGGGAATTATTTATATACATATTTTAATTTCTCCCTTTGCAGACCATCTTGATTCAAAACATCTACCGTAACCCCCAAAACAGTGCACAGACGGCCGACGCCTCTCACTGTAAGTCCCGCTTTTCCATGAGATAATGCTAGCTTATGGGTAAGCAAGAAATCCCCATTTTAATCACAGATAGTTGAGATAAAACTCTAGCAGTGTTGATGGAGAGGCAGCCTCCGCACTGATACTCTGGACCAATACTGTACTTTAGTACATTGCACAAACAAGTAAAACCTCAGTGCTCTTTCTATCAAACAGTAAATGTTTTGGATTTGCTGTTTTGTAAAAAGACCCATAATCTGTGATTTGTCCAGGCAAATTTTTGATGCCCCTTTTCCACCAACATGATTCCCTTTCTTGAACCATTTTACACATTTCCCCCAAAGAAAAAGCAGTTCTGGTTTGGAAAAACTGGTACTGCACCATCTTTAAGGGATAGTTCACCCTGAAATGAAAATAAAGTAATCTTTTACTCACCCTGCTGTTGTTCCTATGTCCTTCTATCTTTTTCGGACCTCAAAAGGAGAAATTTTAAAAAACATCCTGCACGCGTTCCTCCATGTAATGGCAGTGAATAGCAACCAGGCTATAACTTTACAAAAAGGATACAAAAGTATCACGTAATGATACAGTGAGACATGCGCCATATATGGAAAGTGTTCAGGAGGCATACTTTAAGGTTTTGCTAGAAAGAAACCTTATTATTCAGTCAAAATACTGAGCTCGGCCGTCACTCTGTGCACGCTTGGGAGCGCGTGAGCCGGCAGCAGCCGGGGGACGTTTTTCGAAATTTCTCCTTTTGAGGTCTGAAAAAGATAGAAGGACATAGGGCATTGGAACAACAGCAGGGTGAGTAAAAGATGGCTTTATTTTCATTTCAGGGTGAACTATCCCATATCCCTTATCCCTTAAGCGTTCTGATCTGGAACCAGAGGTTTCATTAATAAAGATGTGCGTAGAATGATCCTAAATGTGAACGTACAACAATTTCCAAAATAATCCTACAAATGGTTTATTTCACAAATATCCCTTTATAGTTCAGAAGTATTGCACTCATCATCATGGGCAAGCATACAGTGTTTCCCATTATTTACCTAGACTGTAGCAGCCCTTTATTATTATATTCAAATAGTTTTTACTTCCTAAAAACACCAGTGTAAAAATAAAATGTAGACTGAGACACTATAATCACAACTAAAGAGAGTCTTGAGTCCAATAAGTCCAGGTACAAATCAATCTAAAGTCTTTTTACTCCATTCAGTTTGGTCACCGAAAATGGGTTTGAGCTCTTATTAATATTGCTCTCAAAAAGTGCACCAGACTGATGCATTTAACTTTAAAATTTACAATATTTTCTTTCTGTGGACCCCCATTGAGACCATAATGTTTTTCAGGATGTCATTTATAATTACTGAATTCATTTGACTGATGTCATTTATTACAAAGCAGCTGCTCATTTGTGCATATATTAATCCATATGTGATTGTCTATTTATCTTTACATTTTAATAAACAATTTTGGAATTGGACTATATTAATTAGTGGTATACATGGATGCAAAAAGTTCATGCACATACTCTTCAGTTGCCAAAGGCATACGAATAATTCATTTTTGCCTTTACAAAACCCGATTTGTTCCTCACTTTTGACATTAAGTGAAATCCATGGAATTTAGGATTAAATCCGATTATACATGTGTTTTATAAATGAGGCCCCAGGAACCAAATACATCGGAGCGCGTGCAGAAAAGTGTTTTCGCTAGGTAAAGGTTCCTAAACAACAACAACATCAATAAGTTATCTAGGTACTGCGTTAATGCTTGCAGTAAGGAGCAGCTCGTAACTGTGCATAAAATAAATAAACAAAAATGTCTGATAGCAAAAGCGTTCAGCAGTGATCTGCGGAGACGACGTGTGCTCTACTTGCAATATGTTCTTCTGCTGAGATACAAGAGAAATTAGAGAGCTTGCGAACAAAACAAAAAAAAGCAGTAGGAGTTACGGACAGAATGCTGAATGCCCAGCCGCATAAGACCCGTTATGTCACATTTGATGTTTGGGCCAGTTTGTGGCAGGCTCCCAGATCGCATGAAAACCAGCAACATATTGATGGAAAAGGGGTATAAGAGGTGCTGGGTCTGTGTTGATTCCTGCCTAGCAGAGCTGATTTTTTTTGTTTAACGTCAAGGTGAGTATGAGTGCAGACTCCAGTCCCACTCATCTTTATTTCCCTCCAGTAAAGGACTCAGTACTTTGAAAAAAGCGGATGTCTTGTTATTGACATTATAACAACTCTGAAAATATTTTAATGATTTGCATGAGCTTATTTAGAGCTTGTTAATTTTTTTAAATAAGCTGTACATATTTACATTATTGCTTACAGAAGAACTCTTCTGCTTCATCAAAGACCTGAGACCTTTACGTACAGGTTCTCTTGTCATTTTGGATGGATATCTGACCTGTCCTGCTGACCCCACTCTTCCCAATTCACTTGTTTTCATTAATTGCCTAATTTATAGTTTTGATATCCCATGTGGTCTATAGACCTGGATGCTAAACAGTCTTAGTTTGTTTTTCAAAAATGCACATTTTGTATTTCAGACTATTGTCCTCATGAACATATACCGTAACCCTCAAAACTCTGCCCAGTCTGCTGATGGTTTACACTGTAAGTTGTCCCCCCATTTGCTTGCAGGAGTCTGCGGCAATAAACTTTTCTTTACGACTGGCACATATCAAAAGCATCCATAACAGTGTTCAATTGTTTAATCCTTTTTCAGAAACTATTTTTGGAAAATACACTTTTCACAAATACTTCTAAAATACTATGGTGGGTGTACCATGGTGGTTGGCTTTGTTTAGGTGTATTTAGTTCAGGATTTAGATTATGCATACACTTTTATGTCCCCAAGTATGCATCACACTTATAAAATTCCCAAGCAAATGTTTTTGAGTAATGTATAACAGTGCGGCCTATAATGAGATGTAAGGGAACAGACTTTGACCTATATTATGATTAATTAAAAACTAATAATTACAAAGGCTTGTGCCTGACATGGATTTGGTTCCTCTGAATTCTCAGTTCAAAATGTTAATAAAAATAATAAATGTCATAATACTTGATGTTGAATTTACTATCTAATTTGTTGGTTTGTGTTTTAACACTATCCAGTTGTTTTATGGTGGGCCAGTAAATTTATCAAAATATCTTGCTCTGATACACTTTGATGTGTTCTAATTTTATTTTAAAAATTGTTGCTAGGTGCTGTTAGTGATGTGGAAATGCAGGAGCATTATGACGAGTTTTTTGAGGTGAGTTGTTTTTTTTTTTTTTTTTTTTTTTTTTTTTTTTTTTTCTTCTTCTTCTTTTTGGATTCATTCGACCAGTGGACCTGATTTAAAAATCAGTATGTTTACATGGACAACAATACTCCAATATTAACCTGATTAAGACAATACTCTGATTAAGAAACTACCATGTAAACAGCGATTTCTAATTACCTTAATCCGGCTGAAGTCATACTCGAAGTAAACGCAAATCGAATGAAGACGTGGAGTATTCCTATTTTAGTCGCATTATTGACATGTACACATCTTAATCACACTATTAACGTTGTGTAGGAGTTTTCGCTGCATTTTGCGACAGGACACAAACGCACACGGCAGTGGTCAACCATTTGACGGCAAACAAGAGAGCATGGCTTGGCTTCAAGCAACTCTCTCCCACCAGTCCTTACTTTGTACTGTTATCCAGTACCTCCGAGTTTGTCGCGGTGTCATCATGACAAATGCACTTGAAGCTTTCGTAAAATTTAAAAACGAAACACCCAAAACTGTATATGGTACCGTAACGAAGACAAACTGTATGTTGATACGTGAAATTCTGGAGGGAACGTCGGACTGCGTTGCATGGGGACGTAATGACGTGTGCCATTAATCGATGTTCTATAACATGTAAAACGGGAACATGAACGGAATATTCTAAAAGCAACTCATGTAAACACCTTAATTAGAATATTTTCTTATTCAGATTAAGGTTAATAATTAGATTACTGCTGTCCATGTAAACATAGTCAATGACTTGATGTTCCAAGGGTCAAAATCCCACACATGAGTAAACGACACATTTATTAATAACCACCTCTAACATCTACTTAATGCCATGTCCCAACAAGGCTAATATTTACAGTTGGATGAAGCCATTAAAAGCCATGCTAGTTGGGTGATGGAGAAATCCTGGCAACCCAAGGTTTTTAGTTGAGTGGTGCATTTATAGTAGCTCTTCCTCAGTTTATTTTTTTCAAAATCTTTTTACATAAAACAATTTTTTAGTGATGCCAACATTCTTATGCTGTGTTTATAACACATGTCGTAATACTTAATAAGGATCAGTAGTTAAATGAAAGTCCACCAAAAAATAAATTGTAATGATTTACTCACACTCATGTCCTTCCAAAACTGAAAAAAAAACTTTTGTTACAAAGAAGAAAGTAAGTCATACAGGTTTAAACAACATGAGGGAGAGTAAATGATTGCAGAATTAATTTTTTGGATGAACTCTCTCTTGAAGTAGTTACTCCTACATTTTGTAATGCTGATTGTTTATTATTGCAACAGGAAGTCTTTGCAGAAATGGAAGAGAAGTATGGAGAGGTCGAGGAGATGAATGTGTGTGATAACCTTGGTGATCATTTGGTTGGAAATGTTTATGTGAAGGTAGACTTGAAAGCATGTTTATTCATATTTTGTGACATTTGCTTGATTAAAAGGACCGCTTTATAGAATATTTAATTTTAGTATTTCAAACAATGGAACTGCCTGCGTTCAAATTAGGCTATCAAATGTTTAACCTTTTATTTTGTTTTATTGTCTGAACAGTTTCGGCGAGAAGAGGATGCTGAAAAGGCTGTATTGGACTTGAATAATCGCTGGTTTAATGGCCAGCCAATACATGCAGAGCTTTCTCCAGTTACAGACTTCAGAGAAGCCTGCTGCAGACAATATGAAATGGGGTCAGTGTCTCACAAAACATTTTATAGTATGCATTATAATTGTCTTCTTTTTTTAAGGCACATATTAAAGGGATAGTTCACCCAAAGATGAAAATTATTGGGGGGTGGGTGGGGGGGTGTCTTTATTAAGTGGTAGTAATGGTCTTTATTAAATTAAAATGAATAATTAAAGCTTTTAAGGGAAAATGGAACCGTAACAGAACTACAATTTTCACAAAGCAATCAATTTGAAATGTTTGCAAATTGTTTAAAATAATTTAAAAATATACACACATTTACTCTTAATCATATGCCCTTTATGCCAATATTACTTTTGAATTGAAAGAAAAGAAAAGTCAAGCAGTTTGCATCACTGGATATTACTGTTGGTTGGTTAATATTTCTATCATAAAACAGTTATAAAATATTAAATGTTTAGCTACTTAAATTTTACATTGCATTGAATTCATGTTTGGCTTCTGTAAACGGTAACAGCTGCCAGCTTTGATATTAGTCATCTCAATCATTTTGACATTAATGAGCACTGTTAAACTGCTGAGGCGGACCAGCCTAAAAATGTCATTTTGTCTTCCTAACAACAAACGAAGTGATGCGTAGTGGTGTGTGAGAGGTTTTATGCTCTAATAGCAATGTTTTGTGCTGTACCTTGTCTCACCACAGGGAGTGCACTAGAGGCGGTTTCTGTAATTTCATGCACTTGAAACCCATTTCTCGAGAACTGAGGAGAGAGCTTTATGGACGTCGTAGGAAAAGGTACTGAAAACCTTCTTTATCAAAGGCCAGACCAGTCCCTTTAATTAGTGTTGTCGTTTTTGTTGTAACGGAAGTTAATTTCTTTCCATTAGACCTCGTTCTCGGTCAAGGTCTCGTGAAAGACATTCTCGTTCACGGGATCGTAGCCGTGGTGGTGGTCGTGAACGTGAGAGAAGAAGATCAAGAGATCGGGAACGTTCTGGAAGATTTTGAGCCATGACACAGTTTTGATGCCTATGTTTTTTGCTTGGTGTCATCAATCAATGACCAGCACTTGTTTGAAAGATCAGATTTCATCTTGTTACTTGCTTGAAGCCCTTTTGTTTGTCCCTTTGTTTCTTTACATTTTTTGTGTACAATTAAAAAATTGTTTCTCAATAAAAGTGCATTTTTATAAATTGTCTCTGTCACAAGTTTACAGTTTATATGTTTGGGATAATTAATCAGTCATGATATGCTGAGTCATCATTAATCAGTCCTGCAGGCCTTCAGTGAAGTATTGTGGGTGTGTACTCAAGTCATTATTCTTTGGTTATGTGCTTGTCCATAAAATGCAGTGGTATCAGTTCAGTGACAATAGCGCTACATCAAGACCAGGAATTATGTTTGCCTTTGTATAGATATAGGGATACTGTTGCAATCTTGCAGCGGTATAGCTGAAGATAGTACTTAAAATCATGTGTATTGGGGGGGGGAAGTTATTGTATTATCTCAAAAATCATAAAACCTGCCATGATTCTGGTTCACCGTGATTCATGGTGACAGTGGCTAGTATGCATAACATTGTAAGCAAAAAAAAACAAGTTTTGTCAATATATCATTCTCATGTGAGAAAATTTTGTCTTAAGATATCTTACATTTCAGTTTTTTTCAAACACAAAGCTACCTTGTGTAATAAGTTATATGAGTTGTAGGCCAAATGTTTCACACAAGTTTGTATAAAATGTTGGACATGTCCCAGCTTCTGATAGGAGAGCAAACGACAGACGCCCTCCTTCCAGCCAATCAGATTGAGCGCCAACACATGGCCAATTCCCAAATAAGTGATCAACCCCCGTTCATATAAATGACGTGACACAGGTACTTCTGTATGTACAGCTGTTAAAGTGGACTGTCTGCGCGCCTATCAGCAAGGTAAATGTTTATTTTAATAGTTAAATAGCTGTAGTAGACTTGTGCAATATTCCATCAACGATATATGTTACAAAAATATATTTTTGGATATGGTTTAATGTATATAAAATTCGGTTTAAAATAAAATGTTTGCTAAATGTATTGTTTTTTTTTTTATTATTATTAGTATGTAACTATCAAATCCCCTGTGCTTAGCAGATCAGGGAATGAGAATTATTAATAACTGCGAAAATTTCTTTATAACGTAGTGCGTCAAATTACACCAAAATCGACAGTTTTTACAAATTCACTAAAAAACTGTCACAATGACAGAAACAGTCACAATAATTAAAGGTTTTTTTTTTTTTTTTTTTTGCGCAGACATGAATGGTACAAGTGGTTGCCTCGTGCTCGCACAGATTTGTATTTAAATGATTTTTTTCTGTAAGTCCTATAAGAGTGTTTTGTGGAAAGAGAGTATATGCACGAAACTCTGCCTGGATGGGGTCTGAAATGAAAGGTTTTAGCTGAAAGAGTTTGTAGGTCTTTTTCTTAAGAGCACATGGACCCACTTTAAACTTCCCCATATTTTAAATAGTCTGACTCGTCACTCGTGCGTCCTAGACTAGGTTGCCAGGTTTGTGTGGCAAAAACAGCGCAGTGACTTATAAAATGCATTTAGGAATTGTTATTATGCATTCAGATTTGCTATATCATTAAATCATACTATTCAGCATCCCCGTTTAGACTGACAGAAGATTGGCTTTTGGTTGAAAAAAAAAAAAAAATCACTTAATTTAAATCTAATTTGTGCACTGTCAAAATAGGGGAATACTCATGTGGCAACCCTGGTCCTGTAGTGTCATATTCTGGAAGATGTTCGATAATTTCTATGTTGGGGAAAAAAAAAAAAAAAAAAAAAAATTATATATATATATATATATATATATTGATGAGCCAAAACTTTTTTTTTTTTTTTGATGAAGTGAATATTGTTGATCATCTCATAACAAGGCACATTTTAGATGGTAATATTAGATGGTAAGCAAACAATCAGTTCTCGTAATCAATGTGTTGTAGGCAGGAGAAATGGGCAGGAATAAAGATCTGAGCGACTTTGACAAGGGCCAAATTGTTATGGCAAGATGACTGGGTCAGAGTATCTCTGAAATGGCAAGGCTTGTGGGTTTCTCCTTGTCAGCAGTGGTGAGAATTTACCAACAGTGTTCTGAGGAGGGACAAACCGCTGACAGGGTGTTGGGTGCCCCAGTCTCATTGATACACGAGGGCAATGTGTCACAACACATGAGTGTTTTCTTTGATCAGTGTCTGAACTAAACTCTGCAGGACAGTGGATTTGAGGAACCCTGCCCTAGGCCCTATGTGCCTATATGAATATGGCCTGAAACTTAACCCTTTCATGCATGAATTATTGAATCACAAAGTATTTATATTGTTTTTACTTTTAAACAAGTGAAAAATCATGCCAATATTTTTTTTTTCAATATATTTTATTTTGAGGGAGTTACATATCTGTCCACTGCAGTGGACACCATGCATCAACGGTATAAAAAGTGATTCAATAGAACTCATTGTTTGGTCTGAAAAAAACATGTTTTTAAAACATTTAAAACATGCAAATGGTATGAATACACATAAGAACATTAAATAACAACGCCAATAGAGAGGACATTTGAAAAACATATCATTCTAGGTCTCGAAACGTTGTAACCTGACGTAACGTTGAACGTGACTGACTGAATGGGAACTCATTTGAAACAAATTAAAACCAGTATCATAATTAGTATAATTAGATTTACCTCCTTCCAGCAATTAAAACTATTAATAAAATAATTATGAAATATATAAAATGAGTATATGCCTACACTTTTATATGACCTAATAAATAAATATAGACTGTAAGCATTGAAATAAATTATAAAATATGAAGACTATTTAATATTGCTGTTTAATAAAACTAAAGTGTAAATTATATCATAATTTTAACTAAAACATACAAAATAAGGCAGAATTTAAATATAGGCACAGTATACCCTCTGGAAGAAATGTAGAAAAAAACAGAAGAACAGAAGTACAGAAGAAAATGTACAAGAAAAATATCGAGAATACTGAGTATAAATAATACTGAGAATAAAAGGATTTAACACTTATTCCTGAGGTACTTGGTGCGTCTCCTCTTCCCTCCGCTATTTTGAATGTATGATGCAATATCTCAAAACAACAAAGAGATACAAAGACAATAATTAAATGGAATCGTAGACAATGCTTTGGGGGTTCGCCTCTTGGTGGTTGGGACAAGATACTAAAACTTAAATGGTTCAAAATGGCTTCCAAATATCTGTCCACTGTAGCCATGCATGAAAGGGCACTTTTGTGTGAATGGGTCAACCTCAAACTCATTTTTTCTGGCTACACAAAGACCATCTTAGCTTGCATTGTATTGTGGTCATTTCACATTAAAGTAGTCAAGCATGCTTGTCATCTTGGAGAGGCTCAAAGTTTTAACAGCTGGTGTATTATATGCATGGCTTGTTGGGTTATCTATTAATGGTTTTCATACTCTGGAATTAACCTGATGGTTAAGCTCTGTGTATTCAAGGGGTCAGATTTGTTTCATACAACTTCATGCGAGAAATTGTTCTGATTATCTGGGGAATTGGAGTGTATCAACAACATCCACTGTACCCCAGGCTGGAATTGTCATGAGTTCGGTTCCAGTCAATAGGTTTTTTGAATGGGTTTTTGTTTAAATGAAATAAGGTCTGTGGTTAACACAAGCTCAAGATATTTTCACATTTTATTCTTCAACATAAAATACATCAGTAAAACCCCTTGTCTTGAAAAAGACGGTTGGTAACAAGTGGCTAAATGGGACTACAGAGGTTGTCAGGGACATTAAATGTCATCACGGGAAAACTCATCTAATGACTAAACCACTTTCACAGCCTCATTGTTTTTATAATCGTGCTCTTGCAAACTATTCTTACTCAAACTTTCAGAGAATTTTTTTTTAATAAAGACTAAAAGAGTTAGGAATAGTAAGTAAATAGTTTATAGCCTACATTTAGCTTTTTACTTCTGGTGATTGTATTAAGGCAATAATCCAAAATGGAAAAATCTTATTTGACTTTGTGTTGATCTACAAAAATCACTGGAGCAATCTGTTTTTTATTAATTCTGTGGTGGATTATGTACTTTATCATTGTGGGCTTTGATGTTTTGTTCGTATTAGCTTTTGGAATGAGTACAAAGCCTGCAGCCTGGAATTATGCCATCTCCAAAGTTTTTGGACATTTGACTAAATAAATGGGTGATAATGTAGAAACTGTAGCTACTTTTGATTAAGATTAAATTAAATGTCTCCATTATGTATCTTGCATATACACTGATCAGGCATAACATTATGACCACTGACAGGTGAAGTGAATAACACTGATTATCTCTTCATCACGGCACCTGTTAGTGGGTGGGATATATTAGGCAGCAAGTGAACATTTTGTCCTCAAAGTTGATGTGTTAGAAGCAGGAAAAATGGGCAAGCGTAAGGATTTGAGCGAGTTTGACAATGGCCAAATTGTTATGGCTAGACGACTGGGTCAGAGTATCTCCAAAACTGCAGCTCTTGTGGGGTGTTCCCGGTCTGTAGTGGTCAGTATCTATCAAAAGTGGTCCAAGGAAGCAACAGTGGTGAACCAGCGTCAGGGTCATGGGCAGCCATGGCTCATTGATACAAGTGGGGATTGAAGGCTGGCCCGTGTGGTCCGATCAAACAGACGAGCTACTGTAGCTCAAATTGCTCAAGAAATTAATACTGGTTCTGATAGAAAGGTGTCAGAATACATAGTGTATTGCAGTTTATTGCGTATGGGGCTGCATAGCAGTAGACCAGTCAGGGTGCCCATGCTGACCCCTGTCCACCGCCAAAAGCGCCAACAGTGGGCACGTGAGCATCAGAACTGCACCACGGAGCAATGGAAGAAGGTGGCCTGGTCTAATGAATCATGTTTTCTTTTACATCATGTGGATGGCCGGGTGCGTGTGCGTCGTTTACCTGGGAAACACATGGCACCAGGATGCACTATGGGAACAAGGCAAGCCGGCAGAGGCAGTGTGATGCTTTGGGCAATGTTCTGCTGGGAAACCTTGGGTCCTGCCATCCATGTGGATGTTACTTTGACACGTACCACCTACGTAAGCATTGTTGCAGACCATGTACACCCTTTCATGGAAACGGTATTCCCTGGTGGCTGTGGCCTCTTTCAGCAGGATAATGCGCCCTGCCACAAAGCAAAAATGGTTCAGGAATGGTTTGAGGAGCACAACAACAAGTTTGAGGTGTTGACTTGGCCTCCAAATTCCCTAGATCTCAATCCAATTGAGCATCTGTGGGATGTGCTGAACAAACTAGGCCCCACTTACAGGACTTAAAGGAACTTAAAGGATCTGCTGCTAACATCTTGGTGCCAGATACCACAGCACACCTTCAGGGGTCTAGTGGAGTCCATGCCTCGACGGGTCAGGGCTGTTTCGGCAGCAAAAGGGGGACCAACACAATATTGGGAATAATGTTATGCCTGATCGGTGTAATCACATTCACATTCATTATAATCATGTTCATTCCCCATGTGAAGACAGCAACATCACAATCTATTGTGAACAAATTATCCTGGGTTAACAGGGATAATAACATAATGTATCTTTACAGGGATCTATAGAGAAATCATGCCTTCAGTCCCCTCCGACAAAGAGAACGACACCCCTGCTTGCCCTTTTGCTGGCAAGAAGACCACTGGCAGGAATGGCGTAGAGAACAAGTTGGTTTCGGATGATGTAGACAGACCCCTGCCGCTGAATCGAGAAACTGGGACCGCTGACCCAAAATGGATTCGTCCTGACCTGCCAAGCAGATGTACCTGGAAACCAGGAATGTCTCATGAAAATTCCCCTCACACATACTTTCCCAGGTGATGATCACTCACAATTCTAACATAAAATAACAATATTTCTACTTTAAATCAGTTGACAGAGAAATGACATGGCCTGTTTACTAACATGGTCTGTTTACTGTTTATTTTTTGAGTATATTGAAAATGTTCTATTATTTCAAATAGTATGTTCTTTTTATTATTTTTATTTAGTGATAGTCTTATCCTGTATATTTCAACAAACTCTAGATTTTAACCAGATATCAAAGCACTCACAACAGAAATTTGACTGCATAAGATTTTTAATTTACACTGTCACAAAATGACCTTGATGTGAGTCTTTTCTTCAAGTGACCTTAAGTGTTTTTTTCCCCTTTCACTATTGGAGGACAAAAGCTGAGAGCATTTTGCCCAACATCCTGGACAGGATTGGAGACACACCGCTGGTCCGCATAAACAAGATCTCTAAGACTTTTGGACTAAAGTGTGAACTTTGTAAGTGATTAATTCATATTTTTAATTTTGAAGTTGTAAATCAATTAAATTCAAAGTCAATACCATTTAATCACAGAAGGAGTATTACAAATGAGAAACTTCAAAAACTTGGAATCCTTGAAATAATTTTTTTTTGAAAGACAAGGGAGTATAGACATACACTTGTGTCCATTGAAGCAGTTTTCCCTGCTATGTGGCTTTAATGTTACATAAAACAGTCAAAAGTTGTTTGTATATGTGTCTGCAGTGGCCAAGTGTGAGTTCTTTAATGCTGGTGGTAGTGTGAAGGACCGTATCAGTCTGCGTATGGTGGAGGATGCAGAAAGAGAAGGCATCCTCAAACCTGGAGACACCATTATAGAGCCCACCTCTGGAAATACAGGTAATCACCATTTTACTATTTACAGACTGATGTTCTGTTTTTGTCAGACACGTTTTTTGAGACTTCATCTTATCTTATCTTTTTTCTACATTCCTATTGCATTGCTCATTATTACAGTATGTACATACGTTCTTTTCAAAATCTTCAACACTTGTTCAAATTTAGTTTTTTAGACTCATTTCTACATTGCAGAAGAGAAAATATTAAGTGGGTAAAAAAAGGTCTTAAACAAATATGTGTAATCTTTGCAGGTATTGGTCTTGCACTGGCTGCAGCAGTGAAGGGTTATCGATGCATAATTGTTATGCCTGAGAAAATGAGCATGGAAAAGGTAAGATTTTTTTCCAATTCCAATTAGTTTTCTTAGCCCACCAAGAATGTTAAATTTGATGAAGTTAAACAAGAGTCTCATCATAGGTTGACGTGTTAAGAGCTTTGGGTGCTGAGATAGTCCGAACTCCCACCAGTGCGCGGTTTGACTCCCCAGAGTCCCATGTGGGTGTGGCTTGGCGCTTGAAGAATGAGATTCCTGACTCGCACATCCTGGATCAGTACCGCAATCCCAGCAACCCCCTGGCTCATTATGACACCACTGCTGAGGAGATTCTGGAGCAGTGTGATGGTAGTTATTGTGTAATTTCTCTCTCATTTTCTCTCTCTCATTGTCTTTGTTCTGCGTTTGAGCTTCACAGTTGTCAATTGAATTGAATTGGAATTGAATCGACAAAAAAAAGTATGTCCCCCTTGGTCCATTTGCGATCATGTTTGGGTGGGGTGTGGTCCTCCTTGGTCTGTTCGGTGCGATCGTGTTCCACGAGGGGTGGGTGGGTAAGGGATTGGCAGCCATGGGGGGCTTCGCTGCAGGGCCCCTGAAAGCGCGGGGCCTAGTGCAAGTCACATCAGTTGCACCGCCCTAAGGACGGCCCTGTAAGTACATGTAATTATTAATATTACTCAGGACTTAAATGTATAATTACACTGAAACAAGGACACCTTAAAATAAAGTGTAACTGACTTTTGTTCATCTTCAGAACAAAAATTAAATTACTTTTAATGAAATCTGCTGTCCCTACATTGAACGTCCATTCACCCAAAACTCACATGGTTCAAAAGAGATCGTAAAAGAAATCCATATGAATCCAACGGTTTAATCCAAGTCTTCTGAAGAGACACAATTGCTTGATCAACAGATTTATTTTAGGCTTTTATTCATGTTCATTGAGCACTCAAATTGGATAAACGCTCAACCGTACTTGCTTGACGCTTCTCTTCAGAAGACTTGGATTAAACCGCTTGATTCATATGGATTTATTTTAATTTATTTTGGATTTATTTATGAACGTTTTGAACCAAATTTTGGGTGAATGGCTGTACAATGGAGGGGCGAATAGCTCTCATATTTCATTAAAAATATTTAGGGCACCAATAGTGCAAGGACCGTATTGGAATTGTTCCGTTTATTATTTAATTTGTGTTTCTACGTTGAATGAAAGTCTTATGGGTTTGGAACAACATGAGAGTGAGTAACTGAGGTGAACTATCTCTTTAACTCTCTGCCCATCTTACCTGTGTCAACAGGAAGAGTAGATATGCTGGTGGCAGGAGCTGGCACAGGTGGCACCATTACTGGCATTGCGCGCAAATTGAAGGAGAAATGCCCAAATGTTAAGGTAGACACTGATTGTCCCGGAGACCTGATGCACATCAATTTTTTTAAATTCACCTGTTTTGTAACAAAAACAGAGTACTAATTTATTTTAAAATGTCAAGAAAGAGAATAACTGGAAGAGTAAACCACATCATGGGAATACCATTGTGTCTGCATAAGAAATCATATAAATTGCAGCTGTAAAAGTCACTAAGGCATAAAGTAACAAGACAACACTGAATATGAGTTTTCACTTGTCTGAAGTCTGTCTGTGTTTTGCTAGATTGTTGCAGTGGACCCAGAGGGCTCGATCCTCGCTGAGCCTGATGAGCTGAACCGGACAGATAAAACCCAGTATGAGGTGGAGGGCATCGGATATGACTTTATACCCACCGTCCTGGACAGATCTGTGAGTGACTCTACATAAGTGTTAGATTAGATTCATATATAAGTCTATTGTCCTTTAAAACTTGTATTTGTCCATGATGGGTCTCTTCAACTGATATCCTACCAGATCTTGGCCATCAATCATTTTTATGCAGCCCTAGTTAGTTAAATCTCTGCACTGCCGCATACATTAAAGCATTCAGGGTACAAAACCTAATGATGTGATCAACAATGAGTGCATCATGGTCCATATTTGGACCGTAGTGAGTGAGCGTGTTTAACCTCTAGCCATTGTTTAGTTACACTAATTTCCCAAACATCCAAACATGAACCAGCCCTGTTATAGGTGCACATATTCAATCATGTCTTATCAGATGTTTTTTCGTATAACTTGGACAGAGACATAGAGATGAGGCACTGCAGTTGATAGTGGAACATCAAGAAAAAATGAAACCAATGATGAAAGCTCAACCTTCAAAATTAGACTTGGTGGTAAAACTTTACAATAAGGTTCCATTTGTTAACATCAATTAACAGGAACTAACAATAAAAAATACTTCAAAAGCATTTTTTAATCTTAGTTAATGTAAATTTTTAATTTTTTACAAAAGTTGTATCTGTTAATATTATTTATTGGACCTGAGCTGACATGAACTAACAATGCGCTAACATGAACTTGTTTTTTTATTAACAAAGATTAATAAATACTGTAACAAATGCTCATTGTTAGTTACATTGACTAACGTTAAATAATGGGACCTAATTTTGTAAAGTGCTACCGACTTTCCAAACATTTAGTTTTCCCTGCTTCAAGTGCATAGTGTTCGTAAACAAAAGTGAGTGTCAGGCACCACTGAATGTACATATATGTAAACATCCTGACTATTTGGTTCATACAGCTGTGCGTCAGCATTCTCAATCCTGAACATCAAGCCAGATTCTGCTTTCATCACTGATTCTCTGCACAAATGTCTGACAATTGCACTGGCAACATTTTTGCCAGAGTACTTTTAAGATGAGTAGAGGCACTCACTGAAATTAAGCTTTAAAGATAAAGAAGAATAATAGATATTAGATAGACATTTCTCATTTGAAAGAAAAAAATTTTGAAGTAAAGTTTAACGAAAGCTACTTGTTAGTTGATGGCGTGAAGTTATGTTTGTTTTCCAGCCAGTCTTTTTTAAGGAATTTATAACCCTGTAAAGCTTGACATATGAAATAATAGTCAGAAAAATCTGTTTTTTTAAATGGATCAGTGAATCTCTAGATAAAAAATAAAAAATAAAAAAAATAAAAGAAATTATATATATATAATTAATAATAATACAATATGTATCAAAAATGATACAGTAGGATACAGTAGGCTTTATGGGGATAAAAAGCTTAATTACATACTTATCTGATTAATTTCTTTTTCCTATTCAAATATAAATTAACATATTATAAGGGTTGTTTAGTTTTGTTTTGTTACTTGCAGTAAAAATATTATACAAATTATACTCCCCTCACGTCTTCATCTGGATAATCCGACCCCCGAAAGGAAGGACCCTGTTCTGTGACGTCCACGTTTGTTGCAATAATCCACTCATTTTATCCATTTGTTGCCATTTTGTGCTTGTACCAGTAGATAGCAGTAGAAGTATAGAGTTGGTTTACAGCGTCCTATTGGTGGGAACTAGTCATGTACAAATCTACAGGACTACATTAAAACCCCTGTGTGTGTTTATTTCAGTTGGTTGACAAATGGTACAAATCCAAAGATGATGAATCATTTGCCATGGCCCGAATGCTTATAAGAGATGAAGGGCTGTTATGTGGTAAGCACATTATCTTTTATTAAATTACACCTTTATTTTATATAAATAATGCCTATGAATTTTTCAACATGTTAAATTGTGGCTTAATGTTTATGAGAATAATATCATTATTGAAGTAGGTGTATGCTGCATTGTTTATCAGTCTAATGTTCTGTCTCTGTTGTCAGGTGGTAGTTCAGGCACTGCCATGGCGGCTGCAGTAAAGTTTGCCAAAGAGCTGAAGGAGGGCCAGCGTTGTGTCGTGATTCTGCCAGACTCGATTCGAAACTACATGTAAGGAGAAGTCTGAGAAATTCACATGATTTGGCTGCAAGCTTATTCAGTTTCAGTTTGATAAAAATTATAAATTTGACCTTAAATGCACTGATTTTTTTTTAGTTAAAAGCATCTGCCAAATGCATAAATGTGTGTATGTATATTTTATTTGACAGAAGTTTAATGTTTATGGGAATAATATAATTATTGAAGTAGCATATGCTGCATTGTTTATCAGTCTAATGCTCTGTCTCGGTTGTCAGGTGGTAGTTCAGGCACTATATATACTCATATACTTACACTCACCTAAAGGATTATTAGGAACACCTGTTCAATTTCTCATTAATGCAATTATCTAATCAACCAATCACATGGCAGTTGCTTCAGTGCATTTAGGGGTGTGGTCCTGGTCAAGACAATCTCCTGAACTCCAAACTGAATGTCAGAATGGGAAAGAAAGGTGATTTAAGCAATTTTGAGCGTGGCATGGTTGTTGGTGCCAGACGGGCCGGTCTGAGTATTTCACAATCTGCTCAGTTACTGGGATTTTCACGCACAACCATTTCTAGAGTTTACAAAGAATGGTGTGAAAAGGGAAAAACATCCAGTATGCGGCAGTCCTGTGGGCGAAAATGCCTTGTTGATGCTAGAGGTCAGAGGAGAATGGGCCGACTGATTCAAGCTGATAGAAGAGCAACTTTGACTGAAATAACCACTCGTTACAACCGAGGTATGCAGCAAAGCATTTGTGAAGCCACAACACGCACAACCTTGAGGCGGATGGGCTACAACAGCAGAAGACCCCACCGGGTACCACTCATCTCCACTACAAATAGGAAAAAGAGGCTACAATTTGCACGAGCTCACCAAAATTGGACAGTTGAAGACTGGAAAAATGTTGCCTGGTCTGATGAGTCTCGATTTCTGTTGAGACATTCAGATGGTAGAGTCAGAATTTGGCGTAAACAGAATGAGAACATGGAGCCATCATGCCTTGTTACCACTGTGCAGGCTGGTGGTGGTGGTGTAATGGTGTGGGGGATGTTTTCTTGGCACACTTTAGGCCCCTTAGTGCCAAGTGGGCATCGTTTAAATGCCACGGCCTACCTGAGCATTGTTTCTGACCATGTCCATCCCTTTATGACCACCATGTACCCATCCTCTGATGGCTACTTCCAGCAGGATAATGCACCATGTCACAAAGCTCGAATCATTTCAAATTGGTTTCTTGAACATGACAATGAGTTCACTGTACTAAAATGGCCCCCACAGTCACCAGATCTCAACCCAATAGAGCATCTTTGGGATGTGGTGGAACGGGAGCTTTGTGCCCTGGATGTTCATCCCATAAATCTCCATCAACTGCAAGATGCTATCCTATCAATATGGGCCAACATTTCTAAAGAATGCTTTCAGCACCTTGTTGAATCAATGCCACGTAGAATTAAGGCAGTTCTGAAGGCGAAAGGGGGTCAAACACAGTATTAGTATGGTGTTCCTAATAATCCTTTAGGTGAGTGTGTATATATATATATATATATATATATACTCATCTTTAATATGAATGTTAATCATTTTGTGTTTGAAATGTACTCTAAAGGTCCAAGTTCTTGAGTGATAAGTGGATGTTTCAAAAGGGCTTTCTGAGGGTGGAGGACATCATGGTGAATAAACCCTGGTGAGGAGAGGATCGTTTTGTCAATTTAAGATTTAGGCAGCATTTAACTTTGTCTTTTAAAAGATATTGAACATTTTCACCATCATTGCCACAGAAAAAAAGATATACATACTGTATTGACCTTTTCTGACAACATGTCATAATAACAGAACATGATCAGGACATCACACTATGGGTTAAGTTGTTTCAATGCATTTTATTTATTTTAGTAAAACAATTATTAAAAACACAAAAAAATTAGTGTAACAGTAACATATGTACAATTTATTATACAAAAATATCAAACCATTAATTTGAATAACAAATACTGCAATTACTAATTGTGTAACATTTTAAACACAACTTACCCTTGTCCTGTGAATTGTTTTCAACTTTTAAGTTCTTTTCAACTTTTAAAATCTGTCTCAGTTATGACCCATAACTGAGGTTTTATTCTGATGATATTGGAACATTTAGTTTAGAGCACAAATTCCTCTATTCCTCTATAATGTCATTTAAAAGTTTTTTGAACTAGGTGTTTGTAACCACAGAAAACAAATTTCACTCCATACTTTTTAGTTATTGAGATATTGTGGATATGAAAATGTTTCCCTTTTTTATATATATACATTTACGAACATTTATACAAAGTCTAGGTTTTAGAACCTGGGCAGCCTCTTGTTTTTGGTCCTGTGTTCATTCTTCATTTTTCTTCATCCGCCATTCAACTTCTTCCAGGTGGTGGAATTTGAAATTGCAAAGTCTAAACCTCTCTGCTCCCCTTACTGTGCTGCCCACAGTCACATGCCAAAAAACTATCAAAATCTTGAAAGAAAAGGGCTTTGACCAGGCACCTGTTGTAGATGACTCTGGGTGAGTGAAAATGCAACAAAGAGCATTTTCATTTTAAATTCATATTAAAACGATGACAACCTCACTGTAATTTTCATCAGTACCTATTGTATTAAAACATTTGTCAATGTAAATGAAGCTGATTAAAAGTGTATTACACCACATTTAAGTGAGGACTGGAATATAGTTGTGTTTGTCTTCCTCTCTGCAGGTTGATTCTGGGTATGGTGACCCTGGGAAACATGCTTGCTTCTGTGCTTGCAGGAAAGGTCAAGCCCTCTGACCCTGTCAGCAAAGTGCTTTACAAACAGTTCAAGCAGGTGGGTCTAGTGCAGGACTTTTAGAAAGGATAGTTTTTGCTCACTCAATCCATCTGACATTACCATTTTGCCTGTTTTAGATTCGTCTAACTGACAATATGGGAAAGCTGTCTCGGATCTTGGAAACTGATCACTTTGCCCTGGTGGTCCATGAGCAGATTCAGTGTGAGTGTTTGTTCTCATGGCCAGACATATTAAGACAAACCGCATTAGCTATACATGCAGTGTAACCCAGATATAAGAAATTCTGATTTACACTGCTTAAACTTTTGACTTTACATTAGTCTTCTTGTCAGGATTTGCAGACAGAACCCAAACGCAGAACAGCCAGGGAAACTCAAAAAGATCTTTGACAAATAAAAGGCATTTAAAACAACTGAACAAATATAAACCCTGACATGAGTCAACAAAAGGCCCATGGTAGGGCAAATCAAAAAACAAACACACAACAGGGAAAAATGGGCAGAAAAGCCACAGACTAGACTAGACTAGACTAGACTAGACTAGACTAACCAGAAGCCAGAAGCACAAATAGGGATACAAACGAACTGACACAGGACAGAAAACATAAGGGGAATAAATAGGGAAGGAAATGAGGAGGGTAACGAGGGAGAGCAGGTGGGGCAATTAAATCAATTATCAGGCAACAAAAAGGGCGGGGTTAAGACAATAGACAACAGAGCACATGGCACCTAGAAACAAACAAAAAGCCATGCCCAATGAGCACAAACCCATCGAGCCACATGCTACATAGAACACGAAAACACAACATTGCCTGGCTAATGAAAACAAACCAGGTGCTCGACAAAAACACACGAGACAAGAGTGCATAGTGAGTGAATGAACACTAAACCTGTGCACATACAACAAGAGACAAAACATGGATAATGAATTTCCGAACCCACACACTGAACCGAAACCGAACTAGACCGAAGTGCCAGGATCCAAACACCACTCTTTGCACGGACAACATAAACACGCGGACGAAAGAGCGTACGGAACTTGAAAACGCATGCTTACAAAAAGACAAGATGATAGGAGTGTCACCAGAGCTCTGTTACCAAACCAAGAATAAACCAGACCGAAGTGACAGAACCCTGACACTTCTTAGAGGTCATATCATATTAGTCTCAGCCTCAGACGTCACGCCCACGGGCCGTTAGCTGAACGTCTGATGCATATGGCACACTTATCTAGAAACACTTCAGGAGTTTTGAAGTCGTCATCTGATTGGTTGAATTCTACAGGATGTCCACGAGACGTGTGTATTGCGTTCTTTAACGGTCCGCCTGGAAACAAATGCTGTGACGCCAAACTATCATCATTATATTGTGGAAGAAGAATGCCGTCTTGTTTACAACTGTGACAATGAGTGCTTACCATGAACAACTAAACGCTGGATTTTCAAAAGTATCTGAAGTTCGTGGCTTCATTGTTGCAGTAAACTTGCACAGCGTTCTTGAATTAATAATTTATAGATGCACACCGGTCTGTTATTGCAGGGACATCGACTTTACATTTTCACGCCCTTAAAAGGGTGATGAATTGAGAAATCAACTTTCCCTTGAGCCTTTGATATATAAAAGTTCATCGTGATATAAGAATATCCTGTAAGTTTCAGAGCTGAAAACTTCCTTGTTAGTCAAAGAAAAGCTTTTATTGACACCAGGCCCAGAAAACGCTCGATCTCAGAATATGTCGACCCTTGACGTCATCGTATGCTGAAAAGCCGCCTCAATCATGACGCAGAACAAACGAACTGTGATTGGTTGCGTTACATGTCCGTCAAACGTCCTCTTGGGTGGTCCTTGAGCAATGAAAGCTGTGATAGAGTCCAGACCTTCTACCAACAGTCTGAAGGTCTGGCTACACGAGACTAATATTATATATGCATTAATTTTATTATTCTAGAGATCCACTTAATATGGTTTAGGATGGTGCATACTCTGCCTCTATAATGCAGAGTTTATGTGAAAGTGTGGTGGTGGTGAAAGTGACAATGATATAATGATAATAATATTTACATAAACATACAACAACCCATCTGTATAAATTCAAAGAAACAAATGATTTGATATTCATGTAACAAGCTAAAGTCAACAGTCTAGCACATTCTTAACTAGTTGCTACCTAGGGAGGGCCTGCTAATAAGACAATACTAATTGAAATGAAATTCTTTTCCTATATTCCTCAACATTGTTGCTTAAATGTTAAGCTTGCCTCAGACATTTTGACAACCGATTACAACTTAAGGCAACTAATCATGTTTTCATTAATTATTTTTGAGAACCGCTTAATCTCGCTAAAACAAAACCAAGTTGGCATGAAATGAAAATTCACCCTATCAATTTTGTAAATGCATGTTATAGATCGTACTGTACATTTTTCATCCGTATCTGTTTCATAAAAAAAAAAAAAAATTATCTCGTAATGTTTAATCATAATGCCATAACTTAATTTTCCAGTGAAAATGTTAGACGCTACTTCTGTTTCATTGCAAATTTGTTACATGCTCTTTTCTTGAATAACACAAACACACACACAAAACATACACACAAAATAGGTGTTCTGTCTGCTGTTTTGGAGCTTAATTTTAATATATGCTGCACAAAAATATATGATTTGAAGGTTACAGTATGTTTCCACTGTACAATGAACTGTTTAATATATGATTCCTCCTGTTGTGACCCCTTTAAAGGATTTTTCTTCCATGCATAAATGCTTTTGTCTTTGACCTAGAATTGTGAATGCAGCCAAAGGCATTTAAAAAAAAAAAAAAAACCTATCTATGAGATCATCCTCCTGATCCCATATAGCCTTAGCACTGAGAGGATGATAAGTTTTTTTGAATTGCTTCTCTGTTGTTTCTCTCTCTCTCTCTCTCTCTCTCTCTCTTAGATCTGACAGATGGATCCTCCACTCAAAAGCAAATGGTGTTTGGAGTGGTGACAGCCATTGATCTCCTCAACTTTGTGACTGCTCGAGAGAAAAGAGAGAGATCTATGTCTGAATCAACAGATGAATACTGAAGGCATTTGAACACTTCCTGCCTCAATCTGAATGTGATGCACTACAAAGAATCATACTTTAAAGCTATATGCCATACCTATTACATCTAAACTTGGGAAGTAGGGTTGGGTGGCACTGTTTTTTACAATTATATTTCTTGCTTATCTGTTTTCATAGTCAATAATTATGTACAAGTTTACAAATGTATGTAAACAAATTTACAGTGAAATACAGGCATCAGAACAGGGTTTTAAATAAATGTTTTGCCAATGGTTGGTAAACTGACTAAATTTACTGGCCATAAATAGTTTGCACTAGCCATGGCTGTGTATTTTGCATTTTTGTTACTATTACTATGGCAATTGAATTATTGTGCTATTTTTCCTTTCTGACAAAAAGTCATTGTCTCACAGTGTCCTTTGACTTGTCATGTTGCAGTTCCTAATAAAAGTATTAGCTAACTGGCTAGTTTTCTTTTTTTTTCCCACTAAATAGTTTTTGTTTGCATTTGCTGCTTGCTTGGTGGGTGGTAATTTTGGGCTCTGTCTTGGCACAAAGGGTTGAACCAAATTGTTCAGGGTTTTGGTGTAGTTAAAAAAAATTGTTTATCAGCATCATTATTGTACACTACCCGGCCAAAAAAAAAGTCACTGTTTTGATTTAAATAGGCAAATGCTTAAGAGTCTATAACTGGATATTTATTGCAGTGATTATTATGTTTCTAGCATGTTATATGTTTGGCAACAGTTCTTCTAACCCTAATTGATGGAGTGTGTAGCTTTTCATTTCTTAAACAACTATGTAGGAAGGCACATCATGGCCATATTCCAGGATGACTATAGCTGTGTCCCAATTCAGAAGCTGCATCCTTCGAAGGCCGCGAAGGTCGGACCGAGCATTGTTAAATGGGACGTTAAATTGACTTCTTTGAAAGTTATATTAAACTGTCTGAAAACAAAACAGGGTTCACAGCCTAAATATGTTCACCATGGTCCATTTCTGTATATAATAAAGAGTATAAACTATCTATAATCACATCTTAGTAAGATACACGTCAACATTTGAACCGCTTTAAAGTTTTTTTTTTTTTGTTTTTTTTTTTGTTTTTTTACATTTATATCATTAGATACTTAAGTTTAAAAGTGTAATTTGGCAATTTCCCTAAAAAAGAATCTTGGTACGCAATGAATTCTGGGGTAGGCAAGGCCGCAAAGGATCCATCTGTTGTGTCCTTCATTTCACGGGAAACGAAGGACGCATTTGGAGGCCACATTTGAGGGAGCCTTCGAATTGGTGTGACGTAATCGGCCTTCAAAGGATGCACATTCTGAATTGGAATGCACCTAATCTCAAGATTCATCAGGCTCAAATTGTGAAAGAATAGTTGGGAGGAAGCATGAAGAATCATTTTCACACATGGATTGGCACCTCTTAGTCCAGACCTTAAATTTATTGAAAGTCTTTGGGATGTGCTGGAGGAGACTTTACAGAGTGCTTGACTCTTGTATTGTCAATACAAGATCTTGACCAAAAATTGATGCATCTCTTGATGGAAATAACATCACAACATTTACAAACCCGATTCCAAAAAAGTTAGGACACTGTAAATTTCAATATTTTATTCAGAATACAACATAGATGACATCAAATGTTTAAACTGAGAAAATGTATAATTTTAAGGGAAAAATAAGTTGATTTTAAATTTCATGGCATCAACACATCTCAAAAAAGTTGGGACAAGGCCATGTTTACCACTGTGTGGCATCCCCTCTTCTTTTTATAACAGTCTGCAAACGTCTGGGGACTGAGGAGACAAGTTGCTCAAGTTTAGGAATAGGAATGTTGTCCCATTCTTGTCTAATACAGGCTTCTAGTTGCTCAACTGTCTTAGGTCTTCTTTGTCGCATCTTCCTCTTTATGATGCGCCAAATGTTTTCTATGGGTGAAAGATCTGGACTGCAGGCTGGCCATTTCAGTACCCGGATCCTTCTACGCAGCCATGATGTTGTAATTGATGCAGTATGTGGTCTGGCATTGTCATGTTGGAAAATGCAAGGTCTTCCCTGAAAGAGACGACGTCTGGATGGGAGCATATGTTGTTCTAGAACTTGGATATACCTTTCAGCATTGATGGTGCCTTTCCAGATGTGTAAGCTGCCCATGCCACACGCACTCATGCAACCCCATACCATCAGAGATGCAGGCTTCTGAACTGAGCGCTGATGACAACTTGGGTTGTCCTTGTCCTCTTTAGTCCGGATGACATGGCGTCCCAGTTTTCCAAAAAGAACTTCAAATTTTGATTCGTCTGACCACAGAACAGTTTTCCACTTTGCCACAGTCCATTTTAAATGAGCCTTGGCCCAGAGAAAACGCCTGCGCTTCTGGATCATGTTTAGATATGGCTTCTTTTTTGACCTATAGAGTTTTAGCCGGCAACAGCGAATGGCACGGTGGATTGTGTTCACCGACAATGTTTTCTGGAAGTATTCCTGAGCCCATGTTGTGATTTCCATTACAGTAGCATTCCTGTATGTGATGCAGTGCCGTCTAAGGGCCCGAAGATCACGGGCATCCAGTATGGTTTTCCGGCCTTGACCCTTACGCACAGAGATTGTTCCAGAGTCTCTGAATCTTTGGATGATATTATGCACTGTAGATGATGATAACTTCAAACTCTTTGCAGTTTTTCTCCTTGAGAAACTCCTTTCTGATATTGCTCCACCATTTTTTGCCGCAGCATTGGGGGAATTGGTGATTCTCTGCCCATCTTGACTTCTGAGAGACACTGCCACTCTGAGAGGCTCTTTTTATACCCAATCATGTTGCCAATTGACCTAATAAGTTGCAAATTGGTCCTCCAGCTGTTCCTTATATGTACATTTAACTTTTCCGGCCTCTTATTGCTACCTGTCCCAACTTTTTTGGAATGTGTAGCTCTCATGAAATCCAAAATGAGCCAATATTTGGCATGACATTTCAAAATGTCTCACTTTCAACATTTGATATGTTATCTATATTCTATTGTGAATAAAATATAAATTTATGAGATTTGTAAATTATTGCATTCCTTTTTTATTCACAATTTGTACAGTGTCCCAACTTTTTTGGAATCGGGTTTGTATTTCCATCAAGAGGTGCGTCAGTTTGAGTTCACAGGCAACACTTTTCCACAGTAATACAGGCATCACAGGAGGAGATCACAGGAGAGACGAAGGAGACACTGGAACAACTAAGGAGATATTCAGGACTTTCGAGCTTCACCAACAAAGTAAGTAAAGCAGGTAAGGAGTCTGTTTCCACATTCAAGACAATGAGTGACTGAGAGGTTTGTGTTTTATACTGGTGCTGAGTGCTGCAGTGATGATAAACAGATGCCGGAGATTAGAACTCACACTGTGTGGGTGTGACGGTGGAGCCTGGTGTGTCCATGACAGGTTTGTGAAGTGACGGCCAAGTTGTCTAGTTTATTCTTGGTTTTGTGACAGAGCCCTGACACTCCTGTATTTGTCTTGTCTTTGTGTGAGCACATGGCTTGTAATTTGTCTTTGCTGGCCATGCTTGTGTTTGTCATGTTTGGTGTGAGCACATGGCTTGTCACGTGTTTCCTTGTGCCATGTGCTCTCCTGTCCATTGTCTAACCCCGCCCATCTTGTTATCTGATTATTGGTTCATTTGTCTTCCCTCGTTACCCTCTTTTGTTTGCTTCCCTATTTATTCTCCTTGTGTTTGCAGTCCTGTGCTGGGCAGTTTGGGAGCGAACTGGAAGCTGGAGCATGGGAGACAGACCTGAGAACACAAACTTTTTCCCTGTTTGGAATACGAAGTGTGATTTTGTTGGCTGGTGAGTCGATTAGGGAGTGGTGTGGGATTGCATCGGCCGACGGCCTGTATAGTAGTGATGGCAAAATGAGGCTTCCTGAACAACTGAGACTGGCAACCCATTGCTTCACCTAAAGGTTCATTACCCGAAGCGTCATAACTCATTACTCACTAGTGACACCTAACTACTGTGCAAAGAAACAGCAGACAAATCCATTAATCCTGAGCCAATGACCTGAGCAGACATTTGTCCATTGCCTGGGTATAAAATATGTATCTTTCTCTGTCTGACTTTACTTGCACAAAGACAACTCTCAGACGCACTGTTAATTAATTATTAATAAATTGTTTAAATAGTGACAGTATGAACAACAAAAGTGATGCTGTGTTGAGTGCAGTGCTTATGGTGGAGGGAATGTAATAAAGCTAACTGCAACAGAGCAGTCTGGGGTGGGAAAAGTGAAGAATTGCAGTTTTAGTTTAGTGTAGTGCTTATGGGCCTGAGGATATAGTGGAGCAAACTGCACCACAGCAGTTTGGGGTGGGTGAAGGAAGGATTATAATAGATTTTTATTGAGGAACATAATTTTTTGAAGTGTGTTGGGGTTTAGATGATTTCTCTTCTTGGACAAAACCACTTCAGCCTTGGAAAACTCCTTTCACAAGGAACAGAGAATGTGGTTGAACGTGAAAATGCCAGTGCCAGCTGGTATAAGTGAGGATACTGATGCTTCTGTTGAGCCCAATATACTAGTGGATCCTCAGATCTTTTGAGAGTTACTTCCGATAAATACCAGTGCACTTCAACACTAGCATCTGTTGCACTTGAGCTTCTTCTACTGTGATTAACCGTGCTATCCAGCAGATGCCAAAGGACACCTAATAATAAAGGAAAACTCTATTAGAGAAAAACTATCTAACCTAATAGTAATAATGTAGTAATATATAGCCCTAACACATATGAACCACAATGACGACAATGACACAACTCTCTGACACTCACACTTCTACTACTCCTGACACTTCTCTGAATGGCCACAACAACCACAAGGTGGCGCGAGTTAGTTTCGAACCCGAAGCGACACTCAGACCGAACCGATGACGTATTCCACACAAACCGAGGCCTCGTTTGTCATTGGTCACGTGATTTCTCCGTTAACAACACAAGCCTCGAATCGGGGCTTCATCTGGCACGCCCATTTATTCTCGACACAAGCGCCGACGCCTCGGTTCAAATGTCACATCACTACAGTATAGGTCCAGCAGCGGTGCTGTCTCACAGCTTCTAACCTAATAACTTTGCTGGGATGGCAGGGAGGCAGGTGGATAGTATGGAGTATAGTGAAATAGAGGGGAATGGCAGTGATGAGGCGGAACGTGAGGAAAGAGACGATGAAAGGAAGGATCCCAAAAACGTGTTATTTAATGTAGTGGTACGATTTGAGGGAGAAGGAGGAGTTTAAAAGAATTGATCCGCTTAAGTTAACCAAAATAATAAGAGAACAGGTAGGAGAAGTAAAATATGCAAGAATTTTGGGAGATGGAAATTTACTTGTAGGATGTAGGCCTAATAATGAAGTGCAGATGGAAAAAGCAAAGAAGATGAGTTGTGTTGGAAAAATTAAAGTAGTAAAAGTAGCAAGAGTGGGGGAGAAAAGAATTGGTGGCAGTAAGGGAGTGATATATGGAATTCCACGTACTGCAAATATGAAAGAGTTGGTGGAGAACTTGAGAATGCAGAATAGGTCAGTTAAAAATTCAGTAAGAATGACAAGAGGAATTGAAAAAGTAGAAACGGAATCAGTGTTGGTTGAGTTTGAAACAAAGGATGTACCAAAAGAGCTATATTATGGATTTATGAGATATAGTATAAGGGAATACGTACCTAAACCAATGAGATGCTATAATTGCCAGGAATTTGGGCACATGGCTAAGGTATGTAAAGGAAAGAGTATGGATCATGAGTATGGAAAGTGTGGGGAGGAAGTAAAGCCAAAGTGTTGTAATTGTGGAGGGAGTCATAGTGTGGCATTTTGGGGATGTGAAGTAATGAGAAAAGGAGTTAAAATACAACAGATAAAAACAAAGGAAAAAAATTCTTATGTTGAGGCTGTTAAGAGAACTGAACAGGAAAAGGAGAATCAGAGCAGAGAAAATTTAAGGGGGGCAAGGGAATGCCAACAAGAAAAGAAGGAACAATGGGAGGAGAAGAAGAATATAGTGACATTCATAGCAGGGGTGATAAATGCTACAGCTGAAATCAGGTCTAAAACTGAAAGAATTCAGATTATTGTTAATTGACATCATCTTGGTATGACAGGATTAAAATGGGAAGAAGTGAGGGATGGACTCAGTGTATAGTCGAGTAAAGAGACAACATGTGTAGGTTAATAATCGTAGTAATGCTAATCCTTCAATGGAATGCAAGAAGCTTGATTGCAAATGGGCAAGATTTTAAGCAATTTATTAAGAGAAGAAGAGAAAAGCCAGATATTATATGCATTCAGGAATCCTGGTTAAAGCCTAATTTGGATTTTATTATATATGGATATGTATCGGTTAGACAAGATAGGAAAAATGGTGGTGGAGGGGGATGTGTCACGTTTGTAAGACGGGGGTTCCGCACAGGGTGGTAGGTGTAGGAAATGAGCTAGAATATGTAGTAGTAGAAACATGGGGTGAAGGTAAAAAAAATTGTAGTTATAAATGATTACAATCCGTGTAGGAAATTAGATATAAACAAACCTAAGGAAACAGAGGGGCAAGATAGAAGTAATATTGTATGGTGTGGGGATTTCAATGCACATAATGCATTGTGGGGTAGTGAGAAGATGGATGCTAATGGACAAGTAATAGAAGAGCTATTGGATGAGAAAAACTTAGTATGTTTAAATGATGGAAGTAAAACAAGGATAGAGGTTAGTACTGGGAAGGAGTCTGCACTTGACCTCACACTGGTTTCCAGTAGTATGGCAGCGATATGTGATTGGAGTGTCTATAAAGACGAAACAGTAGGAAGTGATCATTATCCAGTGTTGTGTAAAATCAATATTTCTTTATATCAAAGGAAGAGGAGGAAGATGGATATTTGAGAAGGCTGATTGGGAAAAATTCCAGAAAGAAAGTGACAGATGTCTGAGTCAGATTGATTATAATGATATAGAAACACTTGAAAATAAAATTAAGCAAGATATAATAACAGCAGCGATAGAGTCCATCCCAAAAAGTAAAGGTAATGTAAAGAGGAAAACAGTACCATGGTGGGATGAAGAATGTAAAGAAGCAGTCAGAAATAGGTACAAAGCATTTAAAATAATGAAAAGAACTCATAATTTCATGCACATGATTCAATATAAGTATGCTCAGGCAATAGTAAGGAAAACAGTAAGACAGGCAAAAAGAACATATTGGAGGAATCACTGTAGCTCAATTGGGAATACAACTCAGATCGGAGAGGTGTGGGCAATGATAAAAAAGATGGGTGGGGATAGGAGAGAATGGTGTTACCCAGTTCTGAGTAGTGGAAATGAAATTGCAGTGATGAATAAGGAAAAGGCTGAAATGTTAGTAAATACATTTGTCACTGCACAGCTCTAATAATGTATCTGAAGAAGGGAAGAAAGGCAGAAAGAAAACTAAATCTAAAAAATTTAGAGGCACTAAGGATGATGAGAAATGTTGAGGATGAACAAAATGTATTATTTAACATGGGAGAGTTAAATAGAGCAATGGCCAAAACTGGGAAGACTGCACCAGGAAAAGATGAAATTTGTTATAGCATGTTGAAACAGTTAAGTGAGGAGGGGAAGAAGTTGTTGATGGTGTACAATAAAGTGTGGGAGGAAGGGAAACTACCAAAGAGCTGGAAGAAAGCAATTATTGTCCCGATAAGAAAACCTGGGAAAGATTCTGGTAAACCAACAAGTTATAGACCCATTGCCCTGACATCTCATGTCTGTAAATTAATGGAAAGAATGATAAATGAGAGGCTAATGTATATTATAGAAAAAAGAGGTATGGTGCTTAAATGCCAGAGTGGGTTTAGAAGAAGTAGGAATACTATGGATGCAGTATTGTGTTTGGAAGATGACATAAGAAAAGTACAAATAAATAAAGAGACAGTAGTGGCAGTATTTTTCGATGTAGAGAAAGCATATGATATGCTATGGAGAGAGGGGTTAATGATTAAATTGCATAATATGGGAATTAGGGGAAAACTCTTTAACTGGATAAAGGATTTCCTGAAAGGAAGAACAATTCAGGTTAAAATAGGCGCAGACCTATCAAGTGAACATGTTGTAGAGAACGGAACACCTCAGGGGAGTGTCGTAAGTCCCACATTATTTTCGGTAATAATAAATGACATATATGAAAATATACCAGTAGGTATGGGAAGATCACTGTTTGCGGATGATGGGGCAATATGGAAAAAAGGAAGAAATGTAGAACATGTAGTTAAAAAAGTACAAGAAGGGATAAAGCAGGTTGAGAAGTGGGGAATAAAGTGGGGGTTTAAATTTTCTATAGAGAAAACTAAAGTGATGTTTTTTACAAGGAAGAAAAACAAGGAAAATATTCATCTAAAACTATATGGAAGTAATTTGGAGAAAGTTAAAACATTCCGTTTTTTAGGAGTACACTTTGACACAAGGTTAACATGGGTAGAGCATGTCAGGAATGTGGAGGACAAGTGTAAAAAAGTAATAAATACAATGAGATGTTTAACAGGACTAGAATGGGGAGCAGATTATAAGTCACTGAAGTACAAACCCGATTCCAAAAAAGTTGGGACACTGTACAAATTGTGAATAAAAAAGGAATGCAATAATTTACAAATCTCATAAACTTATATTTTATTTACAATAGAATATAGATAACATATCAAATGTTGAAAGTGAGACATTTTGAAATGTCATGCCAAATATTGGCTCATTTTGGATTTCATGAGAGCTACACATTCCAAAAAAGTTGGGACAGGTAGCAATAAGAGGCCGGAAAAGTTAAATGTACATATAAGGAACAGCTAGAGGACCAATTTGCAACTTATTAGGTCAATTGGTAACATGATTGGGTATAAAAAGAGCCTCTCAGAGTGGCAGTGTCTCTCAGAAGTCAAGATGGGCAGAGGATCACCAATTCCCCCAATGCTGCGGCGAAAAATAGTGGAGCAATATCAGAAAGGAGTTTCTCAGAGAAAAATTGCACAGAGTTTGAAGTTATCATCATCTACAGTGCATAATATCATCCAAAGATTCAGAGAATCTGGAACAATCTCTGTGTGTAAGGGTCAAGGCCGGAAAACCATACTGGATGCCCGTGATCTTCGGGCCCTTAGACGGCACTGCATCACATACAGGAATGCTACTGTAATGGAAATCACAACATGGGCTCAGGAATACTTCCAGAAAACATTGTCGGTGAACACAATCCACCGTGCCATTCGCCGTTGCCGGCTAAAACTCTATAGGTCAAAAAAGAAGCCATATCTAAACATGATCCAGAAGCGCAGGCGTTTTCTCTGGGCCAAGGCTCATTTAAAATGGACTGTGGGAAAGTGGAAAACTGTTCTGTGGTCAGACGAATCAAAATTTGAAGTTCTTTTTGGAAAACTGGGACGCCATGTCATCCGGACTAAAGAGGACAAGGACAACCCAAGTTGTTATCAGCGCTCAGTTCAGAAGCCTGCATCTCTGATGGTATGGGGTTGCATGAGTGCGTGTGGCATGGGCAGCTTACACATCTGGAAAGGCACCATCAATGCTGAAAGGTATATCCAAGTTCTAGAACAACATATGCTCCCATCCAGACGTCGTCTCTTTCAGGGAAGACCTTGCATTTTCCAACATGACAATGCCAGACCACATACTGCATCAATTACAACATTATGGCTGCGTAGAAGAAGGATCCGGGTACTGAAATGACCAGCCTGCAGTCCAGATCTTTCACCCATAGAAAACATTTGGCGCATCATAAAGAGGAAGATGCGACAAAGAAGACCTAAGACAGTTGAGCAACTAGAAGCCTGTATTAGACAAGAATGGGACAACATTCCTATTCCTAAACTTGAGCAACTTGTCTCCTCAGTCCCCAGACGTTTGGAGACTGTTATAAAAAGAAGAGGGGATGCCACACAGTGGTAAACATGGCCTTGTCCCAACTTTTTTGAGATGTGTTGATGCCATGAAATTTAAAATCAACTTATTTTTCCCTTAAAGGGAGAGAGCACAAAAGTTAAGTTTTGGGTGGATAGGAGATGTGGCAGCTAGAGACTTGGGAGTGTATGAAAAGGAGCTATGCCCAACTGTAATATGGCCTGATACCCCAGTATGGAAGCTAGAAACCATGGAAGTTGATTTTAAGTTACTGCAAGTCAAAACAGCAAGCAATAGTACAGATTTGGCAGCTGAATTTTATAGATACAGTGGGGAGAACATGTATTTGATACACTGGCGATTTTGCAGGTTTTCCTACTTACAAAGCATGTAGAAGTCTGTAATTTTTATCATAGGTACACTTCAACTGTGAGAGACGGAATCTAAAACAAAAATCCAGAAAATCACATTGTATGATTTTTAAATAATTAATTTGCATTTTATTGCATTACATAAGTATTTGATCACCTACCAACCAGTAAGAATTCCGGCTCTCACAGACCTGTTCGTTTTTCTTTAAGAAGCCCTCGTGTTCTCCACTCATTACCTGTATTAACTGCACCTGTTTGAACTCGTTACCTGTATAAAAGACACCTGTCCACACACTCAATCAAACCGACTCCAACCTCTCCGCAATGGCCAAGACCAGAGAGCTGTGTAAGGACATCAGGGATAAAATTGTAGACCTGCACAAGGCTGGAATGGGCTACAGGACAATAGGCAAGCAGCTTGGTAAGAAGGCAACAACTGTTGGCGCAATTATTAGAAAATGGAAGAAGTTCAAGATGACAGTCAATCTCCCTCGGTCTGGGGCACCATGCAAGATCTCACCTGGGGCATCAATGATCATGAGGAAGGTGAGGGATCAGCCCAGAACTACACGGCAGGACCTGGTCAATGACCTGAAGAGAGCTGGGACCACAGTCTCAAAGAAAACCATTAGTAACACACTACGGCATCATGGATTAAAATCCTGCAGCGCACGCAAGGTCCCCCTGCTCAAGCCAGCACATGTCCAGGCCCATCTGAAGTTTGCCAATGACCATCTGGATGATCCAGAGGAGGAATGGGAGAAGGTCATGTGGTCTGATGAGACAAAAATATAGCTTTTTGGTCTAAACTCCACTCGCCGTGTTTGGAGGAAGAAGAAGGATGAGAACAACCCCAAGAACACCATCCCAACCGTGAAGCATGGAGGTGGAAACATCATTCTTTGGGGATGCTCTTCTGCAAAGGGGACAGGACGACTGCACCGTATTGAGGCGAGGATGAATGGGGCCATGTATCGCGAGATCTTGGCCAACAACCTCCTTCCCTCAGTAAGAGCATTGAAGATGGGTCGTGGCTGGGTCTTCCAGCATGACAACGACCCAAAACACACAGCCAGGGCAACTAAGGAGTGGCTCCGTAAGAAGCATCTCAAGGTCCTGGAGTGGCCTAGCCAGTCTCCAGACCTGAACCCAATAGAAAATCTTTGGAGGGAGCTGAAAGTCCGTATTGCCCAGCGACAGCCCCGAAACCTGAAGGATCTGGAGAAGGTCTGTATGGAGGAGTGGGCCAAAATCCCTGCTGCAGTGTGTGCAAACCTGGTCAAGAACTACAGGAAACGTATGATCTCTGTAATTGCAAACAAAGGTTTCTGTACCAAATATTAAGTTCTGCTTTTCTGATGTATCAAATACTTATGTCATGCAATAAAATGCAAATTAATTACTTAAAAATCATACAATGTGATTTTCTGGATTTTTTTTTGAAGAGTACCTATGATCAAAATTACAGACCTCTATATGCTTTGTAAGTGGGCAAACCTGCAAAATCGGCAGTGTATCAAATACTTGTTCTCCCCACTGTATATAGACTATAAATATAAAGATCATGTGCAGATTTATACAGATGGATCAAAGGATCCAGAAACAGGGAAGACTGGATCTGCAGTTTACATTTTTAATCAAAGAGGTGAGGTAAGCAGATGAACCACAAATGATCTGAGTGTGTATGCAGTTGAATTATATGCTATTATGATGGCACTAGAAAGGATTGAAGAAAACAAAATAAATAAAGCTTTTTGATTCAGTGTCAGCATTATACAGTCTCATGACATTTATGTCAAATAGTCATCAGGATTTACTGTATACAATATTGACAATATACACAAGAATAAGGGAAAAATGCTATGAGATTCAACTGATTTGGATTCCTGCTTATATCGGCATTGTGGGTAATGAGAGAGTGGACAAATTAGCCAAACAAGCTGTTAAAAAAGAGACCATTGAAGCAAATATTAAGTTGTCAAAATCTGAAGGAAAGAGTATAATATGGAAAGAAGCCATTAGAGAATGGCAATATCAGTGGGACAGGGAAACTAAAGGGAGACATTTGTATGCTATTCAAAATAAAGTTGGGGCTGTGAAGAATAGGGGAGGAAATAGAAAAGAAGAAATAGTTATGACCAGATTAAGGATAGGTCACAGTAATTTGAATAGCACACTATACATTATAAGGAAGCACCCAACTGGTTTTTGTGGCTATTGTCAGGTTGCAGAAACTATAGAGCATGTGCTGATGAGTTGCAGACGCTATGAAGAACAGAGGAAAAAAATGATGGAAGAATTAGGAAAAGCTGGAATAACAGGGACAGGAATGAAGGAAATACTGGAAAGTGGGGAGAATGAACAAAGCAGAGGAAGCATTTTTTTTTTTTTAACAAGAACAGGACTGATGAGAAGAATATGATGTAATGGACATTACAGGAAAGTGAACCCGGAAGATGGCAGTAGTGCAACGCTAATGGATGCAAGCTGCCGTTAAACCCTAAAGAAGAAAAAAAGAAGAAGAAAGTCCTGTGCTGTTACACTGTCGTTTGTTACCTGTCGTATGTGCTTCATGTTTCCCTGCTCCTTGAGTCAAGTTCAGGTCAAGTCTTGTTTTTTCCCCTCAGGGTTGTTTCTGTTTGTTTATTTTATTGTTAAATAAAATGCCCATTTCTCCTGCGATTTGAGTCCTCGCTCTTTTCATCCCCCAAACCTGATACAAGTATGGTTACCCATACTCAGAATTTGTCCTCTGCATTTAATCCATCCAAGTTAGTGCACACACATTAGGAGCAGTGAGTAGTGAACTCATTGCAAACCGTGGGCACACACACCTGGAGCAGTGGGTAGCCATTCACTGCAGTGCCTGGGGAGCAATTGGGAGTTAGGTGCCTTGCTCAAGGGCACCTCAGTCATTTCCTGCCGGTATTGAGAACTGAACCCGTGACTTTCGGGTTACAAGTTTCGGTGTTAGCCATTAGGCCACAACTGCAAAAGAACAAAGTAAAAGCCATTTTAAAAAGCTTCAAATAACAGATGTTTTAATTAAACTTAACAGTATATTTTTGTCTAGTCTATTAGAGAATATGTAAAACATATGTGAACGTTATTTTCAGAACATATTGTTCCTTTCCTAATTGAATATTTTGCAATAAATCAACAAATAATGGACGGAGGCCATAAACTGCATCTAAACAGATTTTTTTTTTTTTGAAGATACTGCAAGATACAGATACTTGCATCTTCTCTCCAGACATAAAATATCTTTTCACCTCAAGCTCTTGTAATAGTTCTGTTCATGGTACAGTCCACTGAGAAAAGCTTCAAACAAAAGCTGCTGACTGAGCTGAAACCTGGCCAAAGATTAAACCACTCATCCGGTGGCCTGGTCGCCCATCCTCACTCCATTGGCCGGTGCTCCCCTCCCACGGCTGGGGTCTGTTTGCCAAGGCTGTTGAGTCTGTGGTATGGAAAAAAGGGCCTTGCTGGTGGTTTACAGTTAAGCCTCACCAGTGTGCCAGGTGAAAGCCCCCAGGGATTACCCTAATGCTGCCCCACAGACCAGAGGGGAAGTCGGAATTATGGTTCAAAGCTGCATTGGTCGGACAGATAGTAGATGAGTTATATATTCCACACCTTTGCTAAGCCATTTCACTGTAAATGTGTATGTGTGTCAATGCACTATGCAGTATTAAATTATTACCATGAAAAAACAGCAGATCTGCTACCATATAGAACATGCGTATTGATGATAATTATCATGTTAGAATCATGTAATAATTAATGCAGGTTGCATTATTTCGATATTTATTACTATTTCCTCAGGATTATCCCGAAAGGAGTAGTTAGAAATTAATCATCATGTACTCACCCTTATACCATCCCAAAGTTGTATGATTTTCTTTCTTCTGCATAACAAAAAAGAAGATATTATGAAGAATGTTTCAGCTGCTTTTTGTCCATACATTGAAAGGCAAAGGGGTCCAAATATTTCAAGCTCCAAAACGGAGTGTAAAAATAATCCATACCAATCTGGATATTAAGTGTTTTTTCCCTTTCAAATCAACTCTATATAGAGACCAGATCAAATATAGTGACACTTTACTGTAGTAATATGATATGAGCTAGTGACATAATCACTTTTATACAGCTCTCAGAGCTTTTCAGACCTTATTAAAACATTTTGATCTGTTTTGCAGTGTGTGCAATATTCATCTTGTTTGTTTTATACGCACATTTCTATGGCCTCTAAATTGTCAACATGTTCAAAACTTTGATGAAAAACCTGTTGTACGCAAACTACTACATGCCTTCTGTCGCCTGAGACCTTTTACCATAATTCTAAAAATGTCCACCTTTAGGTCGTGGTACACTGCAGTGAAATCTTTTATATTGTTAATGATATTTCAAGATGAACACTGGCCTGAAGCAATAGATTTACTTGATTATCCATACATATTTTTAAAAAATCATGTTAAAATGTGATACAAATATGATACACCAGGCTTTTGAGGAACGTTTATTTGTTCATCTCTCAATCATCATGTATTGATCTACATTATAATTTTGCCCCCCACAATAAAAGCTAAAGAGCTTTGTTCACAAAACTATAAGCCTCATCTTACTAAGATATATTATTGGGAGTTATAGATTGAAAAGTGCATTTTATGTGAGTTATAAACATTAAAGTACATTAAATGTTTATTTTATGCTCAGTTTGGGCATCTGAATACAATTTAGGTGTTTTTAGTGTGAGCCTCATATTATCATATATCATACTATATGACCCATAAAAGCCTGATGTATTAAATATGATACTTAAAATATTATCATATTTTGACAAATATTTTGTCTGATGGTCCAATAAACTGTTCTATTTAAAAAAAAAAAAAAAAAAAAGAAAGATTTTTCTGAATATTATTTTATATTTAAGGCTTAAAGGTTTAAAAATATGTACATGGTACTGATGTTTATAGTTTCATTCTGCAGAGCATGGGAATTGCAGTCATTCACTACATTCCCTGCACTAATCCCTCTCTTTACTAATTGTAGTGCACATGTGATTCAGGATGTTATGTCATTTGTATTCTGTTGTAACATGGTGCCAAAGTAAATTTTAGCGCTGGTGTCCATTGAATTTTGCAGACTAACAACTTTTAAAATTGACTTTTTAGTGAAGCTTCAATTTTGAGGATGAAATAAGCCTATGAAGACCTGTACATTTGAAAGTAGTCAGGCCTGGTGAACCAAGAGGCCATAACACACCATTAGTAAAGTTCTGCAGCCACTCCACGTCATCTGTATGGTCTGGTTTGTTTTGGCAGGCTCTTATTTTCCGGTGATAGCTGGCCACCATGGGGTACTGCCGGGAGCCATTCAGGGCTAGACTGTCATTCTCAGGTCAGTGTGCACCCCACTGATTCTGCTGACAGCACTGTTCCCACCATGAGATAATGCCATTCCAGAGAGAGCCACTTGTAAGCCCCCCTTTCTGAAGCACAGGTATATAACCAGGGGGCTTTCTCCACTGAGGACGGCACACATCATTTGGGGATCTTTGTCTACTGTACCAGCCTCTATCAGCCTAGTCGTACTCTCCTTCAGTCCACTTCTTCTCCTTCGAAAATTTCCTCAACATCAGGTGCAAACAGTCACAGACAGGCTCAAATTGCCGAGATCTGCCAGTCGACGTTTAACTATTCGAAGTTGAGAGTTTCCAAGCCTGACATTATGGATATTGCCATACAACACCCCTGGTTCAGACGCACCATGGGCTACCCCGCTCTACCCCGTCTCTTCGATCAGTTCTTTGGAGAAGGTCTGTTCGACTATGACCTCTTCCCCTTCACTGCCTCAACTATCAGCCCTTACTATCGACACTCACTCTTCCGCAACTTCCTGGATTCCTCCAACTCAGGCATCTCTGAGGTATGAATTGCTTTATTGCAAATTGAGAAGATTTTGAATTTTATAATGACACTGTTGATGCTAAAGCCCAAAACAGGTTTGGTTATTATTTAATCAATACAGTCTTCTTCTTATTATTATTATTATTGTTATTATTTATTTATTTTATTTTTTTTGGCAGTTAGTATCACTTCAAAGAGAGGTATATGGTGGATGTGAAACTTCTTTCCAGAAAATACATTTCAAGAGTTTTTTCCTTACAGACCCCAGGAATTAAAATAAGACCAATATAAAATTAGCGAAATGAAAACAATCTCTGGAAATATGCACAAACTGTGACAGAAGACAAAACAGAATCAGGCTAAAATTTAGAAATTAACAAAACTGATGAATACAGCGCTGTAAGAAAAAAATGATGTCCTAGCAGAAAATTACTAGTACCTTTTCTGGACATTTCCTTCAACCCCAAAACATGACATAATGCATAATTCAAAATAAAATACCTGTGAAAAATAAATGCAGAAAGTCCCTTCATATTTACATGGTCCATTGTGCCATATTTTACAGACTTAAGCAAGTGAGGGACAGCATGCCAAATATACATTCTCTTTACTCTTTAATCTGATTATATGTAAGTGTGAACTTGTGAAACTACAATTGAAACCACATCGATGTAACTCCACTGCTTGACCGTTTTTTCAGGTGAGGTCTGACAGAGACAAATTCACAGTGTACCTGGATGTGAAACACTTCTCTCCCGATGAGCTCAGTGTCAAGGTGTCAGATGACTATGTGGAGATCCAGGGCAAGCATGGAGAAAGACAGGTGAGGTCACGGCTCATTACGACAGGACAGGTAATGTATTCTTCTCCTCTGACGAGAGGTTAGCAATTAGAAACTTACAATTCAATTCAATTAACCATCCAAATGTTCTTATCAATTGCTGTGCTGATTTTTCAGATTTTTCAGTGCGAGAAAGTTAGTAGTATAAATAAGTCATACTAAGCCAAGGTAGACTGCATATATTTTAATGTAGTACCAGTTGTTCAAGCAAAGTACCATGGTTTTAAGCAAAATGAATGATTTGGGAACAAGTCATACTTTTATGTGATAAATATGTATATAATATGTACCGTATATAAATAAGAACTCTTTTGGATTATTTCAGCTTTTATGAGATAATTCATTTAAAGCTTCTCCTCCCTTTTCCCAGTTGCGTTTTTCTTTTCAGTTGCTTTTCTATTTTTATCTCCGTCCTCCCATCCCCATAGCCACTTTTTCAGCATGGTGGGTTTATTCATGTTTTAGTAGCCTTAAGGGAGGCACAGATGAGGAAAAAGTAAGCAGATCTCTCAGAATGTTTGTCAGATTGACGTCACTTCTGCGTCATAGCCTGCCACCCTACTTGGAGTCCTAAAAGCCAGTAAAGGGCTTGTGGGTAATCTTTTCAAGGCTTTACTGGTGGAGTGTGCGCTAAAATGCCTTGACCCTAAAGCTGTTACTCTCTCTGACCTAATAAACAGCAGATGCTAAAGTACAGTATTACATTATATGTGCTCAAATATACACTAATGTAATCAGGATAGTAACAGATAATGTAAACAGATTTGTAAGATTCAGACCGATTTAGGAGAAACTTTTTAATAAATGAAAAAAGGCTTTCTTCAGAGCTGAACAGTTGGAATGGATGTCTACCTCTTGATGGATTACTGTGATATACTTTAGTATATCATACTATATATACTTTAGATATACTTTAGACCACATAGTAATACGCTTTTGCTCAGGTCATCTCTAATGAGGTAAAGTGTTAATAATATCTGTGCATGATGGGTTTATGGATATGTGGCCTTTTCCTACATTTTTCTCTGTTTCTGTTGGTTGGCTTCTCAGGATGACCACGGCTATGTCTCCCGTGAGTTCCACCGTCGCTACCGTCTGCCTTCCAACGTGGAGCAGTCTGCCATCATCTGCACACTGACTGCTGATGGCCTGCTCACTCTTTGTGGACCCAAGACTGCTGGCATAGATGCTGGCCGTGGAGACCGCACAATCCCTGTTATCCGCGAGGACAAGACCAACTCAGGCTCCTCCTCCTAGACGGGCCGCACCCCACAGGCGGGTGGTGGTATGGAGGTGTGAGTGGGGCTCACAGGGGGTCTAGGCTTTAATTTCAGAGGGCATCTAAAGGTGGATTTAAGCAAATCCTTGATTTGTTTGTCATTAAACAAGACCTTCTTCCCACTTCCACCTCAGAGGGTGTCAGTGTATATCTGGCCTAATACCTTCTTTCATTAGACTACACTAGCTAAAAATCTCCATAATCCACTATGATTGTTTTCATTTTTTCATTACATGCTACTCACACAGGGAATGGATCAGGATGATTGGCTGGGGGTCTTAAAGATTGAGGTGAAAGATTGTAAGGTTTCTTCACTCAAACCTCTATCCTCTTCTCTAGTCAGATGTTAAATGACAAGCAGTCATTGTCATCCTGGTGATCTATTATGAGAGTAATATTATTTAAACGCATCCTTTATTGTATAGGATCAATTGGAGAACTAAATACTCTTGCCAAGGGGAGGTGGAGAGCTTGGTTTAAAATTGCTCTGTTTGAAGATTTCTGATCCGAGAGAGATTCCATCACTGGCACCAGTCAGACTTCCGCGTTCTCTCTTACCTGTGTCGAGACCTCTTTCTAGACCTCTCTTGTCATTGATTCTTTCCTGTCTTGTAGGTTTTAGCCCTGTTCTGCTGATTACAGACTCCTCAGGGGTCTACTAAAAAATGATTAAAAAAATAAAGTTGTAATATTAACCATTAGACATACTATGTTTGTCTTGTTTATGCTATGTAATACAGTACAAGTCACACCATACATCATAGTAATTAAATGTCTAGCCGATTTAGAATTATATTATTGTGGAGAGGTTGAATGATGCATATAACTACAAACAAGACATCCAGATTCTTAATGAACTGGTGAGAACTATAGTATCTGAAAACAATCCAAAATGTCATTTCTCTTTCTAAAACTTTTTGCCATGTGCTCTTTTATCATAAGAGCTACTGATAGATTTTCTACTGACTATATGTGTTTTCCTTCAATTGGGGCTATGGTAAATATGTTTTAGTGTAAAACTGTGTTGACACTAGACTAAATATTTAAATATAGAACAAGTATGGTAACCTGTAAATGGTAACTGGAGGTTTATTTAGATACCACCACAGGTTACCACTTTCTAATGGATTGGTATATGCAGGCAAATATTGCAAGCATGGGATTAAAATTACTTTTTAAAAGAAGCAAGAGATAAAAACACTTGAAAATTATTTGGTTTAAAAAAAAAAATGAAGACATTACAGACAGATGTATAAGTAAACTCATAACCCCATGCATGAATTAGTATTCCACCATTAAAAACAGCAATGCCCCCTGGTCATGTTGTAACTAAACCAATCACAGTATGAACCACAGCTAAAGTAGTCTTTAATTATTAATAATTTTTGGTAAGAAAATAAATTATAATACAAAAACAACAAGCCATCCATCTTAGTAATATGTTTAATTGATATATAATCATAATATATATACCACTTTCTGGACATTAACTAAGCAACTACAATCATGAAAAAAATTATGCATTATGATGTCTCAATAAAATTATTCGCCTCTATATAAACATACATCTAGCTAAACCAGATCTATCTATCAGAGAATTTATTAGTCAGGTCAAGTCGCTCACTCTTAAACTCTCAAGCACTACTCCATGGTGGCAAATACTAAACTATATGTTATTAATAATGGATAAAATCAGGGTCACTCACTGAGGGTAATACAATGCCAGTGTGAATCCCAGCCTGAGGCAGAGACTGAGATTGTGGACTAATCTGCAGTCGAGTCTCAAGAAGCTTTGCGGCTGGTTTCACAATGGAGGAAGAAGAGGAGAGAGAAAACCGAGAGTGCCGAGGAGCTGACTGCGGTGGCAGCAGAGGGTTCTGCGACTGATGACTGATGGGATTCCTCCGATGCTGCGGGGGAAGAGGTGAAGTAAAAAAGCTCTGTGAATCCAGGCCTGCAGTTTTTTTCAGTTGAACATAAGACGTAGAGGCCACTGGGAGAAGCTGCTGCTGGCTTTGATGGCATTGAAAGTGAACTATCCTAAAATACAAAAATACAGAGGCTATAGGTATTTGATTTCAGCTGTTTGAAATTTACAAATAAATTTGTAATGCCTTCTGTGAGGTAATGGCTGAAAGTACACTTGTGAAAAAGACATACAGAGTACAAGAGTAGCTAATTATTACAGAAGTAAAGTACTTTAAAAGAATACTTAAGTGCAAACTGAGTGTGATGTTTTTGGACACTTCATTTCATATTCCCAATTAAATGAAAATGCATTATAGTTGACTACCATAGTATTTTCCCCCCCCACTACGGTAAGTCAATGGCTGCCGAGATCTGCTTGGTTACAAACATTCTACCAAATATCTTCCTTTGTGTTCAGCAGAACAAAGAAATTCTTACAGGTTTGGAACAACTTGAGGGTGAGTAAATGATAACAGAATTTTCATTTTTGGGTGAACTATCCCAAAAAAAAAAAAGAGTACTTTTTTGACCCACTTAAGAAGGACTTAAGTACATCTTTATATCTTTTCATAATAACTTCTATCGTCTTTGAAATATAAGTGTACTGCTGAATGTACTGACAAGGATTTATGGTAAACTAAAATATAATTTTAATTTCTAATGAAACTTGTATGTCATGCATTTAAATATATTTGTAATTACACATTGCTAATGATAAAGTTTTTAATTCAGTGCAATTAAAATATATTAACTTCAAATGTAATATTGAATAACACACTACAGTTAAAATGAGAATCAAGTATTTTACAGGTGCTTTAATATGTTAGTCAACACATCATAAGTGTAAAGGCCCGTTCACACCAAGGACGATAACTATAAAGATAACGAAAAGATATAGTTCTAAAAATCGTTCTCAATATTAAAGAATAGCAGAGTTCACACCACAGCTATAAAGATAACGGCACAGAGACATGATATGCTGGAATCACTTTTTTTTTCTCCATGTGATGAACGATAAAAACATTGACAGCCAATCAGAATCCATTCCGGTGTAACAAGCTTGAGCATTTAAAGTGACAGACAAGCATGCGCTTAGAATAAACAGAACGATATCATCCACTGGTATGGACGCTAATATAGCTATCGTTCTTGGTGTGAACGGGCCTTAATTCTTTAAAGCATGACAAAAGATTATTAAAACATAATGATTAAAAATGTGCTTTAAAGTAAAACTTTTAATTTGACATTACAAAGTCCACATTTTAAAAGTGTACTTAAGTGTTAAAAGTTTTTTTTGTTTTTTTACAAGGGTAAATCATTAATCACTGAATTATTTTCACCTTTTATTTTGTAAAACATTCTCCTGGACACCATTGTGAAGCTCCACTGGAGAACATGGAAGGCTTGTTAAAACCGCTGATATACTACCGTTTTGAGGACTGTCATCTAGGATCCATGTGTGTCGCACAGGCTCCTTGAGTTTATTCCAACTCAGCTGGCGCTTAATATAGACATTCTTTCTCAAATGAGTTGGGAAAGCCTTCACACCTAAAAAAAAAAAAGGAAATATTGTTTAATTCATGTTGTTTACTGTTACAATGATAGAATCTGTGCACAGTGTACTGTTTCCCTGACCTTGTGTAAGAGAGGTATCTGAGGATCTCCTTCCCTCCTGAAAGCTGGGTAAGGGCAGACAACTCTGTTGCCCAAGGGTGGATGAGTGAGTGCCAGAATTCCCTAGTAATATCTGTGAACGCGGATGCAATCCCTGAGTCATGCGGCCATTGGTGTCAGTGCCCATCTCTAATGGGGTGCAGAGGGTGGTGAAAGAAGAACTAGTAGAAGCAGAGGGACCGGACCTGAGACAGCTGTTTGAGGTGGCACCATCTACACGATCTATGACTATACCTGAAACAAGGGACAGGGAATACTAATAAAATAGAGTCGGACACACTCTGCACTCTTTAATATCAATGTGTCACAGTACTTTTAGCCAGTATATATGGATTAATCATAATGAATTAAATATCTATAGATATTCCTTCAAACTTACTTGGTAAGCAGGAAAAGTTCTGGGAGGCACAGGCATCTGAGGGAGTGTGTCTCTGTGATTTTCTAGATCTCACAGAAGGATTGATCATGGACTGATTGTCCTCCTCCTCCTTTTTTAGATCCCCAGGCTGTGACTCTTGATATGCTGTAGTCTCCAGCTGGCAGGTAGCAGAAGCAGAGCATGTGTACTCTAGTGTGCCAAGATCGTCCTCCAGAGGCAGCACTGTTGCTGGAGGGTTGTGACCCGGCGCTTTCAGCCACTCAGTTCCCAGTTTGTTTTGTTGCAGTGCTTGACGCTTCATCACTCTTTCTAACAGCAGGCAGTAGATAGCAGAAAAGTGGTTGAAGCTACTGTTCTGAAGAGACTGAATATAGAGGCATGTTTTAGTCAATAAAGTGATGCACGGTAAGTACATTTACATGCGTATACGTTATAATCAAGCTACTGTATAGTGTCGAGCTACAGTCTTCATCTTTCTGTCCCAGTACACATGACACAATGAATGTGTAACCCAATATTTGAAGGATTAAATACTTGTATCACGTCACATTTGTCTTTAGAGCAAATGCACAACGGCAAGGTATTTAATGTGTATGCATGCAGGACAAAGCCAAGCTTATCAAGGTCTATGAGTCTGACTTCACAAAAGTCAGACTGGTACTAAAGCATTACATATCGAAATGCAGCCAGTAACATTTAGGACTTAGAATTGTTTTAATGGGAATTTTCAGAAATTTTCAAGAGGATATTCCTCAGATCTTTCGGTGCATTTGTAAGTAAGTCTGGGGTTGTCTGAAATCGCCCCTATACCCTTAAACAGGCCACTATTTAAGGGGACAGCCATTTGTAGTGGTGTCCGAAACCATAGTGGACGTTATCGAGTGCATCTCTCTCGAGTGCATCGGATGTAATCCTCGTGGCTTTAAATCACCCACAATCCTTTGCACACATTCCAATTCGCGAAAATAAACTGACAGAAAATGAGTTGGTACTGAGCTTGTCTGAGTTTATTATGAAATGTAAGACAAAAATAATGTTTTCGGACATGAAAGCATAGATGTTATCTTTTGTTTTGCTGTAAATTAATCACTAACACTAAACTGACAATAATGTAAGCCACTGGGAGACCTTTAAATAACATTAAAAAACATAGTCGTACAATGAGGACATTGTCATGTCGCCGGAAATAGAGTCATCAGTGTCCCAATGTGTAGTGAGCCAGCATTCTTTACTGTCCTTACCAGTGTCCGAATTAATGTACATGATATACTGATTCATGACCTAGGAAGCTAGGGAGCTGATTGAGATGCACCCGACCTTTCCTGGAGCAGGGTTGGAGACCCCTGATTTAGACTTAAAGGAATAGTCAATTCTTTCATAATTCACTCACCCTCATGTCATTTCAAACCTGTATAACTGTGGAACATAAAAGACAATTTTGAGAAATGTCTCAGTGTGTTTTTTTTCACCATATAATAAAAGTCAATAGTACTTCCATTTGGTTACCAGCAATCCTCAAAATATCTTCTTTTGTGTTCCGCAGAGCGACATGAGGGTGAGTAAATAATGACAGAATTTTCTTTTTAGGGTGAACTATCCCTTTGTCTTTTTCCCACACAGACCCTGATCTCTGAGCTCCTCACCTCTATGGTTCTCTTCCTGTCAACGCCCACTGTCTGCATAATACTCAGAACTTCTTCATTGTAAGTCCCTTGTTGGAGATGAGTCTCAAGGCAGGAAAAGGGAAAAGAGGAATGGCATATAGCAGAGGGATCAGCCTGCATCCAACGATGCCGTTTGATTTGTGTCACACTGAATCTCTTGGCAGGGTCAACAGCCAACATCCTCCGTATAAGGCTTTCACAGTCTGTGGAACGACAGAAACAGTAAGGATAAAAGAAGGGTTAAAGACATGGTGTTGGAACTATATACTGTATGTATGTATAAAAACATAGTTTCAGGGCCTCTCTATATAGGAGGAACCTTCTATATCGAGGCATACCCTGTGACATGAAGAAGGGCACTCTGAAGCGTCCATCAGTGACTCTTCTTCTTAAGGCAAGGAGAGTGGTGCCATCAAAAGGTAGTGTGCCACAAACCAATACATACAACAATACTCCCAGACTCTAAGAAGCAGTAGGGAAGCAAATTTCAGATGTTTCCTTAAATGACAAAGAGAACATTCTGAAAATTTGCAGAGGGTCAGAACAGTTATGCAAAAGCTGAAGATCTTACCCAAATATCCAAGGGTGGTCCCTCATATTCTTTCCCCTCAAAGACTTCTGGGGCGGCATATGGAGGACTCCCACACCAGGTAGACAAAGATTTACCAGGCAGATAGAAGTTCCCAAAACCAAAGTCTGAAGAAATACAAAGAGATACATTAGCCATTAGATGTATCTAAATATGGGCACTTTTAGTAACAATAAAGTCTCTATTTTTGGGATAAAATGTCAGTCATAGTTTGCATTTTATGTATCCCAAAGACACAATTAAATACTGTTTTCACACATTTTGACAAAATTACAGTTTGAATTTGGAAATGGATTACAATAAAAATCTTGTGATATCTACTGTATTTTTATTACTTTCCACTTATCTCATATTTCACCTCAAACATGCTTTCCCATGATATGGTTGTCTCAATAATTGTTACAATATACACCAACATATGGTTATTGGCTGTGGTGCAAATGACGCCACAACTCAAAAAAAAAATCTTATTTCCTATAAATTTATTTAAATTGTAAATTTATTATTATTTGTACACAATAAATATGGCAATGGATTAATTTACTTTTTGTTTGATTGTCATAGTTTTTAAATGTAATCATATTTTTACGATTCAACCTTACAGAGGTTAAGCAGTTTGGAGAATGGATAGATGGACATTTTTATAATGGAATTTCACATTTTAATAATAACAATAATAATAGTAATAAAAATGGCACTTGAGACATTTACTTTTTTTTAAATGTGTGAAAATAGAGGTAGACTACATGATCCTTCTTACCTGCCAGTTTTATATTCATGTTACTGTCCAGGAGTAAATTTTCTGCTTTCAAGTCTCTGTGTACAATGTGATGCTTGTGACAATATTCTACAGCATCAAGGAGTTGCCAGAACTTACTACGAGCTTCTGCTTCACTTAGATGACCAACTGAGGTTAGATAATCTTTGAAAGAGAAATATAATATCAGTATTAGTTACAAGCATGAGAGGCAGATTTGTAGGTAAAAAAAATACAGATTTGTAGGTAATTAAAAGATTATTTTTAGGCTCACCAAACATCTCTCCATTTTTGGCATACTCTGTCACAATATACAGCATGTCTTTGGTCTCCATAACCTACATGACACAAACAAATTATTCATACTAATGACAAGCAGTCATTAAAAAAAAATCATTAATTGCATTTTTCATTTGATATAATCTTTATAAATAAAGTGATGAATCAAAATAAAAATTAAAAATGTTACATCTTATTGGAGTCATGGCACAATGGGTAGTGACACAAAAGAGCTGCTTCTCAGGGGAACACAAATTAGAATCCTGCTTGATTAAAAAGGCTAAATGCCTAAAAGTGATATCTCAAAATCAAATTATGTGAATTTTCAGTCTAATTTCATTTTCAACATTTACTTTTATTTTTCTAGAACATGGCTGATTGTTTTTATTCTGTTTTGCTTTCTTACCATGACATTGCAACACCAATATTAAATAATTATTGAGAAAGCAGTTGTATCAAGACCTTTCCATTGTGAGGTCATTATTTTCCCCCTTCCACGTACTCCTGAGAGAGTAATACAGAGAGGAAGTAGCAGCCATGGGAAAGTCATGGTGCATTAGAATAAACTCACTGTAAACTGGCTTTCAGCCGGTTTAAACTAGTGAAGTGGAAAGTCCAGATTCTACAGATACAGATACAGATTCTAGTCTTAGTAGTTATCAGTTGATATCAGGGGTTGAGATTTAGGGCAATATAAGAAATATTAAACTCTAATTTCAAGTGAACATGGATCAATAGGGGTATTATTGACAAAGGTCTATCAACAATTTGTGTGCCTAATACATAAATATACATTATATATGAGTAGCAATCAACCATAATGACACACACACCTGGTAAAGCTTGATTATGTATGGGTGCTTCAAAAGCTTCATGATCTGAACCTCCCGCTTAATTTTCTCTAAATCAGATTCATCCAGTCGAGTTTTATCAATGATTTTTATGGCAACCTGTTAAAGTACAACCAGAGAATACGTTTGTTTAGTAAAGGAAGTTTCCTGATGTAAACGTGTGATAAAAAAATAATTGAAAAAATAAAAATGCATTTTAACATGAAATATAATTAGCAATAATTCCGTTTATATTTAACCTAATTTATGCCAAGTAATGTAATTGTACATTGCAGGTGAGTAAGCTAAGTAATAACAAAAACCACAACATACCTCTGTTTTGGTGACTTTGTGTCTAGCTAGTTTTACCACAGCAAAGTTTCCTTTGCCTAATGTCTTGATGATCTCGTAGAAACCCACTTGCAGTGGTCTCCCGGACTGCCTCGCTGCCTTTTCCTCCGACAAAATCACCATTGTGATAGAGGAGGGCTGAAACATTGATCAAGATCAGGTAAACTGTAATCACATCATTTCATAAATATGTAAAACACGCTTTACATACTGAAATAAAAAGTAGGCTATACATACATTTGACCTGTATCACGTGCGTCATTCACAAGCGCATAGAGCACTGCCAAACCTAAACGGACAAATCAGCTTTTAAAATGTCCATTTCATGCGTAGATAATGAAAAAAAAAAATCAATTTTTATATTCACAGCCAGAAAGAAAAACGTGATTCCTTTTGGCTGAATTAATTACCTTGGAGCCATTAAATAAACTTCATAAAATAACCAATAACCAGTTTTTTTTTTTTTAAATTAAAACAGTAATCCAATCATTTTCTTGTTTATCTCACGAGTAGTCAGTTAGAGTAGTCGTCTCGCGCTGGGCTGTCACCTCTCCAACAACCGGTACAGGTTTCGGACATGCATATTCCCCACAGAGTTCGGGCGATGAAGTCGGTAAGATCGGTTCAGCCTCCGCCTCATGCAAGCATACCATTGCAAACTCATTCTTATTTTATTAACGTCACTTTTGCGTCAGAGAGCTGATACGAAATTTCATGTTGCCCAGCAACTTAACACAGCACGAGTGTACACTGGATTGCAAGTTTCCAGACAGTTACATCGATTAACGGGGTGTAACACTAGCGTCCCTCCTAGGGAAGTGTTTACAAAGTAGGCTATTCAGCAAGTGCTTGGACAGTATAATTAGCCTCCTCCCCAATCTGCCCTATTTAATGAGTTTCAGTCTCAGACTACATCATGATACCTAAGCCCTTAAAAAAAAGAAGTTTATTCAACTGTGTTATTAGTACACTTATATACTTTCAGTCTACTTTTTATGTACTTCTCATAAATATACTTTATGTAGCCTACATCTTAGAAATGTATTTAAATTACGCTTTTTTATTACAAGTAGCCTATATGTCAGTTTTTTGGTCATAAAATCTACAATGTTGCTCACAGTTACAAGCCACTTCACCTGTGAGCTTAAAAAGGTTATTGGAGTGTATGATATTAATAACATCACCACAACTCTTTTCTGACAAAGTGACAGTGTTACAACTGACCCTGTTACAACATTCCCCGATATGTGAATTTTTGTGTAGTCAACTGGTAGTGTACATAGGAATTTACTACAAATCTACTTAAAGTACAGTTAAAGGTATATTTCAAGTATAAATCAAGTATATATATATATATATATATATATATATATATATATATATATATATATATATATATATATATATATTCATAATTAAATAGAAACATAGTAGTATAATTAGTGCAAAAATAATATATAATAATAAAAAGTAAACTGACGTTAAGTTCACTTAACTTACAAGTATACTTGCAGTATAAAACTACTAAACTAGTAGTTTACTGAGAGTATACTTCAAAGTGTACTATCATAAACTAAAAATGTGCTAAAAGTATTTATCTAGTAAACTCTAATACAGTAAGTATAGTTGTATACCTAGAAGTTCACTTGTAGTATAGTTGCTGTACAAACGAAGTTGTAAACTAGTTGTGTACTCAAAGTTTACTACTGTTACACTTAAATTATACTATTATGCACTGAAAGTGGGCCAATTTAGTCCTAAGTAGTATTGAAATAGTACACTTACAAGTACTAGTCATTGCAATTGATACTTGATACTTATTTTTTGTACAATTTGCATTATATAGTGCTCCATAAATGTAAGTTTGGTGCTGCAGATATGCATAATTGTGTATAAGTTCAATTAGCCACTGCACAAGATCAGTGTTTCTCATCTTTGCTTGAGGACTAAAATTTTACTTTAAACAGTTGCGTGCAATAACAGCACTATGTCCTTAAACCAAACATTGAAATTTAGTAAAATTACCATGAGCACATGCCCAACAAAATTATTATTTATACGGTTATTAAAACTGACGATTTTGTAAATGTATAAACAATACCATACTAACACAGAAAACAAAGTTCCTTGCTGTCTTAACTATGCACAATATATGGTTAGCTGCATTTCATTATTTGCATTTAGCATTTTCCCCCCTGCTGTTTGTAACACAATAGCAGACTTACAACTCATTTCTGACCCACTGGTTGAGAAACACTGCACAATACAGCCAAGCATGAATTATAGGGAAGCTGCTATAGTCACACACCCTTATACAGGCATTTACTTGCAGCATGACCATATGAGGACACACATCACCTGAGGTTAATTTAGAATATGGGAGATTCTATATTTAGGGATATTGGCCAACACACACACACACACACACACACACAAAGCTATTAGTGTTTTTAGGCAATACATCATGGACAAAGTGTATGCTTATACACGCATGTAAAGTATTTTAACTTTGCAGGAACCTGTGGAACATACAATGAACTTTATACTGTAGCATGTGAGAAACAGCAATAAAATAATTTAAATATAGTAAAAAAGTGAAGCATAAAAAAACATTCTTGTTTTTGTCCCATTTCAATTAATTTACTAAATAATTTATAATTTATACTACAATTAACTAATATATTCTGACTATGTGCGATAAACAATACAATAAAATAATAATAAAAATAAAATGAAATCTTGTGGGTCACAATTTTGACACAAACAGCTGCTTATTTATATAGCTGTGTTCAGTTATTAATTTAGTTGATACAACTTTAACAGACAACATCAAAGTGAGATATTTAATACATTTGAAAGTCTAGCACTATATATATATATATATATATATATATATATAGCTCTGGAAAAAATTAAGAGACCACTTAACATTGATTTCTCAATGTTAAGTGGTCTCTTAATTTTTTCCAGAGCAGTATATATATTCAAACATTCATATCAATATATTTCCTTTCTTTACTGCTGATCATCAACTAGCTTGTCATGAGTTGGGTTCGATCTGTCTCTCTCTCTCTCTCTCCGCCTACCTTCACTCAGCTGTCTGCCATCTCAATCAGCGTCTGCGCACCTGTTCCCTCTCCACCCTGATTCTCTCTATTTCACCCCGCTGTTCGCTCTGCTTCTTTGTCGGATTATTGCTAACGTTTGCCTATTTGGTTTTCGTTTTGATCTACCATTTATCGTTCAGAGTATTGTCTTGTCCTGCTCATCGTGTCCTGTCTGGTTCTACTCGTCATATCTGTTCTCTACCCAGCCATCCCGCTGCTCGTGGCTACCTGCCGCTCTGCTGTCAGCGGTTCGGTGTCTATCGACTGGGGAGTTAGAAGCGCTACCTTCTTGCCCGTTACGGAGCCTGGATCTCGCACCGACAAGTTAAAGACTTTATGTTCTCTCCAGCTCAGCGTCTTCTGCACGGCTGACTGCCTTTGTTTCTTTCTTCAATAAATTTGTGTTTGAACTGCTATCGCTCTTGGGTCCACTGTTTGCAGTGACATAGCTTTATTAACTTAGGTTAATTACAATTTTTCCATTGCTCAAATGATTCATAGTACAGAAAAACAAGTAATTCAAGTAAATCTGCTTACATTAGTGAACGCAGTAATACCACACACCATTTGAGAGAATGCAGTTGGGATTTACTGGGTGGACTATTGCTTGGCAATGGGTGTGACATCATACACCTCACAGGGGCAGGAAAAAGAAAAGTGTTGGGTGTCCACCAATGAACAAGTCATGTTGTGCTCAAGGATCACTAAAATTGGACATTGTTCAGGTTTATCACTTGTCTCATTATCTGTTCCTACAGATGCTTTCTTACTGGCTTACAGCGAAAAATAATGTTACTGTCAAGTACCTGGAAGACATCTGAAATAATCTAACAATACTTGTTAGACTAGGGTTTAATTGCCAAAAAGACATATTACCTTAAGATACAATAATACCTCAAATTAGAGGTCTGCACTGCCGCAGGACCCGAATATCAAAAAAATAAAATATCAAAAGACAAATGAATTGTTATTCATCTTTTATACAAAACTGCTGGTCTAGGATCAGTTCTCCGTAATAGCATATTGGCAAACCAGATTTGGCAAGCTATCCAGTGGGTATCTGTGTTTGTGCTCAAAGGTTTCTATTTACAAAACGTTTTTGCAGCATTGAGTAATGTAGCCAATCCCAAACATATTTGTTGATTTCTTGAACGCAGTAGCCAATCAGAGGTGATTATGTTAGAATCCACTCACAGCTCAAACGCCAGAGGCTTTGTTCAGTGCTGATTTCTGCACGCTCACAAATCCTCTCACTATAACAAAGTGTAGACATTATGAGAGATTCATTGTGCAGTCAGCTTCACTGATCATAACAGAACTTTTGAAATCGCGATTAACTAATATGAGTGACAGCTTTTTAGTGAATATAAAGGGAGTGCCACGCTTTCATGCCATACTAAATCCTGCAATAACAAATAATTTATCAGGAGTGTTTATGCTGGGATGTGTAGGTTGTTGTTAGGTGGCCTAACTTGAAACTATTTCATGGAAATTTCATGGATACTGAAAAAAATCAGTGTATACTTTTACCTGCGGGCTTTTGCGGGTGGGACAAAACATAAATGTTGCAGGTGGGAGCGGGAGATTTTTGCAGGAGCAGGACAGAATTATGCTGAGACCTCTACCTCAAATTAAATTTTAATTGTTGGGGTGGGTGTTGGTAGCTGCCAACCCCTCATTCTAACATGCCCTCTGCCCCCCGCTACTGATGACTTTGCCACATTCTTCATAAATAAAACAACAACCATTAGCGACCAATTTCCCACACCACAAACTGACACGCACATCTTAACAGCAAACACACACATTACCCCCTCCATCTCTCTGCTCTCGGAGGCAGAAGTCTCCAAACTCATCCTTTCCAATCACCCTAATACCTGTCCGCTTGATCATCTCCTTCAAGCCATTTCTTCTTCAGTTGTACCCGCACTCACACACATCATCAACATCTCTCTTCACGCTGGTACCTTTCCCACAGCATTTAAGCAGGCTCAGATAACCCCACTGCTTTAAGAAACCCACTCTAAATCCAGCACTTCCACCAGAAAATTACAGACCAGTATCCCTTCTTCCATTCATTGCTAAAACACTTGAACGAGTCGTGTTCAACCAAGTCTCTATCTTTCTTACAAAGAACAACCTTCTGGGCAGCAACCAGTCTGGTTTCAAAATGGGCCACTCAACTGAGACTGCCCTGCTCTTGGTTTTATAAAGCTCTGAGACTGGCAAGAGCAGCTTCCAAATCCTCAGTCTTGCTGGATCTGTCTGCTGCTTTTGAAACAGTTAACCACCAGATACTCCTCTCATGACGAAGGGCACCTCTGGAACCGTACTCCAATGGTTGAAGTCTTACCTCTCAGGTAACCTCTTGTTCTATCCAGACAGGACTATAGAGGGTATGCACGTGACGTCACTGTCAGCTGGAGTGACTGCGGTTATGCCCACTGAGTGGCAAAAAGACTGAGAGGCAGCATTGGTTTACAGTGTGAATGCCGCGAAAAACACACAAAACCAGGCCCGGCGCCAGAAAGAGGGTCGGGGCTTGGCCACGGACCCCATGGACATCTCTGTGCCCCCCTAAACTTACTATTTCAGACCTATGTGCCCTCCAGAAACTTGCGTTCTGCAAGTGAACGGCTTCTTGTGGTGCCATCCCAAAGAGGCACAAAGTCACTTTTATTGACCTTTACCTTGGCTGTTCCAAGCTGGTGGAATGACCAGCCCAACTCAACCCGAGTCTTTAGCCACTTTTCAAGAAACGGCTTAAGACGCATCTTTTTCTTTTTCAACACTCGACCCATTAATACTAACACTTACTATTCTATATATCTATTTAAAAAAAAAAAAAAAAAAAAAAAAAAAAAACCTTGCTACGTGTATTGTGCTAGACTAACTGGGAGTAGTCAACACACTTGCATATTGTTGCCCTGTTGGTTTGATTGCTTCTATTGCTCTCCTCATTTGTAAGTCGCTTTGAATAAAAGCGTCTGCTAAATGATTAAATGTAAGTCCTGTAGGATGCAAGGTGGAGCCGTCATGGATCGAACTTGTTGGTCCAGCACATCCCACAGATGCTCAATTGGATTGAGATCTGGGGAATTTGGGGGCAACACTCTGAACTCTTCATCATGTTCCTCAAACCATTCCTGAACAATGTGTGCAGTGTGGCAGGGTGGATCAGGGAACACCATTGTCATGAAGGGGTCTACCTGGTCTGCAATAATGTTTAGGTAGGTGGCACATGTCAAATTGATGTCCACACGAATGCCCATTGAAGGCGATTTCAGCAGTAGACAGGGCTCATCATAGGCACTCTGACTGGTCTGTGGCTACACAGCCCCACACGCAGCAATGCACTGTGTTGTGACACATTCCTCCCATAACCATCATCAAAACATTTTTTGCAACTTGTGCCACAGTAGACCTTCTTTTGGCTCAGACCAGACGGGATATATTTCGTTGTCCTTGTACATTGATGAGACTTGGGCACCCAATAACCTGTCACCGGTCTGTAAATTGGTAAATTTACAACTTAGTAAATTCTCACCACTGCTGACCAGGAGCAACCCACAAGCCTTGTCATTTCAGAGATACTCTGACCCAGTCTTCTTGCCATAACAATTTGGCCCTTGTCAAAGTCGCTCAGATCTTTATTCCTGCCCATTTCTCCTGCCTACAACACATTGATTACGAGAACTGATTGTTTGCTTACCATCTAATCTACCCAAGTACTTAATATGTGGCCTTGTTATGAGATGATCAACGATATTCGCTTCATCTGTGACTGTTTTGGCTCATCAGTGTATAAACATATAAAGATAGTACAGGGTTAGTTGTATATAGTGGGTATATACAGTTGAGTGTGTGATTATTGCGTACTATGTTTACAGCTGTTTTGCGTCTATGTTTGATGCAACAACACATCTGATTTCTGCTTAATTAATAATCAACATGGATGCATACAATCTAATTTCCATTTACTTTTTTTGCTGAACAATCCTGGAATAAAATGTCAAAAGAGAACACCACATTAATTTTCATGATAAATGCAGAATATATACATCAACAAAGGGCTTTCTCATCAAGCTTTCACTTACAAGGGCTTTTATCTCATGATTTAGTTATTGTCTCATCTACCCCACTACCGCATAGTCCTATACACAGCGACTACTGTACACACAAATATCTTCAGGAAAAGACTGCTAATGGACTTGGATGTCATTATGAATTGACTACAGCCACTGTTTAAAACATGAAACATCACATAGACATTATTGGTGTTTATGAACATGTCTTTTTATCTTTTGAATCATATTTCTTCAAAGTTTTTTTGAGTGACATGATAAGGTCTATTTTTGTAATTGTAATTAATAATCAAGACATATTGTACATGCATTCAGGCAGAAAGAGATCATTTTTAAGTACCTGTCCTCTCCCATTCACAAATACTTCCTAAGTAGGAGAACAACAGTATGCGACGAAAGTATGTCCGAATTCACAGTACTCATAAAAGAGTAGGCAAAAATTACCCGGATGACCTACTTCTTCCGGCGAGATTCTGAAGTGTGCATACGATGGACACTTTACTATCCCATGAGGCAACGGGAGAGGATTTGTGAATACCAGTGAAGCGACGTAACTGACGCTGGTAGGTCACATAATGACAGCATGGCGAATGTAGTACGTCCAGATTACATTCATACTACACACGCTCATACAATATAGAACATACTTTTTTAGCAGCTGTGATGTAATTACTTACTCTCTTGAGTAGGTACTTATTTTGAATATGTGATTTCAGACGCAGCCATGTTTTTGTCGGATTAGCTGATTGACGTCAGCTTTCATCATATCAAATGACCTCATTTCCTCTTTCCATTGTCATCATTTGCCATTCAACTTTAATGATTGGTCCCCAAATTATATACACAACAGGATGATGTAATTTATAAAAGCAACACACATTGTAGGTTGTGAGAATGTAATAAAGTAAAGGGAAAGATTTTTTGTTGGATTTCTCTGAGATGGACAAAGGAACATCTTACTAATAGGCTTCACTGACAAACAATTTTACAGCAGAACAAATCATCAGAGTAAAAAAAAAAAACTTGTAAAACCTTTTAATTGTATAGCCTGAAACATATCGTTGCAAAATAAATATGCAGATGAACAAGACCACAATCAAAGCAATAAATCAAAACGAGAACATTCTATTTGTCAATACATTGTGGAAAAAACATCAACTGAAAGTGCAACCTTAAAAGCTCTACACTTAACTTTTTAAACACACTGGGCACCATTATGACTAACATTATTGCTGCTGACATCCAAAGGGCCATACTTCAATTGGTTCCATGACGTTTGACCCCTATCTGAAGTTTAGAATTCCATGTATGCTGGACAACAGAGATGGTTGATGTTGTGGGTGTGCTAGAAAAGGACAGCACACATATTGATTTGATGATCATTTCATCCAGTGTATAAAGTGATGTAAAGGGCACATGGAGTATGTAAGAATGTGGTACAGCTTCTCTGGCATTTTCTATAGTGGTGGTCAGCATTTACATCACAAAAAAGATAGAAAGTTCTGTAGAAGTATTTTATATTTCCAGGGCCTAACAGAGTAAAAGATGACTAATCTTGAGAAAAAAAAGAAAAAGTGGAATGAAAATGTATTCTTTGTGTACAAAAAAGGTTAACACTTGCTTCAGCACGACTTACAATTGGAACTCTCTTCTTAGGTTTCTTTAGATGATTATGCCTAGAACATGGCCAAGTCTCAGAACTAGTATGTGGTTTGCTTGACCTAGATTAAACCGAGACCTCTCGTTTTTAAGTATGAAAGCCTGGGCTTCACTGTTCCTTCTCTGCAACTTTAAACTGGGTGTTGGTAAAGCTAGCCAGATCTTCCAGTGTTTCCTGGGCTGTTTGTTTGAGAGCGGGGTGGCGGCTTGAAGCTAGACTGTGGATACGACTGAGGGGGAAAGAGCTGAGAAAATCAGTGGTCATGTGTGACATGACGTCTCTCTCTAGCAGTAAAGATTGAAGGAGCCTCAGTGACTGCAGACACACTTCTGGGTCAGGGTCTGTGGGAGAGTATGTCATGGGGTTAGAGAGCCATCTGTAATCCACAACACCAGAGGTTCCCAAACTTTTTTGTCAGCTTGAACCCCTTAGACGCAAAATACACTATATGGACAAAAGTATAGAGATACCTGACCATTACACCAACAGGGATTTAATGCCATCGCATTCTAAATACATAGACATTAATAGGGAGTTGGCTCCCCCTTTGCAGCTATAACAGCTTCCACTCTTCTGGAAAGGCTTTCCACAAGATTTTGAAGTGTTTCTGTAGGAATTTTATCCATTTATTCAGTAGAGCATTTGTGAGGTCAGGCATTGATGTTGGATGAGAAGGCCTGGCTCGCAATCTCCGTTTCAGTTCACCCCAAAGGTGTTCAATAAGGTTGAGGTCAGTGCTCTGTGCCTCTCCAGTTAAGTTCTTCCACACAAAACTCATCCAACAGTGTCTTTATGGACCTTGCTTTGTGCACTGGGTCACAGTCATGCTGGAATACAAAAGGGCCTCCACAATTTGTTCCCACAAAGATGGAAGCATAGCATTGTCCAAAATGTCTTGGTATGCTAAAGCATTAAGTTTTCCCTTCACTGGAAGTAAGGCGCCGAGCACAGCCCCTGAAAACCAGCCCCATTTCATTATCCCTCCTCCACAAAAATGTATTATTGGCACAATGCAGTCAGGCAGGTAAGGTTCTCCTGGCATCCACCAAACCCAGAATCATCCATCAGACAGAAATAGAGCGTGAGATAAATAGAGATAAATAAGCGTGATTCGTCACTCCACAGAACACATTTCAAATGAGTCCAGTGGCTGCATGCTTTACACCACTCCATCCGACGCTTGGCATTGTATTTGGTGATGTGAAGCTTGCATGCAGCTGCTCAGCCATGGAAACCCATTCCATGAAGCTCCCGACACACAGTTTTTGTGCTGATATTAATCCTAGTGGAAGTTTGGAACTCTTCAGCTATGGAATCAGCAGAGTGTTGGCGACTTGGCACCATGCATCTCAGCACTCGGTGACCCCACTCTGAAACTTTATATGGTCTTCTGCTTTGTTGAGTTGCTGCTGTTACGCTACCTAAACGCTTCCATTTTCTAATAATACCATTTATAGTTGAATATCTAGCAGGGATGCAATTTCACAAACTGACTTATTGCAAAGGCGGCATCCTATCACAGTACCACTCTTGAATTCACTGAGCTCTTCAGAACAACCAATTTTTTCCCCATAAATGTTTGTAAATGCAGACTACATGGCTATGTGGCAATGGATCTGATTGAAACGCCTGAATACTTTTGTCCATATAGTGTATTTACTTGTACCTACTGATATTTTAAGTTAATATTTGAATAATTGAACATCCTATTTGCATGTTCATGGTTCTCTGATGTTGGTTAATGGTCAGATGACATGCAAGTAAATATAAAATATTAGATTTTTTTTTATTTAAAATTATTTATATACAGGGCTGTACTATATTTACTATTTTAATGATAAAAATTAAGAAATGAACAGTTTATTATTGTTGTAAATTACAACTGTCCTCTAAAATAAAAAAATATAATTATAGACCTAATTATTCTCAGTACTAATATACATGTATTTATGTCTTAAATTCTTCACTTTCAAAAGTTCAAATCCTCAAGCTTTTATTTTAGTGGAAATGTTGTAAAATTCTATCCAAATAAATTGTGGAGATGTGTAAATAAAATAAACTTAGCACACATTGCTTTCCCAAAATGCATGTTAAACTTTAAACTGTACATAGAGAGATGGTGTTTGTGAGAAGGCAAGGTGCTTCGAGCAAGGAACAGCGTTGTGATGCCACCTGGCTGGGATTATATGAACTCTAAAGTTCGAGAGGCCTCTCTCAGAAACTCACACACAAACATATACATACACACCTTCCAGAAGGGCGCACAGAAGAGGTAGAAGTCCAGGACTCTCACTTATAAACTTCAGTCCGTTCACACTGATAGTGATGTTATATAAAGCCATTAGCATCAATCTGCACACAAAAAAATAAAGTTTTTAAAATAAAATATTTCAGAAAGAAGCACATACATCGACATACAATATATATTATATACAATAACAACTCAATTTCTTCTAAGAAACCTAAATGTAAACGTAAGACTGCATATTGTGTCAATTACATAAGTGTCCACAGCAAAGAAAAGGAAAAATCATTTAAAAATTTAGTTAAAAGATTTTTCATTCAGGACTCAAAAAATGTCATGTGGTGTAACCGTTATGTAAAAAATATCTCACATATTTTCCTTGACATTTTCCTCCACATCTTGATCATTATTTTCACAAATAAATAATTTAAAATCACAAATATCAGTGTATTTTAAAGTTGTGACATACACTTTTAGTTTTGGAAATACTCCTGGTTTCATTAGTCCCAGTAGTCGCATCAGTGTACCCAACAGGATGTGGGCAGAAGAGGACAGGAAGTCTCGTCCACAAGACACAGCAGCTACATCTAAAACCAATGAACAGATGAAATGACCATTTTTCATGTTCTTGAGATGGCAATATATAAATATGTCATGACAATTGAATGGAACTAGTTTTTAAAACAAACTCTGTGCCCTCACTGGTAACAACGCCAGCCAACGCCAGAACGAAATGATGCTCATGCGAGTTGTAATTCTGTTGTGGCTTTGCATCGTCATCCAGAATCTTGATGAAAGACTCCAAGGTTTGACCTGCTATGCTCAGGAAGGGCTCCAGTTTACCCTGTGGACACACCCGATTGAGGTAAAACAAATTAATTATCTTTTTTTTTGTACAAAGAAAACAACCCGGGTTTCACTTTAACTAGATGTCACCACTTAATAGTGTCCACTCTCAAAATGGTACAAACTTACATCAGCCAATATGTCTCTGATCACTTCCTCCTTTTGGGATGCACTCCAGAGCAGGGTGCAAGACGCAGCACCCAGCTCAGTACAAAAGCCTTTCTGTTGCTGCAGCTGCTCTCTGCACTCCCATAACTGCTGCTTTAGAACCAGCTTCTCCTACAAATGTAGGAGATACTTACATAACAACCTTCTTGACTCCAAGGCCCCTCATTGCCAAAGATAATATTCAAAGGTCCCCAAAATATTTCTGGTACATTTTTTAACTTATAAAGAATATAAAGAATGAATATATTAAATTAAATAATAAATATATAAAATTAAAATAAACTTTATAATACTAGAAGTTTCAATGACTCAATGTTCTTCAGTGTTTATTCTTTTTATTACAAATTAATTTACACAACTTTTCTAGTTTTTAATTTTTTTCATTATTTTTTTCTCACAAATTTCTCAGCAATTTCTAACTGATAACATATTTTAGAGCTTGGCAACATAAATATGAATGTATATACAATCGGGTTAGGGTTTCCATTTCCAATTGTTCATATATGTAAAATAATTTTTTTGTTTTTATTAAAGCTTATTTTGACTGATTTTAAATCATTGTAAGCCGTCCAGCAGTCCCTTGGAAGTGTGATCAGGCCCTCTAGTGGGTCCCAGCACTCTGGTTTAGAACCACCACACTAGTTAATACACCAATCAGGCATAACATTATGACCACCTTCCTAATATTGTGTTGGTCCCCCTTTTGCTGCCAGAACAGCCTTGATCCGTTGAGGCATGGACTCCACTAGACCTCTGAAGGTGTGCTGTGGTACCAAGATGTAAGCAGCAGATCCTTTAAGTCCTGTAAGTTGCGAGGTGGGGCCTCCATGGATCGGACTTGTTTGTTCAGCACATCCCACAGATGCTCGATTGGATTGAGATCTGGGGAATTTGGAGTCAATTTGGTACATGTCAAAGTAACATCCACATGGATAGCAGGACCCAAGGTTTCCCAGCAGAACATTGCCCAAAGCATCACACTGCCTCTGCCGGCTTGCCTTCTTCCCATAGTGCATCCTGGTGCCATGTGTTCCCCAGATAAGCGACGCACACGCATCCAGCCATCCACGTGATGTAAAAGAAAACGTGATTAATCAGACCAGCCACCTTCTTCCATTGCTCAGTGGTCCAGTTCTGATGCTCACGTACCCACTTTTGGCGCTGCTTTGCTGCCTAATATAACCCACCCACTAACAGGTGCCGTGATGAAGAGATAATCAGTGTTATTCACTTCACCTGTCAGTGGTCATAATGTTATGCCTGATCGCTGTAGATATATATAAATGCAAAACAATTTGTGCAGATGCTTTCCTAGAATCTTCCTATAAATCACAAGGTTTCTTTTCAGTGTGGTCTCATCCTTTTCTTCTCCCCTCTATTTTAGTACCTGTCTCTCTCTTCGACAGTCACTCAATGCAGCCTCTAATCTGGAGCGGATGTGCAGACAATCGTCTCTCTGTTGCTGCTGCTCACGGTCACTGCGTTCTTTAACTATATAACAATCAAGAGCTTTTTAACAAGTCAACAGTCAGAATTAACAGGTGACAACATTAGATTCACCATTTAGTATTGTTATAAATGCTGTTAAACAGGGTTGTGCATCATACAGAACTGAATTGAGACAGTTTTTAAATTTTGGATCAGTTTCAGAATGTGCACTGAATTTGAATTGATCTAGGGAACAGGATGCTTAAAATTTGAATGTAAGTAGTAATGAATGGAATAACTAGAAAAGTAAAAAAAAATTGAAGAGTTTGTCTTTGCTAAGACAAACTTTGATTGTTGGCTTGAAGTGACATATTGTATAAGTACTGTAACTTTTGTGAACCATTGACCTTATTCACAGCAGCGCTATCTTTGATTTTTAACAGTAATGAAACCGGGGATGTGAGGGATAGACATCTTACATCTTTTCAGTGGGTTGTACTGTCATTTCATGTGTTTTTGGATTGTTCTGCTGACAAAGAAAATGTAAAAATATCTTTCCAAGAAATTTCAGTAGTAAAAAAAACCCAAAACAAAAACCCAGACAAAATGAGCTGTGGAAAATGACAAGTGATCTAGGAGCTTTATACAGCTTTTTAAAAATTATTATTAATTTTTTTTTTTTTTTTTTTTTTTACAGTGAATGTCATTGCAAACACGGTAACGCTACATACATTTCATGCCGCTGCTCTGAATAAGGTCCTTAGTGGAAGAATGCTTTAATTTTTTCATAATGCATAAACTGGTACTTCAACTTCCTTTAAGGGTGTGGCCACTTTAATTTAAATTCCAGCTTCTGAATTAAAAGCTTCCGTTCAGCTTTATCTATAACTATATATATGTCTATAGCATGTACAAAGCCCATATTGTATTCATTTTAGTCCATATTATTTTGTGTCATAACTGAGCACTGTTACTATAAAAGAGTTTTTGCTTACATTCGTCCAGAGACCGTCCTTTATGGATAGTATCAATAAAGTCACTATTGATTACTTTTGGCATAAACTCTCGTAGTGTTCTGACTTCTGCCTCCAGTTTCTCCAAGTCTCGCTTTCGGACTCGAACGAAGCAATCTGATCCCACATCCTTTAAACACACAGGATCATTTTGTTTACTGTTAAAGGTAGACAAACGTTACAGTGCAAGTCTGACACTGTCCGCAAGTCGGACAGGGCCATCATCAGCTGTATGCACGGTACAAAATCTCCCCTGACGTGTATTTTGTATAATTTAACGTGTTAATGGTGGAACACTGACATCTTGTGGTAATGCTGATGCTTGCTTTTGTCTTGATGCAATTATCCTAGTTTAAAAAGTTGGTCTTTGAAAACGATTAAAATGCTTTTGTGGTGACAACATCTATTTCAAAAGTCTTGATATGGTTACATGATTATAGAAATATCAAACAAATATTTAATTAGCGTACTAGCTTGCTAAACACTTGCACAAAAGCTTCCATCCACTTAACTTAAAGTAATTTCTCAACATCAAGCTTGAACTTGTAAAAAATGGTAAAGTTACCTCTCCTGCAGATGACAAAGACGCAACATTAGCTGTATTTGTTGTTTTCATTTTAAAAAGTGCAAATTTGATAACGTTGGACGAAAGACCTCTGACCTATTAATGTTTAAAAGATGTCTTTAGCGCCCCCCACTGTTCGGCGCAAAATAAGTCATATCATTGTCACCCATCCCCCAAATCGAGAACAGACATTGGTGCCTCCGGGACATACCGTGATATTACCAAGTAAGAAGACATGTTTCTGAATCCTGGATCAACATATTTTGAACAACATTCCTTTCCGAAATACTTCTAACCCTATACCCACCCCTTAAACTTACCCATAACTTATCCATAAAATCAGAGGGAAATGATAGGTGAATAACACTGATGTAGAAGCACCTAAACCGGGCTTCTCCCTCAAATCTGATTGGTTGATTGGAATGCTGTTTCAGGATCAGAAAAGTTGTACATCTAGTACAAACATCTAGTTTCGATGTTACCACATATAAGCACACTGTTCAGTTTACATTTAGACCGCCACACATTAATATATTAATTTTATATTCATTTGAATAATTATTACCTCCCTGCACTCAATGTTCTGTGAAACGCGTATTTTGGTTTCAAACGGAGTTCCTGAACACGCCTGGGGAGAGTCCATGTCGGGGTTTCCCTCACGTCTTTACGTTGTCTGGGTCAACCCTGATCCACAGCCCCAGAAGAACTCCAGCACGGGATTTCCAAGCAGCCACTCAAGATACACTTTGAGAGAGTGAGCGCCACTCACTCGCAGTTCAGTCTCGCTGCCTCCTTTGTGTGTGTGGACGGTGCTATCTGAGCACACTACGCCTTGCTCAACCCTAGGGCGTTCATAAGCCAAATATTTCGGGTTTCCGCGGCACAGCAGAATTGCTGGAGCATGTCTGTAGAACTGCAGCCCGGTTTCTCTAACGACGAGGTGCTGAACGCGCGTTACCCGCTTCACCGCGCATGCAGGGATGGAGACGTCGGCGCACTGTGCTCGTTGCTTCAGTGCTCCTCCAGCCAGGCGGACCTGGTTGCCGAAGACTCGTTTTACGGTTGGACACCCATTCATTGGGCTGCACACTTCGGGACGGTAATAGAAATACATTATTCTCGTAGGTGTATGTTTTCTTCTGCAGTTCTTTTCCAAGTACAGTGGCTTCCGGAGACAGAAGTGTATGCGCGATGATTTGGGGAATAAAGAGGGTGTAACATCATTAGTTAGGCGTGCTGTCATCACAAACTGAACTACAACATGTGCACATACAAAGACAACTCATATGTTAGCAAATCTCATCAATAAGAAATGGGTTGCCGTATCGCCTGGACGATAAGGCCATCAACAGAAAACAGGTCATATTTGCAGCGGCTGCGTGCAAACTCGCATGCTGGGTAAGAGCAGAGATTAATCACTTAATACATGTTTGAACTGAGAGTCAGAACATTATGATTTCTATCTGAGCGTCAGTGGCACTTATGTCGTCTATCTAAAGTGTGTAACGTGCATGTTGTAACGGATAAACCTTGCGAGTTGATTTGAATAGAAGAAATCAAGCCGAGTATAGACATTACTGGCTGTTTCTTTGTTTCTGGATCACATTACTTGGAAAAATCAACTTGCATGGACAGTGGCCAGCGAAGCAGCAACATCAGGCGCCAGCACGCACAGGCGCGAGCTCACCGATTCATTCATTGGCTGCGTGAAGACCAATAAAACTCCTCGCGCCAAAACCGCCAATTTAAAATCCAAATTTTGATGCCATGCATTTAGATTGATTGAATTAATTTAAACAAGATGATTAATACTGCACAATAAACGTCAGTAATGTCCAGTCGCTGATCTTTTTTACGATGTTAACATCGTGTCGTTATTATGCATAAAGTGTCTAGTAGTTTACAAATGCGAACCACAATGACTCCATCAGCAAAAGAAATGCTGCAGAATCCAAATTCACTGCGGAGTTAAAGTGTTTACTGACATTCTTGACAACCCTCAATGACTCTTTACACATTTTGTACATTTGATGGTAATATTGAAATTGGCATGATCTTAGGCCAATGATGTGATGTTATGTAACATTAGATTACAGTTTTGTTGTAGTGCAGAAGGCTTTTTGCTTATGTGCTGATGAAAATGTCTTCAGTTAATATTGATGTTATTTCAAACACATTACCTCATTTTTCAATGCCAGCATTCATTATGGAAAAAAGGAAAAGGCTTAGTGGTGTGTAACTATTTTTAGCATTATTCCTAATGGAAGCTTCCACAGAAACTCTCTGAGCAAAGAACCAGTCCTGTGAAATGTGCCGTGTTTTCCGCACTTCAACACATTTGTCACTGGTTCAAATTCATCAGCTTTAGTAGATTTCTCGTTTATTTGTGATGACTATTCTACAATTCTGTACACCCCTGAGAGTTTTTTCGCTTCTTAGTATTTTATGGTGTGTTGTTGACAACTTGCCATATATTTTCGTCATTTTATCCTCTCCCTCCTTTTTTCTTAGTTCCCAAATATTAGATGATGAGAGGAGTGTAAGTGTTTCTGCTCCTAACATCTGCTGATTATTCACATTTCTCAGATGTTTTGGCCATGAAGCAGTTTCAAACAGCCAAACAGAGGGAGTAGGACTTGAAAATGTTTAAAGGATTTACTCTACTATTTTTCCCATGTGTTGGAGAGTCTGATTAATGTCAAGAAGGAAGAACAGAGCCAGAGAACAGAGTAATAAGTTGCCCCATTGTAAATTGTGTTGTCTGCGTTGTCTCTTGGTGTAATAAATAGATGGACATCAACTGATAAAAGATAAAGCAGTCTTTACTATGTGAGTTCGCCCTTTACATTTCTCTCCCAATCTCATACAGAATGCACAAAGGGAACATACAAGCGATAAAATTACAAAGAATGACACACAACACACCTGATAAAAGATGAAGCAGTCTTTTACAATGTGAATTTGCCCTTTACATTTCTGTGAAATAAATGTTATTTGCAATGCAATTAGCTTGATCTTAAAGTTTGCTGATTAGGCAGAAAACTAAACATAACGAAAATAATCGAACATATTGGAAAAAATAAATAACATGCATGAATTAAAAGAAAAATATAAAAATGATTTGTAAATCAATTATTAGATTAGATTAGTTGGAGCTTAATATAAACCTACCTATAAACCTGCCTCTCCCATACAGACACAATGCAGAAAGAGAAAAGGAGGAGCAAAGATGGGAAATTATCAAGATTTATGCAGTCAGAAAATTAAAGGGAAAGATGCACACATATACAGACAAGCACATCAGGTATACATGTGAACATTTTGTGTAATTCTAAATATATGTAGGGTACAATACAGTAAACTTCCCATACCCGTTACACAGTGGTGTTCCATGTTGAAACTGCAACACAGCTGCTGGTCTCTGACAGCAGAGCAGAGAACATGAGCCTCAAATATCTAGTCAGAGAGATCAGCAGTCTGGCGCAAACTATTTGATTTCTGAAGCTCTATTCGAACAGGACTAGTTTTCATGGAGGACTAGCCTGTTTCACAGGTGTACTTTGTGATTTTAATCCTGTCTGAATCTGCCATATCTGTGCTTTTCTTTCTCACACAACCTGAGTATTATACTAACACTTCTCATGTGTTTTTTGAAGTACCTGAGCTACCGTTTGCACAACCAATCTTTCACATGCTTTCACATTTAATATGGATGGGTATTATAGAATTATGAAATTAATAAATAGAACCAAATAACGGAAACGGCGAAGACTGCCCATTTTAATATCAGTGTCAGGTAAGATACTTGTCTAGATGTCTCTGCTCACTCGTGGGTTTATTATAAACAGCCACTTCTATAAACTCATGAGAAGCTTTAACTCAGTTCACCATTGTGAAGTCTGATGCTATAAACTGCAGCTTGAGCTAAAGGCTCACTCCTTATCACATAATATGTTCTGGAATTATTGATGGCCATGTGTTTTGACAAGCATGACTTCACATTTATGTGGGGTCACTGGTGCAAAGTCATGTCACTGGTTTGCTGATTTTTTTATTTTTTATATTTCTCTGTCACAAACAGCTGGAGTGTGTTATGAAGCTGGTGCAGGTGGGATGTGAAGTTAATGCACTAACGACACGGTTCGCCCAGACCCCGGCTCACATTGCTGCATTTGGAGGACATCCAGAATGCCTGCTGTGGCTCTTACACACTGGGGCTGAAATAAACAGACAGGTTGGTCCACGTACAATAATAACTGTGATGCGGGTAATACTATACTATACTGATATAGCAATATATAGGACTTGTGATGTCCTATATGTGATGATAAATGAGTTGAGATTTTATTTTTTGTGGTGATATCAGCCTTATGAATTTTTTTAAAGGATCTTTGTAGAGCACATTCCACCATAGGATGGTGAAATACAAACAATATGATGTTTTTACGCTCTTTAATGTGGAATGACGCCTAGTGAGTGTTAATTTATTTGTCATTAAGTCATTTGTTCAAGAGATTCGTTCAAAAATGCTGATTCAACCAGTCATGAAACAAGTGAAGTCTTTGAGTGAATCATTGAATGATTCATTCAAACCAATTTTATTTAAATTAATTCAAATTAATTAACCATTTTTAAATTGACTGCAGAAATTCACATTTTGTCAGTACCTCTAGCAAATTACATGTTATTTTGTTTAGTTGTCTGTTCAGAATGGTGGGATAATCTCTATTTGAAACAACAACAAAAAAACGTGATTTTCAATTTATCCAGAATCATGCAGCTCTAGTATCAAGTCTCATGTAATCGCTCAATCAATGTTTCTACTGTGGAAAAGATGTCAAAACACAATAGCTTGTAAACTGTATGTCACGTAATGTTAGATTTACCTCTGGTAAATGTCCATAGCTCATTAGTCAGCTAGAAAAAATGAACTCTAGAGATGAGCATTTTGAAAATTATATGCATTATATTGCCACTTTTTATTTTTTTGTTTTTAAAGATCAAATTGGAGAAGAAACATAATTATAACATTAAAATGTTGATATAAAACTGGTTTGTGTGCAGTTTGATTATATACAACTGTTTTTATTTGAGTGTTTATTATTGAATACATTTGATTAATTGATTATAAAATAAACTTGTGGTTTTCAGCTAAATTAAAAATTTCAGTTTCAGTGTTTTGGTAAAAAAAAATTGGTTTTGTTGCATTTCTAGTTACTGTCTTCCTCAGTCAGTTAATTAATCTATGAGCCCTTTGATACTATTTATCTTTGAGGAAGTGCCTCAAAGTCCTCTTACCAGTTGCCCTACCTTATCATCTCTGCTTCCACTTCCTCTCTCTGGTGTCCTGGTGCACAAATCCCTGCCAAACTGATCCTATTGGTAGGGATGATCCTGTCTGTGATGGACAGATTTTTGAATGGTGACGTCTTTCCCTGAGGGTTAAGCACTGTAGTCTCTGAATTAGCCCAGAGGGCACTGGAGGTTACTCACCCCTAACAACAGATGAAGACAAGCAAGCAGACAAAAGCCCTATTCGGACAGGATTAGTTTAACATGGAGAGGTGGGGTACAGTAGTTATTACCAGAGCTTCTCAGTGATTTTAGTCCCCTCTGAATGTGCCATCTCAGTAATCATTACGTACAATGTTAGTAAAGATTACGGCGACTTTTACCTTCTGTAAAAAGGTCCGGAAAAATTACCTCAGGTAATACTAATCCCGTGCGAATAGACCCAATGTAAATATGTACGTAAATATTCAGTCATTTCCTGTTTAAAAGTAGTTTATCAAGTATGGAGGTGCTTGAAAAAGCGTTCAGTTGCGTTCCAGGCGGTGGGAGAAGTCTGTGGCAAACCTGAAATGTGTTCTGCTTACCATTCAGATAAAAAAAGGTCAAAAGCACTTGTCAGAGGCACAAAAGTTCTTTTAATTTTAGGTAAGTGCCTACTCCAAACAGAATCCAATCAGAATTTAATTAATTTAATTAATAAATCGTTCGACCGGACCTAACTGTTATATATAGGTTATTATATAGATTATATGCGTTTGTGCACATGATATCAGGAAGCAACTTAATACGAACATGACGGCAGGGAGATGACGGCGGTGCGTAAATCGAGTTATCCCTCCCACTTCTGCTAGTTTTACTGAGATTTCTTATCCCGTGCGAATTGACCATTAATATCACAGACGTCCTGTGGTAAAATTACATTACTCCATCTACCCTTGTAAAACTAATCCCGTCCGAATAGGGCTTAAGAAAAAAAAAAAAGAAAAAATGCACTGTCTTAGTCCATGTTAGTTAATGCATTAACTAATGTAAATAAATGTGACTTTATTGTAAAGTGATACCTAATAAGTAAATGCGTGTGGCTCAAATTGATATTAAATATAGCCTATTATAAATATAATTAATTATTATTAAGACAGACAGAACAGGTGGTACAGTTAAGGCAATTTTCTCAGGGGTTGTTTAAAAATACAAACATGCTTTGACAAACCTTTCAGAATATGTCTTGTTTTAACTGTTTGATCAGGTTATTTTTTTCATTATTTTCCACACTGCAACTGATATGAAAGTGATGCTGAAGTCTATAGGTTCAGGTGTTTTGCATTAGAAATTGATTAGAGCTGCACGATTAATTGTTAAAAGATTGCGATCTTGATTCAAACACCCACTATTCCTCAATGACAACGATTCGGCTATGTCTATTAAACCTTTGACAAGTACGATCACAGCGAAACATTCAAATCTGCGTTTGTGCTGTCGCTGACCTAGAGAGAACTGTTGTCATGAATGGGTATAAAACAGCTTCAGAAAATGATGATGCCAATCATCCTCTTTTATAACATCTTGATTAACCAGAGGAGCAGGTGTAGTGGCCGACTCATTTCAATGTGGTGCAGAACAGAGAGGTTTAGGAGATCTTTTATTCCTACGGCCATTAGGCTGTTTAACAGTTCTTGATCTCCCTGAATTCTCTCTTAGTTATTTTAGTGAACTATCAATTCTTAGTATTGGACTTTTAGGGATCAGGTGCTTTTGTTACAATGTTCTTTATTGTACAGCTCTTTTAATAGGTTGTTGTGGCTGTGTTATTTATTTATTAGAATTTGGGTGTTTTGTGTGATTCCATTGTCCATTGTCTGTAACTGTTTGGTGTTGTGTGAGCTACTGGATGTTTGAATTTCCCTAAAGGGATGAATAAAGTGTTCATCATCATCATCAGAAACATTCACAGTATCATTATTTCAATTACAATATTTCAATTATCACTTGTACTTGGATAAAAGCTTATAGTTTGGATATAAACACTGATGTTTACAATAGTAAAAAATGCATTTGTCATTGAATCAGTCATTCAAGAGATTCATTCAAAAATGCTGATTCATCCAGTAATAAATCGAGTAACGTCTTTATGAGAGAGTCATTGAATCATTATTCATTAACCAATTTTAAATTAAAAAAAAAAAATTACATAAAATAAAAATTACATATTTTTAAATGGACTGCAGCAACTAACATTTTGTCAGAACCTCTAGTAAACGACATGTTATTTTGTATAGTTGTCTATTCAGAATTGTGGGAGAATCGTGATCTTTATTTTAAACAAAAAAATTCTCCGTTTATCCAGAATCGTGCAGCTCTAAAAGTGATTATTGGACCATTCCAATAAGCAGCTGATCAATTGGGCATCCCTAATCAGGCTCAACTTTTGCTTGACTTGCATTTACTGTAATTTTATTGTTTAATAGTGACCTCACTTAACATGGAATATGTTTACTAAGATACAAATGTGCACAGAGACAGAGGGGGCTGTTCATCCTGTATTATTGCGTTGGTTTGAAAGGAAGTGAACGAGAGATCCCTGTTGTATTACTGCTTCTGCAGTAATTGTGTGGTTTGACCTACATTTTGTGGTATTATCTGGGTTATTTAGGAGCAAATTCTCCTCTGTGCTTCAGTTTACCGGCTTTAGGAGGAGCTGTTGTGTTAGGGTGAAGAGTTCAATGTCTTCCTTATGACTCACTGGCTGAGTGTTCGGTTAGATTCTCTTCTTCAGATTGATACAGACCACAGCTGCAGACTTAGACCTTTAAACAGCATTGTAGAGCCACATTGTTTTCAACCATGCTGATGGCTGTACCCATTAAAGCTTTTGAATGATGAATAAATTCATGTACATAATGTTGTCAGCCTGTCTGTTGCATGTAAGTGTGAAGAACTGTTCAATTAATGTTGTGTGAGCCTGTCAAAATGTTGCATTTCCCATATGGTTTCAGGATTATGTGGGTGAATCCCCCATTCACAAAGCAGCACGGGCTGGTAACATGGAGTGTATTAATGCCTTATTGGTCCAGGGAGCCAAACCGGAGTAAGTCACTGTCTTATTGGGGTTTTTTTGTTGTTGTTTTTTAATGCTTTATTATGTGACTTTATGATGTGCTTTTTATGTGACATCACAGTGTGAAAGAGAATCTCCATAAATAAAAAAGCTCTGCCAAAGAGCATGCATTTTAATTTGGTCCATCTCATGAAACCAGATGGAAAAGAACTAGAAAGCCTTGATACGTAATTCACATTTAAACCTTATTGGCTCAAAAAAGCTTTAAAGTCCTTGGAAAATGTATATTAATTTAGGCCTTAAAGATCATTTGACTTTATGCCTCAATCGGAAAAATGTAAAGGCAAATATTATTGCAAGAATTATTTTGCAATTAGAAATTTTCACCCCTGTAGTACTGGGTCTATACTATACTTAAATTGCAGAATAAATGTTTTGTTATAGGCATTTTCCACAACACAAAAATGGAAAAAGATTTCTAGAGTTTTCTTGTAAAAACACATTTCAATTCTAAAAACAACTGCAAATGTACAACTACTTAAATTTTATGAATTCAATTAATGGGATAGGTCACCCCAAAATGAAAATTGTCATTTACTCATCCTAATGTCATTCCAAACCCATAAGATTTTGGTTACAGCTATCAATGGATGGACAAAAATTATGAGACTATAAAAGCAGCGTCTTCATTTGTGTCCTGAAGATGGATGGCAGTCTTACGGGTTTGGAACAACACGAGGGTGAGTAAATGGCAGAATGTTCACTTTTGGGTGAACTATCCCTTTAAATGTGCTGCTCTGTTTTATTGGATGCAGCTACAGTCACCAGTAGGCCAGTAGAGCTCTTTTAGTGGAGTTTTTCTTACTTTAACGTGTCTGTCTAAACCTGTTTTCCTAGCTTAAAGGTAAATATTTGTTTTTAGTGATTTTAATTTGAGGTTAAGATGAAATTCACACAAAACAAATGCACATTTCCTCATTGTTCCCCCTAGCTAGCAGATCAGAGGTCTTTTACTAATCTTGGCATAGAATGTGAACTGCAATTTGGAAATATTCTATTTGAGAAATACGGAATCCATTATATTTTCCTTTGAAATGGTATCACTCTTGTCTTGTTTAGCCAATAGTTACACTGACATGGGAGGGCTACTTTAAATGTATTCCGTTACAGTTACAAATGACTTCATAAAGTATTCAGTAACTTAATACAAGCACCACAATATGAAAGTAATGTAATCTGATATCTTTTGGATTCCTTCATGGTCACATGTAAATAAAGTAATATTAAATGAAAAGCAATATTTAGGAGAATGATTGCGCATGCACGTGAGTCAAGATGCACGGATCAGTTCTAACGTCAACCGAATTCACTGTTAAAAGGGTTAGTTCACCCAAAAATGAAAATTTTGTCATTAATTACTCACCCTTACGGTTTGGAACAACATGAAGGTGAGTAATTAATGACAGAATTTTCATTTTTGGGAAAATCGTATAAATCATCCACCCACTCGAACCTGTGTTTTTTTTTGTTTGTTTTTTTTTTCCCTCCCCCCTCCTTCTCTTCTCCCTCTTTCTTTCTCTGATTTAGATCTCCACACCCGATCGTTACATTGCAATTATTCTAATTCTCAGTGTTAAGCGTGATGATATGGTAACACATTAGACTGAAGTAGGCTGCTTTAAAATTACTCCCTTCAAACGTAAATTGTCACTATTTCAGTAAAACGCTCCCACACGGAACTTTTCTTTTCTTTCCGTTTTTGTTTTTAATTTTCCTTTACGAAATTTCTCTCTGATCTGTTTTCCTCCATTGCTGCTTAAACAAGTGGACCCCACAACTGCGTGGCTTATATAGAGTCTGCAAATTAGTGCATGATGGAAAAATTAAGCTTTAAACACATTCATATTTTCATCATTATGTTGGAAAACATTCTTAAAGCAATAATGTAGGGTTTTCCCTTTGTTTTATATAATGACCACTAGGAGGTGCTCTAGGCATGTTTTTTTTTTATTATTGGTTTTCCCTGAAGAGATATACGTAGTTGAAAATAAAAGTAAAAGTGACGCGCGTTCGTTGAATTTTACCGTGGAATGACATTTAATGATTTATCTCTCATCAGACCCACCCGCTATTAATTGAAATGTTATTTTGTTTACTTGGCCCGACCGACCCACGGATTATCTGCAGTGTCCACAGATGGGCTATAACTACAAGCCGCGTATCATTACAGTCAATATAGTGTTATCATGTCAAAATACTAATTCATTTAGTTTTAAGTGAAACATTGTCATCCTGATAGTAGTTTTTTTTGTTTGTTTGGTTTTTTTTGTTTGTTACAAAATGTAACTAATCTGATTAAGAAAGGAAGAATTGATTTATGTAACTAATAACAGTTACCAGATTTTTGCATCCGGATTACATAACTATTTATGTAATTCATGTATTACATGTATTCCGTTACTCCCTAACCTTAGGTATGCAGATTCTCATATTGGCTGTGCTGGATTACTAGAGACCTCTAGTAACTCCAGTAAGTGAATGAGAGTTCTTAAAGTAAATACTTCTTAAAGTAAATTTTATTTATTTATTTTTTTATTTTTTTATTATTATTATTATTATTATTATTAATTTTTTTTTTTAAGGATAAATTTGAGACTGCTGCTACTCATTCGGAGGGTTGAAGGATGGGTGGATGTTTGAGCAATTGTGCATTTGTTTTTAAATTAGTACTTTTGTAGCTAACCTTAAAAGCATGTTGCCTTGTGTTTGTGTGCGTTTAATGACATATATTGTTTATTATATTATCTTAAAGAAATTACTTCTCTGTCCAGATTATCTTAACTAAAATTTAACTGAGTTCTCTTTAAGTCATACAAACATTTCTAATGAGTTAATGGCACACTTAAGCCACTACTGTTCATAGATATATCAGTCAGTATATACCAGCACATGCCACAGAAATGAACACAAACTTACATTAACAATCTGACAAACATTAGTAATTAACAGGCCTCTCTCTATTGTCTACATGTTTTCTAGTTAGCCTGTCTTTTCCATTGAAATTATTTTGCAGTGATTTTAAGTCTGTTATATTTAGCATCAAGGACCTTCCTGTAGACCAGACTGAGAGGAGTGAATTTAGCTGGATCCGGGTTAGATATCCTTTGCAAGTTGGTGTAAACTGGTTTGGCACATGTTGGTTTTGTAATTTTTCAAATTATAAAGTTGTGTAGTTTGTGGCAAAATTGAAGCACTGCTTATGGATACACATCCAAAATAACAAACAAAAACTATATATATATATATATATATATATTGATGGTAGTGAACCTACTTGTAAAGCTGAATTCTAAAACGATTCACAGATTATTCATATTAAGTCTTTTTTTTTTTCTTCAAAACATCACATTTAGCTTAATTTTTTTTTTTTTTTATATAACATAAAACCCAAAATATCTATCAATTTGTATCTATCAATTTGCTAACATACCAAAAGCAGTTTGAAGTTTGATTTTCTGTCGAATACATCGTTTGTAAATTTTTTTTTTTTTGTTTTTTTTGTTTGCTTATGTATTTTAAATGGCCCAGTCCTTAAAAACTTAAGAGTTTCAATTGAAACACTAAATTATATATATTGTGATAATTGTCCTTATAACTGTAAATAAGACTGGTTGGAATAATTGTCCATAGAATTGTCTATAGCATCAATATGTAGCATAGCAGTGCTTCGTTTTGTTGTAATTGAGGTTTTAACACTTTCTTACTACAGAGGCCAAGTGAGTGAAAAAAGTTTAAGCTGTTACATCAAAATGTGTTATTACGAAGGCTGTCAATGTATTAAATTAAATGATTAAGTCTAAAGAGATCAAATCTGTTAAACACCATTAAATTGTATTTAGCAAAAATAATTTTTTTCCAAATTTGATATTAAAATGGTTTCATTCTGTTCTGCTTGACTTCTACACTTGGAGTCTATATATTTTTCAAGAGCATTGTTGCAGGTTTTTGCACAGAAAGTCCATAGTTGGGATCATGCTTATTAGTAAATTCAGAGACTTTCTCAACAGTAAATTCATTTTCATGAATTAAATCCGAACTTATTTTGAAATTATTTTACTGCCATTGCAAGTTGTATATTATACAATTATGTAGTTCAGTAAGCCAGAAAGATGAACTGTATGCATTAAAACTGAATAAAAGATTACTTGTGATTTATTTTAATCTTTGACAGCCTTAATTGTCCCATCTGACTTTAAATATAGGCCATGGCTTTTTGTTAAATGTTTGTGTCCATCTTTCTAATGAGCTTATAACCCTCAGAAAATGCAAGAGATATAGGACGTGGAACTTACTTTCAGTCAGATCTGCACAAAATCTGTCCTTAAGAAAGATGGTCTAGGGTATACATTAGCTAGTGCAGCAGAACACAGGATACTTAAAAGCAAGGATGTGTCAACACTTTTTATAGATAAGTTTCATGAATGTCTGCTTGTTTTTATGCCTCTTAGATGTGTACTTTATCATTTGTTTGAAATCATCTGTGACCTTTCTGATTAAAGTAGCATGTTTGTAAAAACATATTGAAGATCCATTGTGAACCGTTACAGAGAAGGAAAATCCCTACACATCTCAATGTTTTGCAGCGGTTGAATTTGAACATGACTTGATTTTCTCAAGTAAAGCCCAGAAAAAGGGGGAAGCATTCCAAAAACTGCTGCCACACGTTCTTCAGCGAACACCCTTACATTGAGTGTTCACACTATCGCTTCCTTCAGTATCTACACACTGGCAATCTGTCGAGGTATTTCTTGTGGTGATTGGTTTTGATTCTAGGAGAACAGTCATGATAGCATTTAGACCTGCATGCTTTGCCTAGACAGCAATGTCTTGTTACTTATTCTGCAAGATTTGTTTACTTTCTTTCTTATTTGTTCTCAACTAACAAGAATAAGGGGAGGCTCAATAATAAATGGTAATCATACAGTATTAAGCTTGAAGTTAGCTTGAATAGGAGTACACTTGTAAGCAAAAGTAGCAAGCTATGTTAAGATTACAAAGCAAAGAATGTTTTAAAACGTTAAATGCTTCCTTGAGCAAATATACTCAAGTGTAGGACTTCTTCATTTTCAGTGCCAGACAATTAATTGTAGCAATATGTCTTTCATTCTAAGCAAGTCTTTATTAAGAACTTTATTCTATGTGCAGACCACCTTCTTATTGACCATTAGAGGGTTTAGCATATTAGCATAATATCCTCTCATCATTGTGTTTGCAAGTAAATGCATCTCATTTTATTTGTAATAAATTTAAAGGCATAATTTGATAACTCTTAGATTACATTGTAATCTTTATCTAAAGATTTAGATTAATGATTTAACAAATACTGATGATGTATTTTAAATGAATAAGTACTAGGGGTGTAACAATATATCGTGTCACAATATATCGCAATACAAAAATGCAACAATATGTATCGTGGATATGAATAGTTCACCCAAAATGAAAATTCCTATGTGAGAAAAAAATTCAAAAAATTAGTGTCAGTACTACATTAAACTACTGTATATAATGATGAATATGTATAATGTATAATAATGCAGTGGGGGGATATTTGTGGGTCCTGATCCCAAATGTCTTATGTTACCAGTAAAAAGTGGCATACATTAGTTTAAATATATCTAGTCAGTGACAGAGTGCAAGCATATTCGTCTAAAATAATTCTGTATTTTCAGCTTCAGAATTATGAATATTTTTATTCTGGTGTCACCATTGTCCTGTGCATTGTGTTACCAGCACCAAGTCCAAGCCTATTCATTTTCACCCTCAATGTAATACCAAATTTAGCATTTTAATCAACAGTACATTTTTTTGTTAACCTTTTACCGCAATAATATCGTATTGTGAGTTCAGTATCGTGATTATTTCAGTTCAGTGAATTCCTAGCCTTAAGAATTGTCTGGCATTGTCTGATGTTTAGATTGAAAATTAAAAGATTCAGTCTGTCATACTTGGAAGCATTTAATATTTTATTTGATTAGTAAAGGGATGTTTAGGCAGGAATGTGTGAATGCAAGCCAATCATATTACTTTTTTGAAAAACTGTCTTGTCTTCCTTTATATTCTGAGGCATTGTCATGTATATTGTATATTGTTTTTTTTGTTTTGTTTTGTTTTACTTTTCACTTGTTTTTCATGTAAAACCATTTTAAAATACAAAGGGCGAGACAGATAGGTAAAACCGAATTCATAAATGAACCAACTGCTGACCCAAATGTTATTCCTTCTCATTACTTTGTGGGGACATTGCAAAAAGACTAAAATGGTCACAAGTGTGTTAGATTTGGGGGTGGTTTTCCAAATGCAAATTAAAACATGTTCCAAGACAAAAAGGAATTAAAAGGATAATTTATAACAAGGCACCATTCTTTGAATATCAATGTCACACAGACTGGGCTTAATCTTGTGTCCATTTGGAAAAATGGCAAACATTTGACTTTAAAACAACGTAGAATGTAATCTGATTGATATTACTGTCTATACATTTTTTTAAATTAATTTTAACATGTTGGTTCATGTCTGAATTCTCATTTAAGTGCGCACACTGCATTTGGAGATAAATATGCTCTGCCCATTTCTGTAACTTTTATAATGAACTAAGGACTGTCTGTTCTGGTTTTAGCTACCTCTTGAAACAAAGATTGACTGCCACTGGTACCTTACAATTCTCCAAATCATCATGTTAGTATTAAACTCATATCAATTGTTATGTTTTGTTCACAAAAATTATGATGTAATGTAAAAGAAAGTATTTTGGCAGATATTTTAAGACAAAAAAAAAAAAATGTTTCAGAACAATATTATTTCCTGCTGCAGTGTGTGAATCATTACCTTTTTGGGCCTTTCCAAAAACTAGCTTGTAGAATAAAAGGGAAAGTCTTTGTAGCCTTAAATTTAAAATGGTAGCATAACATTAGCATAACAGTGCTAATAGGACAACTCCAGATCTGACTAATCATCTTTTTTTTACTCACTGTGCAGCTTGAGGAATGCAAATGGTTTGACTGCAGCCGACCTGGCCCATGCTCAAGGGTTCCATGATTGTGCTCAGCTCCTCTCTAATGCACACAACCAGCTAAATCAGCTAAATGGATTTGCCCATAATGGGACTGACCACACGCTCATCCAGGGCCGCAGTCTTCTGAATGGGACAGCCAATAGGAAAAGATTTCTCGATTGCACAGAGCCAAACCATGTGAAAAAAGCAAGAACTGAGAGTATGTCAGTTGTGCAAAACATCAATTCTAAATCCAGGAAAACTGATCCAGATTTTCAGACATTCTAAATCCAGATTTTTCTGACTATATTGTATGTTTTCTATTCAGGCATAAATTTCTCGGTGAAGACAATCAATGGAATTGGAGAGGAGCTTGAGAGTATGAATGTGGAATCAACTGCTGAAAACCAATCAGGTGGGACTGGCCCTTCTCCACCAATGTCTATTGACCTTGAACATCATGAAGACAGTGTTTCTTTGAGGAACCCCTCTCCCACCCAAAAAATGTTGGAGCCCACATCCATGACTTCTCTTCCTGGCCCCTGGCTGTGGACAAACTCTTATGCTTATTTATGATGGCCAATTTATCAACAAGTTTCCTCAGGCTTATCAACAAGCTGTCAGAGCAAATGACTGGGATAATATATTCTTATTTGATATATTCAGACTTCTGAAATAATAGTATTTGGGATGAGATGTCCATTTTTCCAAATCTAAAAGAGCTTTATTTCAGTATGCACACAGGGAATTTGACTTTTATAATAGAAGTTTCCAGTACTTGCAAAGACAAAATGGCTAGAATAATACAGAAGAGTTGCTAGTTTTCTTGGCTTTTGTAGCGAATTAGCTCAAAGGGGAAATATTAATAATTATTCATAACTCATGATTAATTATGAATATTTTAATGAGATTAACTTGATGTAGCTACATTAACATTACAATCAATCAATCAGTTCATCCTGTGAACACTATTAATTCATTCTAAGGGAAGGATGATTTTCATGGCCACAGAAAAATAATTCTTCCTTCAATTTACAGCGCTTAGAGCGCATAACAAGATCGATCATTTAAGTGACAATTTGTTTGCAGGCAGGGAGTCAGAACCAAACATGTATTGTGCACAAATTTTATTAACTAAATCACGGACAAGACTAAACTAACATAAAACAACAATACACACACATCACACATACATGGTAAGAGGCAAAGTTAAAGTGGTTGAAAAACCGGGTCAGAACAGATGGATGAAACTATTGAAACACCTGGGAGAACCATCGACTACAAGCTCCTCTGTCTGAACAAAGGGGTTTACAATTTTACTAACTACACAGCGATTTGTATATCGTACGTTACTTGCATTTAGCCTGAGCTGTAGAAGAGCGTCCGAGGTGAAATAGCAGGAGAAAGTCTTGATAGTTCGGTCCGAAGGTGTTGAAGTTGCCATCGATTTCTTCTGCGTTGACTGAAGAAGAAATTATGAGCTTGCATGGTTATTTCGACTCCGTCGAGGTTAAGGAAGTTGCACATGGCTTGAGGTGTTTGGCCTGCTGGCCCACCGGCCATGTGGTGGCATCGGGTTTCCTGTCCCACACACGCACATGGCTTGATGTGTGTGTGTGTGTAGGCCTTATCAGCCTGGCCGGCCTGGCTGAGAGCCAGCCAAACTGACGCGTCGGTTGAGAGAGAGAGAGAGAGAGAGAGAGAGAGAGAGAGAGAGAGAGAGAGAGAGAGAGAGAGAGAGAGAGAGAGAGAGAGAGAGAGAGAGAGAGAGAGAGAGAGAGAGAGAGAGAGAGAGAGAGAGAGAGGATCTGTGCGTCTCTCTTTAAGCTCTGCGCGAAGTCACCACCCCCAGGGTCGACTCGACCAATGGGATTGTTGGGATTTCCCAGCGGGAAATTCCTCTGTTGAAGGTTTTACGGCTCTTTGTTTCAAGCATGATTCAACTGGGTCTGTGCCCATTTATACTCCATTTAATACAACAAACACACACTGCCTCCTCTGAGGAAGTGACAAACACGAAAGTGTGAGTCGTGAAACGAGCATTAATTTGATAGGAGACACGACATATATGAGGTTTCATGAACTAGTAGTTTGCTCATAAGATATGCATAAAACAAAATACCATACAAGAGACCCTTTACAAAACAGTTATAATCGTACACACAATGTCCTGGGGTGCATGTTCATTTATAGAACTTTTTTTTTTATTTTATTTTTTTTAATATAAATTAATGCAGGAAAGTCTGTTTTAAGGCATTGGGTCTCTCTTTTCACATTCTTTCAAGCCATAAACAAAGTCTTATCTGAGGTTGCCCTGGTAACGGAGACCTTTCCTGCTCTCTTGGGGGAAGGTCTGCTACTAAGCATAAAGCATTTAAAGCATATTTGTTAAATGTAGCAAGTAATTATGTGTCTGATTTGTCTGTCGTTACACTTTATTTCCATGAACTTTTGCCATATACTCTGTATATGGTAATTCTAAATCAATTGTTATCTTAAATACAGGCTTGTATGTAGTACTTAATTATTATTATTATTATTTTATTTTTTTTTCTGAAACTTCCAGCAATATATTTCACAATGAAAGCATTTACTGATTTTAGGATATTTCATGGAGATGTGTCCTATTTACAAATTAACGAATGAATAGGGTAATATTTTACTATGTTGATTGTGCTTCTATTTTCTGGCTGTTTATTATTCAAACATTTTAAAGATTCACATTTTTAAAGATTTCAAATGTAATCTGCTTGAATTCTATGTTGAAATGTTACATAGATTTATTTGAAACATTTAAGGCACCTTTAATGTTATGATTTATTTATTTTTTTTATTTTTATTTTTTTGATAGTGGTTATGCTTTCTCGGAGTAAAAGAAAAACATTCTACAGTTTCTCGCTGCTGACTTTTGCAGTTAGGTGTTCCAGTGCACTCCAAAAAAAAAAGCCTCTTCCTACCCCTCTTCCCCTTGTGACCATTTGGAAGAGAACAGCCTGCTTGATGACTTGTCATCTTGTTAAATCATTAAAATCTGTCAGTCATGTCTGAAGCAAGGCGCAACCCATAGCAACGCGTTATGGCAACAGCGTCTCAGACCTCATTTTCACGTGTTAGGCATGCACATTTGATTTGAGCTTCTTTTCCTTTTAATGGTGGTTGATAAACCCACTTGAAGGTGCACACCACCACGCCACCTACTGCACGACACCTGTGTGACAGCTGATGTAAAATAAAGGATCGAGCTTAGGAAAGCTGAAACCGATCAGTTAAAAAAAATGCTTAATCGGCCCCTATACAGATCCTTGAGATCGGCTCAGGTCATCCCTAATTATTACATACTGTACACCTTAAAATTTGAGCAAAAAAAGTGCTCATACTGAAAACTCAACTACAATGTATTAGTAAAATGTTTTTGTTTCTCTGTTCTGAACCAAGTTAATGTGTAATCAAGACCATTTGTTGATCATCACTTTCTGACGCATGTCTTGTTTTGAATGACAGATGAAGCCATAGCCACAGGTTTGAGGAATGGTCATGGGCAGCAGAACAGTTTCACTGTCAACAGCTTCGTCACAAACGGGCAATGCTATCAGTCCCCTTTCATTCCAGCTGAATCAAGAAACGACATGTGTGGCTCACTGCACCTCAATGGCAGCCCAAGCAGCTGCGTATCTCACCGGCCTGCATGGGGTGCGTTTCTGCCTGATTCCAGTGAACATCTCCGCTATGGACACTACCATGGCTTTGGAGATACGGCAGAAGACCTGGAAGATGCAAGCAGCTGTCACGAGCACACTACAACCGTGAAAGTAGAGCAGCACTATGACCAAGAGGTTCTCAGTGCTGTGCAGCTGTTCCATGGATCATAAAGTGAAAATTCTATCCGTCCATTTGATTAGAAGTGGTCACGTTGGTGGCAGCAGTATCTGCCTTAAACTAATTAAATATTGCACCTTAATTCAGGCTATAATAAAAGTTTGTTTTTGATAAAGGGGAAATCTTTCTACCAAAGGGGAGACATTGTATTGCATTTTATATTTGACCTAATGAATTTATTTTATTATACGTATGTTTAAACTCAACCTAGCTATCTGGGTGCATTTCTTTTTTCCCTTTAATGCAAGTTTAGAACGTACAAGAAGTTGATTCGTATGTGGTGTGGATTAATTGTGAGTTTGTAGTTTTGTGTCAATGAAAACCAGCTTTTTGGAAAAGGAGAATTTTGTATAAAATTTTTGTTGTATGCTTATCACAGTTTTTTCCTGAGAAGCAAAGCTGACATGCTGACTGTAAAACAGTTGTTTTTTGAAAAAGAAAGCTGAAAGATGTATGACATTCCTTTGTTTATATTTCTACCGTGTGTTCTGATTAAAAAAAAAAAACTAAAACACAAAAGAAGCCCCCTTTATTGCCACCTGAACACAGTTCTTCTATTAAACTGCAGAAAATGTATTTTGTTTTAAGGTAGGCCCAGAGAGGAGAAGCTCACCTTGCCTTATTTTCTTGTAAGAGAACAATGTCTTGTAAGAGAAAAGTTTCTGACTTTTTCTTACGTCTATGGCATTAATCCTTGTTTTATCTCTGGCAATGCATTTTGTATATAATGCACTCAGAAAAGCAGGTATAGTTTGAAAATGAACATTTTTCTATGTGAAAGCCAAGTCTATGTTCATTTTAAAAAATGCTATAAATTCACTTTATCAAAATGAAATTGAACCTTATTCCTTGAGTAATATTAACACTGCATATATTTTAAAAGTTTTGTTTTGAAATACATTGTGCCGTATCTGAAATAAAGACTGGTCGTTTGTGAATAACAAAAGGTGAAATTTGATTAGCAAACTGTTCCCATGGGAAGCTGATACGCCCACCTCGGTTTCCTGCCTCACGTGTTTGGACACACGGGTGTCACCTGTCGTCTGCGTCGACCTTTACTGCGATGCCTACAACGTCATTAGCGCTCCGCCTTCAACAGATGGATCTTCGATTTGATACCTTGTAAAAGGGGGAAATATTTGTAATACATGTGACTGGTCTTATATACTGAATATATATGACAGTATACATATGTCATATTAAATTACAACTATTACATTTGTAGATTATTAAAAGTAACTTTTGAACTAATCACTACTTTATTAACGAATGTCTATAGACGGTTAATAATGTAGCACTCCCACACAGGAAAGTGGTATCGTCTGTAATTCCGCGTTGAAATCCTCCAAGCTGAGCCGAAAAGCAAATTTGAGTCGAGGACCTTTCAGAAAAGGCACATATTATTGGAACAGTTATATCACAAATATTTGTATCTGACACTTGTACAGTTTAAGCAATGTCTACTCCAGCACGAAGGCGACTCATGAGGGATTTTAAAAGGTGAATAATGAAAAACAAATATAACAGGAGCTGTTTACTGCGCCCGGATGTACCTTATAAAGACCGGACAATATTTAGAAGGGAACAATTTTGATTGTAGGGAATGTAAATTTTCGTATCCGACATTCATATTTAAGTAGAAATGAAGATCTGTTAAATGTCGTCTTAAAAAAAGAAAGTAATTTGTTTTGTGTTTATTTGGACCTTGGTTTCCTAAAAACTGACCTGACTCCCTTGTTTGTTTTGATACCCAACAGACTTCAAGAGGATCCTCCAGCCGGTGTTAGCGGTGCACCGTCAGAAAACAATATAATGGTATGGAATGCAGTGATATTTGGGTAAGTACTTGTTGTGAAAAGCTTTGTGCTGTGGACTAAAACAAGTTTATTATCTTTTCAGATTCACGTTTCTTTATTCTGAAACTCGAGCATTATGTCGTTCATGATCACTTAAAATTTCATAAACCAAGACCTTGCTTTTATAAAGTTCACAAATTTGGTGTTTGTCACTTGAGCATTTGTCCACCTGTGCCTGTTTTCACATACTAAAACTGAAAACAAATGATGACGTGGTGGCATTATTATGGTTATCCAAATGTTACCAATTTAAATGTTTCATTTTTTTTGTTTTCACAGACCAGAAGGAACTCCCTTTGAAGATGGTAAATATAAACATGCACATCTTGAAATGCATAATTTCTAGTAATTCAAGGCATGTATATGCCATGTATTTTGTATTAATGCTTTAAGTTGTTGTTGTTTTAGGTACATTCAAACTGACAGTAGAATTCACAGAAGAATACCCAAACAAACCACCCACAGTTAGATTCATTTCAAAAATGTTTCATCCTAATGGTAAGATTATTATTTTTTGCCATTCAGAATCATAAATAGGCCTATAGTATGAAAGCTTGTTTCTATCTCCAATAACTGACTTCTCACAGTTCTGACTTTTTAAAAGTTTATATCTTCCAATTTGGACTTTATAATGCACAATTGCGAGTTTATATCTTGCAATTCAGGCTTTTTTCCCCCTTATAATTGTGAGATATGAACTCGCAATTCAGAATTGTAAAAAGTCACAATGTACATTTATTTTTTATTCTGTGGCGGAAACAAGCTTCCATAATACAGCAGTTTAATTCTGCCACCCCACAAAGGCTATTGTCTCTGACATATTTAACCACCCTTTTCTCTTTCAATTATACTTTAGTATATGCAGATGGAAGCATATGTCTTGACATCCTACAAAACCGTTGGAGTCCAACTTATGACGTGTCATCAATTCTTACCTCAATCCAGGTAAAACATTGTAGTGGTGATGCTTTTTACCATTACGAGTATCAATGCAAATCAAAACGCAGCTTGATCGGCTTTTCTTTCTCTGTTGATTTTCTTCAGTCTTTGCTTGATGAACCAAATCCCAACAGTCCAGCTAACAGCCAAGCAGCTCAACTTTACCAGGAGAACAAACGGGAGTATGAGAAGCGTGTGTCCGCTATTGTCGAGCAGAGCTGGAGGGACAGTTGACCTTAAACTGCAGAACTTTGTGTGGTTATAGTTTAGTTGAGTGAATTGTGAGGAAGTTTTTCCCCCCTCTTTCTTTTTCCTCTTTCTGTCTCCTACACAACTCTCATACTGTTATAATGCACTTTAATGAAAACCTGTCCATTTTTCCCTTGGAGAAATTGTGCTCAGCCAATATCACCTAGTCATTTTCTGACCATAAAGTGACTATACATCGTGTTAGCCTGGACTATATGAGGAGGATATATGCAAGGGCCATTTTTTTTTTCAAGAGGAACCAAACTCCTCTGAACGGACACGATGCCGGCCTGCCATCATGGAATTGTTCATGCCTCAGTCGGAACTGACCTTCAAGTGATCCTACTATGCTGTTTTTGTGTGTTCTGTTACATGCCTGGAAGTGTGTTTTTTTTTTTTTTTTTTTTTTTCTATTCCACGTTGTTGAATGCCTCTTATGTACTATATTATAATACACTTTGAATTTTGTGTACAGGATCTGTGTATGATCAGTGTCTGTATTCATTAATTTGCTTGTTTTTTGTTTCAATATGGTCAAACAAAAATGAATCAACCACAAGAATAATTAGTACGAACACATTAGTATGAAGAGTAAGGGATAAGGCATTTTTTCAATGCCTAAAGAGCAGGAAATAGTAAATTATTCAAACACGTTTATTGAATGTAAACGCTTTTTATAACTAGCCACATGCTGCATGAGACTAACAAAGAATGGTTATTCACAAAAACAATACAACCTACCAGCACACGATTAAAGATTCATTCAGTTTTCAAATGAAATATCCATATTAAATGCTTTTTGAAAAAAGTATTTCTGCCTCTGAGCGAGGAGATTTCAACAACTTGGATGATACTTCCTAAGTGATTATCTGATACGAGTCTCCAGATAAAACAGAAAATAAAGCATAAATCCGTATGAGCAGTTCTGATGAGGTCAGCCAATATAGGTTACCTATTATATGCCCTCTCCTTCTTTGCTTTTTCCAAGGTTTTGTCCATGGTTTTCTCTGTCTCCCCCCTACATTTTGGACAATACCACTTTCCTTTGGGTTTGTGATTAAGCCCAACACATGAAAAATGGAACCATTCAATTGGACATTCATCATTATCGCAACCAATCATCTCTCCAAATGACACCTGCTCACACAAGCAGTAAGTAGGCTCATTCGGATCAATTGGTAGATCTGTAGGTGAAGGCTCTCTGTCAGCTTTGGCTTTGGACCTCTTTTTCTTCTTTGAGGTTTTGTTCCGCTTCTCCCTGGCAATGCCACCAGTGATCTCTTCATCATGCCCTACTGTGGCGATGTTCTCCGGAGTGTCATTATTATTGTTTTTCTGACGTCGGGAGCGCTTGTTAGCCCCAGAAAGCCTATCTATGGAACCAAGGGATTCCTCTCTTCGTTTCTCCTCCTCCCTTCTCTTACTGGGAATAATGGAAGATGTGGTAGTAGCTGTCATGCTTTCATGGGGTTCATGTCGGGCTTCCAGAAGCTCAGCAAGATTGTCTACTTGCCGGCTACGATTCTCTACCATCTCCACCATCTGACTAGCGAGTTGGATCTTCTCATCGCCCAGCTCCTGACTTCGGATAAGGCCTCTTTGGATAAAGTGCAGCAAATGCCTTCGCTGGATGGGGTCCTCTTCGTGGCCGTGTTTCTCATGGGCCTCATCTAACTCTTTGAGGAGCTCTGGAATTATGCAAAATATTTATTGTGAATACATTTAAATATTCAAACGTATATTTACTATTCTGTAGATGTGGTCACATTAGTGAAACTTCACAGGCAAAAATGGTCCATTGTCTATTGCAAATAAGTGTAGTGATGTATAAAGTACAGCTCACACAGAAGTCACTTTCAAAGCAGCTTTTCTGTTGGTCAGCACAAGAAAGAAAGAAAGAAAGAAAATTTGACAAACAACTGTAAATGCGACCACACCTTGAGACTATTAAATATCAGGTGACTATATATATAGCAAGTTTAAAAGGGATAGTTCAAGCAAAAATGAGAAATTCTTTCATCATCTGTTATCATCACCCACAAGACTTTTCAAAAAGCTCATAAAGGCATCATAAAATAAATACATGTAAACAAAAACCTATATTAAACATTCTTGGAAACATTTGGGATAATGCAAGTATACAAGTCAACAAAATATATAACATTGTTCTAGTGTTTTTTGGATATTTTAATCCAAAAAAATCTTACATATTGTGCCTTTAAGACCTTTTGGATCTTCTACGTTTTGGTTACCTGGACTTTTAATAGAGGGACAAAAAACACTTAGGTTTCATTAAAAATATCCTAAGATATAAAAAGTCTTATGGGGGTAAGTAAATGGTGACAGAAATTTCATTTTTGGGTGAACTATCCCTTAATGCAGCACTGGACGGTATCAAAAGTACTTGACAAAGTAAACTTCAAATGCATTTCACCTAGACGTTGAACATTCAATATGAAATTTGGCTACACTCTGGCAGGTAAACACCAAACCCTACTATTGAAAACGGCAAATCAAAGCTAAGAAACCAAAACAGAGATCCGCCCATGTAATATTCAAAAACCAATCACACTCTATGAACTCGCCCAAATGCGAACAAAACGGGCGGATTCAATATGAATAGACAGTTTCTACCAACCAACTGCAGCGCTCTCAAGCCCGAAATGTTGTTGTAAATCCAACACATTACGCTTAAATCCAATCCAAAAGCAAAGGAGGTGGAGCATGTGTGTTATACATTACACGCACATTTCTACCCAACCAAATCCAGTGAGCTACGCACTTTATCTGACAACAACCAAATGAACACACATGCACGAAATACAATCCCAGTATGAAAGGAGTATATGACCTCCGCATAGCATACTTATGATGGCAATATTTTTACCAAAGCGAAATTTGTTTTAAAACACAAGAGCATCATAATACAGCCGACAGTAGCATGTAAGTATGTCGAATAGGCTTTATAGGCAGCAGCCTAACTAAAAAGTGCAAGCACGAATCTAATTTCTGGTAAATTTGTTTTATTTATTTTTTAATCGCAGAGTGATTTAACTGTGGAGTTTTTTCAGCTAGTATAAATATGACGACACCAGTATAAACTGAGAATATGGCAACAACAAAAATCCTCAAGATCTGACCAACCAAGCCTCCCTTCATAAGGGACGGACTCAAAACGACCGACAACAAAGTAAAAAAAAAAAAATAAAAAAAAAATTGATATAGGCCTAGATAAAAATTTTCCGTCTGCATTTCCGAAACTGTTGCGATTTATGTCAAAGAGTCTTTGTTACATCAAATGTAACAGCCTACATCGTAATCTCAATAACGGCAAAAACAGTAGGCTATTATGAAAACGAATCTCTACTAAACAGGTTTCGCCCAGCATTTCATATCTAACGCGAACATAATTTCCACAATTGCAACAACACACGTAGAATGAACACAAACAGTATTATTGGAAAAAAGAGTGAAACGTTACCTTGGTATTTAGAGTCAATTTCTCTCATAAGAGACACGTTTCTTTGTAGCTCGAAAGGCAAAGACTCAACCAAGTCCAAGTATTCTCCTACATAGTTAGCGATGTGTAGTGGGTCCCAGCTGGCAGTATTCAGCATTTTAACTACTTTGTACTTTACTAGATTTGTGGGGAGAAAATCCTTCAATGGCCAAAAGAAAAAAACACATCTGACCGCTCAGAATAATTCTTGGCAACCTGTTTAGACCCCTGTTAGTTTAAACAACATATCGTTCATATCAACGTGCATAATCAAAAACAATTTATGCATAACATTTATTGTCCATTTTATTTTATAGTAACAATATTCCAGTGTCGCATTACTTGACTCCAACGTGGAGATCCTCCGGGTAGTTTCAAACACTTGGGAAGAGTAAATCATATGCGCATGCGTCAGTGGCAAAATACTCCCCGTGCATGCTTTATTAAATTCCTTTTCTATGCTTTTCACAGTTGTGAGGTCAGTTCCATTCAGGATTTTAATTTTACCTACTTTAGAGTGGATTTCTGGATCTACTGAAAACGACTGAAAAGACAAATAAAAGCATGTCTTCTAGTTGTAAACAGCTCGTAAGCAAGGGGCGCGCACATAAGATAACTGAAACTTGTCTTTGCCCTTTTACTAGATGCCTTATGTTACATTATGTGGTAGCTATGTTGAGAACGGCGAGTGGCATTTGTAACCTTTTTCGATTAATGTGTATCTGCCAATGACAGAGCCTGCAGAGCCAATGGGCGCGTGACGTCCAGCAGCTCCCCCTCTGACGTCACATACGCACCCCTCCCACTTAAAAATACAGTTCCTTCCATCACTCATACATTTACAAGTAGAATTTTGTGTCACTGAATTCGTTATTTGGATTGGTGGCGCATAATCGAGAGCATTGTCGTAACTACATAGTTTTTTCGTGTTAACGTTACTGTCCTTTGCCCCGGTTTGCTTTTCAGTGCGCGGCCATCTTGAACCCACTGCAAAACAGCCTAGAGAGAGATCCGTGTGTCGGTGTGACAGTTTGCTGATGTCTATGAGATGAGTGATGGAACCTTGGTGAACCGACGAAGCTGAACTTTCAATGTAATGACACTGAAAAGAAACTGATCGAGGAATTGGGAAAAAATATGTCATCGATCCAATTTGGAAAACGCGCTTAAATGTCTAGCGATAGATTGTCGCAATCTTTTAACCACCACCTGGACTCTGTTCAAATGTTTTGTCATATTTATGTAGTAGAATGAAAATGAGGCTGCTTTTAGCATTCATAACCAATACAAAACTGCTCAATTCTGGCTTTAGAATCAGGCATGGGATTCATAATGGAGTTACAAAAGCGTCATTGCTGTCCAGTTGTAATATATGCAGCAGGGCAGAGAGAAATTGGATAAAACCAGTGGGCTATGACACCGGTATAATGACTTACAACAGTCTTACCAAGCAGAAAGAACCTCTAATTTTGGCACAAGAAAGAATTGCTTCCTGGTAAGGCACACAATGGTTCATTACGCTAATTTAGATTTCCCTATGTGTTATAGAAGTTTTTTTCTATAACATTTTCTTTTGTCACTTCCAGGTATAGCTGTGGACCCACTGTTTATGACCATGCCCATCTCGGCCATGCGTGGTAAGTTTAGTAACTATAGTTACAGAGTAGTTGCAGTTACGTTGAAAGAAACATAATTTGTTTTAGGTTGTTGTAGTGTTATTTCATCATTGATATACTATTATAGTTTTTACATTTTCCGTTTACTTATAAATGTTGTTGTGTTTTTATCATTTTCGTTGGTTTTTCTGATGAAAATGATAAAAGTTCATTATGTCTAGATAGTTTTTATAATTTATTTTGATACATTAAGTAGAACAAATGAAAATGAGAAATGTTGCTTTGACAGCTAGCTGAAATAAAATAATTTTAAGTTCTTTTATATTTTATAGTATCAAAATGTTTTTATTTATGGTTTTAGTTTTAGTTTACTACAATAACCCTGGGTTGTTGTTTGGTCAGGAGTAAATACATTTCTCTGACAGCCTCCTTTATTTTCTTCTTTTTCTTCCTTGCATGCAGCTCATATGTCAGATTTGACATTCTGCAAAGGATCTTATCCAGACTTTTTGGAATCAATGTCATCCATGTAATGGTCATCACTGACATTGATGATAAAATCATACAAAGAAGCCTTGAGGTAAGTGTCAACTTTGTAATGTTTATATTTGGCAATTTTAAGACATGTAGAAAGTTGTTTTGTTTTTTGTTGTTGTTGTTTTTTTTGCAGGAGAACATCTCGCCCACTGTCCTTGCAAGAATGCATGAGGAAGAGTTTAAGAGGGACATGCAAGCACTGCGGGTAAATAACATTTTTTTTGTGGTGATTTGACTAAAATGACAAAAATTTTAATACATATTTCACTGGTCTTTGTTCATTTGCCCAGGTACTTCCTCCAGCTGTATACATGAGGGTGACAGACAACATACCCCAGATTGTAGCTTTCATAGAGCGCATTATCAGAAATGGACATGCCTATGTCACAAATCAAGGTGCCTCTCTCTCTTGTTTTTGTTGGCAATTTAAGGTCAAGTCTTTTAAGTTTTTTTTTTTTTTTTTTCTAAATGTGAAGAGAAGATGAAATTGAATTTCCAGTATGATTTGTTGACCCAGGGAACGTCTACTTCAACACTCAGTCCATTGGTAGCCGTTATGGCAAGCTTGTGAATCTCGGAGGCATTGTTGGGGAGCAAGGTATGTTTATGGCATCTGTTTTTTCTTTCTTGGAGGTCTTCATCAATAACAGTAAATGTGGGTATCCTCAATCTTTAATCACACATGAATTTTTTCATTGCACATTTGTTATAATCATTTTCTGTGTTATTGGGCTGACTTGCTTGACAAAACTACTGCTAATAGTTACAAATATTACTGATAATATATGTAATGTCTGTAGATTAGAGAAGTTAATATTTTAGGATAATTAATATGCTCTAGAAACCATGACCTAAATCATAGAGTATTTTACAGTTTCTTGTATTTTAGGGGTTCAGGATAAAAGGGATCCAAGGGACTTTGCTCTTTGGAAAGCATCCAAACCACATGAACCTCACTGGGTTTCACCTTGGGGACAAGGAAGACCTGGGTGGCACATTGAATGTTCTACAATTGCTAGGTAAATGCTCTGCCTTAAGGCTGGCCCACACTAAAAGATTTCTAAAATCTTATCAGATTTCCAAAATGTGAGATACCACAAACATGACGATAAAATTATTTTTTGCTGAAATGCTCACAAAAAAAGAATAATATTACATCGTTGTTCTAATAAAGTGGGAGATGTTAAGAAAAAGGAAGAAAAGACAACAAAATCATGACAACAAATTTTTTTTTATGGCAGCAATAGGTATGCAATAAAATTTTAAAATATGTATTATTTATATAAATTAGGACTTGCATTACTAATCATAGTAAAATGTTTACTTTCTGTAAATAAGAGGTTGTGTTAACTTGTTTCTGATAATTTGAACATTTTTAAAATGATAGCCATCATTTTGAGAGATAAAATGCAGTACAAAACCATTTAAACCATAGCCTGTCAGTTTTACTGTTATTAAAAGGGACTTTTAAATGAATTCATAATATTTAAATAGGATATTATTTTTTTTACTATTACCAGTATTAAATTTATCATCATGTTGAACATGTGACTAACCATGTGAGAAGTGCCTTTCCAGGTTCGTAGGATCACAGAACTCACTCATCCATCATGAATAAATCGTAATCCAAAAGTATGAGTTTTAGAGTCGGCATGAAATGAAAATTCTCTCTAGCTTTTTTTTTTTTTCTTTTCTAAATTGATGTTATTCAACATTAAAAAAAGGTTTTAACCCTCTATGGGACATTGTCATTTATAAATGAAGCTAGGAAAATTTAGTTTATAAAAAATATAGTAGTATCATATGACATCCCTTTCAGCCAATAAAATTAAAATATATTTGCCATGTGCTAGACATTTTGGCAACAGGGAAGTGAACGAGACATTAGCACATGTTAGGTCACATGCTTTCAAGACACCATAGCGAGTTCATTTTAGACATGAAAATACATATAAATTAAATTTTTAAAAACTCATTGTATATCCAAATGTTCTTTCTTAAGTTTTTGGTCATTTTTAATGCACATTTTGTAAAATCAATAATTCAAAGACCAAAAAATCTGTGTGTCATGCATAAATGACAGTTCTTTTAGGGGATACATATTTTCTGTGGAGCTTTTGTTCAGTACTGGCAGGCAGTGTAATAGTCATTTTACCTGTGTTTTAAGTTGATGTTAGTAAGTTTTATAGCAGACTGAGAGGAAAAGCTGTTCCTTTTCAACAAAGTTGTAATGATAGTGACTAATGATTTTAGTCTTAAATATATGTAACATATAAAGTCATTAATTCTTTCTAGCTGGGATTTCACAGTTAGTCCCATAGAGGGTTAAATCATTTTTAAATATACATTTTTTCCGTTTCGACAATCCGTTTGGATATACATCACAATACATAAGAAAAGATCTGTCATTACTTCCATTTCATTTAGACTTTCAGATAATTAATTTTTTTAGTTGAGGAGTTTACTTTTATAAATATAAATTCTAAGGAAGGTCAAATACAAACATTGTTTTTAGCTGTACAAAATTATTCTTATTTTTAGAATAATATAACATGTAAGTATGCCCCCCCCAAAAAAAATAATTATGACAAGCCTCTTTCTGAATTGTTGATTCTCTAGGAATGTATTCTAGCAGAATTACAAAATCATATTTCCGTATAAAATGGTAACTCCTATACACTTTTCTTGTCTATAGCTCAGTGTTTGGAAGTCAGTTGGACATCCACTCCGGAGGGATTGACCTTGCCTTCCCACATCATGAGAATGAGATTGCCCAGTCTGAGGCATATCATCAGTGTGAACAATGGGGAAACTACTTCCTGCACTCCGGTAATGCCCTCAGTCTTCAGGTTTAAGAAGTAGTATTGGGTAGTAATATTTTAATGAGCATACTATATTTTGTAGTGTAGGATCTATGACATTTTAGCTGTACTGCTCAAAGTATTTAATGAAAACTTTGTTTTCAAGGGCACCTTCATTTGAAAGGAAGTGTAGAGAAGATGTCAAAATCCTTGAAGAATTATATAACTATCAAGGTAAAAAATTATAATAATAAAATTGTAAAAGTATGTGTTCTATACGTGTTTAATCAATAATAGCGTCTTTTAAATCGATCTCTCTTCATAATTCAGGATTTTCTGGAGTCTTACACTGCTAATGAGTTTCGACTTTTTTGCCTTCTGACCAAATACAGATCAGGTATGTGTTACATGCAGAACTCCTGAAAGATAAACTCTGACAATTTTGCAGATATTCTACATTTGCTGTACATTTTCTGTGGGTCTTTTAACCTTTCCAGCAATCGACTATAGTGATGCTAGCATGGATGAAGCCCGATCTACCTTGTCCACCATCTCTGCCTTCTGCCACAACGCACAGGCCTACATGCAGGGACACTTACAGTGCCAGCCTATAGAGGAGGGAATTCTCTGGGAGAGGTAAAAGACAGACCACCTTCAGGCTCGGATACACATTTTGAACAGTAGAATGACATGAATAAGACCAGGTTCGCTCACGCACTTGTCCTGTGTTTTTTCTGTCTTTTCATGTGTGAATATATGAGCTGTGTCATAAAAAGGTTTTATATCCAGTCATTACTCCTATCAGTATTGTGTTTTGTATGTGATCCAAATCCATATTTCTTACACTCATTTAAAAATAGAAAAGCACTAAACTTGTTTGGCAGATAAACACATCCCTAATTTTGATTAGTGTCAACTGGGACAAAAACTTTCCAGTTATATGGATGTCATCATCTTTGATAGTTACTTCAGACACTGTCACTGTGGTTGCAAGTGTTAAGGCCTGTTCACACCAAGGATGATAACTATAACGACAATGATATAGTTCTATAAATCGTTTAGAACTATAACAGCATAGAGAAACAATATCATTGGAATCACTTTCAGAACAAGTTTTTCCAGTTGATGAACGATAAAATTTACTGTGTGAATGAGCTGATGATGAAAAAGCCTGTCTCCAACTCCTTTTTGTCTTCACTGTCTTTGTTTGGTCAAGGTTGTCTGCTACACAGACCAGTGTTCGGAAAGTACTCGCTGATGATTTTGACACCCCAAAAGCTGTGGATGCCATTATGAGCCTCATTCACCATGGCAACTGTCAGCTTCAGCCTGTTACTAAGGTAACATCATAGGGTAGGTCACTGAGGCCTCACGTTCTTTATATCCTCATTACAAAATATTATATTTTTAAATTTATATTTAATAGTCAAAGACTAATTTTACTGTCTTTTTGTGTTTGAAGGTTCATGGGCCTAGGAGTCCTGCTGTATTTGGAGCCATGCTGTCCTATGTCAGGGAAATCATGGCTGTTTTTGGAGTTGATCTTCTGGACAAAAAGGTGAGTTTTTTTTTTTTTTCAATGTTACATTTCTAAATAAAACTTGTTAAATTTTAATGAAAAGAGAAAACGTGTTATTAAAAAAATTGGCACCCTGCTCCCTACTAAGTTAGTGCCCTTAAAAGAAATAATTCAATTAAATGCAGTCACCTGTTTACACCTTTTAACAGTTTTGACTTCACACAAGAAGCGTTAGTTAAATAAACATAGCACGTTACACAAGAGCTAAGAGATCACACAGCAACACGTCTTAAGCAGGAGAGGAAAACTTGAAGAATAGAGATCCTCACACCGCTTTTATCTGGTGCAGTGCAGCCGCCGAGCCACTCCGATCTGCCCAGGGCCCATATAATCAGCGAACCTGTCAAACACTGATGAGCACAGAGAACAGGAAAGGAAACAAACATACGTGCACACACATACACTCCCACACAATATTATGGACAATACACACAATATTTAGAAACTAAGTTACATCCAAGGACATAACACCTAGGGCCGTATCATACACCTGGCGCAATGCGACGCCAGGCGCGATGCAAGTGTTTTTTGCTAGTTTCAGCCCGACACAGACATCATTTTCACGTCCAGCGCCACGTTGTTTAAATAGCAAATGCACTCACGCCCATCTGTTTGCCCATGGGCGTGCTGGTCTGAAAACGAGATGTTCAGACTAGGTTTGGTTTCTTTTGAACTCTAGTACAGTGCTTCTCAAAACTGTCCTGTGGACCCCCCACCATTGCACATTTTGGATGTCTCCCTCATCAGAGACAAGTCTTGCAGTCTGTATTAATGAGATGATGAGTTGAATCAGGTGTGCTAGATGAGGGAAACAAACAAAATGTGCAGTGGTGGGGGGTCCGGAGGACAGGTTTGAGAAGCACTGCTCTAGTAGATGCATCATATTTCTTTAATAACTCACATTATTATCAACATTATTTCCTTTGACCAAAAACCACTGTTTTCGTCTGAGCCAAGGCACATTACTTATTACATTACACATTTATTATTTTCTTCCTTGAAGACATTGACATCCTTTTTCTTCATAAAAATTAAATCATTGCAACACATTTAATACTTTTACACTTGTGTCCCTTAGGAAGTCCATGATTCCTCCGGAGTTTTGAATAATGTGGTGGAGGAGTTGGTGCATTTTCGGAGTGAGGTTCGTAAATTTGCTCTGTCTGTGCAAGACCAAGCGCCACAAGACCCCCAGCCTGGCAGTGAATTTCAGAAAAGTCATCCACAGCCAGACAGAATACCCTTGCTGAAGGCTTGTGATGCCTTAAGGAATAATCTAGCACCCCTTGGAGTCCACATTAAGGTAAGATTTCCTCCTGTTAGAATAAGTGCAGCCTTTAAAGCCTCCAACGGCTTCTGTCAAAGCACATTGCAAGGCTAATATTTTGATTTTGGTTTCAGGATAGAAGCACAATCTCCACTTGGGAAATTACAAGAAGAGGAGAGACAAGGAAGAATTAATCACTTACTGAATTGGCCCAAACCTTTATCTATTAGAACTGCTGTTTGAAGCATCTCATTGGTGTCTGTTCAAGTTTTTCTTCAAGGAAATTACAGTTCAACTGAAGACACCTGCAACAAATCCTAATTATTACTTCTATTGTGCAACTAAAGTTGGAACACAACCATTAATCATAACCACATATTGAATCTGATTGATGATAAAGATTGTAAATGTTAATAAAACAACTCTGTTTATAGTTCATCCTCAAGTAGCGCTTAACCCTTTCTCAACCATTCTTGTACAGAAATAATTAAAGTGAAGGATCCTTATCACTGACTGATGATCAGAATGGAAAATGGTACACTAACCATAGCAATATTACAAGTAATGGCAAAGTTACCCAGCAAGCAATTTTGTGTTTAAAAGACGTCTAATAGCCGTCCACACACAGCCCTGACATCTAGGCCAAAACAAGGCAAAATTGTGAAACCACCATAGATAGCACTTACCATAGCCCAAGAATAGATTAGTCATCTAGAACATGAACATGTCAAAGAAATGAAACCAAACACCTTGTAATCACTGTTGACTTTGCTTACATGATAGAATATCATACATCTCGCAAGTTATTTTGGAAAAAAAACGACGTGTAACCAAATTCAAGGTTATTTTGGCTAGAAGTGGGTTACTTATAGCTGGACTATATGGGGTCTATAGTTAACCGAAATGGTGAAATGACGGCTATTGCTTGCTGGGTATTCATATTAGGCTACACAACAGATCTTATGGTTTTTCTGGAAAGATTTATTATTTGATATTAGAGCACATTCTGTCGTGGTTCTCTAAAGACCTCTGTACATTCATAGAAATTATACCACTGTTTTAGCAACTATCATAATGTCTGAAAATGCTACAATACCAAAAAATCAGTTTACTCCTTAAATGAGGAAGAATAAGTAAAATATGTCAGAATAAAAAAATAAAAAGACAGTCTGAACATTTATTTAATTAAAGGTCTGGGAAGCAGTCATTGCTCATGTCATACACCTAAATAGACATAAATAATATGGGGACAATAAAGATGATTTATAAGATTCAAATAAATGTTTAAATAAAAAAAGTCTTGACTTCTGTGTGACGACATTTGCAGCTTAAATCGGGAGTCAGGACTTTTTTGCATTGTGCCATTGGTCTTGAGTTTCCTGTTTCGTCATTGCTAGAAGTGAACTTTAAGTGGTTTTTTTTTTTTGTTTTTTTTGTTTTTTTACATGGACCGTGTTTTTAAGCACGAACAAGACCATTTCAAAACACTTAAATAGCTCGGAAGACCTGGTGAGAATCTGCTCCTTAATGTTCTTCTGCAATACAAGCCAAGCTGATAACCACCCACCAGAGAGTAAGAGAAAACCGAGGAAACTTGGACGGCCCGCATTTGTTATGGAAGGCGCAGTTGGAAGTCCAATATAATTTTGAACGTCCTGCTCAGCGTTGAAATCATGCCTCCACCTGGGAAAATGAGAAAGCCCGATATTAAAATGGTTGTCTTAGGAGACATGAATGTAGGGAAAACGTCCCTGCTGCACAGGTACACAGAGAGAAACTTTAAGGACACGTTAAGCACAATTGGTGGAGCATTTTTCTTGAAGCAGTGGGGTCCATACAACATCTCCATCTGGGATACAGCGGGTAAGATTGATAGCCAAATTAATTTTTTTCTCCTGACCATAGATGATACAAACATTTTAATTGTCATTTCATCTTAATACCAACATTTGTGAGATTTAGTCAGTTTTGAAAACAGTTTTGAGTTTTATTGATCCAATTTTGTGTCTCTGGAAAGTAGTGATTTATGACATTGTATTATGTTGAATATCAAAGTTTTGTGAGGGACTTGTGGCCACATCTATGTTTTTGGATTTGTGGAGTGAAAGTTATAGTTTTTATTTTGAAGTAAAAAGATAAAAGTATACACTTGGGGTAAGATGACCCACACCCTAGAATTGGCACAGAAGGGCCCAAGTGGCATGTTGTTACTGGTGGTGTTATTTTTAAATTTAATAATTATTGTAATTGATGGGGTTATTTTCAGTATTTCCATGAATTAGATGTACATTTCAGACATCTTTGCTTTCATAAAAACATTTAGGTTAGTTGAGTGAAATTATTACATTTACATTCATAATGTTGCCATTATGACATATCTTAAAATAAAATATGGGCAATTAAATGTAAATATTCATATGCCTGTGCAAAAGTCATAGAATAATGTTTAGTGTTTTTTTTACATTAATTATATTTTATTTAAAAATATATAAATATTTATAAGAATTATAGCAAAAGTCATTTGCCTTTTTTGGTAGGGGCAGGGGAATCAGATTCAACTTGTGTGTGTGTGACACACAGACACACCTAAGTAAATTTTGATTGTGATGAAATCAAGTGACAAGTCTTACAGTCTTGTGTTAGTTCCTGAATGTCCCTGATCCATCCTATGCCACGATCCTGAGATATCGATTCCTTTTATCAATCTAAATAAATCTGAGTAATTATATATGATCTGCCAAATTAACTGTATGGGGGGAAAATATTCTTTGTAAATTTTTTTAAATCTTTTTCTAGTTTCTAAAAACAGTGCACGATTGAGGGAAAAAGGGAAAGGGGAAAAAAAACTGACATATTGCATCAATGACTGAAGTTACCTCGTGTTCTTTGGAAGATTTTGCAATCTTGGTAGTTTCAGTAATGAATGTGGATTTTTTTTTTTCCCACCAAATTTTAGTAGGCTAGTCATTGATAGCCTATAATATCAATTTGCACATTTGCTGAATGGAAGCAACAGATCTATGTTTTGTTCAATCAACATTTTTAAAGGTTAAGGCAAAAGGATATTTGACCGTCTTGGCTTTAGTCTAAACAAGTCAATGAGGGTTATACGTTTCTTGATTTGTGAGGTTGTTTTCACATATTGCTCATACAGCACATCTATAACATCTTACAAAACAAACAGAAAAATTCTTTAGAAAATGTTGACATTTAAAAACAATGAGAAAATGAGAATGAAGTATTTTAAAGGAGTATTCTCTATTTCACCACTTAAAATTAAATAAAATACTGTACATATTTAACCCCTTTGTGCCAACTCATTTTCACATATGCATTGTAAAAACAAATATGACATTTTTAATGCACTTACAATGGAAGTCTAAGAGGCATGGCGCTTAAAAGCAGAAATGTGACGCCTGTGTTTTTTTTTTTGTTTTTTTTTGCTGAAGCGCTTATAGTTTGCCCAAAAAATTAAAGTTCTGTCATCATTTACTCAACCTCATGTCTTCCAAACCCCAATGATTTTCTTTATTCTGTGAAACATAAAAATTAGACAATGACATTAGGCGAAATGTTTATACTGCTCTTTTCTATAAAATGAAAGTGAACGGTCTTCTGAAGTCATAGCTGAAGTGAGTGAGGAACAGAAATTTCACAGCTGAATCTGCACTCTTGTCAAAAAAATTTCCACTGACCCCATAAATGATCAGAAGAAAAAAAAATCTTGAGAACTTGACTTTTAGATGGTGTTGAAAAAGGAACATTATTTGTTTTATTTGTTAGTAGTATGGCTAAATGAACTGACCTCGATGTACTTATCTCATTGATGATGGAAGGAGGGAAGGTAATAGGTTACCAAAACATGCATGTAATATTACATTTATTTTTTCCATGTCACACAAATACAAATTTTTAAGTCACAAATTGGACCGACAGCTTACAGTCTTACTGACTCAGCTATCCTGTCGCAACAGCTCTCAAGTTGACAGTTCATTGGAAGGCAAGATTACTAAATAACGTACTTATCTTATGTTTATTTATATAGAAATATATGTTATTCTTGGACTGTAGCCAGTTTTTAATATATGTGATCTATTCATCTCTGTATTTCTGTGCTTCTCATTTCATCAGGTCGTGAACAGTTCCATGGTCTGGGTTCCATGTATTGTCGTGGCGCTGGAGCCATCATTCTCACGTATGATGTCACGAACTGGCAGAGCTTTGTAGAGCTTGAAGATCGCTTCCTCTCTCTCACTGACTCTGCCAATAGTGACAGCTTATTTGCCATCGTGGGCAACAAAGCAGACCTCACTGACCCTCAAGCCCAAGTTATGATCCCAGAGGAAGTCAGGGCAGAAGAGGGTAGTGTACTTCCCCTTCCATCCTGCCTCACACCCCCAGACTTTCCCTTGCACAAACAGGTCAGTCAGGATGATGCCATAGCACTTTACAACCGCATAATTCGCTGTAAGGCACTAGAGGGCATCAGTCCACCAGCAGAGAAGATGTGCTTCGAGACGAGTGCTAAGACTGGATTTAATGTAGATTTTATGTTCGAAACACTCTTTGATCTGGTGTTGCCATCCATCATTCAAAAACGCTCCCAAAGTGAGTCGCCCACATTGTGTTTGGAGGACTATAATGATGAGGGGAGGAAGAGCAAAGGGAACTGTTGCACATGAGAATATTTGCTGAAGAGAATCATGCATGAACATCCATCGGTTTATGGACACTGTTACTTGATCTGTTACCGAACTGTTTACTCTCACAGTAAACAAGTACATTGTGTCTGCTTTGGCTCATGTATGTGTGCATTTGTGTGTGTGTGTGTGAGAGAGAGAGAGTGTGCGCAAGAGAGAGTCTCTTTATATCTTCAAGATAATCTTGTTTTTCTCAAATAGAGAACAAGGACCTTGAACTTAAGTTACTCTGTGTTTTGGCCCTCAGGTGGTTCACATTCTTCTGAGCACTATAAATAGTCTGCCTTTTTACAAAGGTGTCAAAGATAAACAAATATACATTGTTTACAGAACCAATCCATTTTTTTGATGATCTTAAAAATTATTTTATTTTGAATGAACTTACTGTAATTAAATGGAAATTTGTGTATTTATATTATTTTTATTGACTCGTGATTGTCATTTAATAAAGGTTTATGAATACAATTATCAACAATGGAGTGTGCTTTGAAGTTGTTAATAGGTTTGTTTTTCACACTCTTTTCCACTTTTATAATCTGCTGTCATTACAATTCTTTGCACTCATGTAAAACTGGGTCATACTTGTTTTTTTGTGCAATAATGTTACTACAATATCCCATCACTAGAGGTTGGATTACACTGAGTAAAGGTTAAAGGTTAAAAAGCATGAGTGCTTATGTGTAATTATAGAAGCAAGAATAGAAGTTGTAGAATAGAACAAACTGAATCCTAAACAGTCATTGGAAATCGAAATATGGGCTCCTTGCTTTAAACTAACGGCAGTTGTAATTAGTAGGTGCCCTTTAATTATTTGGTGTTGTTTGTCAAGTCACATTCGTTTGTTTGTGCCATACATAGGCTACTTATGCAAAAATCATATATTTACCATAACATTTCCAAGAAAGTAGACCAGTGTTTGTTTATGATCTGGGTTTGTCCCCTGTTCTTGCCCAGATTCATCAATGATATAACATTTGCCCTGAATTAAACACTCATTAACTTGAGAAGCAGAGCCTGCAATGTGCATAGGCCACACATTCTCTTTACCACAACACCCATCTATATTGAACATTCACTTATAGAATGCATTTAACAAAGAAAACATATATACTCAGGCTGCTTGTGTCTGAGTGTGTCATTGTAAAAAGAAGTCACTCTTTCAAGTGGCTATATGAATTAAGTTTTCAGCTATGCTTTATTATCAGTTTGTTTTGTAACATTTTTATTGAAATAAAATATAATGAAATGTCTTTACAAAAGCAACCCCCCTGACATTGACTGACAGTCAAATTTACTGTTTTGAAACTACAGTAAAGCTTTTTACAATCGCTAGCACCCATTTCTCAGTACTTTTTCAAAACTCTTCACACAGCTATCACAACAGTCTATGTGGGCTAAACTGTGGATCATATATCTTTGCTTTGGCACAAAATGCATTCAATGACGACATCTTTCAAATTACATCAATTCTTTTCTCAGACACAAACACCACCAAAACTCTATGTACCTACAGGCCAATTTGCACGTTTTATTTTTTCAAAACTGTTAAACCTAAGTTCAAAACCAGCGTAACACAAAAATCATTTCTAAAGTAACACCATATTGAAATATATTCTAAATCTAAAACATCAAATACTATCAAAGCAATTAGATGTAGCTGAACACCTACACAGATGTTAGTTTTAGGAATAATTTTGTACTGTAATCCCAGACAGCCAGGCCACGTCTGGTATATGTGGATGTCTGGGATGTAAACATAGACTATGTAACATACTGCAGTGAATTAATAAGCAGTAGAGAACTGTTATCCTTGTTTTGTAAAGAAATTTTAGAAAATAAACCATTGTATAATGCTACCTGATATTAGTGTTTTTTTTATTTTTTAGGTTGTTCTTTTATGAGAAACAAAGTGTGTTTGTTGGGTGAAAACCTTTGTTAGTGTTATGGAAGAATGAGTTGATTTGAGATGTATGAAGTGTTTTGGTCGTTTTAGGGAACTTTAAATGTGAAATTAATTGCTGTGCCAAGTTGAAAGTTAGTAAGGAGAACTGTGTGAGTTCTGAAAAAGCAACCTAAGTATTGAGAAATGTGTCATAGCGATTGTATAAAAAAAAAAAAAGAAATTCTGTAAAACAATGTGACAATATTGGAATATGCACTATAATGCCATTTCCCCTTTATGGCTTAAGTAAAAGTTCACTGTTTATCTTTAGCAGAAACATACAGAGTGGGAAAGAGGGAAAGGGAAAGAGTCTGTGAAAGATCCTTGTGCGCTCTATAACAAATGCACACGTTTGGGTTAGTGGTATAGGGCTAACTCCAAATAATTAGATTTTATGTATGGAGAATTGACTGGATGATGAAAAGTGACAGGCAATATTTTTTTTCTTTAATAACAGGCAATGATGAATCATTCACAATAAGATCAAGAATGTGTTAGAAAGTAAAAAGGGTCAATTTTGATTTCATGTTGACAATGAAATTGAAAAGTGACCAATTTACTTAAGGTTTAAAGTCTTACTACATGACTCAATTCATCAGTGCAATAAAAAATATTTGTTTTTATAATTTATCAAAATGTAATAACTTTCTTTGCCTCTATGACTTTACTGTTCAGCATAATCCCAGGCCGTAGAAAGTGAGGTTGAAGAGTTAAGAAGAGTGACCTGCAGTCTGTGTGTGAGTTGTTCTTACCATTATAATGGAGTTAGGGTTTGGAGAAACATGAGAAAATGAACATCCATTTCATCTGAACAGACAAACGTTGAGCAGACAGGACAGTGAGATACAGATGAATCAAACAGAACAGACAGAAATCATTCATAACCATGATCATATTTCATTATTTATATTTCCTGCATTTAATTACGTGGGTCAGACGAGATAACACCTATTTGTTTCCTCTCATCATTCAGTATTAAAACATGGACCACACAAACCCCAATCTGTTCTGTTATCCATTGTGAAACTGTTGGAAATGTGTTAGCTGTGAATTTAGCCTCTCTAATGTTAGCCTCTCTGTTTATCCCGAGGTTTACTGCAGTCGGCCGGATCCGGGCCGTATCCAGACCAGATGGTGGCCCTTAGCCTGGACATGACGACCATATCCCTGAAGTGTCTGTAGAGACCGTGTCAATTAAACTCCCCCCTGTAAATGCCGCATCGACACAACATCCTCATTAAACCCGTCCCCGGCGTGACTCCTCCAATCTTTCGAATAATCCTACGAATATCTATTGATCTAATATGACTTCTAACCTGTAATGTGCCAGAATCATAATCATACACTATTTGTTCGTCGGCCAGAGGAGAACTGGCACCCCGACTGAGCCTGGTTTCTCCCAAGGTTTTTTTCTCCATTCTGGCCCTGAAGGAGTTTTGGTTCCTTGCCACCGTCGCCTTTGGCTTTTGGCTTGCTCAGTTGGGGACACTTAAATTTCAACTATATTACTGATCTGCCCGCATTGACACTATATGATAATTGAAATGAGCTGGATGACATCACTGTTTTCACCAGAGCGGCTGTACAGCCGAATCAAATTCTGTTGCATTATTTTCCTGTTACCACTGTGAAGCTGCTTTGAAACAATTGCCATTGTAAAAAGCGCTATATAAATAAAGGTGATTTGAAATGTGTATTACTGGGTTATCTAAGCACAATATGATCAATATTTGATAAATTAAATTCATCATGTTGTAGTGGTGCACATATGCGCATGGCCGAATGACTGAAAAGCTGGACTTGCTAACATGTTTCATTTTGAATCAAGTTTATTATGAGGTTTTAATACTGAAACCACGCATACATTACATGCAAAGGTGTTCTCTAATGAAAAGACATACATAGCGATAACTTTTCTTACTCATGTAAATACATCCTATATATTAATCCACTATATTTAGCATATTTCAAAACTTGAATGTGTTAGGCATTGATCTAGTCAGGTTGTGATGGTTTCAGAGCTTCAGAAGTTCTCACACTCGTAGAAACCCTGAGCAAAGGGCTTGCATTCAAAAATCATAGGCTCCTCTAAACAGCGAACTGAAAATCTGAAAAATAATGTCAATATAATTGACTCTTTTCCAGGGAAAGCAGCAGGATAAGGCTATGAATGCTTTTAGAAAAATCTAAATGTTTCCTGCTAGCAATTTCTATTGAAACTTAGAACAAACAAAAAAAAAAAAAAAAAAACTTCGAAAGAAGAACAGAGTAGAGGCAAAGAGAAGACCAAGAACAATCTCCAATAGAACTTCTTTTAGAACCAAGAATCTGTGCCAAATCAAGTTCTCCTCTGTAATGATTCCAACTTCCAAGCATAGGTCAATGCTTTTATTTTTTTGTAGATTGATGGCATTTAAAATGTAAAGCAGTTGCTTCTGCTTGGAGACTGACAGGGGCCAAGGACGACATATTGAAAACTTAGAGGTAAAGATGTATAGCCAGCAGTAGATCTAGTGATCCAATTCCCGATGGACAATCAAGTCCCATCATACATTTCTTAAAGACTTAAAACAAGAAAAAGGTTGGGTGTTTAAATGTGTTTCAACGTTTAAAAATGTATATTCTGTATGGAGCAGGTCACACACCAGCACAAGTGCAAAGAACTGTTAAGACTGACTATAAGAAAGTCCATTAGAAGGGTGTGGGTTATGGAAAAATGAATATACTCCCCCACCCCCACAACTCCCTGTAAACCCTAAAACACCCAAACAACCCCAAAAGACAAAACTAGTCAAAGAACCAGTCCACATGCTTTCAAATTTATTTATGCAAAAGTACAAATGTTCTTATCTTCAATATTCTTCATCCTCCCCACAGTCATCAGTGGAATCAGCACCAACCTCCTCATAGTCTTTCTCTAGGGCAGCCATATTCTCACGTGCCTCTGAGAACTCCCCTTCCTCCATCCCTTCACCCACGTACCAGTGCACAAAAGCTCTCTTCGCATACATCAGGTCAAACTTGTGGTCCAGGCGGCACCATGCCTCTGCAATGGCAGTGGTGTTGCTCAGCATACAGACAGCCCTCTGCACCTTGGCCAGATCCCCTCCCGGCACGACGGTGGGTGGCTGGTAGTTGATGCCAACTTTAAACCCTGTGGGACACCAGTCTACAAACTGGATGGAGCGCCGTGTCTTAATGTTGGCTATGGCGGCATTGACATCTTTGGGAACCACGTCCCCACGGTACAGCAAACAGCAGGCCATGTATTTTCCACGACGAGGGTCGCACTTCACCATCTGGTTTGCCGGCTCAAAGCAGGCATTGGTGATCTCTGGTACAGAGAGTTGCTCATGGTAGGCCTTCTCAGCCGAAATTATGGGAGAGTAGGTGACCAGTGGGAAGTGGATGCGAGGGTACGGAACCAGGTTGGTCTGGAACTCTGTGAGGTCCACATTTAGGGCCCCATCGAAGCGCAGTGACGCCGTAATGGAGGACACAATCTGTGCGATGAGCCTGTTCAGATTGGTGTAGGAAGGCCGCTCGATATCGAGGTTGCGCTTACAGATGTCAAAGATGGCTTCATTATCGACCATGAAAGAGCAGTCGGAGTGCTCAAGAGTGGTGTGGGTCGTAAGAATTGAGTTGTAGGGCTCAACCACAGCCGTGCTGACTTGCGGGGCAGGATACACCGAAAACTCCAACTTTGACTTTTTACCATAATCGACAGACAGTCGCTCCATCAGCAGAGAAGTGAATCCAGAACCCGTTCCACCACCAAAACTGTGGAAGATCAGGAACCCCTGCAGACCAGTACACTGGTCTGCCTAGAGAAGAATCAGAGGAAAGAGGGGATAGAGGGGATTCAAATACAGACAGAAATTTAAAGGGCTTTAAAAACTTACCATTTTGCGCATCCGGTCGAGCACAGAGTCTACAATCTCTTTGCCAATGGTATAGTGACCACGAGCATAATTATTGGCTGCGTCCTCCTTGCCACTGATGAGCTGCTCAGGGTGGTACAATTGTCGATAGTGTCCGTTACGGATCTCATCTGCATTTCAAATAAAACAAGGACATAAAAGAAACTGTACACTGGAATTACAGGGACAAGAGTTTTGAATATGCATAAAATAAAAATTCTGAACGGAGTTCAGTCATACCAACAACGGTCGGCTCCAGATCAATGAAGACTGCCCGAGGAACATACTTCCCAGCACCGGTTTCACTGAAGAAAGTGCCAAAAGAGGAGTCAGTCAACAAGGTGCCATCACCAACAACGGTTCCATCTGGCTGGAAGCCATGCTCCAAACAATACAGCTCCCAGCAAGAATTACCCATCTGGATACCTGCTTGACCAATATGTATGGAAATACACTCCCTCTGGATTGACCAAGAAAAATAAAACAAAACACAAGCACACACAACATCACAACTGCAATGAAATAGTAAAGCCATAGCAGTAGTAATCAAGTGAAAATGACCATCTCACCATTGTGCTCAAGAATCACAGCAAACAGAACTTAATTCAGAACCTTTAAACCCTACAAATATAAAAGACACTTTCCAAGCCAAACTTCTCTCCCAAAAGCATTGACTGCTAACTTTTTAAAATAAACCAAATCACTTCCACAACTACACCAAGTGATCCACCTGATCTTGATTTGTATTGATCTCAAATCAGAAGGATGTGGCTCTTAATCAACTCTAATGAAGGGAACTAGCCCTGCAGATTCAAAACAGAACAAGCTTTATCCCACTTATATTTTTCTTAAAGCTAAGTTTAAAACATATTATATTACAAGCAGATCCTCAAAGGGCATACTTACTTGATTTAATTTGGATGCCCATGCTCCATGTCTGTTCTGTGTTCTTGTGCACGTGGCGGGGTTGTTTACCTTGCAATGTGTTCCTTTGTTGAGCACTTGGCTTATGATTGTGTCCATTTGCCATGTGCTCTTTGTTTTTTTTTGTGAGCACTTGGTGTTGGTTGCTGTTTCCTTCACCATGTGCTCGTCAAGTCTTATGTGTTGTTTTGTTTGAGCTTGTGATTTGTGTTGCTTGGCCATGTGCTCTTGTTTTGTCATGTTTGGTGTGAGCGCATGGCTTCTGTGATGCTTGTTTCTGTGTCATGTGCTCTCCTGTTTAATGTCTTGACCCCACACCATTGTTAACCCATTCTTGGCTCATTTGCCTCACCTGTCCTCCCTCGTTACCTGCCTTTTTTTTTTTTTTTTTTTTTTTACTTATTTGAAATACATATTTTTTTCAGGTTTGTAAACTGATGCTGCCTTTGAGCCGTTTGTTGAATATGGATGCATGCCGTTTTAAATTGCCACAGTACACTGTCTTGATTGTTCGTATAATAAAGTGTACTAACAGTTTAGAAGGTCCCTGACAAGAAATTGCCAATATTTTTTCCTATTTATTTAAAATACTGGTCTGTAAAATGGAGAAATATTTTGAGCATTTTGTTGAACAGAACCACTTGCCTCAAAACTACATATAGAAGCTTCTGGCACTGGAGAAAAACAGTGGCACCTCCACATCCCCACACCCTACATAGGACAAGCAGTTTGGAGGGAGAATGGATGGATTGAGAAATTCCCTGGTAGAAGTCTGTAGTATAGAATTTGCTGAGAGAATCTGAGACCTCAAAACTAAAATGGCATGACAATTTATTTACCAAAAAAACAAAGTTTACTCATGTAAAAATGTACAAAATCATAAAGCTTTCTTTTTTACAGGTTATAGTGCACAGACATAAGTCACAGCGATTCATGTGAACAATCATCAGTAGGCGAGTCAGGATATTTTCACAGGGGTGGAACAGAAATATTCATTATTCATACATAAAAAATGAGTTTGACTATAAAGTACTGGACTGATTTAGTGCATTCAACATAACAGTTTTAAATAAGTACAATTAATTGTACTTAAATGTAATTGAGGTACTGGTGGTGTAGGTCAGGTAATACTGAATGAATTTGACAGTTTTTGTCTTAGTCCTCACATCTTGGCATATTAAAAGTAAGGCAGCTTCCCTATAGCTTCAACTTGCTGTGGTCAGCTCATGGTTTTCAACAGTTTTGCAACTGAAAAATTAAACATTGAATGATCAATTAGTTGTTATCTAAATAAATGAATGACAACAGTTTTATGATGCCTAAACCAAACTACAAAGAGAAAACATATGTTCTCTTTTGAATCCCAATGTGCAACAATGTGATATGCCGAGGGCAGTAACACAGTGCACAATTAAATGTGATCCATTTGTATTTGTGCTATGATTTTCATTGACTTAACATTGTCAAGTGCTCCTCTGAGCTTGATGGTTTCTCTCAGATCTGTGGCCTGTACCTGAGCTCACAGTTGATAAAAATTCCAAAATCAGTATTTACGCCAATACAGTAAACATCATATGAGCACAAATTATGTTTTTTAATACCTAAATTAATTGCTAACATACAAAGACTTTTTTTTATGTTGGGCTGAAATGTATGTAAGTGAAATTGGGTACCAGTACAAATGTAGCTTCTGAAGAAGAATCAAAAGTTTTCCTTGTTTCACTTTGAATCAAGGATCGGATCATTATGGAAATTTACACAAACACATCCATGTGTTATGATCACTATGGACTTGTCTTTGTTAATTCTGTTAAATGTAATGTTTCTGTAGTGGCTCTTTATTCATATTCAGCTGATTCAGAGAAGGTCAGACAACATCTAAAATCTGTAAAACAGAAAATCAAATGCTTTAGAGAATTACCCACTTTAAAAGAACTTCAAAACGCTCTATTAGCAAGAGATAAATATAATATAATATAATATAATATAATATAATATAATAACATAACCCTGTGATGCATGGTGCCAGCAGTGCCCTTTTCAACCATTTAGGATTTAACCTTTGACCATTACCTATAATTAAGTATGACGGTCCTCAATGAATGTTTTCATTTATGATAATGAAAGTAGTGATACATATTTACCTTTATCTTCTTTCAAAAGAACAAATGCAACATTTTCTTAAAATTCATAATTTTAGGTTAAACATTTGGGAATGACTTTTCTCTTAAAATTTATTTTTTAAAAAACATTAAAATATATTTAATTTATTGAAAAAATGCTAATAGAACGGCTTGATTCATATTGATTACTTTTACGATGTCTTTATAAACTACTTTTAGAAGGGTCAAAGTTTTGGTGGAATGGACTTTCAATGCAGGGAGAGATTCCTCTTTTAGGTTTCAGAATATATATATATATATATATATATATGCGTCGAAAGCCTGTGTATGCGCACAAGTCAAAAGAAGTATACTTTGCAAGGCTGTGCGTTTGACTGTGTGTGCGCTCGCGTACGCGCAAAAAACAAAGTATACTTTGGGCTTTAAACTATGACAATGTCAAAAAATTCTGCTTAATAGAATATGAACATTTTTAATCATCACTACTCACAGAAGCGTCTTCAGTTTATAATGTGAATCATCCTTCAGAGCAAAAAGAAGATTTACATCCGACATTCCAAGAAAATTTCCAGTCAGATCCACTTTTCTTAGGTGCGAGGGGTTTGATTTCAGAGCTGAAGCCAGAGCAGCACAACCTTTATGTGTGACACTACAATCCATCAACCTGTAGAAACCAATGACACAGGTCAGATAAGCAGAAACTTCACAATCGAAAAGAGATTTGATCCATATCATGATTACCAGGCCCAGTCTAATGTGCAGACCTGGGGCCCTTTCTTCGTACCTCTTGTAAGAAAGTAGCTGTGGCTGCGACAGCGTAGACACCTCTGCTTAAAAGGATGCAATCTAATCCTGTTTACATGAAGTAAACTGCTCCCTAGCAAGTTTGAGCTTATGAACCTGTTGCAATGACAGCAACCCCGGGATGAGCTTCGAAGAACCTAACAATCCTAGATCATGTCAAATCGTCAACAGTAAAATCCAGATAACTGAGTAAAACACGTACAAAGAACAGGCCCCTGGTTCTACATGAGTGCTTGAGGGAGTTAATATCATAAAAAAAGGTAAGGAACCTTTCCTGAAATTTCCTCATCACGCCGAGTAATATGAAAACAGTTTATACTTGCAAAGTATTACCAATAAAATTATGTCAGACACTTTGGGAAGAATCTAATGAAGATTAAAGGGTTAGTTCACCCAAAAATGAAAATTAGCCCATGATTTACTCACCCTCAAGCCATAGGTGTATATGACATTCTTCTTTCAGACAAACACAATCAGAGTTATATTAAAAATCCCCTGGCTCTTCCAAGCTATTAACTATTAATTCATAGTGAGTAACAGTGTGTGTGACTCTCAGAGACATGATTTACCACAGTATCTCAAGATTACAGTGAGGATCCTCCAGTCCATTAGAGAGCAGATTCACTCCTGATGCTCTTAGTTTATTTCCAGACAGATTCAGTTCTTTCAGGCTGGAGGGGTTTGATCTCAGAGCTGAAGCCAGAACAGCACAACCCTTATCTGTGATACCACAATCAATCAACCTGTAGAAAACAATGACACTCTTCAGTCTCTCAGTTCAGGATACACAGCTCAGATAAGCAGGTATTTTATAATCAAAAAGAGACTTAATCTATGTCAAAATTAAGGTGCAGACCTGGTTTTACATGCTTGAGTGTGTTAATTACAATATATACAGTAGGAAAACTGACATATTCACCCTTTATTCAAATATTATTAAAAATGTTAAAAATTCTGTAAGTGTATATTCTATAAGCAATATACTTTAATAATCCAAAAGGCTGACAATTAAGGACTGAACACAGAGGAACTAAATACATAGAGGTAACAAACTAAATGATGTTCAGCTGTGGTGAAGGACTAGTGTCCATAGGAACAGGTGGGTGGCGAGAAACTCAAACAAAGGAACACAGGAAATGAAGAATTACAAACTAAAATTCCAGAACAAAACTAAACATAACAGAATGGTGACAGTATGCATATTGCGTACTTATGCTTGGAGTAAATTGTTTTATTTGTGATAACGCAATGAAACACGCCAAATTGTGGGGATGTAATTTTTGGTCAGGCTGTCATACAAAGAAATTATAAAAACATACAAAATCAAGAGAGAACCAACAAAATATTAATAACTTATGTTGTAGCCAATGTATGCTTTTTCCTGTAAGCTTTCAGTTTTTCTATGTAATATTTTTTGCATAGTAAAAAAAACCCTGTAGCTATAGTTTGCTTTTTTTTGACAAATAATTTTGCAAGATAAATAGCTTAACCAAGTTTTGTTTTTGTTCTTCCCTGATATTTAAAATATTTGACAAATATAAAATATTTCCTCATATTTTGATGGCTTAATCAAACTTGTAGGGTCTTTAAAAACAGATATCCTCTCTAGAAATCACTTTTGGCCACTACTATATATATACTTTTTTTATGCGAGTACCCCAAAATGATCAACACCATTTAAAATTAATGATTTAAAAAAGTTGTCACACAAACATCTTTATACATATGGTATACCTTGAAAATATACCTCGATTATCTGACAGGACCCTTTTTAATCTTGTTTTTGCTTTAATTTTGTTTATTATTTACCACAGGAGAAAAAACGGAAGAGGATTTTGACACATTTATATAATCTTACCGCAGTGTTTTCAGGTTACACTGAGGATCTTCCAGTACAGCCGAGATCAGATTCATTCCTAGATCTTTTAGTTTATTTCCAGTCAGATCCAGAAAGTTCAGGTATGAGGGATTTGAACTCAGAGCTGAAGCCAGAACAGCACAACTTTCCTCTGTGATACCGCAATAACTCAACCTGTAGAAAACAATGATTCTTTTCACTCTCTCAGTTCAGGATGTATAGCTCAGATAAGCAGGAACTTCACAATAAAAAAGAGACTTTAAAGGGTTAATTCACCCAAAAAGGAAAATTCTGTCATTAATTACTCACCCTCATGTTGTTCCCAACCAGACCTTCGTCAGAAACATGATTTCTGATGAAATCCAAGAGCTCTCTGACCCCTCCATAGACAGCCATTTAATTAACACTTTCAAGGTCCAGAAAGATATTAAAAACATTGTTAAAATACTCCATGTGACTCCAGTGGTTCAACCTTAATTTTATGAAGCGACGAGAATACTTTTTGTCCACAAAAAACAACAGCGTAGGAGACTGACACAGACATGAAGAAATTGTTGAATAAAGTTGTTATTTTTGTTTGTTTTTTGCACACAAAAAGTTCTCGTCGCTTCATAAAATTAAGTTTGAACCACTGGAGTATAAGGTCCTGAATTGCACCTTAGACTGGACCTAACTGGATTAAGTGGTCTCTATAATAAATGTCCAATATCTTTTTCGCCAGATTATTTTGATGCACTATTCAATCATGTTTCTACTATTATAAAGTATGCAAAATAATGTCAGACATATTGAAAAGGGCCTAATAAAGATTAAAACAGCCTTATCTTTAGTTATCTGACAGAACACTTTTTAGACTTTTTAAATTTTTGTTTTAAATGTATTTTATTGCATATCATTCATTAATCCCAGAAGGTAGGGAATGAGGATGAGAATTATTTTTTTATACAATCTTACCACAGTGTTTCCAGGTTACAGTGAGGATTCTTCAGTCCATCTGAGACCAGCTTCACTCCTGCATCTTGTAGTTTATTTCCAGACAGATTCAGTTCTTTCAGGCGTGAGAGGTTTGATGTCAGAGCTGAAGCCAGAGTAGCACAACCTTTGTCTGTGACACCACACCTGCACAACCTGTATAAATGAATGTGAGTGATGAACTGACACCAGCTGCAGTTAAAGAAAATCATGTGAAAACTTTGCAAAATGCAAATGTAATTCATACATATAGTAAAACATCTTCTTAGACCCCGTTTACACTAGGTATTAATAGGATACTCCACCTAAAAATGAATTTACTCACCCAGATGTATGACTTTGTTTCTTCTGTGGAACACAAACATATTTTTTTGAAAAATAATTCATCTCTATGAGTCCCTATAATGCAAGTGGATGTAACCCTCAAAGTTGACGTTTCAAAAACCTAGCAAAACAAATACAACAGCAATCCAAATGACCCCAGTGGATGAATCAATGTCTTCTTAAGCGAAATGATAGGTGTGTGTGTAAGAAAAATATTTAAATTTGATCAAAATTCAAGTGTAAGCAAGTGTTCACTTTGTGTGTTTTTTAAAGTGCCAACTTTGAGGGTTCCTTCCACTTGCATTAGATTATTTTTCTAAAAATCATTGTTTGTGTTCAACAGAAGAAAGTCATATACATCTGGGAGACAGCAAGAGGGTGAGTAAATTAGAGAAGTTTCTTTTTTGGGTGGAGTATCCCTTTCAGATGCATTTTCAGTGATCCGATTACAAGTTGTCAACCAAGGTGCATTACCTTTTGCACCTGGTATGTGTCTCCTGTGACCAGTGACCACTTGTAATCAGATTTCATTAAGACACTCCCTTCCTATTGCGTCACATTCTACATAACTTTAGCACAAATACTATTGAATAAATGAACCCATGATACATGGCTTACGAGTGAGTGGAAAACGAAATGAATGAAAACGATAAGGAGGGCAGCTGCGATTTCAATGGTAGTCCATGTTTTGGTACAACACAGCAAGGATTGAAACACTTATTTTGGTGTGCTTTCTCATAACACATCCGGGGTCATAAACGTCAATAGCGGATTAACAGTCTAAATCATACAGTATCAAAATATAAAAAAATGCCACTGTTAAAGACACTGTTGATGTTTGCTTCCAGTTTTGATCCCACTCAAATTCAGTCCTTCATCCCATCTGACAAATTCACCTCTATCACCCAGCTTCCACACAGACCACATAAAAAAAAACCTCATCTAGTAACTGCAATGTGATTTTATGAAAATGTCCCTTTTTTGTTGCTTTGGTAAGAAAGCACATGCTAAAATCATAAATGTGATAATGTTTTAATGTGTAGTGATTGCTTACAGTTTTACTTACTGAGCTGATCTGGATTCTTTAATCACAGGCAACAGTTTCTGAAGAACTTCATCTGCTGTGTTTTGTCCTCCAATACATTTTTTTAGATCAAACTCTTCCATCTTTTGCTCTGATGTCAGCAACACAAAAACCAGAGCTGACCACTGTGAAGAAGTTAATTTGGTTTGACTTATTTTTCCAGATCTCAGATAATCTTGGATCTCCTGCACCAGTGAATCATCACCCAGTTCATTCAGACAGTGGAATCTGTTTTGGAGATCAGTGATGGATCTCTCTGGAGAGGGATTCTCTCTGATCTTCTGTTTGATGTACTGAACTGTCTCCTCTTTGTTGTAGGAGCAGCTTCCTATCAGTGTCAGTAGTTCTCGTAAGAGAGTCTGATTTGACTCCAGTGAGAGACCCAGCAGGAAAAGATCCAGGTGTCCATTCTTACTCTGTAAAGCTTCATCCACAGCTTTTTGATGCAGCCCAGATAATGAATGACTTTTCATCCAGTTTAAAACCTTAGATAAGATATTTTGTTCTGTGGTTTGATCGAACACATTTGTGTAGTCTGTAAAGGAGAGGTGCGCATATAGAGCTGCTAGATGTTCCTGAATGCTCAGATGAACAAAGCAGAAGACTTTCCCCTGATACAAGCCAAGCTCCTCTCTGAAGATCTGAGTGCACAGTCCTGAGTCACATTAATACCACACTCTCTCAGGTCTTCCTCATAGAAGATCAAGTTGCCTTTCACAAGCTGCTGGAAAGCTAGTTTCCCTAGTTTGAAAATCATGTCTTCATCTTTCGCTTTCTTCTCATAGTCCTTCTCATGTTTAATGTTTGTCTGAAGGATCAGGAAGTATGTGTACATCTGAGTGACAGTCTTGGGGATCTTTCCTTTCCATGATTTCCTCAACATTCCCTCTAGAACAGTGGCTGAGATCCAGCAGAACACTGGAATGTGGCACATGATGTGGAGGCTCCTTGATGACTTCAGGTGTGTGATGATTCTATTGGCCAGACTCTGAAGTATTCCTCCTTTTGTGGGTCATTGAAGCCTCGCACCTCTGTCAGCCGATCAACACACTCAGAGGGGATGAGATCAGCTGCTGCTGGTCTTGAGGTGATCCAGATGAGAGCAGAGGGAAGCAGATTCCCCATCATGAGGTTTGTCAGCAGCACGTCCACTGTGGCTGATTCACTTACTTCGCACAACCTTACATTGCTCTGAAAATCCAGAGACAGACGACACTCATCCAGACCATCAAAGATGAAGAAAACTTTATATTCGTCACTACATATTTGCATTCCTTTTGCTTCAGTAAACAAAACTTGAAGAAGATCTTAAAGAGTTTTTTGTCCTTCATCAGATTGAGCTCTCTAAAAGGAAGTGGAAATATGAGCTGGACATACTGATTTGCTTTCCCTTTAGCCCAGTCCATAATGAACTTCTGCACAAAAATGGTTTTTCCAATGCCAGCAACTCCCTTTGTCAGCACAGTTCTGATGGGTTTGTGCTGTCCAGGTAAAGGTCTAAAGATGTCATTGCATTTGATTGGTGTTTCATCTGTTGCTGCTCTCCTGGACTGTGTCTCAATCTGTCTCACCTCATGCTCATTATTGATCCCTCCACTTTCACTCTCAGTTATGTAGAGCTCTGTGTAGATCTCATTTAGGAGGGTTGGGGTTCTGTCTTTTGCTGTTCCTTCATACAGACACTGAAACTTCTTCATCAGATTTGATTTGAATGTGCTTCGGACCAGTTGAGAGCCATTAAATAAAGATTCATAAATAGATTACAATACTGTGACAAGTGATAGTAAATCTATCTATCTATCTATCTGAAGATTTAGACAGACATGTAGTTTCACATTTCACTGTGTACCAAAGTTTAGTGAACTCTGACCTGCGAATTTATATCTTGTGGCGATATGTGACCAGTAAAGATTGATAAATCATGGTGTGACCTCTAAGCTGAATTAAAATAACACAAACTTTAAAGCTGCAGGTTTGTAGCATTGCAGGAAAGTGTAGTAGATTGTATAATTTTACATTATGAATTTATTATTATTTGTTATATGTTGAATTTACAGAATGTGACATCATATCACTTAAAGAAATTTTGCATGCTCAAAGTCTAGTATGACCACTTCATAACCCACTATCATATTTCTTTGACTCAAAAGGAATTGTTATGATGCATTAATTAGGTTGACTGGAACCGGTAAAACTGCCCATAACACTCAATGTACTTTGTTATTTTGAAAGAGGACAGGCATCTACACTTATATTATTTTCTGTCTCATCCTTATGTCTAGGTTATTGCAGTCATTTTTATCCTGTCTGTATCCAGACCAGATGGTAGAAAAATGTACCTCAGATCAGCTGATGTGTGACTTCCCTTAAATTGTATTGGCTTGCCCATAGACTGGTCACTCTTCATGGACACACAGCTGGACTCCGGTGGGTTTGATCTCTCCCTGTGCAATAGACTTAGAATAAAATACAATAGGCTATCATAGAGACATTAGAAATACAAAAATATAGACAGGAATTCAAATAAGTTCATCAGCACAGATAAAACTAACAAGTATAAAAAAAAACATAAAAAAAAACTCTACAGCATAACATATTCATGCTGCATTGCATGCTGGGTGCTGTCAAAGTACATATGCACTGTAGAAATACAGTATGATATTATTTGTTTACAGTAATTTGTGTACATTTGACTGTAAACTTGCAGTAAAACATCTTTATTTACAGTACAAATTCTACCTATCTGTCAATGAAAATCTATCTTTCTGTCTATCTGTCTGTAGATTTAGACAGAAATGTACCTCAGATCAGCTGATGTATGTCTTCCCTTAAATTGTATTGGCTTGCCCATAGACTGGTCACTCTTCATGGACACACAGCTGGACTCTGGTGGGTTTGATCTCTCCCTGTGACTTATAATAAAATACAATAGGCTATCATAGAGACATTAGAAAATGAGACGAGAATTCATATAGTTGATTTACAGTTTTTCTCGATTCTCGAATGACACTTTTTTTCTCATAACAATTATTTCAGATCTCTGAACAATTAGTTTCTTGTTCACATCAGATTAAAATTTCTTATTAATTTAAGCAAATTGCATTTGTTTTAGCATGTGTGCAAAAGAGTTAGTACAATTGTCTACAATTTGCACAATGACTAAAGGCACATGGCTTGTTGATCAAAACTTATGAGTTGATTCTTAGTGAAACTCTTCACAAATTATAAACATTCTTTCATATATATATATGATCAGGCATAACATTGTGACCACCTAATATTGTGTTGGTCCCCCTTTTGCTGCCAAAACAGCCCTGACCTGTCGAGGCATGGACTCCCCTGAACGTGTGCTGTGGTATCTGGCACCAAAATGTTAGCAGCAGATCCTTTAAGTCCTGTAAGTTGCGAGGTGGGGCCTCCATGGATCGGACTTGTTTGTTCAGCACATCCCAAAGATGCTCGATTGGATTGAGATCTGGGGAATTTGGAGGCCAAGTCAACACCTCAAACTTGTTGTGCTCCTCAAACCATTCCTGGACCATTTTTGCTTTGTGGCAGGGTGCATTATCCTGCTGAAAGAGGCCACAGCCACCAGGGAATACCATTTCCATGAAAGAGTGTACATGGTCTGCAACACTGCTTAGGTAGGTGGTACGTGTGGTACGTGTCAAAGTAAAATCCACATGGATGGCAGGACCCAAGGTTTCCCAGCAGAACATTGCCCAAAGTATCACACTGCCTCCGCTGGCTTGCCTTCTTCCCATAGTGCATCCTGGTGCCATGTGTTTCCCAGGTAAGCGACGCACACGCACCTGGCCATCCACGTGATGTAAAAGAAAACGTGATTCATCAGACTAGGCCACCTTTTTCCATTGCTCCATGGTCCAGTTCTGATGCTCTTTGGTGCTTTCGGCAGTGGACAGGGGTCAGCTTGGGCACCCTGACTGGTCTGCGGCTATGCAGCCCCATACGCAACAAACTGTGATGCACTGTGTATTCTGACACCTTTCTATCAGAACCAGCATTAACTTCTTGAGTAATTTGAGCTACAGTAGCTCGTCTGTATGATCGGACCACACGGGCCAGCCTTTGCTACCCACGTGCATCAATGAGCCTTGGCCACCCATAAAATGTACAAATGTTTATTTTATTTTTGTGTACTACATTATTGACTTTTCCCAGTCAATTTTTACCTACTGTCTGAATCTGTATTTACAGTAAAAAGCTTAGTGTGATCCACAAGAACATTCAGCTAGACAAAACTGACATTATTGTATAGAATAGAAAGCAGTTAGTGTCAACAAAAAAGAAAAAAAAAACATGAAATTTGTATATAACAAATATTTCCATGGTGAAAAAACATCAAAATATTTTGACCACTGATGTCTCACACAATGACAAAAACACTTTTTATTTTGGTGGCACTGACCAATTTACTGACACAATAATTAGGTTTTATATATATATTAAACTTTATAAACTATAGTAACTTAAAACGCCAAAACTTACAACAGAAAACGCCTCAGGTTACTTAACGTAACCCTGGTTGGACATTGCGTCACTAGCTGATGCTCTGTAGTGATGGGTCGGTCATGAATGATTCGTTCTTTTTTGAACGAATCTTTAATATGACTCGGAAACAAAGAACTGTCTCAGAGAGTGATTCGTTCATTTTGTGTTGACCGCGCATGCACAACATCCCATAGGTTCTGTACAGGAAACAGAATTGATTAGTTCACGTCTTGAGTCTTCGGGTTCAAATCGTTCGTTTATAGCATGAAATCACCATAGAGGCTATGCTGTCTGTACCGGAAAGAGAAATGATTTGTTCACCTCTTGAGTCTTCAGGTCTGACTCTTCTGAGTCTCGTTCTTTTGTCACATGACGTGACAGCTGTATTTGAATACAGAATTAGTTAATAATTCCCAAACTTCCTTACAAACAAGTACGTAGTCAGTTTACATGATGCGTTTCTGGTCTCAAATTGTAGCTTTTTTATTTCTTACAATTTATAATTTTTTTTTAAATTTCTGTCATGATGGTTCTTTTCCATAACATGTGGTAATAATAAAGAGTAGTGCTTTAAACAAACTTTATCCGTATGATGGGGAAAATCACTTTGATAAAGCAAAGATACCTACAATAACAAAATAGTTACATGACAAAAGAACGAATGACTCGAACCCGAGACTCGAGAGATGAATTAATCATTTCTGTATGCGGTACCGACTGCATAGCCTTTTAGCTTATGTGGCTGTCACGTGATGAATGAACGACCTAAACCCGAGACTTGAGACGTGAACTAATTCATTCTGTATCCGGTACTGACTGCATAGCCTTATAGCTTATGAAGCTGTCACGTGATGAATGAATGACTCGAACCCAAAGACTCGAGACGTGAACTAATCAATTCTGTATCCGGTACTACATACTGTGTAGCTCAGTTTATGGGGATGTCACAGGATGAACGAACAACTCAGATCGGGAGGTTAGGTAAACTGACTGCATAGCCTGAATGAAGACCCAGATAAGCAATGAATTAATCGTTTCTGTTTCTCATAATTTGGCCTTGTCCTTGCATTGCATTTTTTTCTTATTCTAAATGTGATTGCGTAAGTTGATGTTCAGGGGAATTTGGCCATTATATGTAACATTTTAATGTGTTGGGAAATTTGGCTATTAACATGTAATATGAAATATATTTGAAATATTTGAAACATTTGAAATGACTCGAAAAAAGATTAGTTCATTTTGATGAACGAGATTCAAAGATCCGAGTCAGTAAAATGATCCGAACTTCCCATTACTAATGCTTTGGGGAAACTCCTTTCACTAAAAATACTGAAACCAGATTGAATTGTCCTATTGCCACTGCAATAGCCAGTGACTCTTGGGTGCCCGAGCAAGGGGCGGGGCAGACCGCTATATAGAGCACTAGTGCCTCAGAATCTTTCTATGAGTGAGAGCATACATGCAAAGACTCTGAGGAGGTAACTTACACACGCAATGTCTCATTCCCTACTGTCAGGGAACCATGGTTACGTTAAGTAAGCTGAGATGTTCCCTTTCGAGGTAGATCTCTTTGGGGAATGTATAAGATCCCCATCATGTAAAAACAACACAATCCCCAAATATAAAATAAGAGTTGAAATGGGAATGAGATAAGCACATGCCTTAGCAGGTGAGCATAAGCAGGCAGAAGAGTGCCAAGCTCTCCCTAGGTCAGCCACTGAAACTATTGGGGACAACCAGTCAGTTGGCAATCAGCAAATACAGCGCCTGCACCTTTGGCACCACCTAACACAGGGCTAAAGCCACGCCGTTAGACCAGAGCAATGTAATGAGATCAGCTCAGAAAAGCGGATTACTGAACACAGCCCAAGCACATAATAAACAAGCGAAACGCTGGTAAGAATGACAATGTCACACACTCAGCGAGGTAGTCAGCCGTCAGCTAGAGCCTCATGAAAATAACAACGCAATACGCTGCAGGTTGTACGATGAATATATTTGTTCAATTAAATATGGACATATATAGAAAGCCAGAGTATAGACCCGCAACTAACATCAGTGCAGTACTATCGCAACATACCAGACTACACAACCTAGTCAAAACCACCTGCTGCGGAGGGGCGTGGCCACCAAGTCCTTCAGTCATCCAATGATGGCTCACCTGTGTCCTGCTGCATGGCCACTACATGTGGTGTTTTAAGAAGTGATCTCACTGAAGCGACTCGACAGTGCTCTGAGCACTAAAGACAGGTCTCAGAGTGGCTTCAAATGCGGGCTGGGAGATTCAATCGCCTCGCGCCTCATAGAAAGCCTGTTATTAAGGCATGCTTGCCAACTGAGCATCCCTCAATAGTGGTATGAAAAGCAGCTATATCGGCCACATACACCTTCAATGTAGAGGGCAATCTTCCAGCATCCAACCGGTCCTGCAAAAAAGCTAGGATCACAGATATAGAACATCTCTCCGGGTTCTCATTCTTGGCTGCACACCAGGCATTGAGCATACGAACGTCTTGTTGACGGAGCCCTTGCCTTCCATTCTCCATTGTACAGGGTTGCTGTACAAACACGGTCAGAGCATTGAGCATGGTCTGAACCCTGGCTACATGCGCGTGATCATCGATCACGAATCCAGTATCATCCCCAGGAATGTGATGGATTGAGAGGGCTGAAGCGTGCTCTTCTGCATGTTCACAGACAGGCAAAGACACGCTAAATGGGCAAGCAGCTTGTGCTTGTGGCTCTCCAGCACATCGTGGGACTAAGCAATGATAAGCCAGTCGTCACTATTTGGATGTGAACGTAAGTGTCCTTCAGGTCCACTGCTATAAACCAGTCCCCGGGTTATGCACGAGGATCTGCTTTACAGTGGTCATCTTGAACAAGCACTTCGCCAGCACTCGATTCAGTGATCCTAAGTCCAAAATTGGACGCAAGTCGCCATCCTTTTTCCAAACGAGAAAGTAGCGCTGTACAGACTGCACCAACGTTGCTCTGGAGATACCACTTGCTACTTACGCGCAAACTGAAGCGAATAGCCTTTCTTTATAGTATTGATAATAACCCAGCACTGCCAATGCGCTCAAGCAGTCTGACAGGGGTTGCATAAGCTGAAAGCCTCATTGAGGATATTTAGCAGCTCCTCATTTTCCAGGTGGGCTACTGAAGGGGCTCCTGCCTCATCCAATGGGGCTTCTGATCAAGTGCCTGAATCAGAGGTGTTAGTCGGCATGGTGTCATCCTCTCCATAACTGAAAGAGACCAGGTCCCCCGCTTCAGGGAAGGGCAAAGGCTGGGCTCAGAATAGGAGACAGAGGGCTTCTGTGAATGATGAAGACATGGGCGTTTGTTTAGCGTCAACTCATCGAGGGAGCCTCCCGAGTGAACTCACCGTGGAGAGGGAGGCGCAATGCCAGGAAGGCCGCTGTTAAGGACAACAGCAACCCTTGCACGGAGAGTCTTGATTGGCATATCTTTGCCAATCGTGATTCAATCAGGCACATACCTTCATTCCATGACACACCCTCTCACGATGCTACAATGTAGATAAACTTCACATATGGAATCTATCTAATCTATCTTTCCGTCCATCTGATTTAAAATAAAATTAAAATGTACCTGAGATCAGCTGATGTGTGTCTTCCCTTAAATTGTATTGGCTTGCCCATAGACTGGTCACTCTTCATGGACACACAGCTGGACTCCGGTGGGTTTGAGCTCTCCCTGTGCAATAGACTTAGAATAAATTACAATATCATATAGACATTAGAAAATGAGACAATAATTCTTATAGTTGCTTTAAAAGTGCTGTATGCAATTTTTTTGACTGTATTAAAGCAATTTTTTTTTAACATAATATGTTTGCCAATATTGTCAATTGTGCTCGCTCCTATTGCGTGTCCTCAATCTAGCAACCCGTGTGAGCATCGAGTCTGAGGAGGAGGGGCTGGGGGAAACAACTCTCTCCAATATTTTGAATTTGGACTGCAGTACCCATTTCAACCACTAGCTGTCAATATTACATACTGCACCTTTAACATGTAGATAAACTTCGCATGGTATCTATCTATCTATCTATCTATCCGTCCGTCCGTCCGTCCGATTCAGAATAAAATTAAAATGTACCTCAGATCAGCTGATGTGTGTCTTCCCTTAAATTGTATTGGCTTGCCCATAGACTGGTCACTCTTCATGGACACACAGCTGGACTCCGGTGGGTTTGATCTCTTCCTGTGCAATAGAGGCAATATAATTAATTTAGATGAATTAACATGTAGACAAACTTATTTATCGGACAACCAAGCTGAGAGTGGAGCGGCTTGTTTGGCAGACCAGTTTGTATATCTTTTCCAGATTTTCAAGGATGTGTGGGATCCCTGTATCTGACTTTCTGTTTATCTGTCCATCTATCTATATCACCCACTTAGATCACCAGAACAACCACTGCAAAGATCCATACCTACACTGTTAAAAAGCATACAATGTATTTTCATTAAGATCATATGAAGATGTACCTGCACCCTGGAGGAAAATGTCTGTCGCTGAATGTTTGTGTGTTCTCCATGAATCATTCTTCATAGCTGCATGGGTAAATCTAATGAGGCACATAAAAAATTTCTTTAAAGTCCCCATAAAGGCAATTCTGAGATTTGTTTCTAAACACATTATAAATGTTAGAAATGTATTGCTGAAACACGTTACAAAGACTGTTAACTGTGTAGTACTGAATTGTGGAGTTAGACTGTTAAACAATTTTTCACCATTTCTGTGTTCAGGATTTTTTGGTGGCTCAATGAGCCTGGCCCCTCCCCTAACACTATAAATAACTAGAGCACATTTAAACCATGATTAACATGTTGTAATTCATATTAATCATGGTTTTAATACGGCTGCCCATCTTGGCACTTTATAGTAACCCTATAGGAGTTATAACCCTATGCATAGTACAGTGCATACAGCGCTTCACTTTTTCCACATTTTGTTATGTTACAGCCTTATTCCAAAATGGATTCAATTCATTATTCTTTTCCTCAGTTCTAGAAACAATATCACATAATGACAACGTGAAAGAAGTCTGTTTGAAATCATTGCAAATTTATTAAAAATAAAAAAATCACATGTACATAAGTATTATTCCAATGGATTTTGGAATAAGGCTGTAACATAACAAAATGTGGAAAAAGTGAAGCGCTGTGAATACTTTCTGGATGCACTGAATGCAATTATCAAGAGCATAGTCTTCGAGTCATCTCCCACCACAGGTGTAATTCACGTTTTGAGAGTTTCCCACTGTTTACCATGCAACTTATATTTAGGCCTTTGTAATTGCAATGAATATACAGCTACAAGTTCAAAATCTGGGGGTCAGATAATTAACAGGGTAATAATTTGGCCGGGGACAGAATTCGGCACAACACCTGGAAAGAAGTATTTGCTATTTTCAAAGTCAAAACGTAAATATATTCGCTAATAATAACGTTAAAATTAGAAATGTCCGTAACGTAGCCTCTTTCATTTCATGGCACGTTGAGTTGTATTGTCTACACATAAAACAGTCTACTTACTGCAGTGATTTTAATCATTCAAGTTTTCATAACTTATGTAACATCCTACTCAATGCACACAATTGCCATCGATCAACATTTACTAAAACTTGTATAGATTTATATATAATTTGCATTTTATAACTTTTAAATAATAATTCTTGCTGTATTTTAGGAGGTCAGGTTTGGAGACACAAATTAATATAATTTTGTTTTGTCATTCGCTTCAAGCTATGCAGTTCGTGTATCTTTTACTAACGCCATTGACAACAGCAGCGACGACAAAACATTCAAATGGCCACTCTTGGCATTCAGGTCTCATGAACAAAATGAAAACTCCTGCTAGACAACTCAAAAATGTAGTTAGCAGCACATTACCAGTGTATACAGTGAGACGATTTCTCCGCATATTTCTGTTACTTTAGTTATCCTCCCAGCGTCATGCGTAGTGCGCACACTTCAGAAACCCGTGCCGCTTCTCTGTTTACATGACCATAAACCGCGTTCTACGGCAGAAATGTGTATTAAACGATCCTAATCCCGTACGTCGTAAGAAAAACGGCGTTCGCACGCGTGCACACACACACACACACACACACACACACAAAAAGTGACACACTGTATGAACCAACAGTAGAGACAATACTTGTTTACTGTGACAATGTAGGCTACAATATTTACTGTGACGGACGGCAAACAGTTCTGTAACAGATCAGTTATCAGTGTCCATAAACTAATTCAGGCATGACTTCAAACACTCTTCAGCAAATATTCTCATGTGCAACAGCCCCTTTACTCTTTTTTTCCATCTTCATTACATTATCAAAACATATATGAGCAACACATCTTAGTTTTACAAATTGTCAAAGATAAATATCACACTATTGAAAGTTGGCTACCAACTAGCTACACTACACCAACTAAGTAATTATGTTATTACAGTTATTTCCATCGTTTTACAATCTGCTGCTTGCTTTTGTGCAAACATGTTACTACAACGTTCCACCACTAGATGTCGCTTTATACTTTGTAAAACGAGTAAAGCACGTTTGCATGACGTGCACAGTGTAATATAGCAGTTGAAAACCTCTGTAGATGAAGCAGCACCAGTTGGAGAATAGGACACAATGAATCCTACAAATTCATTATAAATGGAAATATGGGCTCTTTGAATTGTGACACAGTGATTCCTGATTGCTAAATACACTATAACTGATTCAGTTGGCCAAATTTCCAAAACCATTCATTCAGTTCTAGAAACAAAGACACGTTTCTCAAAACGTTTAACACATTTCACCTGTTTTAACACACATTCCAATTTTCTCAATATTTTCTGCAAGACTCTACACAAAAATGTCCTCATTTTGCACAGGTTTAACTCATTCAGAAAACACAAAACATAATATAATAACTCGTGTCATACTCAGAACTCAAATAGCACACATTTATGTGTAAACATTAAGTAGCAAAACTGATGACACACCAATCAGAATTTCAGGATAATATAAATTGGGCCACATGGGATTATGTGCTTTGGAAAATGATGGTGGGAGACAGAGAGGAAGAGAAAGAGGAAAGGGAAAGAAAAATGAATGGGATGGGGTAAAAAGACATTTGTTCCTGATGAAATACAAAGCACTATAGTTGACCATGTTCTTGTGCATGGGATGACCATGACGGAATTTGGTATAGGCTACAGGGTCATCTACATTTGAATTTGACATGGAAGTTTGAGGTTTGTACAAGCTGGTGTGTAGTTTTGAGATTGTGTTTATAGTTGTGAGAAAATAGTGAATTGTTTCATGAATTATGTTGGCAATTGAGATAACTGTAATAAACCAGCGCTATCAACTTTAAGTAAAAAATTGTTTTAAGATATCTAAGTTTCTGTAGATAGTGCTGAGTTCAAACAGCTATTAGAAGGCTAAATGTCTTTAAATCAATTAATTTATTTTCCACATTGCAATGAAATTCTATTCAGCTGTGGTGATTAGTGTATCTGACTGCATGACGAAAAAAGTGCATCATTGCTTTTGAAATAGGATTTCCACTGCTTTTTATTTTTTCTGCCAAAACCTGTTAGGATAATAACACATAGACTTGTCAACCTGTTAACCTGACAGGGAATGTTCCTTGCTTTGCCGAGAGGGCAGTACTCAGGCTAAACCCTGAGCTTTTGCACGTTGTAATTAGTTTGGGCATCTAAAAAATGTCATCCACAAAACTATCCAAAATTCATCCAGTCTTTTTATTAAATTCAGCTAAAATGGCAACAATAAGTTTGTGAACCCTTTGAAAGTATCTATTTCTGCATTGATTACTCATAAAATGTGGTCTGATCTTCATCTACAGTGAGTCACACTTATAGACAAACAACATCTGACTAAATTAATAATACACAAACATTTTCCAAAATTTTGTGCAAGACGTTGAGTGATCATTGACAGGGCTGGACAAAGTGTGTTATGACTTCTCCGAAAGCTAACTGGAGTCAATTAAGGAGATGAGATTGGAAGTGTGGGTTGCACAGGCCTCCTGCCCTCTAAATAAAAGCACACAAAGCCTGGTTGCTGATCTGATCTTCTCAAGAACGATTGGTTAGTATGAACCATGCTTCAATCCCAAAAGCTTAAAAACACATTACAGAGATGTACAAAGCTAGAAAAGGCTACAAACGTATTGATAAAGGTAATGTTTAAAAAAAAAATCTGGACTGTTGGTACTCTTGCTAGGACAGGGCTTCATGCAAAAATCACTCTAAAGAACACAACAGACAATCCTGAAAAAAGGTGAGATGCAATTCCTACATAAAACTCTACAAACAGTCTTATCAACAGTTCAACATTTGACTACAACCACTTGGATGTTCCACTGTGCTGCTAGGAAAATGTTTTGTGAATCAGTTGAGAAAAATATATTTTTTTGTTGTTGTAAAAATGCTATGTTTAGAGCAGGGGTCTCCAACCCTGCTCCTATAGAGCTATACCTTTCATGTAGATTTCAGGTCCAGCCCTGCTCCAAAACATCTGTCTGTAATTGTCAAGTAACCCCGAACACCTTGATTAGCTGGTTCAGGCTTGTTTGAGTCGGGTTGGAGCTGAACTCTACAGGCAACACGAAATGCGTATATATAGCACGAATTGTATTTATCGTGCGATTTATACGCCAAAATGAGTTTTTACATGCATATGATACGCATTGTCACCCCATTGGGTAGGTTTAGTGGTGTGGGGTACGTACATATAACAGGCTTGGGTAGGTTTAGTGGTGTGGGTTACGTGCATATAACACGTTATAAAGTGCGTATCATATGCACGCGAAAACTGCGTAACATATGCACGTAAAAACTCATTTTGGCGTATAAATCACACAATAAATACAATTCGTGCTATAGATACTCATTTTCATGAGATCAGGCTGACAGGACGGTAGCTCTCCAGGAGCAGGGTTGGAGATCCCTGGTTTAGAGAAAAAAGGGCACTGTACACCAAAACCTCATCTAAACTGTGAAGCATGGTGGAAGGAGTATTATGTGTTAGTGCTGCTTTGCTGCCTCAGAAATACTGATCAACTGTGAGGAGGGAGGCAAAATTCTTTAAAAGCCTTAGAAGCAGCTACGGGAAATCTTTGGTGGAGGTTTTGCTGCTAAAGGATGACCTACAAGTTATTAAATTCAAGGGTTCACTAACTTTCTCCTACACACTTTGAATGATTGTATTGAACGATGTATTCAATAAAAATGTATATATTGTTTGTGTGTATTACATTTTATGAGTAATCAGCACCACTCAGTCTTACCACTGTCTCACAATTTAGACAGATAAGGGCCCTATTTTAAGGATCTAAGCGCATGGTCTAAAGCAGGGGTGGGCAATTCCAGTCCTGGAGGGCCACTGTCCTGCAGAGTTTAGCTCCAACCCTAATCAAACACACCTGAACCAGCTAATCAATGTCTTCAGGATTACTAGAAGGCTACAGGCAGGTGAGTTTGATCAGGGTTGGAGCTAAACTCTGCAGGACAGTGGCCCTCCAGGACTGGAATTGCCCACCCCTGGTCTAAAGCGTACGGCGCAAGTGCACTTAGGACGTGTCCTAATCCACTTTTGCTAGTTTAACGAAGGGAAAAATGGTTGGTGCGCCCAGCGCATGGTCTAAAAGGGTTGTCCCTATTCTCTAAATGAGTAATGGGTGTGTTTTGGGCGTGCAATAAACCAATCAGAGTCTCATCTCCCATTCCCTTTAAAAGTCAGTTGCTCTTGCACCATGGCGGATTGCTATTTACATTACATTTGAGAGTGGAAAGACTGAATGCTTCTCCAGAGAGGAATCCTTTTATTTTTAATATTTAAAAATGTTTGTGTGCTGCTGCGCGTCCCTGTGTGTGTAATAAGCAGAGAGTACGCGCGTTGTGCAGCCGCCTATAGGCGCATAGTACTAATGCGCTCTTTAAATAACAAAAAAATATTGCGTTTTCAGTTGCCTCAAAATAGCAACATGCCAACAATGTGCCTGAACACACCTCATTTTCAGACCAGCACGCCCATGGGCGAACAGATGGGCGCAAATGCATTTGCTATTTAAACAACGTGGCGCTGAACGTGAAAATGATAACTGCGTCGGTCTGAAACTAGCAAAAAACACTTGCTTCGTGCCTGGCGCCGCATTGTGCTAGGTGTATGATACGGCCATTTATGTCTTTCTTAGTTTTGTTACTGTAAGTCATCTGAATTATTTTTGACTGTTTTGTTGGCTAAAAACTAGCAATGGATACACAGAAAGATGGCTAGCCCTACAAGACCTAGTTAGTCAGTGACCTCTCGCTGTCTCAAGGTGGCACCTGTTTACAAACAGACTGCTGAAGCTTCTTTGCTCTGAGGATTTCATGACCTATCCTCATTAAGTTGGCCTTTGCATGAAGCTCACCAGCAGTCCTGTCTCCTGCTTTAAGCTTCTGAACGAAGACACTAAGGAAATAAGCCCTCAGTCATCTCTGGGCTCAGTGATTGAAAATAAAGTAAAAAAGCTACATATAGGAGGATATTAATTTGTTGCAATTTACAGTATGCCAGACTAAACATGGGAAAAATGGCCCTTATTCTTCTTCTCACACTGTATGCATTTTTTGGTTTTGATATCACTGAACTCTTCATTGATATAAACTTTCAAAACATTTTTTACTTATGTAAAATAATAGGCACAGTCAAATGCCCAATGGCTGTATCCAGTATTTTAATTTGGTGTGATAATGTGTCTTTTATTGCATTAAAAGAAAGGGCCCAGGAAATAAAGTGGCATAAATGTTCTCCCTATCAGCAACAGATTAGACAGAAAAGGTCCAATTATAGTGATATCAGGCTGATATCAGGCAGTTTGTCATGCAAGCTCAGTGTACACAATCACAGAGAACAAACCTAATTAGTGAAAGGACCATGTACGTAGTGTTTCCCTTTGGCTTATATAAGTGAAAATCAGAGGATTAATGAGTAGTGCTGAGTGTCATATTTTTGCCACAAATATCAGGTTTGCTGATTCCTTTAAATAACAACTGAAAGCCAAAATATATTTACCCTAACATTTTCAAGAATGTAAAATTGTGGTGTTGTTTATTTTCTGTGTTTGTCTCTTGCTTCTGATTCAGATTCATTGATATAAAATTTGTCCTGAGCTAAATACATACACGCGCACACACACACACACACACACACACACACACACACACACACACACACACACACACACACACATTACAGCGATCATGTCATAAGCAATCCCCATGAGAATCTGCATAGGCCACGTTTCACCTGCTGATGCAGCAGAGCTCCACATTCTCTTTCCCACAACACCCTCACCATCTAACAGCTTTGGCTTTACATATTTCATTCATTTGAATTATTTCATTAATTTGCATGTGAAAATAAATAAATTGTTTTCAGCCATGTAATATCAGTTATGTTTTTAGGGAACTTAGGTAGTTTACTTGTAGAAGTAGCACATTTTTTTTAGTTTATGAAAACATTTTGAAGTATACTCTCAGTAAACTATAGTTTAGTAGTTTTATACAGCAACTTTGTTTACACCACAACGATGTACTAAAAACAGATGACAATGTTGTCAAAACGATCCCTGTTCACACTGATCTGCGAAAATGACTAAAAAAGCTGTATTATTCATGTCAAGAAACACCCCACGAACACGTAATACACATGCGTGAACGTAATAGGCGCATGACGTCACCGTTTTCACAAATTCACATTTTTGTTATTTACATGGAGACGGTAAAGGCATTGTTTTCAAAACCTTGCACTTTGAACACAGTTCTCATGTAAATGAGCGTTGTTGTCATTAAGTTGTTGTGTTTGCCCTATCCTCGTGGATTTAATAAAGACAGTTTGTGTTTAGATATTCTCCTTAGTCGTTTACTATTCATTTTACTATTAATAGTTTACTATTAATATATTATTTTTGCACTTTAAGTATACTACTATGTTCCTATTTAGGTATTAACAACTACGAGCCAAGTTTACTTTGAATACTTAATTATACTTTTAAGTATATCTCAATCAAAAGATTGAGTACAAGCCAAATATACTGACTTTTCTGTCATTTGGTAAGAGTGTATTTTTATAATAATGCAATAAACCTCCAAAATCTGTGGTTTAAAGTGACCGTTGTTAGGCATGATGTGGAGCAGAACCTCCTAGCTGTTTTAAAACCACAGCTTTATTGCCTTATTCCTTTTATAAAATGTTTACTATTTACCTGGCAAGGTTTTGTAATAAACACACAAATATACAGTGTATCCGGAAAGTATTCACAGCGCTTCACTTTTTCCACATTTTGTTATGTTACAGCCATATTCCAAAATAGATTAAATTCATTATTTTTTTCCCTCAATTCTACACCCCATAACACTGCATAATGACGCCGTGAAAGAAGTTTGTTTGAAATCTTTGCAAATGTGTTAAAAATAAATAAAAAAATCACATGTACATAAGTATTCACAGCCTTTGCTCAATACTTTGTTGAAGCACATTTGGCACCAATTACAGCCTCAAGTCTTTTTGAGTATGATGCTACAAGCTTGGCACACCTATTTTTGGGCAGTTTCTCCCATTCTTCTTTGCAGGACCTCTCAAGCTCCATCAGGTTGGATGGGGAGCGTCGGTGCACAGCCATTTTCAGATCTCTCCAGAGATGTTCAATCGGGTTCAAGTCTGGGCTCTGGCTGGGCCACTCAAGGCATTCACAGAGTTGTCCTTTAGCCACTCCTTTGTTATCTTGGCTGTGTGCTTAGGTTCGTTGTCCTGTTGGAAGATGAACCTTCACTCCAGTCTGAGGTCCAAAGCGCTCTGGAGCAGGTTTTCATCAAGGATGTTTCTGTACATCGTTGCATTCACCTTTCCCTCGATCCTGACTAGTCTCCCAGTTCCTGCCGCTGAAAAACATCCCCACAGCATGATGCTGCCACCACCATGCTTCACTGTAGGGATGGTATTGGCCAGGTGATGAGCGGTGCCTGGTTTCCTCTAGACATGATGCTTGCCATTCAGGCCAAAGAGTTCAATCTTTGTTTCATCAGACCTGAGAATTTTGTTTCTCATGGTCTGAGAGTCGTTCAGGTGGCTTTTGGCAAACTCCAGGCGGGCTGCCATGTGCCGTCTGGCCACTTTTCCATACAGGCCTGATTGGTGGAGTGCTGCAGAGATGGTTGTTCTTCTGGAAAGTTCTCCTCTCTCCACAGAGAAACGCTGGAGCTCTGTCAGAGTGACCATCGGGTTTTTGGTCACCTCCCTGACTAAGGCCCTTCTCCCCCGATCACTCAGTTTGGCTGGGTGGCCAGCTCTAGGAAGAGTCCTGGTGGTTCCAAACTTCTTCCATTTACGGATGATGGAGGCCACTGTGCTCATTGGGACCTTCAATGCTGCAGAAATTTTTCTGTACCCTTCCCCAGATCTGTGCCTCGATACAATCCTGTCTCGGAGGTCTACAGACAATTCCTTGGACTTCATGGCTTGGTTTGTGCTTTGACATGCACTGTTAACTGTGGGACCTTATATAGACACATGTGTGCCTTTCCAAATCATGTCCAATCAACTGAATTTACCACAGGTGGACTCCAATCAAGTTGTAGAAACATCTCAAGGATGATCAGTGGAAACAGGATGCACCTGAGCTCAATTTTGAGTGTCATGGCAAAGGCTGTGAATACTTATGTACATGTGATTTTTTCGTTTTTTATTTTTAATACATTTGCAAAGATTTTAAACAAACTTCTTTCACGTTGTCATTATGGGGTATTGTTTGTAGAATTGAGGAAAAAAAATATTAATTTAATCAATTTTGTAATAAGGCTGTAACATAACAAAATGTGGAAAAAGAGAAACGCTGTGAATACTTTCCGGATGCACTGTATGCTACAAAATGTAATAATTTATTGATGACAAATAATAAGCTACACACAGACACAGCAACACATAGCACTGACGTAATACTGATGCAATGAGGTTGCAGGTCTGTGTTTATAGTATTTTAGTATTTTATAACAGCTTTGAAAACAGCTGAGCCAATCATAATCAAGGAACGGAACTATCCTTTTCATAATGTGTATTCTCAGCATGGAGATAATTAAACCAACAAACACAGTGGATTTTCTCTTTATAAGTGTCAAGTACGCCTTGCTACACCCACACCACAGGATGTACTGTCAAGGTGTACAAAGTTTTGGTCTTCAGACTAAAAGGCAAATACAACAAGTCTTGGATTAGAAACACATCCAGCATCCTAATCTGCCTTTGGTAGGTCCATAATCTATGATAGGATAATTAGCCTAATTAGCGGACCGTAAACAAAATTGAGGAAGAGGAATCACCTTTTTTCACGCCCAACATACATGAGCAGGAGGATAAGGTGGGGTTGACAGTACTTTGGATAATTCTGTAAAAGGAAACTTTAGTGTGTGTGTGTGTGTGTTTGCTGTTTACATATATACTCTTTCTTAAGTTTTTTTTTGGATATTTTTTTAAAGCAGAATTCAAATTTCCTTCACAAAAGAGAGAACAAGATTTTTAAAAATGTGTTATGCTTAACATTACATGCAGCGATTCATTTAAAGGGATCCACTACAGTAATAAAATGATCTTCAATATTCAGATCATCAACATCAGTAAACAAAACAATTATGAAAAAGCATCTTATACCTAATCCACCCCATCCCCAGTTAAAACATGTTTTTGTTTTTCTATATATACCTGTATTTAGGATGTTTATCATGATTTAATATCTTTGAGACAAACAATAAAATAAACAGTGAATAAACAGTGATGACACAAAACAAAACAGTTAATTTTACTTTATTCATTCATATTTAAATAATTTGAATTGAATATATTTATATTTATTTTGTTCCTGTTTTTTTTTCTTTGTAGATTGCTGCTGCTGCTATTTAAGTGATGTTGTTTAAAAGGTCTTATTTGTCATACCAGTAGTCAGATATCCTGGCTAAATATAAACATTATGTTTAGGTAAATATTAAGTCACTTAACAGAACAATCCCAATAGGTTTCCAAAAAAGTCCTGAAATCAGTTTCTTCCAAAAATAAATGTTGGATTTAGATTACAACACCACAGGTTACTGTTACAAATGAAACGTTAATATGAAATTTCCTCTTTAATATATTTAATATGTAAAACTCATTTGTTAATAAAAAAATGATAGTATTTATGTGCAATATTAGATCATGCAGCTATTTAAAATACATGTCAGTATAAGTAACGCAACAAAATAGGACCATGTAAATACAAAAAGCCATTTTGTTATACTGTTTTTTAAATGTTTCCATTTTCTTGGCCCCACATTAGCTCACCCTGTCACTTAGAGGCCTGCAGTCTTGCCTAAGTAGATTTGCTGTGGATAAGCTTTGATCAATGGGCTTTATTTACTTGATTTCATTGTTGTGTAAGATTAGAGACGCCTACTGCTAATGCCTCAAAACACATGCTATTGTGACGCAAACCTCAGATCAGATCAACAAATAACAAAACAACAGCACAACAAAATCTGAGGAAAATGCAATATGACAGCAATCATTCGTCTGATGCATACTTAATCCACAGGATTGTTTGCATGTGTGTGTGTGTGTGTGTGTGTGTGTGTGTGACAGGGAGTATTAACAATAGACAGCTCCTCTTTTCAGAATTGGTGTATAAAGGCCACAAATCTTTCCTAGATCAGCCACGCTGTTTGTATACCATAATCTTCTTTAAGGGACAGATTATGAAACCAATTACAGAGCCGCATCCAGTGAACTCCTACCGGGTTGCTGTATGAACGGGTACTGGTACAATGAGTTGTAACATTGTATTGTATTGTTGTATCATTGTATTATAAATTCAGTGCCATATTTAGCCTCCATATAGTTGCATCTAAGATGTTAAATCCCTGGATTACATACACATCCATTCATAATAAAGAATCCACAGACTGAAGTTGTGCTGCTTTTATATTATGACCTGATTTGTGCTGCATCATTGCTAAGGGAAAACAATCAGAAGCAGTTGCAAGGAACAAAAATACTCATTCTTGTCCAGGAAGAACTATCCAGAAAAGTGTTATGCTACAGGTATAGCAAGATGTTGATGTTTATTAAACTTATCTCAGTGGTCTTTGATGTGACACCATTTCATGGGAGCAGAAAAACAGCAGAGTCATACTAATGAATTGAACACATTATTATTAGCCTATAATTAAAAGAAATACAGATAGAGTATCCTTTAATATTTCCTACTCAATTAAGCTGATATGCCACTGGATAAGATTTGGTAGACTACTTTAGTTGGATCACATGGCATTTTAAATTTTCATTAGATTAATTATGAAATGCAGTTAGACTAATATAACCAAACTAAAGAAGTTGGTACAGGTGCATGCTCAACTGAGAGTAGAAATATTAAGACCACACAAACATTTGTCTGTGGTTTGGTCCATAGGCCTATGTGTAGCTACAGCTAAAAACTTGTTGTTGGTCTCACAACAAAGCTTGCATAATCTCACTAAATGCAAAGGTCAGTTTTAATCTTGAACTATAAACCATGATGCATGTTTGTTTTCTTGTGTTGTTACAAATGACCATGAGGTGGTGTATTTTTTACTTCTACTTGCTGCCCAGTTAATTATGTCATTCCAGACAGTTCCTATTCTCCCTAAAGTAGCTAGGGCTCTAATATTAAAACCAAGAGGACTCTATTTAACAAATAACCTTTTCAATGGTTTTAAACTAAATAACTATACGCTGAAAATCCATATGTGTGGCACCAATAGACTGTAAAAACGGAAGCGAGATGCATATTCGACATTCATTAAAAAAAACATATCTAAATGGAATGTTGTAGTCAAAACGCGTTAACGCACACGCTAGTTCGCAGGCACTGTTGCTGGACAGGGACACCCGAGTGTGTAAAAATAGACCATCATATGCTTTATGTAACACGCAGCACGCGCACTACGACTTCACGCTTGTTTACAAGTTAAAATGGACTCCACGCCTCGATCTTAATACATCACATATGGGTTTTCTCACTCCCTGAAGTACGTATTTCCACAGTCTGACACGTTTTAAAATGAACATTGGGTCTGACTAAATTATAAATATGAAATAGCTAGGTATCTTCAGCTGTTTCTGTCGTCATCGCATGTTGATGTTTAGAAAGACGCAGAACTATCGAATGTGTTTGGAGTCTGTAGGTTTAATTAAGTTCCAGGTTAAAACATGTCGATAGAGTATGCTTACATTGAAAACTAGTTTATCTGCGACATAAAACACTTTTTACAGCTAACCAGACGCAAAGTCTCTGCAGCACTGAAGTGCGTACAGTAGATCATCCACACAGTGCTGTTTGTGTTGTTTTAGGAGGAGGAGGAGAGAACAGCTTGTGTGAAGGGGGATTTGCCTGTACTACGTCACGGATTTGTCAAAATACCGTCAATCTTTTCGCCTGGCCAATGAATCCAATGAGCAACTCTATTTGTTGGCTTGGTAGGAACGCCTCTTAAAGATCGCGCCGCCTTATATGACTGTTTTTTTTTCACTGATCCAAGATGGGCTGCGTATAACGTCACATGTTGTTTTTTTTTCTTAAGCTCAGTCATTCTGAGCAAGGAGTTATTTGCTGTGAACAAACAGACGTCGCATGGCGAAACTGCAGTTCTCGGATATTTAGTTGCATCTCTTGTACTACGGATGGATGTCAAGTTCTAGAAACTTAAGTAAATACATTGTAAACGCAAGTATGGCAAGTCCGCCTCTTAAAGGGGGATTCTCGTTATCAAATGACAAAAACATTAATGAAAACAACATCAGAAAATGTGGATACCTCAAGAAGCAAAAGCACGGGCATCGGCGCTATTTTGTTTTGAAAGATCAGAGTGACGGACTCCCCGCGCGGCTGGAGTACTATGAGAATGAGAAGAAATGGAAAAACAAGTCTGCTGCAAAAAGAGTCATTTTTCTCGACTCATGCCTGAGCATAAACAAGCGCGCTGACGCGAAACACAGATATTTGATAGCCCTCTATACCAAGGACGAGTATTTTGCTGTTGCTGCGGAGAATGAGCAAGAGCAAGAGAGTTGGCACGGAGATTTAACTGATTTACTAAGTAAGGGAAAAATGTGTGACAGCTCTGTTTCTAGTTCGGCATCATCTCTGGTGGGCTTCGACGAGGGAAATTACGGCATGATTACACCGGTGAATGCTGCGTATAAGGAGGTATGGCAAGTTCATCTTAAAGCAAAGGGACTTGGGCAGAGCAGAAATGTCACGGGAGTTTACAGACTGTGCTTGTCAAGTCGGACAATTAGCTTTGTGAAACTTAACTCGGAGGTGGCATCTGTGACCCTGCAGTTGATGAATATACGCAGATGTGGGCACTCTGATAGCTTTTTCTTCATTGAGGTTGGAAGATCCGCCTCTACTGGACCTGGAGAACTGTGGATGCAAGCAGACGATTCTGTGGTGGCACAAAATATACACGAGACCATTTTAGAAGCTATGAAAGCGATGAAAGAGCTGTCAGAGTTCAGACCACGCAGCAAAAGCCAGTCATCAGGATCAAATCCCATATCTGTACCCACTCGGCGGAACTTAAACAATTTACCCCCTAGTCAGACAGGGTTGGTGAGGAGGTCAAGGACGGACAGCACAGCAGCCACATCTCCTGTCACCAAATTCTCTTCTTGTCGAATACGGACAGCGAGTGAAGGGGAAGGTACCATGACCAGGCCGGTCTCCATATCAATATCTGAGAATGGAAGCCCGACAGCTGTCGGCCGGAACCACATGAGCAGATCTAACACGGTCTCGGTAGGCTGCCGGACATCAGAACCATCACTGCTTCATCACAGCAGGTCCATGTCCACGACAATGTCCCACTCGCCCCCATCTGCTGTAAGCCCATTAAGTTTGTCCTCAATCAGTATGAATGGTTCCATCTCATCCACAGTACACAGACCCTCCAGCTGCAGTGGTTCTGTTTCTGGGTCACCTACTGATACTGGCTTCCTCTCGTGTGACGATTACAGTTCTAGCCCAGGGGATGCGAGGTACAACCTAGCAAACAGGAGTGACACACCTTCTTCTCTCTCCAGCACACCACCCTCAAGAGACGCCAGTGAGCTCCATGGTTATATGGTGATGGACAGGCCATCCAACTCCCAGAACAAGATGTGGCCAACTAGCAGAGATATGTTGGACGTGGAGACATATAGGAAGAGGACGTATTCTCTGACAACCCCACGGCAACAGGTAGCACACTCCCAGCTATCCTCAGCGTCACTTGATGAATATATGCTGATGAGGGCTGCCAACAAGAGCACAAATTCTGCATCTCCTAAGGTCTCATACCCAGAAGATTATGGAAACATTGACATTGGCTCTAACAGTAATGTGGGTGATAACGGCTACATGCCCATGACGCCAGGCATGGTACCTCAGTGTGCCAAAAATGACCACTACATGCTCATGAGTCCCATGAGTGTTTCAGCACCCAAGCAGATCATTAACCCAAGGTCACATTCTCAACTCACAGGCAGTGGCACTACTAACCCTCCCAGCAGTGGATCTCTAGAGGATAGCGGGTACATGAAGATGTGGTCTGGATCCAAGCTTTCACTGGAGAGCTCTGATGGTAGAGCAGTGAATGGAGAATACATGAATATGTCACCGGCTAACACATATGTCTCGCCCACACCACCAGATTATTTCCTGGGTCAATGTGAAACAACACAACGATCCTCCCCATCTCTAAGTATTCGCTTTAACAAGCAACAGGCACCTAAACGGGCAGAGGATGACCAGTATGTTTTGATGAGCCCCCAGAGCCAAAATCCAACAGAAGAAGCCAACAGGGTTTCCGCCCTGCCCCCTCTCCGTCGCCCTGATGGCATGGCACAGAGAGCAAGAGTCAACAGGCCCAATAGGTTATCTCTAGACACTCTGAGGATGCTTCCCAGCATGACTGAACATCCTCTCCCTTGCGAGCCTAAAAGCCCTGGTGAGTACATCAACATAGACTTTGCTGCTGCTACACAGTATTCTTCTCCCTCTATGGTTTCTGTGGAAAGCCAGGGCTCACTGTCCAACCTCGGACAGGGATCCCCCCTCTCAGACTACATGAACCTCAATCAGAATTCACACTCTCATAAACTGAGGGAAGCACTCAGCAGTCCCCTGGATGGAATGCCAGAGCTGGCTGAATGCCCATACCCACCTGATGAGGGGGCTTATTTCCTCAATGAACGGAGAAACCCACCATGCACATCTGGCACAGGTAAAGACAAATACACTGAGATGAATTTCAACAATGGTCGCATCTCACCTCCATTCCTGTCTGAGAATGATGAGAGTGCTTCAGTCAGCCCCAATAGTAGGGTTCAAAGGCTGAACCTGAGCGACCAGGAGGTGTCAAAAGGAATTGGCGCTTTCTTGTTGGCTGCCTCCTCTGTAGACCCAAACGGAGGAGCGAAGGTGATCCGGGCAGACCCCCAGGGCCGGAGACGGCATAGCTCTGAGACTTTTTCATCCACCACCACAGTTGCACCTGTCTTTCCTTCCTTTGCACACAATGTTAAGCGACACAGCTCTGCCTCAGTAGAGAACGTCTCTGTCCGAAGCAGTGAATGTTCTGATGAGGAGTACGGGTCTCCCATGTGCCGAGAGACTTCAGCTGGTTATCAGAATGGACTTAACTACATCGCCTTAAACCTCATGGAGAAACAAGAGATGGACAATTGTGAAAACCTTGTGGGCTTCAAGACTGGCAGTTGCTGTAAAGCAGGAATAAATGGATTACATGCAACTCCATATGTGTGTCTGGGATTCAAAGAGACTGCAACCACTGTACAAGGTGAGTTCAGATGACGTGATGGGCTGTTATGATTCAAAAAGATGACTTGAATAAACTGGTAATAGATAAAAAGATGATGCAGCATGTTGCAAATTAAATTCCTTATTGTATATACACTGCAATATTTAAGTAGCATTTAATTAGCAACAATATGTATATAATAGAAACAACATATATCTTGTTTCTATTAGCATAAAATGATTTTTTTTGTGTTTATTATAACTATAAATGTGCATTTTAGAGGATATTTAGGACACAACTGTATCGAATTATACACAAACTAATTAAACAAAACATTAGGGTGGGACGAGATAGTATTATGTAACTCAAAATATTTATTGAGGCTTGCACCTCTGGCTATTTGTGTCAGTATATGGGGCGTTGAAAATTGTTTTTCATTGAGAGGAATTCCAGAGAAATTTGAAGCATGAGAGACGTGACTGACTATCTGAGTGGCCGCGCGCAGTAAGCAACCCAACTGCGCAGGCACTATGACGCTGCAGTATAGAGCGGTGCGCGCACGCTTGTTTATTTACCCCAGCCTAGACCAACGCTGTTTTTTTTTTTACAGACTAAAGTGCGTTAGTGGTTAAACATTGTTTTAAGGTTTGTATGCTTGTGTATAACAGAGCTATTAAATAGAGCTGTTCTCAGAAGATAGAGCATGGTGCACTGAGGAGAGAGAAATGTTGTTTTTGAGGCTCATTTGGCTCACATGCGCCTGGTCGATCCTTGCCAAGAAACTAATCTCTGTTTACTTTAGATGCTGTAAGTCAGGTCTGTTATCACATTGTATTCTTAATTCTGTTATGCCCTGTTTACTCTATTCAGTCAAACATCATGAAGCCAAATTTAATGAAATTTCCTATTAACAGGGACACATAAGTTTAAGAATGTTTTCCATGGCTAATATTCCTCTCACATGGCGTATTTCCTGCAAAAGTGCATGTGTTAATTTGACTACTTGAATCATATGTGAGCGTGTGTGAGATCAAACTGCTTTCACAAGCCAGAACAATATGCTGCTGTTAATAAAGTGCTTGGGGCTTTTTCCTGTGCACTGTTTTTGCATAGCACATAGAAGATTGAACATGCCACATTCTGAGGCACGTACTGCACATCGTCTGGTTCTCCCATATTTCCATCATGCCTCAACTGAAGGTAGTGTTGTGGGCCAAAATTATCCACAGTGGTTAAAAGGCTGTTCATGGCTAGTAGCTTTCATTGCAGGCAGCCTGCAGTGTAAACATCAGGCAGAGGAGGGATAGTGGACGGGCAGCACAGTGAGTTGAACTCTTTCTTGTCTTGAGTATTGAGCCTTGAGAAAAGAGTGGGCAGGAGGAGGGTAAGAGCTTGTTTTCATTTTGTCTCTGAAACGAACATGTGCAGCCATGTCCATGGGTCGGCTGAGCAGAAGAGGGAGGGCCTGATGGAGGCTTAAACCATGTGCTTCAATCAGGAGGAAAAACAAGGCAGGTGGTTGTTTGTGGTAACGACGATGTTTTCACGCTTGGAATGCATGACTGGGTAAAGGTTGCTGGGACAGGTGAATACTCACTTGTTATGGTTTCACCTTCAGCTTTAGTATTGTTTTCTCTCTCTACTCACTGCAAGGCCACATAATACCATACAAGTATGTTGACAAGAACCTGTTTTGATGTGTGTTAAATCAAAGAATGCCAGAGGCTGTCAAATATTTCATTTCTGTTTGTCCTCTAACTCAGATGCAGTTGTGTAAATTTCAAACAGCTCCGGTGAAAGCATAGCATATTAATTAAAAATGGGTATCGTAGTTGAAGAAAGAGAAACCAGAAGCAGTGCAGATGCTTCATTTCTCAAAATTACCTAGCTTGCTGTGGCAGTACCATGATATAGTCATGGTATCACATTTGTGTACTAATAGTGTTTTGATTCTCTGTTGGATATATCAGTAAAAATTTACTTGAGCACAGGAGAATTTTACTAGGGATCGCAGTGAAATTGGCTTGGTAAATAGGCCCCCAATTCAAGAGATGGTGCCGTGGTTGGTTGTCTGTCTCCTAATGGGTTTATTATGTTGCCTCGTCTACAAGCGCATTACTGGGCAGAATTACTAAATGTGAATGGCAATAAATGGAAAGAGTATTTCCAAAAAAAGAATAGCAGGAAAAGAACATGCACAGTGCTTGTTTATTCAGAATATTCTGTATATATACAGCAATATTCCAATAACTGTGAAGCATATAAACATCTTTTTCAGAATAAAGACACAAAGTAAGTAAAGTGTTACTGAAACTTTTTTTTCTCTCTTTTGCCCACTCACTCTCTCTTTCTCTCTGGAATCATATTCCTTGAGGAGTTTGTGTGCATTTGCGTGTGTGGCAGATGGCTGAGCAGAGAAGGGTGTGGGGCTGTGTGTGTGTGTGTGTGTGTGTGTGTGCACCTGCCGCTCCACTCACCACAGGTCTGTTATCAGGCATGGCAGCAGCACAGACAATACACTAATGACAGCAGGCCATCTGCTTCTGCCCCAGGACAGTGGCTAGTGCTTGTCCCTTCAGCCAGAGCGAGGCAGGGGGTGGGGAATGAAGAGCTAGAGAAACGGTGATAAAGAGATAAAGATCGACAGCAGTTTGCAGAGAGAAAAGAAAATGTTTTTTTTTTTTATTCAGACAAACCTGCACATTTCAAGTAGTGATGCACCAAAATTAATCGATTTACAGGAACACTAAAACCAAAATAGCACTTATGCTATTCTGGGTGATAATTTATACTGTAAATTATATTGCTACGCTAGCATAATTTTTGATCGTGTGTCCACCCTGCTGACATGTTTACCATGTTTATCCACATTGTGTACACGAAATGCCACCACAGACAAAATGTGTCATCCGAGAAGAAAAAATTAAACAACACTGTTTTGGTAAATGATTTCGTCCCTCAAAAACATTTTCTGCATTGTTTTTTCTTTTTTCTGTTTTGGCTGAATATTTTTGGTTGCTGAAGTGTCAGTGCATCACTAATTTTAAGGTGTGAAATGGTTTATAAAAATGGTATGGTTTATATTTCTGGCTAACTGTGAATGTGTATGAACAGCGGAATAGATCACATTTATTTTTTTATTTATCAAAAAATATAAAATATACACTAACAGAAGAAGGCTAGAATGCCTACTCTTTTGGTTGACTTCCTTTGTGATTTATTTATTTCTTTAAATGCTGTCTGTCAGTGAAGATGGTTTTCCAATCTACTGACTAGTTGTGTGAGTCTAAACTGAATATTTGGCCAGACATTTCATTGTTTTTTTTATTAGGAGGTGCTTAATGTCAACTCCCAAGACTTTGCAACTCTAATCTGAGCTCTAACTTTAACCTCCCTGAGATTTAAGCAACAAAAATTGTTAGCCCAAGCAGTTCTCTCAGATTCTCCACCTCTGCAGAGCTGGCTAAACTAGGCCGGGATGTTCCCGCCTGAGATAGCCATGTCAACACTGTCAATGTTACCCACATTTAGCCAGGAGCGAGAGGAGATTACTCTTAGGGGAGAGTGGGGGATTAGACATTGTTCAGCGGCTTGTTTTGAGGCGGATAAAAAGGTGCATTGACTCAGACATAGACAGTCATTCATGCAGGTTCACAACAACCATGTCCTCATGTAGACGTCACAGCATTTCCGGAATGGTTTTGCACAGCCTCATTAGTTTTTGAGTCTCTGACGATTATAGGTCTAGATTTTAACCCATCGCAGTGGAAGGGTTGTTAAGGCGTTATTAAATCCACATCTTAGATTTTTTCATAGAGGACTCAGTTGCCCTCTTGTTCCACAGTTGGAGGTGCTGTGACATCTCTATCCAGTGATGCGCAAACTAGCAGAGATGCTATGTCATGCGTGCATTAAATCAGCATTGCGTGACTATTTCCCGGTTCCAAGCATCACTCACTGCTGCCTAGAGCTTTCAGTATTACACACAGCATTATAGGCTGCAGACATGGTTGTTAGTACCGTCATCACTCAAACCCTAAATCTCATCAGCTGAATAAAAAAGGGAGGGTCACCATTCAATTCATCTACTCGCATGCAAGGCTGAGCCCTTTGGTCTTTAATGGCAGTTGCATCCTTGCTACTCATTGACCCTGAAACATATTGGAATTTGTGTAAATTACTCACAAGTGTGGTTTATGACTATATTTCATCAACTTTTTAGTCAGGAAATCTGGAAATGTAGTCTTTTAGTCTTTTTATCTAGCAGATTCCACCTCCTTGACTATATGCACGCATTCCACATTGTCTTGAAGCAAGTGTATTAAACATCCCTGAAGAGGACAGTCCACTTGAGAGGTCTTTATTATTGAAGGATTATGGGCTAATGTTCTATTTTGCTTCAAGAAACAAATATTAAATCTTACACAAATTTTAATGTGTAATCATCATCTTTGCTCCAGACAGCATCACTGGCTTCATCTTATCTCCCATTCTCCATCTCCTTTCATGTAAAATAAGAGTTTGAAGTGCTTTGTCATCATTTTACCCTTCATTTGTCAGATTATGTAATTCATAGTCACTCTTCAGGATCACCCCAGACCTAGCAAAAACAGACCCTGAGATTTCCCCCATTTCTTTGGTCTGTGACTATAATTCCAATGAGATTATCAGGGAATTATATCAGGATTATCTCTTGTGTGGACAGTAGATGGTTAAGGCTGCTGCTAGCTCCATCCCTCCTGACATGGTACCCTTTCCCTCACTTATCTGAGAGAGGTTTAAATATGACTGCGCATCATGGGTTAATCCTTCATGCTGGTCTACTGTCATTAAAAAAACTGTCATAAAAAGGGAGGTGCATTTAATATCATGTCATGATATTTAATATCAAGCATTTGGATGTCATGAGACATCTAAATAAAATATGAGGTCTTTTTTTTTCTGTGTATGCTTGTTTTATTTTAGAAAAACACAAGTTTCAGAAGGTATTTCGTAACTGTAACTGCTCTAACCCAGTTTTTTTTAATGGGTTCAATTCATAAAAATGGATTTGTAAAAGGCTGCTGGATAACGTTTAAAGGGATAGTTCACCCAAAAATGAAAATTACCCCATAATTTACTCACCCTCAAGCCATCCTAGGTGTATATAACATTCTTCTTTCAGACAAATACAATCGGAGTTATATTAAAAAATAATTAGCCAGAGCCGTGTGGATTACTTTTATAATGGATGGATGCATTTTTGTGGGCTTCAAATTTTGGGCTGTCATTCACTGCCATTATAAAGCTTGGATTAGCCAGGACATTTTTTAATATAGCTCTGATTGTATTCGTCTGAAAGAAGAATGTCATATACACCTAGGATGGTTTGAGGGTGAGTAAATTGTGGGATAATTTTCATTTTTGGGTGAACTATCCCTTTAAGATGCTTAACAAACTTTTTAATTCTCTGTGTTGCTTGTGGTTATATTTTTTGTTCAAATAGAGCTTTAAAGAGATCTGCTCTTTTTTTCTCCCTCTTTCAGATTGAGCAAGAAGCAGAGGTTACTCCTCCTGGAGGGAAAGTGAAAGCTCAACCAGTAACTCGACTGGACTGGTCTGGACTATGCTGCTGTAAATGAACTCTGACCTTTGCACCTCATCCTAAAGCTGAACGTCAGACGGCTGGGTTGTGATTATTCTAGTGAGGCCACTTTAACATGCTATTCCTGTTTCTACCATCGGCACCATTTTTCAGGATCTGCAAAGCTGCTGCTCTGTTGGTAACGAGTCACGAAACGTACATGCCACTTGTATGTTTGAACTTTTATTATTGTTGTTGATGTGAACACTTTGTTTAGTGTTTGTTTGAATTCAGAACAATGATAGGAATATAGTTTACCCTGAAATCTGTAATCTTCATTTACCTGACATAGACAACTGTAAGGTACTTATTGCCCTATCCTATGAATAGCTACAATTGTGTCATTTTAAATGGTGACTAAAAGATTTCCACAAGTCTGATGTACGCAATTTAGAAGAGATAAAGAATTCGTACTTATTTTTTCCTCCAAAATTGAATGTTCTCACATGACCAATCCAAAGCCTTACTCTCTGTCGGAAAAATTGCGACTATTATCTGGACCTAAACAATGAGAAAATATCAAAATATGTGATATTTATTGCATTCACTCTATTTTTCTAAATATTTAGTTTATTAAATAATTACATAGTAAGTTGCTATATACGAGTCCACTTTTGATATGCAGAGTGTCTTACCACCTAATCAGAGATGGTTATTGCACATAATATTTAATAACTACACGTTATTAGTACATATTATATATATGACCAAATATGGTCAGCCTTTCGATCCTATGTTTCCTCAGATTCATTGTCACTTTCTCAATGTTTTACGTTTGTTGTGTAAAACATGGCCATTCCCTGTTCCTCTGCCTCAAGAATTGCATTCAACAATAATATAATATATGGTAACAGTGACTATTTCCCATTTGCGTAAAAATAGCATGGATAAAAACACATGCACTATATGGTATCGATGCACAGAAATCTTGGTTACACTTTATTTTAAGGTTTCCGTGTTACAGTGTAATTAAAGTACTGAGTAATAATAATTAACTACATGTACTTACTATAGGGTTAGGAATAGGGGTTGGATTAATGTTAGTTGCTTGTAATTATGCATAATTTATAGTTATTACCACAGTAATGTAACGTGTAACAAGGATACTGTAAAATAAAGTGTTGCTGACATTTTGACAACAGAAAATGCCACAAGACACCACCTTCGGCTAAAGCAGAAAGAGTAAAATGGAAGGTTAGCGTAATCCCTTAAAAAAAATATTATTAACAGAAATGAGCACTTTCAGATTTTTAGATTTATGGGTCCAAAATTTGGGCAATACATTTTTGTTCCTTTCTGTGGATCACTACTTGGTGACTGTCTTAATCCGCTCACGTTGGCTCTGTGTTGATAATATGTCTCATTCAACTGGATTGTAACACATGACGCATCTGAATGTAGAGCACAAAACCCACTTATACAGTATGAGTGGATTAGTGGGGCAGAAGTGATCACAACAGGAGTCATTTTAGACATTGTTGTGAACTTAACATTTTCATGACATTTAAAATAGGCTACTTCTCCTACACAATAGTGTCTTATATAAAAATACTACGCTAAGCAAATAAAAAATGCAAGATACTACGCATTGCATTGGTGAAACATGATTTGTTCAAAACTTAATAAATCCCTTATCTAAAAACACATGTATAGCACTGATGTAGACATGTTGATGCTTTTTTTTTATTTTTTGTTTAAAGTCCTAAAAAAGAGTGACACATGACACATTGCCACTTTATTGTGTAATTTCTTGAGGTAATGGTACTCATTCTACTTGATTCTTGGAAGGTCTTGCTTCTTGGGTAGCATTCATTCACCCTTTGTATATGCAATACTTACAAATCAGATTAGTTTACAAAGTGGAACCAAATGAATAAATATTATGTTAATATATTTGTTAAAAGATTTTACAGAGATATTGAATTTATGCTGTTTGTACATTTCTTTCTGCCAACTTTTAAAGCTTGTTTTATTTTGCTTTATGAAACTATATATATATATATATATATATATATATATATATATATATATATATATATATATATATATATATATATTCATATTCAACAGTGTTCTTGAAGACCTTAAATCTAAGTATAAAAATAACTATTGTTTGTATGTATCAAAGGGTTAATATATTTTAAATATTTGCAAGGTTTAATTGAACGAGCTGTGTCTTCCATTGTACAAATGTCACATACTGTTCATTGTTATGCTGTTGAGAGATCATTTAAAATATCCTAGATGAATATTGCTTTTTGTTGTGCTGCAAAAGTCACATGCAATAATACAAATAAATATTATTTAAGGAAAATAAAATAGCAGTTTTATTGTTTTTTGTTTCTTATATCCTTTATACAAAACGTAAAATAATAAAAAACCTAATAGTAATTATGTAAATATACAATATTTTGCAATTATTCTCACCTCTTTACTGACACTGTGTCTCTAAGCTTGAGGGCAATAGAGGAAGGAACACACAGTTCATTCATAAACAAGTCGACGGATTACTTCCTGTTAAATGAGCAGGGCAGAGGCAAATGTTTTCCTGTTCATATCATGATTCCCAGGATCTCATTGATAGAACAGGATGCTAATGAATCACAATATTCCAGTCTGACTGTGAGGTCCAGTCCAGCTCCACATGCCTCCTTTGTTACCTATGTTTGCAGGAAGCTAATAGAGTTGTAAGACATCCTTCATCTTTTCACTTTATTATTATTATATACAGTATCTGGATCATTCCTTACACTCATTAAGTTAAATAAACAGTTATTCAAGTGTTGTGAGTTATGGAAGTATTTCTGGAAAGTGAATACTCGACTTTCAGGAATATGCTCCAGCACTTTTTTTTTTCAGTTTTTTTAAACACAGGATAAGATGTAAACATCCTTTATGTGCGTGCATGGGCCAATTGAATCCTTGAACTTGACATTTGCAGGTATTTTGATGTTGCAGGATAGGATTGAAGTTTGGACACTTATGTCACCAACTATGGAAGGGTAGGTACGTCATTGGGGTCATCAGGTGGGCACCCTCTTTCATTGAAAAAAAAAAAAAGCACTTTATTAATCATAGCTTGATTATTTATGGCAAAAAAATTAACAGGATGAACCCTAAAAGGTTGGAAATAAAGAGTTTAAAGTTGGCTATATAGCTCAGTGTGGGAGTCTGTTTGCATGAGGGTGTTAGCTTTTGAATAACATCTGTAATTTGTGTAAATTTACTAAACAACTTGGTATGTTGTGTAATTACAAATAAATAGTATTGTTAATAATATTGTGTTTAAAGCAAAATAAATATGATTTCCATCTTCAACTATTGCATTTTATACAATGTTGGCTATAAGACAGGTTATGAAAACATACTCGTGCACATAATACATCTTTCTTATGATGCACACATACTCAATACTTGAGACATTGATGTAGGCAAGATCATTTCAGAAAACAAATGTGTCCTGACTCATGCACAGGGGTAGACCAAACACCTGGGGAAAAAAAAGAAAAAGATTTGCACTCACACAATGAAGCACAAGGGCAGCAGGACCTCTGTTAGATCACAGTGACTGGAGGGAAGAGGCAAGGGCACTGCGTTATGCAATAATCCATGTCAGTGTGTAGAGAACACACTGTGCCGGAACTGCAATTTCCCCTGCCTCTGTCCCAGAGCCTGTTTATGAAATATTTGCAAAAGACCTCCCACATAGAGACAAAATGAATATGAAAAGAGTCAATCAAAGTAATTTAAATTTACAGTGTTGCTATGTTTAGGAAAAAGTGGTCACAGACTGCACGGTTCTTCCTCCTCTCAAACCAGTTTGCCCAAACCCTGCCCTGCAGCCATTTAATCTATCTATGCAACAGTAATCTATCTGTCAGGATGTCCTGCCAACACTAAACACTTCAAATTCAATGCAAATTGATGCATTCAGATTCTTAGGTTCTTAGGTTCTTAGGTTCTTAGGTTCTTTCAACTATTGTCTTAAAAAGTAACACTGCTTTGTTTTGTCAGTTTAAATTTGTTTGTAGACCTTAAAGGAATAGTTCACCCAAAAATGAAAATTAGCCCATGATTTACTCACTCTCAAATCATCCTAGGTGTATATGACTTTCTTCTTTCAGACAAATACAATCGGAGTTATATTAAAAAATGTCCTGGCTCTTCCAAGCTTTATAATGGCAGTGAATGGAGGACGAGATTTTGAAGCCCAAAAATCCATCAGAAAAGTAATCCATATGACTCCAGGGGGTTAATAAAGGCCTTCTGATGTGAAGCAATGCATTTGTGTAAGAAAAATATCCATATTTAAAATAACTAGCTTCCAACAGACAGCCGCGCACATCGATTTAACCCTTTAAGAGTAACCCTTGACCTGACGCAGAGGATAGCGCAAAACAAAACACCGGTCATGAATTAGACGTCTAAAACGAGAACTTTTAAAGAGAACCCTGACCACTGACAGGGGAAGTGAATAACATTGATTATCTCTTCATCACAGCACCTGTTAGTGGGTGGGATATATTAGGCAGCAAGTGAACATTTTGTCCTCAAAACTGATGTGTTAGAAGCAGGAAAAATGGGCAAGCGTAAGGATTTGAGCGAGTTTGACAAGGGCCAAGTTGTGATGGCTAGACGACTGGGTCAGAACATCTCCAAAACTGCAGCTCTTGTGGGATGTTCCCAGTCTGCAGTGGTCAGTATCTATCAAAAGTCCAAGGAAGGAACAGTGGTGAACCGGCAACAGGGTCATGGGCGGCCATGGCTCATTGATGCACGTGGGGAGCAAAGGCTGGCCCGTGTGGTCTGATCAAACAGATGAGCTACTGTAGCTCAAATTGCTCAAGAAGTTAATACTGGTTCTGATAGAAAGGTGTCAGAATACACAGTGCATCACAGTTTATTGCGTATGGGGCTGCATAGCTGCAGACCAGTCAGGGTGCCCATGCTGACCCCTGTCCACCACCAAAAGCGCCAACAGTGGGCATGTGAGCATCAGAACTGGACCACGGAGCAATGGAAGAAGGTGGCCTGGTCTGATGAATCACATTTTCTTTTACATCACGTGGATGGCTGGGTGCGTGTGTGTCGCTTACCTGGGGAACACATGGCACCAGGATGCACTATGGGAAGAAGGCAAGCCAGCTGAGGCAGTGTGATGCTTTTGGCAATGTTCTGCTGGGAAACCTTGGGTCCTGCCATCCATGTGGATGTTACTTTGACACGTACCACCTACCATTGTTGCAGACCATGTACACCCTTTCATGGAACGGTATTCCCTGGTGGCTGTGGCCTCTTTCAGCAGGATAATGCACCCTGCCACAAAGCAAAAATGGTTCAGGAATGGTTTGAGGAGCACAACAATGAGTTTGAGGTGTTGGCTTGGCCTTCAAATTCCAGCATCTGTGGGATGTGCTAAACAAACAAGTCCGATCCATGGAGGCCCCACCTCGCAACTTACAGGACTTAAAGGATCTGCTGCTAACATTTTGGTGCCAGATACCACAGCACACCTTCAGGGGTCTAGTGGAGTCCATGCCTCGACGGGTCAGGGCTGTTTTGGCAGCAAAAGGGGGACCAACACAATATTAGGTCATAATGTTATGCCTGATCGGTGTATATATATATTGTATGTATTTTACTCTTGTTTTCCAGTAAAACAATTAAAAAGTCTTAGAACACAATGAGAAGCAAATTTGTGTAAGATAACATGACTTGTTTTCAAAGAACATATTTTTCTCTGGGACAGTACTGGGAGTAAATTATTGGGATTCCCCAGATGTCAGACAGGCTATCACCTGTCGTTCCAGGACAATAAGCCAGTGGTGCATGGCATAGCCTGTACACTGCCTGAATAATAATGGGGTGGGATGGAAAAGAGAGTAGGGTTAAACTACTACAGCTAAAAAAAACAAGGGGTGAGGCCACAGAAAGTCCCCATGTCTGAATAAAATCATGTGGTCCAGAAAATTGGGTAAAATCGTTTGATATTCAGAATAGAGGGGTGTGTTATTGAGAATATGGATAATTAAGAGGATGATGAAGGATATAAATATACATGTATCTTCACATTCTGCTTGTGTTTAGGCTACAACAAAGTGAAGATGTCTGTAATGCTTTTACTTCTGGAAAAGAACCAATAAAACACCTCCTTAGATATTCTTGGTCCTGCTTTAGCCTACTCACCTTATAAAAGCTATTTATCTTCACAAGAAGCATACCTACAAACTAAACAAAATGTTTTATAATTAATATCTGCTATTGTGAACATCAGACATGGTTGTGAGTGCACAATGTGTCCAGATTGTACATGCGCATTTGTGCAACCACATAAACACAAACACCACAGCAATCAAAAGAGTAACCATTACCCAACTAGAACATTGCTCTGTTTATGAAGGACCCATTAGTAGTCATGGTGGCAAACACGCACACACATCTATTCATTATGCAAACACACATTATTTCCAGACAACATGGCTTATTATACTCTGCCCTCAGAAAACTACTTTAGTTTCAGTATTCTCACATTCAACTGACATGCAACTCAGCGTTAGCATCTTAAACATTAAAGTCCAATAACATGCAAAATTTGCTGAATGAATAAGCACTGAAAAAATGACAAAGAAAGCCAACAGATAACTGTCATGATCATTTTTATTTATTCATCAAGACTGATTCACTTATCTATTGAAAACAACAGCAAGTACTACAATAATATGACCCGAATACAATGCTTATAGTGTCTGTGTTTGTGAGTGCCAACACCAACAATTAATTACTGACTGTAGTCAAGGCAAGTCACATTTATTTATATAGTGCTTTATCCAATATTGTTTCAAAGCAGCTTCACAATAATAAACACGGAAAAATAATGGTTGATTGATGCAAACTTCATTAAATAAGACAAATACAGTTTCTGCTGTAAAGCAGCTCTACAGAAGAAAATAGTGTCAATAGTCAGCTCAAGTAAGGTCATTGTTGAGTCAATTCAGTTTAATCACAGTGTCGATTAGTTGACTAAATTGTATTGGAGTTATACAGTATGCATTGCCTAATTGTTCACGTTTATAATTACCTGTTGTACAGCCGGAGGATAACATTTTGCTTGCAAATCTCAGGAACATTTCTCATGGCAGTTTAACACGTGAATATACACTTCAGTTGTGATGCTTTCACATGGTGCGTTTATAGAGCCATTACAGCAGGGTATACAAGTCAAGACTATACAAGTCTTGACACTAACAGAACAGAGGAAATGGGTGAGAACAGATAATAGTGTTTGACAGCATGTTAATCTAATTGCTGGTAATACCCCGAGTTGTTCCAATGACTGCAGGACATTTCGAATTTTAAAATGCATTTGGATGGATCCACTTAATGGCTTCATCCAACACACATGCATTTCCCCTCTTTTCCTATGGGGACTCTTGAGTAGCAGATATATGTATTAGGGCTTTGTTTGAGAATTTGGTTTACTTTATTATAAAATTACCAACAAAACCTGAACAGATAAAGGGAGATGCTGGCATTATCAGTGTAAAAAAGACAAAAACCCGTAGCACTCTCGCAGTTTTTGGACCGACACATGCAACAGATCATTTACACAAACAGTAGCTCACGTGCGCAGTGCAGGGACCGCAGCTGATGGCGTGTAACCTGATCTTTCCACTCCCTACATCTTTTCTCTTGCTTTCTAAACTATATAGCTAAAATAACTTTATAACATTCCATTGGAGGCAAGTAGCGTGCTTTGAGGAACCATAAATGGGCTTAGTGCTAATCGCACGCCAGGACACAGACAGTAGAGTAATCGCGAGCTTGTAAACAAAGTCCACGTGCTGGCTGCTGCTGCAGGGCTAGAGCCACGCCTCCTCCCCCTCAAAGGCTGTTTGAAGCTTTCTGAAGTTAGTGGCAGTTGATGCACTTACTCCAGTGAATATTTATTCTTGGAAGACATTTTCTGTATAGGCACATACTTTGACTACTAGTCTTGTTTAGTACTGTTATTGTTTTGAAATCACCATAATGGTGATTAGTGTTCCATTTGCTTGGGATCTTGGACCTTGTATATTCATATTCAAATTTCTGATCTAGCCAAGTCAGAAGTGTGACAAATGAAAATATTTGTAAAAACAAAAAGCTTGGAAAAGCTAGAATATGAAATAAACTTGTTGATTGATTTTTAAGTTAGTCAGAATTATTAGTGTTATTTCAGCATGGAGATTTATCAGTATATTATTTTGAAATTCATAATTGTTTGTAGATGGATATGTCACAATATTAAAGCAGCTGCTGAGATTTATCTTTGAAAGGTGTGACATCATCTTGCGAAATAAGTTTTTTTTCCCATCACCTAATGATGCACAGACATCAATACTCGACATACAAAACACAACAAAGGTGACACTCAACAAATAATAATAATAAAAAAGATAAATTCTGAACATTAAAAAATAAACAAACAACACAAGCTGCTAAAAGTGAACCAAAAATAAGTTCAGCAGCACAGTTAAAACCAACAAGAATCAAGAAACCCCACAGCATAATCTATTCATGCCGCAATGCATGCTGGGTACCTTCATAATACATTCAAATATAGTATGATATTGTAGATTTTACAAGAAATGTCCAAGAGTGCAGTTAGATACAAGAGAAGTCCTACTGTGGAATTGCTGTGAAAGTAATGCAATTATTAACTTGGAATATACTGTAACTTCACACTTTATGTATACCACATGCCTTAAAAATCAGAAAGCCATTTTCCCCCAATGTGTATATAAAATAGAAGTAATTCTGATTTTATTTCTACATTCCATGTTGAAGATTTGCCTCAAGCACAAGGCTATTAAGCTGTGACCTATTTGCCTATGATGAGAACAAAGTCTGTTAAGGAGGAGAAAAGATTTAGAGCATTAACTGTGACTTAAAGAGGTTAATTTCTTCTTCTTTTTCTTAAAAAAAAAAAAAAATTCTTCATTATGTAGGCCATTTCCCCTAATTGAAATAAACGTGTTTTCTTCATGGGTAGGCAGAAAAACAAACATATTTTGCCAATTATTATTTTGTTATAGAACATCTCAGAATGTAAAAGACTGAAAGATTGTCACTGTACACTTTAAATTTTGAGAACAGAGTCCTCACTGATGTTCACCCAGCCGTTCTGTATATAGGCAAAATGCCTACATATGATATGAGGTCAAGCAAAAATAACTAGACTGGTTCAAGCTTATTGCCACTTCTAATATACTGGGTAAGTTGCTTCTTTACTCCCAGAACAGTCTCAATTCTTTGTGGCATGGGTTTAACAAGGTGCTGGAAACATTCCAGTATACAATGTAGCAGAAAAGCTACTTATTTTGGTTGCTATTCTGTTCAGACTCTCTGTGAGGTTCGTCACATGGGCCTCTATAACCTTCCAATTGTTCAATTGCTGAAAAGATGTCTATAGTTTACTTCCTGGGTTTTAGAGGAAGGATGTCTTGATTTTCAGAAACAGAAAAGTACTTGTGCTCCCATTGACCAATTGTCCAGTTTGATAAACCAAGTCATATACAGGCATGCTATACATTAGCATGGGAAATTAAAACATGCATGTCAGTTGCTATAGTGGATCTGCAAAGAAGTTTACTGGCATTTTTGTCAACACAGATATTTATTCAAAATAAATAAATAAATAAAATTAGGCAATATCAAAGTGAAACTTATCCTAAAAGGGTCATCTTTTCATATTTAATTTGTAATTATTTAAAAAATATCACTAAGGATTTGGTCAGTTTTGTAGTTTTTATGTAGTTGTGCTTGTATTTACTGTCGCAACCATTTTATGTCAACTCCGTCACACAACTTATATAGCAATTGTTTGGGATTTGTAGGTCATTTCCTTTACTTTAACAACAACTAGCAACACCAGGGGGGTGTTCCAGAAAGCAGGTTATGTGACATACCTGGGTATGTTTAAGGGTAAGTCAAGTCAAGTCACCTTCATTTATATAACGCTTTTTACAACACAGATTGCTTCAAAGCAGCTTTACAGTGATAATAGAAAATTCATTTGCTTTAGAAAAAAAGCTAAAGTAAGTTTTTGATTGATTAATTTCTGTTGTAAAAACTGATTAGTTATTTAATTTGGCACCACTTAAACAACACCATCCTCAGCTAAAACGGAAAACCCCCAATGCGTTCCGGACCCCCATCCACACGGCAACAACACCTGGTGGCCAGAGAACGCAAACCATGAAATAGGTTTTGAAATAGTTTTGAAACTATACCACCACCATCCCTGCACAAACCCCAAAAAAGGCGAATCTGCGAAAACGGCGACGACATGTACGCAAGCATTACGTGTTCAGCCTACAGGCAAGCGCATTTGAATACGTATGTGTGCATATGTGTTTTTATCTGTACAGAGGGGAAGGGAAGGGAAGGAGGCCTTCACAGGGGAGAGTCTAGTTGACACGGTCTCTGCCGACAGGCGGGGCTGCGTTGTGGTCATGTCTAGGCGCAGGTCCACCATCTGATCTGGATCTGGCAGACTACAGTAAACCTCGGGATAAACAGAGAGACTAACATTAGTGTAGATGCCGTTCTTTATATGATGTAACGTGTACATCAGGTGTTATGGGAAGTGTTCCTGGTTCCGGCGGACCTAGTTAATGCAGCCTAACAATCATTTAACTGATTTAAATAATAGAAATTGACAATGTTCTATGTGTATGCCATAGTAAAGAGATGTGTTTTTAGCCTAGATTTAAACTGACAGAGTGTGTCTGCTTCCCGAACAATGCTAGGAAGACTGTTCCAAAGTTTAGGTGCTAAACAGGAAAAGGATTGACCGCCAGCAGTTACCTATTCTAGGTATTATCAACTGGCCATAATTTAGATATATTTTTAAGATGGAAGAATGCAGTTTTACAGATGCTAGAAACATGGCTTTCAAATGAAAGATTGGTATCAAAGAGCACACCCAGGTTCCTAACTGACGACGAGGACTTGACAGAGCAGCCATCAAGTATTCTAGGTTACTACGTGCGGAGGTTTTTTGTCCAATAATTAAAAATTCTGTTTTTTCAGAATTAAGTTGTAGGAAATTACTAGTCATCCAATTTTTTATATCAGTTATGCATTCCGTTAATCTTGTGAATTGGTAAGTTTCATCAGGGCGCGAAGAAATATAGAGCTGAGTATCGTCAGCATAACGATGATATCTCCCAAGGTTAGCATGTACAGGGTGAAAAGCAACGGTCCTAGCACTGAGCCTTGCGGTACTCCATACTGAATTTGTGATCGATATGACACCTCTTCATTTACTGCTACAAACTGATAGCAGTCAGATAAGTATGATTTAAACCATGCTAATGCAATTCCGCTAATGCCAACATAATTTGAGAGTCTATTAAAAAAAAAATTGTTGTCGATAGTATTTAAGCGCTAAGATCGAGTAACGGTAATAGCGAGATACAACCACGATCGGATGATAAGAGCAAATCATTTGTAACTCTAATGAGAGCAGTCTCAGTAGTATGATACGGTCTAAATCCTGACTGGAAATCCTCACAGATATCATTTCTTTTTAAAGGAGCATAGTTGTGAGAATACTGCCTTTTCTAGTATTTTTGACAGAAAGGGTAGATTTGAGATTGGCCTGTAATTGACTAATTCTGTAGGATCAAGTTGCATTTTTTTAATAAGAGGTTTAATATATAATAATAATATAGCCAGCTTAAAAGTTTTCGGTACATATCCTAATGACAAAGATGAATCAATGATATTGAGAAGTGGATCTATGACCTCTGGAAGCATCTCTTTCAGTAGCTTAGTCAGTATAGGGTCGAGCATACATGTTATTGATTTAGATGATTTAACGAGTTTAGCCAATTCTTCCTCTCCTATAGCAGTGAATGAGTGTAATTTTTCCTCAGTGACACTACAATGCACTGTCTGATGTGATACTGTATTAGATGGTTGCATAGTTATAATTTTCTCCCTAAAATTATCAATCTTACAAGTAAAGAAGTTCATAAAGTCATTACTGCTGTGCTGTTTGCAAACGTCAGAAGTTGAAGCTTTATTTCTTGTAAATTTAGCCACTGTATCAAATAAATACCTAGGGTTGTGTTTGTTTTCTTCTAAGAGAGTTGAGAAGTAAGCAGATCTAGCAGTTTTTACGGCCTTTCTGTATGCAATCATGCTCTCTTTCCACGAAATGCGAAAAACCTCCAGTTTTGTTTTCTTCCAGCTGCGCTCCATTTTTCTGGCTGCTGTTTTAAGGGCCCGAGTGTGCTCGTTGTACCACGGCGTTGGACTATTTTCTTTAATCTTCTTTAAGGTGCTCTGGCTCCCGGTAAACATGTGACTATGGTGACTGCTGTCTCTATTTTCACGTTCCGTGTAATAGAATCGCCAATAACTAGGGCACTTTCAACAGGATTCTCAGTGGGTACGCGTGTCGCTGAGTGGGGAGAACCTGTTTGATGATCTAATCGGAATGGAAGAGCGGTGTTTTGTCCCGCGACTATGCCGTCTCACAGTCACCCAGTTGTCCGGCTGCTCGAGCTCTGCTGCCAGAACTGAACAATGTACAGATTTCACTAAGCTAGTCGCATCCAAAGCAGTGTCTAAAGCTCTTACATTCTCACTATCCTCAATTAAAGTTTGGATGCGTGTCTCTAATTCTGTCTAAGTAAGTGGATAACCTCATCTTTCTGTTCCAAAAACGGAGGTAACATTCAGGGTATGTAAGTAGCCATAGCAACTCACTCTCTGAATATATCCTACTCGGTAGCAGGTTATGTTCCAGGGTTAGTTTGCTTAAGAGGTATTTAGATGCATGTTCTAAAGCACTATTATAACAAGGTAATGTTTAAATATTAATTAAATTCAAATATATTATTTATTTTATTGTCATCTCACACATGGATCTGCATTCAATTAATTAGCATCAAACAAACAATATAATTCTTATTCTCAGTGAATAAAGATTACTTATTAAACGAAGAGATTGAAAAAATGATAGCTCAACCACCAAATAGGTGGCGATGTGCACTAAGTAGGTTATGTAAATCGCCATTAAACAAAAGAAGAAGAGGAAGTAGAATGGCACGCTTTTTCTTAGCGTCTGTCCATGGTGAATCATTGATTCGTTGCTCTGTTGAGAATGTCTTGTGTGTTAACCGGGAACATACTCTGAGTTGTCTGAACTTACTCCCGGACTCGTTTTTGGAACCAGCATACCTCGAGTAAGCAAGGTTTGGGCTAATCAACCAAGAGTTCAAGGTATATGTGACGGTAAGTTAACCTTGCTTTCTGGAATACCCCCCTGAAAAACCAAATGGCATGAGTGATATGCAAAACATTGTTATATCTCCAAAAGATTTCTTTGTCAGTGTCGGTTGCAATAAAGATCAAAAAACCCGGATCTAATTGCAGCATATGTGACTTTTATTAAACGCAAACTCAAAACAAAATACTAGTAATACTCAGAACTAGAACACATGAATAGAACAACCATGTAAAAGTGACGAGAACAGACAAATGAACTGAACAAAACACAGGTTTGAATACCAGAGCAAACAGGGGAGGGACAAGGAAGCCCAGTGGAGCCGTGATTATGACGGGCTGAGGTTGGAGTGACGGGCACATTGCGTCTGAAAAAATGCAAATTGCAATGCAAATGGATTTTTTTGTGGCTTTGTCTCACTTCAGTAAATGCTTCCTTATCTCACTGTCTGTTTAGTCAAGTGTTATAAATATTTGTATATGTATGATATTACAATGTGGAAAAATGTCTAAACAGATTGACCCATGGTATAGGTTTTCTTAATCAGATAGATACTTGAGGTTTTATCATTTCTTGCTGTGAGGTCTGTCTAAGTAGGGTTGTCTTAAGTAGTTTAATGGGAAAAAAAAGAGTCAGCAATTAGAATGTAAGGTCAGTGTATATTGCAGTGTAATCTGTTTTTGCATTATCAATTCTAATTTGTGATAGAATGTACATACACTATATTTTTTTCTCAATATTTCCAAGAATCTTTTTTTAAACTATATTTATGAAATAAATATTCTACTACTAAAAATCACCATGTTTTTATGGACTTTGCTAGTATTGAAATTAGCAGATGAGTGCATAGCTCACTGAAAATATAGCTCACAGAGTGCTTGTGGCACTGTCTTCTCAAAGAAAGCAGGGTAACAAACATCTGAGAGATAATTTGAGTTGCCCTAGGGATATATTATATAACTCATGACTGACAAGTTCACTTGTACTCCAGATGGTTCTTGAAGTCAAGGGCCATTTCACCTTTAGAATTCGAGGTGTGTAAGAAGACTATCTCTGTCATCTGAAATTATACCAAGAGCTAATGTGACTAAGACGTGGAGACAAGTGAAATTACTGCATAAAACCTGTCTAATAAAGCTCAGAATTATTCTACTAGAACACTATTTAATTCCTTACACTGCTTTTGTTTTGGACAAATTATTCAAAATTATGGGACACCCACAACGAAAAGTTAAACAAGCCAAAGGATGACGGTTAAAGTTTGTCACTGCATGAGGTATAGACTCGCTCCAAATCCCAGTTCCAATCCCAATCCCATAATCTTATGTGAATTATGCCTGCATGTGAGATTTATATTTTGTCCTCATTGTGGGGTTGTGTCTGAAGTGATTCATGGTGGATTCAAGCATGGATTACACGCTATTTGCATTGCTACGGTTGCAAAAAATAACTCTTTGATTGAACTTGATTCAGTGGCTCCACATGATTTAAACATGTCTTCTCTACTGAAATACTTCATGAAGGATGAACTAAACTGAACAGAGTAAATTTAACTAAACGTAGACATGTCCAAATTGATTGAAGTTGTTTAGACATGTTTCCATAGCAAGCTAAATGTAACTTTTCTTTACATTTGATGTGAGATGTTGGCAGTCCAAAGCTGAAACTGGTTACATCCATAGAATCAATGTCCATCTGTCACTGTCATGTGACTTCCGGTATGAGTACACCGTGTGTTTTTGGCTGCTGCTTCACACTGGGGCTGTTATGTCTGTCTGTTTTGGTCTTGTCTTCTTGTTTAAAATGTATGTTTCTCTACACTCATAAAATAGACTTCAACAGTGTTTTTGTGATTCCCACTGGTGCGTGGGGGTGGTGTGCTCTGCTCTGTCACTTGCTGTGGTCTCTCATCTGGCCTACCTGAATCCACCGGCCTGCCTACCTGACGGTGTTTGTAGTGTGGTTGCTGCGGACAGAGAATCTGCCTCTTTGACGGGAGGATTCTGTGGCGTGGTGGTAGTCGTCAATCGAGTTTTCCCATTTGCGGTCCTGGAGTTGCACTTGTGGGCTCTGTGGCATTCGAGAAAAGGGAGAGCCCAACCTAAAGCTTTTTGACTTTCTCAGTTTGTGTAAATCCACTTAGGGTTCAGAGTATTTATTTTTTCCCACGTTAATTTCACACGTCTAGTACAATTATGTGGTTTTGTTTCATTAATGCAGTGTATACTTTTTCTTGATTTACCAAGAAAGAATGGAAGTGAAATGTGACAACATGCCCCATAGGTGGGGTACATTGTAACATGTGAGGGGCACACTGTAACGTGAGCATATGACATCTTAAAATGTTATCTGATATAATCAAAAAAAATAATTATCCAAGACAAAATAAAATATTTTGTCAATAACATACAATTATTAACTTTTTCAAATAAAATGGCATTTTTTAATAATTAAAAATAAACTAATTTTTGAGTTTGACACTAAACACACCGCAAAACACAGCTATACTGCATAGTTCAAAACAATAATAATTAATAATTTCTGAACATTGACTCTCAGTCTTTATTCACCTCTTTCTTATGGTTTCTCAATAGAATTCATAAAAGTATAGAATAGAATAGCATAGTTCCAATAGGGGCACATTGTAACGCAGTGTTACAACATGCCCCACCTGCGCAACTGGGATTTAAAGTGGGATTTAGTGTCTTCTGGTTAGATCAGCATTAAAGAACTGTCTCAACTGTTAAATAATAGATATAAGATTAGAATAATATCAGATTTGTCTAATTTTAAATACACACAAAAAATAGAGATGAAAAATGAACTTAAGTAAGAAATTTACTTTTGCTATGGTTAAATAAATGTTCAGTTCAGTGATATCTTCCAAAGTTTTTTTAATTTTGGAGAAATTTTTTATCGGTATAGTGTTGATATGGCAACTAGTAAATACACTAAGTTTCGTTATGCTGGCATGGTTGGAAAGTTTTAAAACGTGTGTTACAACTAACCCCGCGTTAGGTTGTGCCCCGTCTCTCCCCTACAGCTCGACAGAGGTTGCTGGGTAGCTCATTCTGTTTGGATTGTTGGTCAGATATTTGTATATTTTTCACTCCAGACTATGCGTTTGACTCAGATGTTTGGTGTTTGAAGTGCATACTGTATTGTTTCTTGTTTTTGATATATTTATGTTTATTGATTATAAAGCGTTATATAAATTAAACTTATTATTATAGAACTCCCATTGTTGCTTTCTTATTAAAGTTATTTGTATTCTTACAAAACACCAAAAGCAGAGTGCTACACGGGTGTCTTCACGTTGCAACTGGTTCTCATTGGATAAACTGAAGGTAAACATCATTATGAAGACAAAATACTCCAAGGCACTCACGTGGTGAAGTAAAAAGCCTTTAATTAACTGGGCTAAATCATTAAAACTGTTAAAAGTGTATATCTACGCGTTTCGGCTTCACAGCCTTCTTCAGGATACATATCAAGTGTTCGACAAGTCTTCTTAAATTATTAAGTCTCATACTCTGAACTCCTTGCTTACTCAAGGTATGCTGCCAAGGTATCCACCCTCGTGCCTGGAATTTGCACCTGGCATGGTTAAAGCCTTCCTTCATCCTAGACCAGGTTATGTTCCTAAGATCCCTACTAATGTAGCTAGATCTATTGTGCTACAGGCCTTTTGTCCTCCTCCTTTTCAAAACTCGGACCAGGAAAAGAGTAATTTGCTATGCCCTGTCAGGGCATAGCCACAGAGCTGCCCTGTGGCGTAAATCTGAACAGCTGTTCGTGTGTTTTGGGCCCTCTAACAAAGGGTCCCCTGCATCTAAGCAAAGAATGAGCAAGAGGGTGGTCGAGACTATCTCACTTGCCTTCTCATATGGTTGTCCGTTTCCATTCTACTAGGAGTATGGCGGCCTCTAAGGCCCTTATGTCAGGAGTGGCTCTTCAAGATGTTTGTGATGCGGCAGGGTGGTCCTCACCGCACACATCTGTAAGATTTTACTCTTTGGACTTGGACTCTACACCAGGGTCCCAGGTGCTCTCGTCCTAGTGCTGCTCTTCTTGATTTCACGCTGGACAGACACTTCTCGCTATGGTGGCGTTGGTATAGACGTTCCCTCAGCGTCAATCGACGCAGCGTGAGTTCCCTTGAAAGGGAACGCCTCGGTTACGACTGTAACCTCGGTTCCCTGAAGAGGGAACGAGACGCTGCGTCACCTTGCCATATCTCCGACGTGCCTGTCAGCAACTACTTCAGACTTTATCAAAGCTAGCGCGGCTGTGTTTTGGGCAGGCTTTATAGCTTCCTGGTTCGTGACGTCACCCGCCTCTGACGTCCCGCCACACCATTGGACTGATTTTACATGTGCTTCAAGACATCATCACGCAAAGCGTTCCCTCAGCGTCTCGTTCCCTCATTAGGGAACCGAGGTTACAGTCGTAACCGAGGCGTTTATATCAGTTTTTATCATCTTAATTTTTTCCTATACATTATTTTTCACCACAAAGAAAAATAGCTAAAAACATTTATTATTCTCATTTAGAATATGGAAGGATTTCACTGGAATCAAAAGGATTTCACATGATGCCAGCTTTCCCCTGCTCACTGTGCAAGTCTTGGAAATTCATTTAGGAAATTAGAAAGATTCCAGACAACAGACAGACAGACGTCAAACACAAGGGGTTTTCCAGACACATGTTAATTAATGTGGATGCTGGTCTCTTGAGTGAGGCACAATAATCCACCATACTTGTTTATTACTGCTGGAGTGACACTGCAAATTATTACTGATATCTTTCTTTCATAACAAACAAAAATACATTAGCATCATCCTTGTGGGTTTTGTGTGTATATGATGAGAGCAGATCTAAACCAACACATTGTTACAGAGGTCAGGAAATGGTGGACATTTTCCTGAGAGATACAAGAGATTTTCACTGTTGTTCTGCTGTGAGCTGAACCCTGTCATCCATAATTTACACTCTTCTCTCCCCTTCCCCTCTTGCCCTCCCCTCCTGTCTATCTGTCTATTCTGAGCCTGGAGAAAACCGGAACAAGACAGGGGAACACAGTGTACCGTGCAAGCACAACGCGCACACATGCTTGTTTTTCTGTGATGATGGGGACTTTCCATTGACTTCTATTGTTTTTATAATGAGCTAAAGGTACTTTTTATATCATACATTTAAACCTAACCTTCACAAAAAGTATTTTTACAGTTACAAAGTATTTTTACTTATTATGTTTACTGGGATGTTACTATCCCAAATGTCCACACACCGTAGATAAAATATTATCCACCCACACACACCACTTTCATTCATCCATATGTTGTTTGGCAACAGATCTAAACAAAGTATCATAATACTGTGAGGTAATGTGCATTTATAAAGACAACGACAGTATTAAGGCCTTTGCCACAAAGATTTAAGGGTGCTCATAAGAAAGAGATATATTTTCATGACACATTTAGACCTTTAAGGGACACATCAATGAAGGTGCTCTACTCTAAAGCCTGGTGTTTTTCATGACTGGTGTTTTTCATGATGCTCCACCCCTACCTCCCAGGCAAAGGAGGCTTGAGAACATGTTTACCACCAGTAACTCTAACTGAAACTGATTTGGTGGTTTATTACCTTATTTATGTGTCTATGAACTGTCTGCACCTGTTACGGTACATAGTGCATCATTGACCGGCTCTCTTACTGGTTGTCAGTGTGAGCATGAGTCTTGTAAAGCTTCTAGTGCCACGATCCTCTGTAAGCAAATATTAACCTGAATAAAGTGTAATGGAAATGACAGCTCATCTGGGTTGTTTACAGAACACAAATTTCAATAAAGGATTTTTGCTCATGCATGTGAGAAATATACATTTTAGAAGCGTAGCAGATGTCATGTTACTGAGATCAAATCTTGGTATGATTTGTTTCAGTTTAGATGTTGTTCAGAAATCTTCAGTTTTGAATTGATGGTGCACGTGGACTTGAATTTGAGTTAAACTTCCTGACCTCAATTTCAGGATACAAATTACCTACTTGAGTTCATGTATTGTAAAGGCTGGCCCACACTAAAAGATTTAAAAAAACATTTTTAATCAGATTTTCAAAATGTGAGAGACCACTAAGATGACGATAAAAAATAATAGATTCAACAGTTTTGTTCCTGTAGTGTGTGGAGTACTGTGATGTGACCAAGACAGCACACCACACACTAACAGATTCCGTTTCCAAACAACCAGAGTCCTGACTGTGAACATGGGAAATCTCGCAAAATCTCTCGCGGTCAAACGTGACTTTAAAGTAAACAAACATGGCGGACAACAGACAAGAAGAAATGGCAATAATAGTGTTTGGACTGCTTTTTGCTGAAATTTTTTGGATGTTATGCTTCCATGTTCTGTCAGCTCGCTTTCTGATTTGGTATTGTTTCGTTCCACGTGACAATCTACAGAGTGCATGTTTGTTTGTCCTCGGGGTTCCCCCTACACAACAGGATTTCTGATTGTAAATATTCAACATGTTATATATCCAAATATCCAAAACCTTGCTCTCAGCCAGAGTCTTCGGTGCGGTCCAAGGACTCATGCACTACTTAAGCGTCAGGGATCCCAAAAGGAAGAGGAGTCTGATGCTTGGCACTAGAGATGGCCCAGTAGCAAAAGCTGCCCATTTGGATGCTGCTCTGCTTGTTCCCCTCGCATCCCTGCCTGTTGCAGATTACGAGAACATAGAATGTTGTTGTGTGATTGTTCCACATGTACTGTATGTGTAATATAAACAACCTCACAAAAAGAGCTTTTCTCTTCTTCCCTTTCTTACTTGCACTGACATCTCACACAGTTCCCTGCCACTCAGCAGCAAGCTGTCAGGCAGAGCCACGCTGAAACTACTCGTGCAGTTCATAGAGGCATGGCGAGTGCTTCCAAGCATATTAAGGTTGGAGCTAAACACGGTCATAAGTGGTTACATGCTTCAGTTTGCCCACAGACCACCCTGCTTCAATGGTGTGGTGGCGTCAGAGGTTTAAGCTCAAAACCCCCCGGTTTTGAGGGCAGAGATTCACAACCTCCTCGCCAAGGGATCCATGGAGGTTGTGCATCTCGAGTAGTGTGGGACTGGTTCCCCTTCAGTCGGTCACGTTCGACGTACGTCGGACGTCACCGACGAATTGGGATCACTTCTGGGAGCCCCTATCAGCTTCGAGTGTATAGAGAACGGGCCAATGGCCATTGGCGTGCGAGATTTGCATCTCGCGCTCCGCCCCGCATCGCGGGTATAAAGCGGAAGCGGATGCAGCGCACATTTGTCATTCACTTCGGAGCCAAACAAGCTTCATGGAAGACTGTTCCTGCGTCAGCAGAGAGAGAGAGAGAGAGCAGAGAAGAGGCTTTTGTGCTGGGGAGAAGGCACGTGCAGTGACAACCGCGAGCTCACCGAAATCGGTGAAACAAACTGCTGTTTTTACAGCATCCCGGTTGGTTCGGTGGGGGCGTTCCACGGTGAGTGCAAACACAGGCTGCACTATCCCCTGTGTTTGCCGCGGTTGTTCCTGGGTGCTTCGGCACGTTAAGAGCTTCTTCTAAAAGAGCAACACGGGTGTGAAATTGCGTCTTTTTCAAGATGTCATTCCACCCGTGCGTTTCTGGATGCGGTCGTTCCCTGTCACCAGCTGACGGTCACAATCGCTGCCTGACATGTCTGGGTATTCAACATGCCGAGGCAGCGTTTGTGGATAGTTCGTGTTCCCATTGCGGGAACATGACTATCTCGGCGCTAAGGTCGAGACTCGCCTACCTTCGGGAGGGTGGAGTCCCCTTACCTATGCCCCGATCTAGTGCTATCCCTGCCCAGCAGGATAGACCTACTTCGGCGAATAGCCAGGGTGACCTGAGGATCACGTTTAGGGCACACCCGCCGAGCCAGCCTCCGTGGGCCCCTAAACCCTCTGTAGTGCCGCAGCCGGTTGAGCTTTCGGAGGAAGTCGCTGGCCCCTCTCGAGGTGGTCCAACGGTGACCTTTGGAGCTCCAGCAGAGGATAGGATGTCGATCGCTGCATCGGAGGGGGAGTTTCAGTCCTCGGGGGATGAAGACCCGGCTGCGTTGCCTCCCTCTGGGAGAGTGGCGTTGTCCGAGACGGACCCCGAGCTGACGGCTATGCTTTCCCGGGCCGCCGAAAAGGTCGGGCTCGTGTGGAACCCTCCACCGTGTCCCGAGCCTTCTAGGCTGGATGATTGGTTTCTCGGGGCGGCTCGCGCTGGTTCTCAGCGTCCCGCCCCGGTGCCCTTCTTCCCGGAAGTGCATGAGGAGCTCACGAGGTCGTGGACGGCACCTTTTTCTGCCAGAAACCGGCCGAGTAGCTCCTCCCTCCTCACTACTCTCGACGGCGGGCCAGCCAAGGGGTACGTGGGGATCCCGCCGGTGGAACGGGCGGTCGCGATGCAACTGTGTCCGGCGTCCGCTTCCACCTGGCGCGGAGACCCACGCCACCCATCCAAGGCCTGTAAGTTCTCCTCCAGTCTAACTGGGAAGGCTTACAAGGCTTGTGGACAGGCTGCGTCCGCCTTGCATGCCATGGCGTTGCTCCAGGTGCACCAGGCCCAGGCACTCATGGACATGCACGAGGGTAGACCTGACCCAGAGCTCCTCCGGGAGCTCCGGACGGCGACGGACCTCGCCCTCCGGGCGACGAAAGTCACCGCCCGTTCCATTGGTCAGGCGATGTCCACTCTTGTGGTCCAGGAGCGACATCTCTGGCTCAACCTGGCCGATATGAGGGAGACTGATAAGTATCGGTTCCTGGACTCCCCCATTTCCCAGGTTGGGCTGTTCGGCGACGCGGTCGAGAGCTTTGCCCAGCAGTTCTCGACTGTCCAGAAGCAGACGGAGGCCATCAAACACATCCTGCCCCGGCGGTCAGCTGCTGCCCAGCCGCCGGCCGCAGCTCCTCCGCCTGCTCGTCGCCGAGGGCGGCCGCCCGCCGCCGCCCCCGCTCCCGCCCCAGCCCGGCAGCAGCCTCCACCAGGGCAACGGCGTGGAGCCGGCCGCGGGAAGGCCGTCCAGCCCGCTCAGGCCGCTGCCAAGCCAGGTGGCAAGCGTCGTCGTAAGAGACCCTGAGACGGGCCACCCAGAGATGGAGGAGACAGCTCTTCAGGAGGTGGTGACAGCACCGCTCCTTCTCCCGCTGGAGGGCCGGGAGAGAATTTTATGTTCTTGTTTGGTTTCTGTTCCGCCACTGGCCTTCGGGCCAGTGGTACCCAAAACTTCAAAAAAAGAGCTGTTTCTAAAATCTCTGGGTGCCAAGAGAGCGCGCTTGGCGGTGTACGACGCTCCCATGCCTTGTCACCCTCCGGTGCCTCTCTTATCGCCAGCAGGGGGTGCTGGCTGTGTCCAGGACGCACACAAGAGGCCTCCGCACACTCGTGCACCCCCTCAGCGGAAGCAGGTAAGTGTTGCATTGCGCACTCAGACCCCACTTCGGGCCGCGATGCCGTCCGAGTCGGGTCCCTGCACTCCGCTGCGCTGCCCCGCTGCGGGTACGTCTGTGGTGCCGTTGGTCCCGCTGGTTCGGTCGCTGGGAGCCTGGTTAGCGCTCCCCAGCCCGTCCCGCTGGCTCATCCGTACTATCAGACTCGGCTATGCGATTCAGTTCGCTCGGCGGCCCCCCAAGTTCAGGGGCGTTCACTTCACCTCCGTGTCGAAGGAGGACGCCCCCGTGCTACGGGCGGAGATCGCAGTCCTACTGGCGAAGGACGCGATAGAGCCGGTCCCTCCAGCCGATATGAAGACAGGCTTCTACAGCCCGTACTTCATTGTACCCAAGAAAGGCGGCGGGTTACGGCCAATCTTGGACCTGCGGTTCTTGAATCGGTCCCTTCACAGGCTGCCGTTCAGAATGCTAACGCAGAAACGCATCTTCAGGTGCATCCGTCCCCAAGATTGGTTTGCAGCGATCGACCTGAAGGACGCGTACTTTCATGTCTCGATTCTCCCCCGACACAGACCGTTCCTACGCTTTGCGTTCGAGGGACGGGCATATCAGTACAGAGTCCTACCCTTCGGGCTGTCCCTGTCGCCCCGCGTCTTCACGAAGGTCGCGGAGGCGGCCATTGCTCCCATGAGAGAGCGTGGTGTTCGCATTCTCAACTACCTCGACGACTGGCTGATTCTGGCTCAGTCGAAGGCACAGTTGTGCGAACACAGGGACATGGTGCTCAGTCACCTCAGCCTGTTGGGACTTCAGGTCAACTGGGAAAAGAGCAAACTCTGCCCCGTGCAGAGGATCTCTTTTCTCGGTATGGAGTTGGACTCGGTCAATCTGACAGCGCGACTCACAGAGCAGCGCGTCCAGTCGGTGTTGAACTGCTTGAATTCGTTCAAATGCAGGACAGCGGTACCACTGAAACATTTTCAGAGGCTCCTGGGGCATATGGCATCCGCAGCCGCAGTGACGCCGCTCGGATTGCTTCATATGAGGCCGCTTCAACACTGGCTACACGACCGAGTCCCGAGATGGGCGTGGCAGAGCGGCTCATTCCGTGTCTCAGTAACACCGAAGTGTCGCCAAACCTTCAGTCCGTGGTTGGACCCTTCGTTCCTACGGGCAGGAGTTCCCCTAGAACAAGTGTCCAGGCATGCTGTGGTCTCCACGGATGCCTCATCCACCGGCTGGGGGGCCACGTACAACGGGCTTGCAGTTTCGGGTCTGTGGACGGGGCCTCAACTGCAATGGCATATCAATTGCCTCGAGTTGTTAGCAGTTCGTCTTGCGCTGGGCCGCCTCAAAGGGCCGCTACGAGGCAAGCACGTTCTGGTCCGTACGGACAACACTGCGGCCGTTGCGTACATCAACAAACAGGGTGGTCTACGCTCCCGCCGCATGTCACAACTCGCCCGCCATCTCCTCCTCTGGAGTCAGAAGCATCTGAGGTCGCTTCGTGCCATTCATATCCCGGGCCTGCTCAATCGTGCAGCCGACGAGCTCTCACGACAGCAAGTGCTCCCAGGAGAGTGGAGACTCCATCCCCAGGTGGTCCAGCTGATCTGGAGTCGCTTCGGGACCGCACAGGTAGACCTGTTTGCCGCCCCGGACACGTCTCACTGCCAGTTGTTCTATTCCCTGACCGGGGGGACCCTCGGCTCGGATGCGCTGGCACACAGCTGGCCCCGGGGCCTACGCAAATATGCGTTTCCCCCAGTGAGCCTTCTTGCGCAGACACTGTGCAAGGTCAGGGAGGACGAGGAGCAGGTCTTGCTAGTTGCGCCATACTGGCCCAACCGGACCTGGTTCCCGGAACTAGTGCTCCTCGCGACAGCACCTCCTTGGCCCATTCCTCTGAGGAAGGACCTCCTGACTCAGAGACGGGGCACCCTGTGGCACCCGCGTCCGGACCTCTGGAAACTCCATGTCTGGTCCCTGGACGGGACGCGGAGGTTCTAGGTGGCCTACCACAGGCTGTGGTAGACACCATCACTTCCGCCAGAGCCCCCTCTACGAGGCACCTCTACGCGTTGAAGTGGAACCTGTTCGTCGAGTGGTGTTCTTCTCGTCGAGAAGACCCCCGAAGATGTTCGATCGGCTCTGTGCTTTCCTTCCTGCAAGAAGGGTTGGAGCGAAGGCTGTCTCCCTCCACCCTCAAAGTGTATGTTGCCGCTATCGCCGCAAATCACAGCATGGTCGAAGGTAAGTCCCTAGGAAAGCACGATCTGGTCGTCAGGTTCCTGAGGGGGGCGAGGAGATTAAATCCGCCTCGCCCTCACTCTATACCCTCTTGGGACTTGCCCCTGGTGCTAACCGCATTACAGAGGGCTCCCTTTGAGCCTTTGCAGTCAGTAGAGTTAAAAATCCTGTCCTGGAAGACAGTACTCCTGACTGCATTGGCTTCCATCAAGAGGGTAGGGGACCTGCAGGCATTTTCGGTCGACGAATCGTGCCTGGAATTTGGGGCGGGTAACTCTCAGGTAATCCTGAGACCCCGGCCCGGATATGTGCCCAAGGTTCCCACCACTCCCTTTCGGGACCAGGTGGTGAACCTGCAAGCGCTGCCTTCGGAGGAGGCAGACCCAGCCCTGGCTTTTCTCTGTCCCGTTCGCGCTCTGCGGACTTACGTGGACAGAACGCAAAGCTTCAGGACCTCAGAACAGCTCTTCATCTGTTACGGAGGCCAGCAGAAGGGAAAGGCTGTCTCCAAGCAGAGGATGGCTCACTGGATAGTGGATGCCATCGCCTTGGCGTATGAAACCCAAGGCGTGCCCTGCCCGCTTGGGTTGAGGGCCCACTCCACTAGGAGTGTGGCCTCTTCCTGGGCGCTGGCACACGGCGCCTCGCTGACAGATATATGTAGAGCTGCGGGCTGGGCGACACCTAACACGTTCGCTAGATTCTATAGCCTCCGTGTAGAGCCGGTTTCTTCCCGTGTGCTCGCTTCAAATAGCCGGTAACACCGAAGTGCCCGTTCTAGTGTCGGCTTGCTGCGCCATTCCCCTCCTCATGGACCGGATACGTGCGCTGATATGCTCCAGTCGAGTTCCCCAGCACGGCGAACCCTGTTGAGTCCTCCGCAACCCGTGGCAGTCAGACGTGGCGGAGCGTCCGACGCCAGGTCTAACACTCGTATGCATTGGTGGAACTTGTGTTAGGCTGGGTATCCATATGTTGTGACCCCTACGGCGGTCCCATATGTGTATTCTTCCACGGTACGGCTCCCTACGGCGAGCCCGTGTCTTTCCCTTGGCAGAGCTCGCTCTGCCGTCTCTGTGCGGTGTAGTCTCCCGCCTGCATTGGCCGGGGCCACCCCTGGGACTTCCGTATGTTGTACTGCCCACGGCCAGTCCATACATGTATATTCCACATGATACCTCCCTACGGGTAGGATGTGGCTTCCGCAGCGGCCCCCCGGGGCACGCTTTCCCAGCGTTATCCAATACTCTGCTGAGTGGGTCTTGCGGAACAGCAGCAGTGACTCTCCCTGCGTAGGTTCCCCGCCCCGAACAGACGGGGGTCTGAGGGGCTTTCGCTGGGCGCTGGAAGTGGTAGTAACTGTGGCGTTTTCCATAGGGATCCCAATTCGTCGGTGACGTCCGACGTACGTCGAACGTGACCGACTGAAGGGGAACGTCTCGGTTACGTATGTAACCCTCGTTCCCTGAAGGAGGGAACGGAGACGTACGTCCCGTCGCCACAGTTGCTGTACCATCACTGCAGCGGCCGAGTCACTAGTTCGGCTCCTCAGTGAAAAACAAATGTGCGCTGCATCCGCTTCCGCTTTATACCCGCGATGCGGGGCGGAGCGCGAGATGCAAATCTCGCACGCCAATGGCCATTGGCCCGTTCTCTATACACTCGAAGCTGATAGGGGCTCCCAGAAGTGATCCCAATTCGTCGGTGACGTCCGACGTACGTCTCCGTTCCCTCCTTCAGGGAACGAGGGTTACATACGTAACCGAGACGTTTTTACAGACGCTATTTTTATGGTCCCAAGAAAGACGGCGGACTTCACCCTATTCTAGACCTACGTTGGCTGAATCGTGCCCTCGCAAAGTGTTCTCTCAAAATGGTCACCCTGAAACAAATCTTCTCACTCGTTTGACCCAGGGACTGATTCATGTCTGTGGAACTAAAATATGCCTATTTCCATATCCAGATAGCCTCTTGACTGAGATTTTCCTTCGAAGGCGTGACCTACTAGTTTATGGTCCTCCCGTTCGGTCTGTCTTTAGCTCTGCGCATGAAAGCTGTTCTCTGCCCACTTCAAGGAAGTCAGGTCTTTTCCTCTGAAGAGTTTTCAGAAAGTGCTAGGTTTGATGGCAGCTGCCTCAGTGGTATGTTGCTTGGGACTGCTTCAACTATGGTTGAAAGCACATGGCACTCGGGCTAGATGCGTGTCTTAATGACCCACAAATGCTTAGAGGAGCTTGCCCCCTGGATGTGTACAGCTCTTTACAATCTGGGCGCTCTGATGGGACAGGTGTGCAGATGCAAAGTAGTCACGACAGATGCAGCAGGTAAGGGCTGGGCAGCCCTTTGCAATGGTTATCCGACCTTCAGTGTCTGGACAGACACGGAGAGAAGGTGGTACATAAACTGCCTGGAGCTCAGAGCAGTTCACCTGGCTCTTGAGTGTTTTTACGCTCAAGTCCATTACAAACATGTTCTCATTCGCATGGACAACATGGCAGTGGATATGTACATAAATCGGCAAGGACACATCCGTTCTTGCTTTCTCCTCCGGTGTGCGAGCCCACTCTACAAGAGTATGGCTTCCTCATGTGCATGGGCAAAGGGTATGTCTATCCAGGACATCTGCTCAGCAGAAGGATGGGCTTCACAGAACACTTTTGCCAGGTTCTATAACTTGGACGTTTCTTTGATAGCTTCTTGAGTCCTATCAGTGCAAGAATGGTAGCTAAGGTAAGTCCGTTTTTTACTGCTCTGATTCATTATTGCTTCTGCTACAGCATATGTGTCTTGGATTTGCTATGTGCAATGAACCTAGAGTGGATGGTAAATTGCGCCCCATTCTTCTAGGTGCGGGTTTCACTAGGTCAGCTAGGGTCTTACGTCATTGTGTGATGGCGCTGGCGCCCTCGTCGCCTACACACTCAATAGTGTGTAGGCGAGTAGTGTCTACACGAGCTCACAGTGCTGTTAGTTTCTGTCTATGATCCCCTCTTAAATGCTGAGCTTTCCTGTGTTTTGCATTGTAGCTTCAGCGGCCGCTGGCATTTATTTCCATTCTACTAACTGGCTGCAGTGTTAAGGATCCCCTGGCCTTTGTGTTTATCTGATCCTGGCAAGCTCCACAGCCTTGTCTAGCTCCAGTGAGAAGCTGTTATCACTTATGTGATGCTTATGCTACTTATGGACAGTGGCTGTACCATGTAGTGTGGCTTTGTTTATTCAGTAGAAAGATTCTGAGGAGTGTCGCTCAGCACTGCCTTATATAGGTTGCATTCCCAGCTCCATTTTGCACCTGATTGGTCATTGTGGGGCAATTGTGTGAAGCGAATCAGGCCATTTTATTTATTTATTTTTTTACTTGGCCCGCCCGACCCACGGATTATCCGCAGTGTCCGGCGGATATAACTATGATCTGCGCATCACTACTGTGGATATACAAAGCACAGGGCTGCCAACTTTTGAGTTCAGTTTGGAGTGAGAATTATTCCTGCTGCGGAATAATTATTCATAAGATTGCGATTACATATAGATTCATTAGGACATATATTGTACATGTTAATTTTTCTCAAGGAAAAAAAATCTGCTTCCTGTTATGAAAGCTTACGTACATCTGTAATAACAGTCTATGGCGTCCATAGTGATGGCAGAGCGACGACTGACCAAGGCAAAGCCGGAGGGATGAGGAAGCCTGGTGGAGCCGCAGGGGTGGAGGTCCCAGGTGAAATCGAGGGGGAGTCGACAGGTCTAAGTGCAGAGGTGATGACAGACTTGGAGGCTCTAAGCAGAGCAAACGGGTCGACAGTCAGGATCGATCTGGTGAACTAGCAGTCCAAGGCAGATCCACGATACGTAGAACAGACAGCATAGGATGAGACTAAGGGCTGATGTGAAGCAGTGAAGACAGGGCTGAAGGACTGGGCAGTGCTGGCGGAGGGTTACGATACAGCCTTTCTGGCCAATGTTGGACACTCAAAAACTCAAACAACGGCCTCCTTGGCTGATACACGGCAGGCAGAATTTTCAGGAACAGCCATTTTGACTGATGCAGAACAGGCAGAGTAGGTGGGAGTGGGAGGCAGGGCGGGAACATCAAAGACTTCAATAACTCTGTGTGGGTGACGAAATAGGCTCGGTGCAGGGAGACAAAGCCGCCTTGGCTGACAGGACAGAGCTCCACACCATCCCCTCATATTCCACCAGTATTCCCAAGGGGACAGACGCTGTTGCTGGCTCATGTACTTGGTCAGACTTGTTAGGCTCTGGCTCTGGGGCAATATATGGCTCAGGCATCGCTGCAGGCTCAGACTCTGTGTCTGCGGTGGGCTCTGGCTTCACGTCCATTGGGACAGTGGCACGAAGTGCGCAGTGTGGATGGTAGCGTTGTGATTCTCCTTTATCTCACCAATGGTAAAGGGGGATCTGCAGTGAAACAGGACTCAAACTCCTGGAAGCTCCCTCGAGGGCCGTCTCCAGGCAGGCGCGCTCTCATCTCCGCATTAAGGAAAAACACAGAAGCTATCCTCATCTTAGTGTACTACATGCACAAGGTCTAAAAATTCCTGTGTGTCTCTCAAGGGAGTGATACCCCTGGGAGAGGAGGATTCGAACTGCGGCTAGATCCATAGGGTTTGTTCTTCTGTAAAAAGCTGGATGTGCTGGCAGTAATGATTTTATTTATGTAAACACTGGACTCAAAACACGAACAGAACAACTGGTATACTGTGATGAGAACAGACAATGAGAATGTTACATCAACTGAAAGGAAAACTGGAAGATCCAATAGTGAGTTAAACACTTCTTTATTACTCACAAAATCTGCAACAGAGCTCACATAAAGTTCAAGGACATAGGCGAACACACTGAGTCTGAGGCAGACAGTAACAACAGAACACACAGAAAGTCCAGGAGTGCAGGAGAACAGGCAGAGACTGAAACTGGTAGCGGCAGCAGGTGGATCGATCCGACAGAGCCGTGATGCAGGGAAGCGGTGGGCAACACAGAACCAGCGAAACATCCAGGAACCGGAACGGAAGCGATCTCCCAGGAGACACGGAGAAAGACCAGGAACCCGCAGGACAGTCTGAAACGATCTGACAACAAGGGCAGGTAAGAGACACGTAGATATAGGCAGGGTAATGAGTGCAGCAGGTGAAGACGATCAGATCCCAGCAATCAGTGACCACGCCTCCAACACAACCGCACAAACACAGAGAGAAAGAGATGATGAATTGATGAACCGTGACAGTACCCCTCCCCCTAGGAGCGCCTCATGGCGCTCCCAGGAAGACCTACCTGTCGATTGTAATCATCAATAAGAGAGTGATCCAGTATGTCCCTCGCAGGAACCCAACTTCTCTCCTCCGGACCGTAACCCTCCCAGTCCACCAAGTACTGGAATCCGCGTCCCCTCTGCCTAGAGTCCAGAATACGATTGACCGTATAAGTAGGTTCCCCATCTACGAGACGTACCCATGGCACAAACTGAACAGGCCAAAACAAAATCCCGAATATCACGAGAATCGTTGCTTAACCAGAAATTTCGTTCTATTGACTCCTGGATGACAAGCTACATTGGAACAATGACCCCATCGTACTACGTCGGACCGTACTCCCTCAGGCACAAACAATCGACTCGGTGGTCCGCCGGGCGGAGGCGTTACCCCTTCTAAGGCTGACTTAACCTTCGACTCGACCTCCCATGTGAGTGTGGAGACAATGAGTTTCTCAGATAAAATGCACTCTGGAGTAGATGGGCGCTCGGAGCGGTCAAAGCATCGGGTTTGATGTTTTTGGAACCCGGGCGGTACGAAAGAGAAAAGTCAAAACGTCCGAAAAAAAAAAAAAAAAAAAAAAAAAAAAAAAAAAAAAAAAAGAGACCACCAAGCTTGCCTGGAGATGAGTCTCTTAGCAGATCTGATGTACTCCAGATTCTTATGATCGGTCCACATGATAAAAGGTACCCCCGATCCCTCTAACCAATGACGCCACTCCTCCAATGCAAGTTTGATTGCCAACAACTCTCTGTTACCAATGTCGTAATTGCGTTCGGCTGGCGACAAACGATGGGAAAAAAATGCGCAAGGATGCATCTTGTCATCCGAGGAAGAGCGCTGGGAGAGAACTGCACCTACCCCCACCTCTGACGCGTCTACCTCCACCACGAACTGACGTGATGGATCAGGGGCAATAAGAATGGGAGCCGAAACAAAGCGGCTCTTTAGTTTGGAAAATGTAGTCTCAGCTACACCAGACCACCTGAACGTCATTCTGAAGGAGGTCAACGCGGTCAGAGGCGTGGCTAGTTGGCTAAAATTGCGAATAAAATGCCGATAGAAATTGGCGAACCCCAGAAACCTCTGTACGGGCCTTACGGGAATCTGGACTTGGCCAATCCATCACAGTTTTAACCTTGTCAGGATCCATGCGCATTCCCTCGGATGAGATTATATACCCTAGGAAAGGAACAGACTGTGCATGAAACGCGCATTTCTCCGCCTTGACAAAAAGCCCATTCTCTAGCAACCTCTGGAGCACTAGTCTGATGTGCTGAACATGTTCCTGGAGAGAAGAAGAAAAAAAAAAAATCAGTATGTCGTCCAGGTAGACATAAATGAACTGATCTACCATGTCTCTCAGCACGTCATTGACCAGTGCTTGGAAGACTGCAGGGGCGTTAGGTAGCCCAAAAGGCATAACCAAATATTCAGAATGGCCCCTGGGGGTGTTAAAGGCAGTCTTCCACTCATCCCCCTCCCTTATGCGCACCAAATTATAAGCATTACGTAAGTCCAATTTTGTGAATACAGATGCTCCCTGTTACCTCTCGAAGGCTGAAGACATCAATGGCAAAGGATAAGTATTCTTTACCGTAATGTTATTCAACCCCCGGTAATCAATACAAGGTCGCAGAGAACCATCCTTCTTACCCACAAAAAAGAACCCCACCCCCGCTGGAGAAGAGGAAGGGTGGATGAACCCGGAAGCTAGAGAATCAGAAATGTATTTCTCCATGGCCTCCCTCTCAGGCGTAGAAAGTGAGTATAACTTGCCTTTAGGCGGAGACTTGCCTGGCAGTAGATCTATGGCACAGTCATAGGGACGATGAGGAGGAAGAGAAGCAGCCCGGGACTTACTGAACACTTCCTTCAGGTCGAGATACTCCTCGGGCACGTTAGATAAATTCACCGTCTCCTCCTGAAACACAGAACTAGACACAGACGAACGAGCAGACACAAGACAAGAGGCATAGCATTGATTACTCCAAACAGCAACAGAGTTGTGTCCCCAGTCAACCCTGGGGTTGTGCTTCACCAACCAGAGATGACCAAGGACAATGGGAATGAGAGGGGAGTCTGTGATAAGGAATTTAATAGTTTCTGTGTGATTGTCCGATGTGACCAGAGTGATGGTGTCAGTGGTGTGGGTGATGGTGGGGAGGGTTTGTCCGTTAAGGGCATGAACAGCGATGGAGTTACAGAGAGGGGTGATGGGAATCTGGAGCTGTACGGCCAGTGAACGGTTCATAAAATTACCCTCCGCTCCGGAATCCACCAAGGCTTGGCAGTTGTAAGATCTGGTTGCCCACTGCAATCTTCCCGGAAGGAGAGTCGCGGACGAGGATTTCCCCAACGAAGCTTCACCCGACAGTAACCCCCTCTCTACTGTCAGGCTCGATCTTTTAACGGGCAGTGGTTGAGGAAATTCCCCGCCGCGCCACAATAAGCACAGTCCTCCAGTCCTCCGACGCTCTCTCTCTTCTCGGGAAAGCCGAACTCTACCCACCTGCATGGGTTCGGGATTGCTGGGTGGGCTGACCGTGTCTCCGCCAAGGAACTCACGGAACTCAGGGGTCCTTCTCGGAGCGGGAGCGTTGATCGCGATACTCTAGCCACGAATCCACCCGCAAAGCCAGTACCATGAGTCCATTCAGGCTAGTAGGTAATTCCAGCGTGTAAACTTCTTGTTGGACACGGTCAGCCAGCCCATGCAGGAATCGGTCCCACTGCACCTACTCGTTCCACTTGCACTCTGCGGCCAAAGTCCAGAACTCGATGATGTAATCGGAGACGGGTTGACTGCCTTGCTGTAATTCGGTGATCCTCTGAGCCACCTCGCGGCCCATGACCGCACAGTCAAAGACCCGTCTCATCTCCTCCGAGAGTGCCAGGAACAAGGATGTTTATTCTCCCATACCGCCGTTCCCCAGAGCGCCGCACGCCCCGCCAACAGATTCATAACCAACGCCACCCTAGAAGTCTCAGTAGAGAATGTGACGGGTTGTAATGAGAAGAACAAAGAGCATCTGGTTAAGAAAGATCTACGCAGATCGGGCTCACCCGAGTATAGCTCTGGCGTAGGATACCGGGGCTCGTCCTGGCCGATGATGTTGGTGGAGCTTGGTGAGAAGGCAACAACTGTTGGCGCAATTATTAGAAAATGGAAGAAGTTCAAGATGACGGTCAATCTCCCTCGGTCTGGGGCACCATGCAAGATCTCACCTCGTGGGCCATCAATGATCATGAGGAAGGTGAGGGATCAGCCCAGAACTACACGGCAGGACCTGGTCAATGACCTGAAGAGAGCTGGGACCACAGTCTCAAAGAAAACCATTAGTAACACACTACGCCGTCATGGATTAAAATCCTGCAGCACACACAAGGTCCCCCTGTTCAAGCCAGCGCATGTCCAGGCCCATCTGAAGTTTGCCAATGACCATCTAGATGATCCAGAGGAGGAATGGGAGAAGGTCATGTGGTCTGATGAGACAAAAATAGAGCTTTTTGGTCTAAACTCCACTCGCTGTGTTTGGAGGAAGAAGAAGGATGAGTACAACCCCAAGAACACCATCCCAACCGTGAAGCATGAAGGTGGAAACATCATTCTTTGGGGATGCTTTTCTGCAAAGGGGACAGGACGACTGCACCGTATTGAGGGGAGGATGGATGGGGCCATGTATCGCGAGATCTTGGCCAACAACCTCCTTCCCTCAGTAAGAGCACTGAAGATGGGTCGTGGCTGGGTCTTCCAGCATGACAACGACCTGAAACACACAGCCAGGGCAACTAAGGAGTGGCTCCGTAAGAAGCATCTCAAGGTCCTGGAGTGGCCTAGCCAGTCTCCAGACCTGAACCCAATAGAAAATCTTTGGAGGGAGCTGAAAGTCCATATTGCCCAGCGACAGCCCCGAAACCTGAAGGATCTGGAAAAGGCCTGTATGGAGGAGTGGGCCAAAATCCCTGCTGCAGTGTGTGCAAACCTGGTCAAGAACTACAGGAAACATATGATCTCTGTAATTGTAAACAAAGGTTTCTGTACCAAAAAATTGCAATAAAAATGCAAATTAATTACTTAAAAATCATACAATGTGATTTTCTGGATTTTTGTTTTAGATTCCGTCACTCACAGTTGAAGTGTACCTATGATAAAAATTACAGACTTCTACATGCTTTGTAAGTGGGCAAACCTGCAAAATCGGCAGTGTATCAAATACTTGTTCTCCCCACTGTACTCCTGCAGTTCTGCTATTCTCGCTGGATCCATCTCGTGGTCAGATCATTCTGTTACGTCAACTGAAAGGAAAACTGGAAGATCCAATAGCAAGTTAAACACTTCTTTATTACTCACAAAATCTGAAACAGAGCTCACATAAAGTCCAAGGACATAGGCGAACACACTGAGTCTGAGGCAGACAGTAACAACAGAACACACAGAAAGTCCAGGAGTGCAGGAGAACAGGCAGAGACTGAAACTGGTAGCGGCAGCAGGTGGATCGATCTGACAGAGCCGTGACGCAGGGAAGCGGTGGGCAACACAGAACCAGCAAAACATCCAGGAACCGGAACGGAAGCGATCTCCCAGGAGACACGGAAAAAGACCAGGAACCCGCAGGACAGTCTGAAAAGATCTGACAACAAGGGCAGGTAAGAGACACGTAGATATAGGCAGGGTAATGAGTGCAGCAGGTGAAGACGATCAGATCCCAGCAATCAGTGACCACGCCTCCAACACAACTGCACAAACACAGAGAGAAAGAGACGATGAATTGATGAACCGTGACAGAGCAACCATAGAAACAAATTGAAACACAGGAAAGTGAACTAAAACATGTGTCAAACCAACCCAAAACAGAAACAGACACAGATTATCCCTTACACTAATTTGATTTTATTACTATTTTGACAAAGTGCTATTTGACTTTTAAATCGTTTACTTTTTTTTATTTTTTTATTCTCACAACTTTTCTATCAACATTTTTTTTCTTTATACAAGAATTTTTCAGTGTGTGGCTTTGGTTGAAAGACAATAGGCTATTATATAGTTATTTATTGAAATAATTGCACTGGTCTCTTTGAAATAATTGCACAAGATCTCTTTGAGGAACTGTAACACAGAACAACATATTGATGGGTTCATTCAAGTTCATGTTGAGGTCAGAAAGTCAAAACAGCTTTCAGTCATATGACACAAAGACTAAAGGAAATAAATGTCAAATCCCTCAAAATGAGCATCATCTCTTTGATTTCTTGTCAGCTTAGAGCCTGAACATGTGGGCTAAAAGGTGAAAGACAAATGTATTTGTATAGCGCTTTAAAGTCAAAGTTTTAAAGTCATACTGTTATGTCTATAATGCCTTAATGGCACTTGGCACAGGTTGCGAATTGCAGTCGTCGGGCATCAACACAAAATGGTGGGAATAGAACATCCTTCTAGGCCATAGTTGGATCTAGAAGGCCCTGGTACCCTTGGGATATAATGCCATGGCTGAGAAGAGAGGGAAAAGCAATAACATTACTCCAAATGTGTTTTCAGGTCTCCCAGACCTGACTAATACAGCATGAACTGAAGAATAAAAAGTGTATTTAAATCACGAACGTAAACAACTGTTTGCCTGCCTTTCTCGCTCTGTCTGCACAGCGTACGTGACGTGCTGATGACGTATGATGTCTGCATGTACAGGCTGTGCAGTGGTATGCAAACACACGTTGACTGACAGGGAACACATGCTATCATTTCATTCGGACCGAATGCAATGATTGAATGAACATTTTATGGTCCTACGCCTTCCACAGACAATATATATTTATAAAAATACAATTAGACTGCTTAACATAGTGATTGCTATCAGGATATGAGGAGACTTTCAACCAGCATAACAAAAAACATTTCTGTAGAGAATCATATATAAAGTATAAAAGTTGATTATAAAGCTGATATCAGTGTTTCATCTACCAAATCTACCATGTCCTAATTCTGTGTACAGTATAGTTCACCCTTGTGGAATCCTGTTTTACCCTGTTTTAAAAACACTCCATTTCAATTTCACTCCATAAATGCACACGTTGTCAATCTGAGAGGATATGTTTTTATTTGATAAATTAACAATACATTAATTAATTTAAATGAATAATTTAAAAACAATCTTTTTATTCAGCAGTCTATATGAGGTCACCCATTAGAGTCCCCTCTGACCACCTGCAGCTCTCTCTCTCACTCTCCGCATCCCCCATCTGTAAACAAGCCTGCCTTGTTTTCTTGACCGCTCACAAATCACTGTTTGTACATCTTATCCTGCAATTACTATGTTACCTCAGTTCAACCCTACTGTTGATATTCAGCTGTTTTTTTTGCATGCTTAAAAGCCTCTTAGTGTGAATTGGCCCAATTGAGAAGGAAAGCAGGACAATGTGTTATAAAAGCGTAAGCATAAGCTGTTTCAATCGGTTGCTGTGGCTGAGCCAATAAAGGCCATTTTTAGTTTGGAAATAATTGATCTGTAGCACCACACACACTCGACTCTGAAAACAACTAAATATTGAAGACATAATTGATCACTTTGCATTTTGAACATCAATAACACAGACTTTGACTTCACACACACACACACACACACACACACACACACACACACACACACACACACACACACACACACACACACACACACACACACACACACACACACAGACAGACAGACAGACAGACAGACAGACAGACAGTTATTGAACTGAACTGAATCAACATTGATCTGACTCAAAGTGAACAACAACACTATTGTCTTCATAACTGATGATCTCTGTGGTGCACCCTTTTATGGTTGTATTTGAGGGGCTATGTAGTGCACCCCTTTTCATCTACAGTAACCAAACTTCATATAGATCTTATCGGGCCAAACAACTTTCACATTTGAAGTTACGCCAGCCCAACAGGATGTCAGCTATTAAGGGTTGTTTGAAAAACGCATGCTCTGGAATTATACTCCTCCTAGGGGATTCATCCGATTGCCACCAAACTCGGTCATCATGAAGTCAAGACATTGAGGATGATATCTGAAATGGTTTGGCCATGGCAAGGCACCAAATTTATGGCGAAAAAGATGTAGACATGGGCAAAGCCTTAGAAATTGGCACGTAGGAGGGGCGCCAGCTTTTGACTAAAGTCGGGGGTTAGTTTTACCTACAGTCGCCAAAACTCGGTACATATATTGTTCTCATCAAGCCGGACAACTTTCTAATTTACATTCATTAGCTCTGACTGTAATATACAGTCGGGAAGTCAGCTATTTTTGTTTGAATGTGGATTTTTTTAATCAAGCTCTGAATTTTTAACTACTGCTCCAAAGGGCTTCATACGATTCACACCAATCTTTCTCAACATGATGCCAGTACTGTATATTGAAGATGTGTAATGAGGAGGCAAGTGTTGAAGAACCCAAGTGCAGTTTTATTGCCAATAATCCAAAGTGAGCAAACAGAAACAATGACTTGACTTGAACTTGACTTGAAAAAACAAAGAACTCACCAACAGTGGTTTACAGGAAACAATACTCGACAAGGAAACAAGGCAAACATGAGGGCTTAAATACACAAAGACTAATGACTAAACAAGACACACCTGTGAACAATCAAGACAATGAACCAATGACAACATGACACAAGAGACTAGGGAGGCACATGACATGATCACATGAGGGCACAATGGAATCACATGACAAACCAGACATTGAACATAACAAAAAGAGAACATGAAACAAAACCAAAATACACCGTGACATATCCCCCCCTCTATGGGCGGCTCCCGACGCCCAACAAAAACAAAACCAAACCTACAACAGTCCAGGAGGGTGGTCTTGGGGGAGGGATGGCAGGCCAGGCCCGTTCAAGGGGACAGGACAAGGTTCATGGCAAGGCAGTGGCGGGCCTGGGCCGTGGAGAATGGGCGGATCTGAGCCGTGGAGCATGGGCGGACCTGGGATGTGGAGCACGGGCAATGCAGCCAGGCTAGGAAGCCATGGAGGTGCAGGCAATTTAGGAAGCCATGGAGGCGCAGGCAGTTCAGGAAGCCATGGCGGCACAGGCAGTTCAAGGGACCATGGCGATGCAGGAAGTTCAGGAAGCCATGGTGGTGCAGGAAGTTCAAGGGACCATGGTGGTGCAGGAAGTTCAGGGGACCATGGTGGTGCAGGAAGTTCAAGGGACCATGGCGATGCAGGCAGTTCAGGGGGCCAGAGAGGCACGGCCTCCATGGCCTTAACCAGGTACCTACTGCCCCCCCAAAAAATTTTCTTGGGCGGAGCTATGGGGTCATGGCCTGGAGCCCTCTCTGGGCTCTGGTCACGGGCTGGAGCCGTCGCTGGGCTCTGGTCACGGGCCGGGGCCGTCGCTGGGCTCTGGTAACGGGCTGGAGCCATTGCTGGGCTCTGGACGTGGACAGGAGACGTCGCTGGACTCTGGAGGTGGACGTCGCTGGAGCGGCAGGCACTGTGGGATTGTGGGGCTCCATGCCCACAAAATCCACAGTGAATGGTGAGCCGCTTAACAGTAGCGCATGGTCGATGAATTGGGCCAGGGAAAAGTGAATTTTTCCCCCAGGCAGCTGTGAACGTACAGGTTCATTTAACTCATTTCTAAAAATGTCCTTTAGTGCCACGTCATTAAAGCCAACGAGATGACAAAGTTCACAGAACGGGACGCTGGTCAGGGCCTGGAGCCATCTCTGGACGCTGGTCAGGGACTGGAGCCATCTCTGGAGTCTGGTCACGGGCTGGAGCTCTCTCTGGGCTCTGGTCACGGGCTGGAGCCGTCGCTGGGCCGTCGCTTTATTGCCAATAATCCAAAGTGAGCAAACAGAAACAATGACTTGACTTGACTTGAACTGACTTGACAAAACAAAGAACTCACCAACAGCGGTTTACAGGAAACAATACTCGACAAGGGAACAAGGCAAACATGAGGGCTTAAATACACAAAGTGAACAATCAAGACAATGAACCAATGACAACATGAGACAAGAGACTAGGGAAGCACATGACATGATCACATGAGGGCACAATGGAATCACATGACAAACCAGGAAACATGACATTAAACATAACAAAAAGAGAACATGAAACATGAACATGAAACAAAACCAAAATACACTGTGACAAGATGTTAAATTGCGAACGGGTATTGGATACCTTTAACAGTGTTGCCATGGTGAGGGATTAAAGTAATGACAAAAAGGGAAACTGGAAAAGTCTCATATCTTCTAAATAATAAATTATACACCATTTATTTATCAAAAATACAAATAAAAAGTAAAAAAACACATTTTATTATTTTTTTTTATAATTAATGCAAAATTAATGCTGCTAGATGGCAGCACAGACCTATTTGGGTTGAGAAAAGCCTTGTTGCTGAGAACAGTGTTTTCAGACATAAATAATTACTTTTGCTATTTCATTTGGATATATATTTAGACATTATCACAGACTACTTTCTGTCACAGTTTAGATTTTACTTTTTTTGCTTCAAAAGTTTTTGTCAAATTTTTTGGCTCGACTACCTGGTAAACAGTCTCCAACTTATCCTTTGATCTCACTCTGCCTGCCTCTCTCTCTCTCTCTCTCTCTCTCTCTCTCTCTCTCTCTCTCTCTCTGTGTTTGTTTGTGTGTGTGTGTGTGTGTGTGTGTGTGTGTGTGTGTGTGTGCGTGCGTGTGTGTATGTGTGTGAGTCTATTTTACACTCCTGATGGTTTATAGTTTACCCTTTCATTGCTGTGTGGTTTTGCTTACATTAAAGGATAAGAAATCTCTTAGGACTTAGGACAGGGATAGGCAACGTCGGTTCTGGAGTGCCGCTGTCCTGCAAACCTCTAGCTCCAAACCTGAAAAAAAAACCTTACCTGCCTATAGCCTTAGTAATCCTGAAGACATTGATTAGCTTGTTTCTATCAGTTTTAATGACAAAATAAAGAATAAAAGCATAGATTTAGGTGACTTCACTTAACACACACATTTATGAAGTTAATTATTACTGTAGTGTTGTTCTTTATTGTGTTGTTGTGCTTATTAATATGATTATTACACATCTTTCAGATGTGATATTTTAAAGGCACATGAGTGGGGGCCCCAAAAGAAGGATTTTGCTGATCTCTGTTTATGAGGTTTCTACTAAAACATACAAACCAGGCTGTTATTGTTTATAAGCCTTACTCAGCTCTGAATGACCATGTAGCAGATTAGCTTTCTATGTTTATTGCAATGTTATGTAATAGATTGCTTTCTATCTACTGCTCTGTATCTCTGTGGAACATGTGAGCAATGGCTGGTAGGTTGCATTGTGTAGATGCAGAAATTATAGCCACAACTGTGAGCTCCGCTGCAGTCTGGAACTTTCTACAGCAGCATTTGTTCAAATCTGTGCACCGACCTGATTTTAGTTATAGACTGAGGGGTGGAGGAGATAGACACTTAGACTCTCTGAGATGCAGTGTGATTTATCTCCACTGTATAGTGCTATTTTATCATTCTTCCCACTCATGTGCACACCTGACTCATATAAGCAATGATCCTGGAAATATATGATCAGCATTCCCAAAATTAACATGACTGAATATGTTCCAATAGGGACATCCATCCCTTTCTGCATTTCACACATCTGACATCATCAGAAGTAAACATTTATCAATCAAAATTCAAAAATCCATAACCTGCAGTTCATGAGAAAACAAAGTTGTGTTAAGATATCTCTAGAGATTGTCTGTAATTGAGGCAGTTAAAATGTGGTTATTCTCTTGAGATTGGTTAGGTTCAAGGCCAAAAGTATGCAGACACCTGGAGACCACACCCATATGTGATTGTTGAATATTAATTTTAAAACCACACACTGTACAATAAATAAATAATACAATAAAATAAAAGATTATTTAAAAAAATAAAAGATTTTGTTCATGATCGTAAACCAGTCCCATTTTTGGGGCATAGACCCCAAAATTACATTTCCAACTTAAATTGTTATAAATCTTGAATGTTTGGAGCACAGACTTAAGATTGGTCTCTTTTTAAAGAACAGATTTAGCAGATTATCGTAAAAGTAAAAAAAAAAAAAAAAAAAAAGGTTATAGAAGTTTATGTAAATTGTAAATATATATATTTTTATATTTTATATAATATATACGTATATATATATATATATTTTACAAAACATGTCTAAAACTGCAAAAATTTCAAACCCAAAAATCTGAACAAGTTGTGTTCCAAATTGGCGCGTACTAGGCTTTTCCCCTAGATGACGTCCAGACTCCATTGGTAACCATAGGACTCTTCCATTTCCATACATGGTTTGAGTTATCTGAACCATATATTTCTATAGTTAGCATACAATTTATGAAGTAGACATCCTATTCAGAAGTAGTATGGCCAGTTTGTCAGTATTTGTTTTGAATTAGACCTCTAACAAACACATAAAAGACTTGGAAAGAATAGGCCTATATTACACCTTATAGCTCTCTGCCGGATCACAAATAGAGGATCTAAAGATTTTTTCTATAAAATATAAATACATTTTTTCCTTAAAAATAGAATGGATTTTATATTGAACTATATAAACAAACTGTTAAACAAACTGAGGTTTCTACCAATCTTTCATGATTTTCTATCGCTATTTCAAAATAAAGGTCGGAAAACGCCTAATGAGTCTGAAAATATTCTTGTTGCAAATTAATAAAATACTGTTCCTCTGTATGTCAATTTGTATTAAAATTCAATTACCAAATATGAAAACTAGAGTTTGTAAGATTTCAAATGATACATAGTTTGTCAATATTACTTTAGGTTTAGAGTAAGATATTTTAAATGGCAAACATCCCACCGGGACGGTGACAGTTAAGGGGTTTAAAAGTCTGTACAAAATGCTACAGTAAAAACTTGTTGTTGGCTAAAGGTAAAAAAGTGTATATATATATATATATATATATAATAGCCTAGATATAACAGGATATTTCATGTAGGCTAATTTTACCGTAAAATAATAATAATAATAATAATGTTTTATTTATATAGCGCCTTTCCATAGCTCAAAATACTGTTAAATGTACAGTTTTTGAAAATACAAGTCATCGTATATAGGCTATAATTTATAGTGAAAAAAATCGTAAATTGACATTTCCAGAATTCCTTGTGTGACGCTACACATTTGATTGTATTTCATTTAACAGTATTTCTTATTAGTTAAAAGTATTATCAGTTGTGTACTGTGTGTTACCATGGTGGTGTTTGTATTTGTGCGCATGACACTGTGCACCTTCTATATATTATTTTTTAACTCAGCTCGTGGAACAGCTACTTGTGTTGAACTTTGATTCTTCATGCGGCTTTATCTTTTTCACCTGTGTTATTATGGTAGTTGTTAATATATGTTAAAGGTACAAGTAGGTTTTAGTAGCAGCATGGCCAATTTTGTTGAAGATTGACAAGGAGATTACATATGCTTTTATTTAGGCTATTTATTTATTTTTATTTTATGTGTGTATGTGCTTGGTTTTATACACCTGTTAGTAATTGGTGGCAAACCTGTAAATTAGAATATGTCAATACTTTTGGCCATGTGGTGTATTTTTTACAAGGTTTTCATGTCATTTCTAGATGTTGAGTATTTTATATCATAAGAAATATAATGTACTAGATAATTAAAAGCTTTGGACCATCCTTTAAAGGTACATCCACTGCAAAAGTGGAGCCCCAAAATTAGATCATGCGCCTCTGACCGATAATGACTTTCCTCACTGTAATCAATGGTCATCACCACTACAGCCTTTCCTGTCACACTGTCATGTCAACCAGATAAGGACTGGCTGGTTAGTGTGTTTTGCATTTGGCTAATCAATCATACAGCAATGTGATAGCAAAGGGCACAAGAAGTGCTGATGTGGGGTAAAGATGGACTGCGAGAATAGGAAAGATTTCTGAAGCTGCTCTTTCTTAATTTAAACTTTAAACCATTACACAGCAGCTCTTTGATCATTGTAAAAAGGATGGTTCCACCAATACAAGCAATGGTATTGTACAGAATTGTACTGTTAGCCATCTCTTGGTTTAATGGATAACAATATCAAAGTGACATGCTATTCCTTCTCTTGCTTTAGTACACACATAAATTCAAGAACAAAGTGTTGTTTGGATATTTTTACAGCTTACTTGGATGACTATTCAACAATTGCTCTGTAAACTGTATGCAAGTAAAATAATGATGCCCTGTACGGAGGTGCACCTTACATTTAACCAAGCAGAGAGGTTTTTAAAAACGGTCTAACTCACAGATCATTTTGAATAATTTTTAAAGTTTATTTTGATTCAGATATGAAAAAGTAATGATGTCCAAGAGGGTGAGTTGTTTACTTGTTAGTCCTCACCAGTTTGACCCAATTTTCAGACCATTTGCTGATAAGATAGATGGGCATTATCTCATTGACAGAGTATTCAGTCAATCAAAGTGCAGTAAGGGCATTGACTCTTGTCAGGTGACTTTTTGCCTGTATTTCACAGTTCCTCCCTCACATTTACACCCCTCTTTAGAACAGGGGTGGGCAACTCTGGCCCTCAAGATCCACTTTCCTGCAGAGTTAGAAACACACCTGAACAAGCTAATGATGGTCTTCTAGAAAGCTACAACCAGGTGAGTTTTATCAGAGTTGGGGCTAAACTCTGCAGGAAAGTGGATCATGAGGTCCAGAGTTGCCCAGCCCTGCTTTAGAAGCTCAATGAAAATACAATGAGCTTTACGGAGGCAAAAGAGAAACTTTATCCAGTAGTGTCGCTGTTGGACAGACTGTTACAGATTACAGAAAAAATGTTTGTTAGACCTCATATAATTTTTTTTCTTCTGTAATCTTAACTATTTTCTTATCTATTTTTTCATGTGCAAAAACACTCCGGATACATATATAGCAGAGGATCAGAACACAACATGAGGGGCAAAAAAAAAAGAAAAAAAAAAAAAAAAAAGACCTAGCTAACTAGCCAGAAGTGTTCTTAAGAGCAGGTGAGGGATATTTGGAGAAGAAGGTCAAGCAATTTAGCAGATGTTGGAATAAGGCTAACACATAGAGATACGTGTGTGCGTGTGTGGTGCTCTGTATAAACCCCCTGGCTGTGCAATGATACTCTGTTTACATGGAACACATTTCAGTCTCAGTTTAGAGGCAGAAAGAGGTCACTGTATAAATCGCTGTGTAATAGGTACAGCAATGCCCAGCCTTTAAAGGGATACATCTTCCCTGGAACACAGAAGATGTTTTGAGGAAAGTTTCAACAGCTTTTGTATATACAATTAATACCAGTGACTTTCACTGTATGTTTGTACTGTGTGTAACATAATGTCTAACGTTTCACTGTAATTAGACATTTTTCAAAATATATTATTTTGTGTTCAATAAGAAGAAACAAGTGATTACAGGTTTAAAATGACATGAGGGTGAGTATGACAGAATTTTTTTTTTTTTTTTGAGCAATCAGTCCCTTTACTACTTCCTTTACTGAGCCACAAGAAAGTAGAAGTGTTCATTTTCCAGTTTTATAATTTTGTCTAGTCATAGTTGGAGAAAGAGAGATAGCTGGAGTTAGGTTACATGGTCCTACACCATTATATAAAGGATACCTTTAGACAAATATAAAATAATTCCACAACAACATCATTGTGATTAGTGGGAGGGAGAGAGAAACAAGGAAGACAGATATCAAGAAAATAACTTAAAATTAGTATGTCAGGTAAACTTTTGCTCCCTTATTGCAGGTTAGAGACTTCAGAATAGCAATTTCTAAATAGCCTCTTACTTGCATAGTCATGGTGATGCCACCCCCTGGCCTCTAACAACTGACTATGACTACTGTGAAGTGTTAGGCTGTGGTTCAGTAAAAGTTATTTGATGTGCAGTACATTGATTAATCCTATGAAGATTAAAACAGCAATAGCCTCGCAGGCAACAGCTGGGAATATGTATGCATGTGTGTAATGTGTGTGGGTAAAAGCGAGAGAGAGAGAGGGACATGGTGATTTTGTCACATCAGCTGACCTGAAGTATCCCTGACAACAGAGCACTGTCCATGCACTAAACCTCCTCTAAACCCTCTGCACACACACACACACACACACACACACACACACACACACACACACACACACACACACACACACACACACACACACACACACACACACACACACACACACACATATATATACATACATTGTTCGGTTCGACTTGAAAATGGACTCCTCACCACAAATGCTGACATCACTTGTTTACCATTTTCCAGCTCAGCACACTCTCTCTCTCTAGCTCGGTTACCTTTAGCACACACACGTATCTGCACAATCACATGTGGAGTGTTATGTAATTAACTGTTTCTTACTGCGTGATGTGGAGATGGTGGTCTAGTGGGTTAAACCACTGAACTACCCAGAAGGTTGCTGGTTTGATCCCAGCAGTCGCCACCACCAGTGTGTCTTTGAGTAAGGCACTTTACTCCAGGGGGATAAAAGCATCTGCCAAATGCATAAATGTGATGTCCCTTATTGTAATGCATGTAATTGTGTTTGATGTGACATGTAGTGTCTAGCCATTGGTAGCACTGATGTTGTTGTTCTGAGGGATGGAATAAAAGAGATTGGGAGGGTTAGCGGGGGAGGCACTGTCCCTTCAATGGATTTTCTACTGCTGGGGGACTGATGTAAACAAACCAGGGTGGCTATGACACAGTTCCAGCAGTGCAGTTTCATCTCTCTGTTTTTAGGGAAAGTACTCCCCTCTAGTGGGGAATAAATAAATTGCAAATGTAAAATTCCACTGCTGGCCTGTTGACATATTTGCATTCTGCCTACCTCAGCCCCTATTCCAGTGTTTGAGGTCATGGGTTTATTTTCGCACATGCCATTATTTCGTTATTTTTTTTTTCTTCTCAAAAGATATTCTTTGAGCAAAGCAGGATTCCTGAAAGCATGGAACATAAACAATGCTTGAATAGTCAAGAGCATGAGCAATTTCTCTCTTTTTGATTATTTGTTTTAGTAAAACACTATTTATTATCTATCTATGTCTAAAACGCATATAAACCTTCACGCTTTAAGGTTTTTCTTGTCTTGAAAAACCTTGCCATTATATTTAAAAATGTGGGCCCCCTGGTCACAGTCTCCCCTACTATAGCGACAGCGCTGTTATTTGTTATATGTGTAATATATTCATAAATTTTTTTTATCATATTTCGTTATAGACCTTAAGCTGTTCTGGTATGTTTAAATGGGATTGGAACTAAACTCTGGAGGAAAGTGTCCCTTCAGAAGCAAGATTGGACACCCCTGTTTTACATCATATAACCAGGAATGTGTACACACTCTAAACTCCCCAAATCCTATAAGAAACCATCCCAAAACAGAAGGCAGAGCAAAGGAAAGAAAAATATATATATTTTTTTCCCAAGAGTAATCTTGGAAAAATAAAATAAATAAATAAATAAAATAAAACTTAGCAGACCGTGTGCTTAGGTGTGCTTTGGGAGAAGAATATTAGCCATCTCCTACTCTCACAGCATTTGTCATGGTTTAGTAATGCCATAATATTTACATGCCAAAAGACTAATGTCCAGGTTACTAGAACATTCCAACCTTATTTAGTGCATTTGACTGTTTAGGAAACTATTGATAGACATACACTCAGAGGTTCTGAGGCCACTGCTAGCAAAGCAGTACACGGCATGCTGAGAACAACAAGTGTAACCTTTTTCGGATTTGTGTATTTTTAGCAAGTGATGATCCAGTTATCCAGTCACTCTCACTCTTTCCCCCGGTTTCACAGACAAGACTTAAGCCCAGTCCCAGACTAAAATGCATGTTTGAGCTGTTTTAACTGAAAGTAACTTGTAGGTAGTAATGTTTTTTTCTTAGTTTTAGATACAAAGTTTAGCTGCTGTCTAGTTTTATGAAATCAAAAGCATCAGATCTTAAAAAAGATGTGGGTACAGTAGCTTTGATCCAGTTGAAAAACACCAATAAATCTGTCACTGTTTGAGAGCGTGAATGTGTGAGAGGGCTTTGATATGGAATGTGGGATTAAGGCGGCATTCCACTAGGCGGCTTGATAGAGCTTGATTTTGCTCACACCTCTCTGATTCCCATCATGATAAGCTTTTCGAAAAAAGATCAGGATCGCTGTGCAAACATAAACTATAGTAATGGATTGGATTAGGATGCAATTCAATAAAGGCATGCATAACTGGTTTAGGTCATTAGTTAAAATAAACCGTAAGGTTTTGTCATTCCAGGCAGGTACATCTTGCTACAGTAAGTCACTAGTTAATAGCCCAGATATGCTTTACCACTAAAACTTACTTTTCATTGGAATACTTTTAAGTTACACAATTAGTTCAGGTCGTTACAATAAGAAAGAACAAATTAATTTAAATAAATATTTTTTGTTGAGCCAGCTTAAATCATTTTAAGTTCCTGTGTCATACTAACTAGATATGTCTTTAGCATATTAACATGTGCTATTGCTGGTTATGACACAGGAACTTAAATCTATAGATTAGTTTTTTTTTTTTAAATGAACTTGTTTCATTCATACTACACAAAACTAAACTAATTGTGTGGTTTTCCTTAATTTTATTAGGTTCATTAAACACACACAAAAAAATTGGTTCTTCAGCGGTTCTTTGGGGTGGTTGAGGTGCTATAGCACCGCTACCATATAAAGAACCTGTTAAGCCCCTGTATAGTTCTTTAAAGGTTCTCTAACTCTCCCTTGGTCTCTTAGTTTAGTTAGGGAAAGGATTAAAACAACATTAAAATACAGTGTATTTCCTGAAGTTAACGTGGTTCTCAACCTTTTTGCCCCCAAGGCCTACCTATAAGGAAATATTTCAGTGCCCCCACACAAGACTTTTTGACCTCAGAAAAGCATAAAAGTGATTCAAAACAGCTTTTGCCATTGTAGTAAATTCCCATTCATAGCAAACATATGAGAGTGGAGTAACAGATCTAAAATCTAAGGAGGAGAATGGGGTGGTGGTGAGATGCAACAAGAAATTATTTGGAAAGAGGAATACAATTGGAGGATGAGAGAAAGATAAGACATGGTGATTGACTGTAGTCTTTGAATGAATGTCTCTTATGGTTCTACATAGCACTATTTGACAAAGGTTCTGTATAGTCCCTTTAAAGATAGGTGCTATATAGCATTTAAAGTGGTTCCCCTATGATTACAAGCCAATTAACCACTTTTAGTGCTATTTAGCACCATTTTTACTTAGAGTGTATTTTTTGATGAGCTATGAGCAAATAAGACGACATTGGTCTCAGAACTGACATAAGTTTAGTTATTATTAAGTGAGTGAAGTACCATAACAACCATATAGTAGCTGCCCACAGCCTAAGCACAAGCACCACTATTCAGCACAATGGTAACCACAAAATTCAAAAACAAATAAAGTCTCAATGTCCAACATAACTGAACATTAAACACTAACATCTCCTTTCCTTTACTGAAAAACACATAAAATAACACTTAATATCTAAATTTACTTTCCCATTGCAGTCACGCAAAGCATATGCTAGACACTACAGATACACTGTCTAGCTAGTTATACAGTGGGGAGAACAAGTATTTGATACACTGCCGATTTTGCAGGTTTTCCTACTTACAAAGCATGTAGAGGTCTGTAATTTTTATCATAGGTACACTTCAACTGTGAGAGACGGAATCTAAAAAAAAATCCAGAAAATCACATTGTATGATTTTTAAATAATTAATAATTAATAAGTATTTGATCACCTACCAACCAGTAAGAATTCCGGCTCTCACAGACCTGTTAGTTTTTCTTTAAGAAGCCCTCCTGTTCTCCACTCATTACCTGTATTAACTGCACCTGTTTGAACTCGTTACCTGTATAAAAGACACCTGTCCACACACTCAATCAAACAGACTCCAACCTCTCCACAATGGCCAAGACCAGAGAGCTGTGTAAGGACATCAGGAATAAAATTGTAGACCTGCACAAGGCTGGGATGGGCTACAGGACAATAGGCAAGCAGCTTGGTGAGAAGGCAACAACTGTTGGCGCAATTATTAGAAAATGGAAGAAGTTCAAGATGACGGTCAATCTCCCTCGGTCTGGGGCACCATGCAAGATCTCACCTCGTAGGGCATCAATGATCATGAGGAAGGTGAGGGATCAGCCCAGAACTACACGGCAGGACCTGGTCAATGACCTGAAGAGAGCTGGGACCACAGTCTCAAAGAAAACCATTAGTAACACACTACGCCGTCATGGATTAAAATCCTGCAGCGCACGCAAGGTCCCCCTGCTCAAGCCAGCGCATGTCCAGGCCCGTCTGAAGTTTGCCAATGACCATCTGGATGATCCAGAGGAGGAATGGGAGAAGGTCATGTGGTCTGATGACACAAAAATAGAGCTTTTTGGTCTAAACTCCACTCGCCGTGTTTGGAAGAAGAAGAAGGATGAGTACAACCCCAAGAACACCATCCCAACCGTGAAGCATGGAGGTGGAAACATCATTCTTTGGGGATGCTTTTCTGCAAAGGGGACAGGATGACTGCACCGTACTGAGGGGAGGATGGATGGGGCCATGTATTGCGAGATCTTGGCCAACAACCTCCTTCCCTCAGTAAGAGCATTGAAGATGGGTCGTGGCTGGGTCTTCCAGCATGACAACGACCCGAAACACACAGCCAGGGCAACTAATGAGTGGCTCTGTAAGAAGCATCTCAAGGTCCTGGAGTGGCCTAGCCAGTCTCTAGACCTGAACCCAATAGAAAATCTTTGGAGGGAGCTGAAAGTCCGTATTGCCCAGCGACAGCCCCGAAACCTGAAGGATCTGGAGAAGGTCTGTATGGAGGAGTGGGCCAAAATCCCTGCTGCAGTGTGTGCAAACCTGGTCAAGAACTACAAGAAACGTATGATCTCTGTAATTGCAAACAAAGGTTTCTGTACCAAATATTAAGTTCTGCTTTGTTGTATCAAATACTTATGTCATGCAATAAAATGCAAATTAATTACTTAAAAATCATACAATGTGATTTTCTGGATTTTTGTTTTAGATTCAGTCACTCACAGTTGAAGAGTACCTATGATAAAAATTACAGACCTCTACATGCTTTGTAAGTGGGCAAACCTGCAAAATCGGCAGTGTATCAAATATACTTGTTCTCCCTACTGTATCAACAAATTGATATAGTTTTAACAGAGTCGACACGGAGCAGATGAAGATGATGGAAAGCTCTGTAGACAAGGCACACATAGCGAGTAAACATGCATTTCATGTGGCTCTTAGGAGCAGCAACAGTATGTCTTGGTGATAGAGCTACATTTTGGGGGACTGTATATTGTATTGTGCTCATGTTTGTTTTGACATCTGCATTCTGAGGGCATATTATGTATGTATATTGGTTCAGCCACAGCATCAGCATGTCTTATGATGTTTCTATATTTTCTCTGCACCATCAGCAATATCTCAATGCTGACATTTAACTGCAGGTGAAAACACATCAGTCATGTAAACAGATACAGAAAATGTATCCACATGGAACTGGCCAATAAAATGTACATTTGGGTGTGCCATGTGAGGGGCATATGTACCTGGTTTATGGTTGATGCACATTCAAAGTGCCCAGAGGTGCAGTTAATGACATCAACAACATGTGAAACACATCAGCTCAGCTCCACATCACCCAGTGACCAATGGGCAGGCTGAAAGGTTTGTTCAGACATTGAAACAAACACTGAAGACAGCTTGAAACATTATTACTGACATTTTGCAACACACCACACCCAACAACAAAAGACTCCCCCTTCCCTCTTGGCTTTGAGGCGCAGCTGTGCACATGTCTAAATGCCTTTTAACCCAGTGTGACTGCTGCTGTGCAACTCACACAAACCTCCCTGGTTCTCCACTGAGCTGGTCGTTTAAAGCGTAGACAGTTTGTCATCAGTGTAACAGGGCAGGAGAGAGATGGCCAGCAGGCAATGTGACTGCTTAAGGTAGTCCACTATCATACACTGTAGGTGTTGAAGCTTCTGAGGAATGGAGATGCCATGCCAACCAACTATAATCCATTCTGAATCAAACAGCTGAAACTGAGGTGACCCAACCATCTTACACTATCATTGTGCCCACTGCTGTACAGACTTCTTAATAATCTGTAATATTATTGAGTGTCATTGCACTGACACTATTGGAATTGAACTTATTCCATAATTAATGAACTTTACACAGTTATTGAATTGAACTGAATCAACACTGAACTGATTTCAGCTGAATAATGACTGTTTACTATTGTCTTCTTAGAGCTGCTTTACAGCAAAATTGAATTCTGTTTGCATCATTGAATCATTAATTTCATGTTTATTAATGTACCCTGCTGAAAAATCCACCATAAACCAGCATGAATTCATGCTGTTCTCAAGCAAAACTGAGCTGGTGAAGCTGGTTTACCAGCATGGTCTTGTGGGGTTGAGTGTGAGTATAGGCCAGTTGTCTATGCAAGCATTGTTTTCGCTTGCATATTTCTATATGTAACATAGTAATGACGTAAATGAATAACAATATAAAATTAGAACATATGATTTATGACATATGAAAGCTCAAAATTAAAAAGTTACTGTTTTTAAAGACTTAATGGTCTTTTGGGAACTCCTGTGTCAAAATTCAGCTGTCAGTCACTGATCCCAAAAAGTGTACATAAAAGGTATGTCAGTGCAGTCAGGAGCATGAAATATTGTGGTCAATAGTGATAGCGTGCACTTTCAACAATTTCTGAAATGGAATCAATTCAACCAAAGTCAAGGGCCAAGTGCCCAACTAAAGTCACATAATGAAACACTAACAGGCAGATGTTAACAATTTTTAACACATACTTTGTTGTGGTCTTGCTGGAATCATATCAGCATCCAAAAGTAAACAAATGCTGGACCACCAGCACATCGACATCCCAAGCTGGTCCCAGCATGCAAAACATACCTTATGCTGTAAGTGTCACTTCTCCCACACCATCACAAAAAGAGCAACATATTCATAGTGACACACAAGTCTCAAACAAGGAAGTGAAGCTTTTGGACGCAGTCATAATGCAAATTTAGTTAATTAAGTTATTGCTTCTTGATTATGAGACAAGCAAATGTTATTCATCCATCCATGCTCCAAACGGCTTGTCCTGTAGGGTTGCAGGCAGTAGGTGTAATTACCTTACAAAGTAATTAATTACTGTAATTTAACTACTTTTCCCTTGAAAAAGTAAAGGGATTACTCTTTATGTTTCTGTAATTAAATTACAGTTACTTGTGATGTAATGGCATTACTACTATATAGACTACTGAACAATTCTCCATAAAACAATAGTAAATTTAAAATGTACATTTCTAATGTCTAATCCCCTTACATTTTTTAGCCAGTTCAAGAATAATTCATGCCATTTTCTATTAAATATTTAAAAGAATTAAAAGAACAGTTTTATGGCTATTCTTGTATTGTTCACCTGGTTGAGGTTATGGGGTTTAGAAAGTAAAAAGTAATGCAACATTTTTTAGTGACAGACGAATTAGTACAGTAATCTGATTACACCGTTAAAGGTATAATTAACAGTTAGTAATTAATTACTTTTTAGAGTAACTTGATGAAGCCTATCCCAGCCTATCCCATCGTCGGGGCTACTGCTAGAAGGTTACAGATGATCATAGTCCTCTAATGTAGGCTACAGGTAATATATGCTATAGAGAAGTCTGATCTTAGGATAGAATAATAGAAAAAAAAATCTAATACAATGAATGAAAATGTAATATACTCATTTAGGGGGATTCTTCATTTAGGTGTACTTCTGTTTGTCTGTCTTTAAATTATGTTTCCTCAAATGTTAAAAAATCTGTTACAGACCTGATCCGGAGTCAGGGTGCAACATAAATTAAGAAGTTTAAAACAAGTCTCCATGAGTCTGTGTGCATTCAGGTTGAAGTCCCCACAGGATAGAAAAACATGAACACACACATCCCCACGAGGTCCCCATGAGGAATACAAACTATAAATCATACTAATTTTTTGTTTTGTTTTGTTTTTTTAAAGGTAAATGTGCAGAAAGTTTTCTGTGAAGGCTGTGTTTAGGGGTTGGGTTAGGTGATAGAATATACAGTTTGTAGGCTACAGTATAAAAATATTTATTTATGTAAAGTCCCCATAAAACATGGAAACCCAATAACTTCAAGACCCTCAAGTAGCAAGCCTAAATATTTTTATGTGAGATGTAGCCTATTTATACCTACTGTGTGAAAAAAATATATATATAGTGTGGTGTTAATACTAGCCTACATTTTGTTTGTACGTGTGATAATGTTAAACTCTATAAATTCTATGTTTTTTTTTTAATTTGTTTAAAACATTGCAAACCACTGGAGATCCTAGTTTTATGCCTCGCTTGTTCAGGTTATATAATGTTCAATAGGTGGCGGTAAAGTCCTAAAGGAGTGAGTGTCCATCAGATCAGAAGAAGTAACTTCCTTGTTGTTACATCAAAAAACTTCCTGATAGTCGCTGTAGTTGGAAGTTATTAGATTCGCTGCATTCATAACATAAGATTGCATGAACGAATAGCTAATTAAATCGCATTATATGTTAATAAAACCGGAATCGTTTATCAAATAAACTGATGCCTCGGGCACGGTTTAAACGTCCTGTAAATAACACGGAAGTTGACTTGGACTGACTCCCGTTTCAGAAGTACACAGGTTAACTACATTTTTTGTATATTATGTTGTCTACTATGTAAATATTATGTTTATTTGCCAAAACAAAGCGCTTTACAAACTGTAGCTGAAATCCTTTAATAATCTAACATTTTATAATTCTATTAGGAAAGAACACTCTATTAGTAAAATAACTTTACACTAGTTATTTACACTAACGTTAAGTAGGATAACTTACCTATTCCTTTCTTAAACAACTACAACAAAAACCACTGTTTTGAAAGTGAAAATAGCATATTGCAATGCAACATAATAGATATTTTAATAAATAATTCAAATAAATTATATCAGTAAAAGTGGTGTGTGTATCTAACTGTACTATTGGCTGCTATGTCTGTAATAGGCAAATGGTCGCATTTTGAGATTCGGTGTAAATTCTGTATAAACAAATGTTCATGTTCTTAGGTTAGAAGGTTACGTTACTGTTCCTCAAGGAAAATGAATATACATTAACATTACATATGCTTCAAATAATGTTTTACTAGCCCTAGTAAAAACCACATGAATCAAAACCCCCTTGGACAAACTCTGATATTGCTTTTTTTTCCTCAAAGGTGTCCTCTGCAATGATGGAAGGTGCATCAAAAAGCGATGCCACACCACAGGGCTCTGTTGCTGCACAAGTTCCGTTCATACACCTCTGCACAGTTCTGGAGAAGATTCAAAAGACCAAACTCCGACCAGACAAAAGCAAAATCCTAAAGGAGTTTATAGATTCATGGAGGAATTTTCACACAGCGCTTCACAAGGACAATTCTGACACCACAGATTCATTTTATGCAGCAATGCGTCTTATTGTGCCTTCGTTTGAGCGAGAGCGAATGGCTTACGGTATAAAAGAGAACATGCTTGCCAAACTGTATATTGAGGTTTTAGGCTTACCTAAAAATGGACCTGAGGCAAACAAACTTCTAAATTATAGAGCTCCAACCACATCTCAAGGAGAAGCAGGTGACTTTGCCCTTACAGCCTACTTTGTCCTGAAAAAAAGGTGTACAAGTCAGGGGAATTTAAGCATTAAGGAAGTCAATGACTTCTTGGATTCTGTAGCTATCAACAATGCCAGCAAACAGAAGGATCAAGTGAAGAAAAGCCTTTTGCATCTGATAACTCAGAGCTCAGCTTTGGAACAGAAGTGGCTCATTCGAATGATTCTAAAGGACATGAAACTTGGCATCAGCAAGGAGACAATTCTTCATGTTTTCCATCCAGATGCATCTGAACTCTACAATGTCACCACAGATCTGAATAAAGTGTGCCTAAAACTTCATGATCCATCTGTGTCCCTCAGTGAGGTCTCCATTGAAATGTTTTCTGCATTTAAACCAATGCTGGCTGCTGTTGCCAACATCAGACAGATAGAGAAGCAAATGGGCAACCGTCCATTCTATATTGAAACAAAGCTGGATGGTGAACGCATTCAGCTGCACAAAGCTGGAGATGTTTACAAATACTATACAAGGAACTCTTATGAGTACACGCAACAGTTTGGAGCCTCTCCACTAGAGGGCTCCCTCACACCATACATTCACAATGTCTTCAAACCTCATGTGGTGAACTGCATACTGGATGGAGAGATGATGGCTTATAACCCTAAAACTGAGATTTTCATGCAGAAGGGCAGTAAGTTTGATATTAAAAAGCTGATGGATGACTCTGATTTGCAAACCTGCTTTTGTGTATTTGATGTCTTGTTAGTGAACAATCAGAAGTTTGGAAATGAACCTCTCAAGAAGCGCTACGAAACTCTTGAGACTGTCTTCACCCCCATAAAAGGCCGCATCCAGCTGGTCACTAAATCTGAAGGCAAAACCATGCAAGAAGTAGTGAATTTCCTCAATGAAGCCATTGACAATCTGGAAGAGGGAATTATGGTTAAGGATCCCATGTCCATCTACAAACCAGATAAACGTGGTGAAGGTTGGCTGAAAATTAAGCCTGAATATGTCGACGGTCTGATGGATGAACTCGATCTGCTGATAGTGGGAGGCTACTGGGGTAAAGGCAGGAGAAGCGGGATGCTCTCTCATTTTCTGTGTGCGGTAGCAGAGGTGCCAAGTCCTGGGGAGAAGCCCACAGTATTCCACACACTCTGCCGCATTGGATCAGGCTACACTTTGAAAGAACTGTACGATCTTGGTCTGAAGTTAGCCAAACATTGGAAAGTTTACAACAAAAATAATCCTCCAGCGGCCATCTTGTGTGGAACAGAAAAACCAGAGGTTTACATAGAACCACGCAACTCAGTGATCTTACAAGTCAAAGCGGCAGAGATCGTTTCTAGTGAAATGTATAAAACCAACTGCACATTGCGTTTCCCTAGAATAGAAAGAATCAGAGAAGACAAAGAGTGGCATCAGTGCATGACCTTGACCGAACTGAGCCAGTTCCGCTCCAGAGCTTCTGGAAAGCTGGCATCCAAACATCTGCACATCCAAGAGGACCAACCTGAAAAAAAGAAGCGCAAATTCATAGCCAAGCCCAAGAAGATAATCGGAGTCATTAGCCACTTTAAATCTCAGGATTTATCAGCAGTAGCCAAAGAGACAGATATGTTTGAAGATGTTGAGTTTTGTGTGATAAATGGCAATGACGAACATTCCAAGGCAGAGCTTGAGAAAGGTGTGGCCCGTTGCGGAGGCATTGTTGTGCAGAACCCTGGAAAAGACACGTACTGTGTGATTGCAGCTGTGCAGAACATGAGAGTGAAGAACCTCATCTCTTCAGACCAGCATGATGTGGTGTGGGCTGCTTGGCTTCTGGAGTGTCTGGAAAATAAGCAGGTTATACCATGGCAACCACGTCACATGATCCATATGTCACCCTCCACAAGGGACCACTTTGCTAAAGAGTATGATCAGTATGGAGACAGTTATTACGTTGACACGGATGAACAGCAGCTGATGGAAATCTTTGAAAGGATTGGCCCCACAAAAGCTAAATGTCCTTCTGTGGCTCAGATAGAAGCAGAGAATGCCTGGGATGACTTGCCCACTAGCATTTTTAGGCCTTACAGTGCATACTTTGACCGGTGTGCTGACTTAGAAGATCCAAAATCCATTATCCAGGGTACATGTTTGGAGACACGTGTCTTAGAATTCCGATTCCATGGTGGTACAGTTGTGGAAAAACTGAAGGAAGGAATCTCGCATGTCATAGTAGAAGGTGAGAGAAGAGCTCTGGACTTAAAGACACTGAGGCGACTTTATACTAAGAAGTTCAAAATTGTTCGGGAATCCTGGGTGACCGATTCCATCAAAGCAGGCCATGTAGAGGATGAGATCGGCTACCTAATATAACGATGAAGGCACAAAATGTTAAAACACTGAAAGATTACAGCATTTTAATACTAGGTGTCATAACCATTACTGTTGCATTAAAGGTAACCATTAAAAAATTTAACTAATGATGGGACTGGAAGCATCACAATTTGAATTATGTGAAGTTTGTTATGAGCATTGTAATTTTGCTGCTGAAAAATGCGTATATTGGTGGCTTTTAAAGTTTGTCAGATGTCTCTGGTTTAAAGCACTATGTAAGACTGAGAAAAAGCACTGAGAAAAAGTTTACAGGTGAAAACATAAGAATAAACCTTTTTGGAGATAAATTACGTTATTTTTCTTATGCTGTGTTTTATTTTAAATAAAAAGGGAAAATTAACGTCATAGAATTTAGTGTACTAAATGGGGTGGTGATAACTTGCTTAGGAATGTTGGCCTTTAAATTTTGCACTTTAAATTACATTGGTGTTACTGTTGCTTAAGTAACCTTTTTTATGCAAAATAAAGTGTGATTAAATTTCATTCTTAAAGAAGCATTCAGAAATTTAATTGAACATGTCAAAAGTGTTTTTCTTGTACTTTAACTTGACATGTTACAGTCAGACAAATTGAGCTTCTGACAAGCTTGAAGTTCCATTTGAACAGCTTGTCAAGCACACCGAATTTATTGTGCGAGAGCTGTAGCTTTCTAATTGTTTGGAATGTGAGTTACTGTAATGCTTTCAGAGAACTAATTTCCAGAGTGCTAATAGAATGATTGAGGCTTTACACACAAACACAGTCGACTGTGTGTATTGTAAAGATAGATTTGCATTTGTATAATATGGATATTACACTAGGTTATTGGTGTGAGTTTGTGAAGAAGTGTGAGTGACAAAGCCTTCTTTGAAAATGAAAGCGGAATGTGCTTGCGTTGAGCTAAACGTTGTGAAATCCACATTTAGTATGTAAGGTGCTTTGATGTGGAAATTTATGTTGCAGAGCCATTCTAATGACAAAAATAGTCCTAAGACAATATTGTGTTTTAGGGAGGAAATTGTTTACTGTTCCACAGACGTGTAAAATTTTTGTGACGTGTTGTATGTATAGTCTTAAGGCCTGTTCACACCAAGGGCGATAACAATAACAATAAAAATCATTCTAAATATAAAAGAATAACAGAGTCCACACCACAACTATAACGGCACAGAGAAACAATACTGTTGGAATCACTTTTTTTCAGCTCATAAACAATAAATACATTGACAGCCAATCAGAATTCATCCTGTTTTAAAGAGCTCAGGATTTAAAGCAGCAGACGGCATAACTGCAGGGCGCGCATAGAATAAACAGTACAGTATAGTCTGCCGGTGTGGATGCTAATATAGTTATCGTTCTTGGTGTGAACAGGCCTTTACTGTCTCTCTTAGTGATGCTCTTTGTCTTATAGTTTAGACAAGAATCACTTGTCATATTGGATTGATATTACTAATTTTAATTTTTATTATTAATCTAAACAAATGGACAAAATTTATACATACAGAAGTCATAACACACCTGTACGTTTATAACAAAGCAAAATATAAAGTTTTCAAAGTACTTTGTACCCCTGGTTGGGATTTCCTGGTTTATGTTATAGCCATAAACATCAATAACATCTTTAATGGGATGGTTCACTCAAAAAAGGAAAATTGTCATCTAGTAGAACGTTTCAATAAAATTCGTTTTTTGCAAGTATTGACTGGTTCTCTCAAGCTCAGAAATAATGACTGAGAAATATGACGGGTATAATTCTGCTCTTCACACAAACCAATTGCATGGCTTTAGAATAACCTACGCAGATGACTACTTTTGTCCTTTTTTTTTTTTTTTTTTAGTTTGATCATGCTATAATCACCTGCCTTTTTTATTGTGTGGAAAAGAGCATCCCAGATATTTTGCAGTATAACTCCTGTGTTCCATGAAAAAAAAAAAAGTTTTAAGGGTGTGTAGACAGTTCTCATTTTAAGATTAACTGTATTTTTAAGTCCTGTGCTACACTTGAAAATTGGCTTCTTTTCATTTTTAGATTTTAAGATTAATTTTGAAAATTAAAAACTCGCATGCCTGGTTTCACAGATAGGGCTTAGATTAAGCAGTAGGCCTTAGTTAAATAAGGACATTTAGTAGCTTTTATAAACATGATGTTTTATTAACAAAGTTCGGGGAGGAGCACATTCAGATAATTAACCTAATTTACACGAGAGGAGCACATTAAGTTAATCAACTCAATTAACAAGATAAGAGGTATATATACAGCAGACTTACCTCTGTTCCATGACTGTTTTCCAGCATCCCTCCACCACCCCATCTCCTCACTTCTATCGATTCCTATCCCAACCTGGGATGGGGGAGTATTCTGGGTTTGGGCCAAATTCCGAGCTCAGAGCCCTTCCCTCGGACAGCACGCCAAATACGCATAACCTTTACTCTATTTAATGATGTTTTGGGAAGTTTCGGGAGGAGCACGTTCAGATAATTGACACAAGTGGAGAGCACTCAGCTAATCAACAATAGGAGGTATATATACGCAGCAGTCCTACCTCCTACGTCCTACCTCCTGACAGTTATCAGCATCCCTCCACCACCCCTTCTCCACACTCTTAGTTCTAACCACTTACATACACGGGGGTACTCTGGGTTCAGGCCAAATTCTGAGCTCGAAGCCCTCCCCCGGACACCACGCCAAATACGCATTTAAATTTACTCTCCATAATTATATGTAAGTGTGAACTTGTGAAGTGCCTTAGAAAAAAAAAACAAACATTACTCGGTATCTTGAGACAAAACAACGGCACTGACATTTTATAAGATATGTCAGTGGAAGTTGTTGTCAGTTAAGACAGTTCAAACATGCATTTTAGTCTAGGACTAGCTTAAGCCTCGTCTGTGAAACTGGGCAGCAGTGTTTTAATGGCATGGTTATTGTTTAAATGGAGGGACGTTACCTCAATAATTAAAAAGTTACAGAATGTAGACAGATAAACAATTAGTAAACAAACCACACACTGAAATTGTGTGTGATTTCAAATAAAGACAAACTCTGATAAAAAAAAAAAAAAAGCACTGAGAAAAAGAACTTTGTGGTTGCCAAAGTTAAAATTAAAATGAAATCCTCTTTTTTTTGTGTGTGTGTTTTGTCTTTCACACATATATCCTGGGCTTCGAGTGTGAAATCACCCTGCTGTGATGATCTAGGGAGAGTGATGCACACTATCGCAAGAACAGGGTTTGGACAAGGAAAGCAAGGACATTGGAAGGCAATATGAATCGGACCGAAGATGTGTCCCAGAGTGCCTGCTAGATGGTGCGCCCACAGTTGAAAGCTTCCTGAATGGAAAAGGTCAGGGAATTATCATGGGTTTATAACAGCGTGCAGTAGCTTTGACTGCGATGATAGAAGTTGGTCACTGATATTGATAAGATACAGGTGTAGCAATATAATTGTATTGAAATCAGGGTTTTGGTAAGATTCATTCACCTTGGATTTGTGTTTTTGTTGTTGTTGTTTATGATGTCCATATTCTGTTTTTCAAGACTAAAGCAACTCACGCCATCAACTAGCCATCAATTTCTTACTGATGGCTAATCTCTCTTTGAGCAGTGAAGTTAGTCAGTTAGCAGCAGTAATTGGATGTACTAGGTAGAAAAAAGAGGATCCATTACCCTGGGGCTTGCTGGAAATAAAACGGTGGGAAATGGCAGCATGCATTTGACAGAAATGCATTCCCCCCCGTTGAGAGCCAGAAGACTTTACTCAAAAATGGTAGATTTGCCTTGCAAATGAGTGTGCCTTTTCTCTGGTGGCATGTTAGTTTAGAGCCAGTGGTCCGGAATCTGTTATTCTATAACCACTTGAAATATTCTGCATGTCCAATGCTTGGGATGGGATTTTCATCACTGACTATCAGTGTTTTCAAGGAAAATACTATGATGTCAAAGTAAATTGACAGAGTTATTGGTCTGTTGCTTATCATACATGGAGTGACAAAAAATTTTTTTAGCCAACTCTCATTACCCATCATTCTAATTTCTCCTGAATTAATTGGTGTGCTTGGACACTTCATGCCATGTGTATGTCCAACTGGCTTAATACACCTCTGTGTCCTGCCAGTTGTTTTTATAAATACAATTTATCCTGTTGTCTGGAGCCATTTGTCTTTTCCAGAGAAAACAGGTAATGATTGGTTGTTATTGAGATGAGAATAGTTATTAATGAAAGAAACATAGTGATGATGATGATAAATTATTGTTGTTGGTAGGCTAATAATGATGACTTTATAATAATAAGGAAATGGAACAGGAAACAAGCATAATACAGTGAGAAAGTACCGTTGGAAATTCAGCCATCATAACATCATATTCTTACACATGAGTCATACTGTATAATTTGAGAGCCTGGTGAATTATAGCCTTGCTTAGTGTGTTTTCTCAGCTTGAATACTATTGTCGTTTTAATGCCATGATCTCAGCACACATACGCACACCTGCTGTGGAAGTGACTTTTTCTAATGTATGAATGAAGTTTCTCAGATTCCCGGCCTAACATCCTCTAAATGAGTGTGATACTGCTCATTTTCAGATAAGGCGATCAGTCAGAGTATTGTCTGTCTGTTTCCTGTCTCAGGAGAAGGGAGGATAAATCAACATACTGAGGGATTATGTGTTGTCTTTGACCTGCTTCTGAATCTTCGCTTTAAAGTGATGAAACATTTTGAAAAGGGTTGTGGAGAAGAGAGAGGATTTACCTTGTACCTCTGTAAGGGCATGTTTTGATCTAAATGGCTTCGTATAAAATCCTTGTTCAGCTGTGTGTTTCCAGACCAGGATTGAAAACCACTGCAAAAGATGACATAAACAGGGCAAAACCTGACGCATGGCAAAGCATGTTGAAAGCAGTTGTTAGCGTGTGGCCATATGTCCTGTAGCTGACAAAATACTGCAGGACTGAGGAAGAGATAATTGCTACTTTAAAGTGAAATGCAGGTCTTAATTGTAGCTTGACTAATAATAGTTAATGACCAGAAATAAAAAAATAACAGTGGAGTCAAATAAACAAAAACCACTGTGTTCACAAGAAGCATTTTGAGAAGGTGCAGTGTTTTCTTTCCTACTTCCTTCCTTTTATACCTCCTTTTCCATTTTTTGAGACTAAATATAGACAGACTTGTTTCTGTTATCGAATTCTTAACATCTGGAAAACATTCAAACCATATATGTGACTCTGGACCACAAAACCAGTCATAAGTAGCACGGGTATATTTGTGGCAATAGCCAACAATACATTGTATGGGTCAAAATTATCGATTTTTCTTTTATGCCAAAAATCATTAGGATATTAAATAAAGATAGTGAAGTTCCATGAAGATATTTTGTAAATTTCCTACCGTAAATATATCAAAATGTATTTTTAGTAGTAATATGCATTGCTAGGGACTTCATTTGGACAACTTTAAAGGCGATTTTCTCAATATTTAGATTTTTTTGCACCCTCAGATTCCATATTTTCAAATAGTTGCATCTCATCCAAATATTGTCCTATTCTAACAAACCATACATCAATGGAAAGCTTATTTATTCAGCTTTCAGATGATGTATAATTTTCAAATTTCAAAACCTTATGGTCCAGGGTCACATATTGTAAATAATGTATATGGAAAAAATGTGTACATTAAGCACATATTTTTCTTTCTTTCTCGCCTTTAGCACTTGAGTCGGGCAAGAGCTGGCATGAAAGGCAAGCACGCTAACAAGAAAGCTAAAGAAATGTGTATTATACAGGTTTTTACAGCGGATGCCATTGAAACACGGTAAGTCTATCCCTCACAGCCTCACAACCCATCATGGCGCTGCTCTGAATAAGGTCTATTAGCTTTCTCATCACAACATGAAAGCTCATGCTGCTGATTAGAGAAAAAAGGAGATGAAGGGACAAATGCATTTTGCAAACATGAACACATATGCCGTTGATTAGACAGCTCAAACGTGTCAAGCTTCAGGTCATTACATGCTGTGTGAGTGTGTTTGTCAATTTATGCAAATGTGACAGGTTCACACGTTACCATATGGCTGTCCACATAGAGACACACACACAAAAAAAAATGCTAACCACTAAGTAAAAATGAAAAAGGGGTGTAACAAAAAAGATTATTTATAGAGGTCCATACATTTCACATGAAAATAAATAGTTAATTGGGGGGCTGTTTACAAACAAGCAATTTGGTTTATTTTATTTTTTATTATATTATATTAACTTCATGTTGCAAATTGAACTGAATTTAAAGATATAGTTCACCTACCACCCTAAACATCATTAGACCCCATTGACGTTCATAGCATAAACAAAATCAAAAACAAACACAGACCCGTTTTTCAGGATACATTTTTTTCGTGTTTCACAGATCGAAAGAAAGTCTTATAGGTTTGGAATGACATTGGGTGACATTCATTTTTTGGGTGAATTATCCCTTAAAAAATTTGTTTTGCTCACATTCTTCTAAAACATTTTGTTTTAATTATTTTCATAAACACTTTCCAGGGCTTAGATTAAGCCAGGAGTAGGCCTTAGTTCAACTAGGACATTTAAGTAGCTTATGAAAAATAAATAAAATAAAAATACTGGTGTGCATCTTGAGACAAAGCAATGTTTTATCCTAAATATCCTAAAATATGTCAGTGCAAGTTGCTTTCAGTTAAGACAAACATGCATTTTAGTCTGGGACTAGGTTTAAGCCTTGTCTGTGAAACTGGGCATTTATCCATTATGTTGTTATTAATTACAAGAGTTGGTCTACATTGTGTTTGGTCATATCTGAGAATGTGCTTCATGTGGTAACATCTGGGTTTACAGTGTAAAAGCTTATGTGCAGCTGTTCAACCTGTTGATGTAAACGTATTATACTTCTAAGACGATGATTATGAGGTTTTATTTTCTTATACACCATGTTATCTCTTGCGATGCTTTATCAGTTCAGCCTATATGAACAGTTTGCAAACTGGCCGGGTCGCTATGATGGATCAATCACATTGCATGAGCTGACGCAAATGACCCTGCTCTCTTTCAAGAACTCTTTCAAAACGAACATGGCGGCAACTTAACATTTGGCCAAAATGACTGTGGATCATTTCGCGAGAAAAGATCCCACCTTGTCGGACCGAAGAGGCGAAATTCGGCGTGTTAAAACGAGGAGTCCTTGCGCTTTTCACCAGAGAGCCCGGAATCAGAGCGAGCGGCCAGACAGTGGCTTTTCCGTCTTGTAGCGGCTCTGCGCAAAAGGGGAGAGCGGAACCCATGACAGACGAGCAGGGAGAGACATGTTGCTACAGATAGCTGGGGTTTTCTCCGGAGAAGCACGGGGAGAGGGGATTCGACAATGAAAGCAGTAATCCCCCTGAACACCGCAACTGATCGGGAATTGCAGTTAATCGCGGAGGTGAGCCATGACCGCTCGTTAGCCGTCGTTTAGTGGTCAAAACTCAAGACAGACCTCCCGTCAATGACTATTGTGGCAGAAAAGCCCCCACGGTGGAGTCAGCCAGCGCTGCGCTTTCCCAAAATATGACCAGCGGTGCTTGGAAGTGTCGGCAGCGAGATGACGGCTTAAAAATTTGGTGTGCTCCCCGCGAGAACGAGAAGCCATTCACCGACTCCGAGAGGGCCCAGCGATGGCGATTGTCCTTAGCGTCCCTCTTATTTCTAACCGTTCTGCTTTCTGATCATCTGTGGTTCTGCGCCGAGGCCAAACTGACAAGGACCCGAGACAAGTTAGCATCAATGGACATGAGCACAAACCACAGACCCGACCTCCCTTCAACACACAGCAGCCTCAGAAGAAACGAAGATGCTATTTTTGTAGTCAATTCTACCAAACCTTTGTGGCAACTAGAAACTTGCCACCCGGATAGTTTGTCTGAAAACTGCTTCACTTTTGTCGACGCTGACCACTTGTGCGGGGGCCTTTCGGAAACGGAGGGGACTCGGTGGATGAACATAAGCGATTTGTACCTTTCCTTTTGTAATTCATACTCTCTTATGGATTTGCTTTACGGATCATTAAGTCCGGACAATTTGAACTGCAGCCTTGACGCGATTATGGACGGCGACCAAAACAGATGCAGTCTGTGCGTTCAGGCATACCAGCGTTATGACCTGCACGCGCAGGAGAAATATGAGGAATTTGAGATGATGGCAGACAAATACGAGACGGATGTGTACTCAGTAAGGACGTGCATGGAAGAATGCAAGGTAGGGTTTTTTCTGGATCTCTCGCTTTTCATTGAATTGGGTCTTCTCAGTCGTCATGGTAACTGGTGACAGTAACATGGTGATGTTTTAGTGAGGGAAAAGTGCATTTCGTATTGTACTCTATTTTTTCCGCATTTCGCATCAGCTGGTGATGCCAACTTTGCATTTCGAGGGGGAGTGGGAATACAGGCTTTTAAACTTTCCCTTCCTCGTGCCTCCATCCTTGCTGGGCAGCGTGATCAACGCAAAACCCATTGTTCTGGTCTAATCTTACGGAGGAAATTAAATGTTGCTGCTGATCCAAGGTTACTGTGTCAAAGCACAAAACGCTGCAAAGCCAACCTTTCAACGTGTGTGCGTCATTCTATAGCGCGCAGGTGCGCTCGCGGAGCGGCGTCTCTCTGAACTGAATATAGCTGCTCCGCCAGGTGTTCATTCACGTCCACCACACTGAGTACATTTCAATAACGCTAATAGGGCACCGGTGCTTTCTCAGATAATCTATCACAAGAGTCTTTTCCCTTGCTCATTGGTCTTGTTTGCACAGCACTCTGCGCGCGCTGCAACAGGGTGCCCTCTTAACCGCAATAAACTTGACATTAAGGTTAATTTTCGAGCTCCCGCTGTCATCTTAAACGGATTACTCCTGGGCGACGAAAAAAACGCACACATATAGTTCCTGTGTGCTGATAAGGAAGCAATCTTTTCCTGTTTTTTACGTTTGTGTTGCTTCGTGTAATTAATGGTCAAACATTTACCGAGAGCTTGTAAGTTGACGTTTAAAATGAAGGATGCACCGATAAGCTGGTGAATAAGTGGGTGGCGTGTTTTGCTTATTCACTGGTTCATTTGGCAAAGGACTCGATTCTTGCTCACAGCACCGACGCGCTTGAAGTCTGTGTTGCTGGGCTGTTCGCTGTCCGTGGTGCTGGAACACCAACTATAATGAAGATGACAGGCCTTTTGATGCAGGGGACATATTTAATTATTACACTAGCAGTTTGCATTTTACTACATCATTATGCCAATGCCGATGATGACAGACGTTTGCATCTGTTACAGCTGTGAAAGTCATTCACTTCTGTATCTCTAAAGTTGCTCATTAATTATAATAAAGAATATGTGGGCTGTTTTAACTGTTAGACAAAATAATAATAATAACAATAATAGTAATAATAATGTAGCCAGTATCAACACAATTTGATAAAGGCTGCCATAGAGACTGTGTGCTTATTTCAACCTTTTGACGAGTTACATTTGAACACATGACAACTTATACCGCAACCTGTGTTTATTTATTAATTCGTCTATTATTATTATTTTTTTTCATTCTCCATTTCTCACCAAAGTGACAACCACTGAATTGCTATTCAGATGCCATATGCATAATCTCTCTGCAACAGCCTCTATACAGAAAAAATATTTCTATTAAATGCTTGCAAAGTATTGTTTGAGGATATAATTTCTGGCCAGTAACCACAAATTACTCTTTTGTTTTTGCATTGTTTTTCTTCTGTGCACGTGAAGTAAGTGTTAATCATTTCTGGCCTTGCTGAAGATATTGAGTCATTATAGTGCATTTATTTTGAATGCATTTTAAATAAATCAATGGCTTCTGAAATGGAAATCTTGCGTGAAACATGGTAGAATATTTGGACTGTTCTGTTTCTCACACTCAGACAACAGACATTTTAAGCGCTAACATAACTGTCGAACCATGTTACCGTAGCCTGATAAACTACTAGCGAGTGTGAATGAAGGCCGTAATGCAGAGGGAGGTGGCAGGAGTCAGTCAGAGCCTCTGGCAAGCAGCTGCAAGGGATAGCCAGTCCCAGCTGTGATTAAGCAGCGAGAGATAGAGACAGAAAGAAAGACAGCGCGAGACTGAGAGGATGGGTAATCACTGTGACACGGCGTCTCTGACAGCCGGATCAGCCTTCAGGTTGATTTAATTCGGCATCTTCCTTGTACTGCACTGGAGTGTGGGAGACACTGTTGAATTTGTCTGTGTGTATGTGTTTGTATTGTGTCTAAATGTGCTAAAGATTCAGTACAATTGCTCTGAATGTACTAGACATTATAAATAGGTAACAAACAAAGGAATGGATGGAGGAGGTACCGATTAGAGAAATAAACTTAGAAGGTTTTACTCAATAGTGTGCTATTCTTAGCTACTGCATTGAGCTCTGCACAGCTGCACTGGTGTTACAGCTTGGTTGTTCTGTGACAAAGCAATCACATCAATGATAACATGGACAACATGTAGTGTCCCGAAGAACAAAAGTGGACAGTATTTTTCTTCAAAGGTGAAATGCCTTTAATGTTAGGACATATTCTTTTTTTTCACTACAGTGTGTTCACTTAGGTAAAGTATTCAATTAATCATTAAAAATGTTAAAGGGATAGTTCACCCAAAAAAGAAAATTATCCCATAATTTACTCACCCTCAAGCCATCCTAGGTGTATATGACTTTCTTCTTTCAGACGAATACAATCGGAGTTATATTAAAAAATGTCCTGGCTAATCCAAGCTTTATAATGGCAGTGAATGACAGCCCAAAATTTGAAGCCGAAAAAAGTGCATCCATCCATTATAAAAGTAATCCACACGGCTCCGGGGGGTTAATAAAGGCCTTCTGAAGTGAATCGATGGGTTTGTGTAAGAAAAATATCCATATTTAAAACTGTATAAAGTAAAATATCTAGCTTCCGGCGGACTGCCTTCTGTATTCAACTTACGAAGAAAGTGTAATGCCTCACAGAGTTCAAAACGCTTATGCTAAGTCCGACGTCATCGTCACGTCAGTTACGCTTTTTCCGTAAGTTGAATATGGAGGGCGGTCCACCGGAAGCTAGATACTTTTACTTTATAACGTGTTAAATATGGATATTTTTCTTACACAAACCCATCGATTCGCTTCAAAAGGCCTTTATTAACCCCTCAGAGCCGTGTGGATTACTTTTATAGAATCCTGGCTTGGAAGAGCCAGGACATTTTTTAATATAACTCTGATTGTATTCGTCTGAAAGAAGAATGCCGTACACCTAGGCTGGCTTGAGAGTGATTAAATCACGGGGTAATTTTCATTTTTGGGTCAACTATTCCTTGAAGTACGAGTAATACTAAAAGTTCATTTTATTTCTTGCCTTGACTTTTCCACTCACAATGATTCAAAATAATTTGATACGAGTTAACATCTGCTGTTTCTTAGCGAGTTAAAAAAGGGCTGGCCTCATTACATTTCAATTGGAAATGTTGATGAAAACCTCTTAATAGAGGCTGTGAATGTTTGATGTAGATCTTTGATTTTCTCTGATTGGCTCTTATGCGCAATGGAAGAGCTTGTGGTATGGAATTGGTAGCTATTTGGATGAAACCCTATTTACTAAGAATAGATAAGACAAGTCTTATGTTCCTCTAAGAGCATAGATAGGGTTGGTACACTTGGCAGGGTTTGATCCCGCAAGGGTTTAGCACAATTGCTTGTTCATCTCATCCAAAGATATCTCAGCTTTGGAACATGTCTTTATCACCCCTCAGTCTCTTTCACACACTTTTCTTTTCTCTCTGAATGACCCGCCATTAATATATTGGTCTCTCCTCAAATAGATTTCCACATTTCCCTTTGTGTATATCCTCTATCCAGTATTGCTGAATAAAGGAATAGTTTTCCTGTGAACATTTACTCACCGTCATGTCGTTACAAACACATCTGGTTTTCCTATTATTTTGAAGATATTTTAAAGAATGTTGACAGAATCAAATGCCAACAACATTTTAATTTTTAGGGCGGACTATTCCTTTTTCAGGGTGCTTTGCTATAACTCATTTGTCTCAACCAACTGTAAGTGGATTTAGGATTTGCTTGTCACAGAATCTGAAATGCAAATGATACAAAACAGAAGCCCCTTTGCTGTTATCATGTTTATGAAGGGATGTTGTTTTTCCCTGTATTTTTATTTTAGAAAAAGCGGACAGTGCTCCTCTGTGTTTCATTAATGATATCACTGTGAATTGAAGAGCCACTGCACTCCTCTCTGTGTTGTTTAAACAGGGCTTTTATTAGTGTTGGCCAACAGAAGATGACTATCAGAAGGCTGTTTCTAGGAGTGGTCTTCTTTATCCAAATCCTGGCATAAAAAACACCAAAACTGATATAAAACCAGAGTTACAGAGGACAGGCAAAACCTTGCTCTGTGGATGATCAAATTTGTCCGTAGGTGAAAAATGTAAGATGTAATATTTTTGTCATCTGCCACTTAGAGGATAATTATTTGTGCCAACTTGTGAAATGTTGAGGACAGCATTCCCTCCTTGAAAAATAAGTAGCAATTGTGTAATGTTACAGATAAGACTAACTTTATGTCCGAACCTGGTGTTGTTTTCAGTTGCTAGTCCTAAATTCTGGTAAACTAAACCCAGACAGTTTAGAACTAAGACAGTTAGACCCTACTAACAACTTTCTGATTACATAACCTAATAATCAGGCATTTATACTGCTCAAATCAGAATATAATACACTAGACCACAGTATTTTAAGTAATAAAACAATTGATGCATTAATGTTAAAGACAGACACAGAATTCATTACAGATCTGTTACTATTATAATACACATTTATCATTACACTAGAATCTTAATACCTAAAAGCTTAATAAAGAGACAAAGGCCTTTTAAACTTAACATTTCATTGATCTTTTGCAGTCAGGTCATTTTAAAATCTTTTAATATTAAAATAACTAGGATGTTCAATCCCTCATTCTCACATGAATAAATCTGTACATTCTGCAAAAAAGAAAAAAAGCAGAAAATTCTGAGAGTAAAAACTGTGTAACTAGAACTAAAATGAACAAGAAATAGAATACTAGGGGCCAGATTTACTAACAGCTTGCGCCAGCGCAAATCCTCTTTTGGCGTTAAAAAACTACTGTCAGGATTCACTAAAGACACGCAGTGATAAATTAGCACTGAAAAGGCGTGAACAGAGTTATTTTTGCAGCTGACCTTATTGCATATGCATTTGTAGGAGTTTCCCTTTCAGGTGCAAAATTTATGGGAGGAGAGTATTTAAATGAATCATGCGAGGTTTGCGCTCGTCAATTTACTGGTGTTTGCGCCATTATTTACCGCCCAAAAAAAGCGCGTCTTAAACCAGACGCTAACTGGTGGCGTCCAGTTATCAGGTTGGATAGTTATCCCCGTTCTAAAGATACACCTCACCATGGTGTTTGCAACCTTGTGTTCATGGTCAAGTATAGTGAATATTATATAACAGTATGATTTATATTTACCCCATCAATGCATTTTTTTTCTCTCCCTGTAACGGCAGTAACCAGGACTATTGTTTTGGCAGCAGCCACACACATTCAGCATTCAGATGAACTCATAGGCTGGAGATCAGACCTCCTGACACTCCTATTCATTAAAATAAAGCAGCGGATTGGATGGGATTAGAGTGATGGGTGGAGCCAAGAGGTTGAAGCTGTGGCTAGGGTCAGGTCTCCATGGTAGCATTAGAATGCTGAGCATGTTTGCTTATTCATAAAAGCCAGCCGTGGGCTGCTGCAGCCTTCTAGTGAGGGACACAACCGCAATCAAGGTCAGTGTCCCAGAGCTCCATTACTTCACTGCCACTGCAAAGGGCTCTGTAATAATGTGCCAGACCAACACGCACATGCTTACACCAATGGAGACATATTTTTTTTAGATTATTTGCATCATTTTCAACAGACTTAGAAATAGATATTTACTATAGTAATCTAAAGGGATTTCTTTAGATTACTATAAATAAAAGGAAGACACTGATTGTAGCACATGCTTGCATCTTTGGTCTGGTGATGAAGATCAGGACACCTCTGTATGGGTCATCGTTGCCTTTGAGGATAGGTTGCCAAGAAGACCTTACAGTGGCTTAATGAGTGTCAATGTGAGTTTGACGTCATTCAACAATAAGAGTCTTTGAGACTTCATACAGATTCACCATCTTTAATCCCCAAGGAAGGACTGTAGTGTAAAGTACTTCAGAGAAGCCACACTTCCACCTGTCCATCCCAGGCTGTGGTTCCTCATTGGGTATCCACAACACGTAATCAGTACAGTGTTTCAGAGGAAACAAAAACATTTAGACAAATATAGACTGACAGTATAGTTCACCTAAAAAGGAAAATTCTGTCATCTTTTTACTCACCGTGATCTCGTTCCAAACCTGTATGACTTTATTACTTCTGCAGAACACAAAACAAGATTTGTTAAAGAATATTTCAACTGTTTTTGTCCATTTTGTCCATACCATCCATTTAAGTCAGTGGGGTCTAAAATAACACTGGCCACTTTAACTCTGTAAAACACATTATTAACATGATGAAAACTTTGCTGATACACCTCTCTTTTACATTCCTAAATTCTGCACTCTGACTGATAGTTCATACTTTTTTTTAGAAAGTAAAAGGTCTTTTAGTATAATTTTGCTGTGAAATTTTTAGTGATTTTTTATAAAGTAAAATTATTATTATTATTATTTTTTTAAATCATGTTAAAATGTAACAGGCTTTGAGAAAAAATGTATTTGTACATCTCTTAATTATCATTGTATGGATTGCATTCGTTTTTTTTTTAGTTTTTTTTTATATTTTGTCTAAAGATTCAATAAACAGTTCCATTTAAAGGTGCAGTGTGTAGTATTTATGAGGATCTATTGACAGAAATGCAATATAATATACATAACTATGTTTTCAGTGGTGTATAAAGACCTTACATAATGTACTGTTATGTTTTTATTACCTTAGAATGAGCCATTTCCATCTCCATACACCGCGGGTCCCCTTACAGTGAAATCGCCATTTTGCGCCGTCATGTTTCTACAGTAGCCCTAAACGGGCAAACTTCTCTACAGAGTGCTAGTCACTCTCTGCTCTCTCCGACGACGACATTTTTGTCCTGTGTCGGCCCCCGTAGCTTCTCTATGTGCTTCGAAAGCAATTCACAACCTCACCGCTAGATGCCGCTAAAATTCACACACTGCACCTTTAAAAAATATTTTACTGACTATTATTTCCAATGTAAGGCTTTACAGGGTTAACTGGTCAAAAACAGATTCCTCTCATATACAATAGAGCTACATTGCCCTGTAAAAGCCTTATGCTCTTTTAAAGTATCAGCAATGCTTTTTCACATCCTGAACTCTTCAAGGTCTCCCAGTGTGAAGTACAGGCACATAGTAAAGAAAAAGCACATTAAAACATCATGATTCATAATGCTGTGAAAGCAACGTGTGTACTGTACATTTCCTGAATAGGTGACATTGACATGATGTTTTATAGAATATTATAGTATTGGTGACTATACAACTGCTGTAACATCAGCCTCTATGCATTGCAGATCTTTGGAGGCTTGACAACCTCCAACAGAGCTCTCATTTATTAGATAATGATCGATTTCACACTTTCCATCCACTACACAGTGTTTAAAGAGGTGACTCATAGAACCTCACCGCATGATCATCCAGCTGGGGCTAAAACAGGGTGAGATATATTTAAGTCTACTTAACTATTATAGTGGCTTGCACTTTAATGGAGAGCTCAATATAGGTTTCCAAACCACGTGTTTTGTCTAGAGACTAAGGAAAAGGTGTGGAAGACAAAGCCAGTATGGTACAGTGTGATAATTCCTGGATCAATCTATGAGATTATTTAAGAGCAAATGTGTACATGTGCATCGCAACTGTCCTCAGAGGGCATTAATGGAAAGCTTATTTATTGAATGGAAAGATTAAAGAGTGCAAAGGAGAGATGAGAGATGTGTTACAAACAGCTAGATGGGGCACAGCAGAACTAAAGACGTGATCAGAAAGAGGCTTGAGGGGGACCTGAATCTGTGCTTGCAATAATTAACCAGATTTTAGGGTAGGAATAGGTATAGGAGTAGATACTCCATTTTAGTTGAGTAGAGCACTGGTCAGTGTTAAATTTGTGAAAGCCAATGGTATTTCACATTCTTGGCTCCCTAAAAGACATTTTATTTGGTGCAGACATGCTTTGAAAGAAACAGTATATATGGCGCCTCCCGGGTGAAGGGAACATGATTCACGCTCCTCCCTCCATTGATCTTCTCACTGACAGGAGACACCCATAATAAAGATGAAGTCAACCAGTCTGGGAATCTTTTGGCCTTGCGCTAATCAAGTAGTTAATCAATAGTCAACCTTAATCTTCATATGTTTCCAGTGTATTGGGGCAGGGGCGTCAATTGGGTATGGCAGGGTATGGCGGCTGCACTTACAATGGAGCCCTAACAGACAGAGGATTTAAATGGGAAGATTGTATTATTAGTAAAGTATTTGCATACATTTTTAACTTCATTTTAGCTGTATTGTTGGTCTTTTTAAGGCTACTTTTCATAGGAGAAATTCATTTAAAGTGCCCCTATTTTGCTTTTCCAAATATTACCTTTCATGCAATGTGTAATATAGCTGTCCGTGAATGTAAACAATCCCAATTTGTTACAGCTACACTTCACTGGGTAACACACTTGCATAATGCCCACCTATGGTCTTCTGCGAACAACGCTTTGACCCGCCCTCAAATGCTGTAGCTGTGTTGTGTATGTCGAGAAGTAGCTGTTTTCTGCTCTGCAAAAGCAAATTCTCTTTGTAAACATTTCCAAAGGATGAGGATGTGAAGAGTCAGTGGTTAAAATTACTACAGCGATACAACAGCAGTATAATCTTTTGATGTTTTCTTCTCAAATCTGTGTGAGGTCTAAATGGGATTTACAAAAAGCTTATCCATTAAAGATGGGACAGTACCCACTTTATTTGGACCAGCTTGCTCCTCACAATCACAATCTGTAAGTATGATTAATTGTTGATGTATGTACAGTATTTTCTACCAGGTGTTCAAAATACGTAGTTTTGTGTTTTATATTGTGTAGGTCTCTGGCTAACCGGCTAACTGACATTATTACTATCTTAGTGAAATACTTCTGCTAATCAGCTGCTATATACATCAACAATTACCTAAAATTGTGTCAATTAATGCAGATTGCCTGTTGTTCTTCCTACTTTGAGTAAAGATAAAGGTTGGAGCAAGATTTCTTTTACAAACTTTAATGTTACGTCATTTGTGTTAGTACTCGGCTAACGTTAGCACCATTATTGATATGGTTAATACAGTTCCCACATGTGCACCGCAATACATTAGAAATATACACATTGGTTTGTTGATGGACGTACACTTGTTAATGCTGATGGTTTGAATTACAGCTGCAAAATCTCATATTATACATCAAACTGAGTAGCGTATCACTAAGAAACGTCCTGCTCAAGTCATCCTTGCGATGGAGGTTCGGGTTGAATAACTAGTTCTTCCAATGTTTTATCATCGGACTCATGCTTGAATTGAAATGGTAAAATCGACGCCATCATTACTGTCTTTACAGTGTGTACAATTGCTGAGCTTTAGGAAGCCTCCGGAGCTGAAATTCAGTCATGGTAATGGGGTGTTTCATTTGGCGCTATAAGTGGTTGACCAATCAGAGCAGATTAGCTCACAGAAAGGAGGGATTTAGAGAGGCTGAATCATCAGACAAGTCCTCTGAGAATCATTGAAAAAATGTGGTGATGTGCAATGTATATTATGAGAAAAGGAAAGTGTTTTTTGACCTTTGATGCATGTAAACCTGTTGTAGGAGACTCCAAAACAGAATTAGGAGCCTTTAAAATGGCATAATAGGGGCACTTTAATTCCCATGTGTGGAGTCAATAGTGCTTTATGAATAGCTCATCCTGTCTATTCCACATCTCTTCCTGCAATCATCCAGATTTATTTTTAGCATTGTGAACACTGGATGCATCCTAATTCTTTTACTATAAGAATTAAATTAGAATGAATGCATCACAAATCATAGTACATTAAAAACATTATGACAAAGGTGGTAAGGATTTTTGAAGTGTGCATCCATATTATTTTTCAGCTAATGTTTCATGAAAATCTCCACCATTTTGATTGCATCAGTAAAATTCAGAAAAACATTTAATTTAGTATAGAACTTAGTACTTACAACACAAGTATTAATAAATGGAATTTTTTTTTTTTTTTTTTTTACTTTTACTCTTTTACTTTTAAATTTGTTGTTAGAGTAAAATCCCTTACAGTAACCATAATTTAACTTATCTACAATTTCTCTGTACTTTTAACTGTACAGAAAAATTATATTTCTCTTGTCAATGGTCATTCAAAATTAAGTGTGACGATCCCACTAATCAATGTTTCTCATCATGATCACCAATACAGAAACACCAGCGTCATAAGAGAAGCTACCTGAATCTCATATCAAAGCTCTAATAATCTTAAGAAATCATGGCTTCTGCTGTGTTCTTTCGTGTCATTATTTTACAGAGGGTTTAGAGCCTCTAATGGTTGGTATTGTGGAGATCAATGAGAAAATATGTGACAGACGTGGAACAGGTCCATACTGATTTATGAGAAGTAATAACTGATCATGCACCTCCAGTAAAGACTCTTAAACAGGTTTACAGGATATTGCTGGTAATGCTGAGGGCAGCTGTTATGGGCTATTGGTACACATTTCTCATAGGTACGTCTGAATGATTTCAGTTGTGATTAGCCTAACCACTGCTTCAAACAGACTAATTATATACGCATTCAGAGACAGAGTGAGAGCCAAGAACCAGCCATGAGTATGTGTGCACCTGGGTTATGTTGCACCAGCCAATCCTTTGTAGATAGAAATAATGTTGAAAAGCTGTGCATTTCAGGTCTAATTTGTCACAGCTGCAAACTTAATTTGCCTCATGTAACTGTAACTGAGAATCATTTTATTTTCCTTTTAGTATAACAGGAAATGTAATGCATTTGTAACCTTAACCATTAACCTCACTCACCGGAAGTGATCACGCACTGAAGGCTGTTGGACATAGTGGTGTATTAGAGGTAAAAAATTATATAACTACTGTTCGGTTTCCCGATCGTTTCGTGTCTTAAGACATCAATGTGTGATTTGTTTGTGCATGTTTTTTTTACTCTCATTGTGTTACCATTCACATACATTATACGACTGACAAGACTGCAACGGTTGGAGTTAAAAATCTTCATTTGTGTTCTACTGAAGAAACAAAGTCACCTATATCTTGGATGCCCTGGGGGTAAGCAGATAAACATCAACTTTTCATTTTTGGGTGAACTATCCTTTTAAATTTGTTTAATCATTATTTTAATTCACTATTTGTTAATTCATTTTTTTAATTTGAAAAACGGATGTTAAAACACTAATAATCTATTCAGAAATGTTTTATATATATTTTTATTCGTCTTATGCAAAGTTTTATATATATTAGTGAGAAGGTTATATTGTGCCCCTGCCCCTTTAGGCAGGACACGCATTGGGGGGAAAAGAAAAAAAGACAAGAAAGTTGTATGTAGGGATGTCACAATACCAAAATTCCAGTAGTCAGTACCAATACCATTAAAATTTTACGGTTCTCGGTACCAATTCGGTACCAAAGCAAAATCTATTGGAAATATTTTACTATTTTATTTAACTATTTGATAAAAATATTAAATTCAATTCAATGAGTTTATTATTTATGATGGTGATCATTATAAGTAAATAATTCATATAAACATTTGAAGATGTTAAACATCTTTACTTTTAAAAAGTAAACATAACTTTTAATAAAAGATCAAGTGAAAAGTAAGCAACCCTCTACACACACCTAATAATAATAATTATTAGTATTATTATTAGTGTTAGTATTATTATTACATTGAGTCGTAGCTAAATCTACTGTACAACAGTAGCCTAATATTTTTCTGTCAATTTCTTCAAGTTAAACCAAACTTTTATTTTGATGGGTTGCCGTGAACACCTTTGAGTTTCTGTGGATGTATGATGTATGATATGACGATAGTTTTTTCTCAAATGAAAAAGTAGAATGCTCATGAAGTGACTCTCAAAGCAGCTTTGGAGATGAAGTTCATGCATTCATGTCCTCATACAGTGAGCCGACAGAGGCTGAAAACGCTGCGAACGTCACGCATGCTTCAGTGTGTGTGTGGTAAATGAAACTGCGCTGCGCCATTCACTCACACAGAGACACGCAGAACATGCAGGATTCATATTTAAATTGTCTTTTTGCTGTTAGTTAGTCTGGGGCCCTGCACTTAGATAAACACGGAAGTGACTGAAAGCAGCTGCCTATTAGTAGGTACCGAATATACCTAGTACTCGGTACTACAGAAATGTGGTATCGTCACATTTTCAAAATTTCAGTACTGACTTGGTACCCGTACTTTTGACATGTACTCTCAGCTGTTCATGTTGTTATGCCGATGCTTCCAACTTTTGTAACCAATGTTTTATTTATGTTACCCACGGTGAAGAGATTGGAGTGTTTGCCGATACGGCATCAAGAAATAAGGGTGACTGGTGACAGCGGGTTTAAGAGTTTCTGGAAGTTTTGCGGCAGTAGCATTTAACTAAGACGGCACAGTTTTTAATGCACCGCGAAGCGTAGTGGTGAGTGAACCTTGATAAGACATCTGGTCTGTTTAAAGAGACTATTTCATCACTCGCTCTGTTCGAAGTTGAACAGTACCCAAATCAATGGTAAAAATGTGTGAATAATGATGACGAATTAGACATTCGGCTAATCACTCTACAAAGATGCTGCACTTTAAAGTCGATCTTCCACCATGTTTTCATGGGGACAGCAGGGATTAGAGCCCTGCATTTCAGCCTGAGCCCGACTGGGCCCGACTTATTTGCACCTCTAGGGCCGGGCTTCGAGCCAATTTTCACGTCATAGCTCACATGCGGGTCGGGCATTGGGCCTGTTTTAGGTTTCTCCTTCTTTTTTATATTTTAGACATTCATTAATTAAAAGAAACTATAAGATATGCTGCGCTGGTGGAAACAACACGAGACCATGATACCGCGACTGTCAAGACCAGCTTGCACAGTCTTTAATGTCCCCGCCTGCTCTGTAAGAGACAGTTCTTCTGGCTGTAGCCATGTTAGGAGGCTGTCTCATTTTTCATTTGGGATTGGGCTTTTTTTCATTAGTTTAACTGTTGGAAACTAGTGTCAAGTGTTAATTTGAGAGGCTAAATTGATCAAACGTGGTTAACTCACTGTCGGCAAACAAAAAACAAAAAAATGCTCCAAACATTTTTCTAAATTAACTAAAAATTTCTAAAGAAACTAAAAGAACTTTTTATAAAAAAGAAAACAAAACTGAACTATTTTAATGGCTGCAACAGTAGTATAGGCTGTGTAAATGCGAAGATAAAAAAAAACTTAGGCTCCAGTCGGACTGAGAATTATGATAAGCTGTCGGACAAGGGTCTGGCTAGGGCCTGAGCATCTTGGGTCAGGGCCAGGTTAGGGCCTAGATTTGAGGCCTGTGCATGGCTTTAGTAGGGATAAAGACAGTTTTTCCTTATGGAAAGCTAGATTAGAACTTGCTGTTAAGACTTGTGCTAATGCACAGACACAAGATTTGGCCGCCATTTTTCCTACAAGGTTGAGTGGAGATGCTTTAGCTTACTGGCTCTCCCTGTCTCCTTAGATACAACAAAACGTACTCGGTTACTTAACGCAACCTCGGTTCCCTGAGATAAGAGAACGAGTACTGCGTCGCTAGACGCTTGGGGAAAACTCCTTTTCCTCGAAATACTGAAGCCTTTCATAAAATCACGCAGTGCTACTGCACAGCCATAACAGTGTAGAGGACTCTCGCACGCTATTGGCTGGCCAGTGGGAACTGCATGAACCAATGGCAGAGCGGCGTAACTGCGCGAACCAATCGGTGCGAAGCCCGCGAAGCTGAGCGCAAAGCCCGCCAAGTGGGCGGGGCATCTGCCTATAAAAGACGCACGCTTGCCATATAATTCAGGTTATATCGACTGAAGCGACGATCGCCAGTCGTTAGCACCATAGCACGGCCGTCTACGCAGTACTTGTTCCCTTATCTAAGGGAACCGAGGTTACGTTAAGTAACCGAGTACGTTCCCTTTCGAACGGTCAGTCGTACTGCGTCGCTAGACCCTTGGGGAACCTATTCAATCCCGCCATGCTATGATAAGCGCAACGACATGTACCTCCTCAAGCTGGGTCGCTATTTTAAAGTGGCCCAAACTAGAGTCATAGACATATTGTGAAAATATTCCTATGCGAAAACTGGGCACGTAGAGGCCAGCCACAATCATAATGAAGGGAAGAGGAAGAGGCCATGCCTCTGGTGGAGTGAGCCTTGACGCCTATGGGGCACTGGAGGCCCATGGAATCGTAGGATAACGCGATAGCGTCCACCAGCTATCTGGATAGACTTTGCCCCAGGAAAGAGATCCTCTGCCTGGGAAGCAACGAGCTCTTGGCTGTATTTATTCTGAGACCCAGGCATTCTAGATGGCTGAGTAGGACAGATTTGTGAGATTCTAACTCCTCCTCTGACCGGGCCAGAATGAGCCAGTCGTCGAGGTAGTTCAAAATGCGCATTCCTGTTTGTCTCAAAGGGGAGAGAGCTGCATCCATGCACTTTATAAAAGTGCAGGGGTCCAGAGACAGACCGAATGGCAGGACTGTTCCCGTCGAACGCGAATCTCAAGAACGGTCTGTGACGGGGAATAACTTGAATATGAAAGTAAGCATCTTTCAGATCCACTGAGAAAAACCAGTCCATTGGGCGAACCTGTGCGATGATCTGTCTCAGCGTTAACATTCTGAAGGGCCGTTTGATAAGGACCCTGTTCAGATGTCTGAGGTCTAGAATGGGCCTGAGGGCGCCATCTTTTTTGGGAACGAGGAAGTAGCGGCTGTAAAAGCCTGATTTGCTCTGGGCTGGAGGCACCGCCTCTATGGTCCCTTTTTCCAGTAGGCTCTTCACTTCGGTTTTGAGAACGTGAGACACGTTGCTCTCCACCAAAGTGTGTATTATGCCCGCGAAGCGGGGTGGTTTGTGAGCGAATTGGAGCGAGTAACCTCGTTGTATTGTGTTTATAACCCATTGTGACACACCAGGGATGGTTTTCCAAGCCTCGGCCCGGTCGCACAGGGGTTTTATAGTGTCGAATGTCGGCGCACTGCCGACACTCGTGTGGTGCGGAAGAGAAATAATGCTCTTTTGTTGAGTATTTATATTTTTTATTGGGTTCCCTATTACAGCGGTCGAGCGCATTATAGCGGGCTTGCTGCTTACACTCGCAACATATACAACAACATTTTCTTCCCTGGCCGGAACTAGAACGGGCCGCTGGGAAGGAACTTTGAGCTTTTTGGGGGGCGATCCGGCCTCGGCGGAAACCAATCCTCCCCTCTTCCTGTTCTGCCATTCAGGACTGCTTCCTCAGTTCAGGTTCCAGCGTTATCTTAGGCCGAGGTCCTTGATGCGAAGGAAAGCACTTCGTCTGACTAGGACGCTGACGCTGTTCGGGCAATGGGCGGGGCTGTGAGGGTGCGGGCGCTGGCTTCTGCTGCTGCTGAGTCGGCGCTCTAGGGCGACTCGAGGAACGCTTTGGCAGAAAGTGTCGCATTGCCTGGGACGCTTTTTGTGCCGTGGTGAAACGCCCCGCGAATCCATCCACCGCCGGGCCAAATAGGCCGTTGGGCATGATCGGAGCATCCAGGAAGGCGGTCTTGTCGGCTTCCTTGATCTCCGTCAGATTCAGCCATAAGTGACGTTCTAACACCACTAGTCTGGCCATGGACCTGCCTATGGCTTGGGCAGTGGCTTTTGTGGCGTGAAGGGCCAGGTCTGTGGCGCTTCTGAGATTGCGAAAAGCCTCCTGATCTGGTCCAGTCTCATCCATAGCGCGGAGGAGTTTTGCCTGAAATAACTGCAGGACCGCCATCGAGTGGAGGGCGGAGCCTGCTTGGTCGGCGGAAGTGTAGGCCCTACCCGCTAAGGCTGAAGTAGTCCTGCAGGGCTTAGACGGGTGCGAAACCTTGGGCTTCCAGCCCATCGAAGAAGGTGGGCAGAGATGCGCGGCCACCGCTTCCTCGAGTGGCGGAAGCTTCTCATATCCCTTCTCGTCAGCGCCGTCAATGGTAGAGAGCGCGTGCGAGGTGGATGAGCGGAGGCGCGCAGAGTACGGCGCGCACCATGATTTCCGCCAGTTCTTCGTGCACCTCGGGAAAAAATGGCGTGGCTCTCTGATGAGGGGCCTGCTGGCGCCCCGGAAGGAACCATTCGTCGAGGCGGCTGCGTGCAGGCTCCTTAGGCGAGGCCCAGTCCAGGCCGAGTTCGCTGACACCTTTAGTGAGGACGCGGATGAGTTCGGTGTCCACACCAGTCCTGGAGTCGCTCCGTTGCTGAGATGTAGAGGGGGCGGGGTCGTCAACGGAGCCCGACCATTCCTCAGCATCTGAAGCAGCCAATGACACGGAGTCATCATGTTGATGCTCTCGTGGATCGTCATCAGATCCACCGAACGAGACCAGGCCCTCGGCGTCGAGCGGAGGGTGCAGGTCTGATCGCGAGAACATCACAGGTGAGATGTCTCTCTGAGGCGAGAGCGAGACACGCGCTGATATCAGGCCGCTGACTCGTTCGCAGGATGGCCCGGGCTGGCTAGCTCACTGTTCCGCTGCAGGCTCGTCTGTTCTCGGCAAAGAAGGTGAGGCTTCGAGTAGGGATCAGCGAGGGTCCGAAGATCGTCGCTGAAGGGAATAATCTAAATTATATGGGTCTTTTATAGGCAGATGCCCCGCCCACTTGGCGGGCTTTGCACTCAGCTTTGCGGGCTTTGCACCGATTGGTTCGCGCAGTTACGCCGCTCTGCCATTGGTCCATGCAGTTCCCACTGGCCAGCCAATAGCATGCGAGAGTCCTCTACACTGTTATGGCTGTGCAGTAGCACTGCGTGATTTTATGAAAGGCTTCAGTATTTTGAGGAAAAGGAGTTTTCCCCAAGCGTCTAGTGACACAGTACGACTGACCGTTCGAAAGGGAACTATGAACTGTGTGTTGCTGCATTACGTTTTTGGAAGGAAACAATTTTTGCTGCATTTTCAGACTTTTGTGAATGCCAGATCGCATATGCCCAAAGAACCTTTGAAAGTATTTGCCGCTGAGATCACAAGACTTATTTTGGAAGCATTTCTAAATTATGCTGAGTCCACCATTGCTATGGAAAGATTTAGACGATTCATAGCCGGTCTTGACCCTGTTCTCCAAGCAAAATGTCATGAAAATGGTGCTACTAACCTAGAAGACGCTTTAGCCATTGCTTGTAAGTGGGAACGGGCACAGGAAGTTCTTAGGCTTGCACCCCTTTCCTATCTCAGTCAAAAGACCAGCCTGACACCGAACTCATTTACAACTTTATCCAGTGCAGAATCGCTTTGAGCTATGGTGTCCACAAAGACAGCATCACCTGGGGACATTTCTTCTGAAATCATGACTGCGGTAAAGTAACTAACTGCTGATGTTAAGACTCTCAGGATGGATGTCAGTCAATTAAAGAGACAGCATGAGCATAGTTTTCAACATACTTCCTCCAGACAGAGGCTACTCACCTGAATGTGGTAGAGATAAGCATTGTTACTCTCCACTCTCATCTCCAAGGAGATACCCATCGTCACCTGCATAATCTACACATCGTCAAGATTAGCCTTACTCCTCCATCCACCAAAATGGTGACAGATATCTATGAAGATTGTCTCGTCAGCCCATCTCCACATCATCGAGATAATCACGTCAGCCTGCCTCCACATTATGGTACTCAACATGCCAGCCCTACTTCTCTTCGTCGTAACCAACATGTCAGTCCGACTGTACATCATCGTGATTGTTATGTCAGCCCAATTTGTGATCATCGAGATAATCTCTTACATCATGCTTCCCATAATCAGGATCATCATACAACAGAATGGCCCTCCAACAAGTTCTCTGGCGAGAGATATGGCCTATGATCCTCTAGAGACCATCTACCCTCATCTGGTGATCATCATGTCAGTTTCATTGATGGGGATGTTGATCTTCAGGGAAACGGCTGGTAGCAGGTACTATGGGCCAGGTATCTGCTGAGTCTATAAGCGGGCCCAAACAAACTGAACTGGTAACTTCTGTCATTCCCACACCTTTTTGCTATCGTTGACATTGCCATACACGCTTTTGTAGACACAGGTTCGGAAATATCTTTGATCAGTGAAACACTGAGAATGTCAATTCCCTCTCTTATGAAAAAGCCTATTCAGAAATCCTTTCTCCTGGCAAAATCAGTGACTGGTGACTATCTTTGCACTCTTGATATGTTGCTATTACTATTAGGCTGGGTGAGGAAGTATTCTCCCATAATGTGTGGCTAGAAATCCTACACAGCCAGTTATCCTTGGTTGGGATTTTCTTCACAAACATCACGCTGCAATTGGCCTAAGAGAGAATAATTTAAAAATGTGGAACTATACTGTTCCTCTCTTTTGTTCACAGCACATAGTGCTGTTACTTCAGAGCCCATTCTGATCCCTGCAGGTCATAGGTGAACATTTTGGCAAAAATTCAGCCCATTATTGGGGAAAAAGAGTTCACATGCAATTATGTTGGACTTTTAGACCCTGAAATTCAGACAATACAGTAGCACGTGTAGCACGTACAATAACCTCTGTAAAAGCAGGTGTGACTTGTATTCGAGCCATGAAACCGACAAGTGAAGATTGTAAGGTTCCCTGTGGCATGAGGCTAGGTGAGTTTCATTCCTTAGTTACATAACCAGGCGAAGAATAGATAACGAAGGATAAACCCACAGAAGCTCAGATACACACTCAAATTGAGTCTGCATTGGACAGAGAACAACAAACTCAGCTAGAGACTCTGATTTTCAAATATTCAGATGTCTTCAGTGCAAATGATTATGACTATGGTTGTACAGATTTGCTCAAGCATACCATCCGTACTAGGGATGCACAGCCCATCAGGCAGAGGGCTTACTGAACATCGCCACACATTCAAACTGAGATAGACAGGTTCAGCAGCTCTGTTCCCATGATGTCATTGCAGAAAGTTGTAGTCCCTGGGCTTCCCCTGTCATCTTAGTAAAAAAGACAGATGGCAATTACAGATTATGCATTGACTTCAGAAAGCTTAATGCAGGCAGTGCTTTATATCAATTCAAGGTGATGGGTCTTATGAATGCCCCTCCGACTTTCCAACGACTGATGGAACTGATGCTTCGTGGACATTGGAAGGTTTGTCTTATTTACCTTGATAATGTATTAGTGTTCAGTCAGACTATCAGTGAACATCTTAACAGTCTTGAGGAGGTTTCAGTTGTTTCCGTTTAGCAGGTCTAAAACTGGCCTAGCCCCAGGACTGTCACAGAGGTGAGAGTGTTTGTTGGTCTGTGCTCCTATTATAGGAGGTTTGTCAGGAATGACCCAAAAAGGTGCTGTTTTCAAGTGTCTTTTACTCTATTGTAAAAGACACTGTATCTGCCTGTTTTTATGATGAGAAATGGTTACTGGTAGGGTTTGGTAGGTGTTCAGAAATTCTCTGAATAGAGTATAATGACAAAATTATACCCCAATATATCACTTCATGATGCTAAAATTCCCATGCCCTTTGCATCTGTGTATTGAAGCCAAATATTTGTCATTAAAAGCAATGGAGTTCTTAGTTTGTCGATATAGCGGCATCTAGGGGGTACCTTTAGTGTCTTAATAGTGATGAGCAATTAAGTTTTGCTTCAGTTTTTAATGCCTTTGGAGTGAGAAAAGGTTGCAACCTGGCATGTACAAGTAGTTCATGAGATACTGAAATCTCTGGCACTGCTCTACATATAGCAGATTAATGATTTTCTATACTGTCACACATTAAATTCTGCATGTAGCCAGTGGCAGTGTGACACACGACTAGGAGGCTCTGGAAAAATGCACCGTTTAGATAATTGTAGATCATGTTAGAAAGATGCTAACAAGTCAGTGATTCACATAATTGCCCTCTCTCTTAGAATGCAAATGTCAACATTGTCTTATATGCCTAAAGGACTGAAGTCTGCCAAACCCAAAGATATAATTTAATCAGCCTGTATTTTACTTAGCAGTTTTCAGGCTTTAGAGCCTTTCTCAATGGTATGAGCGCAGAACAGGGGCTTGTACAGTTTTTGGCAAAAATGGCAAAATATTTAGTGGCCTTTTAACAGTCTTATCTATTTTAATCACAAACCACTGGTCTGGAAATTAGCAAGAAATGCAACTTGCAGACAGCTTTTTACAGGAAGAAGAGTCAGTGTTGTTCCCATAGACTGTAAAAAAGATGGACGACGCACCTTCACTCTCTTCCATTGAAGTAAGTGAAGCCACCAGTGTTCAAATATGGCACTGACATCTTGGGTTTCAAGTCTGCGCAGTAGCAACTTGGAGCCCGAGTCTGCGCAGTAGTGAGCGCGAAGTAGAGCCGCGATATCAAGGTGGCGGGACCTTGATATCGCAGCTCCACTTCGCGCTCACTACTGCGCACACACTCCCACCTAATCAATCACACGCCCCTGAACTTTTTGTGAAATAAAGATGTAGAAATTAAACTTAAAGCTCCAATCTCCTCCCGAAGTTCCCGAAAATGTCCGTTGGTGCCTCAGTGACTACATCGCTCAGAGAAGCTGTCAATCTCAGCTGTCAATCATAATGTCACACCCTTGTTTTTATAGCATCAAATAACTAACTAAACAAAACATATTTAAAGAACAAACACTTGAACTAACACCAGCGTGATAAAAACTGCCTAAAATGACAGAAACCATCTTTGGAAAACATTTATTTGAAGTGTAATTTGACTGTTTAGTTTGTCTATGTCCCATTACATTACATGGAAAGGGCGGGGTTTATGACTTATACTGCATCCAGTTACTGGATAGGGCGATCGAAATGCTTTGGCTTCACTTTTCAGGACTCGTGTGGCACGCTTTGAAAAAAGTCTCCCAGTTCGTTTGAGTTTAATGTGAGATCAAATATTAACTATATGTTCAAATCTGGACTCTGACCAGGCCAAAACATGAGCGTGATGGACTTGTTCTCAAGCCACTTCTTGGTTGTCTTTGCAATTTGGGCAGGAGCATTGTCTAAAAATAACATCTGATCATTCATTTTTAGATAACAACTTTTCATTTGTGCTCAAATACCAGCAGCTAAAAAGGCTACCCACAATGATACCTCTTCCTCCATGCTTTACTGTGATAGAAATGCATTTATTATTATATTTCTTACCAGATTTTCGAAGACACCGCTCTGGAGCATCACCATGCAACTCGTGTTTCATTGAGTCATCACTCCACACACATCTTCCCATATTCTGCCAAAAACTTTTTCTGAAACAGCACTGTCTTTTTAAGTGCTTAAATTTAGCTAATTTCCTGAACAAAAATGTGTGGTTAAGACAATTAAAAGCTTACTGTTTAGCCATTTTGGGCTTGGCCCATTTTTATTTGCCCACGAGTGTATATTACACTTTCCCCTCCAGCATTGACAGAAATTTCCATCATTTATGAGACAACGCTCCACCATTGATGGAATTTTCCATCTTTTTGTGTTTTCACTGTTATATGGTACGGGGGGCTATTATGCAACTTCTGAAAGAGTAATGCATCTCTGGGTCAAAATACATGCAAAAAAAGCATGTGTTTTTTTAATAAAACTTACCCACGTTCAAGTGCTGATAAAAAAAGAATGCATGAAGCTAGAATAAAAGAGGCTCTGTTCTTTCTTTTGATGTTGCATGTTCAGATAGGCCTGTTCATACAACAACATATTCTGGGGGCCATGAACGTTTTGTGAAAATGATCTAGCAACTTAAAAAAAAAAAATGCTAGCAGAGAAAAAGTAAAAAAAAATACGCTTTGTCCATCCATCCATCCATCCATCCATCCATCCATCCATCCATCATCTTCCGCTTATCCGGGGCTGGGTCGTGGGGGCAACAGTGTAAGCAGAGACGCCCAGACTTCCCTCTCCCTAGACACTTCCTCCAGCTCTTCCGGGGGAATACCAAGGCGTTTCCAGGCCAGCCGGGAGACATAATCCCTCCAGCGTGTCCTAGGTCTTCCCCGGAACACTTCCCCGGAAAGGCATCCGAAACAGATGCCCAAGCCACCTCAGCTGGCTCCTCTCGATGTGGAGGAGCAACGGCTCTACTCTGAGCTCCTTCCATGTGACTGAGCTTCTCACCCTATCTCTAAGGGAGCGCCCAGCCACCCTGCGGAGAAAGCTCATTTCGGCTGCCTGTATCTGGGATCTTGTCCTTTCGGTCATGACCCACAACTCATGACCATAGGTGAGAGTAGGAACGTGGTTCGGTAGACCGGTAAATCGAGAGCTTTGCCTTACAGCTCAGCTCCTTCTTCACCATGACAGACTTGTACATCGACCGCATTACTGCAGAAGTTGCACCGATCCGCCTGTCAATCTCCCGTTCCATCCTTCCCTCACTCATGAACAAGACCCCAAGATACTTGAACTCCTCCACTTGAGGCAGGAACTCTCCACCAACCTGAAGCGGGCAAGCCACCCTTTTCCGATTGAGAACCATGGCCTCGGACTTGGAGGTGCTGATTCTCATCCCAGCCGCTTCACACTCCCCAAACCGGACACTCTCCAGCCCCTCTCCAGCCCCTGGCTGCTCCTAGAAATTCTTTCCATAAAAATGATGAACAGAACCGGTGTCAAAGGGGAGCCCTGCCGTAGTCCAGCATGCACCGTGAACAAGTCTGACTTACTGCCGGCAATGCGAACCAATGTCCTGCTCCGGTCGTACAGGGACCGAACAGCCCTAAGCAGGGGGCCCTGAGGATGCCGCGAGGGACACAGTCGAATGCCTTCTCCAAATCCACAAAGCACATGTGGATTGGTTGGGCAAACTCCCATGAACCCTCCAGCACCCTGGAGAGGATATAGAGCTGGTCCAGTGTTCCACAACCAGGAAGAAAACCACACTGTTCCACCTGAATCCGAGGTTCCACTATCGGCCGAATTCTCCTCTCCAGTACCCTGGCATAGACTTTCCTGGGGAGGCTGAGAAGTGTGATTCCCCTGTAGTTGGAACATACACTCCGGTCCCCCTTCTTGAAAAGAGGGACCACCGCCCCGGTCTGCCAGTCCAGAGGTACTGTCCCCAACCGCCACGGTATGCTGCAGAGGCGTGTCAGCCAAGACAGCCCCACAACATCCAGAGACTTGAGGTACTCAGGGCGGATCTCATGCACCCCCGGTGCCTTGCTACCGAGGAGCTTTTTAACTACCTCGGTGACTTCAGCTTGGGTGATGGACAAGTCCACCTCCGAGCCCTCGGCCTCTGCTTCCTCAATGGAAGACGTGTCGGTGGGATTGAGGAGATCCTCAAAGTATTCCTTCCACCGTCCAACGATATCCCCAGTTGAGGTCAACAGCTGCCCACCTCCACTGTAAACAGTGTTGGTAGGGCACTGCTTCCCCCTCCTGAGGCGTTGAACGGTTTGCAAGAATCTCTTCGAGGCCAACCGATAGTCTTTCTCTATGGCCTCACCGAACTCCTCCCAGGCCCAATTTTTTGCCTCCACAACTAACCGGGCTGCAGTCCGCTTGGCCTGCCGGTACCCGTCAGCTGCCTCAGGAGTCCCACAAGCCAGCCAGGCCCGATAGGACTCCTTCTTCAGCTTGACGGCATCCCTTACTTCCAGTGTCCACCTCCAGGTTTGGGGATTGCCGCTTCGACAGGCACCGGAGACCTTACGGCCACAGCTCCGAGCGGCCGCAATGGAGGTGGAGAACATGGTCCACTCGGACTCAATATCTCCAGACTCCCTCGGGATCCGGTCGAAGCTCCGCCGGAGGTGGGAGTTGAAGATCTCTCTGACAGGGGACTCGGCCAAACGTTCCCAACAGACCCTCACAGTACGTTTGGGTCTGCCGAGTCTGTCCAGCTTCCTCCCCCGCCATCGGATCCAACTCACCACAAGGTGGTGATCAGTTGACAGCTCCGCCCCTCTCTTCACCCGAGTGTCCAAGACATACGGCCGGAGGTCAGATGGGACGACCACAAAGTCGATCATCGATCTCCGGTCTAGGGTGTCCTGGTGCCACGTGCACTGATGGACACCCTTATGCTTGAACATGATGTTCATTATGGACAAGCTGTGACTAGCACAGAAATCCAATAACAGAACACCGCTTGGGTTCAGATCAGGGGGGGCGTTACTCCCAATCACGCCCCGCCAGGTGTCACTGTCACCGCCCACGTGGGTGTTGAAGTCCCCCAGTAGAACGCTTTGTAATAATGTTTAATTAACAGCTTTACTTTAAAGTACATTTTAAATCATTGTTTTAATAATATTTTGTCATGCTTTTAAGAAGTATACTTTTTTAATGTGTTGACTAACATACTGAAGCACACCTGATCATAATTTTGACTGTAGTGTGTTATTTGATATTACTTTTAAAGTTAATATATTTTAAATGTACTAAATTGCAACTTCATCATGACAAATGTGTAATTGCAAATACATTTAACGTAAAAGTTTCAAAAGAAACAACATTAAAGGTGCTGTATGTAAGTTTTTCACTTTACTAAAGCATAAGAATACTATAATATGCTTGCAGATATGGAGGAAACATGCTAAATTCACCTACTTGTTTCTCAGAAAAACAATGCTACAGCCAGTTATTCTACTTTGAAATGTGTGTTCCGTGTCGGAATGTCTGTTTTTGTTTTGGTCTGTGCGATAACACACACTGCCAGTTTACCCAATAGTATTTCAACACCACAGGTTGCTAGTTGGCGGAAAACACAGCGTATTGCTGCCACGGAAGCCAGCAAACAAACTGGGTCAGAGATTGCAGATTCTACCCAACCTAAAAGCCATCCATCAAAAAATCTCTATGAACGAGAGCATATTAAAATGCGGATAAATCAACTCATCAACTTACAGTATGGCTTTCATTGTCAATTGTGCTCGCTCCTGTTGCTCCTGAGGGGGCGGGAGAAACAACTCTCTCCAATATTTTGAATTTGGACTGCAGTACTGCAATCCTACATGCCGCACCTTTAAAGTATAGTATAGTGTAGTGCATTCGGCAGTTCACTTTAACCATAATTCAAAGACAATAGGAGTAATTATGAAATTATATATAAAGTGGTTCAAAAAATGGTAGGAATGGTGCTTGGTAAGATAAAGGAAAATTACTGATAACAATGTGCTGCTTTTGTGAGGTTGGTAGAAATGAAACATTGTTGCATTTATAGCTTTAGAAAGGAGTTTGCAGGTCCATTTCTTTGTGTGTGATTAGTGAACCCCAGAGAATTCTTACTCATAAAAAACTTACAGTAATAAGTTAACAGTAGCAGCCATTGACAGCTGGCATAGAATTTGCCCCTCTAAAACAATCCAGCTCTACAGGTCCATATGAGTAGAGCTTATAATATGCTGGCAAACCACCATCAGTGCCTGGCACCCCCTCAGTGAAGCGTATCCCACAGAAAACCAGTGCTGCGTACCCCCCTCTGGGTCAATGGGAAAACACTGGCATATGGGTATATTCTGGTGCGCAGCCCTTTCCCCCCTACTGTGTATTATTGGTTGCTGAAACTTGGCATGGTCGATCAGCTAATCCGTGACTGGCTGCTTCCCAGAGCATTCAATAAGTATAGCCACCAGCTAGCCTGGGGGCAACAACGCTACTCACTGTTGTGGTCAAGTTAAATGTGAGCTCTGCCTTATGTTCTTACAAGTCAAATCATCAACCAGTCTTGAGGCTCTAGTTTCTAAATTACCTAAATTACCTCTTATTTTTTCCACCATGAAATAAAAGCCATAGGGAGAAAATAGCAGATCACAGCAGTTTATTAACTAATCTTTCAGAAAAGATTGGAAAACCTTTTCTCCTCAGTTTTGGAGGACTTCACATTCTCAACTTTTCTTTTTAAAATGTATCTTCTAACACATATTCAGAAGTTGTTTCGATAATGACCTAAAGGTCAGTGATTTGAAGGTTTAGGTGTTGCACAAGCTCTTTACATTAGATAGATATATAAAGATATATTGTTTTGTGTTGTTCTTAACGCTCATTAGATTAAAAACCTTCAGTATTCAATTTATCTAAAGCAAGTTAGACTCAAGCAAACTATTGGCCCAGTATAACGAGCACAAAACATACCACAACAAACTTTAATGAAAATACTATTACAGATACAATATGCCAGTCGTTTCCTCTTTTTTCTTCTGTACTTTTTTCTCCTTCCCTAACTCTTCCCTACCTTTTTTCTTGTATGCCAGTAGATATTTAAAGTTTATCAGTTTATCATGCATCACAGTCCTCAATGTGATTTGGAGAATTAAAAAAGAAAGGCTCTTTTTGTATATGTGTCACATTCACAAGATCTCTTCGTATACTGTTTGTCTTTATCCTTCACACTATGTGGCAGTCAACATAAAAAAAATAATATTACAAAATTCTGTAAAACCATTCTACAAAAATGACTGTTTGCAATCAGAAGAAAACAAGAGCACAAATGAATCAATGTTGAAGTATGTGTTGGCCGATTCTTTCTAATAAAACTGAATGGAGACTGAAGCTGTCTGGCTCCAGAAGATAAAAAAAAACATACACCTTAATTTTAAAATTAGTTAATATGATTTCTAAGCTTTATGTGAGGAACAAACCCATATAAGTTGTTATTCTTAATCTTCACCTCCACATATCCCTTATGTCTTATTCACACTTCTACACTTTCAAACTTGCAGTGTTGCAATCAGTCATGTGACACACAATTGTCCATGAGAGCTGGTCATGTCGCATTGATGTCAATCCTGATGTGTTGCATCTAAAGACACCATCTTTGAATAGATGTGAATGCAACCCAAGGGGTCAAGGTTTGGTTAAAGACCAATAAATAGCTAATATTTCACTATAGTAGATGTTTTGCTATTTTTTTGTTTTGTTTTGTTTTGAGTTTTTTTCAGTTTTTTTTTTTTCATGGTGTAGATGGACATTTTTCTCTTGTCTGTTTCCTTTTACGCCATAGCTCAGGGTAGTGGTTAGTCAAGGGCTTGGGACTGCATGCGCTGTTGTGGTGTCATCATCCAATCAGCTTTGTCATAACATAATTTACTGTAGCATTTACAGCTTAGGTGACTCCAATCAATCAATCAATCAATCAATCAATCAATCAATCAATCAATCAATCAATCAATCAATCAATCAATCAATCAATCAGTCAATCAATATATACAGTGCATGTGTGTTTGGATTAGTGTTCTGATGACTTTATGGTACTTTTTTATCTTTTTGTCTCAAATACATTTTCAGCATTTCTCCATTTGTGTTCCATGGCAAGTCATACAGGTGTGGGATGACATGAGGATGGGTAAATAATGACTTTTTGGGTGAATCGTTCGTTCCTAATAGTAATAGTAATAATTCCTAATTAATTCCTTCAAGTCAACATAAAGTCAAAAAAAAAATGGCTAAAAATGTGTGGTTAAAAAAAAGGATAATTTCCTTTTGAATATGTGTCTCCTCCCATAGAGAAGCTGCAAGAAGCTGTTTTTAAATTGATTTGAGGTAATGTTTGTGGTTTGGGTGAAATTGAATCCGGTGAATGAGGATGTGATGCAGATTAAATGCAGGGTATGAGAATTAACGTGCACATTGCACACAGCCTCTCTCAGTCTACTCAGTATCTTGGGTTCCCCAGCAAACCCAAAGAATGTGGATTTGTAATTTACATTATCTTACCAGTATCTCACAAAATGGGGGATATTTTTGGTGTCGTGATGCTGCCAGATGTGTTATTAACTGTGGAAGCAAAAGGCTGAGAAAAATAATTGCACATTTCAGCTCTCATTGTCAAGTTACTTTTTGGCACTGGACTACAATTACTGTAGCCACACATCCGCACGCACGCACACACTTATTGCCCTATTGCTTAATTTCCTGGACATTTGCGTCAATGCCTTAATGAAGCCTCCTGGACAAACTAAATGGGCCTCTACACCATGTTAAATCAGATATCTATTGTCACTACTCCAGAGAGCAAATCACTAACAGCCTCTCTGGAACAACAGAGGCCTGTGTTCAGTCAGGGAAACGTGAGGATGGTAAACAAAGACAAGAACGAGAACCTGGGATTTTTAGGATTAGGCATAATATTTTAGCTATTTACAGGATTGCACTGGGGACAGATCTCTGTTGTTTTTTTATGGCATCTGTTAAAGATATTCTTACAGCTTGAGTGTAACGTCACTGTGGTTGGTGCAGTGTTTTTAATTACTATCACTACAGTCTTACATTTTACAGTTTGGATGTTGTCCATACTTAGCACAGGTGCCTTTTATGCTTTTCTTCTCTGTTTATTGCTATATTGTCTCAGACTGCTTGTACAGTCTGTACCTTAGCAGTTGTCAGCCACCTCTGTTGTCATGATTACCCATGGTGGAGCTTGTTCTACCAGTCACCTCATGTTCTACTTCCTCCTCATCCATTCTCCCCATCTGCCATTGTCTATGGTATCCTTTGGCAGTTCGTCATTAGGAGTCATTTGTCTGATATATCATGTTTCATCCAGAATGGTAGGGTGCATCTCAGTCAGCACCCTAGTTCAGTAGTCAGGGCACTGATCAAGGAGTCTGCCATTTTAAGGGCTGTCTCAATCGTATATTTTGTCATTTTTACTTTTTTCATAAATCATTACTATTGGTCACCCTTTATGTATGTCTGTGCAAATATTTAACAAATGAAAAGCATTAAAAAGAGCTTGTGACTAAACCTTGTAACTCCATTGGATCCTCAAACTGTCGGTAAAGCCTTATAGGACCCATTTTATATTAGGTGGCCTTAACTACTATGTACTAACATTTAAATTAATAATTTGATACAGTGCACTTGTGTACATACATGTTTTTACATTGTACTTACATTTTAAAAATTACCTGCATGTAATTACATCTGTAATTAATTTCTGTAGTTACATTTATAATTACACTGTTGACACTTCCCTTACACCTAACCCTACCCTTAAACTTACCCATACCACCACACCTGTCCCTAACTTTACCCGTATCCCACCTCAGTATCAGCAAAAGTGTTTTGCCATACAATATGAACACAATAAGTACATTGTACTTATTTTTTGATGTAAGTACATAGTAGTTAAGGCCGCCTAATTAAAGTGGGACCGCCTCATAATTCCACCCCCCTCTATTGTGAATGAATTCAAAGGGGATTCAAGTTTAGACCGTCTCTGCTTATTTGCAATGCAGGGGTAGATGAAGAACTGGTTCTTTGAATAAGTACAGCGTTTTCTATGCTCAATAAACACTTTTCGGGACGATCTTTCGCTCAGGCATCCACTCTGGCACTGGTATCGTAGAAGACTCAGGCTCTTTGTCTGCGGTGGGCTTAGTCTATCTCTGAGGTTGTGGCTGTGGCTGCACTGTTCCTTTTCAAAAGCTACTCTCAATGCTGCGTACTCATACGCAATGGGAACCTTCTTTGTTTTGACTGGTTGTGAAGCATGTGTGGCAAACAAGCTAAGAACTTGGCTTTAAATAACCTCTGACAAGGACGTCATGCGCACTCGTGAGAGGCTAAAAATAGACATGAAACAGGTGTGCCTTCAGGTTTCTTTGTCTTCAGAGACCGCATTGTGTGTGTGCTTACTCTCTGTCTGTCCACTTTGTTAGGAGTTAGAGTTCCAGTTGTCAGTGTGCAGAATTTCTGTGAGTGAAAAATTCTCTATTAAAGTGCTTCTCGTTTATTTTCAAGTGCAAGGCCACACATTAAGATCGTGGGGCTCTCGAGTCGATCTGGCAGAGGAGCGGGAGATGGGACCTTCCCTTTCTCTCGTTCTCTCTCCAGATCGGGAAGTCCTCGCACCCGCTTCCGTAGCGTGCCCCGGCTTTTCTTCGGATCGGGCAGAGGAAGCATCTCTTGTTTCTGGCGAAAAAAGGATTTCCAAGCACTCCTCCTGCAATGACAAAGTGCATGAGGAGTTACTCTAGGTGGTGACTCGTACAGTGGCCAGGTTACAGTTAGACTGGCCACAGGAGTAGGAGACCCCCAAGCGCTCAAAGTTAGAGGACAGATTTCTGTCTGGTGGCCAAGGAGAGGGGCCTGAGTGACGGATTCTCCCCTTCTTCAAGGACCTCCATAACGAGTTAACTCATTCATGGGGGAAACCCTATTGCCTGTCTTTGTGCCCTCAACGTAGACTTATTTGACTATTGTGGTTTCAGGGACACCTGGTTATATGATGATACCTCAGGTGGAAGAGACGCTCGCGGGCTATCTCTCCCCTGGGAGTTCATTGTCAGTGTATTTGGTTCTCAGGGATAATATCCCTCCTCGACAGTATTCCAATCAGGAGGGACCTTCTGTCTCAGGCACAGGGGACAATATTCCATCCCCGGCCCGAGCTTTGAAACCTTCATATTTGGCCCCTGAGGGGGACCAAAGAGATGCTGGGCTTCCAGCTGATGTTGTATACAGACTATTCTGAGTGCTAAGGCTCCCTCCACAAGAAGAATGTATGCCTTTAAGAGTTCACTGCCAGATTGTTTCAGTGCTGGAATTTCGGCAGGAAAAGTTATCAACTGGCACATGTCCCGCTACTCTCAGGATATTTGTGGCCACCTTATCGGCTCCAATGGCTAGTAATTTCCTACTACTTAATTCTGAAAAAGAAAACTTACAGGGTAAGTGGTGCTTGTTATTCTGTGTAGTTACAGGGTAAGTGTGACATCTGCTGGCTGTAAATTAAAGTGGTGCTTGTTACCCTCTTGTTCCATGAAGTTACAGGGTAAGTACAATAAAAACACGTACACAATCTGATATCACTTGGAAACCTATATTTAAAAAACAACTTATTTCAAAACATATTTACAACACTTCTTATTAATTTCTCTTGTTTGGCTTCTTCCTCTTGTTCCTCTTCTTTTTCTTTCTTGCCACAGATGAATCTGAAGAAGGAATCCCATATCTCTTGCTATTCTGTATTATGCATTAAAAGAAAATACAGTACACCCAGAAATGTCTTCACCATTTACTCATCTTTTACCCTCATGCCATCCGAGATGTATACGGCTTTCTTTTTTCAGATGAACACAAACAAAGGTTTTTAGAAAAATAAAATAATCTCTGCCAATGCAAGCTCATGCAAGTTGAAACATCAAACATCATATACAGCAATAACAACGGTAATCCATACGACCCCAATGGATGAATCAATGTCTTCTGAAGTGAAACAATAAGTGTTTGTAAGAAAAATACCAATATTTTAAACTTTTTAAACTATAGACTATTGCTTTTGACCAGCTGTCACCTGTGCATGCATGAGAGGGTTGACTTCACGTTTGGTGTAACTTGAAGCATGACGTAAGCGCGCCAAGATACTCACGCAGATGTCTAATGCCGTTAGTTTTTAATTATTATTTTTTATTAAACAAAGTACAAACAATAACAGATAATAGCAATGAAAAACTAACAAGATAGGAGGACTGAGATGCCAGTCGTCATGAAAGCTTGAAGCTTCACGTTGCTCTTTACTCATGCACGCGCTGGTGACAGTTGGTTGGAAGCGAAAAAATAAGTAACTTATGAGAACATTTCTGGGTGTACTGTATTTTCTTTTAATACATAATACAGAATAACAAAAGACATTGGATTCCTTCTTTAGATCCATCAGTGGAAAAAATGAAAAAGAAGAAGAGGAACAAGAGGAGGAGGAGCCAAGCAGGAGAAGCAAAAAAAGGGACATTTGCTTCTCTTTTCTGTAGCTTTCGGAAGTCTGTAAAAATATACCTCAGATATCTTGTCAAATCTGTTTCCCGTTTTATATGTGTTTTGTGTGTTTTTCATGGCACTCACGCTGAAAACCAATGCTGCCTCTCAGTCTTTTTGCCACTCAGTGGGTATAACTGCAATCACGACTGTGACGTCACATGCATAACCTCTATTGTCATAACCTCACCCTTCTTGTTACCTGATTATTTGCCCCACCTGCTCTCCCTTGTTACCCCCTCATTTCCTTCCCAATTTATTTTCCAGGGCTGTGTCCGAAATCGCCCCCTATACCCTTAAATAGGGCACTATTTGAGGGGACAGCCATTTTTAGTGGTGTCCAAAACCATGATGCACTGTGAGAGTCGCGCGCTGAATGAATTCCTGTGTCTCGCCAGGAGATGGCGCCCGCGGCTGAATCATCCATCCATCCGTTTTCTAAACCACGCTGTTCCAGCGTAATATCATACAGGTATAAATTCCTTTTTAATTGATCATTAAATTGTTTAATTATGGTTTATACATGATAGTTTCCATGACAGAGTTCAAGATAAACCTTTTCATTACTACTGGAGCTGCCAGTTTGCTACGTTTCAAATAATTATTAAACAGCAAGCAGAAACTATGCAAAAGCGGCAGCCCTTCCAGCACTCAGTGTCCGAATTCACTCACTCACTCCCTCCTTCAAGTGGACTATATTAGTGGAGTAATGTAGGGAATAGTGAATGAGGGTATAGGGGGCGATTTCAAACACAGCACTTGTGTTCTCAGTCCTGTGCCAATTTGTTGTGGTTGTTTTCTGTTTTGGATGGTTTCCCGGTGGGTGTTGCCATGTACTGTTCTGTACTGTTATGCTGTGCCTTGCTATATGTGTTGCTATACTGTGACTGTTTTTCCCCTTGGAGGTAGTTTTTGTTTGGGTTTATTTTTGACATCTAATAAAAAGCCCATTAACCTCTGCATCCTTGAGTCCTCCTTACATCCCTTACCTCAATATGCTACGCATGTATGTGTAATTTGCATATAACACATACAAAAACATATGTTATGTGTATGTTATGTGACATTCATATATGAAATGAATAATTTCTGACTGGCATATAACTGAACAAGCCCAATGGTAAGTCCATGGCTGCGCCTCATTGCTGCACTTGGGGCATGTCCAGACATCTCTTCAGACAAAGTGATAACCTGAAGGTGCCCCTGTTTCACGTCTATTTATAGCCTCTCACAAGCGTGCATTCCAATAACGTCATCGTCAGAGGTTATTTAAAGCCAAGTTCTTAGTGTGTTTGCTACACATGCTTCACCACCGGTCAAACAAAGAAGGTTCCCACTGCGTATGAGTACGCAGCATCTCGTTCCTGCTTTTTCAGGGAACAGGGTTACAGTCAAGTAACCCGAGACGTTTTTCTCCTTACTCTCGCAGATGGTGAAGGGGGAACCATTGTGGAGGAGTTCCCGGTCCACATTCTCCTTAAATGTCCCTTGAGGTCCGTCTCCGCTCTCATCTCAGTGTTCAGGCTGGCCCGGAAAAACACACGTAGGCTGTCGTCATCATAGTGGACGAGGTGGTATAAGTCCAAGAACGCCTGCATGTGCCTCTCTAGGGACTATTCTCTCTGCGAGAGGAGAAGAATTTTCACTGCTGCTAAATCCATTTACTTGATCCGCTCTTTTGTCACATTAGGTTGAATGGAATAAACTAAAACATGTTCAAAACCCACCCAAAACAACAAAGAACACAGATCAACCATGACACATAGCTACAGTAAACTTTATGTCCTGTCAGTTGATGAAGTAACGCGATGCACTCACTGCCTCAGATGCGGCCGTTCTGATGGCCAGAACACGTTTGTTCGAAATTCTCAGAAATTCACTCGTCAAAAACTTCCTAACTCCATTTGAGCTTGATTTTGGAGATACAAGGCTTCTGGCTAACAGTGATGATTTATAATTAATTTATGGCTGTAATTTTGCAGGAACAATCAAAGAATTTATCATAATGTACTTGAAATAACATATCAGTTCTGCTGTTGTTCATAAATACCAGTAGTGGCATTGTCCAACGAGGACGTTATCATGTCACCATCAGTGTCACAGCGTGTAGTGACCCAGGGTCCTTACTGTCCTTACCAGTGCCCCAAATAGTGTTGTCAAAAATATCGATATTTCTTAAACACATTTAAGATGTTGATTATAATTTCCAAGCTGTTTGCTTCCTCATAGCCTTTTAGGTTTATAAAACTGTCTTTCTTTGCAGTTGACACTTTGTAGTGATGTTGTTTTAAAATAATATTGTGACACCTTGTGATTTATAAACCTGACTTTAAGTGCATTTGGAGCGTTATAATTAGCTTTAATATTTTTGAACTTTGCAAGGATGTTATTTTAAATAATGTGGCAGTTGCAGTGTATCCTTCTCTTTCACCCCGAGGTTAGGTTGGTTGGAAACAGTGGTACAAGATCCTTTTAATTGATGTACAAATGCTTGTATGCACATTATTAACACCTATAGCTGGTTTGTGGTGAGCGCACTGGCGCCGTTGTACTGTGTCTGCCATCACGTCATCCAAGTGGATGCTGCACACTGGTGGTGGTTGAGGAGAGACCCCCTGATATAATTGTAAAGCGCTTTGAGTGTGCAGTAGTACATAGTAAAGCGCTATATAAATGCCTCATTAATTCATTCATTCATTAATTCATTCATTTATTTATAAGTCTTGTTCTATATGTCTCAGAGCCAGCAATTCTATATAATTTCTTTCCACATTAATACACAGACACTCATGAACGTCATAATTTAACACACAAACCACAATAACAGCTCCACGGGGTAAAAGGCTCCTTTGATTTTATTTTCCTCTAAACCACTCAAACCTTTCCTGGGGACCCCCCACCACCACACATTTTGGATGTCTCCTTCATATGACACACCTGATTCAACTCATCAGCTCATTAGTAGAGACTGCAAGCCTGCAACCATTAGCCAAAAAAGCTAACAATGGCTAATGCTAATGCTGGTACGCAGGAAAGGAAACCAGAGGCTGTTTTTTTTTTAATGGATGTCAATGGAGAAGAGGCTTCACTACACTGAACAAACTGCTTTTGTGAGGAAACAGCTTATCGTTTAATGAATCGACTGCCTGTCTGCTAATCTTCAACATGTTTTACGCTAAACAATACGTTTGCTGGGAACGATATGTAGATTTTAAAAGTAGAGCCTGACCGATATGGGTTTTTGGGGGCCGATACCAATATTAGGGTGTAAAAAAAGTCCGATATTGATATATATTGGCCGAGATTCTTTATGTGTATATTATAGTACAGTACCAGTCAAAAGTCTGGACACACTTTCCTATTGGTGTGTCCAAACTTTTGACTGGTACTGTATATATAATACAGTATATACATAATACACATACATTGTACATAAATACAACAGAACAAACATATACATGAAATAAACAGTTTTTTTTATGTAGGTCTAAACTAGATTTTCAGGTACAGAAATAATCAAATGTCAAATATCACTTTATAATCTTCACTGTATAAATATACACTCACCTAAAGGATTATTAGGAACACCATACTAATACTGTGTTTGACCCCCTTTCGCCTTCAGAACTGCTTAATTCTACGTGGCATTGATTCAACAAGGTGCTGAAAGCATTCTTTAGAAATGTTGGCCCATATTGATAGGATAGCATCTTGCAGTTGATGGAGATTTGTGGGATGCACATCCAGGGCACAAAGCTCCCGTTCCACCACATCCCAAAGATGCTCTAATGGGTTGAGATCTGGTGACTGTGGGGGCCATTTTAGTACAGTGAACTCATTGTCATGTACAAGAAACCAATTTGAAATGATTCGAGCTTTGTGACATGGTGCATTATCCTGCTGGAAGTAGCCATCAGAGGATGGGTACATGGTGGTCATAAAGGGATGGACATGGTCAGAAACAATGCTCAGGTAGGCCGTGGCATTTAAACGATGCCCAATTGGCACTAAGGGGCCTAAAGTGTGCCAAGAAAACATCCCCCACACCATTACACCACCACCACCAGCCTGCACAGTGGTAACAAGGCATGATGGATCCATGTTCTCATTCTGTTTACGCCAAATTCTGACTCTACCATCTGAATGTCTCAACAGAAATCGAGACTCATCAGACCAGGCAACATTTTTCCAGTCTTCAACTGTCCAATTTTGGTGAGCTCGTGCAAATTGTAGCCTCTTTTTCCTATTTGTAGTGGAGATGAGTGGTACCCGGTGGGGTCTTCTGCTGTTGTAGCCCATCCGCCTCAAGGTTGTGCGTGTTGTGGCTTCACAAATGCTTTGCTGCATACCTCGGTTGTAACGAGTGGTTATTTCAGTCAAAGTTGCTCTTCTATCAGCTTGAATCAGTCGGCCCATTCTCCTCTGACCTCTAGCATCAACAAGGCATTTTCGCCCACAGGACTGCCGCATACTGGATGTTTTTCCCTTTTCACACCATTCTTTGTAAACTCTAGAAATGGTTGTGCGTGAAAATCCCAGTAACTGAGCAGATTGTGAAATACTCAGACCGGCCCGTCTGGCACCAACAACCATGCCACGCTCAAAATTGCTTAAATCACCTTTCTTTCTCATTCTGACATTCAGTTTGGAGTTCAGGAGATTGTCTTGACCAGGACCACACCCCTAAATGCATTGAAGCAACTGCCATGTGATTGGTTGATTAGATAATTGCATTAATGAGAAATTGAACAGGTGTTCCTAATAATCCTTTAGGTGAGTGTAGATTAACCCTTATTAAAGTTATTCAGTCAAGAGCCGTGTGTTTTTTTTTGTCTTTTGTTATCTCGTCTATGAGAGAATGCTTCCCTGCCATTGACGAGATATTCCGTGTTTTCACTGTTATACGGTAGGGGGCGCTATTACACATCTCCTGCACGAGTACAGAATCTGATCAAAACACAGGCGAAGAAGAACAATCGATCTCTTATAAGGCAGATTCATATGTAAAATAACACGATCATCAACATTAAACAGCATATAAATCAAAACTGCCTAAAGTTATTGAATGAAATGTAGACCCAGGACGAGCTATAGGACTGTGAAGCTTTGGGGTATTGATGGACTCGATCTACTCCATCTGTGTTTTGATCATCGTTCTGAATCCCATCTGTATGTTAGTCGCGATTTTCTCAGCTTTTTTCTCAAAATGTTGCTTTTTTCATGAAACTTACCCACATTTAAGTGTTGATAAAAAAAGAATGCATGAAGCTAGAATAAAACAGAGGGTCTGTTCTTTCTTTTGATATATTGCATGGTCAGATATTCATACAACAAGATATTCTGTGGGCCATGAAACTTGTGAAAATTACCAAAAACGCTGGCGGTGACTGTCAAATTTCATGTTTACGTTCACTTAAGACATAACCGACTATGTTTACGATGATACTCAACAAGACCGGCATTTTGACATAATTTTGTGTGAATATTCGCACGCTGTGAGACGTGTGGGCGTGCGTTCATAACGGTGGCATATCGGCGGCATATACGCCGATGCGATATATCTGTGACAGGCTAATATCGGCCAATAAAATCGGCAGGACTTCCGGTTTGGTGGAATAGGGTAGACGCGCGTTAAGTCTCGCTCCCGCATATTTTTGTCCCTATTCCCCTTAAACCCCACTATTTATTTCTATTTTACTACCAAGTGAACAACATCTTTGTTACATACATATTGGCTTTGGATTATGGCAGCTAAATCATCGAAACAAGGCAAAAAGGATCAGAAAGCCGAGGCGTGTGGAGATGACGGTAAAGAGGTTAGCATGCCAGCTATCGCTAACCTTCTGGAGGAGCATCGGGTCGCTCTTTCTACGGACTTTAAAGCAGCCGTTTCGACACTCGAGGTAAAACTAGACCAAATTCAAGCTACCGTGACGGACCACGCTTCGAAGATTGCTTTGCTCGAGACACATGCAAATTCGATGAGCGCACACAAGCCTTGGAAACGACCTGTGCTATGCTAGCAGAGAGCAACGCGAAATTACTAGCCAAAAATGTGGATCTCGAGTCCCACAGCCGTCTAAATAATATAAGAATTATTGGACTACCTGAATCCATTGAAGGACCCCGACCATCTGTCGTCTTCTCTCAGCTACTCGCGGAAGTGTTTGGGGATGGAGTCCTGGAATCCCCGCTGGAATGTGATAGAGCTCACTGTCTGATAAACTGAGGCCGGGGCAGAGGCCTAGGCCTGTTATTATGCGGCTGCACAAGTTTCAACAGAAGGAAAAGATCATCCGTGAGGCCAGAGCGAGGAGGGGAAAGCTTCACTACCGTGGCACACCTATCGCTATTTACGAAGACTATGTTCCGGAGGTGCTGGAACAATGTTCTAAGTACAGAGAGGTGCTGTCTGAACTTTACAATCTTGGCCTAAAACCAGCGCTGTTGTTCCCGGCCAGGCTCACTGTCATAACGAAGGACGGCGCTAGGAGAAGATTTGCATCGGTCGCTGAAGCCAAGGATTACATTTCATCTATACGTCCTGCTGCTGAGGTCTAAACTTGAAATGACAAATGTGCAGTAACTCATGGCTGGATCGGCTGGTGACTCAAAAACCAGCGTTCGCTAAAGGCTTGGATTCCTATACAGACTTAGGTGGGCTGTTGGCTATAGCTTGGCTGTTACATCTGATCGTGTTATTGTTTTGTTTATTATAGATTTATAGATTCCTTTTGTTCGACATTATAGAGGCGTTTTTTTATGTGCACCCTTGTGTCCACTTAGTTCATTTGTTTAGTTCTAAAGTGTGATAGCTGTACACATACAGGTTTACCGACTCTTTTCTCCCTCCTCTTCCCTTCGTTGTGCCTGACGGTGCTCATTACTATACATACTTTGTTTCAACTCATTTTTGTATAGCTCGCGAGTCACAGGCTGGATTTATAAAAAAAAAAAAAAATTCTCTTGAATTGTTTCATTTTTGAGCCACTATGCACATCCATTGCCTTTTTTCTTCAGGCAGCACTTATGGTTTCCACACTTATTTTGTTTCTATTACTTCTGTTTTGTTCTTAAGTCACAGTCTGGACTAATTACAACTCTTCTCCTAAATGGTTTGTCTTGTGCCTTCCTTGGCACCATGCTTATCTGGTGCCTGTAAGATTTTGTAGCAGGGGTGTCTACAGTATGTGACTGTTAGAATATATACGGTATATATGTGTGTGTGTATATATATATATATATATATATTTTTTTTTTTGTACTCTTTTTATCTATATCCGTGTTTTACTTTATTGGCAAACATATATTGTTTATGTGTATATATGTATATAATTTAATATTTGTTGGTTTACTTATGTTTGGATTACTTATTTACCGTTACTTATTTTTATTCTCTATTTTTTTATCAGGACTATGCTTTGCTCTTCCCTGTTCACTTGTCACTTCCATTACAAAAAGGGGTTAGTGTTTATAGGTGGTGGGAATGAGACGCTGGAAGTCTTGTATCGCTGTAAAGTGTTGAGCTATGTAAGGGAATTTTGGATCAAATAACTCAACGGGGATTGAATTACAGTGAAAGAGAACTGAATTACATATAAATAATTCAGAATTAATATTTAACACTTTATCAACTATTCGTCCACCGATATGTTGACATTAGAGTATTTTAACAATTCTGATCAGGATATTACTCCGTGGCCAACGGCAATAATATCATTAAATTTATGTTCACTGTCTATGAGCAAGGTAACAAAATCGAACAGTTTAAGGCAGTAACTTGTAAGCACACAGCACAAGACACCTGTATATGTGAAAAATTAAACAAGACTTTATTGAACTACTCTAATACACACAAACTAATCTAACGAAACGCACACACACATATTCATTCATACAGTTGCAGGGAAATGTGGTATTGTTAACGGAATAGGAATGGAGTCCCAAATGTCTGGCTTAGGCACTATTTCTTAACCGCAACCTGAGAGAATCAATATATTAGCAATTCAACCTTAGTTCATCTGCTTAAGATTTTCACCAGTTCAGCCAGAATGAAGAGTTGTGTACTTGCGTTTGGATGCTCCTGTGAGCGCAGGTTCCTTTCAGGATGAAGTTGCTGTGGTGCTGATTGGCTGGCGGTCAGTTGCTGTTGCGTTCAGACAGAGGGACACCACTTCGTTTGTTGAATGGATGGTTGGCTTTGCAGGGTGGAGCCTCGGGTGCTGGTTCCTGGGTCGAACGTTGCTATGCAACAGAGTTTTCTCTGCGTCCCAGTGAGCGGCTGGATGCGCTTACTCTAGGAAGTTTCCTTCGGCGAGGTTCAAACGGAGTTAATGAGTTTCGGAAAGAGCTCTTGGTAGCTCGAAGGGCAGTGAAACGTGCAGGCAGGGAGATGGAAAGGCCAGCACGAATCAAAGCAAGAGCAAAAGTCACTGCAAACCACGGCAAAAAGCAAAAGCAAGAAGCCAAGCCAAACTGTTTGTCCTTTGTTTATAAGCATGTCCATCCGGTCCGTCCTTGAAGGTGTTCCAGCCAATCAGATATTGTCTTGGGCGGGTCCTACGCCCACTTCTCCTGTTCTCGCTTATCATTAGCATAATGTCCACATGATCACGTGCAGGCAAACTCTTTAGCGTTCTGGTAGACACTTTAAAAACCCAACTTTCATAATGTGAATAAGGTGCCTCCTACACAAATCTACTTTGCATCAAAATACTGGAAATCATTTATCCATCACACAGATACCAAATAACATATATTTCCCATATTTGAAGTAAAATATAATAAAGATTTAGATGTGATAAATGTCTAGCATACAGAAAAACTCCATAGGTTATATGAAACACACATAATACTTTGATATATGTTTTAAGGCACCTTCTGGTGATTACTTCTTATAACTAAGATAAAAAAAAAAAACAAATCGGCGGTAATAAATGCTTGACACACCGAAAGAACTCCACAGGTTATATAGACGTACATAATACATATGATATGTGTCAAGCTCCGATTGTGGATTAATTCATATTATTGGCATTGATTCTGAGGCTATGGCTTGAGTTCTGTGAGGTCTTTTGTGTGATGTTCGAAGAGTCTCTGGAATGTGCAGATTGAGGGAAAGGGGGGAAGCGAGGTGTCACTGCTTAATGTTTTATGCTGATTTTGGGCCGTTGGAAAGCTTTTAGCGAATCTTCATTTCCTGATAAGACTTTGGATTTATGCATGTGGGTCACGGCGGTGTTCCTTGCCCCTGTGGTCTTACCAGATGTTACGTTTGTGGAACAAAGAAAGGCCTCCTTCACTGACCAATCCTGTCCTTGCACTCGGGTTTGAGATAAGGCAGATGAGGGGGAAAAAGGTGTCTTCTCTGACCATTTGGCCCCATGGATTCGTTTTATGACTCGCTAATGGTGGGAGAGGGTGGGTCTCTGGATCTCTGGAATGTGATGTTCTGTTGGTTTGATGCTTGTTCATGGGTAATCCTACAGCTATGTTGCTCGGGTAATGTTTGTAGTTTGGGGAATGTCCTTGAAGAGGCCACAATTAAGTTTTTTTTTTTTTTTTTTTTTTTTTTTTCGGTTTCCTTTTCCTCTCTCTTCCCGTTACAGAAGGCCATGCAGTTCCAAGTCACTTCAACATTATGTATCGTTCTAGATGGCTACTGATACATCAAAGATGGGTAAAGGTGTGCGTCTGATTTCATGGAATACTAAAGGAATGAATAAGGCCGTTAAGATTGGTAAGGTAATGATGCAGGTGCAACATTTGAAAGGGGATATTATATTTTTACAGGAAACACATCTTAAAACTTCAGATATCCAGCGCATCAAAAGGGCTTGGATGAGCCATGTATTTCATTAGAAATTTTCTGCTAAAGCTAGAGGGGCTGCTATTATTATTAGTAAGAATATATTGTTTGAGCCAGTACATATTATTGAAGATGTTAATGGCCGTTATGTCATAGTATCGGGCCTGCTACAGAATATTCCGGTAGTCCTAGTCTCTATCTATGCTCCTAATTGGGACAATGAGCAATTTTTCATCAACCTCTTCGCTAAAATACCAAACAGCGACAACCATCACATACTGATGGGTGGTGACTTTATTCTGGTGCAAGACATAAGTCTCGATAGATCATCTTCTAAACAAATTAATTTATCTAATTCTACTAAAGTACTGCTTAACTGTCATCTCACTTTGGAATTTCAGACCCCTGGAGGTTTAAAAACCCTCAGAGTAAAGTTTTTTCTTTTTTTCCCTTTTCCTGGATTGACTTTTTTTTGATTGACAATAAATTGTCGCATCTGGTTACTGCTAGTGGCTACCAGCCTATAGTTATTTCAGATCACGCCCCCACCTCGCTTGATATTAATCTTCCTCTAAGTGTTGCCTCCCCATCACTATGGAAATTTAGTTCTCATTTATTAGCGGATCATGAGTTTAAGAACTTTGTGGCCACTCAAATTAGTAACTACATTGAATTCAATGATACCCTTGAGGTCAAAAGTGGATTTTTATGGGAAGCCCTTAAAGCCTTTGTTCGAGGTCAGATTATTTCTTTCACTTCGTGCCTTCGTAAGGCTGAAAGGGCTAAAAGGCAGGACATTTTAGACGCGATCTTCAAACTTGATGAAACATATGCTGTCTCTTCTTCTCCCGCCCTTTACAAAAAATGACTTCTATTACAATCAGAATTCGATAGTTTAATGACGCATGTTGTAGAGAGACAACTGCGGCAATCTAAACAGCGTTTTTTCGAACATGGTGATAAGGCCATTGCCTCTAGATTAATTCAGAGAATTATTTCACCTAGTGGCAATCTTACTGCGGACCCGGCTGAAATCAATAGAGTTTTTTTGGATTTCTATGTTAACCTCTATACTTCTGAGTACTCTTCAGCTTCGGCAATGATCCCCAACCCCTTAGATTCATTAACATACCCTAGAATTGACGAAGGTACGGCAAAGGAATTAGGCAGCCCCATTTCCTCCCAAGAAATCCAAGAAGCAATTAAATCAATGCAAAATGGGAAATCCCCAGGCCCTGATGGGTTTACAGTTGAATTCTACAAGGCATATTCTACTTTAATAGCCCCAATTTTAGGAAGGATGTTCAATGATTCCTTTCAAGAAGGCCAACTCCCAGCGACTCTATATATGGCTTCTATATCCTTGCTGTTAAAGAAAGACAGGGATCCCACTTCCTGCGGTAACTATAGACCGATTTCTCTGCTAAACGTAGACTGTAAGATACTAACCAAAATTCTTTCTCTCTGCCTCCAAAATGTAATGCCATTCATAATTCCGTTAGATCAAACAGGCTTTACATTGGATAGGCATTCTTTGTTTAATACTCGGAGATTACTCAACATTATTTTCTCTCCCTCATCCGTAAATGATATACCCCTGAAGTCATAATTTCATTGGATGCAGAGAAAGCTTTCAACAGGGTTGAGTGGGAATACCTGTTCTTTGCGTTAAGAAAATTTGGATTTGACCCCAGATTCATTTCTTGGATTCAACTCTTGTATGCTTTCCCGGCTGCATCGGTGCATACCAACGGTGTCCGTTTGCCACCCTTTTTGCTCCAACGGGGGACACGTCAAGGTTGCCCGCTCTCACCCTTATTGTTCAATATAGCTATTGAAACCTTGGAAATTTGGCTTCGTAGCCACGATGCATTTAAAGGCATCACACGCCATGGTCGGGTACATAAACTTTCTTTTTACGCAGATGATTTGTTATTGTATGTCTCTGACCCCATAGTCTCTCTCCCCCCTATACTATCCATTCTGGATCAGTTTGGCTGCCTATCAGGGTACAAGTTAAATTTCCAAAAAAGCAAGTTACTTTTTGTTAACCAATTGGCTAAATCTCTTCCTCATTCTTCAATCCCCTTTAAATTGGCCTTGGATGGGTTTAAATATCTGGGGATATTTATCACTAGTTCGCTTAAAGACTTGTTTTTTAAGAATTTTACGCCACTTTTGGACAAATGCAAGTCAGATTTTGCTAGATGGAGTTCCCTTTCCCTTTCTGTAATAGGTCGTAAAACCTTATTAAAATGGTTATCCTGCCAAAGTTCTTGTATCTTTTTCAGCATGTTCCAGTCTGCATTAGTAAATCTTGTTTCACTAATTTAGATCAGCAATTGAACGGATTCCTTAATCCTTAATCCGGAATAAGAAGCCGCCTTGCATCAGGAAATCAGTTCTCCAGCTTCCCAAATCTGAAGGGGGTTTAGCGCTTCCATATTTTCGATACTACTTTTGGGCATGTAACATTAATAAATTACTTTACTGGGTTGGCCTTAAAGGTACCTGTGTACCCCTGTGTACCCTTTGTGTACCCCTTGGGTACACAAATTAAGATTACTATTAAGATTTGGCTTCAATTCAGGAAACAATTCGGTCTACACAAAGCCTCAATTCATATGCCAATTTAAAAAAAAAATTTATTTCCCCCGTCCCTCTCAGACAGCGTCTTTGATATTTGGGGCAGATAAGGGCCTTTCTACTCTGAATGACTTGTATGAAAACCATGTGTTCTCCTCTTTTTCTTCCTTATCAGCTAAATCAACCTTCCTAATAGCCATCTGTTTCGTTTTTTCCAAGTGAGGCACTTTATTCAAAAGTTGTTTCCCCATTACCCCAATCGTCCACCCGAATCAGAACTTGATTTAATCCTCACCCTTGACCCTGGTCAAAAACGGCTGATATCTACCATTTATGGTAGAGTAATCTCCCTAACCTCATCTCCGGGTGCATATAGAGATATCTTCCTCTCGTTCTATACTTTCTAATATCTGTTCCCAGCTCCCCCTTGGGGTACAAAAAATTTCGAGCAATCCAATAGTTATCAATACTATTAAGATTTGGCTTCAATTCAGGAAACAATTCGGTCTACACAAAGCCTCAATTCATATGCCAAATTTCAAAAATTCATTTATTTCCCCCGTCCCTCTCAGACAGCGTCTTCGATATTTGGGCAGCTAAGGGCCTTTCTACTCTGAATGACTTGCATGAAAACCATGTGTTCTCCTCTTTTTCTTCCTTATCAACTAAATCAACCTTCCTAATAGCCATCTGTTTCGTTTTTTCCAGGTGAGGCACTTTATTCAAAAGTTGTTTCCCCATTACCCCAATCGTCCACCCAAATCAGAACTTGATTTAATCCTCACCCTTGACCCTGGTCAAAAACGGCTGATATCTACCATTTATGGTAGAGTAATCTCCCTAACCTCATCTCCGATTGATTCCCTTAAGCAAACCTGGAAACAGGATTTGGGCTTTGACATTTCTGAGGACCAGTGGAAAAACATACTTGGTTTAGTTCATTCTTTGTCTATTTGTGCTAGACACACCCTAATACAATGTAAAGTGCTTCACAGAGCCCATTTCACTAATGCCAAATTGGCTAAAATGTTTCCTAACAGAAGTGATGCCTGTAACCGATGCAAACAATCCCCAGCCGATCATCTTCACATGTTCTGGTCTTGCCCGATGCTAACAGACTACTGGTCTGATATTTTCAGAACTCTTTCACAGGCCCTTTATACTACCATTGCCATTGGGGGGGTGGGGGTCTATGTTGTTGTTGACCTATTCTGTTGCTTTTCAATCTGTTTTTATTTTTTTCAGACACCTCGTTTCATTTTGCAACAGTTGTAACACATTTTATATGTCTGCAGAAAATTTTATAATAAAAAGAAATTTTGGGAATAAAATCGTCAGACCGATAAATCGGTCGGGCTCTAATAAAAAGGTTATTTTATAAGAGAAGGCAGAGAAGGGAATGTCGTGACAGGTATGATCATTTATGGCATTACCATAGTATTTAATATTAATATTGAGTGATAGTGTATATTGTCTAAAGAAAGCAGAAAATACAGATGTTTTTTTTTTTATTTGGCTTTCATGTTTTACCAGTTATGATAAGACTTGAATGGTAATGACATTATTATTATAACTGCATGTATGCACATGACGCTGATATTATGCATTTTAATGAATAAAGAGAAAATGAATAATTTAATTATTGTGTTATACTGTATGTTGTTTAATGAAAATAAAAAAATTAAGTATTCCTTCTATCGCTGCCCGGTTAGTCTTGTGTTGTAATGATTTATGACTCTGCTGTGTGACTAATGATGATATAAAGTTTTTTAATGAATGACGGTAAAACAATACATATAATTAATTAATTAAATATGTATTAAATTACAATTACGTTTTTAGTGTACTCTTAAATGTGGTTTAATGCGCCCTGCAGTGAACTTTGCTGTTAATAGAAATTCGTGCTCTTTTTTCCGCTCAGTAAAGCACATTCCACAAACAATGCAGTCCTACTGTACCTTTACTAGCAATATAACACCAAATATACACTCACCTAAAGGATTATTAGGAACACCATACTAATACTGTGTTTGACCCCCTTTCGCCTTCAGAACTGCCTTAATTCTACGTGGCATTGATTCAACAAGGTGCTGAAAGCATTCTTTAGAAATGTTGGCCCATATTGATAGGATAGCATCTTGCAGTTGATGGAGATTTGTGTGATGCACATCCAGGGCACGAAGCTCCCGTTTCACCACATCCCAAAGATGCTCTATTGGGTTGAGATCTGGTGACTGTGGGGGCCATTTTAGTACAGTAAACTCATTGTCATGTTCAAGAAACCAATTTGAAATGATTCGAGCTTTGTGACATGGTGCATTATCCTGCTGGAAGTAGCCATCAGAGGATGGGTACATGGTGGTCATAAAGGGATGGACATGGTCAGAAACAATGCTCAGCTAGGCCGTGGCATTTAAACCATGCCCAATTGGCACTAAGGGGCCTAAAGTGTGCCAAGAAAACATCCCCCACACCATTACACCACCACCACCAGCCTGCACAGTGGTAACAAGGCATGATGGATCCATGTTCTCATTCTGTTTACGCCAAATTCTGACTCTACCATCTGAATGTCTCAACAGAAATCGAGACTCATCAGACCAGGCAACATTTTTCCAGTCTTCAACTGTCCAATTTTGGTGAGCTCGTGCAAATTGTAGCCTCTTTTTCCTATTTGTAGTGGAGATGAGTGGTACCCGGTGGGGTCTTCTGCTGTTGTAGCCCATCCGCCTCAAAGTTGTGCGTGTTGTGGCTTCACAAATGCTTTGCTGCATACCTCGGTTGTAACGAGTGGTTATTTCAGTCAAAGTTGCTCTTCTATCAGCTTGAATCAGTTGGCCCATTCTCCTCTGACCTCTAGCATCAACAAGGCATTTTCGCCCACAGGACTGCCGCATACTGGATGTTTTTCCCTTTTCACACCATTCTTTGTAAACTCTAGAAATGGTTGTGCGTGAAAATCCCAGTAACTGAGCAGATTGTGAAATACTCAGACCGGCCCGTCTGGCACCAACAACCATGCCACGCTCAAAATTGCTTAAATCACCTTTCTTTCCCATTCTGACATTCAGTTTGGAGTTCAGGAGATTGTCTTGACCAGGACCACACCCCTAAATGCATTGAAGCAACTGCCATGTGATTGGTTGATTAGATAATTGCATTAATGAGAAATTGAACAGGTGTTCCTAATAATCCTTTAGGTGAGTGTAGAACATTTATTCACAAGACCAGCGCGCTAATCCAATCAGTTTTGTTCATGGTAATTAGGGCTAAAAGGAGTAAGGGTAAAAAACAGCCCTGCTGTTTGGGCAAAAGGCACCATATTTAACATGATAATAAATAGTTAGCTGACTTTTCCATTTGTTGACATGACATGGTCAGATTCAGATGGTAAATATCATATATTAAGTTGGGTGTCCACCTTAGAGATAATCACCATATTTATAATGAAACCATCATACAGTATTTAAAAATATGATATTAATCATATCAAATAATAAAATATAATTTGTTGTTACTACTGTAAATTTATATTAAATCATTATGGGATCTCCTTCAATGCTTTCAGAATCTTTACATTTTAAAATTATTATTGTTTCTATATTTTTAAAATATATTTCTATATTAACATATTTTAAAAACAGCATATTTATTGAACAAAAATGAATTATTTTATTCATTAAAATAAACAGAAAATAGTTCAAACTTTGCTAAAAATGATTGTTTTGAACAAGTATTAACTATGTTAAATACAAACATATATAATTTTTCTGCAATTATACAATATGGGAGTAATGAAAAGCACACTTTTCTTAAGGCCCCATTGTACCCTATAGACACCAAATTATCCACAAATTCTACACCTTCCTTAAAAGTGCTTGAGTTCTTGCCATTCTGATGTTTTGAAAATATTCTGTTTGTGCTGAGAAGCATTCACATTTAATAGACCTTTTTATGTTGAATCACCATGTGACACCATAGTGAAACAATTACACTGTTTCTCGCTTACATTAACACACGCGCACGCACACACACACACACACACACACACACACACACACACACACACACACACACACACACACACACACACACACACACACACACACACACACACACACACACAAAAACCATCATTATAATCGAGCATTTTTGTGGAAACACTGATTATGTTGTTACGGTAGATGAGAAGCATGTGACATCACATCCTGAAGGATATGTGAAACTGAAGACATAAGAAGTGATTGTTGCCCTGGCTTATTATATAATTAGACAGATATTCTACATTCATTCCATACCAAGAAAATTATATTTTCAGTACAAGTATTTACAGTAAAAGAGATCATTTTGGGGGGAAAATCAAATCCCCAGGCTTGATCACTAGTAAATCATAATCTACTACAGCTACGTGAATGTTACATCACCTAATTAATATGCATAGGTTTATAAGTTTTATAACATGCCACCCCCCTCCCTGTGATTATTCCTACGTAATATTGATTATTTCTGAATACAGGAATTTATTGCATGGCCAGACATAAGCTGTTGCCATTAAGCCAGAGCTTCTCTTCAGTAACTGCAGTCCATTTATTTGTGTAAGGCACTCTAATGTATCATAAGAGTATCCATGTTTTGTTACACCTACGTTATTAGCTACATGGTTGTGACTGTGAGGGTTTTCAGGACCCTTGCTTCCATACTCCCCCACAATCCTTTCTGTCATATTTACATATAGTAAAGTATAGAAGTTTTAAATGGCACACGAAAGCCGGTGAAACCCCATGCTTGGCTGGCGTTAATAACAAATATGAAATATCACCTGCTGACTTATGACATTAAAGCCCTCCTGCCCAGAACATTTGTCTCTCTCCACTCACCTAAGCAGCACTCACAAACTTTCATATGGATTTTTTGGCCACCTAGGGTGAGTGTGTGTTATAGATTTCTAATGTTGGGAAGCCTCATGTCTATAAACACTTTTAATTTATGACTGGTAGGCTCTCTTATGCGTGCAGTGATGTTGTTATAGCATAATAGTGAGAGTTAGAAACACAACATAAAGCTGTTTAGGAGTTTGGCTATTGTTTTCCAGAACATTCAAATCTATATATTATTATTACGTATATTATTTGTACGACAGTTACTTTCATTCCTTAGATTTGATTGTCTAAGCAATGAGTTCTGATATAGAGCACAATGTCACTGCAATTTTTCACTTATCGCTCCACTTGCCTGTGTTTGTGGTGTTCTAGACAGGCTGTCAGTCCTCTGTGCATTAGTAGTGGTGCTTTTTCAGTGACTTTTCTGCAGGTTCTATCAATATGTCAGTAGATTATGAGAAGTGACTATCTTTATGAATCATTCACTCATCCAAAAATACTGATTTAGAAAAGAAATATGTTACTATGTCGTAGTGGTTAGTAAAGAACTTACTTTGCAACCTTTAAAAAAGTATGTTCCATCAATTATGCGCTGTAGTATATATTTTGTATAATTTGTATAGACTACTCATTTCACACTTTGTGCATTCTACAGTACAATAAGTAACTAGGCATATTCAGAGACGGGTACTGTATTCATGAGAGAGTCATTGAAACATTCACTCAACTGATTCGTTCAGAAGGACTAAATTCAGAATAGCATACTAACATACTCTTCTTACTATTGTACATAGGGCAGAAATACTGTAGTAAAAAGTAGCATGCTAGTATGTGTATACAGTAGGGCCTACCTCTGCTGTGTGTTGCTCTGAGGTATGTAAGGGTTGATCCTGCTTTGAATTTAGTTTGGAACACACATTCAAAATCTTGCTGATGGTCTGAATATCAGTACAGATTATATTTGATTAGAGATTAAAACAGCTTGCTTGTGTGATATTACTTAAGTAATGTGTATTATAAGAAGATCCTAGAATTCAGTAGTCTAGCAGCTTACACTGGGAATATGATGCGAAGTGGATGAGGAACGCTCCTATCTGTCTTTACACTGTGCGCATGTGTGTGAAAAGATCCATAATTGAATACAGCTGATATCTCACTATCATGACTCACCATCTTTTAATAGTGGCAGAGTACTTTTTTTCTGAACCCTCACAACCAAAACACAAGGGCATTAAATGAAGAGGGAGACGCATTTCAGGCCCAATCTTTTACAAAAGAACTAATAGAGCCTTGATCTGTCGGTTAGCCTTGATCTGTCAGAATTGCCATCTCTTATAAAGCAAAACTAGGATCCAAGCAGTTCATTTGAACCATTTCTTATACTGCAGCTTTAAATGCTACATTTATTACACAGCCCTTTGCTTAAAAAAACACTGCTGCAGAGAAAACCAGACTGGATATACGCCTAAATTCTTTATTTATTTTAATTAAGCATATATTATGCATTCGTTCTCCTCTGTCTGCCACTGCATCTAAAATGATGATCTTCTTTTGCTTTTTTTTCTTCTTTATACTATCTTCCTCAGGGAGCGTGTTCTGATTTTGTCTCTGCTTTCGTGTGACAGGTTGAAAAAAAGATGGGAGGAGAGAAAAAGTCTGTCAAAAAAACGTGTAAAACAGAATTGAGAAGGAGATGCTTTTGAAGAAGTGGATCTGTGGAAATAGGCTTAGATCTCAGGGTTGTCAGTCTACGGCAATGAGCCCCCTTTGATGTGGCAATGGGAAAGAGTCGCTGATTTGTTTGTTCAGATGGAGATATCCCCTCTGTCTGTCTGACTGAATGTATGTCTTTGTGCAGGAGTGTCACACCTGCTCATTGGAACAGCATGATTCTGGAACTCACAGATTCTGGAACAGCATGTGCTATGCTGTACTATAGCACATTCACATAAAGACAGACAGATGGATATACAGTATTGAATGTGCAGGAAAACTCACATACACTCCAGGTTTATATCATTCAGAATTGAATTTCCAATTCATATCCATAGTTTGCTATCTCTATGAATTGGAAATTCAAATTTGTACAAATGAATGTAAGTCAAATTTAAATGAATGGGGTTCTCAACTCTGGCCCTCAAGGTCCACTTTCCTGCAGAGTTTTGCTGCGTTTACACCATGTCGTAGTCTCGAGATAATAGGTGACATTCTATTCGGAGCTGTTCACATCATCAGACTAGGAAATTTGGCATTTCTATGGCAACACTATCAACCCCTAAATGAATCTGCAGCGATCAGGTGGTACAGCGGTCACGTGGTACAAGTAGGGCTCTCAGAAAATTCCCATCTTACAAGCTGTAATTACGAGCTCTAGAGGGACGTGAACGCTTTTTACAAGTTGAAATCTCCTAATTATGGTAATTACAACTGGCAAAAAATGGTAAATGCACCTTTAAGCTACAACCATGAGCATACTCACCTGCCTCTGTCTTTTTAGTAATCCTGAAGACCTTGATTAGCTTGTCCAGGTGTGTTCGATTAGGTTTGAAGCAAAACTATAAAAAAAAAAAAATATATGAAATTTAAATTTAGTTTAAAATGTATTTTAACTAGTAAAGCAAAGTTTCAGAACAAACATTAATTGGGGAGCTGTTGATATTGTTGAATGGACATTTTCTGTTTCTGTTATGTGAGTTGTGTTGATAATGTAAATATTTAATGAGAGACTTAAAATTTGCATTGTGACTGGTAGACATAAGCTATGGTTTTATACTATTTAGTATGTATGTATGTATGTATGTATGTATGTATGTATGTATGTATGGATGGATGGATGGAATTTTGTGCAACCCCTATACACTTACACAGATTTGTAAAATGATGCCTCTGTGAACTTCTCAAAGCTTGATGGTTTGTGTTTCTCTCTAGGAATCATTCATGCACCAATACATTCCCATATGCTACAGAACTGATACAATTCATGCAAGAAAGTGCACATATCAAAAATGTGTTGACTTCTTGCAGGGCCACACGGAATCTGCTGATTTTTTTGGAAAAATCTGCGAAATTATGCGGAATGGTTTTAAATGTGTTAAGAGTATTGGAACTGAAAACATTACAAATAAAATACTAAATATTAAATTCTTAACTTTTATTTAAGGTTTACAATACAAATCCAAATAGAACAACTAGTTTTTTAAACAAAGCTAGACCTCTCTTATAGTACATCCACTAAAAGACACAAATCATTAAATAAACAATTTCATATCATTCAAAAATAGAGCAAAATAAATAAATACCTACCTAAGTAAATAAATGAACTACTTTTAATAGCTATAAATATGTAATTTTTGCAGACAGTTGACGTTTCCTTAACTCCTCCACGGTCAATTTTATTTTAGACATTTTAAAATATTGCTCTCTTACTTAAAAAAAAAAGTCACGTTAGTCAGCGCAGCCTACTACCCCTCACAATCGAGCACGCGCAAGTTGTGTATGCTTATCACTGACGGGCACTACAATCTGTGGAGTTTTCTGCGGAAGTCTGCGGGCGCAGATTCCGTGTGGGCCTGCTTATATGCCTAAATTCAATGCTTTTACTGAAACCTTTATTAAATATTACAAGATCAATAACTACCTGATAACTTGACCTGTGTTGCCCACATCAGCCTGTGCTCAGGTGCTAAGAAGAAACCACTCTGTGGAATGTCACATCCTGTTAGAGGTAAATCGTTCTTTGCAGAAAGTTTGTCACACATTTCTTAGGTAATATGTTGTCTGACTTGGCCCAGGCACGAGGTGCTGTGTGTGCTTGTTCTGTCAGTTTATTAAGGGTAGCAGTGACTCAGCCCCTGACAGGAGGGGGTGAAGAAATGATTTGCAGCACCCCTGCTTTCCTCATTATTGTAATTAGTGAATGTGTTTGTGTGTGTGTGCCTTACTGAATCTTTGTGTATTCTTTGTTTTATCTGGGGTTGTTGCCCCCCAAAAGGCATAATCGGTGTTGACTTTAGAGACCACTGAATCAGAAAATGAGGTGGCATATGTGAGAAAGTATTGGGGACGTTTGGGGCCAAACCACTCTCTGTGCTCTCATTTTCTTATTGTTTATTCAGGTATGTCTACATGTGTGCACATGGCAATAAACAGTAAAGTTTTATAGGATTTAGAATAAGTTTTTATTTTAGTCCCAGGATATTTAATGGGTTCCAAGAAGTCCAGTTGTAATAATAGTCCACTTAAGGCAAGCTGAATGCGAACCCACGTGCAGTTTATTAAACATAAATGTGAACTGAATACAAACTAAACAAAGACATGGCTTGAAATAAACATGAAAAATGAAACATAAAACTCACCAACAGAGGTCACAGTGAACATAGCTAGACAAGAAACATGATAAGTAGCATGAGGGCTATATATATACAGAGACTAATGACTAACAAGAAACATCTGTGAATAATCAAACAATGAACCAATGAGAAAACAGGACACATGACTAGACCAACCAATGAGAACAGGTGTGTTTGATATCGGCTGCGGCTGGATGTAACCGTTCGGCGAGAGTTGCCTCGTGCAGGCGGGGAGGAGCTGCAAACGGAGACGTGAAGTTGGACACTTTCTGCTTCCCGTAGTGACGCTCGCTCTGTGTTTGCATGGTTTACCACAGCTGAAGTGAAATAAATACAATATTTGTCAAATAAACAGATGTTTCAGAGATTTTCATTCAATACTTTATGTAGGCCAGGCCTACTGCTTAATACAGTGTCTGTTTGTACAAGAATAAAGTTCAACATAAGCCTATACTATCAATGAAGTGGGGTCTACGTTTTTATCAGGTTTATTTTGATAAACATGACACAATATAACATTGCAACTACATGAAAAGAGGTTTTACTGTTATAAAAAAAACAGATTTGTGAGCATTAGTGGAACTGAAGGTGTCAGAATAGACACAAAATCGTTTAGATCTGCTCTGACGGATAGATATGTATAGCCCTGGTGGTTCCAGATTTATTTGCAAGGGTACTGTTTAAACGCACAGTTACCTGACAAATATAAATAGTAAAATCGCGAACCTGACTCTCCATTTTTCTTCCACTCCAGATAGGGGTGTTTGAAACACAAGTGAAACACACGTGATCGTTGTCATGCCAATCGTGGAACTGTCCGATTGTCCGGCCAATCGTGGAACAGCTGTGTCGTCATCAGAGCTCATGCAGCCACTCTGGAGAAGCTGCGCAGAATGAACCAGCCGGCTGCTCTCGAATCGCTCTCGCGGTACTTTGATTGCATACATCATAGTCACGTGGCGTTGGCGCTGTCTCAAGTCGGACAACATTTCTAACCGGCATGCACTGCTTCAAGTCAGCCACCGATCGGTCTGTGCCGAAGTCGAACAAGCCTAACATTACACATGAGGCTAGGGAAGCACATGACATGATCACATAAGGGCAAGGAATCACATGACAAACACACAGGAACCATGACTGTGACTAATCTTCAAAATAAAAGACATGAAACATAAACATGAACCAAAACCCAAAAACAGATGTAACACCAGTCTTCACATTTCCTTCCTAAAAAAGGTCCTTTCTTCAAATCATCATGCTGGCCATTCATATGACTGTTTGAGCCTCAAGTTCAATGCAAACTCATTGTCCACTCACAGAGTTCTGCACTCCCCCAAACACTCACAGTATAATGATAGAAGATGTTGCATCTGTCACTTGTGGTGCAGATATGGTGTTAAAATATTTAAATAATTTTCATATTAAATTATTTATAGTGACAAATAAAGGCAAGGCAAGGCACAGCTTTAAAGGCTGTAAAGCTTTAAAAAAAAAAAAAAAAACAGAAAAAAAAAATATATATATTGAAAAATGTCCTTGAATAAAAGGTAAGTAAAAATAGTCTCTCTGATAAAACTGTTTTTATCTTTATAGAATCACTTAATAATTAAATTCAATTCCATTTAAATTGATTACAATTATTTTTAGTGCACAATACAAATTCTTACAAAATAGCATTAGTCAAGTCAAGTCAATTGACTTGTACAATGCTGATTGTTTGAAAGCAGCTTCACAGTGTTAACAGGAAAATAATGCAACAGAATTTGATTCGGCTGTACAGCCGCTCTGGAGAAAACAGTGATGTCATCCAGCTCAGTTCAATTATCATATAGTGTCAATGTGGGCAGATCAGTAATATAGTTGAATATTTAGTGTCCCCAACTAAGCAAGCCAAAAGCCAAAGGCAATAGAGGCGACGGTGGCAAGGAACCAAAACTCCATCAGGTGACAGAATGGAGAAAAAAACCTTGGGAGAAACCAGGCTCAGTCGGGGTGCCAGTTCTCCTTTGGCCAACGAATAAACAGTGTATGATTATGATTCAGGCAACATTACAAGTCAGAGGTCATATTAGATCAGAATATTCCGAATATTTGTCCAGACGACGAGGACTTGACAGAGCAGCCATCAAGTGTTAGAGAGTATCAAGGTCAAGAGAGTATTCTAGGTTACTACGTGCGGAGGTTTTTTGTCCAATAATTAAAAATTCTGTTTTTTCAGAATTAAGTTGTAGGAAATTACTAGTCATACAATTTTTTATATCAGCTATGCATTCCGTTAATCTTGTGAATTGGTAAATTTCGTCAGGGCACGAAGAAATATAGAGCTGAGTATCGTTAGAATAACAATGAAAACTAACGCCATGCTTCCTAATGATATCTCTCAAGGGTAGCATATACAGGGTGAAAAGAAACGGTCCTAGCACTGAGCCTTGCGGTACTCCATACTGAACTTGTGATCGGTGTGACATCTCTTCATTTACTGCTACAAACTGATAACGGTCAGATAAGTACGATTTAAACCATGCCAATGCAATTCCACTAATGCCAACATAATTTGAGAGTCTATTTAAAAGAAGGTTGTGGTCGATAGTATCGAATGCAGTGCTAAGATCGAGTAACACTAATAGCGAGATACAATCACGACCGGATGATAAGAGCAAATCATTTGTAACTGTAAGGAGAGCAGTCTCAGTAGTATGATACAGTCTAAATCCTGACTGGAAATCCTCACAGATACCATTTCTTTCTAAAAAAGGAGCACAGTTGTGAGGATACTGCCTTTTCTAGTATTTTTGACTAAAAGGGTAGATTTGAGATTGCTCTCCTATAGCAGTGAATGAGTGGAATTTTTCCTCAGTGACACTACAATGCACTGTCTGATGTGATATTGTAGTAGATGGTTGCATAGTTATAATTTTCTCCCTAATATTATCAATCTTGCACGTAAAGAAGTTCATAAAGTCATTACTGCTGTGCTGTTTGCAAACGTCAGAAGTTGAAACTTTACGGCCTTTCTGTACGCAATCATCCTCTCTTTCCACGAAATGCGAAAAACCTCCAGTTTTGTTTTGTTCCAGCTGCGCTCCATTTTTCTGGCTCCTGTTTTAGGTGGAGATGGAACTGATGAGGAAGATTATATACAAAGCAATCTTTAGTGGTAGTGGTGATTGTCCTACCATATTTGTAATGAAGGGGTTGCCTTTGCAGCCTTGGCTAAATTAAACAGACACAGTCTCTATGTGATAATATCTAGGTGAAAGAGTCCCTATGTGTTGGGATTTATCTGACTTCTGTGACGTGAGACAGCTAGCAGACGGTCGGTTGAGCCAGTCCGTCTGCTTCCTGACCGGGGCCCCAGTTAGTCAAGGTTCAACTCTAAGACTATGTGCCAAATTACTAGAGAGAAGAGCAGCACCACCCCAGGAGGGATGAATACCATATCTTTTTAGTCAGGTCAGGTCAGCCCCAAAAGCTTTTCCAATTGTCTATGAACCCTATGTTATTCTGCAGACACCACTTAGACCAGCCATTGAGTGATGATAGTCTGCTAAGTATCTCATCACTCGGCCAAACGTCTCTACACTGTGCCATTGTTGTGACATTAGGCTTGTGTTGTTCTGTATGTGTCCGCTGTGCATGAGAATGAATTTGCAGTGGCAGATACATTGAACTGATTCAGGTTTTCTAGCAATATATGATTTAAACACATTGTGATATCTTTCCATGGTATATGCTGTTGTATCTTTTCAGTCAACATACAGAATCTTTCCATCCAGATCACATGGGGATGTAATACTTGTTAATTCAAGGTTATTCTCTGGTCCTGGACTCTAGAAGGGCCTTGTTTATAGCACTAATAATTCCTTCCCTATAATAGCCAGAGACAGAACAGGCTCTGTATGTGTAAAGAGAGACTTATCTAATCTAACACGGCGGCCTGTTTCCTGCCACCCCATCCCATAACTCAATCCAGCCTAACACATCATCTCCTCTCTCTCTCGTGCGTGCTCACACACACACACACACACACACACACACACACACACACACACACACACACACACACACACACACACACACACACACACACACACACACACACACCGCTGGGTCTGGAGCTCTTCATAGAAAGAAAGTCTCTCGCTTTCAAAATAGCTTCATATGCAAACAACCTGTAAATATTTCCTTAGTAATATTCATGGCTTTTAACACATATTTAAATCTTTTTTATTAATGTTTTATGTGATGATGATGACTCCCAGTTTTGACTGATGTATTCCAGGGGTGCTTCTGTGGTCAGTAGATTTTCCAGACTGTGTATGAGGGCATCCTTTGTGAAAATATTGGAATATTATATGAAGCCTCAACTTTGTTAAAGAATAAACTGCAATATACCGTTATTGTAATAATGATATTATTACAGTCCGCCCCAGACTCCGGCCCATTCAATCATTTCTGCCATAGAGAAATGGACAATAAGGCCCGTCGAAAGTTATAGCACATATGCATTTCTATTTTGAAGTAACTTAAACCCACAGCTTCACTATTGGTAAAGAGACGCCGCACAGACTGGTAAGACATATTATACACACAATTGTAAATCTTACCGTACCACTTCATCTGTATCTGATTTAGTACGAACAGAAATCGGTAAGTGATTTAATGACCCATAGTGTCAAGGTTCCTATGTTTCATTGTTTTTTCCCTGTGACCCAGTTTCCCAGTGTGTCTGATTAGTTATCACCTGTTGTCTCGTTAATTTACTCATTAGTCCCTGTGTATTTAAGCCCTGTGTTCTGATCAGTTCCTTGTCCTGTCTATGTTAATGTTGAGATGTGTTATCTATTTCCCTGAGTTTTCCCTGCCTGTACCAGGACTTTTTGTATTAAAGACTGTTACTTACATGTTGTCACATTACTGTCAAATCCATATCGTAAAAGTCTGTTTGCAAAGCCAGATTTACAAAAAAGTCCATAGTGAAATGTACTGAATACAAATAAATAATGCTCACCTGAGACATTCACATTGTTGAAAATAAATAACCACATTCCTCACCTTAGGATCCTTTGGACGGTAATGTTATTTTTAGTCCAGTGATCCTGTATTGCTCTTCTCTCCTCGTCATCTCACTAACATGCCAGTGGGCGGAGCCAAAGTTGCAATGATAAAGTAGGCGTTGATTTTCTTCTGCACAGCCGGTCTTTCACCTATCTATCATAGATCATAGATAATGCACAATGAGTTGTTTACTGGGCTTGGTTACAATAAAAGCTAACAAGGAAGTTTTCAGTTCTGAAACTTACAGGATATTCTTATAGTAGATTTTGCATTCTTTGGGGGAGTATTCTGGGTTCGGGCCAAATTCTAAGCTCGGAGCCCTCACCTTGGACAGCATGCCAAATATGCATACTCTTTAATCTGATTATTTGTAAGTGTGAACTTGTGAAATTATGTTTTATTAACAAAGTTCAGGAGGAACACGTTCAAATTGCCTATCCAATCAGCACGAAAGGAGGTATATACTATACTATAATATAGTGGAGGCTATACTCACCTCCACCACCCTGTCGGGTCTCACATAGAGCTATCACATGGATTCAGAACACTTAGAATATAATCTTATTGACTATAGTAGTTTTTTGGTGTTGCAACAGTTGTAGTCATTATGAATTGTTGTTTGGAAATGAGCTGCTTGATTCCTCAGAATGTCTTCTTTTCAGTTCCACAGTCAAAATAATGGCATAAAAATAGTTAAAGAATTTTTATTTTGCTCCGTTACTGATGCTTTGGTATATTAGAGTGTTTAGAGCTTGCTCCCTTAAATCACAACAATACATCTCTCCATCTGTCTTTTGGTATAGTCCTCCTCTAAGTGTCCTCTGAATTCTTCTGAGTATGTGTGTGTGTGGTCTTATATTTCTGTCCTTTCGTAATGTGTAGGTGTGTGTTTACATTCAGATCTGTCACTGAGGGTATGTGTGCCTGGAGTGGCTCAAGGAGACAGGATTGTTCTTTCTAAATTACCGTTATAGATCCAGCAGCAGGAGGCTGTCTTGTTTGGCCGCCTCCCATTTTCTCCATCCTCTCCAGTGCTAGCTTTTCTCTGTATTCCTCACTGTCTGTCTCACATTGGGGGATAAACCTGCCATCACTGAGCATACACTCCTGCAGGACTGAGATTTAATTAGTGGGTCCTTGAAATCAGCCAAGACCGGAGATGCCCAGGCTGAAGCTAGCAGGTGCTGTGGAAGAGAATTCACACTGACGCTAGATAACACCAGCAAAGACACATTGTACACGCACAGCTCTAACCTCAGGAAACAAATAAATTAACATTAATGGCAGTTAAAAAGGATGTATTCTAAAATGGTTAGATATCAGTGTACACAGATATCATATGGCCATGATGTGTCTACCTACATGGTTGTTTAAGAAATGAAAAGCTACACACTCCATAAATTAGGGTTAGAAGAACTGTTGCCAAACATATAACATGCTAGAAACATAATAATCACTGCAATAAATATCCAGTTATAGACTCTTAAGCATTTGCCTATTTAAATAGCAAGTTTTTTTTGGCCAGGCAGTTTTTTTCCACACTTACAAACAGTAAGTGGAGAACTCATGTTCTCTCATGGAGAACATATTCAGTGATTCTGGCACAAATACGATACCCTCCCTTGCATGCTAAAGACAGTGATATCTAATATCAGACAGTTTATCTAATATACAGTATAATTGAAGTTATTTAATATAATTTCAGGAGGAGTACGCCCATCTAATCTTTTAATTTATTCCAGGATATAAAAGCAGCCTTTTCTTCCTGGCGTCAGTTCTTTCGGCATTTGGCCCGCCCCAATCCTGCATCATGTCTGACTTTCAGGAAACTGAGCTTTTTCCCTCTGACGAACTCTCCAACTTTCCAGTAACACCAACTGGTCTTTCCCCAAACAGCCCCACTGAAGCACTGAAGCAAATCATCACTAGGTGGCTTTTCCCATGGAATTGGGCTACTTTTAAATTGTTGCAGCCGGTTCATTTCAGTTCATTGAGTTTTGATATTTGAAATATGGTTATTGGGCTATTTTGGGCTATTTTGACTAGTTTTGGCTAGTTTTGTTACGCAGACCTGGCAAACCTGCTCATTAAACAAGCCCATCTAACCCTTTCCTCCCTTTAAGCTTTAAAAGACATAGCAGTTGCCTTGCGAATCCGAATACAATGTGGGTTCTCCCGTTCAAATGCAGTGTGAGCTTTCACGATTCAATCGTGGGCTCTCCTGTTCAAATGCAGTGACAGATCATTATTGGAAATTATTTTCATGTTTGTTCAGTGAACTATAAACAATTACTGCACATGGACCTGTAGAATAGTCCTTAAGACGCTAACAGTTTACAGGTGGTAGATAATTAAGGTCACTGTTACAATGACTCTGACTATTGAATATGAAAAACACCAGGAGAAAGATGCCCAGGGTCCATGATCACCTGTGTGACCTTAGTCCTGCTGCAGGGAGGCATGAGGACTGCAGATGTGAACTTTGCAGAAAAGCAAACAAACTTTCCAAAAAATCCTGCTGATCAGAAAAATTATCCGATCTGTGAAACCGTAAAAAAATGTAATATGATCCGAACCGTGAGTTTTGTGATCTGTTGAACTATTACAGCCAGACCAATCAAGGGGTGCGTCTCAATCAGTTCCCTAGCTCCTGAGCTCATTGTCCTCATTGTACAACATCATTACTGGTATTTAAATTACTTGTAATGTTATTTAAAGTACATTATGATAAATACTTTGCTTGTTACATATAGATGCAATATTTCAGCCATAAATAAATTATAAATGTTAGATTGTGTTCATTACCTGTCTAACGATGTATGTTTATGCTGAAATATAATAAAATAATGGTTTCTATTTTTAAAAACATATATCACGTGTTGTTATCGGTCGTTATGTGTAGTGAGTTGGCACACGTGATTTAAGTTTCGCGCTTCAAAACTTCCGTTAAGGGAACATAGTAAGCATCGATGCACCCTGGGTTTTGCGGTGCATTGTGGGACTTTTTAGGGAGTGAACGTTTCAGTGCACTGGAAGGATTCTGCGATTGAGACAGCCTTAAAATGGCCGACTCCCTGATCAGTGCCCTGATTACTGAACTAGGGAGCGGATTGAGACGCACCCAAGGTGTGGATGGAGGACCACCAGATCAAGACCCTGTCAATGCATCATAATCTCCAGACCTGCACCCCAATGAAAACCTCTGGAATGCAAGCAAGAGGGTCACCAGCCATTAAATAAAGCCAAGCTGCTTGAATTGGAAATCAGGGTTATTCCACCATGAATATGAATATAATATAATATGAATATAAACTTGTTTTCTTTGCATTATTAAACCTAAATGAATGTCTGGATTGGTACGTTCCATTCCAGTTTTGACATCATTGCCACCATGTTTAGCAACATGAGTCAGCCTATATACAGTAAAACCTTCCACTGAACCACATCTCATTAATCATCTCAGGCTACATCATGGTCACACATTAAAAAACCTCTGAAATGAAATATGCAGGAACAACTTAAAATTGGCTATATTTTTACGCGTCTATATTAAATGACACATAAGATTATAAGATTAACAGAAGATTTATAAGATCGGTATCCCGAGGTGAAAACAGAAAAGCAAATGGAAAATAATTAGCGTAGCTACTGTTCATAAAATTTCAAGCAAAAGATAATCATGTGCATTTAATCATAACTGGAGTACAAGGTTATGAGATGCAATATGTGGATGTTTGGCTGAAGAGATGTGTCTTTAATCCAAGGCCGTAACCATGTCTTGAACATTGGGGGGGACCAATTTTTAGCCTATAGAAACAGAACAGTGAAGGAAATTCTAGGTCTAATTCTAGTTAGGAAATAATAATTTTGCAAATAATATTTGTATTAATTTGTATTAAAATACGCACATATGTACTTTTATTTGTATGCCTAAAATGTCGAAAACGTGAAACGTTTCTTGTCTCTTCACACTCAGTTAGGAATGACATGAATCACATAAATGCGTATTTTCAATTCAAAACGGCCATATTTGAGAAAAAAAGTTAAGTAGTTTGCATCACTGTATGTTACTGTCGGTCGTTTAACATTTCTGTCGCAAAACAGTTCACATGTATTAAATGTTTTGCTTACCTCACTTTCTTTCAATGTTAAACTGATGCTTCATGCTGGAATTCACGCTGGAATTCACGCTCTACTTCTGTGACTGGTAAACTCTGCCTACTTTGATTTGGTTGGCCATCTCAAATCATTTTGACATTGATAAGCGCTGTTAGACCGCTGAGGCAGACCAGACTAAAAATGTGACTTTTAAACCTTTTTGTTATCCTAACAACAACATACAGACCACTGCGTAATGAAGTGCAGCAGAGCAGTGCAAGAATTTCAAATATTGGGGGGGACAATTTGGCCATTTCTAATTATTGGAGGGGACTTGTCCCCCTCAATGTCTATGGTGCTTTAATCTAGATTTAAACTGGAAGTCTATTCTAGAGTTTAGGAGCCAAATGTGAAAAGGCTTTACCTAATTTAGTGGACTTTGCTATCCTATGAACTACCAAAAGTCCAGAGTTTTGCAACCTCAAAAAGGGTGATGGATTGTAGTGTGTAAATACATGGTTTATATGAGATTATAGCATTGTTTAAACCACTGAATACTGGAATGGAGGAACTGTGGGTAGAAGGTATTTTATTTAACATTATTTAACATCACAAAATACATTTTATTACATAATATATAATTTATTATATAATAATTATCATATTAAAACATTTAGTTAAATATCTAAATATTTAATTGCAGGGAGGTATACAGTAACTTTCATACAGGGCTGCTATTCTTTCATTATTATTCAGTATATTGCTGGTCAATTAGCACAACTCTAATAGACATGCCACTGCTTGTCAGGAAAAGCAGAAAAGTCTATGCACAACAATCTTCTTTCTTCCCTCTTGGCAAACAGCATGCACACTTCTGGTCCCACTGGATGGGGTGGAAAAGAATGAGACAGGGGTGGGAGGGTGGCAGCAAGTTTCAAGATGTACACCAAACTCCTTATTCCTAGAAGACAGCTCTCAAGAAAACAACGCGTATGAGCATGCCTGGGACCCGAGGAGTGTAACACTCACACACTTACATACTCACGAGAGAGTGGGGGGAGTCATCGGCTCTGCTTTTCAATCTAAATGCAAATGTGAAGAACAGGAACTCATGAGCAACAGGACAGAAGATATAACAAAAGAGAAAAGCCTAAGATTAAGAAACACTTGTGTATCATCATGTATGTTTTAGAGTATGTGAGTGTGTGTGAGTGTGCATAGTTCATATGAGTTTATGTTGTGATCAAACACAGACTTAGTTGTTCTATGGATGTGTGCCTGTCTGCTCGTGGAATGTGGCTAATTCTTCTTTAATGAGCTGCTGATGTCATTAGTGTGAGGAGTATGCATCACTGCGTCCTCAGTTGGCTGAAACCATAGTGATGAGGCAATCCACACGCACACAGCCATCACGTCAGGCTGTGAAATGAAGATGCAGTTCTGTCAGAGCAAGAGTCATCTAGGCTGATTGGCCAGAGAAGGTTTAGAATGTTGCAATTTCAGTTTTTTTTTTAATCAGTCTGTAAGCAAGTCAAATGTGGGCATCTTGTAAAGGGTTAAAGGTTGTTTTTGTTCTCTTTGTGTGTGTGTGTGAGTAGTCTATATAAGGGAGCTTCTGTCAAAATGATTGATTGATTGATTTGACCTTTGACCTGCCACGCCCCCTCCTACCGGACCACCCACATCGTTCCCCTCCCCCACCATTGTCCTTTTGACCACCCACGTTGGTGTCACCTTTGACCTTGTGTATGCTCCGGGGGTCAATATGACCTTTGACACTGCATATTTGAAATAGTGATGTTGGCCTATGACCTCTAGGGCAATCAATTTGAAGAATGATCGTTTTGAACATTGACATAGCTATTTGAACTCTGATTCCCTTTCAGTCCATCACGTTCGACGTACGTCGGATGTCAAAGACGAATTGGGATCACTTCTGGGAGCCCTATCAGCTTCGAGTGTATACAGAACAGGCCAATGGCCATTGGCGTGCAAGATTTGCATCTCGCGCTCCGCCCCGCAGTGCGGGTATAAATGCGGAAGCGGATGCAGCGCATATTTGTCATTCACTTCGGAGCCGATGTTTGTTGTGCTGCTGAAGAGTGTTCCTGCTACAAGGAGAAAAGAACAAGGAGAAGAAGTTTGAGTGCTGGTGGAAAGGCACATTCAGCGAGGGTTGCGTCTCACTGGAGAGAGTAAAAACAACTGCTGTTTTCACAGCATCTCTGTTGGTTCGGTGAGGGCGATCCTATTACAGTGAGTGTAATACACAGGGCTGCACTATTTCCCTGTGTTTTTGCCGCGGCCATCTCCCTGAATGCTTTAGCACGTTTAAGAGCTTTTCTTCCCCTAAAAGAGTGGAATGCGGTCGTTCCCTGTCACCAGCTGGCGGTCACAAATTGTTGTCTTACATGTCTGGGCATTCAGCACGCTGAGGCAGCGTTTGTTGATAGTTCATGTACCCACTGCGGGAACATGACTATCTCGATGTTGAGGTCGAGACTCACCTACCTTCGGGAAGGCAGAGTCCCCTTACCTATCTAGAGCTATTCCTGCTGGCCAGCAGAATAGAGCTACTTCGGCGAATAGCCAGGGTGACTTGAGGATTACGGTTAGGGCTACCCCACCGAGGCAATCTCCGTGGGCCCCTAATCCCGCTGACGCGCCGCAGCCAGTTGAGTTACCGAGAGAGCGCGCTGGCCCCTCCCATGGGCGTCCAGTGGTGACTTTCGGAGCTCCAGCAGATGACAGCATGTCGATCGCTGCATTGGAGGGGGAGCTTCAGTCATCTGGGGATGAAGACTCGGCTGCGTTGCCTCCCTCTGGGAGAGTGGCGTTGCCCGAGACGGACCCAGAATTGACGGCTATGCTTTCCCGGGCCACCGAAAAGGTTGGGCTCGTGTGGAACCCTCCACCGTGTCCCGAGCCTTCTAGGTTGGATGACTGGTATCTCGGGGCGGACCGCGCTGGTTCTCAGCACCCGCCCCAGTGCCCTTCTTCCTGGAAGTTCATGAAGTGCTCACTAGGTCGTGGACAGCAACTTTTTCTGCCAGAAACCGGCCCAGTGGCTCTTCACTCCTCCCGCCAGTGGAACGCTTTAAGCACGGGCCGCCCCCAGATACCAATCATCCAGCCTTGAGCGCTCGGGACATTGCGGAGGGTTCCACTCAAGCCCGATGCTCCAGATCAGACTCGGGCAATGCTGGGACTCCCGAGGGAAGGAATCCTGATCTCCGGAGGAATCCAACCCACCTTGTGATGCGTCGATCGACATGGTGTCATCCGCCAGTGCTCGGAATGAGACGCTGGGCCCAGGATGGGAAACACCAGCGACCTCATCCGGCAACACCACGGGTTGCAATGCGCCAGAGGGGGGTGTGGCCCGAGGAAGATTCGTCGGGTTGTTCCACACCGTAACCCTCAAGTCACCCTGACCACCAGCCAAAGTATCCCCTCTCGTAGAGGAGATAGATTGGGGTGTGGTAGAGGGGACTCTCCCTCCTAGACGGAGATCTTGGAGTCTCGACCGCAACATTGCGATGGTCATGTTCCCGCAGTGAGAACATGACTCATCCATGAACACGCGCTCAGCTCAGATTCAAAATCTAAGGTGAACTGTCACATGAATGTTTTCTATGATGCTCAAATTGCGTTAAAAAGCATAGGCTACATTTCAGGTTGCTCCAGCTAACGCGCATGTGCAGTCTCAAGCACGCGCACTTCATAATAATATAATGAATTAACCATCTTGTTAAATCTATATTTCTGGTCAGACTCGGCTCAGAGATGATTTTAAATAAGTAATGCTACCATCCGCAGCCATGGCTCTGAACGAGCAATCGTTATTACATTTCAAAAGGGCAAACAGTTGAAGTTATCTTATGTGAGTTGACTCGAGATACATAAAAAAATTGCATTTGTCATCTGTCACCGTGACAGCAAGTGGACTTTTGAAGCTGGAATAATGAGTGGATTAAGCATGCTCGGCAAGAGAGGAATAACATGGATGGGACTTTCTTGGCAAGGAGGATTGTATGCATCACAGACAGGTACAAAGGAGAAGACTGCTAACTAGAGGCAAGACAAAAAGTTGGGTAGGTAAGACAAATTTTCGCGACTTATTTATTGACTTGTTAATAACAATTTGCTGTGGAATATGATCGGGTCCAGTCGGGTCTGTGTCTGCATGGACCCAGCTTTCCGGATAGTACATTTATGGCATTTCTCGATTCTGCTCGGGTCCGGGTCCAATTTTTCAAATGATAGACGGGTCCGGGTCGGTTCCGTGTAGCACATTTACAGGTCTCTTCGGGTTCGGGTACAAATGTTTGGACCCGTGAAGACCTCCAATGTGAGGTCTTCAGAAGTCATGATGACTTCCGGGGTCAGTGGATCTCCTGAGAATATTTAATTTCCCTTAGAAACCAAAGATTTAGCTGTTGTGTTCTGACACAATGGCATTATTTGGTACTTTTTGTTTTATAAAATGTCCTTTTCTTATTTCTACAAAGGTTCACGCTACTTTTATCAGCCTGATACATATGCAGTTAATACATGATGAAACAAGAGAATCATGCTACCAAATACGTTTGACACAATGTTTTTAAGAAAAAGCGGTGTTTTAAAATACAATTAAACCAGATATTTTCTTTTGACAAACTATTAGACAAAAAAATATTGGAATAGGTCTTTTTTTTATTTATTTATTTATTTTAAGTATCAGGTATGTTACAATCATGCAGTACAAGAATTCAGATGAAGCTTCTTATCAAACAAAGAAAAGAATATGTAATTTTCACTTGTGAGTATGTTTCAACATGTATTATACAATATTTGTACGCTAGTATCACACTTTCATGCCATTTTTAATAGTCTTTACTCGTGCCTTATGCATCAGAATCCAGATAGTTATCAGCTTGCATCAGTTGTTTTGAGCTGTTTATTACCATTGTCTTTTTATTTTTTCCTTTATTATTTTTGCCACAAATAAATAGATGTTGATTAAAGCTTATTGTCATTGCCTTTTCCCTACAGATAAAATCCAAACATGTTCTTTGTAGGAATTGTGTGTGCACAAAACTCACTTACAAAGTCATTTACAAAGGTGTCATGCATGATATCTGATATATATAATTATGATATTGTTACATGTTCTGGGTTGTTGGGTACCTATAAGCGGTAAAAACTTAACAGTAAATGAGAGATGTGATTAGGTTGTTACTCACATTCTCTCTCTCTAGTCGGCTTAAACCCACAGGCCCTACCTACTGAATTTGGTGTTTAAAGAAGTTAGGAAATAGTCTGCAACGCTAGTGTTACAATGGCTACTCCTGAAACTTCTGTGATGGGTGTAACACCAACAAGAAGTTCGGTTTAAATGGATGAAGACCTTCCTTATCCATGCCAGAAAAGACAGAGGATTCTTTTTTCCACAAATTTTTTGACCAAATTTCCACATGATGATGAACATTTTGTGCAACAAACAATTTTTAAACATCTAAACATGTGGATAAAGTCAAGATAACTACTGTGTGATTTGGGTATTTGGGTATTTCCTTACCCAGGATCAGTCTGGTATGTGAAAGAGTCAGAACGAGCATTTGTGTTTATTTAGCCTATTCATTACCATAAAGTTTTGTATGTTTATATTTATTTCACTGTATACCGTTACTGAGTTTGCCTTAATGACGCTGAAATGTTTTATTAAAAGACATCACAGAGGACCGCTTGAGTAACAACCTAATCACGTCTCTCATTTACTGTTAAGTTTTTACCGCTTATAGGTACCCAACAACCCAGAACATGTAACAATATCATAATTATATATATAAGATATCATGCCCAACACCTTTGTAAATGACTAAAAACTAATATTTAAGCTGAGCATATATTTAAAATTGTAAAAATTAAGAGATGTTAAACAATTTTGGTATTCTGCTGATTATTGAAAAATTATTGAGACAACCATGACGACACATTGTAGTGTAGTTGGGCCTGTTTCATGGATCAAACCTAAAAGACAGATGCCTAAAAGACATAGTATTGGAGCGGGGGAAAATAAAACGGCCTGAATCATCTAACCTCTCACTTAAAATAACTACTTATCAAGTTTACTTTTTTATTGGAGTTGTGTTTAGTGGCGCGCTACAGAAATTGTGTTACCACATCATGCTCAACTGTAACATACTGTAACTAAGTGTAATAGACGTGTTTTAAGCGCAATAGTTGTAAATGTAACAGAAAAACATCAAGACTCACTTTTCATGTTGATGCATTATGTGTCTTGTGACCGTTTCATAGACAGACCAGAAAGATGATCTGAAAGAGCATCGCAGTTGTAGTTTATTCACTGTCATGTAGAAGGAATAACGTTTGTTCATGTTTTCATGAATTCCTGTGAGTAGCTGCATGTTTGACCACACTCAGAGAGCAGTCTTCATCTAAAAACTGTACAAAGAAACAAAATGTAAAACTGTCATCTACTGGTGGGGAAAAATCATTTACAATCAACAATAAAAACTTATACAATAAATCAGAAGAGAGGGTTTCTGTATTATGTTTTTATTAAAGCTAAATGTCTCCTTTCTTATATGCCGTACACACGTTGGAAATTGTTCACACATAATTGTTGCATAAAGATTATGCTTGTATTTAACTGTAACCTAAAACAAGGGAACGGTATTGTTAATGTGGTACAATCCCACTAACAAATCTGACAGAATTTTTAGCACATCTATTTACACATTGTAAAATGTTTATTACAACTGATGTGTAGTATGCCAGGGGCTGTTGCTTCATTTGAGTCAAAGTTGTCGATAAGAGTTGAAAACATGTCACAATCTTTAATGTCAAACAGGATGTTGAAAGAAACGATTAGTTAAAAACCTATGGGAAAATAATCTGAAATATTGGTTTTGTCAAAAGAAAAGTTTAGTCATACGTTTAAAAAGATGCTTAAAATGAAAGGTCCGTATTCATCACGCATGTGATGATTTGCACAAATGTACACTGGCATATACAGACCGACAAATAAAATGTGAACAGTGATCTTGATAATCTTGATAATACGACTAAAACTAGGGAAGGGAGGAAAATGCCTATCACAATAAAGTGGATTTTCTGTATGCAATATGATACTTTCTTTATACAATGTCACTGATTTCTTAGTTACTCTCGAATTTACACCAGTTTTGTGCACACACAATTCCTACAAAGAACATGTTTGGATTTTATCTGTAGGGAAAAGGCAATGACAATAAGCTTTAATCAACATCTATTTATTTGTGGCAAAAATAATAAAGGAAAAAATAAAAAGACAATGGTAATAAACAGCTCAAAACAACTTAGCTGATAACTATCTGGATTCTGATGCATAAGGCACTAGTAAAGACTTTTAAAAATGGCATGAAAGTGTGATACTAGCGTACAAATATTGTATAACACATGTTGAAACATACTCACAAGTGAAAATTACATATTCTTTTCTTTGTTTGATAAGAAGCTTCATCTGAATTCTTGTTCTGCATGATTGTAACATGCCTGATAAAAAAAAGACCTATTCCAACACCACAGAGAAAATATTTTTTTGTCTAATAGTTTGTCAAAAGAAAAAAATTATCTGGTTTAGTTGTATTTTAAAACACCGCTTTTTCTTAAAAACGTGTCAAACATATTTGGTAGCACTTGTTTCATCATGTATTAACTGCATATGTATCAGGCTGATAAAAGTAGCGTGAACCTTTGTAGAAATAAGAAAAGGACATTTTATAAAACAAAAAGTACCAAATAATGCCATTGTGTCAGAACACAACAGCTAAATCTTTGGTTTCTAAGGGAAATTAAATATTCTCAGGAGATCCACTGACCCCGGAAGTCATCATGACTTCTGAAGACCTCACATTGGAGGTCTTCACGGGTCCAAACATTTGTACCCGAACCCGAAGAGACCTGTAAATGTGCTACACGGAACCGACCCGGACCCGTCTATCATTTGAAAAATTGGACCCGGACCCGAGCAGAATCGAGAAATGCCATAAATGTACTATCCGGAAAGCTGGGTCCATGCAGACACAGACCCGACTGGACCCGATCATATTCCACAGCAAATTGTTATTAACAAGTCAATAAATAAGTCGCGAAAATTTGTCTTACCTACCCAACTTTTTGTCTTGCCTCTAGTTAGCAGTCTTCTCCTTTGTACCTGTCTGTGATGCATACAATCCTCCTTGCCAAGAAAGTCCCATCCATGTTATTCCTCTCTTGCCGAGCATGCTTAATCCACTCATTATTCCAGCTTCAAAAGTCCACTTGCTGTCACGGTGACGGATGACAAATGCAATTTTTTTTTGTATCTCGAGTCAACTCACATAAGATAACTTCAACTGTTTGCCCTTTTGAAATGTAATAACGATTGCTCGTTAAGAGCCATGGCCGCGGATGGTAGCATTACTTATTTAAAATCATCTCTGATCCGAGTCTGACCAGAAATATAGATTTAATAAGATGGTTAATTCATTATATTATTATAGCTGGAGCAACCTGAAATGTAGCCTATGCTTTTTAATGCAATTTGAGCATCATAGAAAACATTCATGTGACAGTTCACCTCAGATTTTGTTGCTGATTTGAAATATGTTAAATGTGAGTGTGCACTGTGCAAGGCTGCAAGCAGTTTGAGATTTGAAGTTTGTTTGCATTTACTGCTGTACACATAGAAACAGGAAAACTCATGATCACCGTGCACTTGCATTAACTCCGCCCGCTCTGCTTCTGACGGCTGGGCACGCTTGTGTTTTTTTCACCTTATTTCCCGGCTCACACTTTTCTCATTCTAATTGTACAAGCTGCATGTTACAAAACACGGACAGCGCTGACTGACTCTGATCACGGCCGGGTGTCTGATCGACTCGGGTATTACATACAATGTTAAACAGATCCGGGACCCGAAGTAATAGATTGGGACCCAACCCAGAACCGGCTGACCATTTAAAATATAGACCCGAACCCGTACGGGTCCCGGGTCGGGCCTCGGGTCCTCCGTGTAGACCTCTACCTCACATGTAGATTCACTCAGTTGAAAGATGTTGTTTTGTAAGTAACAACTGAAATTAATGACTGCTGAGGACCTGTGTGGTGATTTTCTTAAAGATACATCTCAAACTAAATATGAGCAATGTTGAGTCCTCGTTTGAACAACTTCATATTTGGAATCTATTTAAAACAAATTAAATATTTCTAGTTTATTTTTAAAAACATACAGATTTGTGACAAACGTTTCATTGCATGGGTTCATCCATTGTTAATGGTTACTAATCAAGACCTGCTTGAATATTTGTAGAAATAAGATCTAAGATGACTTTGCACAGTTTTTGCTTTTGAATTTTAAGCAATCAAAAAATCAAAGTTTTTGAACAGACGCTGTTTAGTAAAAATTATACTTTGTTAAATTTAAGCAAAATCATTCCTACCATGGGGCATCAGATTATAACTGGATACAGTCTTCTGGGAAGATAAAGAAGACACGACTTTATTAGAAGTTTAAAGATTTTATTTAGATCTAATTTAAACTTTAAAGATTATGGCTCTTAACTTAACGTGCTGTGACATGGTGCACAGAGGCTCATCTGGTCTGTAACTGTAACCCGTCTCTGTGAGGGTCTGAAGCATTCACATTGAGTTTATCTGTGGGAGGATCTGCAAGTGTTTTGTTTATGATACAACTTAAACTATTTGCTTTTTTATCTTCTTCAACTATCTGAAAATGTAAGGTGTTTTATATTTATATTTATTTTTATTTATAGATTTATATTTATTATTATATTTAGCTAAAACTATAACTAAAGGTGTTCAAATCATTTTTAGTAACATATTTGTTATTATTCATTGTGTATTATATTTTATTTATAATAATTTTATTTAAAATAGAGATAAGTTCCTTTTATAGAACCAATTACCAAGTGTGTGTGTGTGTGTGTGTGTTTGTGTGTGTGTGTGTGGTTTAGGTATTCCCTAACGTTGTGTGGACAAAATGTGGCCAAAAGCGTAGTAATACCACAAATGTTTGCCCCTGATCAAAATTTGTCCCATGAGCAAAACAGCTTATAAATTATATTAAATGATTTATTTATTTTTTACTTTTTTGAATATGTAAAATGCAAAAAGTTTTCTGTGAGGGCCCCATGTTTAGGTGCATGGGATAGAATATACAGTTACAGTACAAAAATCGTCTCGGTTACGTATGTAACCCTCGTTCCCTGAGGAGGGAACGGAGACGTAACGTCAGTGACTGACGAATGGGGGTTTCGCCTAGAAGCCTATCATCTTCGAGATCTAGAAAACGCCCAATGGCAGTGCCAATGCCATGGGCATGCGGAATTTGCATAGCGTAACTCCGCCCCACAGCGTGGGTATATAAGGAAGTACGCTGGCAACATTGCATTATGTTTACCTGCTGAGGAGCCAAGACTGAACTCCCGGCCGTTCCAGCGGTACAGCGGAAGTGGCAGAGGGACGTTACGTCTCCGTTCCCTCCTCAGGGAACGAGGGTTACATACGTAACCGAGATGTTCCCTTTCGTTCAGTCACTCACGTGTAACGTCAGTGACTGACGAATGGGGGTCCCAATGTAATCACGCCACTCGGCTGTCATCCAGTGCCCTGCGTAAGCGTGAGCTCCCTGTCGTAAGCTAGTACGGACGAAGGACTCCCACTTAACACTGGAATACCAAGGTACACTGGGAAGCATATTCCAGGTGGAAGTATGCGCCAAGCGCCTACCCGTAGGGAGGACTTAAGGATACACATATGACCCGCTCAGGGCTACATATGGAGAACTCTGGGGTAACCAGCCGAAGGTGGAAGAACTTTTACCCCCAGGGTGGCAAGGGGCTTGCCAAGGGAAAGACACATGCTCAGGGAGGCTTACAATGGAAATACACATGTGGGGGTCGCCCAACGGGGGAACCATGCACACGGTGGCACCTAGCCTAACACAAGGGCCTGACCGAGTGGGCAGACGTACTGGTGTCGGCATCAACAGTGCTGGAGGAACTCAGGGCTTCAGGGAAACTACCTGAGGAAATATCGCACGTATCCAGTCCGTGGAGTGGAATGGCGAGCAAGCGAAGACACCTGAGCCTAGTCCATTACCGGCCACTAGTAGAGGCGAGTACATGACACTGGCTCCACTCGGAGATTATAGAATCTGGCGAATGTGTTGGGTGTCGCCCAGCCTGCAGCTCTGCAAATGTCTGTTAGCGAGGCGCCATGCGCTAGAGCCCAAGAGGGGGCCACACTCCGGGTGGAGTGAGCCCTAACCCCTAGGGGGCATGGACGCCCCTGCGTCTGGTAAGCCAAAACAATGGCGTCCACTATCCAGTGAGACAACCTTTGCTTGGAGAGAGCCTTTCCCTTCAGCTTCCCACCATAACAGACAAAGAGCTGGTCTGAGGTCCTGAAACACTGCGTTCTGTCTACGTAAGCACGGAGGGCGCGTACTGGACAGAGCAGTGCCAAGGCTGGGTCTGCCTCCTCCAAAGGCAGCACTTGCAGGTTCACCACCTGGTCCCTGAACGGGACGCGGGTGCCAAAGGGTGCCCCGTCTCTGAGAAAGGAGGTCCTTCCTTAGAGGAATCGACCAGGGAGGGGCTGTCGCAAGGAGTACAAGTTCGGAGAACCAGGTCCGGCCGGGCCAATACGGGGCGACCAAAAGGACCTGCTCCTTGTCCTCCCTGATCTTGCACAGAACCTGTGCGAGAAGGCTCACTGGGGGAAACGCATACTTGCGAAGGCCCCGTGGCCAGCTGTGCGCCAGAGCATCCGTGCCGAGGGAGCCCTCGGTCAGGGAATAAAACAGGTGGCAATGGGAAGAGTCGTGGGAGGCAAACAGATCTACCTGTGCGTCGCCGAACTGTTCCCAAATCAGCTAAACTGTCTGGGGATGGAGTCTCCATTCTCCAGGAAGTGGCTGAAGCCGTGAGAGCTCGTCGGCTGCACGGTTCAGGACTCCCGGGACATGGATGGCACGAAGGGACCTCAGGTGCTTCTGACTCCATAAGATGAGATGGCGGGCGAGTTGAGACATGCGGCGGGAACGTAGACCACCATGGTGGTTGATGTACGCTACTGTGGCCATGTTGTCTGACCGGACTAGCACGTGTTGACCCTTGAGCAGCGCTCGGAAGCGGTGCAGGGTGAACCATACTGCCAGCAACTCGAGGCAATTGACATGCAGGAGGCGCTGGGGTTCTGTCCAGGAGCCCGCGGCAGCATGTCCATTGCACATGGCACCCCAGCCCGTGGTGGAGGCATCTGTTGACACAACAATATGCCTGGAAACTCGTTCTAAGGGCACACCGGCCCGTAGAAAGCTGAGGTTCGACCATGGGGTGAGGGTCTGCAGGCAGGCCCGAGTCACTGGGACCCGGAGCGTGCCCGACTGCCATGCCCATCTCGGGACTCGATCGCGAAGCCAGTGCTGAAACGGTCTCATATGAAGCAATCCGAGCGGCGTTACCGCGGCTGCAGATGCCATATGCCCCAGGAGCCTCTGAAATAACTTCAGTGGAACCGCATTCTTGCTCTCGATTCGACGGAGGCAAGTCAGCAGTGAATGCGCGCGCTCGCTCGTAAGCTGCGCACACATGGCGACCGAGACGATTTCCATACCGAGAAAAGAGATCCTCTGCACTGGGCAGAGTTTGCTCTTTTCCCAGTTGACCCGAAGGCCCAGACGGGCTAGGTGCTGGAGCACCAGGTCTCTGTGTTCGCACACCTGCTCTCGAGAGTGACTGAGGATCAGCCAGTCGTCGAGGTAGTTCAAGATGCGAACCCCGTGTTGCCTGAGTGGCACAAGGGCTGCCTCGACCATCTTCGTGAAGACGCGAGGGGACAGAGCTAGCCCGAATGGGAGGACCGCGTACTGGTATGCCCGCACCTCGAAAGCAAACCTCAGGAATGGTCTGTGTTGAGGAAAAATGGAGACATGGAAGTAGGCGTCCTTCAGGTCGATCGCTGCAAACCAATCTGCTGGACGAACGCATTCGAAAAGGCGTTTCGCTGTCAACATCCTGAATGGAAGCCTGTGAAGGGATCGGTTCAGGACGCGCAGGTCCAGGATCGGTCGTAACCCACCGGTTTTCTTGGGTACAATGAAGTAAGGGCTGTAGAAGCCGGACTCCATTTCGGCTGGAGGGACAGGCTCGATCGCACCCTTCGCCAGCAAGGTAGCAACCTCCGCACGCATGACAGGGGTGTTGGGCCCCACCATGGTGTATTGGACTCCCGAAAACGGGGAGGAGCCTGAGCGAACTGAATCGCATAGCCGAGCTTGATGGTCTTCGCGACCCAGCGGGACAGTCCAGGAAGCTGAAGCCAGGCTCCCAAAAACTGCACCAGCGGGGTCATGTGAACCACAGACGTACCCCGGGTGGGGCAGCGAGGCGGCGTGACCGGCCCAGACGTGGGAGGCGTAGTGTCCCGGTGTGGGGGCACAGTCATCAGCCGCGTCCTGACAGCCGAGACCAGGGAAGGACACGCGTTCCACTGGGGTCTGCTCCGAGAGGAGACTGGCGTCAGAGAGGGACGAGAGTGGCGTGGCCTGGGGGCAGCGCACACTGCCATCGGTCTCTGGTTGCTCAGGGATGGGTATATCAGTTCTTTCTTTGACCATAATAGGGTGCTGCTGACCCGGGGGCCAGCAGCGGAACAAAGGATTCTCCCCCGGTGGAGGGCCCTGCTACCATCTCCTGGAAAGAACTGCCCATCCCTGAGCTGTCCGCGTCAGGAGCGCCGCTTAGCCTGGCGCTTGGCGGGCTGTGGGGCTGGAGCGGATTGGGGCGCCTTCCTGCGGTGTCCTCCACGGCGCGGCCCAGGTGGAGGCTGCAGCTGGCCGCCGGGGCAGTATGTGTTTAATAGCCTCAGTCTGCTTTTGGGCGGCTGAGAACTGTTGGGCGAAGTTCTCAATCGCGCCGCCGAATAGCCCATCCTGGGATATGGGAGCGTCGAGGAAACGAGTCCGCTCGGCGTCCCGCATATCAGCCAGGTTGAGCCATAGGTGTCTCTCCTGGACCACTGCTGTGGACATCACCTGGCCCAGGGAGCGTGCGGTCACCTTCGTCGCCCGGAGGGCGAGGTCGGTGGCGGCACGCAGCTCATTTCTGAGCCCTGGGTCAGCTCTACCCTCGTGCATGTCCCTGAGCATCCGGGCCTGGTAGGGCAGAGAAGGCGGAGGAGGCCGCCGATCGGTCACGGGAAGACAACGGGGACTTCCAGGACCGCGTGACCTCCTCATGCACCTCCGGGAAAAAAGGTATTGGGGGCGTGGTCTGACGGGTGTCAGAACGCGGCGCCCCCAAAAACCAATCGTCCAACCGTGAGCGTTCAGGACGGGATGGAGGGTTCCACTCCAACCCGAGGCTTGCGGCTGCCCGGGAAAGCATGGCTGTCAACTCCGGGTCCGACTCGGGCAATGCTGGCACACTGGAAGGCGGCAGCATAGCCGAATCATCATCCTCGGAGGACTCCAGCCCACCTTGTGATGCGGCGACCGACATTTCCTCGTCCTCTGCGGGCCCAAACGACACACTCGGAACAGCAGGAGCCGGCTCCGGTTTCTCAATCTGGGCGCACGGTGCGCTAGAGGGGGGTGTGGCCCGAGGTATGAGCGTCGGGGCTTTGTTCCACACCGTCACCCTCAGGTCACCCTGGCCACCAGCCAAAGTGCCGCCTCGCGTAGAGACCGCAGATTGGGGTGTGGCAGAGGGGACTCTCACTCTAGTACGGAGCTCATTGAGTCTCGACCGCAGCACCGAGATGGCCATGTCCCCGCAGTGGGAACATGACTCATCCACAAGTGCTGCCTGAGCGTGCTGAAAGCCCAAGCACGTCAGGCAGTGATTGTGCCCATCAGAGGGCGGCAGAAATCGACCGCACCCAGAAGCACACGGGCGAGACATCTTGAAAAAGACGTGCCACGTGTGAGCTCTTTTAGGAGAGGAAGCTTCGCAGCGATGCTGAATCGCCCAGGGACCGGATACCAGCTGGACGCAGACCACTGCACAGATCAGCAGGCAGGCAGTAAACGATCGCTGGAACGCGCCGTAACACCAACACCGACTGGAAAGCTGTTCGTCTCGAAGAAGCTTGACAATAACTCAGAAGGCTTAAGGAGTGAAGAGAGAGATACTCTTGGCTCCGAAGCAGAAACATAATGCGATGTTGCCAGCGTACTTCCTTATATACCCACGCTGTGGGGCGGAGTTACGCTATGCAAATTCCGCATGCCCATGGCATTGGCACTGCCATTGGGCGTTTTCTAGATCTCGAAGATGATAGGCTTCTAGGCGAAACCCCCATTCGTCAGTCACTGACGTTACTCGGAGTGACTGAACGAAAGGGAACATTATGTCTATACAAAGCCTCCATTAAACACAACAACGTATGGAATGTTTATTTGACTACAGGGCTAGCACCGGTAAACAGTTATTTGGACGGGCAACTGTTGATTCTTTCAACATGTGCTGTTTCACTATGCTTTGTTCACAGTTTCAAAAGTCAGTGGGACATCCAAGATCACATATCATGATGTTTCATGTTTCTCACATGTGGTAGTGCCACATGACCCCCCTAAAAGTTGTTTTAAGCAAAAGCTAATTTGCAAAACTTTTCCCCGGATATGAAAGTGTCAGCTCTCTTCCTGGGAATTGTATTCCCGAATGCCACTCCCAGTCATACACCCACAACTGTCGTGACTGTCTCACATTTTACACCCACGGATGCGAGATGCTCTCTTGGAGAGAAAGAGAGAGAGAGTTTATATATTATTGCATTTACTTCATGACATAAAGGAATTACTTCTCTTGCTCTCTGAAAAACGTAAGATATTTTATATATTCATTTAACTAAACTAACATTTGATTCACTGTGTTTCAGTAAATTTTTAGTAAGATGATTATTATACAGTGCAATATTATATATTTTATTTATATTCATCACATTTAAATAGACATGCATTCCTTTTATAAAACCAATTGTGTGCGCGTGTGTGTGTGTGTGTGTGTGACGCTGTCTTGGAGACATAGTGAGAAAGAGAGAATTTATATATTTCAACTTTAAACTGTATTTTCTTTTGTAAATCATTCATTCAATGTATGTACTTCATCGCAAAAGGACCACTTTTTCCTGCTCTCTGAAAAATGTAAGGTGTGTTTTATATTCATCTAGCTAAAACTATAATATTTGATTCACCCTGTTTCAGTAAATTTAGTAAGATGATTATTATACAGTGCAATATCATTATATATTTTATTTATATTCATCACATTTAAATAGAAATGCATTCCTTTTATAAAACCTGTGTGTGTGTGTGTGAGACGCTCTCTTTGAGAGCCAGAGAGAGTGATTTTTTATTTCAACTTTAAACTGTATTTTTTTTTTTGGAAATCATTCATTCAATGTATGTACATCATCACAAAAGGACCACTTTTTCCTGCTCTCTGAAAAATGTAAGGTGTTTTATATTTTCATCTAGCTAAAACTATAATATTTGATTTGCCGTGTTTCAGTAAATTTAGTAAGATGATTATTATACAGTGTAATATCATCACATTTAAATAGACATGCATTCCTTTTATAAAACCTGTGTGTGTGTGTGTGTGTGTGTGTGTGACCAAGAGACAGTGAGTGAGCATATTGCGATTCGCCCTACTGATGATAAAATCTTATTTTTCTCATAGAGATGAAGGGGAAGAACCCATAAAAACCCCTGTGATGGAATGCGGATGCCAACACGTGGCCTGCAGATGTAACCCCGAAATCAGAGTTCAAATAGCCATGTCAATGTTCAAAAAGATCATTCTTCAAATTGATTGCCCCAGAGGTCATAGGCCAACATCGCTATTTCAAATATGCAGTGTCAAAGGTCATATTGACCCCCGGAGCATACACAAGGTCAAAGGTGACACCGACGTGGGTGGTCAAGGACAATCGTGGGGGAGGGGAACGACGTGGGTGGTCCAGTGGGAAGGGGCGTGGCAGGTCAAAGGTCAAATCAATCAATCATTTTGACAGAAGCTCCCTTATATAGACTACTTATGTGTGTGTGTGTGTGTGTGTGTGTGTGTGTGTGTGTTAATGAATGACTGACCAAATTTATCTCAAAATGTTCATTCATTAAACTGATGTGACAAATCAGCAGAAAAGCCAATTATGATTAAGTACATAAGAATCTAACCCCTAGTAAACCCTAAGTGACAATACAAAGCAACAGAAAGATTTGTTTACCCTATGAGCTACAGAAAGAATTGTTTGCAGTATGAACGAAGTTGAATATGATGTAACGCTCTCAAAAACAGGCAGCTCATTATCAGTAAAAGAGCTGTTCACTGATTCTGATTCTGAACCTTGAGCTCCTCTAATAAAATGAATATTTGAGGATTACTCATACTTATTGACTGAATGTAGCAAGAGTTAAAAAAACATTACATTAAATAGTATACATAAATTAAAGCTGCAAGCAGCGTTGAAAGGGCCCTCGCACCCGGGGCTACTGCCACCCGGTGGCCTTAGGAAAACAGTGAATAGTGGGCGACATGCATTTTAGCGGGTAAATATAGGAGAAATATGACAAAGTCACTTCGATGTGCCACACTTCCTGCTGCCAGCAGGTGGCGCTTTGACTATTGCTGTGTAGATGTCTTCAGGTCAGGATTATTATCAAACACGTGAAGTTTGAAGCAGATTGGACATTGTATGCCTGAGTTACAACAACTTTCTGTTTTGTGGCGTTAATCGCATACATTAGCACTTAGCCAAGTGTTGCATGATTTAACGTGTTTCTAGCATGTTTGGTACTTTGTGGCATATTTAAATGTGTTTCTGGGAGTGAATTACAGTGCAAAGCATGCCATTTCCTGTTGCCCGCAGGTGGTGCTATGACGAACTGAATATTGGCATGTAGATGTCTTCAGGCCAGGACTCTTAACAACTTCCTGTTTCATGGTGAAACATCGAATTTTGTCAGGCCAACACAGACACACCCTTCAGCAAAAACTCAAGATCTTCGCAATTTAACATTGCAAAGGCCTTTAGATTAGACTGACCAAATATGATGTTGATCTGATTAAATCTCTAGGAGGAGTTCATTAAAGTACAATGTCTGGAAATGGCAAAAACTGCAAAAACTTTGCAGAGAAAATTCAAAAAATCTCACGAATGGCGCTTAATTGAAATTTTGTAGGTGGTGCTATCGAGCCATTTTGCCACACCTAATTCTGAAACCCATATCAGACGTACATTTTCACCACTGACGCGTATGCAAAGTTTCATGAGTTTTCAAGAATGTTTAGGCCCTCAAAAATGCGATTAATTTCGGAGAAGAAGAATAGACTGAGCAATTCCAATAGGGTCCTCACACCATCGCTGCTCTGGCCCTAAATATCCTACACACAGTATAAAGCAAGAGATGGCTATATACTTGTAAAAGAAAACCTTAAAAGGAAGTAAATAATCTTTTGGTTTTCTATTTATATCCTGTTCCATATCTCACATGCACTTATTGCTTTTTTCTAACACACTTTTGATGAATCAAAGAGGCCAATGCATGATATAATCCATCATTTATTTTTGGCTTTATGAATGTCTGTGTGAGTATATATGTGTGTGCTGGAAAGAGAGGTAGAGAGAGATGCTCTTTGGCAGATGGCTCATATTTCTCCACTCCAGTTGTGAATCTCGGCCCACTGCCGAAACACATAAGCAGCTTCCAGATTAATAAATAAGCAGGCAAATAATTGGCACCAATTAAATATTGAAATGCAGCGGTTATTTACAGAAAAAATGACAGGAGCTACAAATTGGGACATTAAGCTCCACTATAAGACAGCATGATATCTCATTTTACAGATTAATTTGGCAAGCATCAATATTCTACTATGTCTTTTCATGATTATCTTGTTACGGCCACTTCAGATTCTCTGCATATCATGGCATTGTCTTTATGGTCAATATTGATCATATGTCATAGTGTCTTTATTATTTGAACGAATCAAAAATCGGTGGCACATTAAACCGCAAAAAAAAAAAAAAAAAGAGAGAATTAAGGCAGTATTTGGGTAATGCCTGCTGTCCTGTATGCCACTGTCTAATTGAAATTCATGAGGAAAACACTCTGTGAACACCACCTCTTGAACGTTTTGTTTTCCTTGAGAAGCAACTCAACTGGGATCTGTGGGTACACATTTAGTGCTTGAGACAAAATACATTTCTGATAAATAATAACTATACTTTGCTTATTTGAGGTGTGTTGACTAGATGCGGCACTAGTCTGAACAGCCTAAATTGAAAGAGTGCAATGATCAAAGCTCAGAGAAGCAGTTGCAATAATTAAAGTGGGTGCTTTTGACATTCACGAATCGATTTTAATGTTTCTGCTGTTGAGCACTTAAACAATATTTCTCAGCTTTATGGAAAGTGTTAAAATGTATTTAAAATTCACATTATTGGGACATTATCAAACTTTAGAATATTCCGTTTAGAGGAAGATACATTCGTATTGCTAACGCTTCAAAGTTGAAACAAGGGGAAAAAATAGTCCTTTGATCTTTGGTATTTATTATGGCCTAATTTAAGAAATTCTCTCTTAAACACCACTAAAGCTCTTTGAAGCTCACTTCCATTTAACAGTTCTTTGAATCTAGTCTTTAACCTTTATCTTCACATTTTTTGGCTTAAAAATATGTACACATATCCAAGGCTGACAGGTTGTGAGAAGGGAAATTTCACAACTTGCCTGTTTGTTTGATTTGCAAACAGTCACCGTTGAAACTGTGGGAGGGTGCCAGTGTTTATCAGGCTTTCAGAGAAAAGTGATGGTGGTGACACTTTGGCAACACTTGAGCCTACAGTATGCAAGTGCAGGTTGCGGAAGGACACAAATTCACTCAAAGTCACTATTTTGAGAACATAGCAAGAAGCTTAGCCTTGGAGCTCTAAATATTCAGTGAGAGGAAGGTGTGTGTTATTGCCAGCCAATTTTTTGACAGCACCTGGGGCTGCAGCGTGAGTTAGCAGCGCAGATTTCTGCTGCTAGCGCTGCTCACATCTGGAGAGCCAAGGACACACAACAAATGTCATTAACATGTTGCTTTATCTGGCTTCAAGGGGGCAGAAAAAACATCATCCTGATTAGTGGATCTAAACCAGCAGGGCCATGTCAGAGGTTGTTAGTCATGACATGTAAGCAACCAAAAACTATAAATACAATTAGGTATATGAAGATTTTTTTGGTATCAGAGCAAAGCATCAGAAAAAAGGACAAGATGCACAACAGTGCTATTATGTTCTTTTGCCTTACTGGCTTACACAGTTATAAACATTAGCTCTTGACAAGGGAGCATCTAATTTCATTTTACAGTTTATAATGTAGCTCTGAATGATATCAAACATTCAGGCACACTGTTTGCTTCTTTCTTGGGTTAAATCGGTATTTGCTTGCATTCATTAATATTCACTTGTTGTGTATGCTTATCTGAGTATCATAAAATGACATTAGGATGTGAGTAATTCAACTTTTTATTTAATGTTTAAAAAAATCTAAACTTTTAAAAAATCTAGTGTTTGATAATGTCTAAATATATATTCAAATGCAAAAACCTTAAAAAGGTAAGTAATTATGACTGTCAATACTGTTTTGAGCAACTAGACTTACAGCCCTGTATATAGATGTATATTTATTAAATAGCCATACAGGCATCTAGTGGGTAAACGATGGCATTACATATGAATATGATTATTTTTCCAGCCAGATGCCTCTAATTTGCCCTTTGCATTGGAATTTAAAAACCTTTTCTCTATTTTAACCTTAAATACTACACTAATTGTAATAAAAATATTAGAAAATATATTTTAAATGGTCATTAATGGATTATAATTATTGCACAAATATTATTTATAACCAAAAAATCTCCTCAAAATATTAAATATTATTGAACTAAAATTGATAATTAAATCCCTAAATACAACAAATCTTGTTCACATAGAAGAACAAGAAAAATATGAATGCAATAATAAATCTTACATGCTTCTAAGATTTAGATTTCTAATACTCTTCAGTTAAGTAAGATTTCATCAATGGTCTGCACGCCCATGGGAAGAAATGTCACACAGTCATGTCCCAAATCTTTACACAATTTATACTTTATATAGAAAGAAACATCCCCATCCTGTGCTTTGCACTCTACTATTTTCTTACTCAACACAGTTGAGAATAGCAAATATGTAACTGTGGCAAGCAGCCCTAGTGAAAAATAAATATACTAAAATGTATCTGAAATACATTTATTTTATGCTAAATATACTACAAATACATTTATATTTATGTACTTAATATAAATACCCTGCAATTGTACTTTTAGTGTACTAAATTGGTATACTTAAAGTCTGCTAAAATTGAAACAAGTAATTTTGTATTTAATGCACTTTAGTTATCCATAAATAGTGCTGAGGTCCAACTAAAGATATACTTGAGTATATTTGATTGTGCTAAAGTGGAACTATTGCAAGTATACTTTAAGTGCACTTCAAATATCTTGCATTTAAATTATACAGTGATTATGCTATCCTTAGTAATAGTGATTTAAAACCCATTTTAGGCTTAATATTAAGAAATATGTATTGTGCAATAAAGAAGAACAAATAAAGTTAATTATAATATTTATATCAGTAAGTCTTAAGCGATATGTCAGTAAATATATGAAGGGGTTTGTAGTTAGTATAAAATAAGTGTAGGCCTATTTTAAATACTTATTGGCATTGTTTTTTTTCATTAGGGCAGACTCTGCATCCATTGCCTCATGTTTTCTCACTGCCACGCAACTCGAAAACTCTTAAGAAAATCGAAAGTTACCAAGGTGCTGATGTTCATGTGCATTTTAACTCATGAATACATTCTTTCTGACTTGACTTGAAAACACCGTAACTGCCAAAGCCCATTGGCCTGCCCCAACGTCCTACCATTGGTTGAACCAGAAGTTGACACGTCAGACCGCTATGCTTGAGCTATGTTTTGAACACGCCATAAAGCCAATGCCATCACACTCGCTAGAGTGCACACTATTGGGAATGTTGCAGATTTGGCACATTTCTCAGAAGGAAACCTTTAGAGTCGAGAAACTCATTGCAGCTAAACACAAGTTTCACCATGTATTTCAAATCTGAGAATGATGAAATTATTTTTAGATGATGCTATGTATTTTTTTTTTTTTTTCTGCAAACCAAAGGAAATACGAGGTATGAACTGAAACATCTTGTTTCTGCTAACAGGTGCTGTAAGGGCAGAATTTCCACAACTTTTGCCAACAGGGCAAATGTAACAATGAGCAGTTTGCAAATAAAATTATTTAATTTGTTAAATATTTAAGTACTACTTATTTTTGTTGAATCCTCTGTTGACCTGTTACGATTAAATGTACAATTCAATGAACTGTATTTGAGTTCTACTTGTTCAGTATAAAAACAGTAAAGGCCTGGACAAAAGTTTACAGGAAATTTGTTTTGAGTTGCAAAAAAAAAAAAAAATAATAATAATAATCATGAAGTACGTTTTATAATTATGACCTTAACCGTTTCAATAATTTGCCCGCACTTTGAATATCAGGTAGGCTATTGTTTAATTAAATTAAAATTTATTTCTAGCACTTTCCACAATTTGCATGGTTGCAAAACAGCTTTACGTACATATAGAAAGTAGTTACAAAAGTTAATATATGTAGGCTAATTATGACAAATAAAGAAAACAACATATAATCCGTTTGAAATGGTGAAAGAAATTCACGTACCTGATCAGAAGTTGTATTACTTTAGTGTATTCACACTCCAATGCACCTGTACTAATACACTTTTCCCATTAAATGGTACTTTAATGGCCCGTTGCATTGTGTTTATTAAAATTATCCTGACCAGTCGTCAAAAATTACACAAAAAGCTAAAAAAGTTAAATTGTCAAATAAATTCAGAAACGTTAACTGCATGGACATTAAATAATTTCAATTCATAAATCACATTTAAATCCGCAGCGTAACGCGAGATCGGCAAATAATTTGATTTTTGCGTTTTACATCAGGAGCAGTTGTGCAGTGAGTTGAAGCGTGTAGAGACAATCGGCAGAGAAATGTTACGGATGGTTTTATTCCAATCGCACGCACTGAAACACTAGCCGTTCTGCACGTTCACATTCTTCCATCAACGAACGGAACTGTCTGTGTTTTAGTGGCTTTATTTCTTCAACAGCTCCAAGTTAAACACACTTTCGTGTTCTATACAGGCCGTTTTGCGTTTATTTTCACGCACCGCTTACTGCGCCTATATTGAGAATTTTCTCTGCGATTTACAGTATTTAAATCCATATAATTTGTCCTGTCGTTGATGGAAAAATCTGTTTGCTTATAGCATAACTTGTAACAGTATAGAAAAACACAAAGTAAACCCCAGTTTAGCATGATCATAGCTGCGTGGTGGTGGCATAACTGGTAAAGCGAGTGCACTTGTGTGGCAGCGACCTGGGTTCGATTCCAGTCTGTCCTGGTTCCTACATTCAATGTATGTATATATCTGTTCCCATTGTCTCACTGATGTTTGCTGGATAAGCAAGTTAATTGTGGGGGTGGGGTCTATAAAATGTCAGCAAAAGCTGTGCCGTTATTTATAAAGATTACTTTATTGTAGCATATTTGAAGCACACTATAATGATGCCATTAGCACACTTCAAGTTTACTTGGAGTTTAGCACTGCTTTTGTACAACTAAAATGCATTTAGTACAAAGTTAGTTGTTCCAATTTAACAGACTTTAAGTATACCAGTTCATAGTTTGTCACAAATACATTTAGTTATACTAAAGTACATACGAATAAATTGTGCTTAAGTATACTATTTTTTCACTAGGGTAGTTTTCCAACAAATATCACAAATAAATGATGTATAACATTGTATCTAAAGTGTCTAAGAAAATTACAAAAACAAAACAAAACATTCCACTCTGAAACGTCCTGTGAAAGCTGTGCTTGCATAGTCCATGAATGAAATCCATTCTGCACGATCCTCTTGTTTGTTGACATTGTTATTATTATTATAAATCAGCCTTGAATTGGTATGAAATTGACCATCCTTTAGAGCTAAAGGGCATAATAGGGCACAAATTGACCATCCTTTAGAACTAAAGGGCATAATAGGGCACAAATTTAAAATTGTCTAAATTTGTTTAAAAAGTGTTTTTTTTACTTTTAAAAGCAATATTACAATATTGCCTTACTCCCTAAAAAAGTAACTAATTGTGTTACTTTTTATGGAAAGTAGCCTAATGCATTACTTTTTCTCACTTGGGCTGGACTACAACAACAAAAAAGTTATATTTTTGGCAAATGTCAAAGCCCTTTTACACCAAAACTGAACTGATGCAGGAGAAGAAAGTTCAACACTCTTACTTCAGCAATAAAAAAAAAAAAGAAACACAAATGTGGTCGTTTTTGTATTTTAGTTATAGTTGAATTGGATCATTGAAGGTCAACAGCAACGCGTTGGTTAATAAAGTGAGATTAAACACAAAGTATATTTTAACATTTTAATTATTGCAGGTTTGTTTAGTTTGCATTTCACTATTTGTATTCATTTTAAGAATACTGAATATGTTTTTGTGAGTGAGATGAGTAATTGCATCCTCCCATTTAGACTAGAACTACAATAACCGTCATGTTTACACAGCTCACACGTCTCTGCACCTTACTCCCGATTTCTCTCAACATGGGGACAGATGTGTCGGACAATAAAAGAGGAAACAAAGTAATTTGCGTTACTTATTTGAAAAAGTAACTCAGATATTTTGTTTTGTTACTTCTTACTTGAAAAAGTAATCTGATTACGTAACTCATGTTATTTGTAATGTGTTACCCCCAACACTGTTTAAAAATGTCTAATTTTTAAAGGCTGGTTGAAAATTATGAGACTAATCATGTTGGAAAGGGAAAAAGATTGCTAGGCTCTGGTTCTACTAATAAGCAGTATATACCCCTGGGTGTCGATCAGGACACAAAAAATGAGGAGACAGGAGTGTATTGAATAGTAGTCTAAAAAATAACATGGAAACATATTAAATTAGAATAAACATGCATATTCACAAATGAATCTGTCACTGCTCAATCCGGAATGCTAACATATTCAGTATCACCTTTAAATAGCATTCAAATGTACAATACAAGAGAAAATGCAATTGGGGATGCTATAACGATTGGTTTGGTCATGACTTTGGCATTAATATATTATTAATAAATCCAGGTGCATTTACAAACATACCAATTATCCATAACATATTCAAAGAGGAAATAATACTTATTAATTCTTCTGCAGTATCATTAGTTAACAAATTACAGCCAGATTACAACATAAACTGTAACATTTAACTGAGTATTTAGCACAAATCACGTTACACATTTTAATTATATATCAAGCGATCTCAGTGGAAGCGCACAAAGTCAAATAATACACTTAACAAATGATTAAAACATAAAGAAATCAAAGAAAACTTACTTTAGGATCATGTACTAACACTTTGAACACCACATTGGCAACGAACATCCAAATAACAGGCCGGAAGAAACTTCTAGGTGCACAGCTGTATTCTAAAATGCCTTGATCGAAGTCAAGATATTATTTTACTTCCTGGAATGTCTACATCACAGTGTGACATATTAGCATAATGCAAAGAAAGAAGGCGAGGCTTCAGTGAATTGTAGTGTTGACTCCATCTCGCGGAGATGCAAAATAGGAGGTTAGATTTATTTATATAACGCTGTTTCTGAGCAGTACAACTTTAAAAGTTAGGTTGTGTACAGGGCTTTTGCGGAGGACAGCTTCCCGAACCTGGGAGAGTACATTGCCAGCTATACACACCTAAATAAATTACAAATGTGAAAAATTAAAGTTTCTACATAAAGCCTGCATTCTTACATGGCTTGAACACAAAGCAAATAATTATTGTTGCAAAAAGCACTTTTTTTTTTTTTTTTACCAAGTTCTCTGCATCTCTTGTGCTGTATCAAGCGACCTGAATAGTAGCTGTCACCACTCAAATTGATGCACGGCTTGGACTAAATGTACAGCTAATGTAAGGCTCCAATAAAATTACGAGGTTATTATTACCTCATGAATTGCTCTCTCAAACACTAAAATCATTTGTGTCTTATTATAGGCTAAACAATATTATTGATATGTTCAAATAAATATTTATCTTTTATTCTGTCATGACAACTCTGAGTGTTTGGCATGGTAATGGCAAACAATGTTGATATGTTTGGTCTTGGCGGAATAGATCTGCTACGCTGCTTCTGCTTTTATTGCTGCTGCTGCTGCAGAGCAAGTACAGGACTTGCTACTGCCAATACATACACGATACGCTGCTTTGAGCAAGTAAGACATGCTGCTGTTCAATCGAGTGTACATGAATTACCCGTAGCAGATCTATACAGGTGGAGCTAGGGAAGGTGGAGGGTTTCTGAAAGCGTGCTGCACTGCTAAGGCAAATGTTACCTGAGTATTTAAAGGTTGAGCACGCAAGCTCATTGGCTACTGATACAGCAGGAACCAATCAGCTGTGCCCTAAAGATGACGATGTGATTATGGACAGGTAGTTAAAGGACCTATTAGCCTGTGCCATCTAGAGTTTCATGACAGAACTTTGTATTTATTATTTTAGATTTAGGGTGTTCTTGTAAAAAAGCATCAGTGCCTGGGACAGACTCCTCTAGTTTCTAATAAAAACCACTGGCATATATTACAGACTCCAATTTGCAGATTATATGAAGGAGGGCACTGGGCAAGATGCGGAATATCTGGTTAATGAAAGTAATTAACAGATTTTGATATTTTTCATATCCCTGCTTTTTTTACTCATAGTTGCATGTGTGTAATAAACTTGGATAGGAGAAACTATTTTAACATCACCTTTAAGTTCATCTGCTGCTGATTTGACATACATGATCTTTGGGTGCTAATATGTACACTCACTGGTTCAGAATCAGTAGGCTATTGCACAAACTCCAGGTTTCTTAATCTAATCGTGTTCTGTAATAATGTGGCAAGTCTTTTTTTTAATGTAATTAGTTACCATTGATGCATTATAATGATCCTCGGAAGCACTTTAATTAGATTTGAATCATTAATGAGAAACTCATGATTAATGAAGTTTGATTGGACATGTGAGTGTGCAGAGACAGACCCACAAGCACGCTTACACAATGCACACACATCATGTTAAATGAAGGGCTTTAGATTAGTAAAACATTTTTAAAAAGATTTTTTTTTCCCCGGTGCAAAGTGTATGTGTGTGTGTGTGTGGTTCAGGTATAATGTAGTCGAAAATGTAAAAATGCAGAAAGTGATGGGTAGGTTTAGGGTATAGAATATACGGTTTGTACAGTATAAAAATCATTATGCCTATGGAATGTCCCCATAAAAGATGAAAACCATATTGAGTTAGATTATAGTGTTTGCAGTAACATGGTGAAGGCTTATTGTGAAAGTTTCCTGTCAACTAATATCTGATTGCATTTTCAGTGATCATGCTTTGTAAACAACATATGTTTCTCTTAAAATCTCTTCATGATTTTAAAGGAAATAACTGATGAAGTCAATGATTTTTCCTCCATACTTCTAGAATTTTTGGAGATTCCTTGAAAACTTGCTGTCATATTTGATTAGAAAATATCAAATTTTGTTTGCATATTGAATCAATGTCTTTCTGTTAGTCAAAGAGTAATAATTGCAAGTTAACAGATATTGGTGTAACCATATCAACAAGGTCAAAGTCAACCTATTTAGAACAAACATACACACACTGGTTACTGTACATGTAGTGTGCTGCTAATCCATACACAATAGCGTCTTTTTTCTAATGTTCTCCTTGTATATGGATCAGTCAAATTTACAAATCTGCAGTGCTTGTTAAGCTTCACCGAGCCATAATACCTTGATGAAAAAGCAACTTCTTCTTTTATGGCATTCATTTTTATCTTCTAAAACTTGACTGATGCTGTTCACTTCATGCATTATCGTGCCTTTCCTGATAACTACTGCATAATCCGTAACCTTGGCTCATGGCTATATGGTCATAAGAATTCCCTTGAGGCCTTGCAGTGGATACTCACAGTGCTCTTTACCATCTCAGTGCCCGAGGCTGTTGTAAGCTTTAACCTTTTGACCTCCTTGTACCACTGTGTGTGATGTGGGAGGATTCGTATTAGTTCATAGCCCTGGAACATTGGCAGTTGCAGAGATAATAGTTTTTTTTTTTTTTTTTTTTTTTTAAGAATTTAATTTGTTGCTCTTTTCAATGCAGTCAGGACTTGGGTTTTTAAGAATTCAAAGGACCATAAAAGTATCATAAACTCTATAAATAAAGTCTTTTGAAGCCACATAGCTTTTTGAGGAGTAGACCAAAATTTAAGTTGTTATTCACTAGTTCTCCCTGCTGTGTTCATGAGAGATGTCAAATTCATTCATAAACAAACTGAGTTTCCATTTACCACATTTGATGTGCTCTGTGTATGTGAACTAATCAATGCTATTATGTGAATAAAAGCCTATATTACATATTTTCATCATATAAAGTGATTGTGTCAAGTCACATTTATTTATATAGTGCTTTATCCACCTTTTTTCTACGCCCCATGACATTTTGCGCGAATTATGGGAGTAACTTCCGTTAAACTGTAAACAACCAGTGAAAGCTTTGCACTATGAACACAATAATTTATTTATTTGTTTATTTAAACTGGGTACAATGAAGTGGTATTATTCTTATCACCCTTCAACCATAGAACAGGTAATTTTAAAGTGTAAAAGCATTAAAAAATTAAAAATACATTAAAAATTAAAGCTGCAAGCAGCGATGAAAGGGCCCTCGCACCCGGGAGCACCGCCACCCGGTGGCCTCAGGAAAACAGCTAATAGTGGGCAGCATGCATTTAAGTGGGTAAATATAGAAGAAAAATGGCAAACTCAGTTCAATGTGCCACACTTCCTGCTGCCAGCAGGTGGTGCTTTGACTATATCTGGAATATTGGCATGTAGATGTCTTTAGGCCAGGACTATTATCAAACGTGAAGTTTGGGGCAAATCGGACATTGTATGCCTGAGTTACAACAACTTCCTGTTTCGTGGCTTAAATCGCATACATTAGCACTTAACCACGTGTTGCTTAATTTAATGTGTTTCTAGCATGTTTGGGACTTCTTGGCATATTTTAATGTGTTTCTGGAAGTGAATTATAGTGTAAAGCATGCCATTTCCTGTTTCCAGCAGGTGGCGCTATGACTAACTAATATTGGCATCTAGATGTCTTCAGGCCAGGACTCTTATCAAACATGTGAAGTTTGGGGCATATCGGACATTGTATGTCCGAGTTACAACAACTTCCTGTTTCATGGCGAAACATTGAAATTTGTCAGGCCGCCACGGACACGCCCTTCAGCGAAAACTCAAGATCTTCACAATTTAACATCACAAAGGCCTTTAGATTAGACTGTGCAAATATGATGTTGATCTGATTAAATCTCTAGGAGGAGTTCGTTAAAGTACAAAATCTGGAAATGGCAAAATTTGCAACAATTTTGCAAAGAAAATTCTAAATATCTCACTTATTGTTGGTTTTCAGATTTCGTACCAGGAGACTTTTTTGTAGGTATTGGGCTGTTACATGTGTCTACTGAATTTCATACCTGTACGTGAAACGTAGAGGGAGGGGCACTTCGTTGAAATGTTGTAGGTGGCGCTATCGAGCAATTTTGCCATGCCTAATTCTGAAACTCATATGTAGATGTCTTCAGGCCAGGCCTCTTATCAAACATATGAAGTTTGGGGCAGATCGGACATTGTATGCCTGACTTACAACAGCTTCCTGTGTCATGGCGAAACATCATATTTTGTCAGGCGGACACGCCCTTCAGCGAAAACTCAAGATCTTCACAATTTAACGTTGCAAAGGCCTTTAGATTAGACTGACCAAATATGATGTTGATCTGGTTAAATCACTATGAGGAGTTAATCACAGTGTAAAACATGGCATTTCCTGTTGCCTGCAGGTGGCGCTATGACTGTAACTGAATATTGGCATCTGGATGTCTTCAGGCCAGGACTCTAATAAAACATGTGAAGTTTGGGGCAGATCGGACATTGTATGCCCGAGTTACAACAACTTCCTGTTTCATGGCGAAACATCGAACTTTGTCAGGCCGCCACGGACGTTTTTCCCTTCAGGGAAAAATCAAGATCTTCGCAATTAAACGTCGCAAAGGCCTTTAGATTAGACTGTGCAAATATGATGTTGATCTGATTAAATCTCTAGGAGGAGTTCGTTAAAGTACAACGTCTGGAAATGGCAAAATTTGCAACAATTTTGCAAAGAAAAATCAAAATATCTCACTTCCTGTTGGTTTTCAGATTTCGTACCAGGAGACTTTTTTGTAGGTATTGGGCTGTTACATGTGTCTACCGAATTTCATACCTGTACGTGAAACGTAGCGGGAGGGGCACTTCATTGAAATGTTGTAGGTGGCGCTATCGAGCCATTTTGCCATGCCTAATTCTGAAACCCATAACAGACGTAAAGTTTCAACACTTTTGACGCGTGTGCAAAGTTTCATGAGTTTTCGAGCATGTTTAGGCCCTCAAAAATGCGATTCATTTGGGAGAAGAATAATAATAGGCTGAGCAATTCCAATAGGGTCCTCACACCGTCGGTGCTCGGGCCCTAACTACAACGGACCATGAATAACCCCAAAAGCTTATTTCCACAGCAATATTACGGATGTGTTAAATATCACTGTAGTAATATTTGTCTATATTATAACATACGTTGCCTTAATCAAAAATGTTCATTAACTTTAAATATTAATTTTGACAAATAACAAATACTGTATTTATCTGCCTTTGAAATGTTCCAGTAAACACTGCTAATAGGGATAAAAAGTGAAAAGGAGAGACAATTACATTTTAAAGCATCCGTGTGAAAACAAACCTCGAAACACACATGAGGATTTGGGGAGAAAAACAAGAGATTCTTAGTGCGTTCCTGTAAATTATTCATTGGATATATCATAAATTAAATCGGGAGAGCAGACAACAAATGCGTTTTTTTTTTTTTAATACTGTTAAGCGGAATACAACGGAAAAAAATCAAATAATCAGAAGGAAAAGAATGCAGCGACTGAAAAGAGCTCTTGCCACAGATATGCTTGTGATATCATATCACATTAAAACACCAAGCATTCCGTTATTCTTCTGACGTGTGAAAATAAAACATGAAAGGGAAATTGACAGCTCATTTAGTCAAAGCGGCTGATAAGAATTATTTGTAGCGCAACCTTATTTAAAATGATTTGTTTCAATCTTTTTTAAATGTGGAAGTTCCCCAAACCGGAAGTGCCATTCACAGCACAGTAGGCTCGTTGGGAAAAAGGTGGATACAATAAAGCAGCTTCACAATAATAATCAGGAAAGTAGTGTTAATGTTGCAAAATTATGAAAATAATTCCATTTCAGTTGTAAAGCAGCTCTACAGAAGAAAATGGTTGTTGTTGATTCAGTTTAATTCAATAACTGTTACAGCCTGAGCCTCGTAGTGGGGGTTGTATTTGTGTTTTTTTAACATATTTGTGTTCTGATTTGTTTTTCTTTTCTTTGAGTGTCGTTAGGTTTCGCCCCTGTGCACCTGGTCCCCATTGCTCTAATGATGTTCTGATACAAGCTGTGTTTTTCATGTTGTTGCTGTTGATCTAATATGTATAATGTTTGCCTTTCCTTTTACGTGTGAAGTTTATGATGAAGTCATTTTGGTATGGTTAAGTTGAATCCTTATTTTATTTGTAATTTGTATTTTTCCTATTGTTTGGATATTTAAGATAAGTGCATTTGTGTGCATTCGTTAGTCTGGTCCTTAATAAATGTTCATAGAGATATTGCACTTCGCTCTACATGTCCTTATGTTGCTTACACCTTTTAAAATGAGTATTGTATTAGGGGTACATAACAAACAACAGCATTAATGTTGCAAAGTTCATAAGTTATGAAACAAAGTTAATTCAACTATAAAGCAGCTCTACAGAAAATAATAGTGTCATTATTCAGCTTAGGTCAGTTCTGTGTTGATTCAGTTCAGTTCAATAACGTAAGTTCATCAATTATGTAATGGTGACACCAAAGGTAATGGTGTCATTATTCAGCTCAAATCATTCAGTGTCTCTTTAAAAGACTTGGGTTCAATAGCTTGATTCTTAAAGGGTACATAACACACACAGTTTCTGCCAATCTCATGTTAATCTTGAGTACCTTTAGAGTAGTATTGCATCCTTCATATCTCCGAAGAGTCTTTAGTTTTATCATATTTATAAAAGACAGATACGCTGTACCGATTCTTTCCGAAAACACCCGAGCTCATGCAGGCGTGCAGTGGACGGAGGTAAAGAGAGTCATGAGCACACACACACACACACACACACACAATACATCATGGCATTATCCCTGGATAACTTTCGATTCACTATACATTGTTTACATTATATGCACTTACGCACCGATTGCCAACAAAACACAGACATTTGATGCAGTTTCACTCACCGCCTGCGGTTTCGACTCATGACCGGGAACAAACAAACACACTTGCAGAACTCCGTTGCTGCTCCAGAAAAACAAACTGCATCCACTGTTTCCTTAACGCTGGGTTATTTGGGAAGCTGAACAAGGTTATCTTTCCCTCATAACCAAAAACACACTTCTTTAGTGACATTTTTGATTTCGTGGTCTAAAAACAAAATGACAGCGCTGCCGACGGCTACCGTAACCGAACGAAGCTCGTTGATGGGCGTGCTCTTGCTCTCGCTCTGGTTGATGTGGCACACGCTCATCCAGGAGAAGTGCCCATACAAGGAATTCAGCCCTTTATGAAGTCATACAGGGCCATACTCGAAAAAAACTTTCAGAAACTTGTTTGAATCCTGGAGGAGTGTATTTGGCACAGAAATACTCTGTCATACGTCCAACTCGTTTTTTGAAATTTTGGCCATGTTTAGCATGAGAATCCAACTCTTTAACAGTGTAAATAAGTCAGAATGCATGAAATAGCATTAGACCCCCCCGTTTAATGATTACTTTAAGATATCTTTATGAACATTTTGAAGCTTGGAAATTTTGGACTTTCAGTGGAGGGACAGCATTCTCAGGTTTCATTAAAAATGTCTTTATTTCAGTTTTAAAGATGTATGATTTTGGTAAACTATTCATTTAAAACCAGTCAAAATTATTTGTTCATGTACAGACAGATCCAGTTCTCGGTTTCATCTCACTGACTCTGAAATTTTAATGACAGAATTTTCTACTTTTTTAATGTATGTTTTATCTTTGGTTCATACATTGAGTTACGCCCCTTTTCACAGGAAGCTTCGTTCGATTTATGATGTGACACAGTAATCCAAACATTTGTTTTTCACCTCCAACTGGCATGCGATGGATGAGATGGGGGTCAGCAGCCCCCAATTGTATGTTATTTCCTGTTATTCTGTTATTCTATTCAGAAGGCTGAAGAGAAGAATCCTCTTAGAAACCAGTCTTCACAAATCAGACTGCAGTTCTAGATTCTCTGACAGCCAGACAGTGCTAATGACGACCTGGTTTTCTATTCCTCGTGTTCTCTTTTTCAACACACACACACACACACACACACACACACACACACACACACACACACACACACACACACACACACACACACACACACACACACACGGATGCTCTGGCATCTTCCTTTCCCTTTCCTCAACAGCAGGCTGTGCTGTGCGCTATGTAGGGCAAAATAAATGAGCAAAGTCTATTCTTATAGTGCCGTGGAGTCCTCTGCCCACCCTTGCACTGCCCACTGTGCTCCTTTGCTCTTAACTCACTTCATATATAACATGATACATTTTGTCACAGTAATGCTGCAATAAGTGTATTGGGTTAGATGAACAAAGATAGACCATAAAGCAACAATGTTTTTATGAGGTCTGCATGACCTGGTTGTGCCTCTGTGTATGTCACTGAGGCAGCACAAGCAACTGAGCTGTTGTGAGACAGATTAATTAATCTAGCAAACAGGTCTGATGTGCAACCCTCCCATCTGCTGGTCACTGTGTGTACTGCACAACTTATGGATGGGGATATTGTTGTAAGAGTCCTTTGCTATAATTTGACACTGCATTGTATATCAAGTAAAAAATGACACTTGTTATGGCACTGTGGTGACAATAATGTCAGTACCTCTGACAAGAGTGTGGTAAAAAGTCTGTATAAGTTACTGTATAAATAATGTGTGAAATCCAACCCAATTGCATCATTGTTTGAAAGTGTAATGGTATACATTCATTCACTCTATTTGTTCATTTGTTTCTTTCTTTTTCTCTCTGCAGATTGTCTACAAGCCCTGGCTCTGTGCCCAGTATTTCCAGGGCCCTCAGTCAGGCTGCAGTCATAAGATTCCCTGTGAGCAGTATTGTCTTGAGGTCCAGCAGAGGTGTCCATTTATATTGCCTGACAATGATGACCTTATACATGGTGGCACTCCCAGTTTTATATGTACAGGTTGGTATGCAAGTATTTGAGTATTTGAGTACAGTACAGCCAGTCCTGCAAAAAAAAAAGTCTGCAATTGTTAACATTGCACTATATATAATGTTATTTGTCATTTAAGTGTTGTTGTTGACTTTTTTTTGTGGCAAGCAGAATTCTGTTGCTAATAAAGCAATGAATACTAAAAAATGTAACCATTCAAATATTTAATTATTTTATGAATATTTGAATCAGTAAAATAAGATATGTAAAGTAAAAATAAAGTCGCAGGCAAGTAAGGTTTTTAATTTTCAAGATTTTCAAGATTTTAAATTTATGGAACCACATAAAGTTATTTGTAGAGTACCATCAGTGCTTTTCTGCAGCATTCTTAATTTGAGGTGGCTGAAATGTACAGTAGTACACTACCAACTATGATTAACAGTATCAATAGAGCAAAAAAAAAAAAAAAAAAAAGTAAACACATCAAGGAGCTCAAAAGCAGTAATCAGCAGTAACCATAGTTTGTTTGAAAAAAAAAACAAAAAACAAAAAAAACAATAAATAATTAAAAAGCATGTTATTGTTCCATTATCATACAGCTTTTTAGTGACATCTATTGGACATTTGGTGAAACTGTTAGGCTTTGCTCACAAAGCAAAAAAAAAAAAAAAAAAAAAAAAAAACTCAATAAGAAATATTATTAGTAATTTAACTCAACATTTAACATTTGAGAAACATTAACATTTAACATTTGAGAATATTTTTCAATGTAAAATTGTTTGTTCAGATAACTCAATTTGGAAAGTTGGGACAACATTTTGACAAGTTTTGGACAAGTACTTGAGAATCTAAGTAAGGTCAACAAAACCTTATAAACTGACTCATCCTACTGAATAGGATGAGATAATAAACTGACTCATTTTACTAGATAATCTTTGTTCAAGTTATTTTTATATTTGTAAGAAGAACATTTTGCTGATACCTACTCCGGTTTCACAGATAAGGTTTAAGCCTAATGCATGTTTGAACTGTTTTAACTGAAAGCAACTTGCACTGAGATATCTTAAAATATATCAGTGCCATTGTTTTGTCTCAAGATGCACACCAGTAATGTTTTTTTTCTTTCTAAGGCATGTTTATAAAAGCTACTTAAATGTCCTAATTGAACGAATGCCTAATCCTGGCTTAATCTAAACCATGTCTGTGAAACCATGCTTCTAATCTATTAGATCCAACTTGCAAAATGTTCTTGCAAATGTAAAAAAAGTGGCTTGAACAAATTGAGTTATCTGAACAAACAATTCTTCATTGAGCAATGTTGTGCCAGTTCCCATTGCAGTTTGAAAAAATTATGTGGTAACTATTATTAAAAAATTATTATTGCTTTGCATTTTCTATCTTGATTTATGCTGCTGCTGTTGTTGTCACTGTTATTTAGCTGTCATATGTTTCAGAGTTCATATTTTGCTGAATTAAAAATTGGTGATCATATTTGTGTTATAAGGAATATGTGCATCTCATTGCAACTTTTGTATGCAATATATTGAGACGGGTCTGGCTGCAGACTTGCACTTGCACTCTCAGGGCCCTATCATACACCTGGCGCAAGTGTTTTTGCTAGTTTCAGCCCAACACAGTTATCATTTTCACGTCCAGCGGCACTTTGTTTAAATAGCAAATACATAAACATAAATACATAAACTGGCTTTAAAAGGGAATGGGAGATGAGACTCTGATTGGTTTATTGCACGTTACGCCCAAAACACACCCCTTTTACAGCCCTTTTGGACCATCCGCCTGGCGCACCGACCGTTTTTTTTCCGTCGTTACGGCCTACTATTTCTTATTATTTTCCTATTATATACTATTTCGGGTAGATTTTAGAAGTGTGGATCCGTGCACACTCTAACGGCTAATATTGCCCACAACCCACTGCGCTTTGGAGGGGTCACCGTGATTTTGCCAAGTAAGACATATATTGTTGATCTTGGAACAACATTCCTGTCTGAAAATTTAGTCCTAACCCTATTCCTACCCATAAACCTAACCCTACCAATAACTTCTCTTTAAAATCAGAGGGAAATAATAGGTGAATAACACTGATGTAGAAGCACCTAACCCTGGTTGTAAGCCTAAACACAACATAGACTCTAAACTTGTCCCTCAAATCTGATTGGTTGATTGGAATGTTCTTCCAGGATCAACAAAGACGTTGATCCAGGAACATGTTCTACTTGGTCAAATCACGATTCGGTTCAAAACTACAAAGTTTAAAAAACTACAAACACGACGATGTGCATGAGCGGCGGTTAAGTAGAAAGGTTTGGATAAGGGGGTTTGAGTGATTAATAATCAACATTTAACATAATAAAAAATAAGTTATTTAATGTTATCAGTGTTATATTTCCTCTGCAACATCAATGTGAACTTTTATAAAGATCCGTTTGGCCATCAACTTTTAAATGCATCATTATGCAAAAATATGAGGAGAGTTCTCCGCATGCAAGACCCATGACTGGCAGATGTTAAGAGTGTGGAGGATGTTAACAGTGACAAGATGATTGACAGGCCTGTTTACGGTGACAGGATGCACATAACTATGCAACAGATCGCAAAACCCAATACGCAATTTTATGACATGATACTATGTTCCAAAGCTTGTCTACTCTTCTGCTACACACTCAAAAGAATGAATGTTTTCTTCACAAAAAAGAGTACATACTTTTAGGGCATAGTATAAGCAGGCGAATTGTGATGCAGCACAATACTCAAAAACGCAAGTACAGAGGACTAATGAAAGAACCTGGATGTGTTCTTGATATCAAGGATGCATCGGATGCAGACTTGGGGTGCATCTCCATTTCCTTTCCTCTCTTACTTTCCTCACGTCTTAGCTCCACACCCTTAGGATGTGAGGGAAGGATACACCTCTGTATCCTCACTCATGACTCCTCAGGAAGCTTCCTCACTCCTCGTTCCTTGCCTCCTTGCGGTGCAATGGCTGAATTAGATCGGTTTCCGGGTCACAGACTGGGGGACGGAGGAGTGAGGAAATAGGGAAGCATCAATTTGAGTATTGAGAAGCACCCTTGAGTGAATCAAATGGTTAGAAATTCCAGAAGTCATTGTGGTCAGACAACGTATGGAAGCCTGTAAGTTTTTAACTTGTTCTTACTCAAGAGATTACAGCTGCAACCCTGCAAATGAGTAAGAGTAAACTTTTGTTGTAATTGGCATAATTTTAATAAAGCTATAAAGACATGAAGAAAGCCTGTAGTACTTTTTATTGGCATATTTAAACTAATCTTTACATTGACAAGGCATAGGTAACATTAAGGGCCCTATTTTAACGATCTGAGCGCATGGTCTGAAGCACACGGCGCAGGTGCACTTAGGGTGTCCAAATTCACTTTTGCAAGTTTTACGACGGAAAAAATGGTCGGCAACTAAAAGGGTTGTACCTATTCTCTTAATGAGTAATGGGTGTATTTTGGGCGTAACATGCAATAAACCAATCAGAGTCTCATCTCCCATTCCCTTTAAAAGCCAGTTGTGCTTGCACCATGGCGGATTGCTATTTACATGGCAGAATTTGCGAGGGGAAAGACTGAACGCTTCTCCAGAGAGGAATTTTATTTTTATTTTTAATATTTAAAAATGTTTGTGTGCTGCTGCCTGTGTGTGTAATAAGCAGAGTGTACATGCGTTGTGCACCCGCCTATAGGCGCATATTACTAACGCGCCCTTTAAATAACACAAAAAATACTGCGCCATTGACTTTAGACCAGGTTTTTGTTGGTCAATGGCGCAGTCATTTTCAGTTGCCTCAAAATAGCAACGCGCCAACAATGCGCCTGAACACACCTTGTTTTCAGACCAGCACGCCCATGGGCGAACAGATGGGCGTGAGTGCATTTGCTATCTAATAACGTGGCGCTGGACGTGAAAATGATAACTGCGTTGGGCTGAAACTAGCAAAAAACACTTGAGTCGTGCCTGGCGTCGCATTGCGCCGGGTGTATGATAGGGCCCTAAATATAAATACTCATTTAGTTTAGTTTAACTTTATTGTCCATTCTGTTTGTCACAGAGCGAAAATTTGTCTTTGACACTGGTTACATAGATACATCCACATCAATGTTTAAAATTCACATCACACATTAACAACACAAACACAAAATTTACCAGAATTTTACAATTAAGCACTATCTCCATCAATCCTTACACATTTCACAAATCATCCACAATAATAATAATCCACAATCATCAAATCATCCACAATAATATATATATATATATATAAAAAAAAAAAAAAAAAAAAAAAGCTATAATGCCAACCATTCTCTTTCATTACTTTAGAAAATAGTACGATTTAAATTAATTACTGCCATTGGGACAAACAATTTTTTATACACGTTTCTTCGTTGTATTATATTCTTTGCAGACTTATATTCTTTATATTTATATTCTTTATTTATACACAAATATACGGTAAAATAAAAAGATATAAAATAATATAAAAATAATGTAAGTAAATCTTTTAATAGGTTATAACTTGTGTGATATATGTTATATTTATTGTCTGTTGGGTGGTGCTGTTCCACTACTTAAAATGTGCTGGGACGGTCAGTTGAGCAACAGGAAGAACCCAGCACATATCAGTTCTTGTAAATATGCGTTCTGTGCCCTTCCGAGTTCGTTCTTTCAAGGTAGCCTGGCAAGACCAGTCTCCAAAGAACGTACTTGCATTAATGGAATTGAGATACAGCCAAGGATTGTAGCTGCTTGCATTGCTAAATGCTAAACATTCTTTAGTTGCCTTGACAAGAATTTTTATGTTTAAAAGACTACGTTACTCATTAAATAAACAAATATATTTAAGTTCACTTTAATTGGAGCAAATTTCTTAAGTTAACTTGAAAAGTTAAACTTTTTTTTACAGTGTACAAAGACATGCACTACATGATTGCATAACAATCTGGTTACCACTTCATGCACATCACTCTAATCTCTAATACTCATCAATAATAATAATAATAATAATAATATCAATCGTTGTAAGCTAATAAATACACTTTTATAATAATAAACATCATTTACATGTCATTTAGCAGATGATTTTTAAAGGAAAAGCTGTTTATCATATTGGAGCCAACAATATTAGCAGGGGTGCAGTATTGTATTTTGAAGTTAAATCAAAGACAAAAGCCTAGTTGTTGTCAGCATTAAACTAGCTTTTTTTGCGAGCACCTTGGGCTTAAAAGTAGTAATTTGAAACCTCTTTCATCTTTCCTAATTACTTATGAGCGGACCATTTAATTCTGCTTATATTCAGCTTTAATCTGCACATGATGTCACAGGAATGTCAGGACCATGGGAAGCAATTAATGAGCACATAGAAGCATCTTTTTCCTTAACACTGCAGCCTTGTACATTTCTTTAATTAATGATGAAGCAGCCAAATGCTTTCAAAGCATGTAAAAACCCTTTACATAGTGAAGTCTTTAAGCAGCTTTAAAAACCTGCTTTAATTCTTTAGTGTATGATGAACCAGTTAGCTCCTAAAAACTTTACACATAAACCTTTTAAAATGGAACAACGAAATGTCTATAACAATATCCATTTGACTAACCACTCTACTTTTAATGCAAGTTGGAAATGTTATAAAATTTGATGAATATTCAGTTCATTAAAAAAATATTGTTAGCACTTTATTTTACAGTGTACATACTGTGTACTTATTGTAGTAATTACAATAACTGGATAATAGCTAGGTACTAGCCCTGAACCTGCCCCTAAACCTAATCTTAACCCATGTAGTTACCTTATATTAGTCTTATAATTATTATGTACTTTCTTGGGTAAGTACACTGTAAGTACATGGAAAGTGCACATACTGTAAAATAAATGGTCTGAAGTAATCTTTTTAGTGTGTCTTTTGGTAACACTTTATAATAACTGCACGCAATGAATCATTAGTTAAGCATTAGTAAAATAGTCAATTCATCATTTATAAAGCATTTATAGACATTAGTAAGCGGTTTACAAATACAACTGTAAATGCTTTGTTCTTGATTTATAAGCATATCTATAATGTGTTTAATAATTGTATTTTCATACTTTATGAATGATCAATTTATAATTTCTAAATTAAGTATTACATTATTTACAAACTAGTTATCTAGGAGTTGTCTGTTCATCAGATCATTTAGAAAGTGTAAGTAAATGATTAATAAACTATTTAAATATATATTTATACATATTATTTAGACATATAGTAATAGTTGCTCAGTGTGTTAATAAATGCTTTATTAACACATTCCTACTGTCATGATTAATTCAAGTAGTTATAAAACATTTAGTAGTTGTCAGTTAACTATTTTTGTGAGCTCATCTAAAGTGAGGACTGTTCATGGCTCGTAAAGCTTTTACAATGGAGATTTAAAGGCACAGTTATCTTCTAAACAGAAAAAGGAAACAAACAACACAGAGTGATACAGAACATAGAAATATTTATTTCAAGATGCAAAAAATGAAACTGTACAACTGTACACTTGATATAACATGAAAAATAAACCTCTGCAATATCATATAGAAAAAAAGGAACTAAACAAGCAACAAAATCAACAACAAGCAACAAAATAAACAAAAAAGAACAAAATAAGAATTCAAGTGAATAGAAAAAAAAAGCAGCAAAATGAATATACATCAACAAAATAAGAAACAAAATGAACAAAAAAGAACAAAATAAGCAAGAAAGTGAATATAAATAAAAAATAAGCAACAAAACGAATAACTGAGCCTTTAAATCTCCTTTGTAAAAGCTTTACGAGGCATAAATAGTCCTCACTTTAGATGAGCTCACAAAAATAGTTAACCGACAACTACTAAATATTTTATAACTACTTGAATTCATCATGAATTACAGTAGGAATATGTGTTAATAAAGCATTTATTAACACACTGAGTAACTATTACTATTTGTCTAAATAATAAGATGTGTAAATGTACATTTAAATAGTTTATTAATCATTTGCTTACACTTTCTAAATGATCTGATGAACAACTGACAACTCCGAAATAACTGGTTTGTAAATAATGTAATACTTAATACAATACATTAGAAATGATAAATTGATCATTAATAAAGTATAAAAATAAAATTATTAAACACATTATAGATATGCTCATAAATCAAGAACAAATCTTTTGTATTTATAAACTGCTTATTAATGTCTATTAATGCTTTATAAATGATGAATTAACTATTTACTAATGCTTAACTAATGATTCATAGCGTGAGTTATTATAAAGTGTTACCCATCTTTTTTGCCCATTGCTCTGTCATACAATGTGAGAGAGATTTCCAAATCAAAACATGGATGTCTGTTTTTGCATATACCCCAGGGCTTTCAAAGAAATTAGACATCAGCCAGGAGCCAGAGTGCTGTGATGTGCGGTGGGACCAGAAGTCCAACAGCCGTTCCCGCGGCACTTTAAAAAGAACTCACCCTTCCTGCCAGCACACATCCGTGACCTCCTCGGGGACTCCACGGCTCGGGCAGGGCCGGCTGAAACTTTGCTTGCTGGTTCTAGTTCTTCTCCACACTGTGGCTACCATGACGGCCAATCAGAACTCAACCTGCCTGACTGCCATCTTTCCACTGGATGACAACGCCCCCAGAGAAGAGTGATTGGACAAGGCTGGGCTGGACAACTCTTGCATATCTGCATGCTCCAACACATCTCGCTTCAGGCTTGTCAGTAAAGAAGCCCTTCACTCAGAGAGAACCTGAGTGTACTGGGTCTAAGTGTGGCTAACATTCTCAACCAGAGAACTCTTAACTGCACTTGTCATCAGCACCTTGTGGGGTTTGGGGAAAATAGCGAACAGAACACAGGAATAGTAGCAGACAAAAGATGAGTGTAATAGGAAGAGTCAGAACATGCCCCCACAGAGACTTCTCACTCTCTTCTGGAACACACATTGTGTCTCACACACACACACACACACGCAAACACACACGATGTCATTTCACTTTGCACTAGGAGATTATCTGACTTTTCCCTTTTAGTTTCAGCTATTATTTTCACTTCAAGATGGTTTTGACTTCTGTTCAGTGGTTTCAGAGCAACCTGGAAAGTGACTTGGGTGTCCATGTTCTTGTCAAATTCTCCATTTATATGTTGTATGCCCTTATTTTGTCTATTTTGAAAGTGAGTGTCATGTTACAAAGTCATCATCACCATTAACTACATTATTCAGACAGGCTACAGGTAGAAGATTCATGTCTCTCTTTAAAATGCATACATTTTTTTCCCATCCTGAATAATAATATAAAATAATAAAAAGGACTATTTTGAAACTAGATGTACTCAAAGCCAAATCTTAGCAGAGCTAAGCAGCACTTATCAAAGCAGCACTTCTGTTCAAACAGAGCCATTGGCATCTCATCTAATCGGTAAATATTGTTTTTCTTCTCCACCTTCCAAAAAACTGATATAACCACCTTGCATTATTTTAGAAACTGACGATTATTTGTCTAACTGTATGCCAAATCCTCATGCTTGGTGCAGTTTGCTGTTTCTAAAGTCTCAGCTACCACGTTATGACACAGATCTAATTATTATAAGGTCTTCATCAAAATATCATATACATGATTCATTACTGACATATTGGGACTCTCATTTAAATACACATTTATCCTATAGCATGTCAGAATAAACAAATTAACAAGGCTTTGGTACACAACTGTAAAGAAAGAGGATAAGTATTGTCATATATATTTAACTTTTATTATGCACTTTATTCATTTGATAATGTGCTAAAACCCTTCAGCCTTTCTGCATTAATTGCATCTTAGATGTTCTGTGAAAGCATCATTTTTCAGTATGTGGTCCTTACATAATCCTTAGCAGCAACAATGTTTATATCTTTATTCATTGCATGACATGATCTGAAAGCATTTACATTACACCATGCATTTAACATGATTGTACTTTGTACGCGCAGGTTGCACATGCGCATTTAAATTTTTTTGCAGTCAAGTCAAGTCATCTTTATTTATATAGCGCTTTTTACAATGCAGATTGTTTCAAAGCAGCTTCACAGTGTTAACAGGAAAATAATGCAACAGAATTTGATTCGGCTGTACAGCCGCTCTGGAGAAAACAGTGATGTCATCCAGCTCAGTTCAATTATCATATAGTGTCAGTATTTACATGGGTTGTAAAGGCCAAAGTATACTTCACTTTTTATGCGTACGCGAGGGTCAGCGTACAGTGTGCGTGACGCGAATTTTGGCATCAGAAGAGTATGCGCGTACTGAATTTTTTACATTGTATGCGCAGGTTGCACTTGCGCATTTAATTTGTTTGCAGTATTTACATAGGTTGTAACTCGTGCCGAGAGATTGCTCAAAACTGCGCATGCGTCGAACTTTGCAGTTCGACTGTGCGCATACGCTCTCGTACGTGTAAAAAAAAAAAAGAAGTATACTTTCGGCTTTAGGTTAACTACTACAGTTCATGTACGAATGGAATTGAAATAGCTGAACAGAATGTGCTGTTCCATCATAATCATACACAATTACACTGTAATTTTACCATCATTTCCCTGTCAAAAATATCTATCTATTGTGTAAAGGGCTTAGCAAATAATAGTGTGTGGAGAAGGAGTTAAGGGCTTACTCTACATTTCTCCTTCTGTGTGGTTGTTGTCTTCAGTGTTGACTTCTTGAGTGTAATGGCTAATAGGGATTATGTGCTGTTTTGCCTTTGTCAGGACCTTATTTTCTGACTATCCTCGTACCTGTGCATCAAACACATTCCTTTGGCCGTTACTTTCTTGTGCGTTCACAGAGTAAATTCACTAGCGTCAAAAGAATTCTTGTAAAGGTAAAAGAATTACTAAGAGCAGAGACATGCAGAGTGGCCAGTGACTTTGGCCCAAATGCTCTATTTTGGACAATTCTTAGTGTTTTGGGAAACTAATGCCTCTATTGGGATACTATTAATAGATTAACATCTATCTATATATATATATTTTCATAAACTACATTAAACTTAATAAAACTAGTTCATGAAAAAAAAATGTTTTTGTAGTGTATGGGCTAATTCAAGAAATATCAATGCATAATAATAGAGAATACTTCATAAAACAGGAAAATAAAAATTGCAGAACCTCTGAAGTCACACAGAGATGTCTTGCTAAAACATGTAAAGCAACACAAGCTAGCACTGTTTTGTGTACAGGATAAGTAATCCTGCCCTGAAGAGTGCTTGTTCTCTGTTTTTGAGCCATTGTCCACCAAAACTGTTCTGTATGTCTCTGCTTCAAAGTAAATTTAACTGTGCAGGTGATTAAATGCTCTTGTGTTCACTCTATAACTTCTCTGTTAGTGTTATCAAGTTGTTTCTGGGAATCTGTCTCTCTTTATTCCACATAATTTTGTTCTATAGTGTCATTAAATATGGCCTTTATCCACTGTTTTCACCATCAAATGATGTGCAATGCTAACGTAAAGGATGTAAATTTTTTCCCAGATGATTTTGCTGAATTGTAATGATCATTCTATGGAAATATTACACCTTCACCCAGTGTAAAAGATATATGTCAAAGTTTTGCATAACTTGCATTTTTCTTTTCTTTAATTTGACCACATTACTCACTTGAGTGACGAAAACATGAGCACCATTGGCTCCAAAATCATATCTAGACTTTCCCAGTATGATAATAATAATAATGACACAATATCTGTCACACTAAGTGAAGGCAACACCAGCTACTAAAAAAATCATTATTTTTACACTGCTATACAAAGGCAACACACAGCAACAGAGTTATTACTGAAATGGGGTCTTATAGACTGACAGAACAGATGTCTTAACTGTGCTAAAATTTACATTTTGAGAAAAAATAGAAAAAAATTCAGTTAGAATTTATATAAAATCAATTAAAATTAAATAACAAAAAAAAAAAAAAGAAGCAATTTTTTCTCAGTCGCAATGTTGCTGTAGTTACTGTGTTGTGCCTTTGTATAAGATTATGAGATTGTATATTTAAGTAAAGATATCAGGCCAAGAATGATTACAGATCATCAAGAGACTGAACATATATGAATGTCCAGCTTGGAAGAGCTGCATAGAACATATTGTAGTCCATCTGATGCTGTAGGGCATCTGTTAATTTCTGTTTTATGCTGACTTCAGGATCAGAGATTTCCCAAATCTATTCTCCATTACTGTGCTGTATTTCCGTTGTAACGTCACTGACTGCTCACATATAATCAAAACCTGAATCTGGCCTTCTTGTATCCAGTTTACCATCAAACATCAGTCAGTATTTCCCAGATCTCTCTCTCTTCTTTTTAGCATGATCTTTCTATCAATTTAATTCCCTCATTTCATAAGTCACATGCCTGATCATCTATGTCTAAATCCTCTGTTGTTCTTATTCAGATTGTAAGATTTATTTGAATGTAGCCTGTTCTCTTTGAGGTTTCTCTGTGCTTTAATTATTGTTTCTGTTGTTCAGACACTTTTGTTTATCATGTTTAAAATATTTTAATCACTGTTCAACACTTGTCAGAAAAGTGTTACTTACACAGATAAATGCTCTCCTCCTCTGGAATGGTTGCAACTGGAACCTGCAGTTTACAGAGTTTCAACACTAGCAAAGAAACAGACAGACATACAGTATATAGAAATAACAGTTATTATTATGGTGTCATATTGTCATACAATAGATGCTTTAGTTCAGCGATTCTCTTTAATTTTTTTATTATTATTTTTTTTTACACAAAGAGTTTGATTAATATTTATAAATCAGTCTCACTGGTCATAACCTTTTTTGAAGGTAAGATGAAAATACTGCTACATTTATTAAAGTTCTGTTCTAAGGGAAAATAAATAGAGATATAAACTATTACGAAACTGCTGTCTGGTCTTTTAACGGCTATCTGGCTAATGCAAACTGCTTATGATATGAGAAAGCATGCAAATGCTTCATGTAATAGCCAAAGTCACGTGATTTCAGTAAATGAGGCTTCAGTATACTTCATAACTGTGTGAACTCATGAATCATGCGGATTCACTGAGATCGCCCCCAGCGGTGAAGAACAAGTGTCTATGGGTTTTACCAGATCTCTGAACAGTTTTTATACATTTGTACACATTTTCATTAGACATTAGTATAATTAAAAGGAATAATAGTAGTTAATAGTCTCTTATTGGCCTGTTAGCTGAGCCATCCATGGAACAAACAAAACAAGCCCTGAAAATGTTTAAAAGAACACATATTACACAGACACTTATATATTTAATCTTATTAGATGATTAGTTAATTGCATTTGATAGATTTTACTTTCAATAAAACATTTGCAATGTGTTTGTAAAAGGTGTTTTTATGCATTTTTGAGTTTGTGTTGCATTTCCACTGTTCTTTTTTACAGTCTATGGTTCTGCCTAGCAGGGGTCACCAGTGTGTGGCGTTTTGAATGCTTTGAAACAGTAAATAATTTTGCGAAGTATTGGTTCGATTGATTTGAAGCTTTGAAAAGCTTCGTTTTTCCCATCACTACTATAAACAAACTTGACAAACTCACCAACAGAGGGATTACAAGAAACATAGACCAGGGATAAAGGAACATGAGGGCTATAAATACACATGGACAAAACACATAACACCTGAGAGTAATCAAACAATGAGCCAGTGACCAACAGAACAGAGAAACACATGACTAGAATAAACCAATAACAACATAACACACATGACATAATCACATGAGGAACAGGGGAATCACATGACATAACCAGGAACATGACAAAACTAGGAACAGAGATATGACAATTTCAAAATAAAAGACATGAAATTAAAACCTAAACATGATTCAAAGCCAAACGTAACATATTCCTCCCTTAAAAAAGTGGCTACAGACACCATAGCCAAACACCCACCCAAAACAGTTTAGGAGGTTGGTGGATTGGAGGAGGTCCAGGGGGAGGGATGGAGGGCCAGGCCCATGAAGAAGACAAGGGCCTAGATCATAACTTGGATCATGGAGCATGGGCAGGCCTGGATCCTGGTATAGAGGACTACACCATGGAGAAACAGGTGGCCGTGGTGGATCCAGCGGAGATAGATACCACCAGGGTGGAGCTGGCAGATGAGATGACCACCTCAGCAGAGGACATGACTCCGGGGGATCAGGGGGCCATGGTGGAGCAAAGACCTGGGCAGTCCTCCTGGTCATGACATGGGGCATTGCAAGTCTGTGAACGGCCTCTGTGGCCATGGCATGGGGCATAGCAAGTCTGTGAACGGCCTCCATGGCAGTGGTTTGGGACATAGACAGTCCAGAGATGGCCTCCTTGGCCATGACAAGTCAGGCAGAGATTTCACGAGTGGACGGCGCTGTCTCGGGAGGAGTTGGAGCGGACACCACCACCTTAGAAGGCACTGTAGTGGACGCCGCCACCTTGGGAGGAGTTGTAGCGGTCGTGCAGCCAGTACTAATTCCGATTGAAAATCAGCAAAATCTGTATGGTGCATTATGGCCTGTATACAGTAGCCAATACAAATGTCAAACGGGATTTATCACTTGCACTAGATAACGTTACATAAAGCATCATCACTTGAAACTAGACCTCTGAGTAATACTGGAAATATTACTATAAATTACAGCAACACCTCCCCCTTTGCCTTTCAGATGATGTAACATACAGTGTGTAACATGTATAGTAAGTTTTGGTTTGCTGTTCATAGTGTTCAGTTCCTGTTTGCCAGTGATTTCTCAAGCTAGTTTGTCTCCATGGTCGTTGATTGAGTTATGCAGGTGTTCCTTATTAAGTTAATTATCGCTGTGTGTATATTAGCCCTCAGTTCATTCAGTTCTTTGTTCCATGTTGTCATATTCTTATGTGGTTGTGTTTGCTTACTCTCTTGAGTTCTCCTGTGATTTCCAAAGAGTTATATTAAAGATTGTTGTCATTTCCTTCTCCGTGCGTTTATACCAGTCACATGTGACAGAATACGGAACCCTCAAACTGAGTAGAAGAGAAAGACAATGGACTTACCAGCAGTCCAGCTGCTTTGTTTGGTACAGGAGCAGCAGTGCCTCGAAGACCACACCTGTGGATTTCTCCATCTGGTAAGCCTTATGAACTTTCCTGATCGCTCCTTGTGCGCTTTCTTCTATGCCAGCCTTAATGAGTGCACAAAGGCTCGCCTTCCTGGTGTAAGCTCTTGGGGAACTTTCGCTGATTACGTGGAGTAGGTGCTGGTGAACTGAGGTTCACCGTTTACCATCGGTATCGCTCCAAATCCAGAGCCCAGCTTGCCATCACCCCACTACAGTGTTCGTCTGAGCCCACCACAGATAGAGAGCCAGAGCCTGCCGCGATGCACGCCGGAGAATAGGCGGAGCAAGCCATCGCCCCAGAGCCCAAAGCCTCACAAGATGTCTGAGCCAGGTGTGTGAGCTGGCAACTAGAGCCCTGCATTTTTAGCCCGAGCCTGACGGGGTCCGACTTATTTACCCCCAAGGGCCAATTTTCACGTCATAGCTCACACACGGGCTGGGCATCGGGCCTGTTGCGAGCAGCAGAGCAGCCTGCCTCAGCTTGTCAAAAATGTCCTTTTTACTGTGGTGGTGATAATAAACGTTTAAACTAACATTGTGGTATGGTTGAAGTGTTACAGTATATATCTATGGATTTTATCGTAGGCAAGTTAAGTGTTGATTTCAGAGGCTAAATTGATCAAACATGTGGTGAACTTGCTGTCGGCCGCTGGCCGATTGCTTGTAATTTTAAAAACAAAAACTTTAATTCAACCTTTTAAGCTATGAAGGCATTTTTAGAGTTGGTTTTTCTGAGTGACCTACACAAAACTATAGTAAGGAGAGTCAAAAGGTAGGTATCGTTTGATAGAAAACTTTTTACATTTTTAGAAAATATACATTTTCATTACATTTGGACATTTCTAAGCTGAGAAACTGCTGATAAAAGACAAAAAAAAAAAAGTGCTCAATGGAAATTTTACATATATTTCTTATTTGGCATGCAATAACTCAGGAAGGAAATAAGGTAGGAGGACAATTTTTTTTTGGTGAAATTCCTCTTACATGTGAGCTGCATCTGGATTACATTTTGTGGTGATAGCATAAAGTAATCAAAAGTTACAGGCAGCATTTGGAACCAAGGAAGCCTTTTTGTTTAGCCATTGACACCGAAAGGCATTTTTAAAATCGTTGTGATCTTGTGATCGACGCAATTGATTATGTTAATTTTGGACTCATTTCAATCGGGAGCATCCACTGTAAGTAATAATGTGCCATTTTCTACAATCTGTGCATGTTTCATGAAGTTACAAACGTAAACGCCGCGTGAAAGCTACATTTGTTTTTAGTTAGCTAATTGTGCGCCTGTGGGGTTTTATGTGTTGTTCCTCCGTGAGGATTATCTCGTGATTGATTGTTAATTTTGGGCTCTTTTTAATCGTGAGAATCTGCTGTAAATAATGATGGGCCATGATCATCATCATATTCTATGATCTGAGCATGATGAATGAAGTTACAAGTGAAAACGTGACATAAATGGCACATCCGTATATTATTTACATATGGGTCATGTACAAAAACTCACTCAAGTTTAGTCAAAGCCCAAAACAACTGTGTTGTATTCTACTCCATGAGACCTTTCAAATGACATATGACACATGACTATCTATTAATATATATATATATATATATATATATATATATATATTTTAAAAAAATCATTTTGTACACATTTTGTACACTTTGGGTTTAAAGTTTATTTTCACATTTATTTATTTCCACATTTATTTATTTTTACATTTCTTTGTCTGTATGCTAATGAGGAGGGCGTGTTTTACCTCAGACATAGCAATCGAGCTCAGAGTGGCAATGCTGAAGTTTTGAGGCCACAGTGACAGTGGTGTGACCAAATGAAATGCGGACATGCCGTTGCAAGTCACACGGATGAATGACTTGGGCAATATATCCAAAATCTTATATCACAGTTTAAGTCATTTAATATCACCCTAACTGTATGCAGGGTTACCATACACACTCTTTATTCCCGACATAGCCGTAAAACATCACCCGGTCGGGATTTCTAAAATGTCGTGGCAGTTGGCACACATGAACAGAAGCCTTCAACAGATCTGATAACAGACACATTGACAGAAGCACGTACACGTAAAATTATACAGTATTAATTACATTTAATGTAAATGCACTCGATGAGGCTGATAAGAGCTTGCGTTTATTGTCAATGAGACTCACACACCAGCTCAGAATGCAGAGAGGGTGCTCATGTAAACACAGTTAGTGGAACACACATCTCACAACATTGTAGATACTTACAGAGAAGCATCGTGCCCATTCAAACAGCACCTGTTGTGCCCCCTCAGATTTTTGAGGCAACTGCATTTTAAATGTAACTTCCAAAAACAAGGTTGACAGCGACAGAAACAAACGGTTTCATTAAGAGGTGATATTTTCCCCCTTAAATTGATTTCCAGTCTTTCTAATCTTTTTAAATGTATGCATCATCATGTATGTCAAGCAACGATATATTTATCTCGTGGCCAGTGGCGGTCTTAACATAGAGGCATAGGTAGCCTCTATGTTAACCGCTGCTTGGGGCCCCCTACCAGCGGTCGTAGTAGGGGGGCCCCCAACCAACCTCAAAAAAAAAAAAAAAAAAAAAGCCCCTTATCATCATGAACGCTTCAAAAGCATGGTAAATTTAATTAATATTCTTAAGAAATACGTTGAAATGTTGAAGTAGTAGTTAAAATGTCCAGTTCATGGTTATCTGTCCCTACACACATACACCCCCTACTTTCACAATGAAATGGACTAGTCCGTAATGGTGCGCGGCGCGAAAGATAAACACACAGTGACAGGAGGACTGGGAAGTACACAAACAGAGAGGAAGCAAGACGAGTCTAAACGTGAAAATGAAACGAAGTTAACCAAGCGGCTCAAATAAAAGAAAAAAGCGAAAAGACGCCGATAAGTATTTGGCAACGCTGCCAAAGATGATGAACTTTTTTATGGCTACTGTTGTTGGGGATACAGACAGGAACAACAACGTCCAAAGCGTTGAACATGTGAGTGAACCTGTGAGAAGGCGTCAACAAGTAGGACTCTCTGTGTCAGAAGCATATGATGTGGAGAACAATCTCTCTTTTCTCTCTCATAGACTCTTTCTCACTCACTCACTCACTCACTCACTCACTCACTCACTCACTCACCCACTCTTTCTCTCTCTCACACAGACACACACACATTCTCTCTCTCTCTCTCTCTCTCTCTCTCTCACACTCACACACTGTCTCATACTCTCTCACTCACTCACTCTCACTCACTCAATCACACACACTCACATGGATATACGTGGATTTGCTTAGAGCAAAATGCAACCTCACCTCTCCCCAGTTCGCCCCTCTTACCCCCTCTCACTCACTTACTCATTCACTCACTTAGACACACACACACACACACACACACACACACACACACACACACACACACACACACACACACACACACACTCTATTATGTACATAGGTTTGTTTGTAGAATGTTTGAAATGTCAATCTCAAGTGCAATGCCAATTGCAACCTCACTCACTCACTCACGCATACAAAGTCAATTATTCATCTTGGCAATATTTGCTAAGTATATGACTGTTTGTGGGGGTTTACCCTAACTACTTGTCTTGCTGGTTATATTGATATTGATTTGATCTTAAAAAAAGAATAAACAGTGCTGGTTTTCCTGGCATTTTGGCAAAGACGTGTTATCTGAAACCTTATTCTCTGTTGGGTTCCATCGTGACTATTAGTTTGTGTAGTGCTACACTTTGTGTGTTCTCTGCTTTTCATCTTCATTTTGGAGTAAAGAAGTGTATGCAGGGTTTAAAGGGGAAGGTTTTTTTTCTCCTCTCCAACCTTTACTTCCCCGTAGATTAGCTTTACCTGCCTATCCACCATTCAGTCAGTAATTTTTTTTTTTCGTTCTCTTTTAAAAATCGGATGGGGGGGGGCCCCATATATACCTTCGCCTTGGGCCCCCAATTTGCTAAATCCGGCACTGCTCGTGGCTACGACTTCTTTATGTTCAGGGAACGTCATCTGACGATAAATTATTCATTTGTAGCCCCTCATGCCCGTGACAGCACTATATTACTCATCAGTCCCCTCGTTTACTACACCTGTGTTAATCCAATCATCTTTGTTTTCAATTAGTATACACACTGATCAGACATAACATTATGACCACCTTCCAAATATTGTGTTTACACCTCAAACTCGTTGTTGTACTCTGTAGCGGTTCGCTGCCACTTAGAACAAAAGAAACAAAACTTTTAACTAATAATCATATTGAATAATACCAATGGGATATAAGAGGAAATGAGGCCGTTGTTTCAGCGTGTTGTGAAGGTGCTCTATTGGATTACTTTTCATGTGGATAAAGTCCAAAGCTCTGCGTTGTGGAGTAATCGCGGATGGACATGCTTGCACGAATTAAGAGTGACTTAACGAGCTGAAACCCGGACGCCGCCTGTGGAAAACAACGCTTAAAGGGTTTGGTAAACTATAATGAAATTGCAAAATCGCATCCCTTTTGTCTGCGAGACTTTCCCGTTGTGTGATCATCGAAAGGTAAAAGGAGAATTTAATCTTCCCCGCGCTCTCCAAGTTTCCTGATTTTGAATATTTTCCTTAAACTCTTTCAACTCTTTCAAATTCAGACGGCCCCTCACAAAACGATTACTATTCTCTCTATCTGACACAGAAAATATTGTTTGATTTAATTTCGTTTACTTATATTTTGGACTATTTTGTGACTTTTTTTTTTTTGTTGTTGGTTTCAAGAGGCCTATTGTTGAACGTTGTTGGTCTGTGTGAAAACGCACAGGCAAATCTTGTACAAAGAATTCATTTATTTATTTTCTCAACTTTGAAGGCCTATGTTACTCTTGGACACTGAGTGATTGAAGTTATTATTATTGTGATTTATTATGATTTTTGTGGGTGTAAAATGTGAATGGCCTTAATGAAATCACTAAGACTCATGTTGTGACGTTTACTGTGTTTCTTTTCGCCGTCAGGGTGGTTATCGGAAAATTTATCGGAAAATAAAAATGGTTTGTCAGTTTATTTAAACTGCCTGGTGCCCAACCTGAACAATTAAAAATTTGGGTAAACCACTGTTACAGAGTGGCGCCCAACGTGGGGCCCGATTGGGGCAATATATGAACTTTAACTGGACCATAAACTTAAAAGGACATTGACGGGAGTGAAATCAACTTGGAAATGATGAATAGAAAAAAATGAACATGTAATGTTTTTGTTTTTTGAATCCCATACTTGGATGTGAATAGAACTTATTGATGGTACATGTGTATTTGGACTTTGTGGTAATTGTGAAATATTGATACTCTATAATTATTTACCATGTCTACTCACCATTCTCTTTCATATCCTTTGATGTCCCCTCCACACATTTCACTCCTATACATGTCCCTCTTTTTAGTGCTAGGGATAGTAATCTGAACATGCATACCCAAATTCCCAGCGACCCACATTCTTTTCTTTTACAATCTGCAGATACGGACATTGCAACCCATGCTTCTTCATCCCCTATTTTAGAAACCCAAAATGAACCTCCTGGGGTATTTTCCATCCGTGAGGGAGTCTCAGCCGACTCAGAGATTCAGTGTGAACTTCCTATGATGCTTTCTTACCCCTGGTAGAGGATGGGGCCAACTTACTGAGTAAGTCCATGGCAATCTGAATAAACTGTACCAGGATCTGAATAAACAGGATAAGGTTTTAAATGATTTAATTAAGCAAGTACAAAGAAGTAGGTTTCATGTGGAGTCCAAGATAAACAAACTAGCAGAACAAACAGAGCAAAGTTTACGAAACCTACATAGGGTAGTGACTTGCAATAAGGACAAACACGACAGTGAGATGGATACAATAATGAAAGCAATAAAAACTGTAGTGTCAGAGGAAGTAGACAGAATGAAAGTTTCTCTGGTGTCTGACCTTGGTTTTATGGTGGATCAGTTGCAAATTGAAGTTCAGCAGGACTTAAAAGATATCCAGAAAGCTGTGTACGAAAAACACACTGACGTGGTAAGCCGTATTTCCGAGTTCCCCTCAGCATTAAAGAGTTTGTCTACAAAAGTGAATGAAATGAGTGGAAAACTTGATGCACTCTCAGTGGTTCACACTAGTAAAATGGAAGACGAAGAGAACGAATCAACCCCTTCAGTTTTCCCCCTCTTATCGGAGACTTCACCCTTGATGACTACTTCTGCTCTTACTTCTGTTCCCAAAACTGATCATATTAAATTAGTCTTTCCTACATATGGTAGGCCAGGAGATGATCCTGATCCACTACTGTACTTATCAAAGTGTCAAGATTTCCTTGCTTTGCACCCCTTATCTGACACTGATCTTCTGGCTACTTTTCGTACTGTACTTCACGGCACCGCTCGAGATTGGTGGGAAACAACACGTTCCAAAGTTGCATCTTGGCTGGAGTTCAAAGCTTCCTTTTTATCCGCTTTTTTGGCTGAAGACTATGAAGACGAGCTTGTGGAACGTGTCAGAACTAAAAAACAGGGTGAACACGAGTCCATCCGAGACTTGCATATTCTTACCGAGCTCTCTGTACAAGATGGAATCCAGACCTCACTGAAAAGGACATTAAGTTCATTTTGAAACGTATAAAACCATATCTTGCCAGTCAACTCCGTGGAAGAGTGGAGGATGTGGATGAACTTGTGCGTCTGGGTCATCAGATCTGAACCATCTGACCATGAACTACAACTGGCGTACGAGCGTAACATTCATGCCAGGAGAGCGGGTCCCATACAGAAAGGGTTGCATCCTCCCAACATTCCTCAGGAAGATAAAACCCCATCGTGTTGGCATTGCAGAGGCACACATTCCCCTGGGTCATGCCCTCAGTACAATTCTTCTACTTTTACTCAAATGAGCAGTCAATATAACAAACAAAAATCAGCTAGGTCCAAAACCAGTGGATACCCCAATAATTCCGTTGCATCAGCTGTGACATCTAAGCAGTCTTTTAAGGTTGACACTTTCCGGTCTAAGGACTCTGTCAACTATGAAACAGCCTTCCCCTCTGAATCTAAAAGCCATTCCACAACAGCTGGTCATGCCTATACACATTAAAAATTGGTATGGCAAGGCTATCTTGGATACAGGAGCCAGCTACACATTGTTGCATGAGAATCTATGGGCTGAATTGAATAGCTCAAAAGAAAGTCTTAAGCCTTGGTGCCATGGCCCCTTGTATTTTGCCAATGGAGAAACAGAGTCACCACTAGGCTGGGCAGCTTTAGACACTGAAATACAGGGGAATGTGGTAAACTCGTCAGTGGCTGTGCTTCCTTCTAAAGCTCTGGCCTATGGAATTGTGTTGGGACTTGATTTTATTTACCATAGCCAACTACAAATAAATGTCGCTGTCCAGGTGTACGGATTCAAACACACACCTTTAGTTACTTATCCTTTTCAACCTGGCAGTGCCTCAGTGTCTGGATGGAAAACCCAGAAAGTAAGGAACAACAAAGATAGGGGTAAACCGAAACATCATCTTGGCCTTATCAGTTCAATACCTCCCCCGGGGTTTCAGCTGAAGGTGGATCGTCTTGGTGTTCAAGATTATATAAATCAGGCTGTGTCTTCTGCCAATCTACAAGCATACGAAAAACAACAACTGTGTGACATCCTGCAAACAAATCCTAAAGTGTGTACCCATGAAGTTGGCTGAACCAAGGTTTTACAACATCACATATATACAACTGCCCAAATTCCTATAAAACAAAAACCTTACCGCATGTCTTCTGTAAGACAGACCATAGTGAAAGAGCAGCTCGAAGAGATGTTGTCTTCAGGTATCATCGAACCCTCATGTTCTGGGTGGTCCTCCCCAGTGCTGCTGGTACCTAAAAAGATTTTGTGTGGATTATAGAAAACTCAATTCACTCACAGAAAGTGATGCCTATCCTCTTCCATCCATCACAGAGATTCTGGAGTCCCTCTCTGGTTCAACCATTTTTTCCACTATCGACTTAAATAGTGGATACTGACAAGTGGAGATGGCCCCTGAAAGTAAGTTCATGACTGCCTTCACAACTCCCTCAGGCCTCTACCACTTTAATGTTTGGGCTTAAAAATGCACCAGCCACATTCCAGAGGTTAATGGAGTTGGTCCTGGGAGACTTACATGGTCAGTGATGCCTGATGTACTTGGATGATATAATAATTTATTCTTCCTCTGTGACACAGCATTTTTTGGATCTCCAGATGGTGTTTGATAAACTGCAGCAAGCAGGACTAACTATCAATTTCAAGAAAAGCACATTCTGTCTGGAAGAGATACAATTTTTGGGGCACATTGTCAATACCAATGGCGTTGCGGCAGATCCAGAGAAGGTACGTTCCATTCAGCAGTATCCTGTACCGAAGAACCTCAAGGAGGTTCAAAGATTTTTAGGAATGTCTGGATGGTACTATAATAAATAAATACAGAAGAGAAGTGGCTTACCAGTTTCAAGACCGAGTGTGTGTAAAAAAATTTCCCAAATCAAGTGCCCCGCATCAATTTACAGCCAAGCTTGGTAAGAAATGGAGAGGTCCTTACCGGATAGTCCGTCAGCTGGGGCCGGTAAATTATCAAGTTGTCCTGGAAAGCACTGGCGAAGATGTTAGAAATATACATGTTTGTAACCTGAAACCATGTTACAAGACAAGACAAGAAAAACTAACAATTCTGGAAATATTTCAGGACTCTTAGGACTCTTAGAGGAATTCTTAGGATTCCAGGAGTAGAACAACCATGGGTTGACTTTCCAATGGGGGGAGGATGTAGCGGTTTGCTGCCACTTAGAACAAAAGAAACAAAAATTTAACTAATAATCATATTGAATAATACCAAATGGAAATATTCCAATTTCATAATAGTTATTAAAATTTGTGCAAACGAAAAACTAAATGTGGTAACAAAAAGAGGTGTGGTTTGGCTGATTGCGTGAGGAATAGGAAAGAGGGAGAAGAGGAAGCAAAGAAGCAAGTGAGAACCTGGTCGGGAATTTTGAAGCAGCGTGAAGAGAAGTCAGGGGGGAAAACAAGGCCATTGTTTCAGCGTGTCGTGAAGGTGCTCTATTGGATTACTTTTCATGTGGAAAAAGTCCGAAGCTCTGCGTTGTGGAGGACGGATGGATGTGCTTGCATGAATTAAGAGTGACTTAACGAGCTGAAACCCGGACGCCGCCTGTGGAAAAAAAGCTTAAAGGGCTTGGTAAACTATAATGAAATTGCAGAATCGCAAGTCTGAACCTGCAAGTGTTCATCCCTTTTGTCTGCGAGACTTTCCCGTTGTGTGATCATCGAAAGGTAAAAGAAGAATTTAATCTTCCCCGCACTCTCCGAGTTTCCTGACTTTGAATATTTTCCTTAAACTCATTCAACTCTTTCAAATTCAAACGGCCCCTCACAAAACGATTATTATTCTCTCTATCTGATACAGAAAATATATTTTGATTTAAATTGTTTTCATTATATATTTACTTATATTTTGGACTATTTTTTTTACTTTTTTTTTTGTTGGTTTCAAAAGGCCTATTGTTGAAGTTTGTTGGTCTGTGTGAAAACGCACATGCAAATCCTGTGTAAAGAATTTATTTATTTTCTCAACTTTGAAGGCCTATGTTACTCTTGGACACTGAGTGATTGAAGTTATTATTGTTGTGATTTATTATTATGAGTTTTATGGATGTAAAATGTGAACGGCCTTAATGAAATCACTAAGACTCATGTTGTGACGTTTACTGTGTTTCTTTTTATCGGAAAATTTATCGGAAAATAAAAATTGTTTGTCAGTTTATTTAAACTGTCTGGTGCCCAACCTGAACAATTCAAAATTTGGGTAAACCACCGTTACAACTCCTCAAACCATTCCTGAACCATTTTTGCTTTGTGGCAGGGCGCATTATCTTGCTGAAAGAGGCCACCGCCACCAGGGAATACCGTTTCCATGAAAGGGTGTACATGGTCTGCAACAATGCTTAGGTAGGTGGTTAGTGTCAAAGTAACATCCACATGGATGGCAGGACCCAAGGTTTCCCAGAAGAACATTGCCCAAAGCATCACACTGCCTCAGCCGGCTTGCCTTCTTCCCATAGTGAATCCTGGTGCCATGTGCTCCCCAGGTAAGCGACGCACACACACCCAGCCATCCACGTAATCTAAAAGAAAACGTGATTCATCAGACCAGGCCACCTTCTTCCATTGCTCCAGTTTTGATGCTCACGTGCCCACTGTTGGCGCTTTCAGCGGTGGACGGGGTCAGCATGGGCACCCTGACTGGTCTGCGGCTGTGCAGCTCCATACGCAACAAACGGCGACGCACGGTGTATTCTGACACCTTTCTATCAGAACCAGCATTAACTTCTTGAGCAATTTGAGCTACAGTAGCTCGTCTGTTTGATCGGACCACACGGGCCAGCTTTCGCTCCCCTCGTGCATCAATGAGCCTTGACCGCCCATGACCCTGTTGCCGGTTCACCACTGTTCCTTCCTTGGACCACTTTTGATGGATACTGACCACTACAGACTGGGAACACCCCACAAGAGCTGCAGTTTTGGAGATACTCTGACCCAGTCGTCTAGCCATCACAATTTGGCCCTTTTCAAACTCACTCAAATCCTTACGCTTGCCCATTTTTCCTGCTTATAACACATTAACTTTGAGGACAAAATGTTCACTTGCTGCCTAATATATCCCACCCACTAACAGGTGCCGTGATGAAGAGATAATCAGTGTTATTCACTTCACCTGTCATAATATTATGCCTGATCGGTGTATATGTCTGTGTTTTAGTTCTCATCTGTCGGTTCTCGTTAATGCTTCAGTTTGGTGTAGTTATCTCTCTATCAATAAAGCGGGTTCTTCATTTTCACATCATAGTATGACACATCAAAGTATGACACATAGCCTAGGATCTCAAGTCAAGACACCTTTATTTATATAGCGCTTTTTACAATGCCGATTGTTTCAAAGCAGCTTCACAGTGGTAACAGGAAAGTAATGCAACAGAACTCCATCAGGTGACAGAATGGAGAAAAAAAGCTTGGCCGAAACCAGGCTCAGTCGGGGTGCCAGTTCTCCTCTGGCCAATAAACAAACAGTGTATGATTATGATTCAGGCAACATTACAAGTCAGAAGTCATATTAGATCGGAATATTCAGAATATTTGTCCAGTTCAAGGCCACAACTTTACATTGCATGGACAACGACATAAGGATGTTGTCAACAAAATGATCTCGTGGCCACGACTTATCACATTCTCACGTTAACATGACGTTCCCAGGGGCGTATGACAAAGTACTGTGAGAGTTATGTATTTTTATATATATATATACACTCACCTAAAGGATTATTAGGAACACCATACTAATACTGTGTTTGACCCCCTTTCGCCTTCAGAACTGCCTTAATTCTACGTGGCATTGATTCAACAAGGTGCTGAAAGCATTCTTTAGAAATGTTGGCCCATATTGATAGGATAGCATCTTGCAGTTGATGGAGATTTGTGGGATGCACATCCAGGGCACGAAGCTCCCGTTCCACCACATCCCAAAGATGCTCTATTGGGTTGAGATCTGGTGACTGTGGGGGCCATTTTAGTACAGTGAACTCATTGTCATGTTCAAGAAACCAATTTGAAATGATTCGAGCTTTGTGACATGGTGCATTATCCTGCTGGAAGTAGCCATCAGAGGATGGGTACATGGTGGTCATAAAGGGATGGACATGGTCAGAAACAATGCTCAGGTAGGCTGTGGCATTTAAACGATGCCCAATTGGCACTAAGGGGCCTAAAGAAAACATCCCCCACACCATTACACCACCACCACCAGCCTGCACAGTGGTAACAAGGCATGATGGATCCATGTTCTCATTCTGTTTACGCCAAATTCTGACTCTACCATCTGAATGTCTCAACAGAAATCGAGACTCATCAGACCAGGCAACATTTTTCCAGTCTTCAACTGTCCAATTTTGGTGAGCTCGTGCAAATTGTAGCCTCTTTTTCCTATTTGTAGTGGAGATGAGTGGTACCCGGTGGGGTCTTCTGCTGTTGTAGCCCATCCGCCTCAAGGTTGTGCGTGTTGTGGCTTCACAAATGCTTTGCTGCATACCTCGGTTGTAACGAGTGGTTATTTCAGTCAAAGTTGCTCTTCTATCAGCTTGAATCAGTCGGCCCATTCTCCTCTGACCTCTAGCATCAACAAGGCATTTTCGCCCACAGGACTGCCGCATACTGAATGTTTTTCCCTTTTCACACCATTCTTTGTAAACTCTAGAAATGGTTGTGCGTGAAAATCCCAGTAACTGAGCAGATTGTGAAATACTCAGACCGGCCCGTCTGGCACCAACAACCATGCCATGCTCAAAATTGCTTAAATCACCTTTCTTTCCCATTCTGACATTCAGTTTGGAGTTCAGGAGATTGTCTTGACCAGGACCACACCCCTAAATGCATTGAAGCAACTGCCATGTGATTGGTTGATTAGATAATTGCATTAATGAGAAATTGAACAGGTGTTCCTAATAATCCTTTAGGTGAGTGTGTATATATATATATATATTATGGGTGGCCAAACAGGAAATAATTTAATTATGGCATGCCGTTCAGGAAATTATAGTATTTATAATATGGTTGGTTGTATATATGGAATGAAAATCTGAATATATGGAATGAAACTTGAATATGTAGAATGAAAGTCTGAACATATGGAATAAAAGTCTGAACATATGGAATAAAAGTCTGAACATATGGAATGGAAACTTGAACATATGGAATGGAAACTTGAATATATGGAATGGAAACTTGAACGAATATATGGAATGAAACTTATATTTATTGAATGAGAGTCTGAATATATGGAATGGAAGTCTGAATATATGGAATGAAACTTATACACCGCCCAGCCAAAAAAAAAGTCGCTGTTTGCGATTTAAATAGGCAAATGCTTAAGAGTCTATGATTGGATCATTATTGCAGTGATTATTGTTTCTAGCATGTTATATGTTTGGCAACAGTTCTTCTAACCCTAATTGATGGAGTGTGTAGCTTTTCATTTCTTAAACAACCATGTAGAAAGACACATCATGGCCATATTCCAGGATTACAATGTCAAGATTCATCAGGCTCAGATTGTGAAAGAATGGTTGGGAGGGAGCATGAAGAATCATTTTCACACATGAATTGGCACCTCTGAGTCCAGACCTTCAATTCACTGAAAGTCTTTGGGATGTGCTGGAGGAGACTTTACAGAGTGTTGGACTCTTGCATTGTCAATACCTCTTAAATAGAAATAAATGTTGTGATGTTATTTAAACATCAAGAGGTGCATCAATTTTTGGTCAAGATCTTGTGGTTGTTTAAGAAATGAAAAGTTACACACTCCATCAGTTAGGGTTAGAAGAACTGATGCCAAACATATAACATGCCAGAAACATAATAATCACTGCAATAATGATCCAATCATTGACTCTTAAGCATTTGCCTATTTAAATCCAAACAGCGACTTTTTTTTTGGCCGGGCAGTGTATTAAATGAAAACTGACATCATCAAAGTGCCATCTTGTGTTTTTCATTTGTGATTGTTCAGATGTTGAACTATGAGTGAGTCTGCATGAAATCTAGTAGCAACTATTTTATGTAATAACGGATTAACAAACACACTGGTGAATGCGTGTAAGGGCTGAAATGCTGGCACCCGGACACTTCTAACGATGAAGAAATCCATTCGCTATTTCATCGCGGTAGAAATAAAGGGCTAGTTCACCCACAAATAAAAATTCTGTCATTGATTCCTCACCCTCATGTTGTTCCAAACCCCGTAAGCCCTTCGTTCATCTTCGGAACACAAATTAAGATATTTTTGATGAAATCCGAGAGCTCTCTGATCCCTCCATAGACCGCAATTTAATTACCAATTTCAAGGCCTAGAAAGGTACTAAAGACATCGTTAAAATAGTCCATGTGACTCCAGTGGTTCAACCTTAATTTTATGAAGCCACGAGAATACTTTTTGTGCACAAAACAATTTCTTCACGTCTGTGTCAGACTTTTACGCTGTTGACGTAGTGTAAACAGTGCAGCGCTTCCAGAACGCCGGCTTACCATTGGCCGACGCTGTTCACATGAGCACCACAACGCATGCGCACGTGCCGTTCTGTCATAGAACTAATAGGAAGCGTTGCACTATTTACACTACGTCAACAGCGTAAAAGTATATATATATATTCCATATATTCAGATTTTCATTCCATATATTCAGACTTTCATTCCATATATTCAAGTTTCTTTCCATATATTCAGACTTTCCTTCCATATATTCAGACCTTCATTCCATATATTCAGACTTTCATTCCATATGTTCAGACATTCATTCTACATATTCAGGTTTCATTCCATTATATTCAGACATTTTCTTCCATACATTCAAGTTTCATTCCATATATTCAGATTTTCATTCCATATATTCAGATTTTCATTCAATATATTCAGACTTTCATTCCATATATTCAGATTTTCATTCCATATATTCAGACTTTCATTCAATATATTCACGTTTCCTTCCATATATTCAAGTTTCATTCCATATATTCAGATTTTCATTCCATATATTCAGACTTTCATTCCATATATTCACGTTTCCTTCCATATATTCTAGTTTCATTCCATATATTCAGATTTTCATTCCAAATATTCAAGTTTCATTCCATATATTCAGACTTTCATTCAATATATACAACCAATCATATTATAAATACTATAATTTCCTGAACGGCATGCCATATTCAATGTAAATCCGAATATATAGTTAAAACTCTGAATATATAAATGTAACCCTGAATATATAGTTATAACTCTGAATATATAAATGTAATCCTGAATATATAGTTATAACTCTGAATATATAAATGTAACTCTGAATATATAAATGTAAATCCTGAATATATAGTTATAACTCTGAATATATAAATGTAACTCTGAATATATAAATGTAAATCCTGAATATAAAGTTATAACTCTGAATATATAAATGTAATTCTGAATATATAGTTATAACTCTGAATATATAAATGTAAATCTGAATATATAGTTATAACTCTGAATATATAAATGTAACTCTGAATATATAAATGTAAATCTGAATATATAGTTATAACTCTGAATATATAGTTATAACTCTGAATATATAAATGTAATTCTGAATATATAGTTATAACTCTAATATATAAATGTAAATCCTGAATATATAAATGTAAATCTGAATATATAGTTATAACTCTGAATATATAAATGTAACTCTGAATATATAAATGTAAATCTGAATATATAGTTATAACTCTGAATATATAAGTGTAATCCTGAATATATAAATGTAAAACTGAATATATAGTTATAACTCTGAATATATAAATGTAAATCTGAATATATAGTTATAACTCTGAATATATAGTTATAACTCTGAATATATGAATGTAATCCTGAATATGTAGTTATAACTCTGAATCAGAGCATGTGAGCGAAGCGGAGCGGTGTGACACTCCACTCAATATTCCACTCTATGCCAGCGCACTCCACTCAATCGCTCACGGCCCAAGCGCTCAAATCCCGCTCCGACATGAAATTTCTATGTAACGTTACTGTACTATAGCCTTTGTTGATGCTTTTTAAGGCATTGTTGGGGGTGTTTACCATTTTGCATGGATGGCCTCAGCACATTACCTATGAATATAGCGCTCCGTGCATGGGTGATCACATTAATTATAATTATCTGAGATAGGCGAAACTGTGCATCTCTTTAATTTCATACAGATTACATTGCAGGATAATATTTGTTTTAAACGAGAATTGTTTTCTTTATTTCTTTAGACGTGTGTGTTTGTGTGATAAGTAAGCTATTTGCTGAGTTTCAGTTCATTTTTGAGTTTCAGAAAGATTCTCGCGGATACAGAGACAGTTGAAAGCGCACCGGTTTTTCCTCTTTCTTTATTTTACAAAAGCACAAGGTTTTGGTGTTTGTTACTTGTATCTGTGTGTGTTATCCATTTTGAGTCTCTAGGTGGTGTTGAGGGGGAATCCTCAATCTGTGGGAAGTGTGACGTCACCCGGGATTCCGGATAAATAGGCGTTGGCGGCGACATGGCGTTCTCTTTCCTTTCCCATTGTTCTCACGGCTGTCGCTCTCCTCGCCTCTTTGGAGCGATTCGCTTCTTTATTCATTATAGTTTAATTTGTGTTTCTTTGTGCTTTTGTTGATCGTTATATTTAGTGTTCAATGTTCCAGTGACTGGTAGTGGATTTATGTATTAGTTCACGTTTTTGTTATTTATTTAGTGTAGCGAGGTAAGCAGAGGCCCGGAAGATTCACCTGTCTTTGTTTTATCGAGAGCCAGGTAAGAACTGCTTCTGAGAACAGGCGTAGGCAGGCGTTCTCTGTTTTTCCGAGCTGCCCTACCAGTTTATTGTTGTTTATTTTCTTTTTCCTTGATTGTGGTTTTCTCAACAGTTTGTGTGAATCATGTAATTATTGGTTGTATGTTCTGGTTGTTTAAGTTGTCTTTTTCGTTACTGAAACAGTAAATGAAGGCGTGTATGGCGTCTTGAAACAGTATCAAGTGTCTGTGGTTCACTCATGTGTTCGGTTCGTATCCATTATTTAATTTAGTTTAACGAGTCATATTATTTGGTTATGGCTGTAACAGTGTTATTGAGTGTACACAAATAAAAGTAGACCCTTTGTAGTTGTCACACTAATATGTATGGCCAAAAATTGATGGAGTTGCTTCCGCTGTCATTAAGGAAAAATCCATCAGAACGCGCCGGCGTGTTCTTTGTACAGGGTTAGAGAAAACGTAGCTTATTTAGTTTTTATATTTATGTTTAAATATTATAATATTATATTTTTTCATTTTCAATTTCATCTGTGATGATGATGAAAAGTGAACAGCATGAGTAAGACACAAAGATGCGCAATATGTCGGGAGACATGGAGTGGGTCAGACATGTTTTTGACCACTTCATTAAATTTTGTTCTATAGAAATCCTTTCTTTAAAGTGAATTTCGAATAAATTGTATCTTAATTTTAATCAATATATAATAAACCAATTGCCTGGATTTAATACATGAGAAGAAAACCAAGAACGTCGGCGGATTGAAGTGCATAACAAACCCACTACCATGTTTCCGCGGCCTTTGAGAAAGGCTCCTTTTTAGAAAGAAATGGTATCTGTGAGGATTTCCAGTCAGGATTTAGACCGTATCATAGTACTGAGACTGCTCTCATTAGAGTTACAAATGATTTACTCTTATCATCGTGGTTGTATCTCTCTATTAGTGTTACTCGATCTTAGCGCTGCATTTGATACTATCGACCACAACATTCTTTTGAATAGACTCGAAAATTATGTTGGCATTAGTGGAATTGCATTGGCATGGTTTAAATCATACTTATCTGACCGTTATCAGTTTGTAGCAGTAAATGAAGAGATGTCACACCGATCACAAGTTCAGTATGGAGTACCGCAAGGCTCAGTGCTAAGACCGTTGCTTTTCACCCTGTACATGCTACCACTGGGAGATATTATTAGGAAGCATGGCGTTAGTTTTCATTGTTATGCTGATGATACTCAGCTCTATATTTCTTCATGCCCTGACGAAACTTACCAATTCACAAGATTAACGGAATGCATAGCTGATATAAAAAATTGGATGACTAGTAATTTCCTGCAACTTAATTCAGAAAAAAATGAATTTTTAATTATTGGACAAAAAAACTCCACAAGTAATAACCTAGAATTCTGTCTAACACTCGATGGCTGCTCTGTCAAGTCCTCGTCGTCAGTTAGGAACCTGGGTGTGCTCTTTGATACCAATCTTTCATTTGAAAGCCACATTTCTAACATCTGTAAAACTGCATTCTACCATCTTAAAAATATATCTAAATTACGGCATATGCTTTCAATGCAAAATGCTGAACAGTTAGTACATACGTTCATGACCTCAAGGCTAGATTATTGTAATGCTCTACTGGGTGGTTGCCCTGCTCACTAAATAAACTGCAGCTGGTCCAAAACGCAGCAGCTCGAGTTCTTACTAGAACCAGGAAGTATGACCATCACTGCCAACTGGCTCCCGCACTGACACTGCACTGGCTCCCTATTAAACATCGCATACATTTTAAAATCTTGCTAATTACTTACAAAGCATTAAATGGTTTAGTGGCACCTAAACTCTGGAACAGTCTTCCTAGCATTGTTCGGGAAGCAGACACACTCTGTCAGTTTAAATCTAGACTAAAAACGCATCTCTTTACTATGGCATACACATAAAACATTTTTCATTTATATTATTCAAATCAATTAAATGAATGTTAGGCTGCATTAACTAGGTCAGCCGGAACCGGGAACACTTCCCATAACACCTGATGTACTCATTACATCATAAGAAGAATGGCATCTACGCTAATGTTAGTCTCTCTGTTTATCCCGAGGTTTACTGTAGTCAGCCGGATCCGGGCCGTATCCAGATCAGATGGTGGACCTGCACCCAGACAGGACCAATGCATCCCTGAAGTGTCTGCAGAGACCATGCCAATTAGTCTCCCCTCTGAAATTGCCTCATCGACATGGCATCCTCAATGGATCCGTCTCCGGCGTGATGACTCTGATCCTTCGAATATTCCTATTTAATAATTGTTTAATCGACACGTCATCAATAAACCCGTCTCCGGCGTGATGCCTCCGATCTTTCGAATATTCAGATCTAATATGACTTGTCATCTAATATGACTTCTGACCTGTAAGGTTGCCAGAATAATAATCATACACTGTTTGTTAATTGGCCAGAGGAGAACTGGCACCCCGACTGAGCCTGGTTTCTCCCAAGGTTTATTTTTCTCCATTATGCCACCTGATGGAGTTTTGGTTCCTTGCCACTGTTGCCTTTGGCTTGGCTTGTTCAGTTGGGGACACTAAATTTTCAACTAAATATCCAAATAAATTGAATTACTAAACTAAATTAACTATATCAACTAAATTACTGATCTGCCCACATTGTCACTATATGACAATTGAAATTAGCTAGATGACTGACCAGTTTTCTCCAGAGCGACTGTACCGCCGAATCAAAACCTGTTGCATTATTTTCCTGTTTAACACTGTGAAGCTGCTTTGAAACAATCAGCATTGTAAAAAGCGCTATATAAATAAAGTTGACTTGACTTGACTTGACTTTGAGGCAGAAACAATATGTCTTTCTGTTTTAATAAATTTCTTGAATACATGTCTCTATCACAGTAGGCCTATAGATAGTTATGATGTTTGTGGCCTTAAAGCAATAGTCTATATTGTATAAAGTCATAGGCTATAAATAAACGTGACGTTACTTGACTGGATAGTGCTGAATTACAGAGCCGGTGCAAACATATCCACATCGCTATGATCAACAGTTATAACTAGGCTATATATTCAGACCTATAACTATTTATTCAGAGTTACATTTATATATTCAGAACTATAGCTATATATTCAGGATTTACAACTATATATTCAGGTTCCCTTTCAGTCGGTCACGTTCGACGTACGTCGGATGTCACAGACGAATTGGGATCACTTCTGGGAGCCCCAGGCCAATGGCCATTGGCGTGCGAGATTTGCATCTCGCGCTCCGCCCCGCAGTGCGGGTATAAATATGGAAGCGGATGCAGCGCACATTTGTCATTCACTTCGGAGCCGAATGTTTTGCTGCCTGAAGAGTGTTCCTGTTTTACTAAAGAGAAAGCAGAGAGAGAGAGAACGAGAGAAGGGGAAGTTTGGAGTGCTGGGAGTGAAGGCACGACAGCGACGATCGCGATCTCACACTGTGAGAGAAAACTGTTTTCACAGCATTTCTGTGGATTCGGTGAGGGCGTTCCCCAAAACAGTGAGTGCATACACAGGGCTGCACTATCTCCCTGTGTTTTGCCGCGGTTGTTTCCCTGTGTGCTTCAGCACATTAAAAGAGCATTTCCCTAAAAGAGTACACGGGTGTGACACTGCGTCTTTTTCAAGATATCATTCCACACGTGCGTTTCTGGATGCGGTCGTTCCTTGTCACCAGCTGAAGGTCACAATCGTTGTCTTACGTGTCTGGGCATTCAGCACGCTGAGGCAGCGTTTGTGGATAGTTCATGTACCCGCTATAGGAACATGACTATCTCGGCGTTGAGGTCGAGACTCCCCTACCTTCTGGAAGGCGGAGTCCCCTTACCTATGCCCCGATCTAGAGCTATTCCTGCTGGACAGCAGAATAGAGCTACTTCGGTGAATAGCAGGGCCGTGCACAGGGGAGAGCCACTGCCCCTCTGCCCTCATCGGCTGAGGTGCCCCTCTTGCCCCCCTTCCCTCCCTCACCCCCAAAGCACTGTAGGATTCCCATAAAAGCGTTCTGTTCCGTTAAAAATCCACTAATTCCGCTTACCCGCTCCGTGTTTTCCCACTCGCTCCGCAGCATCGCTCACAGTCTGTGGCAGTACCCGTTCTCTGTAGAGTCGACAGTTCCAGAAAGCGTCCCATTAACAGGTAGATTACAAACTACAATCCACATTACAGACAGTGATTGATCCGCGGAATTAGTAATTTAATAGTTTGTTTTTGTATTGTTGTCGGTAATGTTTTGCTCCTGGTCTTCTTATAGTGCTAACAACTTGTGCAAAATATCCACGTTCTTGGAAGATAACTAATTGTCTAATCAAATTATTGTACCGGATTTGATCTAATATAAATAACACCAAATTTGCTGTTGTCGGCACAGTTTGTAGACAAAAAACAATGACTTCACAAAAAAGAAGACAGAGTGAGAAAGAGCAAAGGGAGGCTAAAGCCGGTTCAGCATTGCAAACATGGATTCAAAGCTCCAGCATGCCAGCGGGTAAATCGTCATATAGAATATTTAGCTGTCAATTTGTCACACTTTAACTCCTGTAAAGTATATTTCCCATTATAATCAATTGTCTGAGTTAATACTAGTATCTATAACATACATCATATTTATGATATTTTATTAAGACCGTATTAATAGTATACACAATTAAAAAAGGTAATATACTATAAATGTTCTAAATGAGTTGTATCATAGGAGGGTACAGTGGGGCTAAAGGCACACCCTGAGAAAAATGTGATTTTTTTTTTTTTTTAATCATGTCGAAGTAAATACTTGTTCAAAAAAATCTCTTTAGCAAAGTTTTTACTATTATGTTTATTTTGATAGACAAAATAATTCATTATTGTTCAATAAATATTAAAATGTTAATATAAACATTTAATTTTTTTTTAAAAAGTAAATATTCTGAAAGCATTGAATGAGATCCCATAATACTTTACATAATACTTTACAGTTGTAGCCTAACAAATAAATATATATTTTTATTATCTGATATGATTATTATCATATTTTTAAATCTGATGGTTTCATTATAAATATGATAATCAGCTCTAAGGAGGACAACCAGCTTAATATATGATAGGCAATTTACCATCTGAATCTATCCATGTCATGTCAACAAATGGAAAAGTCAGCTAACTATTTATTATCATGTTAATTATTGTGCCTTTTACCCCAAATACCATACTTTTACATAATATTCCGTTATTGAAAAACTGTTGCTTTATTTACTTTGAACAAAACTGAAAATCATTAACAAGACCCTTGTCTCAAAATATAAACAATAATTTTAGCGATTCTCATTTGCTACATAAATCTACAACATTTTGAAAAACATTAAATATGAGATCAAATTAGCGCAGAATCAACTTTTTGGAAGCATAATTACAACATAAATTGAATTAGCACTAAAGCCAAACAATTGTATTTATAATATGATTGTAAAAGGTTTGATGATGCTCAACCCCCTTATAGTGCCCCTTTTTTTGGTTTGAGCTACTGCCCCTCAAAATGCCTGTGCACGGCCCTGGCGAATAGCCAGGGTGACCTGGGCTGCATTTCCCGATAACGTTGTCTCTTAGCGCGCTATGAAGACTCTAAATGTATAACTTAACTAAAGGTATACCATTTCTAGGCGTGTTCCCCGAACTATATCTTAGGAGGTTGCTTAAGGTCCGTGGTGGTGGTGCTGATTTGGTTTATCAATGGCTCAAAAATCGATTATTCACTCTATGCACGGGCTGCGTTATGTGAGAAAGCGGTGTTCTTTATAATAGAAGCACTTCAGAAATATTTGAAATTGCATCAGGACTCATGAGATCTTATAAATATAATCCAAATTGCAAACTAAATCCAACCGTGGATATTTTATATAATTTTGAAATGATTGTGCGAACCCGCAACCTCTCATGCCCAAACGTAATCAACCCACTACACTAACTGGCAGTATGCCATTTATATTATCATAATATATTTTGCCATAGTCTTCATTTACTCCACAAGCAGTTAATTGCTCGTATCATATTATTGGTGTAAATCACTAATTTATGTTATTGGATGACATACTCAATAAAGGTGCAACACGCGAAACATAATCAACAGCTAGGCCTACTATAGCGGAGAAAAAAGAAAGAAAGAGGAGAGCGGCAGCAGCTGAATTTCGGGGCTGAGCTCCGTCGGGTTTGTCTTGAAGTCGGACCAACAAGATCTAAAAGCTGCTGAATTTGCTGCCGTGGCAGGCGAAATTTATTTTGAATTGCAGCTTCTGACATGGTAGCCAGGGGACTAAAGTTTTCAAGGATGAAATGCACATACACTAAATGGATCCGCGGACGGCGCCGTCTTTGATTTAGCACAACTATTCGTTGTATCGCTGCCATAGTTGGACCAAACTCCCCTCCACAATCATTCCCTTTAAATAGATTCCATAATGGCTTGCTAGCTGATGTAGCCTACCTTTGAATAATATAATAAGAAACAGTGGTGGCCACTATCGGAATGAACTGTCAGCAGTGATAAGGTATAGCTAAGAGTGCTCCACAGAAGGTATGACTTACAGAAGGTATTCTTAACTAAGATCGTTTCGGGAAACATGTATTAATGTTAAGATACACCTTAAGGTATAACTTAAGAATGACGTGGGAGAGTGGTGTTGCCCGAGACGGACCCAGAGTTGACAGCTATGCTTTTCCGGGCCACCGAAAAGGTCGAGCTCGTGTGGAACCCTCCACCGTGTCCCGAGCCTTCTAAGTTGGATGATTGGTATCTCGGGGCGGCCTGCCGTGGTAATCCACGTCTCCCATCCAAGGCCTGTAAGTTTACGTCCACCCTAACGGGCAAAGCTTACAGAGCCTGTGGACAGGCTGCGTCCGCCCTGCATGCCATGGCGTTGCTCCAGGTTGGGCTATTCGGCGACGTGGTCGAGAGCTTTGCCCAGCAGGTCTCGGCCGCCCAGAAGCAGACGGAGGCCATCAAACACATCCTGCCCTGGCAGGCCACTGCTGCCTCCACCCACCCGCTGGCTGCAGATCCTCCGCCTGCTCGTCGCCGAGGGCGTCCCCCTGCCGCCGCCCCCGCTCCCGCTAAAGCCCAGCAGCAGTCTCCATTGGGGCATCAGCGTGGAGCCGGCCGCAGGAAGGCCGTCCAGCCCGCTCAGGCCGCTGCCAAACCAGGTGGCCAGCGGAAAGCCAAGCGACCCTGAGACGGGCCACCCAGAGATGGAGGGGACAGCTCTTCGGGAGCTCCCCCGGAGGAGGGCCGGGGGAGAATTTTTTGTTAAAATTTGACTTGTGTTCCGCTACTGGCCTTCTGGTACCCAAAACTTCAAAAAAAGAGCTGTTTCCAATATTTCCGGGTGCCAAGAAAGCGCGCTTGGCGGTGTACGGCGCTATGCCTTGTCACCCTCAGCTTCCTCTCCCATCGCCAGCGGGGGGTGCTGGCTGTGCCCAGGACGCACTCAAGAGGCCTCCACACACCCGTGCGCCCCCTCAGCGGAAGCAGGTAAGTGCTGCACTGCACACTCAGACCCCACTTTGGGCCGCTACGCCGTCCGAGTCGGGTCCCTGCATGCTGCCTCGCTGCCCCCACTAGCGCTTCCCAGCCCGTCTCGCTGGCTCATCCATACTATCAGACTCGGCTATGCAATTCAGTTTGCCCGGCAGCCCCCCAAGTTCAGGGGCATCCACTTCACCTCCGTGCTGAAGGAGGGTGCTCCTGTTTTACGGGCGGAGATCGCGGTCCTACTGGCTAAGGACGCGATAGAGCCGGTCCCTCCAGCCGATATGAAGACCGGCTTCTGCAGCCCGTACTTCATTGTACCCAAGAAAGGTGGTAGGTTACGGCCAATCTTGGACCTGCGGTTCTTGAATCGGTCCCTGCACAGGCTGCCGTTCAAGATGCTAACGCAGACGGGTGCATCCGTCCCCAAGATTGGTTTGCAGCGATCGACCTGAAGGACACGTACTTTCATGTCTCGATTCTCTCTCCCGTTCCTACGTTTTGCGTTCGAGGGGCGGGCATATCAGTACAGAGTCCTACCCTTCGGGCTGTCCCTGTCGCCCCGTGTCTTTATGAAGGTCGCAGAGACGGCCATTGCTCCCATGAGAGAGCGTGGTGTTCGCATTCTCAACTACCTCGACGACTGGCTGATTCTGGCCCAGTCGAGAGAGCAGTTGTGCGAGCACAGAGACATGGTGCTCAGTCACCTCAGCCAGTTGGGACTTCGGGTCAACTGGGAAAAGAGCAAACTCTCCCCCGTGCAGAGGATCTCTTTTCTCGGTATGGAGTTGGACTCTGTCAATCTGACAGCGCGCCTCACAGAGGAGTGCGTCCAGTCGGTGTTGAACTGCTTGAAATCGTTCAAACGCAGAACAGCGGTCCCACTGAAACATTTTCAGAGGCTCCTGGGGCATATGGCATTCGCAGCCGCAGTAACGCCGCTGGGGTTGCTTCATATGAGGTCGCTTCAACACTGGCTCCACGACCGAGTCCCGAGATGGGCGTGGCAGAGCGGTTCATTCCGTGTAGCAATCACACCGAATTGCCGCCAAACTTAGTCCGTGGTCGGACCCTTTGTTTCTACGGGCAGGTGTTCCCCAAGAACAAGTGTCCAGGCATGCTGTTGTCTCCATGGATGCCTCTACCACCGGCTGGGGGGCCACGTACAACAGGCATGCAGTTTCGGGTCTGTGGACGGGGCCTCAACTGCAGTGGCACATCAACTGCCTCGAGTTGTTAGCAGTAGGTCTTTCGCTAGGCCGCCTCAAAGGGCCACTACGAGGCAAGCACGTTCTGGTCCGTACAGACAGCACAGCGACCATTGCGTTGTGCATTGGCACACAGCTGGCCCCGGGGCCTACGCAAGTATGCGTTTCCCCCAGTGAGCCTTCTAGCACAGACTCTGTGCAAAGTCATGGAGGACGAGGAGCAGGTCTTGTTAGTTGCGCCGTATTGGCCCAACCGGACCTGGTTACCGGAACTAGTGCTCCTCGCGTTCAGACCTCTGGAAACTCCATGTCTGGTCCCTGGACGGGACGCGGAGGTTCTAGGTAATCTGCCACAAATAGTGGTAGACACCATCACTGCTGCGAGGCACCTCTATGCTTTTAAGTGGAACCTGTTCGTGAGTGGTGCTCTTCCCACCGGGAAGACCCCCGAAGATGTTCGATCAGTTCTGTGCTTTCCTTCCTGCAAGATGGGTTGGAGGGAAGGCTGTCTCTCTCCACCCTCAATGTGTATGTTGCCGCTATCGCCGCACATCATGATGTAGTTGATGGTAAGTCCTTGGGGAAGCATGATCTGATCATCAGGTTCCTGAGGGGAGCTGGAGACTAAATCCGCCTCGCTCTCACTCTATACCCTCTTGGGACTTGTCTCTGGTGCTAACGACACTGCAGAGAGCGCCCTTTGAACCATTGCAGTCAGCAGAGTTGAAAATCTTGTCTTGGTAGACAGTGCTCCTGACTGCATTGGCTTCCGTTAAGAGGGTAGGGGACCTGCAGGAATTTTCGGGCAACGAATCGTGCCTTGAGTTCGGGCTGGCCAACTCTCACGTGATCCTGAGACCCCGGCCCGGATATCTGCCCAAGGTTCCCACCACTCCCTTCCGGGACCAGGTGGTGAACCTGCAAGCGCTGCCCTCGGAGGAGGCAGACCCAGCCCTGGCTTTTCTCTGTCCCGTCCACGCTCTGCGGTTATATGTGGACAGAACGCAAAGCTTCAGGACCTCAGAACAGCTCTTCATCTGTTACGGAGGCCAGCAGAAGGGAAAGGCTGTCTCCAAGCAGAGGATGGCCCACTGGATAGTGGATGCCATCGCCTTGGCGTACCATACCCAAGGCATGCCTTGCCCGCTCGGGTTGAGAGCCCACTCCACTAGGAGTGTTGCCTCTTCCTGGGCGCTGGCACATGGCACCTCGCTGACAGATATATGTAGAGCTGCGGGCTGGGCGACACCTAGCACGTTCGCTAGACTCTATAGACTCTATAGCCTCCGTGTAGAGCCGGTTTGTTCCCGTGTGCTTGCTTCAACCAGCCAGTAACACCGAAGTGCCCGTTCTAAGTGTCGGCCATTCCCCTCCTTATGGACCGGATAAGTGCGCTTTATTGCTCCAGTAAGTTCCCCAGCTAGGCGAAACCTGTTGAGTTCCTCCACCACAATACGGCTGTCAGATGTGGCAGAGCATCTGACGCCAGGCCCAGAAGCGTAAGCGCACCTCAGTGCTGCACCCCCTGCTGAGCTAGGTGCCATATGTTGTGACCCCTACGGCGGTCCCATATGTGTATTCTTCCACGGTACGGTGAGCCCGTGTCTTTCCCTTGGCAGAGTCCGCTCTGCCGTCTCTGTCCGGTGTAGTCTCCCTTTATACCCGCACTGCGGGGCGGACCGAGAGATGCAAATCTCGCACGCCAATGGCCATTGGCCTGTTCTGTATGCACTCGAAGCTGATAGGGCTCCCAGAAGTGATCCCAATTCGTTGGTGACGTCCGATGTACGTCTCCGTTCCCTCCTTCAGGGAACGAAGGTTACATACGTAACTGAGATAATTTATAACTATATATTCAGAGTTATGACTATCTATATATATATTCAGAATTACATTTATATAATCAGAGTTATAACTATATATTCGGGATTTACATTTATATATTCAGAGTTATGACTATATATTCAGGGTTACATTTATATATTCAGGATTTACATCTATATATTCAGGATTTACAACTATATATTCAGAGTTACATTTATATAATCAAAATTATAACTATATATTCGGGATTTACATTTATATATTCAGAGTTATAACTATATATTCAGGATTTACAACTATATATTCAGAGTTACGACTATATATTCAGGGTTACATTTATATATTCAGAGTTATGACTATATATTCAGGGTTACATCTATATTCAGAGTTACATTTATATATTCAGAGTTATAACTATATATTCGGGATTTACAACTATATATTCAGAGTTACGACTATATATTCAGGGTTACATTTATATATTCAGAGTTTTAACTATATATTCGGATTCACATTTAATTATTTCCTGTTTGGCCCCCCATAATATATATACGTCATGGATTAAAATCCTGCAGTGCACGCAAGGTCCCCCTGCTCAAGCCAGCGCATGTCCAGGCCCGTCTGAAATTTGCCAGTGACCATCTGGATGATCCAGAGGAGGAATGGGAGAAGGTCATGTGGTCTGATGAGACAAAAATAGAGCTTTTTGGTCTAAACTCCACTCGCCGTGTTTGGAGGAAGAAGAAGGATGAGTACAACCCCAAGAACACCATCCCCACCGTGAAGCATGGAGGTGGAAACATCATTCTTTGGGGATGCTTTTCTGCAAAGGGGACAGGACGACTGCACCGTATTGAGGGGAGGATGGATGGGGCCATGTATCGCGAGATCTTGGCCAACAACCTCCTTCCCTCAGTAAGAGCATTGAAGATGGGTCGTGGCTGGGTCTTCCAGCATGACAACGACCTGAAACACACAGCCAGGGCAACTAAGGAGTGGCTCCATAAGAAGCATCTCAAGGTCCTGGAGTGGCCTAGCCAGTCTCCAGACCTGAACCCAATAAAAAATCTTTGGAGGGAGCTGAAAGTCCGTATTGCCCAGCGACAGCCCCGAAACCTGAAGGATCTGGAGAAGGTCTGTATGGAGGAGTGGGCCAAAATCCCTCCTGCAGTGTGTGCAAACCTGGTCAAGAACTACAGGAAACATATGATCTCTGTAATTGCAAACAAAGGTTTCTGTACCAAATATTAAGTTCTGCTTTTCTGATGTATCAAATACTTATGTCATGCAATAAAATGCAATTACTTAAAAATCATACAATGTGATTTTCTGGATTTTTGTTTTAGATTCCGTCACTCACAGCTGAAGTGTACCTATGATAAAAATTACAGACTTCTACATGCTTTGTAAGTGGGAAAACCTACAAAATCGGCAGTGTATCAAATACTTGTTCTCCCCACTGTAAATATATATATATATATATATATATATATATATATATATATATATTTTTTTATATATATATATTTATTCATTATTGTTCATCTTGTCCCAGGGGCCATCTTACCCTATGTTAACCTACTAAAATCAAGAGTTTACAGAATCAGAGCTGTTTCAGTGCTGTGACATGAGTGAAAATCTTGTTTTTTATAACTTAACTTTACTTAAATAACTTAACTTCCTAAAGCGTGCTCTGCCAAATGGAAAACAAAAAAATGTGTTGTAATTAATTTTTTTCTCCACTAGATGCCAGCAAATTTCTTTAGCATAAGAGCACAAGGAAAATGTTTTTCACAGACAACTGCTCAGAAAATGTTCTTTACCCAAAGGTCAGTAAAATCCAGAGACGTGGTAATTGTGAATGATTGTTACATTTAAGCATACACTCTTAACCCGCATTAGTTGACTTTACTAGAAATTTGCGTGGAAACCCGTTGCACTAAACCATTTTAGTTTTTGCTCAGGGTGAAACTAAACAGGTTAAGTTGTATTAACATAGAATCTTAAGTGGGTGCAGTAGACAAATCAAGTTTACATTAGTAGTCTTTACTGAAAATCATTAGTTCACATTATTAATTGTTTTTGAGTATACGTTTTATCAAATCAAATCAAATCAAATCACCTTTATTTATATAGCGCTTTTTACAATGCCAATTGTTTCAAAGCAGCTTCACAGTGGTAACAGGAAAATAATGCAACAGAATTTGATTCAGCTGTACAGCCGCTCTGGTGAAAACGGTGATGTTATCCAGCTCATTTCAATTATCATATAGTGTCAATGCGGGCAGATCAGTAATATAGTTGAAATTTAAGTGTCCCCAACTGAGCAAGCCAAAAGCCAAAGGCGACGGTGGCAAGGAACCAAAACTCCTTCAGGGCCAGAATGGAGAAAAAAACCTTGGGAGAAACCAGGCTCAGTCGGGGTGCCAGTTCTCCTCTGGCCGACGAACAAATAGTGTATGATTATGATTCTGGCAACAATACAGGTCAGAAGTCATATTAGATCAATAGATATTCGTAGGACTATTCGAAAGATTGGAGTCGTCACGCCGGGGACGGGTTTAATGAGGATGTTTTTTGAGGATAATTTTTACCGTTGAATGGTTTTGATGTTTTTTTGTATTTACTAATTCGTGGAACAGACACAGTCTCTATGTGATAATATCTAGGTGAAAGAGTCTCTATGTGCTGGGATTTATCTGACTTCTGTGACATTAGACAGCTAGCAGGCAGTCGGTTAAGCCAGTCCGTCTGCTTTCTGACCTGGGCCCCAGTTAGTCAAGGTTTAAGCTCTAAGACTATGTGCCAAATTACTAGAGAGAAGAGCGGCACCATCCCAGGAAGGATGGATGCCATCTTTTTTCAACAGGTCAGGTCTGCCCCAAAAGCTTTTCCAATTGTCTATGAACCCTATGTTATTTTGCGGACACCACTTAGACAACCAGCCATTGAGTGATGATAGTCTGCTAAGTATCTCATCACTCCTTTTAACGGGGAGGGGACCAGAGCAAAAAATGTCATCTGCCATCGTACTTGCGAGTTTACACACCTCTTTAATGTTAATTTTGGTGATCTCCGACTGGCGAAGTCGAACATCATTAGTGCCGACGTGAATAATAATCTTAGAGAATTTACGATTAGCATTAGCCAGCACTTTTAAATTTGCTTTGATGTCAGCCGCTCTGGCTCCCGGTAAACATGTAAATAAACCCGATACATCCCGATAAACATTTTTATATAATTACTGTTAAGTTAAACATACAAAAAAAACAATATTACCAAATGGTTTAAGTAGTGATAAATGTTATATTTATGTAAAATCTTATAGTTTAAAAAAATGATGCTACATAGATTGAGATTTTTTTATATTAATTTGAAGAAATTAAACAACATTTCAATGTTTTTTTTTTTTTTATTATTGTAGACAAAAAACAGGTAAGACTTCAATTTCACTTCATATGCAAGCCTTTTTGCTTGGTAACAATTGTAAATTGTTTAGAGGAGGAACACACACATGAACACACAGTATTCAACAATATGCTATATCCTTGTGAATGAGTAGACACACATTAAAACTGGAGAAGCCATGGCTTCTGATGGTAGCTTCTCACAATTCCTTTGTGAAAATCAAATTGTATGTTGATTTTTTTTAATGTTCGTAACCTGGGTTTAAGTTCACTGTGGCCCAACGTGAGAAGTACTTGTTGGATGAATTGGAACGTGTTCTTCATTGATTTGGGGTAGTTGAGACGCACTGCATATGAAAGTCCAAAGAGAATGCACAGATTTAAGCAAGTCTTTAATACCTTCCATCACAACTTCTCCCTCAGTGTTGGATTGAGATGAAGGGAAGATGGGAGCACAGCACCTTCATGCTCTTGTTGAGGATTCCAAAGTCAAGGTGGTGGAATGAGTAATCATCAGAGTCCTAAAAACAGAGCACATTCATGACATTTCTCATTAAATAACTATCAATAATGTTAAACAATATAGTCTTGTAATGAGACAGACGCATAGAGGGAATGTGTGAATTGGTTATGACTGCTGGAGTACATTAAAGGGTTAGTTCACGTGAAAAATTAACATTTTGTCATTTACATATTTACCCTCATGTCATTCCAAACCCATAAGATTTATGTTCTTCTTCAAAACAGAGATAAAGATTTATATAAAAAACTAATAATAATAAAAAAACCTGAGGTTTCTGTCCCTCCATTCAAAGTCACCTAAAGCCATCTTATCTCTTTAAAAGACTTGTATAAAACCGCTTGATTCATATGGATTTATTTTATGTTGCCTTTATGACCTTTTTAAACCTTTAAGTTTTAATGAAGCAACAGAAATGTCTCAGGTTTTATTAAAAATACCTTAAATGTGTTCTGAAAATGAACAAAAGTCTTATAGGTTTGGAATGACATGAGGGTGAGTAAACGATGACAATGTTAGAAAGAGGTTAGAAAGCCCTTTTGCTACTAAGTTCCAATGGTTTAAACTCTTTACACACAGGTTATCAAACATAAGGACTATCAATTAATAAAATAATTATGTGGTCATGGTCCTTTGAGAAAATAAGTTACTTACAAAGCATGCTTTAAGTCTGTGGGGTTGTCACAAAGGACAATTGGGAGCCCTCTGAGCACCAGTGACCTAATATCAGTTGAACTCCATGAACACCTGTAAAATATAAAAAAATACAAACTAAATTATAGTGACAAAAGATTAAAGGGATACTTCACTCAAACATGAAAATTTGCTCATCATTTACACACCCTTATGCTGTTCCAGATTTATATGAATTTCTTTCTTTCTTTAGATGAACAGAAAAATGTTTGCTGTGTGTGAATTTTAAAGCGTCAACTTTGGGGGTCCTGTATACTTGCATTATATGGACTCAGAGATTAAATATTTTATAAAAAAAAAATGTAATAGATAGAAAGTCATATACATCTGGGAGAGCATCAGGGTGTGTAAATGACATTGAACAATGACATCAAATAATAATAGAAAGAAAGATAAGTAATAACACTCTTGAACATACCTGATCTTCTGTAAAAAGAGCAGGCCAGCGTTCCACCATCTTAAGAAGCAAATTTCTGAACTGTTACCTTAATACACCAGAGAGACATAGGCAAGCGTTAGCTACAAGCACATATACAGTACATACACACAGAAATAACTCATGCCAAAGTAATGCAAACGTTGTAGCTAAACTGTGAACATACAGAAACACACTGGCTAACGTTATAAACTGTAAGCTGACAGAAACAGCACGTTTAGCGTTCAGCATCAGCCAGGACGAGCAGACTCTTCAAACAGCGCGCTCTCTGCTCACTGTCACGTTTCAATAGGCCCCTCCCCTCCCTTACAAAAGCGTAACATACTGAGTTATCTCAGCTTAACATGATCATTGCAGTCAATATTTCATCTGATTAGTGCAAACAACTAATTTGATTTAGTAATGACAACGTTTTTTAAAAAACAACAAAGAATAAGTAATGGCCACTTAAAATGTTTCATTAACACAAAATCCGGGTTTAGAGTGTATGGGATGAAGACTCACAATTGGAACACACTGTAAAATGCCTCAGGATGAGTTGCAACACCATCAGTTTGACAATTAGAAATTACAATTTGAATAGAAAAAAAAAAACTATATTTAATCACCACCATGATGAGAGAAATGTAGACGGAATGTAGACAAATCTACATTATTTTACAGAGATGCAAGGTGCAAATGCTCCTGTAGGGAGATGTACAGTTAATTATAAACATAAGCAAATAAAGTGCATCAATCAGTCAAGTATCCTACATTACACAAAAGCTGTTGAACAAACATTTGCTGAGACAGGTGTGTAAAGTATAATAAATGTTTCTCACACTTGATAAGCGTACACCTACAGAATAAATGTTAGCATTGCATAACATCATTTACCTTCTGCAGTTTGGTTGGAAGGAGATGACAATCATACACCTGAAAAGCTAACAGTAGCCATAGGGGTTTTGGGTAGCATTGACATTCTTTATACATCCTTTTCCAGATGCCAGGCAATGAAAATGGTACATAGAGGAGCCTTCAAGTCGATCTCAAAAATTCATGACTAAGCAGCTAAAGGTAATGCGGATCCCATAAAAGAATCAAACAGGACCAAAGTGGGTTCATATTATTTTTAATGAAAATTATAAATGTTAAATTTGTATGAATTGTAAAGTGTCCATTTTCTAGAGTGTTAATTCTCTTTTATTACTGAATTTCTGCAGCGCAAGAGAGTGCTACAGAATTAAACCTCAGGGTTTAGAGAATGTATTGTTCTAATGTGCAGTTGCTACTTATCCAGGGCATCATTGAATATAATGGTTCGTCCAATCCTCCATGAAAGATGGTCATTAACAAATCATCCTCCAAATAGACGACGGAGGCCAGCTCCAAGAATACCTCAGCATATTTGTCAAGTGGGCGGCCATTTTGAGAGATGGAGTATAGCTGGTCAACAGGACGGAGTGGAACCTGCTGTTAAGGTCCGGTCTTCTGTTACAGAAGTATACTCAAACATAGGGAATGGCAGTAAACAGGAGGTTTATTGACAACAACTGAGCGTTTAGAAGCAATCAGGTAAGTTTGCAGTTTAGAAGATACTTTAACTCAGGGAAAACGTGTAATAATAGGAATGTCCTTTTCCTTACAGGGCCAGGAGAGTGTGCCTGATGCCTGAACAAGTGAGGTTTAGTCTCGCATAAGGTTTGTTCTTGTGCGTAAAGCAGGTTTGGTTGAGTTGAGTTGAGGTTTGGTTTATATTCGCTGATCAATGTTTAGTGAATAAAAGCCTAAATTCAATCTGTTGTTCATCATATAAAGCGATCGAGTCTCTTCAGAAAATGTGGACTAAACCGCTCAATTCATATGGATTAGTTTTACGATCTCTTTATAAACTTTTTGAAGCGTCAAAGTTGCATAGCTGTCTATGGAGGGACAGAAAGCTCTCAGATTTCATCAAAAAGAGCTTCAATTGTGTTCCGAAGATGAACGAAAGTCTTATGGGTTTGGAACGACATGAGGGTGAGTAATTAATGACAGAATTTTCATTTTTGGGTGAACTAACCCTTTAATCTCTAATACAGAAAACACTTGCCTGAAACGTCTTGCTTGTAGTCTTGCCATTATTTCCGTGATTTAGTTACGTCACCCTGTTACACATTTGCATAATGCCTGCAAATTGGCTTCAGCCTGCCCTCAAATAACAGTTGGTTATTTTGATTTCGCTATGTTGAGGAGACTTTTTTTTTTCGCTGAAAGGCAAAAAAAAACATTGTATGAAATTCCAAAGGCAGAGGACCGTAGCGATACAATAGTTACCATAGATACTGTTTATAGTTGCTCATGAAGTCTCAGGAGCTGAAACTTGATTTGGTAAAGGCTGTTACATTTCCGACAAATGTCGCTCTAAGCAGTTACCCAATCACAACAGACTGGGCCAGTTGACCAATCAAAGTAAACTGGGCTTTTGAAAAATATGAGGGGCCGTACAAGCCATAATTCATTCTGGCACTCTCACACACTTACATTCTCCTTTTACATACATATATTTCTACTCTCTCACACACTTACATTCTCCTTTCACATACATATATTTCTACTCTCACACACTTACATTCTCCTTTCACATACATATATTTCTACTCTCTCACACATACATTCTCCTTTTACATACATATATTTCTACCCACACACATACATTCTCCTTTCACATATATTTCTACCCACACACATACATTCTCCTTTCACATATATTTCTACTCTCTCACATACATTCTCATTTCACATACATATATTTCTACTCTGACACATACATTCTCCTTTCACATACATTTCTACTCTCAAACAAATACATTCTCCTTTCACATGCATATATTTGTACTCTCACACACATACATTCAACTTTCACATGCATATGTGCATATTTGGGTTGTTTTTAGCCCAAGGGCTGGGTAAATATAGGACAGAACACAGGTTGGGCTAATTTTACCCAGCAATTTGGGTTGTTTATTTAACCTAGCATAAAGGGTTGATTTTATTATTTTTTCTATGATATATCTTATTTAGTATACGTACAGATTAAATAATCTAAACCAGTGGTTTCCAACCTTTTTAGCCTCAAGTATACCCACAACCCCATCAATAAGGCTCAAGTACCCCTTCATCGACACTAAACCAAAGTAAATGCTGTGTTTATATTTTAATGCAGTTATTACAATGACCTAATTTGCCACTAAACCATATTTATTGATTGCAATTCAGACTTGAAGATAATGGGGACATTTGAATAAGAAACACAGAGTTTGTAATTGGACATTCCAGCACTTCAAATGTTATTTTGAATATGATGACAAAAAAAGAAAAAAAACATTATTTATTCATCCTTCAGAGATTGTCCCCATTTGTAAAACTGAAAGTTTCAAGATGTAAGAAATTCAACATTTGATGGAAAACAAACACTTTTATTGTTTTATTTAAAAATAAAAAATACATGAAAAATACCACTTATTGGCTCATATTAGCCCACTCTCCAACCTGTTTTGCTTTTGAATTTATAATTAGACATTATAAAATCACTAGGTTTAAAAATCAGTTGTCAAAGTTCAGCACTTTTTGTACTGAAGTAGGAAAAGTCACAAAGTTTGAACTTTTCTTCAAATTATGAATCAGTTACACAGAAAGTGAGCAATTAACCAGCGCACCCTTAAAGGGACAGTTCACCCAAAAATGAAAATTCTGTCATCATTTACTCACCCACAAGTTGTTTTAAACCTCCATAAGTTTCTTTCTTCTGCTGAACACAAAAGAAGATATTTGAAAGAAATGTTGGTAACCAAACAGTTGATGGTCCCCGTTGACTTCCATAGTATTTTTTTTTTCCTATTATGGACGTCAATGGGGACCATCAACTGTTTGGTTACCAACATTTTTTTTTAAATATCTTCTTTTGTGTTCAGCAGAAGAGAGAAATTCATACAGGTTTGGAACAACTTGAGGGTTAGTAAATGATTACAGAATTTTCATTTTTGGGTGAACTATCACCCAAAAATTGATCCCTTTAATCAATGAAGCTGCTGGTTGGCACACTTGCGAAATCTCCCATTTTAATAAATTAATCTGACTAAAGTGCACAATAAATCTTTAAATTGCAATGTGTCTACGCTTTGTTTGTTATAATGAGAGGATTTGTGAACATGTAGGACTTAATTAAACTGTCACTAAACAGAAACTCATTCAGTGTTTTGAGGGATATAGACATTTTCAGAGACAGGAGAAGAGATAAACTGATAACTACTGTGTACAGGATTTTCCAAACTCAAAGGAACTTTTTTTTACTTTTTTTTAATCCAACATAAGCCGAGGCTCATAAACATTTCACCACACGGTGTCAGTGCTCGTCTAAATAGTAACCGCAACGCTGCAGTGTGTGTGAGACCTGATGAATAAGATCAGAATGAGCATATTTATTTATTTGTATTAAACATTTTAGTCATTATTCTGTGTCATTTTTCATTTACATTCATTTCACTGTATGTAATTCACACATTTATACCAAAATTCTTAATTAATATTCAAAGCTGTTGTCAACGTATTACTGTTTAAGATTAATTAAATGTATAACGTCATTAAATTTCTTTAAGGCAGTTACCTCGCATTCATTCATCTATTTTAATACTGCTTTTGTGAAAATGAACCATGGTTTTACTACAAAAAACAAAAAACAAAACATGGTTTTTGTAGTAAAACTGTGGTATTACAAATGGTAAGCAATCCACGAAAAAAACATGGTTACTACATTTTTACTATAATAAAACCATGGTTAATTTTCGTAAGGGTGTTTATCATTTAAATTCATTTAAAAATGTAAATTCATATGAAGTATGATCAGTAAGAGAAAAACACTGTTAATGAGAAGACGAGCACTGGACTGCGTCAGGTTAGTTGGGAAATACATTTATTTATTATTCAGAATGCACATTTGGAAGGGATATATATTTATAGGAACATTTCTTCAGCATGTTGAAGATATGAGATGTAATATACTCAGTTTAGAAATGCATAGGTCTACTACATACGAACATACTCCCGTGTATTATTTTAAAAGAAGGACCTTCATCCCGCCGTATCAGGCTCACCCATGCTTTCCTTAATTCTTTTTGTGTCAGAAAATCGTGAAAACTGAGGTAAGGGTGTCGTTGTTTAGAATTAGTAGCCGGATCGCTGCAGTAACACCAGTGAGAGGATTCAGCCATTAGTTTTGATTGTGCTGCGATAGTACCGGAAGTAGCGATACACTGCTTCACTTATCGGAAATAGGAAGTGTGATAAAGGTCTATTGAGCTGAGTCTCACAAGTTGTCACAACCAACCGGTAACTTAAACACCTCTGAATGGCCATTATTTTCAATAGTAATGCCTGTGATTGGCTACAATACTCAATGTTGCAAAATCACGTTGTAAATAGACACATTTGCAGCGATTAACGTTCCAGGTTGGGTGAAGCTGGGGCGACTGAGTGTGCCCTTAGCAAGCCTATTATCCTACGCCTATGCGACAGCCCTGATTCTGAACAAACCAAACAAAATCTAAATCTTTTCGCGTACCCCCTGGAACCCACACAAGTACCCCCGTTTGGGAATAACTGATCTAAACCTTTGTAAAATACTCCACACAACCACTGGTTTATGACAACCTTTATTTATACAGTTCTTAATACAGCTTATTTTATACCGTTTTTACAATGCCTAAAACATTCCCTACATTTAAACTTGTTTAACCAACTTTTTAGAAGTAAAAATGACATTTAAAAGTAAGAAAAAAAAAGCAATTCTGTTGTCCCGTCCACCGTAACAATGCTGATTCGCGTGCTGGAGATGGGCTCGTGTTCGGCAATGCAACACTCGATTAGTTGACTGACATTGCGTCCCTCCCTGTAGTTTGCTTTGCATTAAATACAATGATTTACAGCACATCAACAATTTATAGATGAAATTAAATATACACATACCTGTATTTCATAGAAAAAATGCACCAAGTCGGCGGTGCTGAGAAGCTGAACATGATCACGCATGACATGCCTTCCGTTTCCACTATACTCTCTCTCACACATACATACATTCTTCTCTTACATACACATATTTTCTTCAGACATACCTACATTTTCTTTGTTATAAAATGTATGACTATAAGAGTAAAATGTAAGAATGTGTGCATTAAAATATGTGACTATGAGAGCAAAAATATATGTATGTGAAAGGAGAATGTATGTGTGTGAGAGTAGAAATATATGTATGTGAAAGGGTGAAATTCCTTTCAGGGGGGAATTCCAGAAAGCAAGGTAAACTTACCAACACATACCCTGAACTCTCGGTTGATTAACCTAAACCTTTTATTCTTGAGGTACACAGGTTCCAAAACCTATGAAACTCAGAGTTAACGGTGACCACACAAAGAAATTCTCAATCGAGTGCTTAATGGATAAAACAATGGAGTTGTACACATTTGGATTTATGGCTGCTATAAATTTGACATGCCACATGATGGCAGACAGATCAGGTTAACAACTTTGCCCACGCCATGTAGAGTTTCATGACAACTTTGTATTTTTAACAGGCAACCTTTTGTTAAGGAGACCTCAGACCTCAGGACAGAAGAAGTTCTTGCTCAATACAAACTGAAATTTCACGAGTTCATGTGCCCATATAATCTTAGTGTAAGTGGTAAACAGATTTGGCTTGCTGTCTGCTATAGAGGGGCTCAAAGAGGATATTCTACTCGAGTTCCGATTGCCCCCCAATAACACAGGCAAAACTGTACAAAAGGAGGAGAAGGAGGAGAAGGGATGCCGAAAAACTAACAACAGGAAGTGGTAAGAGGCTGGTTTTTATACCTTGTTATTAATTGAAAGATTAGATGGGTGTACTCCTCCTGAAATTACGTTTAATAACTTCACATAATTCATTTATAATTCCTGCACAGAAGAGACTTGGAGTTGTTTCCAAACGAATGAGAAAAAAAAAGTATATCGGCATCTGTTATCGGCCAAAATGAGTTTAAAAATACCAGCATATCGGCAAAAATCCAAGACCGTGCGTCCCTCAACCCTATAGTGTTTGATTTGGGAGACATCTAAAATGTGCAGTGCTGGGGGTACTCCAGGACTAAAGTTGGGAACCACTGCTTTAAATGACATCAATGACATTATATCATTGACTTACAAGCAGCATGTTATCCAGGTTGACCGTTGCTTTCTCCAGTGATACATATGTCCAAGTTGCCATCACTTCCTTCAAAGTGCCCCTATTATGGTTTTTCGAATATTCCCTTTCATGCTGTGTGTGATATAGCTGTTTGTGATTGTAAACATTCTGCAAAGTTGTAAAGTCGAAAGTGCATGATAAATAAAGTTATTGTCTTCCAAAAGAAAGAATCGACTCTGAACCGCCTTAACGAGTCTTTTGTATTTCGAATTCCATGGCGCAAACACTAGAAAAGACATTTGAGAAATGCCCGCCTATTTTGTCTGCCCGTGAACAACTTCCCGCCTTCAAACACGTCATTTTACTGACGACTGCTTTTTTTAATCTCGGAGTTCAACACGGGATTCGCAAAACGCATGCTCTTGAAATTGGGTCAGTACCCAGTTTATTTGGACCAGCTTGCTCCTCAGAATCATAACCTGTAAGTATGAATAATTATTGATGTATATATTTTCTACCGGGTGTTCAAAATACGTAGTTTTGTGTTTTATATTGTGTAAGTTTCCAGCTAACCGGCTAACTCATGTTATTACTGTCTTACTGAAATACTACTGCAAATCAGCTGTGTGCCCACTATTACCTAAAACTGTGTCTATTACAGTTTTTTTACGATCGCTATGACAATTTTTTCAATACTTTTAACAGTTTTCCTAAACTCTTAACACACCAACACACCTACAACACACAATTGTCAAAACGGTTAATTTCATGCTCTAAATCACACATTGTAAACTAAACTCCAACACTAATTTTCAAAATACAATAATACACTAACACAATACACTGTCTGCCAAAACCCTAACACATGCTCTCTTCCAACAGGAACATTTAGTCAATCATAGCACAATGTCATAAAAACACTAACACCAGATGGAATTACAGAAACTGCATTATTTTATGTCAGGTCTGCCCTTATACAATACAGTAGATAGTATATTGATCATACAAACCCGATTCCAAAAAAGTTGGGACACTGTACAAATTGTGAATAAAAACAGAATGCAATGATGTGGAAGTTTCAAATTTCAATATTTTATTCAGAATACAACATAGATGACATATCAAATGTTTAAACTGAGAAAATGTATCATTTTAAGGGAAAAATAAGTTGATTTTAAATTTCATGGCATCAACACATCTCAAAAAAGTTGGGACAAGGCCATGTTTACCACTGTGTGGCATCCCCTCTTCTTTTTATAACAGTCTGCAAACGTCTGGGGACTGAGGAGACAAGTTGCTCTAGTTTAGGAATAGGAATGTTGTCCCATTCTTGTCTAATACAGGCTTCTAGTTGCTCAACTGTCTTAGGTCTTCTTTGTCGCATCTTCCTCTTTATGATGCGCCAAATGTTTTCTATGGGTGAAAGATCTGGACTGCAGGCTGGCCATTTCAGTACCCCGGATCCTTCTTCTACGCAGCCATGATGTTGTAATTGATGCAGTATGTGGTCTGGCATTGTCATGTTGGAAAATGCAAGGTCTTCCCTGAAAGAGACGACGTCTGGATGGGAGCATATGTTGTTCCAGAACTTGGATATACCTTTCAGCATTGATGGTGCCTTTCCAGATGTGTAAGCTGCCCATGCCACACGCACTCATGCAACCCCATACCATCAGAGATGCAGGCTTCTGAACTGAGCGCTGATAACAACTTGGGTTGTCCTTGTCCTCTTTAGTCCGGATGACATGGCGTCCCAGTTTTCCAAAAAGAACTTCAAATTTTGATTCGTCTGACCACAGAACAGTTTTCCACTTTGCCACAGTCCATTTTAAATGAGCCTTGGCCCAGAGAAAACGCCTGCGCTTCTGGATCATGTTTAGATATGGCTTCTTTTTTGACCTATAGAGTTTTAGCCGGCAACGGCGAATGGCACGGTGGATTGTGTTCACCGACAATGTTTTCTGGAAGTATTCCTGAGCCCATGTTGTGATTTCCATTACAGTAGCATTCCTGTATGTGATGCAGTGCCGTCTAAGGGCCCGAAGATCACAAGCATCCAGTATGGTTTTCCGGCCTTGACCCTTAGGCACAGAGATTGTTCCAGATTCTCTGAATCTTTGGATGATATTATGCACTGTAGATGATGATAACTTCAAACTCTTTGCAATTTTTCTCTGAGAAACTCCTTTCTGATATTGCTCCACTATTTTTCGCCGCAGCATTGGGGGAATTGGTGATCCTCTGCCCATCTTGACTTCTGAGAGACACTGCCACTCTGAAAGGCTCTTTTTATACCCAATCATGTTGCCAATTGACCTAATAAGTTGCAAATTGGTCCTCCAGCTGTTCCTTATATGTACATTTAACGTTTCCGGCCTCTTATTGCTACCTGTCCCAACTTTTTTGGAATGTGTAGCTCTCATGAAATCCAAAATGAGCCAATATTTGGCATGATATTTCAAAATGTCTCACTTTCAACATTTGATATGTTATCTATATTCTATTGTGAATAAAACATAAGTTTATGAGATTTGTAAATTATTGCATTCCTTTTTTATTCACAATTTGTACGGTGTCCCAACTTTTTTGGAATCGGGTTTGTAGATTGTGTCTTTTGAAGCCTCTCCACATTTTTGTTTTGTTGGGTTTAGTAAATGCATGCATTTTGTTTCTTTTGCTGCAGAAATTCAAAACAAAAAATAAATGACCCATCTCGAAGTAGCGTTATAGAATGCCCTACAGTTTTATTTCATTATCAGCAATCACCATGTTGACAATAGCAAGTTTCTGTTCTTCATTCAGGAGCTTTCCTCTGCCCCCTGAGGGAGGTGTTGAATCCTTAGATAGACAAAATAGTTACATATTAGAGACCAGAGGCATACAGTCACTGTAATACATGGTGAAAGTATTTACACTTTGCAGTAGGAGAAGCCCTTATACAATATCCTACCTGTTGGTTTCTCAAAAAATCTGGATAATGGATGCCACTGTGTCCCGGCTGAGATTTGTCTATACTCGTTCACCAGCCTCTCGGTATGATAGCCTGTGGTTTATGACATGGTCTATGATAGTAGCTTTTATATTCATCAGTTACCCTAATTCTGGCCCTTCTTTGAGCACCACCATGCATTCTAACTCCTCAATCTCTACCTTGTCCTTGTCCAGGCATTCCTCTCCCTTGCCCTTGTCCCAATCCTCTCCCTTCTCCTGGTACTCATCTTCCTCTCCTTCATGCAGGCATTTTTCTTACTTTCTTTGTGTTGCTCTATATTGTTCCTTTTTCACACAAGATCAGCCCAAAGAGGCCCTCTTTTACTGTATACCATATGGCCATGTGATTGAAAGAACATCAACACACAATTCCTAGATGGGAATCAGTTGTGATTTATATATTTGCATAACTTCAATCAGCTGTTTCTCAGTAACAATGGAATAAAATACAGGGGTTATATTTGTGTTTCAATTCACAATATGAACAGCTGTTCACCTTGACTTTAGCCTATAAGGTTAGGTTTAGAACATGGTGTTATCTGTTCTGACATACAGTGTTAAAGCACTGGTAAATTTGGCAGTAAAAATCCATTGTTTTGGTCTTGGTTGAGCTTGTGTGTAAAAGAAGTTCAAGCATTTTAAATTTGTGTTAACTATATGCATTTTGTGTCAAAGCAACAATAAATGTGTTAATTGTATAGCCTACACAGACAGATGTTGTGCTAACTGTGTTAAGAGTTTAGGAAATTTGTTAAAAGTATTGAAAAAAGTGTCATAGCGATTGTAAAAAACTGTAATGCAGATTGTCAGTTGTTCTTACTACTTTGAGTAAAGATAAAGGATGGAGCAAGATTTGTTTTGCAAACTTTAATGTTACATCCGTCATTCACATTATTGCTCGGCAAACGTATGCACCTTTATTGATACAGATCCCACATGTGCACTGTAGGATTCTGTATAAGGGAAACAGGTCTATTTAGCTCAGATGAATTTATTAATTAATTCATAGGGAATTTTGAAAGAGTCACTGATTTTACGGCCAAGCAAATGACTCGTCCAGCGTTCATTTGAACAGGCCGTAACTATCAATTCTGCAGTGGATATAAATATCCCAAACAATAGTGAAACACTATTTAATAGCCAGGTAATATAGATCAGCAGTTTAAGACATTAAATTCGTAAGCACATAACACAAGAACACTTATCTTTAAATACAAACAAAACTTTATTGTTACTCTAACACATAAAACTAATATCTAACACAAACACGCACACACACATTCACACGAGAAAGAAGCAAAGTGAGAAAAGAATGAGTTTTAAGAGAGTGTAATGATGAAATTTTCAAGTTTCTAGCAATATATGCATTTATAACACAACCTGAACGAACCATTAATCATTAATTTAACCCTCCTATCGTTTCTTAGGCGGGGATATTAAATTTATATCAATGCACCAGTTCAGTTAGAATCTGGAGGTTAGAATCTTTGCGTTTGTGTCTCGTATCTTCTTTGAATGGGGATTCCCTCGATCCTTCTTGGTCCTGGCTGCAGAGGGGTACCCCAGGTTCTTTGATTCGCTGACGGCCTTGTCGTGTCTTTGATCGACGTCTGCGGAAGCCAATCACGTGGCGTGTTGGCGGATGGATGGAAAGTCTCGTGGTTGTTGTTAGAAGTTGAAGCGTGCTTTGTTGTAGAATCGTTGATTTAAACTTTGCGGCAAAACTTAGCTTAGAACACGAGACTCAACGGAAAGAAAAGAAACTAAGTAAAAGAAAGGAAAGTGAGACGAGAGTATTTAGATGGCTTGAAAGAAATTGTTAACCCATTTTCTCGGATCTTGGTCTGCCTCGATCGTCTTCGTCCGATCATCTATTCATCATGTTGTCTCTGTTTTCTTTGTCTTTTCTAAACTTTGTTTGTGTTCTGAGATTTTAAACTCAAATGTCTGCCCATCCTCCTGGATGGGTTCTGACCAATTAGGTATCTCTGGTGACTGCTTCCCCACCCCTCACCATAAACTACCTGTTATCTCTGGTCTCCTAACTTCTGACTATAAGCAGAGAGTAGTTAGACATGATTTCTTATTATAAGAACACGATACATTCTACACAGATTTCAATCAAGCCATGGTATGGCTCAAAGCTGGCAGGCCATTAAGTGGTGGTTTGTTAGTTGGCGCAGACAGAATGGAGCCCACTTCTTTTACGGCCAAAGATTGTTCATTTGGAAGTGTTGAGTTCAGTTTTGTGTGGAATTATGTTTGAACAAATCATCTGGAAGATTCATTTGTGTCTGGTGCGCCCTCAAATCCTACAGCACTGCAATAAGTTAGAAATATACAAATTGGTTTGTTGATGGAGGAATTACAGTTGAAACATCTCATAATGTACCTCAAAATAAGTAGTGTATCACTGAGAAACATCTTGCTCAAGTCGTCCTTGTGATGGTGGTTTGGGTTGAATAAATAGTTCTTCCAATGTTTCATCAATGGACTCACGCTCGGATTGATATGGTAAAAATGACGCCATCATTACGGTCTTTACTGTGTGTACAATCGCTGAGCTTTAGGAAGCGGAGCTGAAGTTTATGGTAATGGGAGCTTTGTTTTCGACGTGCGCTGTAAGCAGTAGACCAATCACAACAACAAACTGGGCCATCTGGCCAATCAGAGCAGAGCAGGCTCTCGAAAAGGAGGAATTTAGAGAGACTGATTCATCCAACGAGATGTTTGGATTCATCCAACGAGATGTTTGAGAGTCATTGAAAAATGTGGTGATGTGCAATGTATATCATGAGAAAATGAAAGTGTTTTTGACCTTTGATGCATGTAAACCTGTTGTAGGAGATCTCCAAAACAAAATTAGGAACCTTTAAAATAGCATAATAGGGGCACTTTAATAAGAGAATCTCTGGCAGTGCCCTGTACTAAGAATGAATCTGTAGATATGTATCAGAAACGTCCTGTTGAATTCTACATGTTGTCACTTTTTCTTGAGTCTCTCCATCATTGTCCGACTCCGGTTTGAACATAAAAGGCTGAACAGTTTCGGACATTTTCAGTGCATGTCTGCGTGAGGTAATCGGAGCTGCTAACACAAGGGCTGCGTCCGAAACCTGGAAAATGCTGCCTTCGGAGGATACATTTCAAGGTAGGAAGGCATCAAGGCACGTCCGAATCTAATGTTAGCTTCACTTCCTGCCTCCTGAGAGACCTTCATCTGATTGATTTTTGAAGGCAGCATAAATGTATCCTTCGCTGCCTTTGATATCCCAGAATCCTATGCGTTCCATTTGGTGACAGTTGAGCTAGAGAAAAAGATGGCGTCCGAAAGTTGCGTTTGCTGGTCAGTTAGTGTGTGAATGTACATTTTTGACCAACCTCCATGCCTTCATGCACAAACGCTGCCTTACATGTCATTGTCTGATAAGGCAGCGAGGCAACAAGTCAGCTGCCTAGGTTTTCGGACGCAGCCAAGCTCTTGAAGCTCCACCCTCTTCTAGAAAGGGGGCCGGGAGTGACCTAAATGTCACAAGGGCTGTATGTCTGTAACGCCAAATTCATCCTTCTCGAACCCTTAATTTAGGTTACGATAATCATTGCAAATTATGTTCTACTAAAGTTCTACCAGATTCTGATCCTGCCTGAAGATGAAGGCAGGGGCGGAGCCTACCCCCGATGGATGGACAGGGACCAACCTGGTTGTGGTGGGGAGGATGGAGGGGAACGTCAGCGTGGTATTAGAGTCTTCCTGGTAGAACCTATACTAAAACCTATCACTTCCAACATCATCATATTTTTGGTATAGCTGTTGAGGTAAACAACAGAGTACAATAAAACCAAAAAGCATAAAGAATCAACTACATAAAGGTTATTATCTACATAATTCATCTTGTACTCTGTCCTATAAGGACAAGGGTATTTTTCATTAATGTCACACTGGGGGAAGTTGTCACATTTGAAATGTGATCCATTTTTACAGATTTATTAATCACCTGGGTAGCAGCAAGATGCCTGATCTGGTAATACTGTTTGTTTGAGGAAGAGGAGACAGATTGGACTTCTAAAAAAAAGTAAAATAATTTGCAGTATCTGTAAGATGGAATTTATTTTTCATCAAAGCTCATCTTGAAATATGATCATGAATGAAATCTAAAAGGTCACTGAAACATACAGTAATAATTTTAAGTAATAAAGAATGTATATTAGATACAAATTCCAAATTTGATATTTTGGAGTGATTTAACACCATGATTAATCATGATTATTATTATTATTCCACTCACATTATTAAAAACAATTTGACTTCCCTCACTCTGTATGTCAGCATCACTGCATGCTGAATGTTGTAAGGTTTGAGCAGTATTGCACACACAAACACACACACACACACACACACACACACAAACCATCCAGCAAGCACATCCTGAGTCATGTTTGACCCTGTTCCAACTCTTCTCCCACACCTTCTTTACTCATCCATCAAACATAGGAATGACCAACGAATCAGACTGACAATGCCACATAATGGCTATCCAGGTTTCATCAGGCACACAGGGTTGACTAATGCTGACAGCTGAAGAGTGTGTAAAGCATGTGTGGCCACTGGATGGAACAAGAGAGAAATTGGTATGTGTATCTAAAGCAAACCAATGAACTCCAATGAAAGCCACTGCAAAATGGAGATATGTGAATGAATTGGTAACACTTACTTGCTATGATTGTCTTTGATTGCTGAGTGCTATTTTGTGACTGATAAAAAAAAAAAAAAATTTCCTTGTAAATCTTTCAATATTGTAATAACATGCAGCAGAATTTGCTCTGGACATGATTTTGGTGGGACAACGTCAGTGATTCACATTTTTATACAATGATCTCTCAAAGAGTGGAGTGACTTCCAGTTGTTTGATAATGGCTTTAAAGTTATTCCCAGACTCATCAGGTGGTATTTCAGAAAGCAGGTTATGTGACGTTTACTCAGAGTAAGCGGATAACCTCAACTTTCGATTCAAAACCCTGAGGCAACTTTCAGGGTATGTAAGTAGCTATAACAACTTATTCTGTGAACATAACCTGCTCCGGAGCAGGTTCTGTTCCAGAGTTAGTTTACTTCAGAGGTATTCAGCGCATGCGTGCCCTATCGATATTTAACTATATATCAGATAACTGAATGTATATTTATAATATACATATACATGTATAATATAGATTTATAATCGAATATATATATTTAGCTATATATTCGATTATAAATCACTATAATAATAATAATACATTTTTGTTTTGTTTTTTTGCAATGAGACATGTTCTATATAATGCATTTATATTTATATAATAAAATACATATGTGATACACCTCACCTTACAAGAAATGTAGAAGCAAAATGGCTAAACATAAAAAATAAACAGCCATATTAATGCAAGCACAGACATTTGTTTTTTGTTTTTTTAATCTGTCTTTCTATTTTAATTTAGAATTAGCTTCAAACAAACAATATAATTCTTGTTCACAGTAATAATAAAAAAAAAACAATTAAGATAAATATTAGACTGAACAGGTTGACTGAATTTACTCCAGATCGTGGATTTGGAACCTGCATACCTCGGGTAAGCAAGGTTAATCAACTGAGAGTACAGTGACGGTAAATTAATCTTGCTTTCTGAAACAACCCCCTGAAAGGTGTCAATAGTCTTTTTTTTCTGAGGGCCCTAAGAGAGGTCTTTTGATCTGATGATGTCATCCCACATCAGTTACTAAAACCAAACCATTGAACAGGCTTTTGATGTGCTCTTTAAGTTGCTTTCTGTTTTGGAGCACCCCATATTTCTTTTAGGAATTTGATGCAATGCTAAATTTAGGACTTAATGGCCTGGTTTCACAGACAGGGTTTAGATTAAGCCAGGATTAGGCCTTAGTTCAATTAGCACATTTAAGTAGCTTTTATAAATGTGCCTTGACGCTTAAATTATGTTCTAAATTATGAATGGGTCAAACGCGTTTGCAAAACGGACTGAATCTTGAATTAGTTTGGACTTCTCTCTCTCACTGAATCATCTGAAGCGATTTCTCATTCAGTGAAATAGACAGTATTGAGAACAACCAACGCTGTTTTCAGTAGTTTTCCTCTGTGAACATGCGCTAAATGGATGTCTGACAATTTCGTTGTTTTTTGCAGTTTTCAGATTTAAAAACATTTAACAACGTCTAGAGATAGAGTAGGCTTTACTCGTCGTGCGGCACTGCTGCTCTCACTGACGGCCCGAAAGGCGCGTAATAGTTAGGCTATATATGCTTATTTAACTTTATAATGTTAAATAACAAACCCTTTGTCAGATGAAATCCTGCAGGCATCCGTGCTTTCTCCGTCCATGCAATAAATGCACATCCTTCAATGAGCGTGGATTTCTAGCGTATTTACTTGAACTTCTTAGGTAATATCTATATCTAATATCTAAGAGGTGGCTAAAATCACAATTTGAATGGACTGTCACTGAATAAAGCTCTCTCTACGAACTTGACGTGCGATGCCGCACTGATGACATGTATGCGCATGAGTCACTGTCACACGCACAGTCTCACGCACGGAGAAATATTGTAAGTTACTACATAATACATTTTTAACAAGCAGAATAATATAGCATCACGATAAACATAGTCTCATTTTTAGCTATGTCTTTTAACTATTATAGTATTTCGAAGGACAAAAACATGAACTTTAACTATTGGCTTTACTCATCAAGTCAGCTGTCACTTTACTTTGCGCGAGGCCCTGGGGAGGCGCGAGGCCCTGTGCGGTCGCACACTTGGCACAGCCCTTGCGACGGTACTGGGTGTGCATCTTGAGACAAACCAATGGCACTGACAAATTTTAAGATATGTCAGTGCAAGTTGCATTTCAGTTAAAACATCTCAAACATGCATTTTAGTCTGGGACTAGGCTTAAGCCTTGTCTGTGAAACTAGGGAAATAACTGTTATCCAAAGAAAGAGCCTTTCAGCTCTATACAGCCTATACACAGCAAAACGAAACAGTGTTCCTCCAGAATCATGGTGTTGCATAAGACACAGGACGCAGGACTACAAAAAGTTATGTACAAGTTATGTTTAGCACAGTCTTTATTTAACATATAAATCGAAAAGCCCCATTATAAAACCCCATAGGAAAATTGTCATACCTGCATCACTAACAAAGGCGTAGCTTGATGAACCCGTGAATGAGAGTGGAATCATGGGAGTTGTCGACTTTACATCCACAGCCGATGGAAAGCATTCCGACGGGACTCGGGCAGAAATCATGTTCATGGATGATGTATTAAATGTATTAATGTATTAAAAAGTTTTATTAACTTTACTGTGGTAGGAAGCAGGGCGGGGCCAAACTCAGTGGACTCAGCAACAGTGCACTGAAAGATTGGCACAGGAGAAGTAGGCAAAGGAAAGACATTAGGAGGCAGGACTTGATTGTTTTCAATCCTCACATGAAGTGCAGACATTAGGTCCCTTCCCATGAGTGGTGTCCCTTTGTCCACAATGAAGAACGTAGCATGAACTGAGTGGTCATGTAGGGAAACGTTCGCTGACAAACATCCAACCACCGGTATTTTGGCTTTTTGTAGGTTGCGACAGCACAATGTTACTGAAATGGCATGCATTAGTGCTGTAGGGCAGGGACCCACTTTATATTAGGTGGCCTTAACTACTGTGTACTAACATTTAAATTAATAATTTGATACAATGCACTTATTGTGTACATACATGTTTTAAAAATTATCTGCATGTAATTTACATCTGTAATTAATTTCTATAGTTACATTTATAATTACACTGTTGACACTTCCCTTACACCTAATCCTACCCTTAAACTTACCCATACCACCACACCTGTCCCTAACTTTACCCGTATCCCACCTCAATATCAGCAAAAGTGTTTTGCAATACAATATAAACACAATAAGTACATTATACTTATTTTTTGATATAAGTGCATAGTAGTTAAGGCCACCTAATATAAAGTGGGTCTGTGAGTCAGAAGTAGATATAGTCATTGTGCTTGTAATACTAGGAGTACGAGCTGAATATTCCACGTACAGTACAGTAATTCTTTTAGTAATTCAAGTTACGCTGATTGGCACAGTTTAGTGTAATTTCCAAACTTTTTACACTTCCTGCATGTTGCAGTTGCAGCCGGGCAGTTCGCAGTGTTAGCTTAGTGTGCCTCTGATCCGCAGCGAAAGCATGACCTTCTCTTCCCCACCTGAGCAAAATTAAGAATTTACAGTAACTTGGTGGAAATTTAAAATTAATTTAGCCTGATTGGCAGCAGATTCATTCTGGCTTGCTATCGTAACAGCTCTTTCCAGTGTGAGATCAGTTTCTAGTAAATGTTTCTCATGTGAACAACATTCTTAGTAATTTTACTGCTTAGAATTGAATGATTCACCTGAAGAGGGCACTGTATTGCTTTGATATTAAAGGTTATGTCTCTCTCTCTCTCTCTCTCTCTCTCTCTCTCTCTCTCTCTCTCTCTCTCTCTCTCTCTCTCTCTCTCTCTCTCTCTCTCTCTCTCTCTCTCTCTCTCTCTCTCTCTCTCTCTCTCTCTCTCTCTCTCTCTCTCTCTCTCTCTCTCTCTCTCTCTCTCTCTCTGTGTGTGTGTGTGTGTGTGTGTTCATTGAAGTGTCATGGAAGTTTTAGTTATCTGTTCTTTCAATGAAGTATGGTGCAGATTTTTGTCATGACTTAATATTCCAGAGATACACAGGTAAACCAACACTAAACAGTTAAGCATAGATTTGTAGTTTCTCTCTCACAACCAACAAAACAGACTGCACAGAAATGACCAACTCTAAGCAGCATTATAACATTTCATATTATTTACATCTACACTTATTAATTTAGCAAATGCTTTATAACTTACAAATGAGTAACATCCCAAGCAGTTTATCATAAGAGCCAACAATGTTTGTAGTTCTCAAATCTAAGTTGCTAATGCTAATGAAATGCAGAAAAGGAGAAAGAAACTTTTTGGTAACACTTTATTTTAAGGATCCAGAATTATGCAGTAGTTAAGCATAAATACACTAGTAATTATTGGCTTAAAAACAGCCATAATTATTGGCTTATTCTGTTCAATAAATTTAAATATCACTCAATAAGTGCAATAAATAATGTGGATATAACTTTCACTTTAGAACAGGGGGTCAAATTGTCGTTATTACACCATTTTAGCAATTTCAACTGTAAAACCAGCACTAATTAAACATATTTACTAGCTTCATATTGTTCAGTTAACTTAATAGATGGTGACTCACTGAAATATAACTAAGTACATTACAAAAAATAAATATGGTTTGATAAGTTGTAAATAATGGCTAAAAAGCGTTTACTGTACATTCAGTTAATTATTACTTACTAGCTTATTTTTGCTTATTTATCACAGGAATGTAGATCCTTCAAATGTTTAATAAATTGTAAATAATGATATGACCTTACTATAGGCCTATGTTAAGTTCAAATCAAGTCAAATCACCTTTATTTATAAAGCGCTTTTTACAATGCCAATTGTTTCAAAGCAGCTTCACAGTGTTAACAGGAAAATAATGCAACAGAATTTGATTCGGAAACTTTTTGGTAACACTTTATTTTAAGGATCCAGAATTATGCAGTAGTTAAGCATAAATACACTAGTAATTATTGGCTTAAAAACAGCCATAATTATTGGCTTATTCTGTTCAATAAATTTAAATATCACTCAATAAGTGCAATAAATAATGTGGATATAACTTTCACTTTAGAACAGGGGGTCAAATTGTCGTTATTACACCATTTTAGCAATTTCAACTGTAAAACCAGCACTAATTAAACATATTTACTAGCTTCATATTGTTCAGTTAACTTAATAGATGGTGACTCACTGAAATATAACTAAGTACATTACAAAAAATAAATATGGTTTGATAAGTTGTAAATAATGGCTAAAAAGCGTTTACTGTACATTCAGTTAATTATTACTTACTAGCTTATTTTTGCTTATTTATCACAGGAATGTAGATCCTTCAAATGTTTAATAAATTGTAAATAATGATATGACCTTACTATAGGCCTATGTTAAGTTCAAATCAAGTCAAATCACCTTTATTTATATAGCGCTTTTTACAATGCCAATTGTTTCAAAGCAGCTTCACAGTGTTAACAGGAAAATAATGCAACAGAATTTGATTCGGCTGTACAGCCGCTCTGGTGAAAACGGTGATGTCATCCAGCTCATTTCAATTATCATATAGTGTCAATGTGGGCAGATCAGTAATATAGTTGAAATTTAAGTGTCCCCAACTGAGCAAGCCAAAAGCCAAAGGCGACGGTGGCAAGGAACCAAAACTCCTTCAGGGCCAGAATGGAGAAAAAAAACCTTGGGAGAAACCAGGCTCAGTCGGGGTGCCAGTTCTCCTCTGGCCGACGAACAAATAGTGTATGATTATGATTCTGGCAACATTACAGGTCAGAAGTCATATTAGATCAATAGATATTCGTAGGATTATTCGAAAGATTGGAGTCGTCACGCCGGGGACGGGTTTAATGAGGATGTCGTGTCGATGCTGCATTTACAGGGGGGAGTTTAATTGACACGCTCTCTGCAGACATTTCAGGGATACGTTGGTCATGTCTAGGCGCAGGTCCACCATCTGATCTGGATACGGCCCGGATCCGGCTGACTGCAGTAAACCTCAGGATAAACAGAGAGACTAACATTAGCGTAAATGCCATTCTTCTTATGATGTAACGAGTACATCAGGTGTTATGGGAAGTGTTCCCGGTTCCGGCTGACCTAGTTAATGCAGCCTAAAACAATCATTTAACTGATCTGAATAATATAAATTAAAAACGTTATATGTGTATGCCATAGTAAAGAGATGTGTTTTTAGTCTAGATTTAAACTGACAGAGTGTGTCTGCTTCCCGAACAATGCTAGGAAGACTGTTACAGAGTTTAGGTGCTAAACAGGAAAAGGATCGACCGCCTGCAGCTGATTTTGATATTCTAGGTATTATCAACTGGCCAGAGTTTTAAGACCGCAATACACGTGATGGAGTATAATGTGTTAAGAGCTCGCTCAAGTACTGGGGAGCTAAACCATTTAGTGCTTTGTAAGTAATTAGCAAGATTTTAAAATGTATACGATGTTTAATAGGGAGCCAGTGCAGTGTTGACAGAACCGGGCTAATATGGTCATACTTCCTGGTTCTAGTAAGAACTCTAGCTGCTGCGTTTGGACCAGCTGCAGTTTATTTATTAAGCGAGCAGGGCAACCACCCAGTAGAGCATTACAATAATCTAGCCTTGAGGTCATGAACGCATGAACTAACTGTTCAGCATTTTGCATTGAAAGCATGTGTAATTTAGATATATTTTTAAGATGGTAGAATGCAGTTTTACAGATGCTAGAAACGTGGCTTTCAAATGAAAGATTGGTATCAAAGAGCACACCCAGGTTCCTAACTGACGACGAGGACTTGACAGAGCAGCCATCAAGTGTTAGACAGTATTCTAGGTTACTACTTGTGGAGTTTTTTTGTCCAATGATTAAAAATTCATTTTTTTCTGAATTAAGTTGCAGGAAATTACTAGTCATCCCTTTTTTATATCAGCTATGCATTTCGTTAATCTTGTGAATTGGTAAGTTTCGTCAGGGCGTGAAGAAATATAGAGCTGAGTATCTTCAGCATAACAATGAAAACTAACGCCATGCTTCCTAATGATATATCCCAGTGGTAGCATGTACAAGGTGAAAAGCAACGGTCCTAGCACTGAGCCCTGCGGTACTCCATACTGAACTTGTGATCGGTGTGACATCTCTTCATTTACTGCTACAAACTGATAACGGTCAGATAAATATGATTTAAACCATGCCAATGCAATTCCACTAATGCCAACATAATTTTCGAGTCTATTCAAAAGAATGTTGTGGTGAATAGTATCGAATGCAGCGCTAAGATCAAGTAACACTAATAGAGAGATACAACCACGATCGGATGATAAGAGTAAATCATTTGTAACTCTAATGAGAGCAGTCTCAGTACTATGATACGGTCTGAATCCTGACTGGAAATCGTCAGCAATACCGTTTCTTTCTAAAAAGGAGCATAATTGTGAGAATACTGCCTTTTCTAGTATTTTTGACAGAAAGGGTAGATTTGAGATTGGCCTGTAATTGACTACTTCTGTAGGATCAAGTTGCGTTTTTTTAATAAATGGTTTAATAATAGCCAACTTAAAAGTTTTCGGTACATATCCTAATGACAAAGTTGAATTAATGATATTAAGAAGAGGATCTATGACCTCTGGAAGCATCTCTTTTAGTAGCTTAGTCGGTATAGGGTCGAGCATACATGTTATTGATTTAGATGATTTAATGAGTTTAGCCAATTCTTCTTCTCCTATGGCAGTGAATGAGTGTAATTGTTCCTCAGTGACACTACAATGCACTAACTGATGTGATACTGTAGTAGACGGCTGCATGGTTATAATTTTTTTCCTAATATTATCAATCTTGGACGTAAAGAAGTTCATAAAGTCATTATTGCTGTGCTGTTTACAAACATCAGAAGTTGAAGCTTTATTTTTGGTTAATTTAGCCACTGTATCAAATAAATACCTAGGGTTGTGTTTGTTTTCTTCTAAGAGAGTCGAGAAATAAGCAGATCTAGCAATTTTTATGGCCTTTCTGTATGCAATCATGCTCTCTTTCCACGAAATACGAAAAACCTCCAGTTTTGTTTTCTTCCAGCTGCGCTCCATTTTTCTGGCTGCTGTTTTAAGGGCCTGGGTGTGCTCATTGTACCACGCCGTTGGACTATTTTCTTTAATCTCCTTTAAGCGCAGGGGAGCAACTGTGTCTAAAGTGCTGGAAAAGAGAGAGTCAATAGTTTCTGTTGCACCATCGAGTTCCTCTAGGCTATCTGGGATGCTGAGGAGATGAAACTGATAAGGAAGTTTATTTACAAAGCAATCTTTAGTGGCAGCAGTGATAGTCCTGCCATATTTGAAGCGAGGGGACGGCTTTGCAGCCTTTGCTAAATTAAGTGTACATGATACTAGGTAATGATCTGAGATGTCATCGCTCTGCTGCAGAATTTCAACGGTATCATCATTTATTCCATGTGACACTATTAGGTCTAACGTATGATTACGGCGATGAGTAGGTCCTGACACGTGTTGCCTAACTCCAATAGAGTTTAGAATGTCTCTAAATGCCAATCCCAATGCATCTTTTCCATTGTCTACATGGATATTAAAATCACCAACAATTAGGACTTTATCTGCAGCCAGTACTAACTCTAATAGAAAATCAGCAAATTCTTTGGTAAAGTCTGTATTGTGCCCTGGTGGCCTGTATACAGTAGCCAGCACAAATGTCAAACGGGATTTATCATTTACACTACATAACGTTACATAAAGCACCAAAACTTCAAATGAATTATATTTGAAACTAGACTTCTGAATAATACTGAAGATATTATTATAAATTACAGCAACACCTCCCCCTTTACCTTTCAGACGTGGCTCGTGTTTATAACAATAATCTTGGGGGGTGGACTCATTTAAAGTAATGTAATCGTCAAGTTTTAGCCAGGTTTCTGTCAAACACAGCACATCTAGATTATTATCTGTAATCATATCATTAACAATAAGTGCTTTTGGGGAAAGGGATCGAATATTCAGCAGCCCGAGCTTTATCATTTGTTCATCTGTATTATATCTGTTTTTTATTTGTTGAACATCAATTACATTTTTACCGTTAAATGGTTTTGATGTTTTTTTGTATTTACACAGTCTCTATGTGATAATATCTAGGTGAAAGAGTCTCTATGTGTTGGGATTTATCTGACTTCTGTGACGTGAGACAGCTAACAGACGGTCGGTTAAGCCAGTCCGTCTGCTTCCTGACCTGGGCCCCAGTTAGTCAAGGTTCAACTCTAAGACTATGTACCAAATTACTAGAGAGAAGAGCGGCACCACCCCAGGAGGGATGGATACCATCTCTTTTCAACAGGTCAGGTCTGCTCCAAAAGCTTTTCCAATTGTCTATGAACCCTATGTTATTTTGCGGACACCACTTAGACAACCAGCCATTGAGTGATGATAGTCTGCTAAGTATCTCATCACTCTGGCGAACAGGGAGGGGACCAGAGCAAAAAACGCTATCTGCCATCGTACTTGCGAGTTCACACACCTCTTTAATGTTAATTTTGGTGATCTCCGACTGGCGAAGTCGAACATCATTAGTGCCAACGTGAATAATAATCTTAGAGAATTTACAATTAGTATTAGCCAGCACTTTTAAATTTACTTTGATGTCAGGCGCTCTGGCTCCCGGTAAACATGTGACTATGGTGGCTGGTGTCTCTATTTTCACGTTCCGTGTAATAGAATCGCCAATAACTAGGGCACTTTCAACAGGATTCTCAGTGGGTGCGTCACTGAGCGGGGAGAACCTGTTTGATGTTCTAATCGGAACGGACGAGTGTTTTTTTGATCCGCGACTATGCCGTCTCACAGTCACCCAGTTGCCCTGCTGCACGGGCTCTACAGCCGGAACCGAACAATGTACAGAGTTCCCTAAGCTAGTCGCTTCCAAAGCAGTGTCTAAAGCTGTTACATTCTCACTACTCTCAAATAAAGTCTGGATGCGTGTCTCTAATTCTGAAATCTTCTCTGTCAGCCTGACTATCTCCCTGCATTTATCACATGCGAAGCCCTGTTCGCTGACAGAGAAGGATATACTAAACATGTGACAGGCAGTGCAAGTGACAATAACAGGAGAAGATGACATGGCTTACCGTGTTTGTTGATTAATCCAATTTACCACTGTTGTTTGATAGACTCTGTTGACTAATCCATCTCACCACAGTTGTTTGATGGACTAGTAAAGGCATGAGAGACAAAACAGGAGACCCGGATGCACGTATCCGGGATGAAGTTAATCATTAATTACTAGTGTGTTAGTGCTTAACTAATACATTATTGTTGACAAGTTAATAATTAATTACTAGTGTATTTATGCTTAACTAATGCATAATTCTGGACCCTAATTAGTTAAGTGCTAAGAGGTGTGTCTTCAGCTGTTTCTTGAAATGATAAATTATGATACAAACGTGTGTATCTTTGATATGTTCCATTTTATACACCTCCCATGCGACATTTTAATAGTTTTAATAGCAGAGCTACGGTGAAATTCTGAGTCAGAGGAGGGAACTGAACAAAAAGGGATTTATTAAACTGTCATGCTATGAATGAAGAACAATTCAGACAGAACCCTGACTGTTTAAATTTAGCCCTCTAAATTGGGCAGAGCAGTTTTCCTCAGTGCTTCATTCATAGCATAATTCACCAGGAAGAAAGGATATAACAGACCAGAGACAGAGGAGATTCTGACATTCAAATAGAGGTGAATGCATAAGTAAAGTCTTTCTTTAAGAAGCGCCTGTTGAATAATTCAAAAGAGCTTTTGGCTACAGTCCATTTACAAGGATGCTCAATCTTATGAAACCATAACTCAAAGGGCACCATGTAAACCGGTGCATTTCGAAATGAACACATTCTACCAAGTGCAAGATTTCTGAATGAAATGATCCTAAATTCTGACTCAAAAGAACTGCAGTAATGTGTTTATTTGACAAAGCTCCCATAATTTATTGATTAATTGATTAGTATGGGACATTTCATTCTTTATATGTTCATTGACAACAACTTTTCAGAGACCTTATTTAATATTTTGCCACATCAATTTTTAAAGGATGTTCCCTTGTGAGTTAGCTAGTGGCAAAGAGTCGTAACAAGCCTGTGTAAATAAGTGTAAATATCACGTCATCACTATGACTCTATGGTAACTGCACACTGTCTCACAGATAGTTTACTAACTATAGCATCAGTATGTACTTGTGATGTGGACGCATTATCACATGCAAACTGGAATAACCCCCAATAGACCACATTTGACTTTTTAATTAAGAAGAGACGTGTATGGTGTTCTGAGCCTCTATAATGTGGAAGTCAGTGTTGCATAGAGCTGGTGCAGTGAAGGATTGCACTGAGGCCATTTATATCTTGGGATGTCAATGAGAAAATATTTCCATTCATCAACAAGTGCAGACAGTTGGGTGGGGTGAAGACAGCCACTGAAGTGATAAAAACCTTACTTCCATTATAATTATATTTTATGATGGAAATATTGCATAAAATAGCTATTTATGCATGCTGAGTAAGATGAACACACGCGTGGAGTAAGATGAACCTGTGGGTGCATTCCCCACCCTCTGTATCCAGGCATATTTTCTGTCATGAGATCAGATAAGCAGGAAGTATCTATCATTTTTATCAGGCTGAGAAGCGCATAGGAAAAATCATGGTTGGTAAAATGAGTAGCCTTGTGTGAAAAATGTACTGTAATTAACAAATAGATAGATAATAGATAATTAAATCATCCATTATCACAGGAATCCCCTCAATTCCAGTCATTAAATATTAAAACAGAGTACATTGTTTGTGTAAGGAAACACACAGCCATGAGTTAAAATCAATTGCAACTCTCTATGCTGCAAACAACACTCATATTTAATTCATTTTAGTTGGAGATAAATTAATTATTATCGGATTTCATGCATCGTGGTTGTCTAAGCCTGAGGGGCAGATTAAATCATGCTCATCATAAATCATACAGTAACCACACGTGTCATTCATGTGTGATGTGAGTGATGATGCAGATGTCTTGGGTGTCATTGTGACACTATGTTATTGAATGTAGCTTATTTGGTTGAATCTCAGCTCCATAAATTGGTCTCTGTTGACAAGTATACAATGCATGGTCATTGTTTACTGTGTCCAACTGTCCGTGCAAGTATAGTGTCCCCATGTGTTGGATGGCCTCGGTGAACTGGATGATGTATTGTCTAATGATTCTCTGTAGTTTGTTGTCCATCAGCCCACAGACAGCTTACTCACTCAGACTGTTATTCTAACTCTAGAGGATGTCTCCCTCAAGATGCACTGTTCAACTGGCATTACTGCAGCACAAAGCCATTCGTAATGAACATCAGACTGGACATCCTGTTTGTGTGAGTTACAGTGACTCATCAGCACCCCTGCAATAGAATAACAGATTCACATGAAAGGCTTATTGAGTTCCAAATGTTCCTCAATAAGGGAATGCCCAACCTACTGGAGATACTGGAGAGAACATGGATGTTGGCAATGGAAGAAATGAGATGCTGATGAAAAGTTAAAAGAGAAATCCAAATGCTGGAGGCTGGGGATTGCACTGTTATCTTGGCTTACTCAGTGCTATCACAGGGCATCTTAGTTCCAGTTTGATGATTGTATCATAATTATTCATGCACACTAGATGATATTTTTAGATTCACAGAATGGGGTTTACATCTAATAGGGACAGTGTTAAGGAATTATTTTAGAAGAAAACTAATATTGTGCCAATGAAATGATGCATTTATTTGGGCTCACATTACTAGCAGCCATGTAGTCAAAACTGATTTTAGCTTCTTGAGAAAACAAACAAGATTCACTGTTAAAATTAAACGGTAAATAAGACTAATGGTGTCATGTGGGTGGTTGTAAAAATGCACACGAAGATGAAGATAACGGTAAATAGGCAATATTTAATAAATCCACAGGATAATCCACAAAAACAGAGCTGCATACAAGAAGAACTGACGACACCAGACAACTTAACTCAATCCAAACTGAACATATATACACATGATAATGAGTAGATTAATGAGAGAACAGCTGAATGTAATGACAACAAATGATAAACTCATGCAGAAGATGGCGAAACACAAAAAGTCCAAACTAACAGAACCGTGACAGAACGGCCTCTCCCGGAAGGCGAATCGCGCAGGAGGTGAGGAGGATGAGGAGATGGCGAAGGGATGGTGAAGGGAGCTGGTGAAAGGATGGCACATACAGGCAGGAGGAGGCTCTGGAGGTGGACGGACGACCGGGAGGAGGACAAACAAAAATGTCTAAGGTGGTGATGGGAGGTGGAGAAAGCCATGGGATGACCTTGAGCGGGGGATGCTGGATGTTTATCCTAGCCACATCCAGGGAAGTGCCCCACGGCGGCATTGCTGAAGGGAGGAGCCATGGAGGAATACAGCTGGGAACCGGCATGGGGATGGCAGAAGGCAAGGACGGCGTGGATGGAGCCCACCGTGCAGCCGAAGAGCTGAGGTAGTGGAAGAGGCCGCACAGTTGACCTCCCGAGATCGAAGTGGGGATCCGGAAGCAAGAGGGCGAGCTGGAGCGGCTGTGGGTGGAGGCGGAGCCTGAAAGATGGCGGAGAAGGGGTGGTCAACGTCAGTCCTGGAGAGCCACGGTCCTGCAGAGTTTTGCTCCAACCCTGATAAAAACTCACCTGCCTGTAGCTGGGGCAGATCGTAGCTCACCGAGGCTGGAGGCGGAGCCTCCAAACCCTCGAAGTCCACTAACACTTCCTCGGTGATGGATGACATAGCCAGCTCACAACCAAAACACAAACTCATGGAAAATAAATAAAAAAAACACGCCGCTATTTACTTTGTTGGTCCGGTTTTCTGTCCGTGGGTGTTTGTAAAAACGCACACGAAGATGAAGATAGGCAAATAGGGTAAATAGGCAATATTTAAAAATCCACAGGATAATCCACAAAAACAGCTGCATACAACACATCCAAGAACTGACGACACTGGACAACTTAACTCAAACCGAACTCAACATAATGAGTGTCCATGACAACAAATGATAAACTCAGCCAGAAGGTGGCGAAACACAAAAAGTCCAAATTAACAGAACCGTGACAAATGGCTTGGTATAATAAATGTCTTTAGGCTAAGGGACAGCTTCAAGTAGCAAACTAGGAAAAGCAGTCCTACAGAAAAAAAAAACACATCTACTTCAGTATTTAAAGGGGTCATATGATGCTATTTTCAAAGATCATTATTTTGTGTATGTATTAGGTGGATAAGAGAATATGTTACAATGCTTTAATGTTTAAAAAATACATTATTTTTCTCATACTGTATATTATTGTAGCTCCTCTATGCCCAGTCTTTCTAAATCGCATCGATTTTTACAAAGCCCCTCCTTCCAAAAACCGTAGTGTGCTCTGATTGGTCAGCTGACCCAGTGTGTTGTGATTGGCCGAACACCTCAAGCGGGTGTCGGAAATTTAACGTCCCTTACCATAATGACAAGCTTCAGCTTCCAAAGCAATTACCAAGACAGTTAATAATGTCAGTTTTACTATATCAGTTTGAGCCCGAGCCGGATTTTGAAAATGCAGATGACCAAGCTGATTGATTGGATACTGATATGTATTTGCAGTACACAAGCTGTGGTTCAGCTAAACGTGAATGGCGTGAATCTTTTCCCCACAAGTTATAAGCAGAGAAAAGAGGATACTATGTTTGTAAACATAAATCCATCTCTGCACTTTTGATCATAAGAACGACAAACAATATGCATTACTCTACACTACACAAAACTAAGCATTTGAACAGTCAATAGCAAATACTTTAACAAATAATAAAACATACTTACAGGATCTGATTCAAAAACGCCAGACTGCCCTAGCAAAGTTGGAATTACCCCATTTTTTAGAAATAGCCTTTGTGCACACCCAGTCTTGTACTCTTCCAGGTTCACATCAGGAAACTTTCCTCCATAAAATGCGCTGCACATGCACAAACATTTGGGTTATGCTGTTCTGGAACAGTGTTGTACAGTAAATAAATCTTAACCACTTATTCCTAATTGCGTCCATTTTCGGAAGGCCAAATAAAGTGCTGCTTTTGCTTTCGTGTAGGAACACACAGCCTCTTCACAACATGGCAGCGACAACACTACTACGATAACTGAAGCCATGCCTTCTTTCTTTGCATATGCATTTGGGCGGCATTATGCAAATATTTCCACCTAGTGACGGGTCGGTGAGGGAGAATTCAATCGAGGCGTTTTAGCTAGGCCTGGATCTGCCTTCTCTTTTAGATAGAATAAATCTTTTTGTGGGAGACTTTAAGCTTTGTAACTTTGCAGATCTTATACATGCACAAACAGCTACATAACAGAAATTAAGAAAAAGGAAAACATGAAAATGCATCATATGACCCCTTTAACTTTAGTAAATTGGAGTATGTGTTAATCTGATGATTTAATGATTAATAAAATGGTTAATGATTTTTGTACTCGTATGAAAAAAGTCTAAGACATTTTTGCACTAGTCTAGGTGCAGATGTTGTTTTTTTATTTAAATGGTAATCAAAAATGACACAATACACAAGGGAAGGTCAATGTGTAGAATCAAATGCTTTGGTAAAGAAAGACAATTAAATTACAATGAAAACTAAAGGTTACACTTTATTTTAAGGGGTCTTTGTTACACTGTAATTATACATTTAAGTACTGAGTAATATTAAGTAACTACATGTACTTACTATAGGGTTAGGGTTAGAGTTTGGTTTGGTTTAGGGTTAGTTGCATGTAAGTATGCATAATTTACAGTTATTATTATAGTAACTACATGTAACATATGTAACAATGATACTGTAAAATAAAGTGTTACCAAACTAAAAAAATGTTTGCATAGTGAATTTAAGCATCACAAAATTATAATCTACAGTATGAAAGATGAATAATTATTAATTTTAAAATCTGCAATTGAAAATTATATCATATTATTTTACTTAATAAAAAAACTTTACTGGGCATTTCAAATTAGCATAAAGGTTGAACAGCCTTTTTTTACAATATAGCTGAAATAGTATTACATGGTGCTAGCAGTGCTTGGGCAATAGATATGATTCCCAGGGAATATATGCAATGCATGTTGCTTTGAATATAAATGTCTACCAAGTGCGCACAGCTTTGCCATTGATACGCATGAGCTGTTTGTTTTTCAAAAGAAAGTGCTCATAAGGGTTAAATTTCGCTATCCCTTTAAGTTCAATAAATATATGAATCTTAAAACAGATGGCAACAATGAAGTTTCCAATGTCTTTTGAGAAATAATAGTATACTTTTAAATGTTTCATAGTACTCAAAGATAACACACACTATCCTATCAAAGACACATCACTATGGTACATTGAAAGAATAAATTTACACATACCTCCAGCCAAAGTTCCTTGTTAAGAGGCCCTTATAGTTAAAATTCAAAACCAATTGATTACTTATCCTGCTGTTCAGCGTGAACCCCTAATGCACTTGAAGCTATGGGAATACGCATGAAACCTTTGTTCTTCTTGCCGCATTTCTTTAATGAGATAAAAGAAAATGGAGATCTTGTTAGTGGAACAATAGGTGACAGTGGGGACTGGGAATTAATTTTACGCTGCATGGAGAATATAGTGATTGACAATGTTGACTGCTGTATTCATTATCGGTCATAAGTCATTTAGCAGCTTGCATAATTTAGCATTGATCATTAAGTATTTTAGTAATTATAGTCAAAGACTACTGGTTGATGTATGTGCAATTAAATCTGAGTATGACAGTCATGTTACATTGAGGACAATGAATTACCCTCCAGATATTGACAATTGAAGTTCCAAAAAGCATAAAGAATGTCTTTGTAAAGAAATTATATTGTTCTACCCATCATCATTTTGAATTTTTTTCCCCCAACCTATAGAAACATAACATCATGACTGACAACCTGTGACCATGAATACTTCAAACAGATATGGTAACTTTGAATTGCTCTGAAGGTCAGGACAGAAATAGTACAGTGAGTTGCTATTTTTGAACAGAGGGACCTTACTTTAAAGCTGAATGAAAAATGTCAAAACGGCCTTTTGGCAAGATGAATCCCACTACATTTCATGCTCATATTAATTTGGCCACTGACACGTCATGAAGTATGTTTATTGTGTAAAATTAAAACAATGCATCTGCATGAGTGTCAAAATTAGATCGCTCACAGAAATAAAATGTGCTCTCACATTACAACTGAATCTAATCAACACTACAGTTTCTGACTCATGAAGGAGAAACAGAAACAGAAAGAAAAAACAAATACAAACATGAATATTCATGTTTCTAAATGCATTTCATAATACAGTGGGGAGAACAAGTATTTGATACACTGCCGATTTTGCAGGTTTTCCTACTTACAAAGCATGTAGAGGTCTGTCATGTTTATCATAGGCACTCTTCAACTGTGAGAGACGGAATCTGAAACAAAAATCCAGAAAATCACATTGTATGATTTTTAAATAATTAATTTGCATTTTATTGCATGACATAAGTATTTGATCACCTACCAACCAGTAAGAATGCCGGCTCTCACAGACCTGTTAGTTTTTCTTTAAGAAGCCCTCCTGTTCTCCACTCATTACCTGTATTAACTGCACCTGTTTGAACTCGTTACCTGTATAAAAGACACCTGTCCACACACTCAATAAAACAGACTCCAACCTCTCCACAATGGCCAAGACCAGAGAGCTGTGTAAGGACATCAGGGATAAAATTGTAGACCTGCACAAGGCTGGGATGGGCTACAGGACAATAGGCAAGCAGCTTGGTGAGAAGGCAACAACTGTTGGTGCAATTATTAGAAAATGGAAGAAGTTCAAGATGACGGTCAATCTCCCTCGGTCTGGGGCACCATGCAAGATCTCACCTCGTGGGGCACCAATGATCATGAGGAAGGTGAGGGATCAGCCCAGAACTACACGGCAGGACCTGGTCAATGACCTGAAGAGAGCTGGGACCACAGTCTCAAAGAAAACCATTAGTAACACATTACGCCGTCATGGATTAAAATGCCTGCAGCGCACGCAAGGTCCCCCTGCTCAAGCCAGCGCATGTCCAGGCCCGTCTGAAGTTTGCCAGTGACCATCTGGATTATCCAGAGGAGGAATGGGAGAAGGTCATGTGGTCTGATGAGACAAAAATAGAGCTTTTTGGTCTAAACTCCACTCGCCGTGTTTGGAGGAAGAAGAAGGATGAGTACAACCCCAAGAGCACCATCCCAACCGTGAAGCATTGAGGTGGAAACATCATTCTTTAGGGATGCTTTTCTGCAAAGGGGACAGGACGACTGCACCGTATTGAGGGGAGGATGGATGGGGCCATGTATCATGAGATCTTGGCCAACAACCTCCTTCCCTCAGTAAGAGCATTGAAGATGGGTCGTGGCTGGGTCTTCCAGCATGACAACGACCCGAAACACACAGCCAGGGCAACTAAGGAGTGGCTCCGTAAGAAGCATTTCAAGGTCCTGGAGTGGCCTAGCCAGTCTCCAGACCTGAACCCAATAGAAAATATTTAGAGGGAGCTGAAAGTCCGTATTGCCCAGCGACAGAGCCGAAACCTGAAGGATCTGGAGAAGGTCTGTATGGAGGAGTGGGCCAAAATCTCTGCTGCAGTGTGTGCAAACCTGGTCAAGAACTACAGGAAACGTATGATCTCTGTAATTGCAAACAAAGGTTTCTGTACCAAATATTAAGTTCTGCTTTTCTGATGTATCAAATACTTATGTCATGCAATAAAATGCAAATTAATTACTTAAAAATCATACAATGTGATTTTCTGGATTTTTGTTTTAGATTCCGTCACTCACAGTTGAAGAGTACCTATGATAAAAATTACAGACTTCTACATGCTTTGTAAGTGGGCAAACCTGCAAAATCGGCAGTGTATCAAATACTTGTTCTCCCCACTGTATATATATATATATATATATATATATAAACTGTGAAATTATTACATTATAAAATATATTAAAAACGTATAAAAAATGTGATTAGTTAATTTTTTTAATCGACTGACAGCACTAATGTATATATATATGTATATGTATATATATGTGTATATATATATGTATATATATATATATATATATATATTAATCTTACCTTTCTTTGTGCTTTCGCTCCACATGTCGATGAAAATTGGAAGTTGTTCCCTTTGCTTCGGTAATTGATGTACCGCAGAATTTACAAATCGCAGAATGTTTCTTTTTTAGAGTCTTACTGCATATGAACTCTTTGTGGCTCTTATATGCAAACTGAATAACAGATGATGTAGCAGACATTTTCACACATAGTTAAGAGCTAGAGGCTCCACATGACATCCTTCCTGACCTGAGTCCTGGCTGCTACCTTTGCACTAACGTTAGTCATGCGCAGTTGCGCTTAAGAAAATCACCAATCATTGGACGTGTCAATCAAACATCAATTTAAAGAAATATTAACATAGAGTAACAATCATGAAATATTTTGAATGGGACTCGAGTGGACTCGGGAATAAGTCTGAGTCCTAATATGTTCGAGTACGAGTCAATACCGAGTCAAAATGCACACGAATCCATGACAAGACCGAGACCATTAAAATATGGTCTCGAGACCGAGTTCAAGACCCAGTCCGAGTCCCGAGTACAAATCACTGCATTTGCGCCATATAAGCTCAAGTAATATAATGGACTCCCTGGTTCCCTCCTATTCCCAAGTCCTGCCTCCTCTGCTGGTTCCACCCAGCTCCAAATCTCCTGTGTCTCCACTGGTTCCGCCCAGCTCCAAGTTTCCTGCATCGCAGATGGTCCCACCCAGCCGCTCACTCCCTCCTCCTCAGCCAGCGCCCAGTCCCTCAGCTCCGGTGGCTCCCGTTAGCCCCTCAGCTCCTCCTTCAGTGGCACCATACAATGGTTTGTATCTGCCTTAGGCCTCCTGGTCCCCAGATCCGCTTGGTGTGACGATCCCTTAGCTCCACCTCTCAGAGCCCGGACTCCACCTCGGGCCTCCGACCCATAGGCTCCACTTTGGCTCCATGCTCCCTCGTCTCCACTGTGGACCCTTCGTCCTCCTCTAAAGCGACTACTGTCACGGTTATGTTCTGTTTTGGCTTAGCTTAGTTTTGTGCTCCCAGTTCCTGTGTCCATTTCCTGTCTTCCTTAGTTGACCTAGGCTGTGTTCAAAATCGCCCCTATACCCTCATTCACTATTCCCTACATTACTCCACTAATATAGTCCACCTGAGGGAGTGTATGAAAATGAGTGAGTGAATCCGGACACTGAGTGCCGGAAGGGCTGTTGCTTTTGTTTGTGCTTGGTGTTTAGTAATCATTTGTAACATAGCAAACTGGCAGGTTCAGTAGTGGGTTGAAAAGATTTATCTTGAACTCTGTCATGAAAACTAGCATGTATAAACCTTAATTAAACAGTTTAATAATCAAGTAAAAAGGAAGGATACCTGTATGATATTATGCTGTAGCCACACTGGACCAGCGGTTTGGAAAATGATGATTCAGCTGCGGGTGCCATCTTTTGGCGAGACACATGAATTAATTTGACGCACAACCCTCAAAGTACATTATGGGTATTCTCTAGCAGTTGAGGGTAGAGAATAGTTGAGACAGTCTGGATTGATTGCTCCTGTCTGCCTCCTGTTTGTCCTGCTGCCTGCTGTGCTCGCGTGTGCTTTGCTTGCATTTGAATCTTTATTTGATATCATTCCCTGTTGTTTAAACTGCTAAATATAACTTACCCATCACCATATATTGTCTAATATTGCCTACCACATTAAATCTGACATCGCTAGCTTTTAATGTAATAAATGTATGTTGATAAATGTAAGGAGATAGTCAGGCTGACGGAGAAGATTTCAGAATTAGAGACACGCATCCAGACTTTATTTGAGAGTAGTGAGAATGTAACAGCTTTAGACACTGCTTTGGATGCGACTAGCTTAGTGAACTCTGTACATTGTTCGTTTCCGGCTGTAGAGCCCGTGCAGCAGGGCAACTGGGTGACGGTGAGACGGCATAGTCGCGGATCAAAAAAACACTCTTCCGTTCCGATTAGAACATCAAACAGGTTCTCCCCACTCAGTGATGCACCCACTGAGAATCCTGTTGAAAGTGCCCTAGTTATTGGCGATTCTATTACACGGAATGTGAAAATAGAGACACCAGCCACCATAGTCACATGTTTACCGGGAGCCAGAGCGCCTGACATCAAAGCAAATTTAAAAGTGCTGGCTAATACTAATCGTAAATTCTCTAAGATTATTATTCACGTTGGCACTAATGATGTTCGACTTCGCCAGTCGGAGATCACCAAAATTAACATTAAAGAGGTGTGTGAACTTGCAAGTATGACGTAAAGTTTTTTGTTCTGGTCCCCTCCCCGTTAAAAGGAGTGATGAGATACTTAGCAGACTATCATCACTCAATGGCTGGTTGTCTAAGTGGTGTCCGCAAAATAACATAGGGTTCATAGACAATTGGAAAAGCTTTTGGGGCAGACCTGACCTGTTGAAAAAAGATGGCATCCATCCTTTCTGGGATGGTGCCGCTCTTCTCTCTAGTAATTTGGCACATAGTCTTAGAGCTAAACCTTGACTAACTGGGGCCCATGTCAGGAAGCAGACGGACTGGCTTACCCAACCGCCTGCTAGCTGTCTCACGTCACAGAAGTCAGACAAATCCCAGCACATAGAGACTCTTTCACCTAGATATTATCACATAGAGACTGTGTCTGTTCCACGAATTAGTAAATAAAAAAAACCATCAAAACCATTCAACGGTAAAAATTTTATTGATGTCCAACAAATAAACAACAGATATAATACAGATGATCAAATGATAAAGCTCGGGCTGCTGAATATTTGATCCCTTTCCTCAAAAGCGCTTATTGTTAATGATATGATTACAGATCATAACCTAGATGTGCTGTGTTTGACAGAAACCTGGCTAAAACCTGACGATTACATTACTTTAAATGAGTCCACCCCCCCAAGATTATTGTTATAAACACGAGCCGCGTCTGAAAGGTAAAGGGGGAGGTGTTGCTGTAATTTATAATAATATCTTCGGTATTACTCAGAAGTCTAGTTTTAAATATAATTCCTTTGAAGTTTTGGTGCTTTATGTAATGTGTCAATGTAGTGAAATTGATAAATCCCGTTTGACATTTGTGTTGGCTACTGTATACAGGCCACCAGGGCACCATACAGACTTTACCAGAGAATTTGCTGATTTTCTATCAGAGTTAGTACTGGCTGCAGATAAAGTCCTAATTGTTGGTGATTTTAATATCCATGTAGACAATGAAAAAGACGCATTGGGATTGGCATTTAGAGACATTCTAAACTCTATTGGAGTAAGGCAACACGTGTCAGGACCCACTCATCGCCGTAATCATACTTTAGACCTAATATTGTCACATGGAATAAATGTTGATACCGTTGAAATTCTGCAGCAGAGCGATGACATCTCAGATCATTACCTAGTATCATGTACACTTAATTTAGCAAAGGCTGCAAAGCCGTCCCCTCGCTTCAAATATGGCAGGACTATCACTGCTGCGACTAAAGATTGATTTGTAAATAATCTTCCTCATCAGTTTCATCTCCTCAGCATCCCAGATAGCCTAGAGGAACTCGATGTTGCAACAGAAACTATTGACTCTCTCTTTTCCAGCACTTTAGACACAGTTGTTCCCCGGCGCTTAAAGAAGATTAAAGAAAATAGTCCAACGCCGTGGTACAACGAGCACACCCGGGCCTTTAAAACAGCAGCCAGAAAAATGGAGCGCAGCTGGAAGAAAACAAAATTGAAAGTTTTTCGCATTTCGTGGAAAGAGAGCATGATTGCATACAGAAAGGCCGTAAAAACTGCTAGATCTGCTTATTTCTCGACTCTCTTAGAAGAAAACAAACACAACCCTAGGTATTTATTCGATACAGTGGCTAAATTAACCAAAGACAAAGCTTCAACTTCTGATGTTTGTAAACAGCACAGCAGTAATGACTTTATGAACTTCTTTACTTGTAAGATTTATAATATTAGGAAAAAAATTATAACCATGCAGCCGTCTACTACAGTATCACATCAGACAGTGCATTGTAGTGTCACTGAGGAAAAATTACACTCATTCACTGCTATAGGAGAAGAAGAATTGGCTAAACTCGTTAAATCATCAAAATCAACAACATGTATGCTCGACCCTATACCGACTCAACTACTAAAAGAGATGCTTCCAGAGGTCATAGATCCTCTTCTTAATTTCATTAATTCATCCTTGACATTAGGATATGTACCGAAAACTTTTAAGTTGGCTATTATTAAACCACTTATTAAAAAAACGCAACTTGATCCTACAGAATTAGTCAATTACAGGCCAATCTCAAATCAACCCTTTCTGTCAAAAATACTAGAAAAGGCAGTGTCCTCACAATTATGCTCCTTTTTAGAAAGAAATGGTATCTGTGAGGATTTCCAGTCAGGATTTAGACCGTATCATAGTACTGAGACTGCTCTCATTAGAGTTACAAACGATTTACTCTTATCATCCGATCGTGGTTGTATATCTCTATTAGTCAAATCAAAATCAAATCACCTTTATTTATATAGCGCTTTTTACAATGGCAATTGTTTCAAAGCAGCTTCACAGTGGTAACAGGAAAATAATGCAACGGAATTCGATTCGGCTGCACAGCCGCTCTGGAGAAAACGGTGATGTCATCAGCTCATTTCAATTATCATATAGTGTCAATGCGGGCGGATCAGTAATATAATTGAAATTTAGGTGTCCCCAACTGAGCAAGCCAAAAGCCAAAGGCGACGGTGGCAAGGAACCAAAACTCCTTCAGGGCCAGAATGGAGAAAAAAACCTTGGGAGAAACCAGGCTCAGTCGGGGTGCCAGTTCTCCTCTGGCCGACGAACAAATAGTGTATGATTATGATTCTGGCAACATTACAGGTCAGAAGTCATATTAGATAAATAGATATTCGTAGGATTATTCGAAAGATTGGAGTTGTCACGCCGGGGACGGGTTTAATTAGGATGTTGTGTCGATTCGGCATTTACAGGGGGGAGTTTAATTGACACTATTGTCTCTACAGACACTTCAGGGATATGGTCGTCATGTCCAGGCTAAGGTCCACCATCTGGTCTGGATACGGCCCGGATCCGGCCGACTGCAGTAAACCTCGGGATAAACAGAGAGACTAACATTAGCGTAGATGCCATTCTTCTTATGATGTAACAAGTACATCAGGTGTTATGGGAAGTGTTCCCGGTTCCGGCTGACCTAGTTAATGCAGCCTAAAACAATCATTTAACTGATTTGAATAACAGAAATTAAAAATGTTTTATGTGTATGCCATAGTAAAGAGATGTGTTTTTAGTCTAGATTTAAACTGACAGAGTGTGTCTGCTTCCCGAACAATACTAGGAAGACTGTTCCAGAGTTTAGGTGCTAAATAGGAAAAGGACCGACCGCCTGCAGTTGATTTTGATATTCTAGGTATTATCAACTGGCCAGAATTTTGAGACCGCAATAGACGTGATGGAGTATAATGCGTTAAGAGCTCGCTCAAGTACTGGGGCGCTATACCATTTAGTGCTTTGTAAGTAATCAGCAAGATTTTAAAATGTATACGATGTTTAATAGGGAGCCAATGCAGTGTTGCCAGAACCGGGCTAATATGGTCATACTTCCTGGTTCTAGTAAGAACTCTAGCTGCTGCGTTTTGGACCAGCTGCAGTTTATTTATTAAGCGAGCAGGGCAACCACCCAGTAGAGCATTACAATAATCTAGCCTTGAGGTCATGAACGCATGAACTAACTGTTCAGCATTTTGCATTGAAAGCATGTGCCGTAATTTAGATATATTTTTAAGATGGTAGAATGCAGTTTTACAGATGCTAGAAACGTGGCTTTCAAATGAGAGATTGGTATCAAAGAGCACACCCAGGTTCCTAATTGACGACGAGGACTTGACAGAGCAGCCATCGAGTGTTAGACAGTATTCTAGGTTACTACTTGTGGAGTTTTTTTGTCCAATGATTAAAAATTCAGTTTTTTCTGAATTAAGTTGCAGGAAATTACTAGTCATCCAATTTTTTATATCAGCTATGCATTCTGTACCAGAATGGATTATTAGTGTTACTCGATCTTAGCGCTGCATTCAATACTATCGACCACAACATTCTTTTGAATAGACTCGAAAATTATGTTGGCATTAGTGGAATTTCACTGGCATGGTTTAAATCATACTTATCTGACCGTTATCAGTTTGTAGCAGTAAATAAAGAGATGTCACACCGATCACAAGTTCAGTATGGAGTACCGCAGGGCTCAGTGCTAGGACCGTTGCTTTTCATCCTGTACATGCTATCACTGGGAGATATTATTAGGAAGCATGGCGTTAGTTTTCATTGTTATGCTGACGATACTCAGCTCTATATTTCTTTACGCCCTGATGAAACTTACCAATTCACAAGATTAACGGAATGCATAGCTGATATAAAAAATTGGACTTAATTCAGAAAAAAATGAATTTTTAATCATTGGACAAAAAAACTCCACAAGTAGTAACCTAGAATACTGTCTAACACTTTATGGCTGCTCTGTCAAGTCCTCGTCGTCAGTTAGGAACCTGAGTGTGCTCTTCCTAGAACCAGGAAGTATGACCATATTAGCCCGGTTCTGGCAACACTGCATTGGCTCCCTATTAAACATTGTATACATTTTAAAATCTTGCTAATTACTTACAAAGCACTAAATGGTTTAGCTCCCCAGTACTTGAGCGAGCTCTTAACACATTATACTCCATCACGTCTATTGCGGTCTCAATATTCTGGCCAGTTGATAATACCTAGAATATCAAAATCAACTGCAAGCGGTCGATCCTTTTCCTATTTAGCACCTAAACTCTGGAACAGTCTTCCTAGCATTGTTCGGGAAGCAGACACACTCTGTCAGTTTAAATCTAGACTAAAAACACATCTCTTTACTATGGAATACACATAAAACATTTTTAATTTATATTATTCAAATCAGTTAAATGTTTTAGGCTGCATTAACTAGGTCAGCCGGAACCGGGAACACTTCCCATAACACCTGATGTACTCATTACATCATAAGAAGAATGGCATCTACGCTAATGTTAGTCTCTCTGTTTATCCTGAGGTTTACTGTAGTCGGCCGGATCCGGGCCGTATCCGGACCAGATGGTGGACCTGCGCCTGGACATGACCAACGCATCCCTGAAATGTCTGCAGAGACTGTGTCAATTAAACTCCCCCCTGTAAATGCTGCATCGACACGACATCCTCATTAAACCCGTCCCCGGCGTGACGACTCCAATCTTTCGAATAATCCTACGAATATCTATTGATCTAATATGACTTCTAACCTGTAATGTTGCCAGAATCATAATCATACACTATTTGTTCGTCGGCCAGAGGAGAACTGGCACCCCGACTGAGCCTGGTTTCTCCCAAGGTTTTTTTTCTCCATTCTGGCCCTGAAGGAGTTTTGGTTCCTTGTCACCATCGCCTTTGGCTTTTGGCTTGCTCAGTTGGGGACACTTAAATTTCAACTATATTACTGATTTGCCCGCATTGACACTATATGATAATTGAAATGAGCTGGATGACATCACCGTTTTCACCAGAGCGGCTGTACAGCCGAATCAAATTCTGTTGCATTATTTTCCTGTTACCACTGTGAAGCTGCTTTGAAACAATTGGCATCGTAAAAAGCGCTATATAAATAAAGGTGATTTGATTTGATTTGATACATCATTTGTACACTCGTTATTGCAGTGCACTGTGGGATTGAATGAGTGGACTTCATAATGTCCACTATGGTTTTGGACACCACTACAAATGGCCGTCCCCTCAAATAGTGCCCTGTTTAAGGGTATGAGGGCAATTTCGGACACAGCCCTAGTTTACTAGTGTGTGCCTATCTGTTACCATAGTAACCTATTGTGTCCACCGTTGTTAACTTACTCATTTAGTCCTGTGTAATATACCCCCTGTTTAGTTTAATATCTTGTCAGTTCATGTGGTTTTCTGTTCTTCTGCATATTTGTATGATCTCCTGAGTATTTTAGTTTATTATTAAAAGACTAATTTGATAATCGTGTCAGGGTTATGGACTCATTTTTGGCCACTAGAGGCCACCATTGCATCTCTTGTTGGTTTCAGTTGCTGTCATTGTCATATTGTTTTCACCTGTGCCTTGTTTCCTGTTTGTGTATTTAAATCACCCTTCTCTTAAGTACTTTGCTCAGTGTTTCCCATGTCATGGCCAAGTCTAGGTCATTCTCATGCTGTGCCTATTTGGATTTATCTGAAAAACTACTTTGTGTACCTGGTATGGTTCCTTTGTTTTGTTTTATTGACATTTGTTCTTTGAAACTTTTGGAGCAACTCTCAGATCTTCTTTGTGAACTTTTTTGGAATGCCTTCTGGATTTGCATTGTGAACTTTTAGGATATACTTTTTGGAACTGTTGTAAAACCTCACATTATTGGAACTTTTTTGGAGTCAGTTTTTTGGATTTATCTTGTGAATTTTTGGACATGCCTTTTCGCCAGATTAAAGATTTGAGAACATTCCCCCAGAACTGTCATCTGGTTTTCTGCATTTGGGTTCACCTTTTTTTTTAATGTTTTCAAGTTTTCACACTAATCCTATCCACGGGTTTCTGACAGAAACACTGAGCCAAGCCATGGAGCCAGCAGATTCATCCCATGTACAGGACCTTCGTGGGGCAGTTGCTTGTCAGGAGGCTGCCTTAGCCCAACACGAGACCTTGATGACAAAACACGATAGCCTGCTATCTGACATTCTCACATCCCTTCAAGAGATTTTTCGGCTACTGCCAGCTGATCCTGCCATGACTCCAGCCCAAGGACCTCAGCCAGAGCCTCCTAACCCTAGCTTCTTACCATACGCTGTTCAGGAGATCCTAGTGCCTGCAACGGCTTCCTGACACAGTGTGCTCTTACTTTTGAGTTACAACCATCAGGATAGCCTAAGATATGACCCTTCCCTCTGGAAGAGCCCTGTCTTGGGCCACAGCCATCTGGGAGGCCCACAGTCCCTTCTGTACCAGTTACTCTGGCTTTGTGGAGGAGTTCAAATGGATCTTGAATCAGGAGGCCTTGAAGAGGCTGTTGTCCATCCAGCAAGGCAAACATAGCATGGCAGACTATGCCATCCAGTTCCACACCGTTGCAACAGTTAGTGGCTGGGATCAAGAAGCCCTCATTGTATGTTCCAGAATGGTCTCTCAGAGGCCATCCAGGATGAGCTTGCTACCAGAGATCCTATTGGTACTCTCGAGACTCTATTTGAGGTGGCGATCCGCTTGGACAATAGACTTAGAGAGAGAAAATGGGCCCGTAAGTCTTCTATCCCCATGCCTGCACACCTCACAACTTTCCAAGAAACCCCAGAGCCCATGTTATTGGGAGGTACCAGACAGTCACTTGCTGAACGTGATCGGCACATGAAAGAGTGCCGCTGCCTTTACTGTGGCCAGTCTGGACATTTCAGAGTCTCTTGTCCTGAGCTAGGTCTACAGCAAATGCTGAAGACGTTACCCACGTTACCCCCTCATCGGCCCTATGATTGTGCCATCGATCTGATTCAGGCACTATTCCTCCTAGAGGCCGTATTTTTTCACTATCCCTTCCAGAGCGGACAGCTATAGACATCTATATCAAGGAAGCCCTTGCTGCGGGGTTCATCCGGACCTCTACCTACCCTGCTGGGGCGGGGTTTTTCTTTGTGGGCAAAAAAAGATGGTGGTCTTCGCCCGTGCATTGATTACAGAGGCCTCAACAAAATCACGATCCAAAACCGCTACCCCCTACCCCTCATGTCCACTGCCTTTAAGTTGTTTCAAGGAGCCTTAATTTTTACCAAACTTGACCTGTGCAACGCATACCATCTGGTGCGCATAAGACAAGGGACGAGAGGAAAACGGCGTTCAACACCCCTATAGGGCATTATCAAGTCAAGTCAAGTCACCTTTATTTATATAGCGCTTTTTACAATGCCTATTGTTTCAAAGCAGCTTCACAGTGTTAAACAGGAAAATAATGCAACAGAATTTGATTCGGCTGTACAGCCGCTCTGGAGAAAACGGTGATGTCATCCAGCTCATTTCAATTATCATATAGTGTCAATGCGGGCAGATCAGTAATATAGTTGAATATTTAGTGTCCCCAACTGAACAAGCCAAAAGCCAAAGTGGGTTATTATGAGTATCAGGTTATGCCTTTTGGACTCACTAATGCTCCAGCTGTTTTCCAGGCCCTAATCAATGATGTCCTCCGGGACATGTTAAACCAGTTTGTGTTTGTCTATCTAGATGACATTCTGATTTTCTCGGGATCCTTGCAAGAACACACAAAGCATGTTCAAAGAGTCCTCCGTCGCCTCCTGGATAGCCATTTGTACATTAAGCCAGAGAAATGTGAGTTGCATGTGTCTCAAGTACAGTTCCTAGGATTCATTATTACCCCAGGTAACATCCAGATGGATCCTAGAAAAGTGCAGGCCCTCATCAATTGGCCTACCCCTACCAATGTGAAGGAAGTTCAACGTTTTTTGGCATACTGCATCTATTTAATTCAAATTAGTCTGCAAAAAATATATCTTCAGTTTGGTCAATAAATGTCCTGACCCAGCTCGGTGATGCGAGCATCCCTTTCTCAGTAACCTTTTCATCTTCCCGCTTTTTTTCCATTGCCATAATGGGATTGTTGTTGAAACCTCTGAAGTGCAAGTTGAGGATCTAATCTCAAGTCTCACTTTATCCAACAGTCTAACAAAGTCACAATGGTGACATTTATCCTGCACCAGCAAACACAAAGCTACACATTGTGTGAAACAAATGTAAGTTCTTGTCCCCTTCACCATGACACTTAAATCTCCATCTCATTCAAAAGTTGTCAATAAGAGACATTAAGACATTAAGAGACATTAAGGTTTTATACCAGTGATTGCACTCTCTCGCATATCTTGTGACCAAGTGTGATGTGTTAACTTTCACTTTGAAGTTGTTTAGTCCTGGTTATCAGTTTATTCTATCACAGCTTGCAGAGGTATGTTTGTGAAATGTTTCTCTGCACTTGACAAATATTATGCTATTATATTTTGTATTTAAATTCTGTGTCTTTGCATCTACAGTCACGCAACAGCAAGCATTAAGTAAACGGCATTGTAAAAGCTAAAAATGTGATGAGCACTGTCCTAATTTGGATCCTGTATTTTTTAACATAGTTAGAAGGATCCTTCATCTTATGCAGTGTAATTTGCACCCGATTATTGATTCAACAAGTTTCTGGAGGCCACCCTCTTGTGTGGGCATGAGGCATGTTGGGGCACATCTGCCTGTCAAGTGGTCAGCCCTGACTTTCCTGTTTCCTCATTTTTATTTTTATTTTATTTTTATTAAAGCACTGATGGTGAACATTATTTCACCAAGTAAAACGTTCCTAAATCAACATTCGTATTAGTTCTGGAACAACATTCCTATCAACCAATCAGATTCGTAGGGTTAGGATTAGGGTTAATGTCATGGTTAGGCTTGGGGCTACAGTTACAGACTTGTACACAATTTTTATCAACCTATCATCTAATTTTACTTTGGTTTGGTGTAGGGTTCAAGTTAGGACAATTTTTTTTTTTTTTTTTTTTACAGGAATGTTGTTCCAGAACTAACAAAGATGTTGACCAGGAACACATTTCACTGGCAGTAGACAATAATTGCAATTGGTAAATGCTTTTATCAAAAGTAACTTACATTACATATACAACTTATCAGTCCATGCATTTCATGGGAATCATATCCATATCCATGAATGTGCCCTTTGCACTGTCTGTCCTAGGAAAAGAGGACAGTTTGTCTCACACGTGTTGTTGTTGTTTGTTTGTTTGTTTTTGTTTTGTTTTTTTGTTACAACACAAACCTTATCAATTCACCTGTTAGTCTTCCAGCTTAATAATGTACGGCCAAAGAACTAAACTAGCCAACTAGCCATAAAGGGCCAGTGGTTGGAAACTTCCCACTGGGGGTCTCCCCTACGAGCCAAAAACAAGTTAAACTCTATCAACAGCATCTGTTGCATACTGTGAAATAATAGCTTAGCTTGTTTGTTCCCTCCTGTTCATTCCTTTGAACATTTTTTACACTTCTCCTAGCCAGTGCTCTTTTGGGTGCATGTCTAGAGTCACCAAGAGCATTTTCTTTCATGGGGGATTCAATTCTCGCAAGACAGCCGCAAAATTCACTTCTCTGTTGAAGATTAAGAGATCATTCTGTAAAAATATAATGAAATTAAATGCATTTAGAAGGCAGGAATAAACACTGCTGCTGCAGCGAAAGTTTGAAAAGGGCAGTTGAAAGAAAATATCTGACTATACCAATGCAAGTGAGTTTCACAAAGAGCTCAAAAGAATACACGCAAGCTTATTCTGTTTAAAAGCTTATATATTAAAGCTTGCTTTTATATATACTTATATTAATTTAAAAGCAATATGTAATATTATTTGTAAATTAATATAATAATTATATGAATATATTATATGAATAATACATAGATACAGTTCATATAATATAAATATAATAAATAATTAGCAGCAAAAGATAGGCACTTTTTCGTCTCTAAAATTCTTTCACTCTAAACTGCTTTAATTTGGAACAGATACAGAGATACAAGGGGAGTGACTTTATTGCGTCAGATAGCCTGCATGTCACTTTTCTCACAGCTGATTGGTCCAGTTTTGGTCTGCGATCTCTAACCCAGAATAAAACATACTCCGAAACAGGTTAGCTGTGTAGCGCAAGTTCCCATAACAATGAAACCCGTTAAAAATCAATCCACTTTCTCGAGCCTGAAAAAACAGAGTTTGTTCAAACTAATCTCAAACTGACCTGGGTAGCAACTGAAACTTCATTGGCTTCACTGGCTTCATGCAACAGGCCACAGGAGTAGACACCCCTGCCATAAACAAATACCTTATTCAGCCCATCAGTGTGTTTATAGAAACTGAAATAGGTGTGTCAGGTAAGAGAGACGTACAAAATGTGTACTGTTGGGGGTACTCCAGGAAGAGAGTTGACAAATGCAAGATGCAAGATGGCCGCGCGCACAGACGCAGTGGCTTTGAGCTCTCTCGACTGGCGTAGTGTTTTCATGGTGGTGCTGTTGTTGTGCATTCTCTTGCATATCCATCTGACTGAGGCACTTCAGTACAGCCGTACTGAACTCCTCGAACTCAACACTGGAGACACATGTCGTTTAACAGCGGATTTTCTTATCCCTCCGGAGATCGTTAAGCCACCTCTCGGGTCACTCGCAGCAACAAGACGGAGGAGGAGACGCTGTGAGCAGCGGCAGAAGAGTGGCAAGCGGGCTGGCGTGGTAGCTAGGGTAAAGGCTAACCCATTTAAGCCCCCGCTCCCTACCATCTTCCTCTCCAATGCCCGATCAATCCGCAGTAAGATGGACGAGATTCGATTGCGATTTCTACAACTGTGCAATTCAAAGTGTGCTGACTTATGGGCTGTTAGTGTGGTTCTCTAGCTGCACTATAGCTGAACAGCAGAGGATTCAGAGGGTGGTGAAAACCACTGGCAATATCATCGGGACTGTCCTCCCGGAGATTTCAGCAGTGTACACCTCCCGCTGTCTGCACAGGACACACAACATCATGGGAGACCGGTTCCATCCAGCACACAGCTTGTTCCACCTGCTACCATCAGGCAGGAGGTACAGGTCTCTTCAAGCCAGGACCACCAGAATGGCCAACAGCCTTTACCCCAGGCAGTTAGACTGCTGAATAAGCACTGTCCCCCTCTCCCCCCTCCACTCACTTATTCCGTTGAATATGCATATTACCCAACAATTGCAATAACTGAGAACTGGACTTTGCATTGCTGCAGCACACATTTTTTCTGGTCACTAGTGATTCTTCACCTCACATACCCTATTCCCCTGTCTGCTATATGTCGTTTGCCCTGTTTATAAAATGTGCTATTGCTGATCTCTTGCACTTTATGATGCAATCTCGTTGTATTATAACAATGACAATAAATTATTATTAAATCCTGATTTATTGTGTATGTTGGCAGGCTGGCAGGTGGTTTTGGATTTGAGCTGTCCTGATGCCTTTTTCTTTTTTTGGTCTTCATATTTTATCTCTGCTCTTCAAAAGATTTTTGTTTGGTTTTTTTCTCGATTGTGTCTGTTCTGCATTATACTGTACATTTATATGTACCAGACGTAAACATTATTCTCTAATTGGACCATTCTGTGATCACTGCATAGCATTGACTGGCTATTGTAATGTGAAATGTGATATTTCAGTTTTTCCCTGTGGCCATTTTTTTTTGTAATTCTTCTTGTTGATTAGATCTGTGATTATTCCCAGGTATATCTTGTTTGCCTACCCTGAGTGTATTTAAACCACCGTATTTCTTATGTTCCTTGGTGAGTCTTGTCCTTCTTGGATGTAATGTTTGGTGAGCTCATTCTGTTCCTGGTTCTCTGTTCTCCGTGTTTGATTTGTTTTTGTTTATTCTGTTAACTGCATTTGGATCCAGCTCTCCTTCGTTCTTACTTTACAACATCAATCCTTCTTCCAAAACGTATTTTTGTCTTACCATGATTCACTATGGTAAGCCTATTATAAGTGTTTATATTTTAGACAGGAGGGTTTTCATGGGAAATTGCGTACATGCGTCACTCGGCCATGCGCATCTCGTCCTATCCGTAAATAGGAAAAGCTGCTCTGGCTACTTTGGGCCTTTCCAGATACCCACACTTGCCAAGCATTTCCCAGCATGCATCAGACACTCACGTGCCCTGAAATCGTGAGATCGTCGAGGTAAAAATTCCACGGTAAGTTACATTAATTTAGATATTACATACAATTTGGTAGTAAAACAAAGTGTTGCACATTTTATTGGTGCAAAGATGAGTGTATTTTGTAAAACATTTGCAACTGCTTTTTATCAGTTATTTAGAAGCACCACAATTCCTAAATTGTGCCGTCTGTTACATAGGGACTACTAAACAGACAGAGGGTTCCCCCAACACAACAGGATTTCTGATTGTAAATATTCAACATGCTAGACATTTATGATTTTAGATTGGTGCGGCCCCAATGTTCTTCCGAGCAGATTAAATCACTCTTAACACACATCACAGGAAAATCTGCTAAAATAATCTGTAGAGCCATCAAGATATTCAGGCCTTTACCTAGGATTGTCGGAAGGGGAGAAAAGAATTGACCCAGTTATCTAGTGTGTGGGTTCCTTTAGTTGTCACAACGAGCGAGAATGGTTGAAATGCAGCTAGTGATGGCAGAAACAAACAACTTTTTTTTTTTTCAGTTGAACCAATTAACCTTTTGTTTTGTTAAACGGTATAATTGGTTAGCTCTCGTGTGAAGCCCGAAGAGTGTAAAGACCAGCGAGTCTACCTGTGCAAGCCCACCAAGCTAGGACACCGGCAAGGTACTTGAGTATTGCTTTTTCGGGTATTGCATTTCCTCTTTTCTACAGGCTGTTCACATTCTGTTTGTTTTTATGATCTGTCTTCACAGTGTGCTTCCAAATCCCTACTATTACTAACACTCGTAAATCGTGTGTCACACGTTGGAGGCAGCAAAATCCTAACAACCTGTGCACTTTCCCTATGTCCTCTAGTAGCCTACATTATTTTCTTTTCCTATTGGTCTCTGGAATTACCAGTCTGCTGTAAACAAAGCAGAGTTCATTACATCTATTTCACAGACATAATCTCCATCTGTAAATGTTAGAAAGTCTAGCAAATATTTCCATTTTGCTGTCAGGAGTGGACAAGCTTTCTGCAAACACAAACTTCCATGAACGAGCACCGCCGTGCGCATGCGCGCCAAACTGACAGAGCGCAATAATTCTGACTAAAATATACATTTTGCAAAAATATTTGTTGTTGAATATTTGTTGTTGTTGGTGAACATACATGTGCCATATGTAGAATTTCAAACCTTGTTTATGATAGCAGTAACTGTAAAGTGACTATTGTAGGGTAATCAAAATAGCCTAATTAGTCTGTGCTTTCGTTTTTATTTATTTAAATTTTTTAGTTTAGTGAATTTAACTTATGCTTTGAAAAGCACTATTTTGTTTGTTATGTATTGTAATGTTACAATATTAGAATGTAATGTGATTTAACTCATTTTTTGCACATATATAGGCCAATTATATAGCATACACGTTACATTCACATACTTTAGTTTTCATAGCCTTCAATATGAACATTATTTGTAGGACATTATTGGGCAGGATGTGAAATACCAATTTTTTTTTTTTCTTCAATTAAATAAAGTTTTTTTTTTTTTTTTTATTCAAATAGAAAAATGTAGAAAATGCTTTAAATGCTGAATTTTCCATGGTTTAGCTAGGCAGTAATGATACATTATTATATCACTTGTTAAATGGTTATTTAACAATTACATTCAGTCCTGCATTACTAATTTGGTTTGTTTGCAAAAAAAAAAATTATATATATATATATATATATTTTAATGGTTATTTTTAGATAACTTTAGATAAAGAAATAACTTAAAAATAACCATTAGGAAACGTTCTCTGTAAGTTATTTCTTGGTTATTTAAAAGTAACCACCCTGCACTGTTCTGGGAACATTATTTTATGGTTGCTAAAAAATAACTTAAAAATAACCATTAGGGAACGTTCTCTGTAAGTTATTTTTTAGCAACCATAAAATAACGTTCCCAGAACGTTGTAGGGTGGTTACTTTTAAATAACTTACAGAGAAAGTTCCCTAATGTTATTTTTAGGTTATTATTTTGCAACCATAAAACAATGTTCCCAGAACGTTGCAGGGTGGTTATTTTTTGAATAACCTAAAAACAACTTATGGAGAAACTTCCCAACATGGTTGTTTTTAAATTACTTATACAGTATATTACCTAATGGTATTATCTATTTATTTTTTTGCAACCTTTAGCGTTACCAGGTGTGGATAACAAAATGTGACTTTTCATAGCTGAAATAATTAAGCTAGGGTTAAGCGAAGTGAAAATAGAACCATAAATTCATATTTGTATTCATTGCATGCACGCTCTCCAGCACATGCTTTTCTCCAACAGCACGCACTTCTCCTCACCTCACAAATCTGGTTTGTTACCCTCATGTCCAGAATTGACTGGAATCAATTGTAAGACTGTAGTACCACATACTGCCCTGTCACTGAAAGGCACATCGGGGACCAAATGCTGCATATTATATATCTCTATCATGTTGTATAAAAGAACATAGAGTTATAAAATACTATGAAAATCTGGACAGAATAATACAATTTAAAAAAAAAAACTATGCCATTAGGTGTCAGAACACTTTTGTACTCAGCTCACTAGGGGGAAAAATGTTAGGCAATCAGGCAAAGTTTCTCAAGGTATAACATTACATATGCATTGTTGGGCCATAATCTTTTGGTCAAGAAAAAAACAAAACACTACAATTACACAACAGTGTTGAACAGTTTTATTAAAATAGGAACAAATGGAACAAACCAAAGTTTTACAATGGACATTTATACCTCAGAGAGATCATCTGCATTTTGGAGCCTCACTGTGAGGATGGAATAGTTCCTGCTATATGCATACTAGAGCAATAAAACAACTCATTAGGAATAAAAGTCAATCCCAGGTGGAACTTATTTTTTTTTAATTAATAATAATAATAATAACAAAAATAAAAAAAAAATAACATCCACAAGGACATACAGCACATACCATCATTGCAACAGCATGAACAGTGCGGCAAACTCTGAAAGAGTGATGGTCAAGAATGGAGTGTGTCCAGTCTAAACTTTGAAAGCTTGGCAAGCAGCTGCAGCACTACTAAAGGGATACAATACTGGAAATATTGTAATATTGATTTCACTTGGCTTCTATTTATATATTAAAAGTAATAAAATAAAAACATAAACAACTGATTAATGTTTATGAATTGGAAAAAAAAAAAAAATTCTTCTCTGTTCTTGTGTCTTCACACAGCTGGCCATGAAACCTTTAAAGAATTCAAAATAATTTTGTGTTCCATGGAACAAAGAGACCTGTTTGGAATGACAGGAGAGTAAATGAAAATCTTGGGTGCACAATTTTTTTATATACTTCTGCACAAACCGAGCACAAACATGGATTGAAACATCCCAGCTTTGTTAGGGTGCATAAGGGTTGTATTTTGCAGTGTTTTTCCAACATTTTTGCCACCTGTATGTGGTGGGTTCTATTGTGCTTCATACTAGCCCCATCCCACTGTGTTACAGGTGAATACATATAGGGGAAACACTCTCGTCTCATTCACCTTCCACCTATCCTGTCTTTCCTGTATACTTGGTCCTTCTAAACCAGCCAAATGAGGAAATCTTTAAAAAATGAACACCTGCAAAAATATTAATAGATTAATAATAGTAATAACAAGGGGTCCCACTGACACAGGAGATGTAGGACCCTCACATTTGTTTTAAGGCATAGCCAGGGCAAACTGAGGGTAGAAGGGGGTGCATGACATCAATGTTTTTGAGGCCAATTGTATTGTAGGGCATGGTAGCGTTTCACCATGGTTAAATGTTACAATTTCTATGTGGCACTATATATGCCTGTGAATGAACCAATCTGAATGAGCCACTTTGCTAAGATTATTTTCTATTGTTGTAAAGTTGTGCGTGACAAAATATAGCAATGTAACATTTTGTCACATTAACTTGAAAGAGTAGTTTGTTACTGGTCAACTGTATATTACTTTGAAAACAATTATAAATAATTGTAAAAAATTCTTTAAACTAGTGTTATAACTACTCATTTACTCTATCAATATACAGACTCAATTTATGACTAATTAAAAATGTACTATGGTTGTAATAAATGCACATATGGAAGATGGACTTACCTAGTGGTGGCTAACTTGACTTAATGCACTATCGAGACTTCTAGTGTATAAAGCAATTTCCGATTGACTACATGTATCACTAAGGTTGTAATTTTCTAAAAGCTGCACATTTATGAGGGGACACTGACAGATGAAAGGCAACTGACCTGTGCTAGTTTGCTCTTTGTACATTGGTGCTGAAGTAAATCCTGACCAATCAGCTGTAGGTTGTGGAGACAGAAAGGTATGAATATCTGCTGAGCAAATACAACAAACCAAATTAACTTTGTGGCGATCACTTCATAGTGCACAACACCTATCATTTAGTACATGTACCAGCAGAAGCAATGGATTTTGGCAGTCTTGGCGCTTGCAGTCCATTCCCGTCAAGCGACTTAGGTCAGGAAAGATTTTGAGTTTATTGAAGAAAGATGAATTGGATGAGTCTTGCTCCCCATTGCACATATCACTAGAAAAGAAGATGGGAAAACAGATAAGAACGCGGAAGTGTGATAAAGGACCACCCAGCAAACATGAGACATCCACCAGACGTGCAGATCATGTCTATATTGCGTCGGTCGGTCCAGGGCCGTATATGCGTCTACGGTGCGGTATCTGGACGTCTAACTATGACCCCTCTTGGACGTAGATATGAAGTTATATATTTACGTCTAATTTGGAGTTTTTTTGGACGTGGAAGACAGGTACAGAAAATTGTCAGTATATGCCGTAAGTTAAAGTTCATACTAGGGGTGTGCGATATATATCATAATTGTTGTTTTAACGATGTGCGATCTAACATTATCGATTATATCCCTCACACACACCCAGAGAGTGCACACATACACTATGTGTAGTCTAGTAGGTTAGATTAGTGCGCGTACATGCACGCTTTCACGGCGTGATTTAGTCTATTCAAATGCTAAAATGTTCCCCAAATTCAAGATAAGGTGGCAAAAATGCCCCTGTATGTATTGTTAATTTATATCATTATAATTAAGCCTAATATAGTAAATCAATATCACACGAAGAGTGCCGTTTTTCTCCAGATATCAGCATGAAAACAAATGTGGTTTGCAAATGGATTTATGTACTCGCTCATTATATAAATATTGTACACAAAAAAAAAAAAAAAAAAAAAAAGTTATATTGCAGTTTTAACTACAGAAGATTCGCTCTCACAACTTATTCCCTCGTTTTAGTAAATCATAGCCACCACGATTTAACTGACGTTAAATGAAAACAATTATGAATACTTAATTATAAACTAAATTAGTCTCTAGTTTGCCATGTTATTTATTTTGTCCTCATGTCATGTGCTGGGCACCGTAGCCTACTATGCAATAGTACTAGCTAATTTGACATGGCAAATTTCTGTAGACATTGCACAGATTTAAATGCCTTAATGCAAGCTAAATTATTATAAAACAAATCTTAGAAAATACCCTAATATAACCTCCTACGCGTCGCGAAACGTCTCATGAAAGTGATTTTTTGATATCGTCTCCTGCCTCCGGCTGACACACCGTTTTAGCTGTTTTCTGCTAATGTTACACTGAGCGGCCAGCTAAGTGGCAGCAATTTAATCGGAATAAACCTCCCTAAAACATTGATCATATAAAGGAATATCATTATTTTTCCTTGCAGCTAGAGTTAACGTTAAGCGTTGAATCTCCCAAAAATGGGCAAATGGGCTAAAGTTAATGGCGCAACGGGCGTCTCTGTGCATTTAGACTGCACTGTTTCTGTTAAGTAGCTGAATTCACACACTACTGATAAATCAGACCACTGCGAACAGTACAACATCCTCAAAAAATAAGAAAATAGTAAAATTGCTTACCTGTATCAACCTTAGCGCTTCAAAATATTAAGTCCAATAGGGCAAGCATGAGCTGCACATGTCAAAAGACCGACGTTTGTTCTTCTTCTTCCGTTCGTTCTTCTTCTTCCGTTCTTGGATTTTTCTTATTTGCTTTGGTCTTTTTTTTAATCGTATCTTATATAGTTACCATTATATTAATATAATTTGGACAGCACTGCAAAGGCTCCCGCCGCATCTCGATCGCCGAAGTTAGTTGGCGGGATTTTCTTCTTTAGTAATATATTGGTGGACGACACACCGCTAGTTTATACCGCCACCTAACGGAATCATTTTTATAAACATCAGGATCAAACTACACAAAGCTTCCCAATTCACAGTCCAATACTATGTGAAGAATTTAGTATCAGAATAATTAACACATGCATGCACACAATCCATGAAACACGCAAGTTGAAAGGCATTTGGTTGTGTATAGTAAAACATATCTGCAACATTTATCAAGTTCATGGATAAGTGTGCATGCATGTGTTAATCATTTTGATATTAAATTCATCACATACCAATACAAATACTTTTCAGATGAAAACACATAAAAAAATTGCCAAACTGGCCAATAAGAATAATTTATTTGGCCAATCCTATTACATAATTTCTTTAATCCTTTCACCCATAAACAATTAAAACAATTATATATATTGAGACAACTGTAACTTTCATAATACTTTTTTAAAATAACCTTTGGCTAGAAAGAAAAAAAATCCTAATAAATACTTGTTCTGTTACAATTTTATTTGCATAAATTATAATTTCAGAAATGACACATGACAAAAACTATGTGGACCCCCTTTTCAATACTTTTGGCCATGCAATGTATTCTCCTTGTACTTACTACATTTGACATGAAATCAAATATTCTGAATTTAGAATGGACTCAAAATCCAGGAGGCAAAGGTACACAAGGAAATGGAAATGTGCCCGGAAGTCACTGACTAAAAGGATTATTGGAGAACAATCAAAATGCCTTCCAGTAACACCTCAACATGGCCAAGATCAGGTCAATGTGGATGAAATAAATGACAAGGACAAGGGTGCTTTTAAATGTGCAGAGACAGGAGTCAGTGAAGAAAACTGCAGTTTAGGACATGAGAATGAGAATGAGGACCATGTCTTCAGTGAAGAAAACTGCAGTTCAGGGCCTGAGGATGTGGATCAAATGCCTCCAGCCTCACTTACAACGTTTTTGCAGGATTGGGCTACAAAACACCTTATTAAACACAATGCCATTGATGACCTTCTGAAGGGACTTAGAAAAAATGGACATCCAGAGCTGCCTTCAACAGCAAGAACCTTGCTGCAAACTCCCAGACATATTAAAACAGTGATGAAGTCAGGGGTGGAGTGTGTTCATTTCAACATGAGAAAGAGTCTTAGCGAGAAACTGCAGCACTACCCAAGGGATGTAACAGATGTAATAACAACACTGGAGTTATCCTTCAATATAGATGGACTGCCCATTTTCAAAAGCAACAAAGCAAATCTATGGCCCATCCTCTGTGCCATTCACCTGACACCTATCAGGGTCTTTCCGGTGACACTGACACTTGGTCCTTCTAAACCAAAAGATTTTGATTTCATTGATGAAGCCTAAAAGACATTCAGGATCTTCTGGACAATGGTTTCGAGGGAATGCAAATTAAAATTCGATGTGTTGTCTGTGACGCACCTGCGAGAGCAATGGTCAAAAAGATAAAACAGTTCTCAGGATATTATGGGTGTGATAAATGCACTCAGAGGGGCATGTGGGTTTCTGGGAGAGTAACATATCCAGAGGCAGGCAACCTCACTCTACACACAAATGAGACATACTGTGCTGAAATGGCAAGACGGCAGAAAGATGATGCCTTTTTAGTGTCCCCATTTTTGAGGCTCCCTTTGGACATGATCAACCAATTTCCAATAGACTATATGCACAAAGCCTGTCTAGGGGTCACAAAAAAAAATGATCACAGAGTGGATGAGAGGAAATCGGAATGTGCGAATGTCAGCTGGACAAATCAGTGAAGTGACCCAACGGCTGCTGGCACTTAGAAAAGACATTCCGAGCTGTTTTGCCAGGAAACCAAGGGGTCTGGACGACATTGATAGGTGGAAGGCCACAGAACTGCGGCAGTTTGCCGTGTACACTGGCAAGATTGTACTAAAAGGAATTCTGACCGACCAGCTGTACGATCATTTTATGACATTCAGTGTTGCCTTGGGTCTTCTTCTTTCACCAAACTTGGCAGTGGACCACAACTACTACAGCAGTCAGCTGATGAAATACTTTGTAGAAAAAAACGAAAGAACTGTATGGCAATCATTTCATGGTATACAACATACATTCCATGATACATCTACCAGCAGAGGCGATGAATTTTGGTTGTCTTGACGCTTGCAGCGCTTTCCCATTCGAAAACTTTCTGGGAAAGCTTAAACGACTTGTTAAGAAGTTCAAATGTTCAAGTGGCCAAACGTCTGATGGAGAAGTCAAATTTTCCACAGACTCAATCAGTGGTCACCACAAAGTTCAAAACCACAAGACCAAACAATGCTTTCATTCTCGGGGAGGGTAAGTGTTGCGTGGCCATTGAAGAGAGGGAAGAGATGGATGAGTCCGGCTCCCCAATGTTACTGTGCAAGGTTTTTGAGAAATCTCAACCACTTTTCAAAAACCCATGTGACTCACGGATGATTGGTTGTTTCAAAGTGCAGTCAAGACAATACAAATGACACTAATCCAAGAACACTCAACAGATGGAGACAAAGAAATTTGCAGTGGTCGAGTTTGCAGATGATAATTCTGTAGAAATTATCCCAACCACTTGGTTGGAGGAAACGACCGAAGTATGCTTTTATTCACTAAATTTTAAAATAATATTACACTTACACTCACGCTTACAATGTGAAAATCCAGCGTGAAATGGTAATTTTATTTATGTATTTATTTATTTGAAATAGGGAATATTCTGTTTCTGGACCTACACAAACTCAAGGCAGTTGGTAAAAAACAATGCGATTCCTGACAAGCAGAAGTGGAGGCGGTTCTTGCTGAAATAAATTTGGTTAAGAACAGGTATAGTGATACTATTTCAAGATTTAAATGTGCTGCCTGAATCATGAAGGTGATGTTGTAAAAACCTTTTCTGATTACTGCCAAAATTTCTAAACGCCATCATATATTTTTCGACATATATTTTACAGACTCTTATGCCAAAGCCTCCCAGAAGTGCCAGCTTGTTACCAAAACATCTCATATTGAAACACAACAACTAAAAAGAGGCCACATAAAATGCCAAAGAGATTTCAGTCTGAAACAGAAATTTCTTCAGATGGTAGGTGTTCAAATTGTGTTTTTTTTTTTTAAAAATTAAAATTATTTTATTTATTTATATAAAGTGTTGAGGTCTATGTGCATTCTTGACTTGTTATCTTAGCTCTGCTGGTCTTCTTGCAGACAACCTTTTTATTCCCCCTAATTAATGATTTGCTGAATAAGAAGGTTGATCTTCCATTTGATTTCAGATTGGCTAAACAAAGTAATTGTGCTTGGGATGACTTTTGTTGTTGTTGTTGTTGTTTTTTGATAAAATGATAATAGTAAGTTTTCGCAGCTACCACAGTTGTTTTTCTTTTGTAAATACAACTTTGATTTTGCAACTACATTTTATCTTTCATGATTGAATTATGGAATTAAAGGCATTTGTGAACTTTGCCTTTTATTTAAACATGTAAAAATTCATTAATTTCAGATGATTGCAGAGTTGCAAAGAAGAAAAAGGTGTCGAAACCTATTCCACCTAAATGTAAGTTGTTACATAATTTACACAGACAGTAATATTACAATAATATTTCAAAGCAATCTAAACATCTTTTTGTATTTCTGTTGCATTGTCAGATCAGCAACTGCCCAAAACATATCCTCAAGACAAGGGTTAGTAGAATGAAATCTACATGTTTTATATATATATAAAAATGTGTGGACTTTGCAAAGGAATATTTTCGAATATTTTCGCTATCTTCTCCACAGGCATTCAAGAAAAGCCAAGATCTCCTGACTTATTTTGTAAGAAGTTTAAAATATTTATAAAAATGTTAATGTACATGTATACCTGTCGCTCAATTAAAAATAAATGTATTTACAGCAGAGGCATCATTGACATGCTCACTGGAAACTGTGTCACCACCCCAACAAAACAATGGTGTGTAACAATTTCATTGATATTCATAAATGTTAATTTTGAAACAGGTTTTTTTATGCCACAGCAGTGTCAGATCTTCTGTTAAGAGAACCACAGACCTCATCCGAGGAAGCAACAAAGAGTAAGCTTGCATACACATTTCAGGAACTGATTCCATAATGTTTATTTTTTTCTTAGACTACCGCACAAAAGTCTTGCAGAAGTTACAAGAGCTCTGCGAGAACCAGCAAGACATCCTCACACTGCAGAGAAGACTTTTAGCTGCTATGACTGTGCCAGGGGTAGAGACAGAGGAGGAAATTCTGGAAAATGGTCCCTGTCAAACTGCTGAAGAGCTTAAACAGTTTGACACATTGTTAGAAAATAAAGAGTCTAGGACAAAGATGGTAATACATACATCAAATAAGCTGTCAATGTTTGTTGACAATAAAATGCTCACTCATTGCATAATTTTCAGCTGTAGTGTTGTTACAGTGAGTTTACTTAAAGGGATTGTTCATTTACAGATGAATTGTTATTTACTCACACTGATGTTTCTTTAAACCTTTATATATATATATATATATATATATATATATATATATATATATATATATATATATATATATATATATGAAGATATTTTGAAGTATATACTATTGAAGTCAATGGGGACAAGAAACGTTTGGTTACCAGCACACTTCAAAATATCTTCATGTAAAAAAAAAAAATTTTTTAAAAAACTGGTTTAAAGAAACGTGAGTGTGCTTAAATAACAACAGTGTTCATTTGGGGGTGAACTATCCCTTTAGGTTAATTTCTATAGTTTTATGGTAAATAACTGTCATGTTTTTTTTTTTTTTTTAGGTTAACTACCTACGCTCCATTGGGGGTACCAATCCAGGGGCGGCTGTACGTAAAATGCTACAAGTAGCCACCAACGAAGTCCTAAATGCCTACAGCTTGAGGGGGAAGAAAACAAAACTGTCATTCCAGGACCTTAGGATTTGCTCTCTTATCATAGGAAAGTTTAATTCCATAATCCTTTAAAAAATATTGATTGTCAATTAAAGTAGTTACAATGCGGAGATGATTTGTTGTATTATCAGATTATTTCATCTAATTTCTAGCAGCAACACAGAGGAACTTCAAATCACTTAAATCAATACAAGTGGACGACCTAATCTCACTGGCCCTGAAATTTGCCCCACACAGGAATTTAAAATGGTAAACGCACTGTATTTGTCAGGGTTTAGGGGTGAACAAAGACAGAACACCCAAATTGAAACAAGACATGCATAGGCCTACAAGAGAGCGCACGGTTTTATTAGTAGTAACAGTAGACCTACTAGTAGTAACGCAATATAAATTATAAATGTATAATCTACCAAAGAGTTACAAATAAAACAAAATGATGGCTTATTTCTGCATTTCCGGTAAAATCCGGCAAAACGCTCCACTCATGAACCTCTCACGCTCAAAACTACGTTCGCTCAAATCCCGCTCCGACATGCAATTTCAAAATGCAAAAAATATAATAATGCTATTTTTTTTTATTCCATCTATGTTGATTATGAAAAGTGAATAGAGTGAGTAAAATAGAACACATCATAAGATGCGCAATATGTTGGAAGAATGATTTTGACCACTTCATTAAGTTTTGCTTTGTAGAAAGCCTTTCTTTAAAGTGAATTTCGTTTTGTATAAATTGTATCTTACTTTTAATCAATGTTTTATCAACCATTTGCCTGGATTTAATAAACAATAAGCAAATATAGCAGACAATATAATCAGAGGCGCCGGCGCTTAAATAGGAATAGGCTAATATATTACGTAAACGCTCATTATGGTTTAGAATTCTCTCCAGTAGGCCTATATATTTATGTAATTAGCAAAAAGTGCTTTGTCGACTAACTCGAACCATAATATTACTTATACTTTTCTTTGTTATAATATTACTATTCTTTGTTATATTTACAGATGACTGTGGTGAAGATGGAAGAGGCTTTCAAGTGCAGAATCTACAATTCGAATCAACGTTAGCCTACTAGTAAAAAGTGTTTGAAAGTGTTAAATGAAATTTAAAAGTAGCTATGATTATTTATATAGATTTACTGTTTTATTTTATTAAAGTAAGAAAATTATGAATTGAGGTTAGGAGAACGTTAGAATAACGTTCTACAAACCGAAAACTAACATTATATTTCCATTAAGAAAACCTTCCTGGCTAACCAAAAACAAACAAAAATAGAACGTTCTGGGAACGTTAGAATAACATTAGGGGAACGTTAATATAGCGTTCTTGGAACGTTAGAATAACGTTAGGGGAACGTTAGAATAACGTTAGAGTAACGTTCTGGGAACGTTAAGAAAACTTTCCTGGCAAACCCAACACAAACCATACAAAAATAACGTCTGGGAAACGAAAACTAACGTTCTGAGAACCAAAAATTGTTAGCTGGGATTATGCTGGTTGATTAAATTAAGAACACACTCCAACATGTCATAATGGCAAAATCATAACCCAATATATAATTTCATCATTCCCATGCCCAACTCGTCTGTGTATGACGCCAAAGGTTTGTCATTGAAATCAATGGAGTACCCTGCGCGTTGAAAAATGACGCTAAAGGGATACCCTGTGCGTTAAAAAGTGACGCCGAAGGGTCCTGACCAAGCGTCAATATGTGATGTGTTGGATTTGTATATGTACATTTCTGAAATACATAACTTGAACACAGTCACCTCTGATAACAGATCACTCTAAATTGTACTGTAGACGCATGCATTTTCTGTAAAGCTGCTTTGAAACAATATGTATTGTGAAAAGCACTATACAAATAAATGTGAATTGAATTGAATAGGTTACAAGCTAATCCACACCTCTGCCGAGCCTCTCTCTTGCAAACTCCCAATCACTCATTAACAAGATGGATGAAATCTAAGGATTACATCGCAGATCGCACTATATATGTAGCTGTGTAACAATTAAGATGGAAACATGGCTGAGCAGTACCGTTCCTGACGCTGCTACTGAACTTGAAGGCCGCGTTGTCTACCGGGCATTGACGACGGACTCTGGTAAGAGTAAAAGCGGAAAAGTTTGCATATATATAAATAGTGACTGGTAACGAACATTATTGTGATACACTGCTCTGCAGATCTTGAATATTTGATGGTAAAGTGTAGAACGTTCTTCATACCTAGAGTGTTTACTGTCATATAATCATGGCTGTATACATACCACCACAAGCAAATGTTAAAGTGGGACTGGAGAAACTATATGCTATCAGCAACCAGCAGAACGCATATCCAGAGGGGGCAGTGATTGTGGCATGAGATGTTAATCATGTTGACTTAAAGATAATACAACCAAAACTTAAATGTAACTATTCCAACGAGAGGAAAGAATATCCTGGATCAGGTCTATACAAAATATTCCAGGATCTTACAAATCTATTGCATCGCCCAATTTAACTTTGTCATTCCTTACAAACTTGTATGTAAATTAAGTAATCTGGGAATAGACACAGGGGTAGAAATGTATGGAATCTCAAAGCTGCCAATATTAAAAATAAATAAATACATAAGTAAATATACAAAGAAATGTAAAAGGCAAAATAAATAAATAAATAAATAAATATACATAGAAAAGCAAAAAAAAACAAAAATAAATAATTATTTATACATTTATTTCCTTATTTATGTATATATTTATTTTTTTCCACATTTATTTATTTATTATTTTATTTATTTCTACATTTATTCATTTCTATTTTTATTCATTTCCACATTTATTCATTTCTACATTTATTTATTTCTACATTTATTTATTTTTACATTTATGTGTCTGTAGGGTAATGAGGAGGGCGTGGTTTACCTCAGACATAGCAATCGAGCTCAGAGTAGGAGAGGGCGAAGCGTTGAGGCCACAGTGACACCTTGTGGCACAGTGACACCACTGTACTGACTTTGATACTGTCTGTGATGAATGACTTGGATAGGTTTATGGCCAACATCTTATATCACGGCCAGGGGTTAAGTCATATCACCCTAACTGTGTGACATGGATAGGCTACTCTTTATTCCGGACATGGCCGTAGAACATCGTCTGGTCAGGATTTGTAAAATGCCCTGGGTTAACAAACATGAACAGCAACATCTTTAACAGATCTGATAACAGGGACTCTTAAATGGAAGCACTTGATATTTCCATTACCGGTCAGAACACACGGAAAGGAAGCAGTGCACATATAGGCTACAGTGAAGTCGACGCAAGCATATTGATCAATGCATTTGAGACCACAAATTCACTTCACATTCATATTTCCTATTTGTACATGCACAGCATGTGACAAACGCTTGCATATTTCAAAGATCCAGAATAGAACGAGCAGTCGGTTACAGTAGAACATTTTGTTGCTTTGCGTCACTTCACGTGTGGACAGTCACAGCATCGCTGAGTATAATGGGTTTTCTCGGTGTGGTCTTATTAATGAAAAATTGGTATAATGTGAAAGCTGTCATGCGGACCTGGGAGCGCACCAGGGTACCGAACCCGAGCCTGCAATGTATTCATTACAATCAGGGCAACAAATTAATTAATCCACTCAAGAGTCCCTTTGCAAGCATGCAGCAGAAAGCCGCCTTCATCCGACACACATACAGTAAACCCAAATGTCTTCTATCATGCGGTGCATGTTTGTGATTATGTAAGATGCACGCAAATGCACCAGGGTTCAATAGAATCAAGTTGACCAACGCTGCGGGGGAAACCGGGAACTATCGTGCTCGGACTTGGACTGCAGCAAACGTGCCCAGTGTAAAAACGCCCGTTTCTTTTATTTCGACTTGGAGTCTAATAAAAGTTACACAGGAAAAAAAAAATGGTAGGCTATATAACGGCGCTTGTTTCAGAATGTTAATGTTAATGATTGATAGCCTAATGTTAATTTAAAAAGTCTAAGGAATAATAAAAAAAAAAAATCACAAACATGACATTTGTAAATAAAATTATTTTATATATACACTAATTATATCTAATATATTTGAGAAAATATGATGAGGAATTACAGTTCTTTGAATATCTGCAGCTCTTCTGTTAAATGAAGTCATGCTTTCAGAGTTTACAGTGTTGTCATTCCCGTTAAATGGTTTTGGAAGCGTTGTACACTTACTCGACTGACAAAATGAAAATAAAAATATAAAAATAACATTTTGAATGACATCTGTTTCAGAATAAATAAAGCAGTAGCCTATTTTATTTCGTTATAATTGGTAACTCTGGAAACAGAACGAAAAATGAGCGTTTGCTCATACGAACCAATTCGTTTTTAATTCCTGATTTGTGAATAACAGTCTACATTATTGCTTGATTTATAGGTTTTTTCTAAAAAAAATGTTGTAATTAATGAATCAGGAAATGCGTAATGAAATGTGTCTGCTCAGACAATAACGACAAAAAGAATACTTGAAAGATAAAAACGGGGTTTTATGATTTTATGTTTAATGTTTCATAAAAAATAAATAAAAAAAAAACACCTTGTTGGCAGGGTTTTTCCTTGTTTTTTTTCTGCACAAATTGCACTGCAAATAAGTATTGGCGGCTGTCTGTTGACATGTTTGTTTCGGTACAAGATCTCACACAGTTGAGTTTCTTTAAGTGTGTTGTGTGGACTGACTCAGTTGTAAACTTGTGTTTTCTTCTCTGACTGTCTTTGTGTTCAATTCAGTCTTAGAATGTTTCAGTCGTTAAGTGTGTCCCCGGCTTAAGACGTGTGATTAATAATAAGACCACACCGAGAAAACCCCATTATACTCAGCGATGCTGTGACTGTCCACACGTGAAGTGACGCCACGCAACAAAATGTTCTATAGGGTGATATGACTTAACCCGTGATATAAGATTTTGGTCATATACCTATCCAAGTCATTCATCATAGACAGTATCAACGTCAGTAGGCTATACTTATTGTATTTAGGCCACACCACAAGGTGTCACTGTGGCCTCAACTCTTCGCCCTCGCCTACTCTGAGCTCGATTGCTACGTCTGAGGTAAACCACGCCCTCCTCATTACCCTACAGACACATAAATGTAAAAATAAATAAATGTATAAATAAATAAATGTAGAAATACATAAATGTAAAAATAAAGAAATGTATAAATAAATAAATGTAGAAATGAATAAATGTGGAAATAAATAAAAATAGAAATGAATAAATGTATAAATAAATAAAAGAATAAATAAATAAATGTGGAAAAAAATAAATATATACATAAATAAGGAAAGAAATGTATAAATAATTCTTTTTGGGTTTTTTTTTTTTTTTGCTTTTCTGTGTATATTTATTTATATATTTATTGATTTATTTTTGCTTTTTTACATTTCTTTGTATATTTATTTATGTATTTATTTATTTTGAATATTGGCAGCTTTGGGATTCCATAGGAAATGGGATTGGGCCTTAATGTGTATGTATATATTTAATGGGTAAATGTTTATTTTGTCTTGAGAGCTGCCACTCTAAATTTAGTTGTACTTGTACAATGACAATAAAAAAATAAATCTTACTTACTATTTACATTATATATTTTCATTTATTTATGAAAACAATCATAATACATAGTACACATATACAGTGGTGGCCAAAATTATTAGAACACTTGGCATCTGGGAGTCATATTGTTCCTGGATTTATTTCCCATCGAGCACATTTGGGGCGAGTTGAAAAATAAACTGGACAGATCTATGTTGTAGAAGGCATGGAATAACATTAGTGTTGAAGTTCTCAGAGGAAATATATTGACACTATGCCAGAGAGATGTGCTGCTGTAATTGCTGCAAAAGGAGGACATACCAAATATTAAAGTTAAAAGTGGATAAAAACAGTACGACTCACTTCATCTGATATTTGATGGTCAGAGCAACCATCTGCATGTTTCATGAACATTATGAAATGAAATCAAGTTTTGGAGGCAAAAAAAGGTCAATATTTTCAGATCTGTCAGGTGTTCTAATAATTTACCACTGTATACAATACATATTTGCCAAAAATGATTGCATCAGGTGATGGAATTCAACAGTAGCACAAAATTAAACAGTGCAACAGGTGGTATTGTGCAAAGCAAATTGACATACGATTTAAAGATAAGGTACTGTTTTATTTTGCCGGAAATGTTGACATGGCTCAAATATTTATTTAAATGGTCACGAATGCCTAGAGCAATTTGAATGACTGAAACAAAATATGCTGGATTGTTGTCAAGTGGAACAGGACACTTTTTTATAAACTCAAATATGATAGAATCAGAATGATGAGTGGACTGCTTATTTGACTATTGTGAATTAAATGTGATAAAAAATCCTTTAGTCTGAAAATAACTGAATCAGAGGGATTTCCAATCAAAAACAGTATCATGATAAAATATGAAAGTGGTTTAATTATCTTAGATTGATTAAGGTTTATTAAAAATCTGTATGATTTCCAATCAATTATAATTACTGCAATGTTTTAACATAGTTACTGAAGATTTTTACAGATTTTTTATTTTTATTCAGTGAAAATCTATATACCTGTATGCCTCTGAAAAAGGAATATGAAAAGTTGTAAAGAACAATTTTGCAGCTCTAGCTAGGTGATATAAAGAGATGTTTTGTGAATTATACTGTTTTCAAATGTTGAAGGACATTCAACACATGTACTACAACATTTTTTATAATGTGCAATATGCTTTTAGAGGTTTTGTGAATTATTATTGGCAATAAACTCTCACTCCCAGGAAATTCAATGTGATATGATATTGTTTGTGTCCCTGTGGAATGTCTAAGAGGGATACTGGCATCGTACCAAATGTCAGCTTTGTGATGCTTTAAAACGGGTTCTTTGATCAGGATGTAAACACACAGGCTAAGCTCTTTAGCACCTGTGTAATCTGCTGTGGCTGCAGAGTGAGAAGCCTGCATTAAGTTTTTACTTTCATTGAAGGAAAGTTTCTTGACCTTACAATATCATCAGCACCACCAACAAATCATTCGCAGCACATTAGACCAGTTCAGTGTAACACGTGTTGATACAGTTGTCTGCATGATGTTACAGATTTGAATCTGTCAGTGTCCATAACAGGGTATTTTATATTTTCTGTCATACAAAGTAATTAAAAAATGGCAACAACAATAAGCAAGATTTTAAATTCCTTAAAGATTTACTTGTCTGTATAATGTTTTAGTTATCCACAATGGACTGACAAAGATACACCACCAAAATATGAAGCAGGTTTGATCAAGGATTCGTTAAATCTATGGCATAAACATATCAGTTTTTTCCTTTTAGTTTTTTTCTCTGGAACAGCTTATGTTGGCCAACCCAGTTTCATATTACATAGCTAAGTGAACTACAGACAGGTTTTTTGTTTTCTTATTTCAGCCACCTGTGCAAATCAAATCATCATTTTATATTTTGTTTGCCACAAATATTATGCAATAAGTGGTGTTGTTTTTGCAAGAAACGAGACAATGCCTGAGGTGTTAAACACTTTTCTCGCAGGAGGTGTTTCTTGCATCCACAATTTTCATAAGAGCAAAAATGTTTTTTTCGAGAGGATGAAATTCTAATCAGCTGGGCAATGTGCAATCACGTCCACAAGAAGTGCAAGTGATCGTATCCGTTGTGATTGAGTGAACGCACACGAATGTGTCATTGTGATTCAATTTTAACGAGGGCCTTGTTTCTAGAGGCACTAGACAATATCGACATGCACAACTATGTCTTACACACCCACTCAAATCTCTGCAACAGAAGTAAAAGCTAATCACTTACAAAAATTTTGTCACAGTCACTCTTCATGGTGTGAATAATACACTTTGAAAAATGGCCTTCATTACTAAATTAGACAGTTCTGCTCTGCTACAATGCATCTCATTGACTGCTGGAGGGAAGGATGGGTTATAGGGGGCTGCTGTAGCAGACTTAACTATCTGCCACTGAATACAAAGCTGCTTGTTCAATCTGCATTTCAGCTAAGGTATGGCGAATACAGATACCGCAGGGAAATATCCTAACCTAGAGGTATTAGTAAGTGATAGGCTCCATGATAACAAAAAAAGGCCCACTGAGTGAGTAACATCTAACAGAATACTAATCTTAAAATCACATGACGAGCTTTTTTGGTATTCCTGTTGGAATGTGAAAATACTGATTCTGTTCTTTAGATTGAGGAAAGGAACAATCAATTTCAAACATTCCACTGAAGATCAGGGCTTCCAAAATCTCTGCATGAAGGTCTCTTGGGGAAGAATTTAAATGGACTGTATATGCGGGACAGCAAGGTAAAAGTTAACTAAGGCCGGCTACACACTGGCTGCGTGGCGTAAGCGTGTCAGCTGCGTGGAGTGTCCGTTTTTATTTCGGCTCCCATGTTAACAGGTTAGAGCTTGCACACTGCCTGCGTGACGCGAGTCTCAGGGGCGGCTCGAGCCGCGCCGAAAACGCGTGCATGCTAGAAATAGAACCGACGCCTATTTTTCACGCGACACGCAAGCGTGTTGGAAGCGTTTCCAGGCAAAATAGAATAGGAAAAGATGTTTATATGTCATTTTGACACGAATACATATTAATAAATGACATTTTGATGTTTGAAAGTCTCTAGGTTTTGACATAAATGCAGATATAATTGTAATTTAAAAAAATAATAATTATCGATTTTTAAATATTGCACCTGTGATGAAAGATGTGTGATAACAGTTGAAATTGTTGTCGTAAAGGCAAGAGCAACACACCGCGAATCCAAATGTAGACTGGTCTGTCCCTATGTCCTATGGCAAGCCAAAGTATTCATATACGCTTGGTCGGGCGTCTGATTGCGCACTGACACGTCAAAAGCGTGCGATTTGACAGCAAAACGCGCGTCCTCGACACGTGATTTACCATAAAAACGCGCGTTCTTAACGTGCGCTTTGGGGTCACGGAAAACGCGCGTTTCAGACGCGCGTTTTTATATCAAATTGTCATAGCGATTGTTAAAAACTGTAATATGTAACTGTATTTTGTCTATCTAAGGAATCAACCTCTACCTCCCTCAGGGGGCAGAGGAAAGTTCCTGAATGATGAAATGCATGCATTTACTAAACCCAACAAAACCAAAATGTGGAGAGGCTTCGAAAGACACACAATCTATGATCAATAAAATATACTATCTATTGTATAAGGGCAGACCTGACACATAAAATAATGCAGTTTCTGTAATTCCATCTGGTGTTAGTGTTTTTATGACATTGTGCTAAGATTGACTAAATGTTCCTGTTGGAAGAGAACATGTGTTAGGGTTTTGGCAGACAGTGTATTGTGTTAGTGTATTATTGTATTTTGAAAATTAGTGTTGGAGTTTAGTTTACAATGTGTGATTTAGAGCATGAAATTAACCGTTTTGACAATTGTGTGTTGTAGGTGTGTTGGTGTGTTAAGAGTTTAGGAAAATTGTTAAAAGTATTGAAAAAATAGCGATGGTAAAAACTGTAAAATGTTATATTTAGAACATAAATCTAAAAATCTCATTACATTATTTAGACAATTGTAAATACAGTGTAAGTGGATTTTGATAAATGGTAAGATGGATTTTGTTGATACTGATTTCATTTAATTCTTATAACAGCCATATAGTGTATCGTGGTAAATAGTGTAATTACTTAAAAAGATGGTCAACAATATGTAACTTTACTTTATAAGAGGTGTGCCTAAAAAGTGAGCATGCAATTTTGAGAACACCAAGGAAAGAGCACGTTCTTTTCGCCTGTTTGGATACTTCAAACACAAGTTTGCATTGCCTGTTTGGTTTACCTGTTTACACGTTAATAACGTGCGTTTTGTCCGACTCAAAACGCGCGTCCTCGACCCGTGATTTGCCATAAAAACGCGCGTTCTTAACGTGCGCTCTGGGGTCACGGAAAACGCGCGTCGGAAACGCGCGGTTTTTTAAATAGCAAATCACGCGTCGAGGACGTGCGCTTTGATATAAAAACGCGACGTGACCCCAAAGCGCACGTTAAGAACGCGCGTTTTTATGGTAAATCACGCGTCGAGGGCGCGCGTTTTGCTGTCAAATCGCACGCTTTTGGCGTGTCAGTGTGCAATCAGACGCCCGACCAAGCGTATATTGAATACTTTGGCTTGCCATACTGTCCCGAGATAGCCCTCCCTGTACGTCACCTAGCAGCAGCAGCGCCGCGTCAGACACGTTTCTGGTGTGCAAAGACATAGAAAACGCCACGCAGCTGACACGTAATAGAAACGCCACGCTCACGCCACGCAGCCAGTGTGTAGCCGGCCTAAGAGCTGTATTGGTGGCCATTAATAGCCCCATATATCATACATACCAAAAATTTTGACACAACCACTGGAGAGGAGCATAATCAATGCAGAATGTCTTTGTGTCTTATGTGCGTGCCTGTAAAATGCAAAATATGTATAAATGCAAAGCACCATAATCATTTTAAAGTTTCATGATCTGGCACTGCTCAGTCTCAAAAACACAGTATGTCCCCAGAGTAAGAAGAATATCAGTTCATTTTTCCAACCAAAATGTAATAAAGGTATGAAGAGATGACGCATATGAGACCTCAACAGATTCCCATCTGACCCCAGGATAGCGACAGATCTTAGCAATCACTACCCAGAGCAGTGAAGTGAACTCCTTATTAAAACTCTTAAATCATCTGAGATCATTACAGAAAGGTTTTCTTTCAGCACAATCTCTAGGTCCATAATTATGCCAAATATTTTTATATCACATTTATACTCGTTTTACTATTTCTAGCAAATATCCGCTTTGATGGGCCAATAAATGTGTGATGTGAGATAAATGACCATCTGATAATGAGCTGATAACAGAGTAGCACGGTGAATAAAATTATTGATAGTTATTTATAATCTGCGAGGTAGATTGTTTGACTCAGGCTGAGAACCAAATTTGCTCTGCTGTAATATGTCCCCACAGGTCACTCCTTGACAATCAGTCTAACATCTGCCCCCCATAGGATGATGCACTGTTACCTCCATAATGAAGTCATGCATGCACTGCACTTCTATTTATTGGAAGAGCATTCTAAGAGTTCAATTTGAACACATTTTTTCAAAATCTTCCTTATGATCACATCATTCTTTCATTCCATCCACTCTTATAGAATATGACCTTCCTTCACTATAATTTTGGTTTTACTACAGTATTTTTTTTAATTGTGTTTAGGATATTTTTTTTTTTATTCATGATGAATGGTCTATAGCACATTAGTATACATGGTAACACTTTATAATTAATATATAAGTATACAGTAATAAACTACTTACAAATCATTAACAAACTATTAGTTTATAGTTAATTCATAGTTAATATATTGTAGTCTCTACAATGTAAATATAATGAAAGGCTATATACAAATAGTGAGTTCTTCATTCATTGTCACTGTAATTAACACATTTATTATTGTTTAATTAGCTTGTAGTAAAGAACTTGTTAATTGGTTATTAGAAGGGAAAAGATCTCATATTAGATTAGGTCACAGAAAATGGGAAAATGCCATTAATTAAGTGATTTAAACCAACCTTTATTACACATCAGCTGCGTCTCATTTCGGAGGCTGCGTCCTCTGGAGGTTGCATTTGAAGGCTGCATATGTCATCAAGGATGTCTTATCTAAGAAAAGTAACCGTAATAAATCTGACTGTTATTCCTCGTGAGGTGTAAAATACTGTAATTTCTTTTCTTACTTTGCAATCTAACGGTTACTTTTCGCAGCCTTCGAAATGAGACGCAGCTATTGATTGCATTCATATTCAGTGTTCCTTAAAATGTTTACAAATACATTAAGCACACACACACAGACACACCATACATGTTGGCATATGTTAATGGAAACTCTCCATAAGCATAATGGTTTCTATACTGTACAAAACGTATATTCTATATTCCATATTATATATACTGTATATATATATATATATATATATATATATATATAATAAAAATCTACGGATATCTATGGATATATATTTTTTAAGGAACACTTAATACTAATGCAGTTTATGTCTAATAAAGGTGTAACAGTAGTCCACTGAAGGCAAGTTTGCAGAACTCATGTGCAGTTATTTGATTAACATGAACAAAATAAACAATGACTTGAAGGCTTGACTTGATGACTTTGACTTGACTTGACTTGAACATGAACATAAAACATAACACCAACAGTGGTTACAGACAAAGCTAGACAGGGAACAATGATTGAAGAACACACTACTTGTATATAGCCTATTAAAATATATTAACAATGTATAGACTACAATATATTAACTTTACATTAACTATAAACTAATAGTTTGCAAATGATTTGTAAGTATTTTATTACTGTATTGCCAGGGTCCTGCCCTAACAGTCTTGTCTGTTTTGTCTTTGTTTAATATTTCTTTGTTTGTCTTGTGCCTGAGCACATGGCTCTGTCTTTGTTTGTGTTGGCCATGTGCTCCTCTCGTCCCGCCTCCTTGTTTTCTCTTACCATGTCCCCGTTTAGTCCTTTGGCTTGTTCGACTTCATGCAGCTATGTGCACACCGATTGGTGGCCGACTTGAAGCAGTGCATGCCGGTTAGACATAAGGTGTGTTCGACTTCGGCTGTGGCTGGATGTAACCGATCGGTAAGAATTGCCACTTGCAGTCGGGGAGGACTGCGGAGACGTGAAGTCAGACACTTTCTGCTCACAAATCTGTATTTTATAACAGTAAAAGCTCTTTTCATGTAGACGCAATGTTATATTGTGTCATGTTTATTAAAATAAAACTGATAAAAAACGTAGACCATACTTCATTGGTATTTAAATAGTATAGGCTTATGTTGAACTGTATTCTTGTAGAAACAGATGCTGTATTAAGCGTTACATAAAGTGTTGAATGAAAATGTCTCTGAAACATCTGTGTATTTGACAAACATTGCATTTATTTTACTTTAGCTGTGATAAAGTATGCAAACACAGCACAAGCGTCACAACGGGAAGTTGTGTCCGACTTCACGTCTTCACGTTTTCAGCTCCTCTCCGACTGCAAGCGGCAACTCTCTCCGAACGGTTACATCCAGCCGCAGCCAAAGTCGAACACACCACTTGTCTAGTACTTGATTTTTGATTGTGTTCACCCGATCCTCATGTGCTCTGCTCCCTTTATAGAGGGTATGCGTTGACGTCACTTTCCCGCCGGAAAACGCCCCCCTCGGTCGGACTGGGTGGCAAAAGAGCTGCTGCATGACTGAAAATTCAACATACTGACACAAAATGATAACTGCAAATCCACGTTTCACTGCCTGGAGTCCAGTTGTTTCTGTAAACTGCAGCGATCCATTTGCTTCTCTTTTCTGTAGCTTTCGGCAGTCTGTAAAAATATACCTCAGATATCTTGTCAAATCCATTTGTACAGTCAATCTCAAAGCTCTTTCCTGTTTTAAATATGATGTGTTGTGTTTTTTACGGTATTCATGCTGAAAACCAATGCTGCCACTTAGTCTTTTTGCCACTCAGTGGGCGTAACCGCAGCGACTTCGGCCAACAGTGACGTCACATGCTCCTTTCCCTCATGTCTTTGCTGGTTTGTTGCGTGTCTTGTGTGGGCTTGTGTCTAAGGGTCTTATTAGCTCTCACTACGTTTAGTTTTTTTCCTGACAGTCTAGTCTTGTATTTATTTCCTTTCTGATAAATTCTAGGTTTTCCTATGTTCCTGTTTTTTTTTTTCACTCTAGTTCCTTACTTTTTGCTCTAGTTCCACCAAGCCTTATTTTTTGGTTTCTCTCTTGATTTTGATTTTGTTGTTATCTAGTCTTATTTCTTTTCTCTCTAGTTCCCTCAAGGTTGCAGTCTTAATTTATTTAGTTTGCATTTACAGTCATTTATTCCTAGAATTTCTTTTGTTTCCAGTTATTTATTTCTAGAATTTATTTCTTTTGTTTTACTTTTTACATGCTCCAGTATTATTTTTAATTTCTTTATTTTGTTTCTCTAGTCATAGTTCTTGTCAGTTTTTATTGTTGCTCTTGTTTTCATTTTTGTTATCTCTTGTTGTCTCTCTAGTTGAGTCTCGTGTATGTGTCTTGTGTTTGTTCCTGGCCGGCTTGCTGTGGTTGCTGACTCTCCTGACCCGGCAGCCTTTTTGGTTCTTCTGCAAGTTAATTCACCAACTGTCAAGCCTCTGGTTCCCTGAGCCGCTGCCTTGTCTCCATCACTGCCATCGCATCTGGTGTAGTCTCATCCCCAACTAGCCTGTGCTCCTGTTGTGTGCCCTGCCCCATTGTTTGGACATTGTTTTGGACTCACCTGTGTCTTCTGTTAATAAAAAAATTTAACAGAAATTAAATTCCCCCCCAGAATCCTGACATGTATACTTATTATAAAGCGTTACCGTGTATATTTGTAACTAATTGCAAACCAGATATATAGCACCCCGCTCGTCACCCCTGGCAACGCTAATCATGCTGAGGCAGTGCCAGATGACAGCGATGAAGCAATCACCTGGAGAGAGACATAGACGCCAACGGGAAAGATGAGGGGAGAGCTGTTTTCACTCTCACTGGATGTGATACTAACCTCTGTGTTCTTACCTTTTCATATACAGTGGGGAGAACAAGTATTTGATACACTGCCAATTTTGCAGGTTTGCCCACTTAGAAAGCATGTAGAAGTCTGTAATTTTTATCGTAGGTACTCTTCAACTGTGAGTGACGGAATCTAAAACAAAAATCTAGAAAATCACATTGTATGATTTTTAAGTAATTAATTAGCATTTTATTGCACGACATAAGTATTTGATACATCAGAAAAGCAGAACTTAATATTTGGTACAGAAACCTTTGTTTGCAATTAGAGAGATCATACGTTTCCTGTAGTTCTTGACCAGGTTTGCACACACTGCAGCAGGGATTTTGGCCCACTCCTCCATACAGACCTTCTCCAGATCCTTCAGGTTTCGGGGCTGTCGCTGGGCAATACGGACTTTCAGCTCCCTCCAAAGATTTTCTATTGGGTTCAGGTCTGGAGACTGGCTAGGCCACTCCAGGACCTTGATATGCTTCTTACGGAGCCACGCCTTAGTTGCCCTGGCTGTGTGTTTCGGGTCATTGTCATGCTGGAAGACCCAGCCACGACCCATCTTCAATGCTCTTACTGAGGGAAGGAGGTTGTTGGCCAAGATCTCACGATACATGGCCCCATCCATCCTCCCCTCAATACGGTGCAGTCGTCCTGTCCCCTTTGCAGAAAAGCATCCCCAAAGAATGATGTTTCCACCTCCATGCTTAATGGTTGGGATGGTGTTCTTGGGGTTGTACTCATCCTTCTTCTTCCTCCAAACACGGCGAGTGGAGTTTAGACCAAAAAGCTCTATTTTTGTCTCATCAGACCACATGACCTTCTCCCATTCCTCCTCTGGATCATCCAGATGGTCATTGGCAAACTTCAGACGGGCCTGGACATGCACTGGACATGCACAATCAATGTTTTGATTTTAATCCATGACGGCGTAGTGTGTTACTAATGGTTTTCTTTGAGACTGTGGTCCCAGCTCTCTTCAGGTCATTGACCAGTACCTGCCGTGTAGTTCTGGGCTGATCACTCACCTTCCTCATGATCATTGATGCCCCACGAGGTGAGATCTTGCATGGTGCCCCAGACCGAGGCCACAGTCATTTTGAACTTCTTCCATTTTCTAATAATTGCGCCAACAGTTGTTGTCTTCTCACCAAGCTGCTTGCCTATTGTCCTGTAGCCCATCCCAGCCTTGAGTAGGTCTACAATTTTATCCCTGATGTCCTTACACAGCTCTCTGGTCTTGGCCATTGTGGAGAGGTTGGAGTCTGTTTGATTGAGTGTGTGGACAGGTGTCTTTTATACAGGTAACGAGTTCAAACAGGTGCAGTTAATACAGGTAATGAGTGGAGAACAGGAGGGCTTCTTAAAGAAAAACTAACAGGTCTGTGAGAGCCGGAATTCTTACTGGTTGGTAGGTGATCAAATACTTATGTCATGCAATATAATGCAAATTAATTATTTAAAAATCATACAATGTGATTTTCTGGATTTTTGTTTTAGATTCCGTCTCTCACAGTTGAAGTGTACCTATGATAAAAATTACTGACCTCTACATGCTTTGTAAGTAGGAAAACCTGCAAAATCGGCAGTGTATCAAATACTTGTTCTCCCCACTGTAGAGTGTGACTGACTCCCAGAGTGAGTGTGGATTGCCCCACCGGCCAGCTAATCTCTCCTCTCATCGACATGCTGGGAGGATCTCCACTTCTCACCACTGAGCACTTCATCCATACGAATCACAGGAACAAGAGCACTGGGTACTGTGTTTGATTGCACCAAACCTTTCCATTTTGGAAAACCTTTTCCATTTTGGAAAAATAAACGTGCCCTCCATGGTGATTTTTATTGTATCTCGTGTCTGTTCTCTTCTTTTCCTGTAGTGGAGCACTACAATAGTTACAAGTTACAAAACATTGTAGGTACAGTATACCATATTGTGTAATATAATACAATAGAGTTCAGTTTGTTATTTAATGCATTATGTATCAAGACCTAACAATCAAAAATACTTCTACAGAATTTATTATTTTACACTGCCTTGTGTTATGGCAGAATAAAGATACAATTTAAGGAGTTTCTCGGACACACTTATTGTACCCTTAGAATTGCAGGATTTCACTGAAAAACAGATATCAGTTACTTAAGAGTCAGGCTTAATCAGAGGTCGTTAACACACTGCATGAAATGATCCCACTCATGGAAGTCCCTGTAACACATTTCCATTGCAGTTGCCATAGTGAGAGGACTTCTTATGCAGACAGTTCGTTGTTGTGTTTTGTTCATTCTGCATGGGGTACAAAAACAGCCATTTCCCATTCCTTTAAACCAAGCTTCCTTCACAAATATGTGAAAATATAAAAAGAATGGACATTAAAGAAAGCAGAAACAACCATTTAATCTTTAAATCAATCAGTGAAGAATGTCAAAATGTCTATTAGAATTGTGCCCTCTATATAATAAAATGACACAAACCCTTTTTTACAGAAACCAATGATACATTTAGATGTACTCTCAAACTCTCTAAAATGTCACACTTTAGATTAGGGTCCAATTCTCACTATTAACTATGACTTTTGCCTCAATAAACTCCAAATTACTGCTTATTAATAGTTAGTAAGGTAGTTGTTACATTTAGGTATTGGTAGGATTAAGGAATGTAGAATAAGGTCATGCAGAATAAGGCATTAATATTTGCTTTATAAGTACTAATAAACAGCCAATATCTTAGTGATATGCATGCTAATAAGCAACTAGTTAATAGTGAGAATTGAGATTTTTTTGAAAACCCAAGACCGACACTTCTGGGCATGATATATTTTGTTCATGACATACCAAATCGTACTCGGTTACTCACGTAACCTCGGTTCCCTGAGAATAACGGAAACGAGTATTGCGTCGCTAGACGCTTATGGGAAAACTCCTTTTCTCGAAAGGAGAATTTATTTTAAAACGCAGTGCAGCTGCACAGCCAGCATAGGGCAGAGCTATAAGCGCTCTGATTGGCTGGCCTGCGTCAACTGCATGAACCTATGGTGAGGCGGCGTAACTGCGCAAACCAATAGGGGCGCCTCCCGCCACCAGCGAGCTAAGCCTACCAAAATGGGCTGGGCTACTGGCTATAAAAGCAGCCCATTTCGCCATAGAAATCAGGTTAATTCGATTGAAGCGACAAAACCTGGACGTGAAGCTTAATAGCATGGCCATCTACGCAATACTCGTTCCCGTTATTCTCAGGGAACTGAGGTTACGTGAGTAAGCAAGTACGTTCCTATTCGAAAACGGTTCACTCGTATTGCCTCGCTAGACGCTTATGGAAACTCAATTCAATCACGCCGTGCTATTTAGGCTGATGACCTCGCTCTGAACTCTCGCCTGAGGAACAAAGCCTAAGGCTTAGAGTATAACTTTAGTCAGAAATCCAACAGGGCCTGGACAAGGGTTGGAGCCCACAGGAGGAGTACCTAGTGGTTTGGGCTCTTAAAGGCCAAACTCACTTAGACAGAAAGGACTCGTGCCTGTAGTGCAGGCACTTCCAAGTTGTAAAATCTCACAGATGTGGACGGCAAGGACCACCCGGCCGCCGCACAAATGTCATCAATTGGTACACCACTGGACCATGCCCATGAGGAGGCCATGCCACTCGTGGAGTGAGCTCTGACGCCTATGGGGCATTGAGGCCCATTGAGGCATAGGCTAAAGGGTAATGCTTTAGATTACAGCACGGAAAGTACTGTGTAACTAAAGCGAATTTACAGCGTAACTTTCAGTAATTATAGTGTAACTATAAAGTAAGTACGTGTAATTATAAGGGAACAATATGTAATATTTGGGGAATAAAGGGGTAACTATCAGGAAAATTAACAAATGATTTACTGAAAGTATTTTTTAATTAAGGGGTAATTATCCATGTACACAGGGTAAGTGCTGCTTATTTCATGTAGTTACAGGGTAAGTATGAATCTGCGGGCTGTTAGTTTCATGTCTACAATAAAAAACACGTACAAAATCTGATATCACTCGGAAACATTTATTGAAAAACAACTTAATTCAAAACAGATTTATGACACTTCTTATTCATTTTTTTAAAATAAACTTTTCATTTCAAATAATAACGTCCTGACAGAAAGTGGCACGTTTTATCCCTTTTTTGTTTCTCTTGCTTGTCTTCCTCTTCTTGTTCCTCTTCTTCTTTTTTGTTATTTCCACTGATGGATCTTAAGAGCAATCCCATGTCTTTTGATATTATGTATTATTATTTATTAAAAGAAAAAGTACATCCAGAGATGATCTCATAATTTACTAATCTTTTCACATCTGACCAACTGTTACCAGCACGTACGTGAGTAAAGAAGCTTCAAGCTTTCATGACGGTCTCGCGCGAGTGGCGACTCTGTCTTCTAGTCTTGTTTGTTTATCATTGCTATTATCATATATTATGTTATTGTTTGTTTACTGTTGTGAGCATTAATTTAAAAAAATGAAAATAAAAACAGACGGGATCCGACATCCGCGTGACCAGTCACGCTTTAAGTTACGTCAAGCGTGAACTCAACCCTCTCATTCACGCAGATGACTGCTGGTCGGAAGCGATAGTTTACGGTTAAATTTTTTTTTTAAATATTGGTATTTTTCTTACAAACACTTAATGTTTCACTTCAGAAGACATTGATTCATCAATTGGGATCGTATGGATTGCTGTAGTTATTGCTGTATGTGCTGTTTGATGCTTCAACTTTTAGGAACCCAAATGAGTTTTCATTATCAGAGATTATTTATTTTTCTGTGTTCATCTGAAGAAAGAAAGTCGTATACATCTCGGATGGCATGAGGGTAAAAGATGAGTAAACGGTGAGGACATTTCTGCGTGCACTGTATTTTCTTTAAATACATAATATAGCTACAGAATAGCTAGAGACATAGGATTCCTTCTTAAGATTCATCTGTGTCAAGAACGAATAAGAAGAGGAACAAGAGGAGGAGAAGCCAAGCAAGAGAAACGAATAAGTGTTGTAAATCTGTTTTAAAAAAGTTGTTTTTCAAATAAAAAACAAAAGGGGAAACAAAAGGGGAACAAGCACAACTTTAATTTACAGCCCGTAGATTCATACTTACCCTGTAACTACATGAAACAAGAGGGGAACAAGCACCACTTTAATTTACAGCCCGCAGATTTATACTTACCCTGTAACTACATGAAACAAGAGGGGAACAAGCACCACTTTAATTTACAGCCCGCAGATTCATACAGTGGGGAGAACAAGTATTTGATACACTGTCGATTTTGCAGGTTTGCCCACTTACAAAGCATGTAGAAGTCTGTAATTTTTATAATAGGTACTCTTCAACTGTGAGTGACGGAATCTAAAACAAAAATCTAGAAAATCACATTGTATGATTTTTAAGTAATTAATTTACATTTTATTGCATGACATAAGTATTTGATACATCAGAAAAGCAGAACTTAATATTTGGTACAGAAACCTTTGTTTGCAATTACAGAGATCATATGTTTCCTGTAGTTCTTGACCAGGTTTGCACACACTGCAGATTTTGGCCCACTCCTCCTTACAGACCTTCTCCAGATCTTTCAGGTTTCGGGGCTGTCGCTGGGCAATACGGACTTTCAGCTCCCTCTAAATATTTTCTATTGGGTTCAGGTCTGGAGACTGGCTAGGCCACTCCAGGACCTTGAGATGCTTCTTACGGAGCCACTCCTTAGTTGCCCTGGCTGTGTGTTTCGGGTCGTTGTCATGCTGGAAGACCCAGCCACAACCCATCTTCAATGCTCTTACTGAGGGAAGGAGGTTGTTGGCCAAGATCTCGTGATACATGGCCCCATCCATCCTTCCCTCAATACGGTGCAGTCGTCCTGTCCCCTTTGCAGAAAAGCATCCCCAAAGAATGATGTTTCCACCTCCATGCTTCACGGTTGGGATGGTGTTCTTGGGGTTGTACTCATCCTTCTTCTTCCTCCAAACACGAGTTTAGATCAAAAAGCTCTATTTTTGTCTCATCACACCACGTGACCTTCTCCCATTCCTCCTCTGGATCATCCAGATAGTCATTGGCAAACTTCAGACAGGCCTGGACATGCGCTGGCTTGAGCAGGGGGACCTTTGCGTGCGCTGCAGGATTTTAATCCATGACGGCGTAGTGTGTTACTAATGGTTTTCTTTGAGACTGTGGTCCCAGCTCTCTTCAGGTCATTGACGAGGTCCTGCCATGTAGTTCTGGGCTGATCCCTCACCTTTCTCATGATCATTGATGCCCCACGAGGTGAGATCTTGCATGGTGCCCCAGACCGAGGGAGATTGACCGTCATCTTGAACTTCTTCCATTTTCTAATAATTGTGCCAACAGTTGTTGCCTTCTCACCAAGCTGCTTGCCTATTGTCCTGTAGCCCATCCCAGCCTTGTGCAGGTCTACAATTTTATCCCTGATGTCCTTACACAGCTCTCTGGTCTTGGCCATTGTGGAGAGGTTGGAGTCTGTTTGATTGAGTGTGTGGACAGGTGTCTTTTATACAGATAACGAGTTTAAACAGGTGCAGTTAATACAGGTAATGAGTGGAGAACAGGAGGGCTTCTTAAAGAAAAACTAACAGGTCTGTGAGAGCCGGAATTCTTACTGGTTGGTAGGTGATCAAATACTTATGTCATGCAATAAAATGCAAATTAATTATTTAAAAATCATACAATGTGATTTTCTGGATTTTTGTTTTAGATTCAGTCTCTCACAGTTAAAGTGTACCTATGATAAAAATTACAGACCTCTACATGCTTTGTAAGTAGGAAAACCTGCAAAATCGGCAGTGTATCAAATACTTGTTCTCCCCACTGTACTTACCCTTTAACTACATGGATAATTACCCCTTAATTAAAAAATACTTACAGTATAAATAATTTGTTAATTTTCCAGATAGTTACCCCTTTATTCCCCAAATATTACATATTGTTCCCTTATAACTACACGCACTTACTTTATAGTTACACTATAATTACCTAAAGTTACGCTGTAAATTCGCTTTACTTACGCAGTACTTTCCGGGCTGTAATCTAAAGCGTTACCGGCTAAAGAGATAACGTCTACTATCCAACGTGATAATCTCTGCTTCGTGACCGGAAGCCCTTTGGTGCGGCCACTGAAGCATACAAAGAGCTGTTCTGACTCTGAGAGCCCTGACAGGGCAGAGTAGGTTTAGTTCTCTGTTGTCTTCCGACGAGGGAAGGGCAGACAGTGAAATGACCTGGGCTCTGAATGCAGTTGAGAGCACCTTGGGTACATAGCCATGTCTTGGTTTGAGGACGACCTTGGAGTTGTTAGGCCCAAACTCAAGGCAGGAAGCATTCATAGAGAGTGCTTGTAAATCGCACACTCGCTTGACCGATGCTAGGGCTAGCAGGAGTGCGGTTTTGAGCGAAAGTGGCCTTAATTCAGCCGACTGAAGCGGCTCAAATGGGGGACCCCTGAGGGCCGTGAGGACCGTGGATAGGTCCCATGAGGGTATAGAGGAGGGACAAGGCGGGTTCAGCCTCCTAGCCCCCTTGAGGAAGTGTACGACTAAGTCGTTTCTTCCTAGGGATTGGCCGTATACTTTGAGCGTGGAGGGTGTAGGGAATTAGCTCAGAGGGGAAATATTAATAATTATTCATAACTCATTATGATTAATTATGAATATTTGCATCAGTTAATGAGATTAACTTGATGTAACTACATTAACATTACAATCAATCAATCAGTTCATCCTGTGAACACTCAGTATTAATTATTAATTAATTCTAAGAGAAGGATATTTTTCATGGCCACAGAAAAATAATTCTTCCTTCAATTTACAGCGCTTAGAGCGCATAACAAGATCATTTAAGTGACAATTTGTTTGCAGGCAGGGAGTCAGAACCAAACATGTATTGTGTACAAATTTTATTAACTAAATCACGGACAAGACTACATGCCATACATGGTAAGAGGCAAAGTTAACCCTCTGAACCCTGAGCTGTTTTCTGGGCCCTGGAGGTTTTTTGACATGCCCTGACATTTGTGCTTATTTCTGTTACTTGTAACATTTTCATGGCTAAAGTCTGAGTACACTGTATTCAGCACAAACTCTGCTACAATAATATGTGAGCAGCATGTGTGTAAAAGTTTGTAGTTTTGAGAAAATGACGTTTATGCGTGGTTTGTGGAAAGAAAAAAAAGTCACTGTGATAAGGCTATAAAACTGTCATGAGGAAAAATCAAGCAAAACGCGCCCCCGCGCGTTCTTCGGGTTCAGAGGGTTAAAGTGGTTGAAAAACTAGGTCAGAACAGATGGATGAAACTATTGAAACACCTGGAAGAACCATCATTGACTACAAGCTCCTTTGTCTGAACAAAGGGGTTTACAGTTTTACTAACTACACAGCGATTTGTATATCGTACGTTACTTGCATTTAGCCTGAGCTGTAGAAGAGCGTCCGAGGTGAAACCGCAGGAGAAAGTCTTGATAGTTCAGTCCGAAGGTGTTGCGATCGATTTCTTCTGCGTTGACTGAAGAAGAAATGATGAGCTTGCATGGTTATTTTGACTCGAGGTTGAGGAAGTTGCACATGGCTTGAGGTGTTGGGCCTGCTGGCCCACCGGCCATGTGGTGGCATCGGGTTTCCTGTCCCACACACACACATGGCTTGATGTGTGTGTAGGCCTTATTAGGGGTGCGTTTCCCATACAACGACGTAACTCACTGCTGAACTACCATAGTATGATGCATCGTTGAAGAAATCAACTAGCTAGTCACGACTGTTTCCCAAACCATATTGTCGCAAATTTGTCGTTCAACCACGTTGGTTAATGATGTCAAGCAGGTGGTGGAGTAATATCTTCTTTTAATGAATTCGTTTGAGATCAAATTCATGCTAGATTTTTTGCTATAAATTACGGACATGGCATCTGAGGAGTAATTCTCATTTTTCTCTGTTATTTTGCTTTATATCCAGAGTCAATCATAGGCTCATTCTTACATACTAGAGCACGTACGCACATGCGCACTCTTAAAAAAACTGTGCTTTAAATCTCTTGACAAACTAAAAGACATTAATGACATTTGTATGTATTTGAAATAAAAGATATAGATTGTACTGAATGTCAGCTTGCTTATTTTGCTCAAGATAAGGATTTATTAAGTCCACATGTCATGCAAACAAGAAACTACGCTTCTAACCACAGGTCGAGAGCTGTCGTTTAGACCACAGAACTTTGCAATGCTGTTTGCGAATGTTCTTAGAAACTATGGTTTCAGGAAACACCGACTCGTTGAACTATGTTGATAACGATGGAACTTGCGACCATAGTTGGCTAACGATGCTTTTGGTAAAACGCATCCCAGCCTGGCCTTCTTGGCCTGGCTGAGAGACAGCCAAAATGACGCGTTGGTTCAGCAAGAGAGAGAGAGGGCGGATCTGTTCGTCTCTCTTTAAAGTCTGCAAGAAGTCACCACCTCTTCAGTCAGTGAGCCAATCATATTCAGGCTTTCGGAGGGAAAGTTTTACGATCCTTTGTCTCAAGCAGATCGTTTGCAGATTGGTTGCTGATGAAGGAACTATTAAAGATTCTTGTAATACTAATATGTTGCACAGGTATCGACATATCATATACACAATCATTCAGATCTTTAAATTATAACTTCGTAGACACCAAACATGCCATACACATGATTTTTGTTAACCATAGTATGCAATTCTGAAACATAAATCCAACAGAGATTGAATTAATACATAGACCAAACCCTATAAAGACAAATCATGAGATGGATATATGTTTATATATTTCTCAAGTGGTTATATATAGGCTATATGGGTTTAAGATGGTTTATTTGTAAAAAGAATTGAGTGGGAGTCACAGCTCTCTGCAAATTCTTTCTGGTCGCAAAACCTTATCAGTTCCCATGTGTCCTGTAACCAGAGGCCTCTTCTTGCTTTTATGGGTCCTTTTGGGGGATGGGTCCATAGACCTCCGGGTGAGTTTTAAAGATTATTTGTTAAATTGGACAAATAATTCTGTCTGATTTGTCTCAGTCGCTACAAGGGGGTACGACCCGCGTCCAGTAGCTCTTGTAAAAATGAAAGTACCAGTGGTACTTCACATGAATAGGGGTCTTGGTTCCGAGCTGAGCACCAGCTGGTGAACACTGACCATTTAAGGGCGTAGAGGCGTCTCGTGGACGGAGCTCTAGCCTCAGCGATAGTGTTTAAGACTCTTTCTGGGAGGTCCCTTGGTACCCGTTGAGGGGCCATACATGGAGGGCCCACAAGTCGGGACAGGGGTGCCAGATTGTCCTGTTTGCCTGAGTGAGGAGGTCCTTCCTCAGGGGTATCGGCCAAGGAGCTGCTCCGAGCAGCTGCATCAACTCGGGAAACCATATTTGGGTCCGCCAGAGAGGGGCTATTAGGAGAACTGCACGCTTGCTCTCCCTGATCCGTTCGATGGTCTGAGGGAGCATCGAAACAGGAGGGAATGTATAAAGGGGAAGGCTGGGCCATTCGTGGGCCAGCGCATCCCTGTTCTTTGAAAAGAATGTTGGGCAGTGAGAGTTGTCTTCTGAGGCGAAGAGGTCTACCTCTGCCCTCCCGAAGATGCTCCAGATTAGTTGAACCGTTTGAGGGTGGAGAGACCATTCCCCGGGGGGAATGTTGTCTCAAGACAGCATGTCTGCTCCCTGGTTCAATTTGCCTGGTACATGCTTGTGCCCATAGCAGGAGGTGCTTGGCCATGGTGTACAGGTTGCCTGACCTTGAGTCCACCCTGGCGATTTATGTAGGACACCACTGCCATGTTGTCCGTTCGGACCAAGACGTGGTGTCCTGCCAGGCTCGGGAGGAAGGTTTCTAGGGCTAGGGAGACCGCTCTCATCTCGAGGCAGTTGATATGTAGCCGTTTCTCCGGGCTCGACCAGAGGCTGGAGGTTGGCCTGCCCTTGCACAGAGCTGCCCAACATAGGTTGGAGGCGTCTGTTGAAATGATGCTTACGCCAGCCTGGTACCAGCTGGTGTCTTTCCAGGGGGCCAGGGCTTTGATACAGCCGTGGTTTACCCTAATGTGAAGGCGGCCAGATAGCCAAGCATGAGCCGGGACTCGGAGCTTCAGCCAACGCTGCAGAGGGCGCATACTCAGTAGACATAACTGGAGTACTGTCGATGCAGAGGCCATAAGGCCTAGTGCCCTTTGAAAGGTTCTGAGGGGGAGGTAGGATCCCGCTCTGAACGATGCAGCTAGCTGTTGAATGGTGAAAGCGCGTTCTGGCACAAACCAGGCTCTCATTTGGATTCGTTAACTATTCCCAGGAAGGGTCGCTGGCTGGGGGACAGTACACTCTTGGATAAGTTGATCCTGAGCCCAAGGCATTCTAGATGGCTGAGGAGCCAGGATCTGTGAGGTTGTAACTAGGCCTCCGACTGGACCAACACGTTAAGGTAGTTCAGAATGCGCATTCCCCGCTGTCTCAGGGGGGAGAGAGCCGCATCCATGCATTTCGTAAATGTACGAGGTGCCAGTGACAGCCTGAAAGGCAGGACTGTGTACTGAGCCACCCCCTCGAACGCGAATCTGAAGAACGGTCTGTGATGGGGGGCTATTTGGATGTGAAAGTATGCATCTTTCAGATCCACTGATAAAACCAATCCCCTGAGCAAATTTGCGAGAGAATTTGTTTGGCTGTTAACATCCTGAATGGCCGTCTCATGAGGGCCTTGTTCAGGTGTCTGAGATCCAGGATAGGCCTGAGGCCGCCGTCCTTTTTCGGCACGAGGAAGTAATGGCTATAGAAGCCTGACTCGCTCTGTGAAGGGGGAACTGTCTCGATAGCTCCCTTCGCTAGTAAATTTGACACTTCGGTGTGGAGGACGTGAGTTATATTGCTCCTTACCGATGTGTTGAACATGGCTTGAAAGCGTGGAGGTCTGTGAGCGAATTGGAGCGAGTAACCTCGTTTTATTATATTCAGTACTCATTCTGACACATCGGGGATGGCCTCCCAGGCCTCGGCCCGAGTGGCTAGGGGTTGAATAAAGTTTGGAGGTGGGCCGCAGTGAGTCGGGGGCCCGGCCGCCAAGGTGTTTGGAAGAGGAAAAGTGCTCTTTTGTTGAGAATTTTTGTGTTTTATTTTGGTCGCTGTTGAAACAACGTTTGGTTGCAAGGGTGCGTGAACTGGAACGGGCCCTTTGGTTGCAAACGGAACATCTCCAGCCGCCTGAACTGAAGAGGGCTCTTTTCAGGGGTGGTCCGGCTGCAGCGAGACTAAAGCCCTACGTCTTCCTTTCTGCTCTCTGATCAGGAAGGCTTCTGAGGCTCAGGGTTGAGCGTAATTCTAGGCCAGGGGCCCAGGCGTTTAGGGAACGAGAAGCGTTTCGCTGTCTGCGGGCGCTGTCTGGTGTCAGCCGCTGGGCGGGGCTGGTTTGGCTGGCTGCTGGGTTGCCGTGTTCTTTGGGCGACCTGAAGCAGAGCTGGAGCGTTTTGGTAGGAAGCGTTGCATGGCCTGCAAAGACTTCTGTGCCACTATGAAGCGCTCAGCGAAGCCGCTCACCGTGGGGCCGAAGAGACCAGTGGTAGAGATGGGTGAGTCAAGGAAGGCAGTCTTATCTGCGTCCTTGATTTACGTCAAGTTCAGCCACAGGTGGCGCTCAAGTACTACCAGGCTGGCCATGCTTCTTCCAATGGCCTGGGCGGTGGTTTTAGTGGTGCGCAGAGCCAGATTAGATCGCGGAAGGCTGCCGGGTCCGGTCCAGACTCATGCATGGAGCGGAGGAGTTTTGCCTGGAACACCTGGAGGACCGCCATAGTGTGCAGGGCTGAGGCAGCTTGACCAGCGGAGGCATAGGCTCGGCCAGTGAGAGCTGAAGTCGTTCTGCACGGCTTGGATTGATGCGTCACTTTGGCCTTCCATCCAATGGCAGTGGGTGGGCAGAGATGCGCAGCCACTGCTTCCTCAAGGGGGGGCAGTTGTTCATACCCCTTCTCCTCCACGTCGTTTAAAGTTGAGAGCGCTACAGAGGCAGAAGTGCATAGGCGGGCCGAGTAGGGGGCGCGCCATGACTTCGTGAGTGTGTCGTGAACTTCAGGGAAGGGTCTGAGCCGGCGTGAGCTCACTCGTGTCCGTGCGCTCATGAGTCCTCTGACCCCGCTGTTTCTTCCTCCGAGGTTCCTGGGAGGCGAGAAATGGGAGGGTGCGAGGGGTGGGGTCGCTCTCTGAAAAGAAAGCTAGCCGAGAGTGCAGAGAGGAGAGCGGCATGCTCTCGCAGTGAGAACAGCCGCCTTGAGTGAGTGCAGTTTCGGCGTGGATTTTGCCCAGGCAGGAAATGCACTGTGCTCGTCAGTGGCATGCAGAGAGGCTCTGTACCACAGTTCACTGTCAGAGGCATGTACCACAGTTAGAGCATGGCATTTGCAACAACGCCGCACTGCTCTTGTAGTGAAATTTGCCTTTTTAGGCAAATTCGCTCTAAAGGATACTCGTCGGAAGGCTTTCAAAGTAGGAGAAATCAGCGAAGAGGTGAGTCGTCGTTGAAGGAGAATAAATCTTATAGCCAGTAGCCCCACCAATTTTGGTGGCGGGACGCGCCCCTATTGGTCACCCCAGTCACGCCGCCTCGCCATAGGTTCATGCAGTTCCCGCAGCCCAGCCAATCAGCGCGCTTATAGCTCTGCACTATGCTGGCTGTGCAGCTGCACTGCATTTTAAAATAAAGGCTTCAATATTTCGAGAAAAGGAGTTTTCCCATAAGCGTCTAGCGACGCAATACGAGTGAACCGTTTTCAAAAGGGAACTGATTTTATTCTGAGCTCAAAACTATAGGGTTCACTTGCTTGATACCAATCAAAACTTAAATAGTTTACTATTTACTATTCTAAAAAAAAATTATATTTTCTATTTACTGTAGGATGAAGATAAAATTTAAGAATTAATTAGATCTTACCCTTTGGGAACAGCTTGTTCTCAGAGCTGTTGTATTTAGACAAGGACAGTTAACTAAATCCCTCATAAATGGTTTCAGGTGAATGAATGAGAAGTATTTTATTTTAATCTAGAAATGTAGAAAAGTCTGTCACTGTCTACAAGATATTTAATGCATACTTTCTGATTGAAAACATATTTAAATACTAAACATAATTCAAGAAGAGACTTCCTCCAGAATAGCACAGTGACATCATTAACACACTTGACCCACCCACACATGCGAAATCAAAGGGAAGAAAAACTTTTTCTCTTTCCTGCAAACACACAGACCAGGCACACATAGATCTAGACTTGCTGGCAATCATTACCCCAGCATATGGATAAACCATGGAAGCCGAAAAGTCATCAGGATGACAAACCCTCGTCTGTCTCACCACAAGGTCAGGAATACTGTGTGGGAGAAGAGAAAGAAATTAACACAAGTAAAAATTGTAAGTATTCAGTTTTTAAATTTGCAATATATTCACAATAGCCACAACTTCATTATAGTTTACATGTGCTCTTGGGAAAAGGAAAAAAAAAAACTTGAAACACATTATTCATGAGGCATACTGGCCTTTATTACTAAACCATTATTAGCAAGACAGGCTTTCAGCGATGCTACTTGTAAGTAACTTACTAGACAGTGGCCCTTTCAGCTGATTTTGAAGTATGATCACACTCCAAGCGGTGATTAATTGCTGTCCTGTGGTGCTGCATCATTACTATAATAATTTGCTCGGCTACAAAAAAAAGCACACGGCCAACTAGCAGAATCATCAACTGCACTTCTGTTATGCTCTGATCCCACTTAACCCTCTATTTTAGCTTGACATTTCAGCATGATGACAGGACATGCTTGATTGTGTCTCATTAACATTAAACTTCCTGACAGTGGCCTTTAGTACTAATCACCGGTCAGTTTTGTTGCCTTTCTGCCTTTTTTTTTTTGAGGTCAGGGTTGGATGCAGCAGAAGAAAATGTTCTCATAATTGGTATTTTAGTTAATTTAGCTGTAACACCTTACCACTTAACAGAAGAGAATTAGCAGAATATAGGCCAAATGTGCCATTATGTCAGACTGTCCAGCACATTTTCACACCCTCCTCCCCCTCCTCTTCTGGTCTTCAATTAGCCACCAGTCATGGTATTTCCTCTTGGGGAACCATAGACCATCTGTGGATCATCACATCTCCTACTGTGCCTTAATATCAAGGTTAAATGTGCTGGAAGGAAGCTCATATATGAAAATGGATGATCTAAGCGTATTTTAATGTGGTCGGAGAAAATCTTGTTCCTGTTGGCATGAGATCTCCAGCTGATCTATAAAACTGTGTTATATATTGTGACGTCATTTTGAACAAAATCAGGCCAAAGCGAAGTTTGTTTGGAGTTTGTTTTGGGAGTTTGAGACAGCTTGCAAAAGTGAACTTTACAGAAAAGTTTGCTCGGCTGGTATGGCTGGTAAACACCTTCAAGCTACCACTGGTCCATGGCGATAATGTAATAGGTAGGTGTCACAGTTCAGGGTGCATCATCGGCTTCCCTCTGTTGTCTGTGTTTGTCCTGTCATTTTCTGCAGCTCGTGACCTGGACAATCAGTGCTGATTTAGTGCGGCTGCCCACAGATCACAAGCTGATTTCCCACACCTGTCGCTTGTTCCCTTTTCCTTTATATTCTCTGCTGTGTCTGCCCCTTGTTGTCAGTAGATCGTTTTGTCTCATGTGGATCTGTGCTGGTTGTGTTTTATGTCTTATCTTGTTCGCCACTGTACCCAGGACGCTTAGACGAGGAGTGACAGCTGATCGTTGGAGGTTGTATTTCCCAAGGTTCTAATAAACTTTGTTTACTTTACCTCTGCATTTGAGTCCTCTGTTCGGGTCCCCTGACAGTAGGCACCAGTTCAGTGCCAATTCAAAAGATTTCATTACTGATGGCAATCACATTGCTAAATGCCTACATAACTATACAACAAATACAAACCCCTAAACCTACCCTACACCCTACAAATCATCAACTACACATTGGGTTTAATCCAGTACGTCATCGTGAAACAGGCTGCAGTGAGAACATCTTGGTTTAGTCACATGATGTGACTTCACTAAAGTGCAGAATTGCAGAGCTGCTGAAAAAATATCAACATCGCTACAGTCAGATGCTTTCTTAACTTATCTTTTCTCACTGCTATCGTTCTTTGTTATGTTTTTATTTTGTTGTTGAGAGAAATATTATCTATATATCCATCTAAATACTGCTCCCAACAGTGTGAGCAGTGCTGGGATGTTCGCTAACAGTATACTGCTGCTCAGGTATTTCGAACTTCTTTTTAACCCTAAGCAAAAATTAAAAAGAACTTACTTTGTGAGTATATCAGGGCCTGACAAATTATTGCTTTTGTCCCACTGAAATCAAACTTTTAAAGTGTACCTCATATTACATGTACCAAGTGTACCAATAATGTGACTAAAGCACGTCAGACGTGTGTTCTCACTTCATAAGCTCTCCTAACCAAAGCGGAAGTCACATCTTGTGTTGGCAGTGAATTACATAACCAAAATGTAATATTTCTTTTAAAGGAAATGAAAGATCTGAAAGATCAAATGAAACCCAGTTGGGTGCCATAGCAGTGGGTGGAAGGACAAAACTGTTGTTTTTAAAAGAGGAAAAGAAAGAGATATATATTTGTATGCACGTCCTTTTTTAACAAAACTAAGAAGTTCCTGGTCTTCTGAGGTTTATGATAGTTCACCTTGATAGACAGTTCATCTTGACTACTTAATTGATAAATGGTTCTGTACTGACTGTTTAAAGAGTTTTCACATACGAGTCAAGGTAACAATGTGTGAGGCACGTTTGGCTGAGATAAAATACATGAAAAGTTATATCTTATTTATGACTGACTAACTTTCTAGAGTTTGTTTGATTGAAAATACCTAACAAACATAACAAAATGTCGTGGACACACTAAACCCTGGTTTCAAAGACAAGGCTTAAGCTAGTCCCAGACTAAAATACATGTTTGAGCTATTTTAACTGAAAGCAACTTGCACTGAGATATCCTAAAATATGTCAGTGACATTGATTTGTCTCAAGATGCACACCAGTAATGTTTTTCTCTAAGGCATGTTTATAAAAGCTATTTAAATGTCCTAATTAAAGTCCTAATCCTGGCTCAATCTAAGCCCTGTCTGTGAAACCGGGCCTAAGTGTGTAATGTTCCAGGTCCAACTAAGATGATCAAGATGCAAAAAGGTTAAAAAATAAAAGTACTTAATAAGTAAAACAAACTCAGATAATCCACAGGAAATAAGACAACGTAACAGTGTGTAACATACGACAATACTAGAAAACGAAATGAAGGAAATGAGGAACTTAAAAACAAAAAGGTGATGATTAACTCAAAGACTAATAGGTGTAATCGTTAAATGAGTGTCCATGGCAACTAATGACTGGCGGGAACAAAGGAACCCAGGAAACAGGTAACTGAAAGTCCGATATGAAAACGAAACCAAAACAAAGGCAAAACGTGACAAAGTTTCCTGATATTTGAGAAATACTCAAAAAGGCTTCTGGCTAATCCATATTTCTATTTTCTGGCCCTAGCATTGCTTACTCACCGAACCACAGGGGGTTTACACCTTCTATGTTTCCATGTAATAGAAAATATATAAAACACCTGATACAAGCTACTAATATTGACTCTTTCTAAGTAAATACTTGTGTTACCAGCACTGCTCTCTCTCCATTTTTAGCAACTTCCTCACCTCAATAATTAGTGAAAGCTTGTGCCAGCTTGTACAGGAAATGACCTTGTACAGGAAGTGCCATAACATACTTTGTGAAGCTTTGAGTCATCAGGCTTGATCTAATATTTTGTTGAGATCCGTTTTGCCGCTATAATCGTATGTAGTGATGCTGTAAGAGGATGTGAGTTGTTTAATTGAGCGCTTTCTTTTTCCTCTTTCACTTAAAAATGCTGAGTTTCTGTTTAAAACTTTACATTTTTGTCACTGAATACTAGATCCTCAGATTGTGGAGATCTTTAAATTGACAATATTTAAAAATTTCAGAATAAAAATAAAAAGAGGAAAGCATTCATGACATCAGTAACACTTACAACACGGGTGCACTATGCATCAAATCATGCTTAACTAATGCACAGATAATCATGTGTTAATGTTTGACTCATGAGGAACTAAACCATTTATTAATGATTATTGCATCAACAACTAATAAAGATTCTATATGATTAATAGATTAAAAGTGAATTGTTATTAATTAAATGTGTCATAATGTATTAATTCCTTAATAACATATAGTATTAACTAATAGTGTAAATGAATGTATTAATTACCACAATGGGTCGAAGCCATGTATTTCAACTTCCAGTTGTCTGCTTTAATTAATCATTAGCTAATGATTTGCAAAGGTATCATTATGTTATGACTTTACTTGTTGAGGCACATGACTATTAACTAATTGTTAAGTAATATGTCATTTTGGTTTTGACATCCACACTAAGCCATGGATTTCAATTTCAAGCCCTCTACAACCGGGAATATGTCAGGTTAAGCTTGAGGTCTAGGTGGAACATTAAGAACACGAGGCCAGGCACTACTATTTCATAAAACTGTGTCTAGACCAGACAAAGACAATAGAACCCATAATCAGTGATACTACACTGGATGCGGTGCGACACTACACAACCATAGTTGGGGAAAGTTACTTTTAAAAGTAATGCATTACAATACTGTATTACTCCCTAAAAAAGTAACTAATTGCATTACTTAGTTACTTGTGGAAAGTAATGCGTTACATTAATTTTATGTTATAGTTTTTTAACTGGACTGGACTGGGCTTGCTTGTTTATTTTCTAATAACAACAAAAAAAGTTTTATTTTTGGCAAATGTAAAGGCCCTTTCACACCAAATATGAAATGAATAAGCCTCAGGCTGAAGGAAATTCAAATTCACGCCTGTACAGTATGGACCCAGTTAAAACAAACAAAAAAAAAAAACTTTCAGCTGTTCTACTATTCTGGATTGTAGAAGAATAGGATGCAGGAGAAGAAAGTTCAACATGCCTCAGCAATCAATTTTTTAAAAAAATGAAACACAAATGTGATGTTTATCTAAAGTAATTTTTGCTTATATGTCTGGTTGAAGTGGATCAGCAGCAAAGACATTGGTTAATAAAGTGGGATTAAATACATAAAGTATATTTGTGTAATTTAGTATATTTAATTATTGCAGGTTTGCGTAATATTCTGAGATTGCATTTCTGTTTTCATTAATTTTGTGCAAGTGAGATGAGTAAATGCCTGCTCACATTTATTCTAAAACTACAAAAACCATCATGTTCACACAGCACATGCAATGCCTGTGCACTTACTCACGATTTCTCTCAACATATTGACTGTCAGTCAATAAATGAAAAAAAGTAACTTGCGTTACTTATTTGAAAAAGTAATTCAGATATTTTGTTGTAAATTTAAAAATGAGTTACTTTATCAGTTACTTGAAAAAAGTAATCTGATTACGTAACTCAAGTTACTTGTATTGCGTTATACCCCCAACACTACACAACACAACAAAACCCTACCAGTAAATAGATGCCACATTCTATTTCTGATGTCCAGTGATAATGGTCATGCTCAGTTTAAACGGTGTAACAGCAGTCAGTAGTTCAGATTCTGGTGTGCTGATATTTGTGTGCAGCCCAGTTTACCCATCCTTCAAACACATTCTCTGACATTACATTCACTGCATGTCCAACTGCCCCACAGACCTTTAGTGGGGATGTCAAAACCTATAACCATAATGACATATTGATTAACAATTAGTTAACAGTCATGTGCCTCAACAAGTAAAGTCATAACACAATGATACATGTGCAAATCATTAGCTAATGATTAATTAAAACTGACAACTGGAAGTCGAAGTACAAAGCTTTGACCCATTGTGGTAATTAACACATTCATTTACACTATTAGTTAATACTATATGTTATTAAATGATTAGTTCACTTTAAAATAAAAATTATCCCATGATTTACTCACCCTCAAGCCATCCTAGGTGTATATGACTTTCTTCTTTCTGATGAACACAATCAGAGTTATATTAATAAATATCTTGACGCTTCCAAGCTTTATAATGGCAGTGACGGGGTCCATTGAGTTTGAAGCTTTAAAAAGTACATCCAACCATTGTTAATAAAGGCCTTCTGGAGCGAATAAATGGGTTTTTGTAAGAAAAATATATATTTAAAACTTTAAAATATCTAGTAAAATATCTAGCTTCTGCCAGACCGCCTTCCATATTCAACTTACGGAAAAGGCGTAACTGAAGTGTTGTATGACGTCGGACGTAGTGTAAGAATGGATTTCACCTGAGCATGAACTCAAGAAGTCTAATCTGCAATAAGACAATAAAACTTCTCTCATCTGAATAGGAGATCTACAAGAGAAAACAAGACCCCACCTGGTCAATCTTATCTCCCCCCCCCCAGCGAGTCCTGACCATCTCACCCTCTCTGTCTCAGGGCCCACACAATCATGCAAATCTCACAGATCATGCCACAAGCTGTTTCTTTGTGGTCAAAATAAATACGTTTGGTACGTTTGGTGCGATTGGTAAAGAGGTTTCATTCCCACATCAGTAGAACTGGTCATCATAAAGAAAACAGGGCTTGTTCCCCTGGTGTGGGAGATGCTCATAAAGATCTTTTGATAAACCTTTGCTGCCATCCCCCAAAGATAGGCGTGACCATTTGGGCACGAGAAAAGTTCAACCAAAAGCTGCATAAATATTTGGGTGCTAAATGTTTATTGTTCTTTGTTCTGGTTGAGTATATAAAGGGAATTGGCAAACCACTCAGGGAAACATCTGTATTCAGAACTTCCCACACTGTTGCGGTGTGTCTCTATTGCCAGGTAATGATGACTCTTGGAAACTCTTTTTCTATTATTTTGTAATTGTGTTGTATATTGTATGCTGATCAGTTGTGTATAATGGGTTCTTTTTAATTCCTTTATTTGGTTTTTGCCTGGCTAAAATAAACATTAATCTTGATTTATCTTGTATTTTACTGAAATCATTATTCTAGTATGGATCAATGTGGAGTCCTTTATTTCCGCAAATCTTTGGCCAGAATAGATCAAACCGAGGACCCCATGACTGAAGCATGGAGCGCAGCATGCGGGGTAATCCTATTTCTGACTATTACTGTATTAGCACGTTGCAGCTTCCGTGTCTATTAATCAAATTACACTTTTTGTTGAGTAAGCAGGTGCGACCCCTTAAAGGTAAAATATTCACTCTGCAATCCTCTGACTAATATCAGAACTGGCCAGTTTGTGTTCGTGAACACGCGACTCGCGACGCATCTGTTTCTGTGCGATATCGGGTCCCTTGATGAACGAATATTTGAGAATAAGAGATACTAAGAAAATCAACGATCCAAATTAAATCACAACTAATCATTCGATCAGCCGTTAATTTATAAACGTAACAAACGCAACGAAAATCACATAAAATTAGAGTCAGATTAAATTATTCATGGAGTCAGATTGAAAATTGGATCTTCACATTTTAATACATTAAAGTGATTCTTCCAGAAGCGCTAGAAAAGACATACATGCAGAAGTCCTTCAGCCAGCTGCTGGATTCCTACGTTGGGCCAAGCAGGTGGAGCTTACAGTAGCGTAAGCGTTTTGAACTGCGAGAGGCGTTACACTTTCTTCTTAAATTGAATACGGAAGGCGGTCTGGCAGAAGCTAGATATTTTACTTTATAAAGTTTTAAATATGGATAGTTTTCTTACAACAACCAATTGATTCGCTTCAGAAGGCCTTTATTAACCCCCCGGAGCCGTGTGGAGTACATTTATGATGGATGGATGCACTTTTTTGAGCTTCAAACTCGTGGGCCCTGTTTACTGCCATTATAAAGCTTGGAAGCGTCAATATATTTTTTAATATAACTCTGATTGTGTTCATCAGAAAGAAGAAAGTCACATACACCTAGGATGGCTTGAGGGTGAGTAAATCATGGGATAATTTTCATTTTAAATTGAACTAATCCTTTAAGGAGTTTAATTTATACATTTTATTAATAGCTATTCATATATAACTTAATCTATTAATCATATAGACTCTTTATTAGTTGCTGATGCAATAATCATTAATTAATGGATTAGTTCTTCATGAGTCATACATTAACACGTGATTATCTGTGCATTAGTTATGCATGCATATTAGTGCACGCATATTGTAAAGTGTTACCATGGTATCTCCCTTTAAGTAAGGGTTTAGATACCCTGTTCTATAAATTAATTTCATAATCTTTTCATAAATAAAACAGTCGCTTTCAAGGTCCACATGTCTTGACGTGTACTTAAAAGGTCAGTTATTTTCACAACACAACGAGCTTTGAAAGAGGTTTAACATAATAAAGCACTTCTGTTATACTTAAAAATCTTGATCACATAACATTGACTTTTGGTAACACTTTATTTCGATGGTCCACTTTAGACATTCTGCTGACAAAGTAATTTTGCAGCTACATGTCAACTGCCAGTCATTAGAGTATTAGTAGACTATCTGCTTAATATTTGCTAATGTAACCCCTCCGGTTCTTCTTGCACCACTCCAAACAGGATTTAAATTGGCGTTTCCGGCATGAGAGGAGGGCACGCTAACAAGGACGCTAAAGACTGCAGCCTCTTGTCATCTTGTCTAGTCTGTCGCTAGTGCACCTCTTGGGGTCAGGGGAGTGAGGTTTTACTCGCACAGCTCTTACTAGCTGGCCTCTGTTACACTCACCCCCTAAACCTAACTCCCATCTGGGTCATGGCACCAATGTAACCCCTCTGGTTCTACTTGCACCACTCTGAGCGGGATTCAAACTGGCATTTCCGGCATGGGAAATCTAGCAGTCTCTAGCATCTGTCGCTAGTGCACCTCTTGACGTCAGGGAAGTGAGGTTTTACTCGTACAGCTTTTACTAGCTGGCCTCCATTACACTAACACTTTATTGTGATGGTCCGCTAACAGACATTTTACTAATTATAAGTAACTTTGCAAGTACATATCAACTTATTTTACTAACCAGAACCCTAACCTAACAGTCTACTTGTCACGGTGTCACCAGGCTCCTCTGTTACACACATCCAGTGCTCACTCTCACTAGAATTCTCTGTCACTCATCGTCGTGGATTACTGACTCCTTACCTGATCTTACCCGCTCCACTTACCTGAAGTTGTCTTCTGTGGATTGTCAGTTATACTCCTGAGATCTCCTCGTATTCCTCCAGCGTTCTCCTTGTAAGGCTCTCCAATTGACCTTTATGATACTTTCTATTTCCGGTAAGTGAAGCAGTGTATCGTTACTTCCGGTACTATCGCGACGCAATCAAAACTAATGGCTGAATCCTCTTGCCAGTGTTATAGCAGCGATCCGGCGGCTCTGATTCTAAACAACGACACCCTTACCTCATATTTCATGATTTCCTGACACTAAAAAAATAGAGGAAAGCATGGGTGAGACTGATATGGCGGGATGCAGGTCCTTCTTTTAAAATAATATGTGGGAGTATGTTCATGTGTAGTAGACCTATGCATTTCGAAACAGAGGATGTTTACACCTCATATCTTCAGCCTGTTGAAATGTTCCCTTTCAAATGTGCATTCTGAATAATAAATAAATGTATTTCCCAACTAACCTGACGCAGTCCAGTGCTCGTCTTCTCATTAACAGTGTTTTTCTCTTACGGATCATATTTCATATGAATTTACATTTTTAAATGAATTTAACTGATAAACACCCTTACGAAAATTAACCATGGTTTTATTATAGTAAAAATGTAGTAACCATGTTTTTTTCATGGATTGATTACCATTTGTATTACCACAGTTTTACTACAAATACCATGGTTAAACTACAATAACCATGTTTTTTTTTTTTTTTGGGGGGGGGGGGGGGGGGTGTATTAAAACCATAGTTAATTTTTGTGAGAGCAGTATTAAAATAGATAAATGAATGCGAGGTAACTGCCTTAAATAAATTTAATGATGTTAAACATTTAATTAATTTTAAAAAGTAATGTGTTGACAGCGCAACTGCTTTGAATATTAATTAAGAATTTTGTCATAAATGTGTGAATTACATACAGTGAAATGACTGTCAATGAAAAATGACACAGAATAATGACTTAAATATTTAATACAAATAAAAAAATGTTCATTCTGATCTTATTCATCAGGTCTCACACACACTGCAGCGTCGCGGTCACTATTTAGACGAGCACTGACACGTGTGGTGAAATAATCACGTATGTTTACGAGCCACGGCTTATGTTGGATTAAAAAACTACAAGTTCCTTTGAGTTTGGAAAATCCTGTACACAGTAATTATCAGTTTATCTCTTGAAATCATCCTCTGGATGCTTATTATAAGAGGCGTTTGTTCAACTAGGTGTTAAGAGCACATTGAAAATATACATAACCGGGAAAATCGATACTGCTTCAATGCGCACTTCCGGTATTCAATTCCACTGTGATAAAAGGTCTATTACCTACCTGTGTTTCCTCACCTGTCCCCGCTCCGCTACTCACCTATTCCAACCAACTTCACTATTACTCACCTGCTTCATCTGTGCATTCCATCTGTTCTATAAATATCTGTTTGGGTTTGACTGTTTGGGCTTGATGAAGTTGAGAATGTTAGAATGTCTAAAGTGGACCATCAAAATAAAGAGTAACCTGACTTTTTTCACATCATTAACCCATTTAACATTAGTTTTAGCTTAAAAGGTAATAGCGTACTTTCATGCATAGGTATGTTCTATGAGGAGACAAGGGAGGCAATTTAGATGAGAAATTTTTGATGATAAAATAATCAACAGCACAATAAAATGTAAACCACATATAAACCAGCATCTTTTTTTGCCTACCTTCATTGAGCTCTTAAAGGGTAACATGAATGTGACATCATTGTAATTGCTCAGTCATGCCATAAATAGAATAATACATGGCTGTTCATAACAGGTGTGCAAATTGGAGAACTATTGAAACTAAATGGACTAACTACAAACTGAAATTAACTTCTAGTTTTTAGCATATAAATTAAAAGTGCACCTCCACACCTGCCACCAAACTTGCAGTTTATAGAGGATTTTTTTTTTTTTTTTTTTTGACTAATGATCTTCTGTTTGAGCAGATTCACATAGATTTGAATGAAAGATATATAGTATATTCTTGTTTTTGAAGCAATGTTAGTCTCTTATACACATTTATGAATGAACACAAATAAAAAGGCAAAAATTGCAACATACTGACAAATGATTGTATACAGACGTAATATGGTGGGATTGTTGAAAGAGTTGTATGTGATTTGTCAAATTGTACACATTGTTCATGGTGTTTAGAGTCATGAATTTGAAGATGATAGCATTTTTATTATGAAATAACATGTACACAATCACTCACTTCTTTCACCTCAGCCTCATTTTTATTGTGGGAATATGCAAAATGGCTCACTGTGTGATATAAACGAATGGTAATTATAAAATAAGTGTCGTCGAGTCAAGTGTTTCAAAAGACAATAAGTATCTAAATTAAATTAACTAAAGAAACTAACCATTAATAATCTGACATTTAGGACCTAAAAGATCTATTTAAAACAAACATTAAATATTTATTTTAATTATTGGGTGGTGGGGGAGGGTCTCTCTACATGTGCTGTATGTCTAAATGTTCTAGAAGCTCTGTGAATTTGATAACAATGAATTCGACGAGTTGACAACTGAGTTGTCAACTCCTCAGCTCTTGTCAGCATATAATTAAAACAAGAATGGTGCATGATCATTTCATGCAGTCATGCTCACAATGCAAATCTAAACCCAATGTAGCTTATGTAGATACACACTTTTGCAATCCTCTTACCAAAGCACCAAAAACAATGCTGGTCAAACATTTAAAAAATGGACACCTGCGAGATGTGCACCCATTGATCCATCACAAGCACATCAGGGGTCAGGGGTCAGGGGTCGGTCACTAATGTGTAATCCATGGACAGTTACTGCCTCCCATTTTCTCTGTCTCTCTCCATTTGAAAAACGTTGTCATGTAACGTGGACCAATATGTAAAAGTGGGCCTGTGAGCAGAGTATGGGGTCATTATGTTTGGCCACATTATAGCAGATTGCTGGACCAAAGGGTGAATTTTACAAACACATAGAGAACAAAAGAGATGAAATGAAGCAACAAGAATTGCAATATCAGATGAAAGGAAGAAGAAGAAGAAGAGTGAATGAGAGAAATGTGAGGGCCAGTGAAGATGAATAGTTTGTTCTGGGGTCTGACTCTCCTGGGCTTTCCAAGCTGTTAGTATGCAGTGGGTACCATGAAGCAGTGTGTGTGTGTGTGGATAAGGGTGTGAGTGTGTGTGTATAAAGAGTCTATTTGGCTGACAGCGAATCCTCCAACACCGTCTCATTACTGAAGCGAAGAGGAGTGTCCATCCATATGAAATATAGCCGCTCTGCTTTTACCACTTATATCTAAGGTGAAAATTCACATAAATTTTTTTTTCTTACTTTCTTTTCTCCTTTAATTTTTTAAAGGTACACTACGTGAAAAAAGCTTTGAATCACTATGTCAGAAGTGTAATGAGATCGTGATGGCTTGAATCTCAACTCAAAGTAAGGCTTCTCTGCCAGTGTGTGCATGGTACAAATGACCTGGAATAAATTGAGCAGTAAATTCTGCTAAACTAAACCGAGGTGTTTATACAGTGAACATGCCTTATAAATGAGCCTTGAATTTTTCTTTTATTACATTTGAGGAGGTAAGTCAGAAGGTGTAGACTTGTTTATTTGAAAAAGGATTCTCATGCAATCAAATATAGTCTGTGTGAGTGTGTGTGTACATTTGGCTGCAGTCATCATTTGCTGTATTGACATTAAATAATAAAGCAACTAATGGAAATTTACATCTGTTCATTACCATCAAGGCCAGTGTGACTGAGTCACTGCAGTCAAGACAGCAAACAATTGTATGCCAGCAGACAGAAGAAAAGAAAAGGAAGACAATTATTCAGAACATCCTCAATCACAAGTAGTGACAGAAAGTAAGAGTGAATGGCTATCAGAAATTCAAATATTTTATTGTTGGGAGTGCAGTTTTCTTTTAGATTGTTAGAATTGCCAGATTCTCCTTTCCACCCTCTCATCACTGGGCATCACAGGAATTCCACTCCACTGGTTTGAATCCTATCTCACAGGTAGGTCTTTCAAGGTTGCCTGGAGAAGGGAGGTATCCAAAGCACATCAACTGACCACGGGGGTTCCTCAGGGCTCAGTGCTTGGACCTCTCCTTTTCTCCATTTACACTACATCACTGGGACCCATCATACAGGCACATAGCTTCTCATACCACTGCTATGCTGATGACACACATAGCTGTCCGAATCTGTAGCTGTCTGGCGGACATCTCGGCATGGATGAAAAAACATCACCTGCAGCTCAACCTGGCAAAGACTGAGCTTCTTGTCTTCCCTGACAATCCGACTCTACAATCCCGACTTCACCATCCAGCTAGGTTCATCCTTGATTTCCCCTTCATGGTCGGTCAGAAATCTTGGAGTAACCTTTGATGACCAGCTGTCCAAAGACCACATTTCAAAGACAGCTCGGTCATGCAGGTTTGCGCTGCACAACATCAGAAAGATCAGACCATTCCTAACAGAGCATGCAACACAGCTTCTCGTCCAGGCCCTGGACATTTCTAGGCTTGACTACTGCAATGCGCTTCTGGCTGGACTTCCATCGTGTGCGATCAAAACACTTCAAATGATCCAGAACGCAGCGGCACGTCTTGTCTTCAATAAGCCCAAAAGAGCCCATGTCACACCTCTCTTCATCTCTCTGCACTGGCTACCACTCGCTGCTCGCATCAAGTTCAAGGCATTGACGCTTGCTTACAGATGCATCACAAACTCAGCACCCGCATACTTCAACTCGCTCCTACGAGTCTACACCCCCACCAGAAGCCTTCGCTCAGCTAAGGAGCGACGGCTCGTGGTATCATCACAGAGAGGCATTAAATCCCTTTTCTAGAACATTTTCATTCACCGTTCCTTGCTGGTGGAATGATCTTCCCACCTCCATCCAGAATGCAGAATCACTGACAACATTCAAAAGACAGCTGAAAACTCAGCTCTTCCGCAAGCACTTAACCTATTCTTAAAAAAAAAAAAATAATAATTTTTATATTCTAGCTTGTGCTGCTCTGGGTAATGCCCAAAACGTAGTATTTCAGGCACTTTTTGTGATTTTTCGCCTCTTCATGACGGATTGCTTCCTGTATTCCTCAGTTGTAAGTCGCTTTGGATAAAAGCGTCTGCTTAATGAATAAATGTAAAATGTAAATGTAAATGTAAATTGCTTCTTAAACCACTGTGAGATTGGACAGACCCAATGAGCGATCTCTAGCTTAATGTCTTCTGGCACTGTAATCTGTCTTGAGATAAGGCCCAGGAACTTCTCACATAAACTCACACACGTACACATCACCCATGATATGACCAAGGTTTCAGAGATGGACACTAGATATGGCTTATAAATGAAATACTGCACACACACAGATTCTATTCCTCACAAGACATTACTTTGACCTTATGTCTCTCCAGGATCAATCCTTACACAGTCTAGCCACAGAAATGAGCAGCGTAGAGACAGAATCTGATAACCACTACAGTGACAGTGTGTGTGACCAGGGGAGACTTGTTGACTCATACTGACCCTCATAAAAACAGACCATCTCCCCTTGAGATCTAGCAATCTTTGCCACCCTTAAAGCAATTTTTTCTCTTTCCCCACTTGAATTTCCTCAATGGGAGCCTTTTTTTTAAGAGATGAAACGAAAATAAGTGTTGGATGCTTGAGAACTAAGCGTTCAGGCAGAGAGAATTTCTTAGCTTCCCCTGACAGATCTGTGCGTCTGTCGCATGCACACAGCAGTAATTGCATGTGTTTTTGATTAGTCATATCTCAGTGTGAGATTTATCATTCACTCAGATGAATGCAACATGGAAAAATTCTTCTTTTTTTTTACATTTCGTCTGGATGTGCTTAAAATCCTCATATTCCTTCTAGCTCATTACCTGCCTGCCTGCATGTGCAGCTAATTAATAATCACAAGGAAATTTCTCCTTGACATGCAGGTGTGAACCGTAAACCTAAGAGATAATAAGGCAATTGAACAGAGAAGGTTGTGAAAGGTGCAAAAAGAGGACATTGACCCTAATTATGGCTGCCACAAGGGAACAAGACAAAAAGAACTGTTCGTTTAAAGTGAATCTTAACACAGGCCTGACTTGCTGCCAGATATACTGAATGCTCTTCCACGTCTAAGGAGACTATTTTTGCCCTTCCTCAAAAAACCTCAGTGTCAGTGCTATAGTGCTATTTTTGACTATATCTTAGAAAATATAATTACATTAATTTTGTTCAAAGCTAAATTTTAAATACAATGACAGGCAGTATGGAATATGCCATGTGTAAGCAATAAGGTACGAGAGGCCTGCAACCCCTTCAGCCGTACCTTATTGCTTTTATAAAACGGTTACCACACAACACAAATATTAAAGCCAAAATATATGTATCAATGCAACTTTCATGAAGTAAAATCACTAAAAGCCTTCCTTCCGCTGAAAAAAATAGTCCCTGACCATAAACAGCAACAGAAGTTACATTATTACTGTAACATAGCTGACGTGGATGCAGACGAAGACGATGGTGAAGAGAACCCAAGTGCAGTTTATTTACAGTGTCCAAAGATCCAAAACATGAAACATAAAGTATGAACAAAATCCAAAACATGAAACAAACCATGATTTGGAAACTGACTATGAACAGACCTTGAAAATGGACACATGGAACAGCATACATACTTCAATATCCAACAAAGTAACATGGCACACAAAAGGGCTTAAATACAGGACTATAGTGATCACATGACAAAAACAACCAATGAGAACAAGACACATGAAACAAGGGAACCAATCAGAACACGACACATAAGACGAGGGAGGCACAAGACATGATCACATGAGGGCAAGGAGGTCACATGACAAGAACCATGAAACATGACTGAGTCAAAAATTACAAATTAAAAGACATGAGAACATGAACCAAAACCCAAACCAACGTGACAATTATGTCATTAGATGGCGGAAAAGACTGTCTTAATGAGTGAGTCACTCATTAGCAAAGATTTTTATATTGAAAAAACTGAAACTTGTTGTGAACACGGAACCAGACACAGCTGACAAATGCTTTAAAGTAGCGCTGTCAGATTTTTTTTATTATGAACATAGGAATATGCTAAATCTGAATGCAGGTAATACACTTGCTCACTCAATCTCTCTCTCTCAAACACAATACTCTTCTACATAATACAGTATGCTTCTATGAACAATATAAATTGAGAACAAACACATTTTGCTAAGAGTGGTTGCTAAGGGTGTTGTGCAGTGATACACAGAACCGTTGGGTGAAGCGATCATAGCTGTGTTTTATCGTGAATAAAACACAGCTATTGACCAATCAGAATCAAGGACTGGAACTAACCATTTTATAAGTTGGGTTGGGAACCTTTATGGTTACCTTTTAACCTTTTAACCTTTTAAGGTTAATAACCTTTTAAGATTCCGAATTACCTGTTGTTGTGTGTGTCACCCATAGTTCCCTTTCAGTCGGTCACGTTCGACGTACGTCGGAACTGACCGACGAATTGGGGATCATTTTCAGAGACCAGTCTACTTCGAGTGTATAAAAACGAGCCAATAACGTTGGCATGCGGTCCACGCACCGCCCCGCAGCGCGGGTATAAATACGGAAGTGGAATACCGCATCCTCGCTTTCAACTTCGGAGCCGAACGGTTTGCAGTTCAAGCTGTTGCTGTTTCTACGAAGAGTGTTTTGTTACGAGCCTTTTGAGGAAGATCGCTCTCTTACCTGGTGCTGGCGTGACGGTGCGATTCAGCGAGTTGCCGCTGCAACGTGCACTGTTCCTGTGTTGGTTGGCTGGGCGTTTCCGTTTGTTGAGTGCTCACACACGGTCTTGCATTATTGGACCGCTGTGAGCCGCGGCCATCTCCCTGAGTGCCTCAGCACTACGGGAGTGCTGAGGCAAAGTGCCACAAAGTGCCGTTTGTCCCGCTTGCACGGTCTCTGGGGGCCTGGCTAGCACTCCCCAAGCCTTCTCGCTGGCTCATCCGTACTATCAGACTTGGCTACGCGATTCAGTTCGCGTACCGGCCCCCCAAGTACAGGGGCATCCTCTTCACCTCCGTGTGGAGCAGCGATGCCCACGTCTTGCGGTCAGAGATCGATGTCCTACTGGCGAAGGACGCGGTCAAGCCAGTTCCTTCAGCCGATATGAGGTCGGGGTTCTACAGCCCCTACTTCATTGTACCCAAGAAAGGGGGTGGGTTACGACCAATCTTGGACCTGCGTGTCCTGAATCGGGCCCTGCACAAGCTTCCGTTCAGGATGTTAACACAGAAACGCATTTTCGAATGCATCCGTCCCCGAGATTGGTTTGCAGCGATCGACCTGAAGGACGCGTACTTTCATGTCTCTATCCTTCCTTGAAACAGACCGTTCCTACGCTTTGCGTTCGAGGGGAGGGCATATCAGTACAAAGTCTTGCCCTTCGGGCTGTCCCTGTCGCCTCGCTTCTTCACGAAAGTTGCAGAGGCAGCCATTGTTCCGCTCAGAGAACGCAGCGTTCGCATCCTCAACTATCTCGACGACTGGCTCATACTCGCCCAGTCTCGGTAACAGTTGTGCGAACACAGGGACCTGGTGCTCCGTCACCTCAGCCTGTTGGGCCTTCGGGTCAACCGAGAGAAGAGCAAACTCTGTCCCACACAGAGGATCTCTTATCTCGGCATGGAGCTGGACTCGGTCAACCAGACTGCGCGCCTCACAGAGGAGCGAGTCCGGTCAGTGTTGAACTACTTGAATACTTTCAAAGGCAGGACGGCGGTCCCACTGAAATATTTTCAGAGGCTCCTGGGGCATATGGGATCTGCAGCCGCGGTAACGCCACTCGGATTGCTTCATATGAGACCGCTTCAGCACTGGCTTCATGGCCGGGTCCCGAGATGGGCGTGGCAGAGCGGCAAGTACCGGGTCCCAGTTACTCCATACTGTCGCCAAACCTTCAGCCCGTGGTCAGACCCTTCGTTTCTACTTGCGGGAGTGCCCTTAGAACAAGTGTCCAGGCATGCTGTGGTCTTCATGGATGCCTCATCCACTGGCTGGGGGGCCACGTACAACGGGCATGCAGTCTCGGGTCTGTGGACGGGGCCCCAACTGCATTAGCATATCAATTGCCTGGAGTTGCTAACAGTACGGCTTGCCCTAAGCCGCCTCAAAAAGCCGCTTCAGAGCAAGCACGTACTGGTCCGTACGGACAGCATTGGGGCCGTTGCGTACATCAACCGCCAGGGTGGTCTATGCAACTAGCCCGCCATCTCCTCCTGTGGAGTCAGAAGCATCTGAGTGCTCTGAGCCAGACAGCTGACGAGCTCTCTCTCTGGCTAACCCTGTTGAGTTCCTCTGTCACCCCTGCGGTGTCAGACGTTGCGGCCGTCTGACGCCAGGCCTGCACCTGTATGCTTGTGGAACGTGTGTGTAGGCTGGGTTCCATATGTAGCGGTCCCTACGGCGACCCCATATGTGTTTTCTCCACTGTACCCGCTACCCTACTCGGCTAGCCCCGTGTCTTTCCCTTGACAGAGCTCGCTCTGTCGTCTCTGGTGGTGTTCTTTCCCCCCTGGGACCAGGTTGGATCCACCCCAGAGACTGCCATATGTTGCACTACCCTGCTAGGTTAGTCCTTATGAGTATTCCACCTCTCCTCCTCTGGAGGACGTGGCTCCGCAGCGTTCCATCTCCCTGAGACAGGCACGCTTTCCCAGCGTTATCCAATAGTCACACTGAGTGGGTCTTGCAGAAACAGCAGTGACGGACCTTCCCTGCTTGGAGCCCTGACTCCTGCTCCAAGCGTACGTCGAACGTGACCGACTGAAAGGGAACGTCTCGGTTACGTATGTAACCCTCGTTCCCTGAAGGAGGGAACGGAGACGTACGTCCCGTCGCCAGGTGCTGTGCTTCCGCTGAAGGGCTGAGTCACTTTTTCGGCTCCTCAGTTGGAAAAGCGAGGATGCGGGATTCCACTTCCGTATTTATACCCGCGCTGCGGGGCGGTGCGTGAACCGCATGCCAACATTATTGGCTCATTTTTATACACTCAAAGTAGATTGGTCTCTGAAAATGATCCCCAATTCGTCGGTCAGTTCCGACGTACGTCTCCGTTCCCTCCTTCAGGGAACGAGGGTTACATACGTAACCGAGACGATTTATGAATGTTATCAGACTATGACTCATTTATGGATTGAAAGGATCTCAGTCAGTTTTACTGAGAATACAAATCTTTCATGTTGCATTTTTTGGATGGGGATTGTCTTCAGTCCTTATTGAGCATTCATTCTTTATGAGACTAAGGGATTAACAGAAAGTGACAATTCATTACATAATGTGTCTTTATTGTTATGTATTAAGCTACATAGGCTACATGGCAAGTCTGCTGAAATCGAACAGATCAGTATGAGGGATGCCTTGTGAACATTTAGATATTATGGATATTATGTTATCTAGTCATATCAAATGTTAAACAATGCAGTATTGCCCTTTATGCACTATTGAGAATAGAGACCATGTGTTGAAATGTATTTGAGTTATGAAGGGGTTACCAAAGAGGTTAATTGGATTTTCAAATGTCAGTTTATTTAATTACTGTTTGTTTCAGGCTGCACAAAAAAAATTTTATTCCTTTGTGTCACAACAATCTTTCTGGTGGTTTTAACACACCATCTCACCATTAAACTCTCTACTCTCCTGTCTATCCACAACACACACACACACACACACACACAGCACATGCATACTGTATACACTTGTCCTGTTGCTCAAAGCTGTGCAGACAAAAAAAGATGCAAGCGCTTTTGTGTACCAGTGCTGTCACAACATTGGCTTTCCCTGAGAAATAGATTCTGTGAGACAACACCTGCGAACTAAGTAGCTGAATAAACATTCTGTGATGGAGGAGGAAGAGGTGGGAGTTTCAAAGACATGATAACAGAAGACAGATTACCATGGCAGCATAGAGAAAACTTTATTTTAGCCTTGGCCTCAAACTACAAACCCAGAACACGATAAAGACATTTGCACACTGCAAAACAAGCTGCCACAGGTATTCTAAATATATCAAACATATAATGAGATCAGCTGGCTTTAAAAAAGACACTGATACAGATTTCTCACAGCTAGTGTGACACGGAGTAATCACATTAAATAGAACATACAGGGTCAGGGTACAAAAAAGTTTTTTTATTCAGTCTTCTGAGGTCACAGGTCTCAAAAAAGAAAATTCTTGCAAGGTTATTGATCAATATTTGGGTGACATATACTGTAAGTGTCCACGAATCATGATAAAGAAAAGGATGTTTCTTATACTCTTTGTATTCATGTTGGTTTCATCACAAAAACTTTTATACCATTTTTAACAAAAGTTTAAATCAAAAGTCTTTAACCCTGCTTCTGGAGACCCACTGTCCTGCAAAGTTTATATCCAACCTGCTTCAGCACACCTGCCTGTAATTTTCAAGTGATCTTGAAGAGCTTGATTAGCTGGTTGTATTAGGGTTGGAGCTGAACACTGCAGGACAGTCGGCCCCCAAGAGCAGGACTGAAGACCTCTGGTTTAATGACAAATGTTAAGTGGTGTGTAACCATGAAGTAAAATGTAACAATATATTTTTCTTAGAACTTCTTAACCATTATTTTCAAAGAGGTTTTTAAAAATAATTTTCAAAGTAAAATAGTTTTCTGTTCACACCTCATGTATTCCTACAGTTCAGAACACCGAATTTTCATTCAATGCACAAAGCGTGTACGCCCACTTAAAACTCTGCCCAGAAGCTTGCCCTTTGAAACCCATCTATCACAGCAGCAACTAGATGAAGATGGAAGAGTGAAACACTGGGAGAAAATATTACTTCAAAGTATCTTTGAGAAACAACCCTATAGTTTGCTTCAGACAAATACCTAATAACAAATAAAAAAATGAATTCTTTCATCTGTTGACACTGTCATTTTCTTGAAGACGTAAGAAATAGGAACACAGTATCATAAATCAGCCTTAATCATCATTCATTTCAGACATGGGGAAAAATGACAATGTCATAACTTTTACAAAGTACAAAATTGTAAACTATACTGAGTACTGATTAATGTATAAATCACACCATTAAATTTAGATGGCTAAAGGAAAGGACAATTTGCTACAAAAATGGCCTAATAATACAATCTCTGGTTATACACAACACACACACACACACACACACACACAGACACAGACAGTCTCATACATTTTGTCTCCCTCATTTAAGGCTATGGTGGCCAAGGTGTATTGTGGTGTTTTAGCCAATACACTGCATTTTAAAAACCCATTTCATTTTCACTTAATTGTGTTGAATGGTACTGAACTAAACTACAGTCCCACATTTTTCTCTATTTCAGAGGACCAGTAATTTTTGCTTTTTATATTTCATGTGTATTTTCTTTGTTTGTTTTTTGTTTGTTTGTTTGTTTGTTCTCGGTATATGTGTTTGTGTGGTTAATTTGGCAAGATTACAAAAATCTACTTTTCCATAAATCCTTCCATTTTTTTCCCTACCTCATAGTGTGCTTTTCAAATAATGTGATATTTATAGAATTGTATATTTAGAGATTTGTCATAAAAATATCAGTACAGAATAGAAAAGAATCGTACTTGTCAAAACATAAACCCTAAGGACAGTATATTATTTAACATCTTACAATGTTTTAGTTAAATTATACAGATCACAAAGCACTCACAATAAATACATTTCTGAATCGATATTTCATAAGGGAACTAGCGGAGGATAATTCCTCAAAGAAAACAATCTAGCGCAGACAAACTTTGACACACTGCATAATTATCAATCTGTTAGTGCTCGTTTACATCTGCCACAGAAACAGCAGAAGACAGCATAAGCATGTTAGAAAATATAAGCAATCTTCATCTGAACAAGGTCAGAAGGTGTGACAACTGGTTAACCTGTTCCAAACATTGAAAGTGGCACTTTCATTAGACCTGCCGAATACTCTGTGTCAAGCTTGACTGGGATAACAGATGACTTTCTGAATGTAGTTCCTTGTTATTTGTTGTCTGGTTATCTAAAACTATTCCAAAGTAATTGTTTGTTTTGCTGTTATTTATTTATTAAAGGTAGCTTTCATTTCAATCAGTTTCTATTTTTTACTTTATGTTGCGTTCAGTCCTAATCAAGCCATTCTTGAATGTATGAATGGTTGTCTTGGAAACAGGATCCATATCCTCTGTTGGAGCGGTTTGAAATAAATGGCCAGACTTATGTTATCAGTCATCTACCCAAACAAAAACCTGCAAGACGAACCAGTTCAACTGTAGCTTTTGGCGGATGTCACTGACAACAAGAGAAATAACAGCAGCTGCTTAGCAGACAGGTTGTGTGTCTGAGTGAGAAATAACACTTTCTGCTTTTCCCCAAGACTTTTGTTTGATATAGATCTGCCACATACCCAGGCGGTCTTTTAGAAGGAATGGAGAGAGAGGAAAAACTGATTGATGAAAAGAAAAATTGCAAGTAGGGAGTGATAATAACAAAACAGAAGCAGACAGAAATGGAAGAGGTAAGGAGGGAGGGTGTGTACGCACTGAAGTATTTGCTCACTGTATATCCTGGGGGCACATAAAAAAATTATGAAGCTATGAATTCTGGTTTTGACCCCCAACGTTATCCTTGTGTATATATGAGAGAGAGAGAGAGAGAGAGAGAGAGAGAGAGAGAGAGAGAGAGAGAGAGAGAGAGAGAGAGAGAGAGAGAGAGAGAGAGAGAGAGAGAGAGAGAGAGAGAGAGAGAGAGAGAGAGAGAGAGAGAGATGGCCTCTTTCACTAATACTTCTGTTCAATTTGCATATGTATGTGCGCAAAAAAGTTCTCACAACAGGCACATACATATAGAAGTAAATTTGTTCTAACCTGCATTCTAATGCTGGTGAATCCAGATAATTCTAATTGAGGGAGCATGTGCCCGGTGTACAGCTCTTTTCTTCTATCTAATTCTCTTGCGCTCTGCCCAGCAAGATTTTCGAGCAAGTGTGTCATTCGCAAAACCATTTAAAAAACAACAACCATCAATTGTGTTTTGGAGTTCCCATTTATCACCTGGGCATACGCTGCATTTTGTCATATTTTTTTTATCTATTCTCACTGATCTATTGTTAGAAATAAAGTTCAATAAATGTAATACTTTTTTTCTCTAGAGCTGATCTATTGTTACTCAGAAATAACTAATACTTTGTAGAAACCATTTCTAATATAACCTATTTTTTTATGGCTTAACAATTTAATGGTTTCTAATGTGTGGTTTCATTTCTGAACTTTATCATAAATCCCTTATCTGTAAAGTCTGAGTTATGAGAATATTTTTTTCAACACAGATTAGGTAGCAAAAAATTAAAACTGGGACAACTGCCAACTTACTTATACGTATAAAATATGGCCATACAAGCATTCCAACAATCCAGTGGATAATGAGATAAACCAAGTATAAGCACATTCACATCTCATGTGCGTTCAATCCTTTTGAGGTTTTAAAGCACTTGGTATTGCTGCGCAGATCCAGCTTTCATGTTCAGCATGAACCACTGAATAAATTAATCTCAGCACAAACAAGAGCTTAGCTTGCCTTTCATATATTCAAAGAGGCTTTGTTTGGGCCAGGCAAGAAGCCGAATATCCCAGGTGTGTCATCAGCTTCAGCAATTTGATAAAGACTTTTTGGTAGTGTTTTTGCTAGAATGTGTATTAGAACATTAGTGCCTCCAAGGCAATCACGTCAAACTTCCCTCTACAGTTTATTATTTTCATTTTATTTCATTACTTCCCAGAGCATCTAGGTAGAGTCTTTCAACGCAGCTTGTTGACCATCATCACATCAGCTGGGGTGAATATTTCCAAGAGGCCATTGATTCCGTTGATGACTGAATTGCCTTGCCCACCTGATACATCTTCATGTAGGATAACTTGTATGAAATGTGCATCAAAAAAGAAGGAGCACAGATTAAACACTGTCACCTGCAAGACCATCTGATGCTGTTATTATCAGAATATACAAAATAAGTACTCTCTGTGGAGTCTTTTAAGCAAAGCTCATTAAGACAAAGATTCTATTATACAACTCTAACAAAACAGTGAGCAAAATACAGACATCACAACACTCAAAATAGACAATAAAAGCTGTACCATTTTGTAGCCAGAAAGCAGCTATCTACCAGAGTACTCTATTGTTTGATCATGCAACATGCAGTATTTGGTTCCATAACATCAAAGATACAAGAATATTTCTATTTCTCTATTAATAAATCCCATGCATGATAAGATCATTTTCTGAAAAGTCCTCTACAGATTTTACACAATAAAAATAAAGCTACATCTTTGCGCATCCCATGTACCGCACCTTTTGATTGTATCACAATGCTAAAAGTTGAAGACACAACCATAGAAAGACACACCGACTTGAGGCAATAAGAACAGACAAATGAGGTATTCTTTTCCAAATAAAAATTAACACTGACACACTGAACAAAGCATGTTGACACCATGAAAAAGAACACATCTGGTGATCCAAACTCTTAAACAAGCGTACTATCACAACCACACAGCTCATGGATCAAACTGGAGACACCTGCAATGCTAATGCTAACACGGTCCTACCGTGCTAACGGTGGTATAACTGAACTTTGCTATGGATGCCCCTGTGACCCCAGTGATCTCATCATCACCTTCCCTCCTCTTCCTCCGGTTGAGGCACGGCCGCCTGCAACACCCAAAGGTGGTCAAGAGAGCCTTGCGGAAGCGGGTATTCATGAAGCAGTAGATGATGGGGTTGACGCAGGCTGAGGTATAGGACAGCAGCTGAATGAAGGAGATGGGAGCTCCGGAGAGAGCACGCTGGGCTGACTTTTGGTCGAAAGCCTTCCAGGTGTTGGCAGAGTACAGAGGCATCCAGCATATGAAGAACATGGCAACTATAATGATCAGCATTCGTATCACTCGTTTCTTAGCAATGAGCTTGGCCTCTGAGGTGTTGCTCCGTGGACGGTCTGTCTTAACCGTGCCTGAGGTGGTCAGAGCAGAAAGTTCCATAGCAGGAAGCTTCTTTGGGACCTGAATGTAACATCCATCACTCTCATCAGGGCCAGGAGACAGTACACCATTCAACCCATTCTTTACGCCTGTAAATAAAAGAAGTGAAGAGATGAAGAAGGTGTGCAGTCAAAATTTGTTATTTCTGTTTAGTTGCAGTTACACACTAGAATTTGCACTCCATTGACTTCCATTCATACCCATGAATCGAAGTCAATGGAAAGACTGGAAGTGCAGAAAACAATCTCACATTCCTCTGTGTTCAAAGGTTGCTGAACTCTAGCTTTTGAATCTGTATAATGAGAAGACCTGTAACTGGATCTAAATGTCACAGATTGACCTCTTGGTTGAATTCAAAAAACACAAACTTTTAAAGCTGCAGATTTGCAGTGCTGCAACAAAGTGTTATGGTATATTTTCAATTTTTTTGACTTTATTACTACTTTATTTACTAAACACAGAAGTCCTAGACCATGAGAGCAAGAGCTTCAGAAAAGTCTAGTGTCACAGAGGTTTAATGTAGATGGCATAAGGTGGGTTTTGCAGGGCACAACAACATTACGAGGATGAGATGGCTCATTTATCTTGTAACACTCTGCATGGACTTGATACAAGGGACTAACAAAGTAGGGCAAATAACAACCTGTATAACCAGTAGCCTGTTTAAATATGTATAAACCTTGTTCTGCAAAAAATAAGTTTATTCAAGTGTGCTATTAGTATACTTCTTTTAAACTAAAAAATAAGAAAGTATACTTTCAGTCTATTTTGTATATACTTCTCAGAAATATACTTTATGTGCTTCTCAGAAATATACTTAAAATGGCACTTAAGTATTTTAAAGTATATTAAAGTAAATTAAGTATAGGCTACTAGACTTATACTGAAAGAAAAGTGTAAATATATTTGGCTAATACTTGTACTCAATCTTTTGATTGAGATATACTTTAAAGTATAATAAGTATTATAATCTTTTATTTGAATAGCCTATTAAATATTTTTTTTCACATAGTTTATATACTGTCTTATAAACTTACATTGTTTGAAAATATTGATTTATAAAGAAAACAGATATGTTCCTAATTCTGAGTATCTGAATTTTTGTGTAGACTAGTCCACTTGTAGTGTACTTAGAAATTTACATCAAATCTATTTTACTCTTTCCCCGCCATTGACAGAATTTTCTGGTCATCCATGTTTCACTGTTATACGGTAGGGAGCGCTATTACGCATCTTCTAGTACAGAATCTCCAGATCAAAACACAGGTGAAGAAGAAGCAGAAACAAGTGATAGAAGATTGCTTACGCAAATGTAAAACAACGCGATCATCCAACATTAAACAGCATATAAATCAAAACTGCCTAATGTTATGAATGAAATGTTGAACCCATGGAGAGAAAACGACTGTGAAGCTTTGAGGTGTTGATGGACTCTACTCCATCTGTGTTTTGATCATCGTTATGAACCCCTTCCGGACATAGTCTTTGACAAAAATGCAGTTTTCTCAGCTTTATGTTTAAAATGATGGGGTTTTTTTGTTGTTTTTTTTTTTTTATGAAACTTAGCCACATTCAAGTGTTGATAAAAAAGGATGCAAAAAGCTACAATAAAATATTTTTAAAATGGAAAGAGTTCAAGTAAGTGCAAAAATAATATATAAATAGTAAACTATAAATGTGATGTTATGTTCACTTACAAAACTTACAAGTATACTTGCAGTAGCTATAAAACTACTAAAGTAGTTTACTGAGAGTATACATCAAAGTGTACTTTCATAAACTATGTGCTAAAAGTATTAAAATAGTAAACTACTAGTATACTTATAAGTTCACTTGTAGTAAAGATGTGGTACAAATAAAAAACGTAGTTGTGAACTAGTTATGTATTTAAAGTTTACTACTGTTACACTTATAGTACACTTAAATGTTTATTTTATATACTAAAAAATGGGCCAATTTAGTCTCAAGCAGTATTGAAATAGTACACAAATACAAGTTTACTACTAGTACATTGATATTAGTATACTAACTACATAAAATATACTTAAAAATATACTTGAACATTACTTAAGTATAATTAATAAAATTAACTTGAAATATACTTCTTTTTCGTAAGGGTGTCCCTACTCTAAACATTAACTTCACTATTCACTCTCTTTTTTTCCAGCCTCATTTATTTGGTCCCAGCAATGTTACAAATAGTACTTTTTGGGGGACACTTCTAATAAAAGGTAATTGTGGAGGTCCTCAGAAGTACCACTTTCCACCTCACTGAAGTTGTCTAAAGCTTCTCCCTGAGATAACTTACATCCAGCACATCAGAGCACAAATAACCTTAATGCAGAGGGAGGTACTCAGCATGACCTTAGTGCATTCAGTCCTCGCCATGGGAGATATGGGTCAAGCAGCCTCTCTCACAAAATGGGGAGAGAAGGCAATAGATCTGTTGAGCCTTTTGAGAATGCTAAAGAAAGCCAGCCACCTCACTCACAGCAGTTACATCATGCAAAAGGTTTCTAAAAAAAGAAAGGTCTCAAATGGTATGACAAAACTTTTGATTGACTGTTTGGCACACATGAAGCCAGTAAACATACCATAGCTAGTAAACAATACAGAATTAGAGATACTTCCATTTTGGCTTCACTGGCTCACTTCTGGAAATTCAAGTCACATGTAACATCCAAAGGATAAGTTTGAATTGGATTCAAGTGCTAGTAGAAAAACATTTGTTAAATGGAATATGCCTGGTGGCATTTCACTGTGCAATATTTTAGAAGTTTTCCAGACGGTTCATCAAGGTGAACAGGTATGCTTCAGACTACTCATGGCTTCAAGGGCTTAGTGAAATTGTGGTGTGAGGGCTTTTACAAAAAAAATATATATATATATATATATAAATAAATAAAATCATACCAATAGAGTCTTTCTTCTGCTCCAGTTCAAACTGAATCCCTCTGTAAAGTTCCCTGGATATGAGACCGTAGGCAATTATCATCACCACACCTGGGATGAAGAACAGAATGAAGAGCAACAAGACGTACCTAACAGAGAGAAAGAGAGCAAAATATTTGTAAATTAAAAGGCAGTGAATCAATAGAGATAAGATAAGTATAACAATGAAACCAAAGAACTGCACTTCAGTAGTGAACATGTGAGAACCCGAGAGATGAGTGGTACTGTGCTGTATTTTCCAAAAGCATTGTAAGCTTAAGTGGATTGTAAAAAACAGTAGATCTGAGGTTCAGTTGAAGTTCTCTTATATTTAGAGTCCTGTAATCAGAAACCAACCTAAAGAAAGTAAGTGCCACAGAATGGAAGAACAGGAAGAGTCTGGAAACAGAATGCTATGATCAAGGAGAAATTGCTGTCTTTTCACTTACAATTCTGTTTCAGTCTGTGTGTTCCTTGGTGACAAGAAAAACTTGATTCTTTGGCTTCTTTTGGAACTATTTTCATTATTATCTTATCTAAATATTATCTTAAAACTTCATCTAAGAAAAAAAGTCCAATACAAAACAATCAACCTACTGAAGCAGTAGGTTTCTCTCCTCAACAAGTGATACAATAATATTAATACTGAAGTCTTCTGAGGTTATTGTCCACAACCGTTGATAAATGACATGCAAGATGATTTCAGTTACCCGGATGAGCAGTATGATATATAGTTGTTACAGTTACTATTAGTAAATCTGATCACTGAATACCACAAGTGACCACTCAGAATCAATTATTTCAAAAGTGTCACACAAACTTAAGTGCTGTTGTACTAAATTCTGAATGTAATGAATAGCTTTGATCACCTGTGGCTGTGGTGATATTCAGAACAACAGTATTATAATATTGTTTAACTAACTTTAGCAGTTAATTTGAATTATTTGCAAAGAACAATAAAAGCTAACAAATTCAGTCACATATTTTTTTAAACAATGTGATGTTATGGTCAGCACTGGCATACAATAAGACAATGCAATACTTGAATGTCAAAATTTAAATTAAAAAGCTGTATTAAGTAATATGACGTAATTTTTTAATATTCAAATGACAGCGTGGGAGTGTTCCCTGAAAGCATCTATGCTACCCCGTTCCTCTGATCTTTTTCATTTATCAGACAGCTTTGTGCTTGAAGCTCCTTTCCATGCTGCACTTATCTGATATCAAAGACACTTTTCTATCCTCTTGTTTCCTGTGTGGCTTTCAAATTCATTACAAGCTCCAGCACAAAGGCAATAAAAGCAATACTAATCTGACCAGGAAGTAGATGTAAGAGATGAGGGTGTGATATTGGGAAACACCTTTTTATGCAAAACAAATGTATAATGTGTGATCTCTAATAATACCTGTGTGATGTTTGAAGTTGTTGTTTTTTTTGTCAAGATTATATGATGACGTTCTTGTTTTGTTTTGTTTGTTTGTTTGTGTGGATAAGTACAGTTCAGAGAATTTAGTTAGAAGTATCTCTGGGTCCTCTTGATCTTCGCCGTCCGCATAGACAAATTCTTTAGATTTATCAACCGCTTTCGGGACCAGCTAGGTTTAACAATGTGTAGGCTTGTACTTTCTTTGATTTATCTGACAGGCCTGCATAACAAATGTGCCATTCCTTTTTAAACTTCCTCCAGTTATCAGCAATGGATTGATACGATGAAGTCCCTGGGCCATTGTATCCCACTTCTGACACCATGTTTTTGAAGCGGTTCACCACTGTTCCTTCCTTGGACCACTTTTGATAGATACTGACCACTGCAGACCGGGAACACCCAACAAGAGCCGCAGTTTTGGAGATGCTCTGACCTAGTCGTCTAGCCATCACAATCTGGCCCTTGTCAAAATCGTTCAAATCTTTACGCTTGCCCATTTTTCCTGCTTCTAACACATCAACTTTGAGGACAAAATGTTCACTTCTTGCCTAATATATCACACCCACTAACAGGTGCCGTGATGAAGAGATAATCAGTGTTATTCACTTCACCTCATAATGTTATGCCTGATTGGTGTACACATGCTGCATTATGAAGAACCAGATGTACGTGAATACAGAGATATTTTTGATTGTGATGTCATTGGCAGCTTGCCAGCTGTATATCATATGAGACTGGATAACACAGTGACCCCTAGTCTTTGCACCCCAGAAAATATCAATAGCCATGAAAGAAAAAGTCAAAGCAGAACTGGATTGCATGACTAAGCTGGATGTGATAACACCTGTAATCGAGGCAACAGAGTGGGTATCAACCATGGTTGCAGCCAAAAAAACAAAAGATGGGTCAGTGAGGATTTGCAAAGATCCAAACGAATTGTTCGACCCCCTCCTCTCAGGCAGGAGGCTAAGAAGCATTAAAGCCAGAACAACGAGGCTCAAATGCAGCTTCTTTCCAGAGACTGTAGGACTCATGAACTCCCTGCCTTAGTGACTGATCTCTCCTTATATTTATAGCTCTTAATGCTCATAATGCTGTGCTGCTTTGTCATAATGTTGCTCTTGTTTAATATGCTAATATGATTCACTGTTTTTTTTAAACGTATTGCTTAGTTATTTATTAATAGGTTTTTAATTTAAATTTAGTCTATTAAATTATCTTTAACTTATTGTATATATATTTTTATATTATTTATTTTCTATATACGTAGTACACTGCTGGACCTCAGGTTTTTATGTATAAAAATACATATTTCGTTCTCATGTGTCGACATGCACAGAATGACAATAAATACCTTGAATTGATCCAGTTAATCTTAACAAAGCCCTCCTCAGACCGCAGATATCCCTTGTGCTAAAGTGTTTACCATTCTGGATGCTAAATGTGGGTTCTGGCAAATCCCCCTTCATGCAGCTTCATCCAAATTAACCACATTTATGTCCCCGTTTGGCCGTTACAGGTTCTTGAGGATGCCATATGGAATCTCAACAGGCAATGAGGTCTTTAAGAGATCAATGGAGCAATTGTTTGCTGGACAGCCTTGTGAATTTGTAGTTGATGACATTCTCATCTGGGGCCGGACACGTGAAGAACACGATGATCATTTGCGACAGGTACTGAACAAAATTCGTGCCATCAACATGAAACTCAACCCTGACAAATGAAGGTTCAGAGTCAGTTCGGTCCAGTATGTTGGTCACTTGCTAATTGCTGATGGTGTCAAAACTGACCCTGAAAAAAAAAAACTAAAGCTTTATGTGACATGCCAACACCTCTGCAGCAAACAAGCACTGCAGCAGTTCTTAGGCATGACAAATTACTTGTCAAAATTTATTCCTCAGTACAGTGACATTACTGTTCCTTTAAGACAGTTGCTTAATCAGGATTCAGAGTGGTACCAGCATGACAAAGCTTTTGGCAAATCCCCCAGTTCTGCAGTATTTTGATATGTCCATACCAGTGGTTCCCCTTCAAAGGGAACTCGCATTGCGTCAAAGCGCTATGGAGAACGCCTCAGAGTGACTGATGACTGAAGCACTTGTAAAATCACGGCAATCCTATTGGCCGGCGACAGCCATGACGTCATACTAGTGCGATCCGGAAGTATAAAAGGGGCGCCCCGAGAACATGTCATCCTCTTCTTCGTCTTCAGGGACTGAGTTTACTGTAGTCACGTTTATCATCATGGCAAGTGACAAACATTTCAGAAAGTGTGCAGATCCTTGTCAGAGATTTCTGACACCAGAGGACTCACACGATCTGTGCGTATCCTGTCTGGGTGAAGAGCATGCACGCTCGGTCCTTGAGGGGTCTGTTTGCGTGCACTGTGAACGTCTTCCGATGAGGATGCTCCGCTCTCGTTTGTCCTTCTTCTCGAGGGAAGGAGGACAGGCAGCTGTGCCTGGTGGCTCGGGTCCCGCTCACGCTGAGGCGGAGAGGAGACTAAGATTGTGGGGCTCGCAGCTGGAGCTTGCTGAGGAGTTGGATAGAGTGAATCTCTCACGCCCCTCGGCGGCTGACGAGGGCGTGCTGCTGGAGGATGACGTATTATCCCTTACCTCATCGGATCCAGCGGCCAGTGCTCTGTTGGCATCTAGCCAAGATGAGCAGGAGGAGGCTGAAGCAGGTGAGGATGCGGAGATGGCTGAAGCAGGTGAGGATGCGGAGATGGCTGAACCTGCTCAGTCCCCCTGCCCCGTGTATGCGGAGCTGGTGGAAGTAATGGAGCATGCTACGGCAAGGCTCGATTTGCCATTGCAACGTGGCAGAGACGAACCCGCTCGTGGAAGGCTCGATGAGCGTTTCCTCTCGGGCCACAGACCACCAGCTCCGGTGAGCCTTCTATTCCTTCCCGATCTCCATTCTGAGATCAAGAAGGCACGGAAGAACCCGTATTCGGCGCGCATCCATCGCCATCGGCATGCAAATTATGTCAGTGTTGAGGGGAGCACGTGATATGTGTGAGCACGGGTATGTGTCGATGCCTCCTATTGATGAGACGTTTGTGAGCTATCTCTCATTAGGAGAAGCATCGACACTGAGAGCTTCATCCCTGCCATCCAGACCACTGAAAACAACGTCGCGTCTGAATGGCAGGGCATACGTGGCAGCAGGTCAGACTGGGGCTGCACTACATATGATGGCAGTGCTTCAGGCTTACCAGGCAGACCTGCTGAGGGACTTGGACCAGGGCAAGGGGCTTTCCCCTGAAGCCCGGCTCCGGTGGTATGACCATGTCCTGTGCACTGACCATACAACACTTGCCAAAATGGGCTTCCAGCTGGAAGTCAGCAGAAAGCGAAAGAAGGGACGACCGAAGCAGCGCTGACTCGAAGCGCTGTACAACGACCTCAAGCTTACCGGTTTGCACCCCGATTAAGCTGAAGATCGCATTAAATGGCGCCAGTGATCCAGAAAAGCTGACCCTGCCACTATGCGGGATAAACGCTAAAGAAGAAGAAGAAAAAGAAGAAACAAGGACTTTGCTCCCAGTGACCAAGGCCATGCTTCAGCGTGTTGTCCACACTAATGTAAAAGAAACCAGGGCTCCGAACCGGTTCAAGGAATGAAAACAAAAACTGGAAAAAAACGATATTTTAATAGGAACACGAAATTTCAAGTTCAATCATTCTGAACATAAGTGCTTATTTGAAATTTCCATTAACCGGTTAATGACGTTATTTTATCGTTCTGTTAAATTAGCAAGCTACCCTTATGAAAAAGAAGTTTATTCAAGTATGCTATTAGTACACTTCTTTTAAATTAAAAATAAGAAAGTATACTTTGTCTACTTTTTATGTGCTTCTCAGAAAATATACTTTATGTACTTCTCAGACATATACTTAAAATTGCACTTAAGTATACTTGACAGTCTTGACTTATACTGACAGAAAGGTCTAAGTATATTTGGACATGTACTCAATCTTTTGATCGAGATAAACTTAAAAGTACAATTAAGTATTCTAAGTATAATTGGCTTTGGCTTGTAGTTGTGTTTACTCTTTTGATTGAGTAGCCTATTAAATACTTTTTTCAAATAGTTTTACATACAGTCTTATAAACTTACATTGTTTGAAAATATTGATTCATAAAGAAAACCGATATGTTCCTAATTCTGAGTATCTTAAACATACACTTACACTTAAACATATACTTTTACTAAAAAGTGGGCCAGTTTAGTCCCAAGTAGTATTGAAACAGTACACTTACAAGTTTAGTACTAGTTTACTACTAGTACTAGTCACAAGCTCTAGTATAAAGCTATTTAGTATAAAGTTCTATTCAAGTTCAGATATAAATTTTTTTATATATATATTTTCCATTTTTAAGCCCTGAAAGACACTTTCACAAAACAAAGAATGAGGCGAAAAGGCTATTATGATAGAAATGCTCATTAGCTCGTGGTTTTGACAGACTAGCAATTGTAAATTCCTCTGCTCAGCAACCAAATAGCTAAATAGCTACGTCATTACATCACAGGGTGACAAGGAACAGACGGCATCTCCTCCATGTCTCAGAACCTTCTCCAGCTGACTTTGAGGAGCATTTCCCAGTAGTGACTCATGCTGTACACCATCTAGTACTGAAGGACCCATGCTGCAACCACAGTCACCTAAAGTGGATTGTTACACTGACACAGATGGCAAACATTCAGTGGACACTCGTTCTGAAAGAGTCAGCCGTCCTAGCCAATGTCACAAAGATTATGTTATGGCCTGATTGAGATGTGTTATATGCACACCTATATTTCATTATGTATGTTATTCACATGCTGTTTGCAATCAACATATGTGATATGAATGATATGTGATAGAATTATGTGGTTAGGGTTAGGGTCCGGGTGACAGAAGAGAAGAGAAAGTTGCCTGGAGAGTGAGGGTGTGCGGGTAGAGAATAAACAACTGAATGGATCAAGACTTGTTCTGTGTTTCTGTCATTCAAAAACTTAAATGAGAATGAGTAAAATGTGTTTGAGAAAAGCAAAGCTAATTTAAATAAACTGCTTTATGATTTTGTACCAGACTTTTTGATACCCAACTGTATTCTGAGTGGGGACATCCTGCTGCCCTAGTTGATACACTCACTAAAAGCACTGGGATATGGAACAAAAACAAAAACTAGACTGGAACATACATAGAGGTGGATTGAAAAACAAACAGCCAATCATTCTATTTTTAGTATCTTTGAACAGGTGGTTGAACTTGGTTGAACCTAATGTTGATCCAATCTAACCCAATGTCAACCCAATGCAATCCACTGTGATTGTAAAACTTTTGAACTAATGACTGTAGCTACAGTTGATGTTCCAAACTGTTTTCAGTAAAAATGGGGAGAGATGACACAATCAAAGATTTTCAAAAGGGATGACGAAAGACGGGGGGATGAAGCCCCCCTAAATATGTTCTAGGATTAAGTTATATCATAGACAGGTGATACTTTCAGTTCAACTTTAAAAGTATTATACACATTAATGATTAATAAAGTTGTCAAAATACCTCTCAAGGCAAACATTTTTAGGTTTCATCAGAAGTGGCTGAACATTGCTCTCTCCAGTCAAAAGTGTGTTAACAGCCCGCTGGCCATCATCATAAGTAAATGCTTAGACAGCTTTTAAAACTTTGTTCAGCAAGACAGAAAATTAGTAGAGCTTTTCTGAGTTCTGTTTATGTAAGAAATGAGAAATGTGTAAATATTTTTACTAAATACTCATACTCAAGTCATTATTTTGAAATTTCCTAGGGCATCAAGGGCAAAGACAAAGGTATTTTTTCTACAGCACAACAGATAGTCTAAAAAAACACAGAGACATCACAAATCTGAGCCCCCTGGAGCTCAACAGCCCTCTGAGCCAGCCTCTGGCCAGGACTTAAACCAGCGGGCTGTGATTTGCAGGAAGCTCTTGGCCTATGGGATGATGCACCTGACATGGATAACTGAACAGAGAGGGATGATGAATGCTATACAAGGCTTGGACCTCAGTTTCACAATTAATGAGCAAGATTTAATTGCTCTTGTGATGCAGTTGGAACTTACTGCATTTAGAGCTGATTCCTGACAGCAGGTCTCCTGCTTACAGACCAGATTAAACCAGCATGTATTTCCATGCTTTTCCAGGCTTGTGTTTATGCTGGTTAGTGCAATTTTGGTCCTGCCGTTTGTCCTCACTATACAGCGTGGTTGTGTTTGTCTTAGTTTTATTCATTGCCTCAGCAGGGACTGCTTATTTAGACATTTTTTCTTACCCATTCTGTTTAGAATTGCACACATGCTGATCCATACATCACTATGAACTATGCTGTTCACTTGTACTCTTGTACATGTTATGTTATGTTGTGTCTTTATATTTTGTTTGTTGTTATATTGTTTGGTTTGGCTTAATTTGTTTAGCCGTATTCATGAGTTTGGAGCACTGGAATGGTGTTACATAAATAGTTACTAATAAATAGTGTTTTTTTATTATTAATGGTAATATTAGTTGTTGCTGTTGTAGTAGTAGTAACTGTAAAGTTTTTGAAACATGGCTGATCATGTGATCAAAATTTTTAGTCCCAATAAGTGGAAAAGGAGTGTCCAATCCTACTCCTGCAGAGCAACTAATGCATTCAAGTCATGTCAGAAAGATTGAACATACATGAACCACCACAAAATCATAATTATGACAGGGATTTTACAGAATAAAAATAGAATATATAATGATGGGCTTACCTCACCTTCATAAATAGTATTATCTGGTGCGCATTCTTTATTCTTCATTTTATAAAAAAAAGTACACTGTAAACCCTAACGCTCAAAATAATGAATTGGTTTGAGTAGAGCCAACTCAAATTAAACAAATTAGTTCAAACAAATTAACTTTTATGAGTATTTAGCACTTTCTTTTTCTTTTGAGTTCTCAAAACTGACACATTATAAGCAATCTGAATTGTTTCATTGTTTTGAGTTTTATGAACTTGTTTCTTAATTTAGACTAACTTAAATTTAACCAAAACTGGGCTGGGCTATTTCCCAGCATGCTCTGCCATGGCACTCAAAAGGGACAGTAAATGCCAAAGTTAAGTGTTATATTATGTTTTTTTGTGCAACATTTACGGTAAGTGGGATATTTAGTAGTTTAATGTTTTGTTATACACTCACCTAAAGGATTATTAGGAACACCATACTAATACTGTGTTTGACCCCCTTTCGCCTTCAGAACTGCCTTAATTCTACGTGGCATTGATTCAACAAGGTGCTGAAAGCATTCTTTAGAAATGTTGGCCCATATTGATAGGATAGCATCTTGCAGTTGATGGAGATTTGTGGGATGCACATCCAGGGCACGAAGCTCCCGTTCCACCACATCCCAAAGATGCTCTATTGGGTTGAGATCTGGTGACTGTGGGGGCCATTTTAGTACAGTGAACTCATTGTCATGTTCAAGAAACCAATTTGAAATGATTTGAGCTTTGTGACATGGTGCATTATCCTGCTGGAAGTAGCCATCAGAGGATGGGTACATGGTGGTCATAAAGGGATGAACATGGTCAGAAACAATGCTCAGGTAGGCCGTGGCATTTAAACGATGCCCAATTGGCACTAAGGGGCCTAAAGTGTGCCAAGAAAACATCCCCCACACCATTACACCACCACCACCAGCCTGCACAGTGGTAACAAGGCATGATGGATCCATGTTCTCATTCTGTTTACGCCAAATTCTGACTCTACCATCTGAATGTCTCAACAGAAATCGAGACTCATCAGACCAGGCAACATTTTTCCAGTCTTCAACCGTCCAATTTTGGTGAGCTCGTGCAAATTGTAGCCTCTTTTTCCTATTTGTAGTGGAGATGAGTGGTACCCGGTGGGGTCTTCTGCTGTTGTAGCCCATCCGCCTCAAGGTTGTGCGTGTTGTGGCTTCACAAATGCTTTGCTGCATACCTCGGTTGTAACGAGTGGTTATTTCAGTCAAAGTTGCTCTTCTATCAGCTTGAATCAGTCGGCCCATTCTCCTCTGACCTCTAGCATCAACAAGGCATTTTCGCCCACAGGACTGCCGCATACTGGATGTTTTTCCCTTTTCACACCATTCTTTGTAAACTCTAGAAATGGTTGTGCGTGAAAATCCCAGTAACTGAGCAGATTGTGAAATACTCAGACTGGCCCGTCTGGCACCAACAACCATGCCACGCTCAAAATTGCTTAAATCACCTTTCTTTCCCATTCTGACATTCAGTTTGGAGTTCAGGAGATTGTCTTGACCAGGACCACACCCCTAAATGCATTGAAGCAACTGCCATGTGATTGGTTTATTAGATAATTGCATTAATGAGAAATTGAACAGGTGTTCCTAATAATCCTTTAGGTGAGTGTAGAAGAGTTTTTGTTATGTTGTTTTTTTTGTAGGGTTACCATCAGTGGAGCATGAGCTTAGTTTGAGAACAGATATATGTTAAATGTATTATATTGCTGTCCTCATTCAGCAAGAGCTATTATATGCTAATGCTACCAAAGCATTGTGTAACCGATTAGCAAGGTGGCATTTATTGAATTAGCTAGTTAAAGCTAGTCAATTTTCCATTACTAAAAATTTAGGTTATTTTTAAGTTATTAGCTTTCACAAATATTTCAAGTTCAGAGCAATTAAATTGTATAATTACAAAATAAAAATCTGCTTACTTCAGCTTTAAATTTCTTAACTTAAAAAAAATTAGGCAACTGATTGCCTAAATTTTTTTGAGTTTTGCCAACTTATTCGGGTTTACAGTTGTATAGTGCTGCCTGACCAAAGTAATTTGAACACACCCTACACAGTAATTATGAATTCCCAACCGTAAATGTGAACTCTCCTGGAGGACTCGAACACACCATACCTTCCTGCATAGTTTAGCACTATATTTACTTAAATATGCCTGCAGTTAATCAAGGTCTTCAGGAGTACTAGAAGCTTCAGGGCAGGTGTATTGGAGAGGGTTGAAGCTAAACTCTGCAGGACAGGGCCCCTCCAGGAGAAAGATTGTACACCCCTGCTGTAGAATAAAACAGCAGTTTATAGGCAACTAATATAACTGGAGTTTTATGAGGAAAAACAGTATTCTTTAATACTGCACCTTTAATACTCTTAAAAGATCTTCACATGAAAGCTTATTATTGTGATGCCCTGAGTTTAAGTGTGTATAAAACTTAAAGTTCAAATTAAAATGACCTTTAAGCCGTCATGTTATTGCATCCTTGTTACGATAAAAGTAATAGAGTCAAAAGACTAACCAAGTCTGTTCCACTTGACCGTTGGGCCAGTCAAGCCTGCACATGTGAGCCGTGATGTTGTTCGGCTTGTTGAATGACACCAGTATACTGAACACAGGATAGGGCACCATGATACCCACAGATAGTACCCAAGTGGCAGTGATGACCTTGTAGGCATGAGAACGAGTCTGCCATGCCCTTGACTTCAGCGGGTTGCAAATGGCACTGTATCTTTCAATAGCAATGGCCACTAGACTGAAGGTGGAGATGCTGACTGATATACCTGTGTAGACAAAAGAAGGATATAAATTAATATGTGGTCATATATAATGCAATTGTCATAAACTAAAATATTTGTATATATTATAATATATAACATAATCTATATAATAATCTTAAAGCTAAAAGGATTCACTTTGCATACTGTTCATTTACAGAAAGTCATTACTGGATAAGATGATAGGCACAGTATTAACTTTCGCCAGTTCTCCCCCTACCAGTCTGTATTCCACCATGTATTTACAATTAATTTCTTGGGGTTGTGTATTTTATGATTATGTTGCTGTGCATCAGAGCTTTTCTTCAAAGCATTCCTGCTTAGGGCACCTACCCCTCCTAAATTTATCAGATTCAAGCACTAAGGCCTGTAGAAGCTCTTGGATTGAGAGCTGCAGCTAATGGGGTTTGCATAAATGAATATGTATATTATGCAGTGTTTGCTACATTCTGCTCTGACACACTATACAACTCACTTTAATGTATGCCCCCATTTAAAAAACACACACATAAAAAACACATCTCAGATTCACCCCAAAATGATTGAACTTCTTTTGATTAAGAATTTTTCAAAGAACAAGTATGTTTTTTATGCCAATGTTTTGCTGTGCTTTTTATGTTGCACGGTTTAATGCTAATGAGAAACCAGGGCTGATACTGCAGAACCTCTGATTAACCAACGACTAGGAAACACTTGGGCAGATGGATTTCTAACTGAGTGATATTACCCAAGTGAATTTCTTAAACTTTGCTTTTATGATTTTATTTTTCCTAGAATGAAATGCAAAAGTACCAAAGAGATTTCAGTTTATTGCAAAGTATCCACTCCACATTGTTTCATATATACAGGGGTTGATAAATCCTCTGTCTGTATTTGCCAAGGCCGCACACACTCTCAGCTTTTCAAAGTAGACCTTCGGGGAAATGTTCAGTGCAGTGTGCAGTGTTTAAGAACTTTTCTGCAAAAACGAATCTCTGAAGCTCTTTGACAGTTAAACGGTTAAACAGTTTGACTCTATTCAGTCTGAAACTATTACTTTCCTGTAATGTTGCCTGAATCATAATCATACACTGTTTGTTCGTTGGCCAGAGGAGAACTGGCACCCCGACTGAGCCTGGTTTCTCCCAAGGTTTTTTTCTCTATTCTGTCACCTGATGGAGTTTTGGTTCCTTGCCACCGTCGCCTCTGTCGCCTTCGGCTTTTGGCTTGCTTAATTGGGGATACTAAATATTCAACTATATTACTGATCTGCCCGCATTGACACTATATGATAATTGAACTGAGCTGGATGACATCACTGTTTTCTCCAGAGCGGCTGTACAGCCGAATCAAATTCTGTTGCATTATTTTCCTGTTAACACTGTGAAGCTGCTTTGAAACAATCAGCATTGTAAAAAGCGTTATATAAATAAAGGTGACTTGACTTGACTTTCCACATAAAACTGCTGTTTTACTGGGGTTTTTTTCTTCGGTTAAAGGAATCCAAAAAAAGTGGTATTTTTCACATTAACAAGATACATTGTCTGCGTTCTATGCTCCCAGAAGAATTCCAGATCTAATTTTAATCTCAAAAGAATTCACACTTGCTGAAAATGATGCCTAATTTAAAATTGAATTAAAACGGAGGTGTACACAAATGTTGCAGCCATTGTAACTGGATTTGCCAATTGCACAGACAGTGATTTGTGCTCTGAGGTAATTTCCTTCCTTGTGGGTAGACATTAGCAAATATGACCACTGAGGGCAGGAAATCAATGGCTCATAATGGTTTTGTGCATTGATTGCCACTGGCTGACTAAAACTAGGAGCCTAAAGCACTCTCAGATTAATGCAATAAAGTGAGCAAGGTAATACAAGAGAATGCCACAGAATGCCAGTGAAGCTGTAGAATGTGATGGAATGTTCTCACAGGTGGGGGTGGGGCGGCGTGCTCTTCCTCTGACTCAAGGCCAACGCTTTGCAGTGTGAGAATGACTTATTGCTGTCCAGTTCAGTGCCAAGTAATTTCAGAGACGAAATGCTGATTGAGTACCAGACTGTGCTACACAGATCCTGAAGACTTATAGCTTCTACAGCTATATTATGGAAGACTTATAAATATGTATAACATTATGTAAAGGGATGATGAACAATTCGCCAGTCAGTCCATTTATTTGGGCCTTGACAATCATCCCGAAGGGGTTCATTTTGCAATAATGACCTGATTGTAAATTTTTCCACTTATTACATTGCTACTTGACAAATTAGTAAATAAATGGACATAAAATATAGAATTGAGAAGAAATTTTAGTATTATGCGAGAAGAAAAGGACTGCGGAGTGATGTGACAGAAACTGCAGAGTGTAGGAGACTGGTTGCCAGGGACAACAGTATACAGCTTAACAGTTTGACTGCAGAGTGCTGCGTTTGACCAATCAGAACCAAGTATTCCAGAGAGCTGTGTAATAAATATATATAATTTAATGTAATTGGTAACAGTTATAAGAAAAATACCGCTGTCATAAAGAGATTTTATAAAACGCAGTCAAATTTTAGTAAAGAATGAGAATGAGATGGAATGCTCTGAAAAATAAAGTTTCTTGCTACAGGCACAGCATTCTTTGAGAAGACTTCTTAATGATCTTAAGATGTCAGTTTCTTTGAATCATTCCTTTTCAATCTGATGCCCCACGGGTTTCAGAAAAATGTATTTCTCTTACAGATTGGTGTTAGTATGATTTGGGACATGAAAAGGTGTTGCTCAAGGAGGAAGAGACATCACAGGAGAAATAGCACAGTCAATGACTAATTAGTCATAAAGTGTAACGTCTATAAACATAGTCGATTCAGACTGAAACTATAATTAAGGAGCAATGACGGAAGAACAGATGGGCTGAGCTTTTAGGGGCTCCCTGAGATCTTAATTAGATATTACTAGATGATGTATTGAGCTAAGCAGGATGTGCCTGAGTTCTAGAAAGTGATTTAAGTGCTTTAAGCCTAACGTATAAAACTGCTTTGAAAAATATATATATGCATGCTGTCACAATAGACGATGACATCCTAATAAATTACTGTGTTCAATCGTTTAGTCACTTCACAAACCTAAATAAGAGCCCCTTGGATGTTATTTTTCTCCTAACTGGCGACAAAAACCACTACAACACCTTTCTAAACACCTAGTCCTTGTACAAAAAGTTTTGCATAAGTGAGGGAAAATAAATTTGTTTTGCAGTGGTATACAAAGTGGGCCCATATATTGACAGCTCAAATCACAATAGAGATTTATTTGTGAAATATGCCTGTAATTATGCCAGAAAATTCCCGTAATAAATGATAAAATGCCAAATGTAATTAAAATGCATGCTTGGCATAGCACACCAGATTATGTTACAAATTATTACAAAATATTATAATCTCATGTTCAGCCTATAAAACAGAGCAGGAGGAGGCAAATTCTGGCCCTCAAGTGCCACTGTCCAGCAGAGTTTAGTTCCAACCCTAATAATCTAAAAATGTAACCATTATAGGCTTTTTAGATTATTAGGGTTGGCTCTGAAATGAAAGTTTACTTTAGTGTTTAATACATTATTGAACAATGCTTTGGCAGAAAAAGAAGAGTTGAACATGAATCTTCCACTTGAGAAAGCTTAATTAAATGCTCCTCACCCATGAAATAGGCGACTGTCTTGCACATCGCAGCTCCAAAAATGAAGTCCTCCAGCAGGCTGGGGATGAGATTAAAGGGCATGCAGAAGATGGCCATCATGAGATCACTAATGGCCAGCGAGAGCAGGAAGGAGTTGGTGACAGTCCGCATTCTCTTGTTTACTATCAGTACCACAATGATCAGCAAGTTCCCAAACACACTCAGGAGAAAGACAAGTGAGTAAAGGATAATCCTCACCGAGTCCATTTCTGAGGAGAGAGGAAAGGTCATTTTGGTCAAAAAAAACAACAAATATGACACCTTTAATGTCACCATGAAATAAAAATTGACAATTCTTCTTTCTTTTTTATGGAATATTGCAGTATTTATATATAAATGATTTATCTGTGAACATCATTATTTCTTTAACTCATGTTCCCTCATAATCTTTAATCAAATTAACTTGCCACTTGCAGCGACATCTCTCTTATCTTCTCTGATGATGTGCTGCAAGGGCAGGACAAACTGTCACTCATATGAGATTGCAGTAATAGTACGTCAACGAACGAGCCAATCAATTATTGATGGACAAAATCAAGTTCCACCTTACAAGCCGTTTCACGTCACAGTAGGAAAGAAAAGACTATCACAACTTCCATTTCATGGCGTCTTTAATAAAGTGAACTAACTTTTCAAAGGGAAATGTTTAAAACATCTTTTGCAACGTACAGTACATTTTCATATCTTTTACTGCACAAGCTGATGAGCGGAAGTTTGTGTTGTATGACTATGGGTTATGAGAAACAAATTGAGGAGGCTCTGTTTACATGGCACCATCTCCTCATCAGGACAATGATGACGCAGACAGTCCTGAGGGGAGAAAAAAATTATTTCAGATGAGCAATCTCTGAAGTAATCACACTCCCAGGCAGGTGGCTGACTGTGAATTCCTTGCCTCAGGTTTGAACAATCAATTCACCATGAATCACACTCTCCAAAGTATTTTCTATGCATTTTTGATCACCTAGCCTGTAGATGTTATTAATAATCATTCTCCTTGTTTTAGCGGTTGATTCAGACTCTACAATTGAGGGTTTTTTTTGTTTTTTATCCCCCAGTTTCAAAGATGAGGCTTAAGCTTAGTCCCAGACTAAAATGCACATTTGAGCTGTTTTAACTGAAAACAACTTGCACTGACATATCTTAAAATATGTCAGTGCCATTGTTTTGTCTCAAGCACCCCAGTAATGTTTTTTTCTAAGGCACATTTATAAAAGCTTATTAAATGTCCTAATTGAACTAAGGTTTAATCCTGGCTTAATCTAAACCCTGTCTGTGAAACCAGGCCTATATCTTGCAATGTGACTGTGTCAGATGTATCATGTTTAGTTTGTTTGTGTTTTAGTTTTGTTTTTTTTTCTTTCTGAATGCCCGCCAGTTTCCTTGTTTACTGATTATGTTACGCACCTGTTTTAGTTTTCTTACTCCCTGTGTATTTAAGCCTTCAGTTCTCACAGTTCTTTGTTCGGTGTTGTGTTATTTTGCTTATTTGGATTTAAATCCGAGTTGGATTTAAAATTAAAGACAATTTTTGTTGTATTCCTTGTCGTCGTGCAGCTTTAATTTTATAACTGCAGCATGATTTCTCGTAACTATAACTTTATTTCTAATAATTGCTACTTTATTTATGGAAGTTTGCAACTTTTTATTTCTCATAATTGTGTCTTTAGATCTTGCATTTGGGACTTTATATTTCGTAATGTTTATTTCTTATTTTAAACTTCATCTCACAATTACATTATGCTGAAGAAAAAACGTCTCAGTTACGACTGTAACCTTGGTTCCCTGAAAAGGGAATGAGATGCTGCGTCAAGAATGCTGCTCTGGGAACAGTCTGCTTTCATGTGAAATCAGTCCAATGGTGTGACGGGATGTCATAGGCGGGTGACGTCACGACCAGGAAACTATAAAGCCTGCCCAAACAAAGCAACGCTAGCTTCTGATAGGATGAAGTAAGTCGCTGACAGGCATGCAGAAAGTATAGCAGGGCAATGCAGCCTCTCGTTTCCTTTTCAGGGAACCAAGGTTGCAGTCGTAACTGAGATGTTCCCTTTCAAGGGAACTCATGTTTCATTAAGAATGATGCAGTGGGAATGTTTATACCCAGGCCGCCATAATGACAAGTGCCTGTCTTGTGTGAAATTATGAAGAGCAGCACTAAGATGACAGCACCTGGTGTGGAATCCAGGTCTAGGTTATACAACATAACGAATGTGTGTGGAGAGGACCATCCCGCCGCATCACAAACATCTTGCAGGGACACACCCGATAAAATAGCCTTAAAGGCAGCCATACTCCTAGTAGAGTGGGCTCAGACTGACATAGGCGAATGTTGTCCGATGTACACATATACAAGAGAGATAACCTCTACTATCCACTTGTTCATCCTCTGCTGGGGACCACTTGCTGGGTGACCCAAAACAGATGAACAGATGTTCAAATTTATGCCACAGGGCAGCTCTTTGGACATAAGCATCTTAAGCCCGAACTGGACAAAGAAGATAGTTTTTTCCTGGTCTGGATCCTGAAAGGGAGGAGGACAAAAGGGCTGCAGCACAACAGATCTAGCCACATTAGTAGGGATCTTAAGAATGTAACCCGGCCTAGGGTGAATAAATGCCTTCACTGTACCAGGGTGCAAACTCCAAGCATGAAGGGGCAACTGACAGAGCTTTGCAAATCTCCTTCTCTTTTAAGAGACATGATAGCAAGGATGAACAAAGCTTTAAGAGTCAGGAACTTGACTGGAAACTCCTCAATAAGCTCGAAGGGAGCCAAGGATAGGACTTCTAACACAACGGTCAAATCCCAGGCCAGCACCCTAGTGCGAACTGCAGGCATCAGCCTCAAGGTACCACAGAGAAAATGGGTTACCAATGGGTCTCTCCCCAAAGACATACCACCCAAAGGAATGTGGTAAGCAGCTATGGCCGCCACATAGACCTTTAAGGTGGACGGGGATAACCCTGCAGCGATTTTCTCTTGCAGGAACTACAACACTGTACCACAAGGGCAGTTAACTGGGTCCAGCTGATGACCACTGCACCAAGAAGTGAATAAACTCCACTTCAGATCATAAAGTTTCCTCATGGAAGGAGCTCTGGAGTGAAGTATGGTCTCAACAACCTCGGTTGAGAGACCAGAATCTATGAGCTGGACCCCCTCAGAGGCCAAGCCCATAGTTTCCACAACTCTGGACGGGGGTGATGAATTGCGCCCCCTTCCTGGGACAGAAGGTCCCTCCTGACCGGAATCTCCCAAGTAGAGCCGTCGAGGAGGGACACAAGGTCCCTTAAGAGAAGACGGACCTTGTCCCGGCAAACTCTCTCCAGAACTCCCGGGAGCAGAGCAATTGGGGGAAAGCGTACAGATGCACTTTTAAAAGTATCTCAAAACACATTTGTTCACGAGGGCCTTTCCACAATTTATTTTATTGTTGTATTTTATTATCTTATTTATTTCTATATGTGTATGTATGTTTTTTCTGTGTATTTCTCTTTTGTAAAGCACTTTGTAAACACTGTTTTAAAAGGTGCTATATAAATAAAGCTAAAATAAAAGGAAGAATATTGGTATGCTTCGCCCCCGAAAGCGAACCTCAGGAATTTCCTGCGTTGTGGAGATCTATTGTGACAAACCAGTCCTCGGACCTGACCAGTGGCACGATTTGTCTCAGAGTTAACATTTTGAATTTGAGCTGCATAACTGACCGGTTGAGCTAACGCAGATCCAAAATGTGACGCAACTCCCCATCCTTTTTTGGAATGATAAAATACCGGCTGTAGAATCCAGACTCTCTGTCATGGGGAGGAACACGCTATATGGCCTCCTTCCCCAGGTGTGCGGTGTTCCCACAGCATAATTCTCGACACAGCGCTAGTTCCCTTGAAAGGGAACAAGTTTTCAAAGCTGTCAATATGGAATCTTTGTGTAATTACTGCATTAATTTGTCTTGTTCTTAGTCTATTATGTCTAAATGTATGCTGCTTTCTTGGATTCTTCAGTATTTCTTAAAAGTCTTAAGATCCTTAAAACTATATTAGAAATATCTGCCAAAAAACTAAATTATTTATCTAATTTATCAGCAGCAAATAAATAGATTCTGTCGCACAGAATCAACAGTTTAGTAGGGACTGCCACCTCCAGTTGCAGTGTAGTTAGTCACAGTCAGTGGTGTCGGCACCACTATAGTTAATACAGTGTCATCCCAATGGCACAGTGCTCATTCTAGTGTTCAGTGTCAGCCCGAGTGTAGTGTCATAGCTTTTACTGTTGCGACAGCTCTTCGCTTTTCATGTTCCCCTGACCTACCCTGACAGTTCCTCTGTTCTCTTGCTCTGCTGGGAGCAGTACCTGCTCTCACAGGAACAGTACCTACCAACTGAAGCTCCTCCTGCACTGTATGTCAGAATAAATAAATTAAATCAATAAATTAGATTGTTAAATAGGAGCTACCAATGTACAAAATGTATCCATTTTATGATGTCAGGGTCCTGTCATTTTGGTTGGTCTTGTTCTTAGTTTGGTGACACTCATGTGGTGTATTGTCTCGTCGGCATCCAGATGCTCATGCTCCATGTTTTTGTCTTTTATTCCCCAGTTCATGTGCTCATGTGTTGTGTTTTTGTTTGAGGCTGAGCTTTTGCTCTTGTCTAGTCTTGTGTGCCGTTTTTGTTGAGCACATGGCTTGGGATTGTGTTTCACTGGCCATGTGCTCTTGTATTGATAGTTTGGTTTGCGCACATGGTTTCGGTCATGTTTGTTTCCATGTGCCATGTTCTTTCCTGTCTCATGTCTTGGCCCCGCCTCCTTGTTATTTCATTATTAGTTCATTTTGCTTGACCTGCTCTTCCTCGTTACCCTCACATTTTCAGAAATATTTATGTGTGCTCTGTCCTGTGCCAGATTGTTGTTGTTGTGTGTTCTCAAGTCCTGACACTAATTATGCCTTCATGTGCAATCGGAATGGACATGAACGGCCTCTCAAGTCATATTTACAGTACTACTGGGACTATAGTACTACAGTACAGTACTACAGTTCCACTCATTTTGATACCTGAGGTTCCGAGTTAGCTATGCCATAAACTTGATATAAACATGGTGGAGGTGAGAAAGATTGCTGCTGTGACTGGTATTCGTTATAAGATCCCTGTTGAAAAACCCAGCATATGCTGGTTAGGTACAGTGGTGGTCAGAATTATTGGCACCCCTGGTAAATATGATAAAATATGGCTGTAAAAAATAAATCTGCATTGTTTATCCTTTTGATCTTTTATTCAAAGAAAAATTCACAAAAATCTAACCTTTCATTGAAGTAAAAGAATTGAAAGTGGGGGGTAAATCACATTATGAAATAAATGCTTTTCTCCAAAACACGTTGGCCATAATTATTGGCACTCCTAAAATGTTTTATGAGTAAAATATCTCTGAAGTATATTCCCATTAATATTTACATTTTTTAGCACACCAGGGTGACTAGGAACATAAAATTGTCCAGCTATGATGTCTTATTCCACAAGAGTATAAATATGAGGAAACACAAAGGCCAAATTCCCTTAATCATTCATCACAATGAGTAAAGCCAAAGAATATAGTTCTGATGTGCAGCAAAAGATTGTTGAGCTTCACAAAATAGAAAGTGGCTGTAGGAAAATCGCTAAAGCATTGAAAATTCCCATTTCCACCATCAGGGCAATAATTAAGAAGTTCCAATCAACTAAAGATGTTACGAATCTGCCTGAAAGAGGACGTGTGTCTATATTGTCTTAATGCACGGCGAGGAGGAAAGTTTGAGTGGCCAAAGACTCTCCAAGGATCACAGATGGAGAATTGCAGAGATTAGTTGAGTCTTGGGGTCAGAAAGCCTAAAAAAAAAAATCAAACAACCCCTACATCACCTCATGTTGTTTGGGAGGGATTCAAGAAAAATCCTTCTTGCTCATCCAGAAACAAACTCCAGCACATTCAGTTGTCAGACACGACTGGAAATTCAAAAGGGACCTGGTTCTATGATCAGATGAAAATATAAAAAGAGCTTTTTGGCAGCAAATCCACCAGATGGGTTTGGTGCAAACAGGGATAAAAAGTACCCCATGCCCACGGTTAAAAATACCACTGGATCTTTAATGTTGTGGGCCTATTTTTTTGCTGGAGGTCCTGGACATCTTGTTCAGATACATGGTATAATGGATTCTAGCAAATACCAACAGATAAAAAATCAAAACCTGACGGCCTCTGCTAGAAATCTTATAATGGGCCGTGGTTGGATCTTCCATCAGGACAACGATCCAAAACAAACATCAAAATCAACACACAAATGTGCCACTGAACACAAAATGAAGCTTCTGCCATGACCATCCCAGTCCCCTGACCTGAACCCTATAGAAAATGAGTGGGGTGAACTGAAGAGAAGCAGCACCAACATGGATCTGGGAATCTGAAGGATCTGGAGAGATTCTGTATGGAGGAATGGTCTCTGATCTCTTGTCAGGTGTTCTCCAAACTCATCAGGCGTTATAGGAGAAGACTCAGAGCTGTTATCTTGGCAAAAGGAGGTTGCAAAAAGTATTTAATAAAAGGGTGCCAATAATTGTGGCCAACGTGTTTTGGAGAAAAGCATTTATTTCATAATGTGATTTACCCCCCACTTTCAATTATTTTACTTCAATGAAAGTTTAGATTTTTGTGAATTTTTTTAATAAAAGATCAAAAGGATAAACAATGCAGATTTATTTTTTACAGCCATATTTGATCATATTTACCAGGGGTGCCAATAATTCTGACCACCACTGTATGTTTTGAAGCATGGCAGCTGGTTTGAGCTGGTTTAAGCTAGTCCTGAGCAGCTTAAACCACCTCAAACCAGCTGCCATGCTTCAAAACATACCTAACCAGCATATGCTGGTTTTTTCAACAGGGATTTTTTCCACAACAGCTACATCGCCTTGTAGTGCATATTTACATATACGAATAACCATTTGAAGCATATTGTGTGTTTTATACACAGCAAAATATAGCATGTATTTGGCCAAAATTCCAGAATCATCAGCAAGCTGTAGGGTGCTTCTCAAACGAAAGGCTGCATCCTAGTGAGGCTGTGTCCTTCCTAGTCCAGTACAGACTTATAGGCTGGAGTTCTCCTCAGCATTAAACGCCAGAATGAGACGGTCTAGTATAGCTGCATCACACGTTCCCACCCCCACAGGACGAAAATACTATTAAATAATATTATACTATACTATTAAAACTTTTTTTTGTTAAAATACTTTGTATTAAAAATCTTTATATTAACTGGCTTTCTATTAATGCAATACAGTGAATGACAACTGTCTGTGATCTCCCAGTGGCTTACATCATTTGCAGTTAAGTGATTCATGTACACCAAAACAAAAGATAACATGTATGCCTTCATCTCCAAAAACATTATTTTTTGTCTTACATTTTATAGTGAACTCAGACAAGTTCAGAGCCATCTCGTTTTCCGTCAGTTCTTTTTTGTGAATTGGAATGTGTGCAAAGGATTGTGGGTGACGCGAAGGATGCACTTGATGTGTCCTTTAAAATTAGCTGAAAGAATGACATGAAATGAAGGAGGCCTTCCAAGGATCCTTCATTTTGAGACGACCTTTGACAGAGCATAATGACGTAGCAGCCGAGATATGCAGCCTTACTAGAACGCAGCCTTCCGTTTGAGAACCAACCATATTTGTCATTGAATCATTCATTCAAGAGATTTATTAAAAAATGCTGATTCATCCAGTAATGAAACAAGTGGAGTCTTTATGAGTGAGTCATTAAATCATTCATTCAAACCGATTTTTAAATAATAATAATAATAATTCATTAAAATCAATTAAATATTTTTTTAAATAGGCTGTTTTGTTTGGTTGTCTATTCAGAATCTGGGAGAATCATGATCTCTATTTTAAACCAAAAAACTGTGATTCTCAATTCATTCAGAATTGTGCCGTATGAACTGAAGTATCTTGTTTTTCCGGGGGTCCCACTGAGGCAGTGTAAATCTCAGTTTGGTCCTATTGTAACTCATCTCCTTTCCACTTGGAGGGAAGTTGAAAAGCAAACACAGAAATTTACAATCTGGCATAGGCATTCGCCTATTTTCCGGAATAATAATCTTTTGTCAGGCAATGCCCCATTTCACTGTCTGCAATGGACCTACAACAAAGTAAGCACTTTGGAAGATATCTATGATGATATGGGTCTAAAATCATTTCAGAACATTAAAGCCCAATATAATTTACTTGTGTATACTTGCCAATAATATTTTTTTGCGTATCAGATCGGCCCTCAGGGCATATGGGGTGCCTTAGGATTCACATTTACCTATTCACCCTTTGCGTAAATTAATCCTTCCTTCTGAGAAATCTCCCTCTTCTGTTTCGGTTATTTATCGGTATCTTCTTGAGCATTCATACAAACCCTTATCTATTACAACTGTTTGGGCCAAGGATCTTAATGAGGATGTGCATGTTTTATTTTCAGATCAGGTTTGGAGGATGTTTAAGCTGTCTTCAAAGAACCCCAATCATCAAATGATACACTGGAAATTACTACATAGGGTTTACTTGACTCCTTTTTTTTTAATGATTTTTGGGACCTAACCTTATCCATTCAACAAAGATATTTACTGTTAGCCGCTCTCACAGTGGGGGAAAAAATACTAGTCAACCGCTGGAATCCTCCTCACACAATGGACAGACAATGGACAGTGTCTTTGTTGGACATTATATCCATGGAACTCTCAACTTCTCGTATGCATGGATCCAGTGTCAAGACTGTGAATTTATGGCATGCTGCTTTTGATATTGTGTCATCTTTTTTAACATCTTTGTAAAATCTTTGTAACATCTGTGTAAAATCTGTAAACCTTTTGTTTTTTTGTTTTTTTTTATTGTGTCTACATTCTGTGCTTTTATTTTATTTTTAAATTCTCAAAGTCTACCAGGGGTGGGATGCTTTGGGGTGGTTTCTAGACTTGTATAGTTGCTTTTTGCTTTGGATTTTTGGATTTCTTGGCCTATTAAAAAAAAAAAAAAAAAAAAAGGAAAACTCAATAAACAGTTAATAAAAAGAATCGTGCAGCTCTATGACTTCAGGAAATTTCCGATAGCACGTGAAGGCAGCATAACAACCGGGACTGTGTTTTTGCCTCATGGGGTATAGTTTATGTTGCCTTTCGTTTTCATTTTGAATTGAAAACTCACACTCCTCCTCACCCTTTCCTAAATCAACACCTGACATATGAGGCATTCTATTTCTTTTTTTTTTTTTTTTTTTTTTGGCATGCTTGTGCTTGCAAACACCGATGTATGTATTTCAATAATTCATCTTTATGATGTTTTATTCATTGGTCAGTTCAGCTGCTTTTATCATGAATTCTACTCATTCTGGAATTCTGGAGATTATATACAGCCATTGCTTGTGCCAAAATTATGAATAGGCCCTTCTTAATTTGATAAATAAATTAAAATTATTAAATGCGAGTCTGTAAGTCAGTGATTTTTAGAATGTCACATAATTAGACTGGGTAAAAGGATTTGCTGTAATTTGAAGCCAATTAAAAATTAAAGCCTTTTATTCAGGCACAGTGCCAAAGTCTAATGTTAAGAGCCTCTGTTCAATGTCAGTGCCAAAGACAGCAGCACAGCTTAAGCATCCAACCATGACATTAATGCAGTTAGCTAGGTATTTTTCTTACTTAGTAAAAAATGAGCTAATTTTTCTCTACACCACAGTCAACCCTATACAACATAATAATTGTCCACAGTAACACTTCTTTATTTAACCTTTTTTGAATTATTTGTTTGTTCAATAAATGCATAATATCCTGTTCAGCCAATAAATTTTTATCAAGGCAACTACAGATTACAACACAAGCCAGCATTTCAGTCTTGCAATTGAAAGGGCTTTTACATGGCTCCTGTAATTAACTCTACGACCATTGCTTCTGAAGAACATATACATGCACATGATCCTTAGTCTCAGCCTCAGACGTCACACCCACGGGCCATTGGCTGAACATCTGATGCATATGGCACACTTTTCTGGAAACACTTCAGGAGTTTCGAAGTCGTCATCAGATTCTACAGGATGTCAGCAAGACGTGTGTGTTGCATTCATTAACAGTCCGCCTGGAAACAAATGCTGTGATGCCAAACTCCCTCGTGGAAGAAGAACGCTGTCGTGTTTACAACTGTGACAATGAGCGCTTGCCAGGATCAACTAAACGCTGGATTTTCAAAAGTATCTGAAGTTCATGGCTCCATTGTTGCAGTAAACTTGAAAAAAAAAAATAGTTCTTGAATGAATAATTTATAGATGCACGCTGGTCTGTTATTGCAGGGACATCAACTTTACATTTTTACAACCCTAAACATGACGTGGAACAAAATGAACTGTGATTGGTTGCGTTACATGTCAGTCAAACGTCCTCTTGGGCGGTCCTTGACCAATGAAAGCTGCGAAAAAGTCCAGACACTTCTACCAACAGTCTGAAGGTCTGGCTACGCAAGACTACATGAACCCCAACAATTAACATAGATAAGTAAAAAAAGTTGAGCTCTTAATATCACTTCACAACAAATAACTAACATCAATGACAAAAAAAAACAACAACAACTATATACATTTAAAGCCAGAAAACAATGAATACTATATCACCGCATAATTTATTCATGCTGCAATGCATGATGGGACCAATTAGCCAGGGGTGTTGTAACAAGTGAGAAAGGTTGGGATGATTCTAAAAGCCCTGAACAGACAGGGGGCCCAGCAGAACCGAAAACTCACGAATAATTTTGTGATTTAAATTGCCATTTCGTGCAAGTGTGCTAAAATGACTTCTCTTAAATGTGATGAAACAAGATATGTGTGGGCTCCCCCTTAAGACACTGAATGGTTTATCTTAAAATGCTGCACTTCACACTCCATCAGGTAGTTGGCAAGAGATGCGAAGCCAATATCAGGATACCAGAAATGGAAAAAGAAACAGGAGATGAGTGAGCAAGATGGAGAAGACAGCTAGTCAGAGGAGCATGAGAGAGATTTGTAAAATATTATCAGAAAAATATAAATGTTTACTCTAAACCTTTCATTGTGGAATTTAAAAAGACATGTTTTGATAAAAGCAATATAAACTGAGGTAATACATCTCTCTCCTCTTCTAGAACAGTCAAATAGTCAGTAGTGCAAATTGCAAAATTCAAAAAATCATATCTCTATACTAATGCATCGCCATCGCAACTGTATAGAAATAGGTAAAACACTCTAACACAGGCATTTGTGGTATTAAAATAACTATATTAAATGATCACATTAATCTAAACAAGCTATCCATTAGCATTCTCATTCATCTCAGTGCACCTTGCTCAGCAGGCACAGTTTTGAGCCAGTCACGAGAGCAGCAAAAGCAATGTGATGTGACTAATGACTCTAGAGCCACAGGAAAAAGATATGGCAATGATAATGGCAGCACAAAAATGCACACATGCAGTCCCAAGTCCTTTACTAGCTACTACAATGTCCTCTTATTATAGGCAGCTTGATTGTGGGTTGTGGGTTGCAGTTTTATTGGGCTTTTTTTACAGAAAACAGTCATGTATTTGGGCTTGCAAGTGGCTACTAATAGCAGTTGTCAAATATCCCCACCTACTGTTCAACCCACACTCTACATGATGTCATTATTAATTGCCATAGTTTGTCTTATTTCCTAAGATGTTTCTACCTTTCATAGCTCCTCCCCTCTCCAAAACGAATGCTGTTTTCTTTTCCATAAGTGTGTACACGAGAGAGAGAGAAAGATGTATTAGTTAATTTAGATGGCCAGTAGTACTGTATGTGAAGCATTTTTAGTATTATTTTATCATTTTAAAATTGGGTCGTTGATTGATTGATTGATTGATTGATCGATTGCAAGACCAGCTTTCTTGTTTATACATCTGCTAGTGACTATACTGTGACAGGAGAAAGTTGATTTTTACGCTTTTAAGACTCTTCAATAAAAAATGTTGCTTACAAAAAAAAAAATTTGGGTCAGAATACACTGATATTTCTGAATGGCTGTCAGTGGAGAAAGAAGCTCTTTGCAGCCAGATGGTTTAGTTACGTCATCTACCAAATATGGCCATCCTAAGCAGCAACACCTTGAACCCAGAGCGGGATTTCTCCAGTCAGAGAATTTATAGTATATATATATATATATATAATTAGTTTGTTACAATCCTGTATAGTAATCAGACATGGCAATTATAGGACTGGAACATACTAATGTGTGCTCAGATGACCCTACTGGGTTAGTAGGGACAACATTTGGTGAAATATTGATGGTCTAATATATGTTTATATGAAGATAATGCTAGATAAAATGTGATTACTTATGAATGCTTTAAGAGCTAGCAATCTATGAATTTGTTGAAAACATACTGTATGCTTTTCAACTAAAACTACTCCAATTTATGCTCTTGCATGAATCACTGTCTTGTGTATGCCACCATCTTTCATCATTTACAGTACACTGTAAGTTAATACATCAGAACGCTCTCAAATGATAAGCTAAAACTAGACAATCTCACCACCTTTTCAAAGAGCAGAACCACCTGATTGAGTGAGTCACCAATGTGTGGACGTTTGGATCCATAAAATAGAAAAAGGTGACTGAAATGCTGTAGCAGTTTCGTAATCAGAGGTAAGAAACTGCTATGGGTGTTTGTGCATAAAAAATTTAATCAAATGGAATTAATTTATTCCCAGCTGGGGGGTTTATTAAATTCATCAATGTCAAGTTGGATATCTCAAATTACAGATGTTTGAAATTAACAGACAAAATTTTTGTAGCCTGATGATCCTTACAGGCAGTTTAATCTGCTGCCAAACTAACACACCCCCTGACTTGTGTCACTATGATTCATAACCTTGCACAAATTGATACATTTAAAACAAAATTGTTAATTAGAAATAGGATTATCATTCTCATGCCCGCCAGTCATTCTTGGGGTCATGGTTTTGAATGCAGTATAGTGACCATATTTACCCATGATTATGTGTCAATGTCCTAATGAAGTAAACACCACAATTGTGTGTTCAAAGAGTATTATGATGCTGATGTGAGCTGAAAAATGCAAAGAGCATCCTTGACGTTTAATTACAACCATTACTTCTAACATTCTTGGAGTTAATTAAAATAATAAAAAAGGAAAATATATATATTTTTTTTTTTTTTAAATACAGTGATGAAATATACTACTGTACTATTGAAGTCTATGTGCGGTATACCTAGTGGTTGCCATGGGGCGTAGTAGATTTTGGAATGTATGATTGCATTATTAATGTTCAGGCACGCTGTTATAGCTATAAAAATAATAAATAATTTGTTTTGGGGAAAAGACAGTTTTTACCATCAGCGAGGGTTGAGCGTTTCATCTGTTTCATGTTGTTTATCTCACAATAAATTGGCTATTTAATTTAACTCTGGTTTCTGGTAATTTCTGGTAATTTAACTCAGAAATGTAAATAATAATAATGATATTAATAATAAATAATTAACATATGCAACAGAAAAAAACAAGACAATAAAATAACACGGAAACGTTGACGTGCATTAGTTTGTCCTCACCTTTTGGTCGTGTGGGTCTGAATTTCTGAATTATTGACGCATTGCTACAGGTGGCGTTAACTTCCACGCTTAACGCAGAGCTGTTCACGCTGGAATTGTCAGGAGTTCTTGAGCATTCCCAAAACGGGATCTGAGTTTCATTCATTCTCTGTAAATCCATAGTCAAAACGGTCCGCGAGAACTGGTAGGAGTATAGCTTTCTAAATCACTGTAAAACTATATTTATTCACGATATTGCATTCAATGTATATTAAAAAAAAAAAAAAAAAGACATAACTTGTGCCATAAATTATCAAAAGGCTCTTAAAGCTTATATATTACCATGCGCTGAAATATTCTGCGCACCCATTGCCTGTAACTGCGCGCGCCTCTGTGAGAGAATGCCGTGTGCGCTTGAAACTGCAGTCACTGAAAAGCTCTGATGAGCGAGCCGCGTGGGTAGACTGTTCTTTAAGAGTGTTAGCACAGAGGGAGGGGTGATTATAGAAAGGGAGGAAGAATTACAACAGTAACAGACTCACTATCAGTCAACAGTTAACAGTGCGCCTCAGACTAGCGGATCTTGGCTAATGGAATGTAAGTCCTGTTTCGCCCTCCAGTGGATGTCTTGTGTTATTGCTTGTTGATTATCAAAAGGAATGAGAGGGTAGAGGACAAACAGAGAGAAAAATTGCAAAAGCTGCTTCAGGCATACCGGTAAGAGCTTCAGGACTCTTAACCACAGAGCTTTCGTGTCATTTTGCACAACTTCAGAAAAATGTTGAAGTGGATCTCATAGTAATGTTTTATGATATAGTCCTACAGTATATAGTTTAAATCCAGAGACAAGACCTCTGAAGGTGTCCTGTGGTATCTGGCACCAAGACATTAGCAGCAGATCCTTTAAGTCCTGCAAGTTGTGGGGTGGGGCCTCCATGGATCGGATTTGTTGGTCCAGCACATCTCATAGATCCTTAATCAGATTGAGATTTGGAGGCCAAGGCAACACTTTTAACTCTTTTTCATGTTCCTCAAACCATTCCTGAACAATTTTTGCAGTGTAGTTATCCTGCTGAAAGGGGCCACTGCCATCAGGTAGCCTACCTGTCAAAATGACATCCACATGAATGCCAGGACCCAAGGTTTTCCAGCAGAACATAACCAGAGCCTAACACTGCTTTCGTCTGCCTGCCTTCTTTCCATAGTGCATCCTGCTGCCATCTCTTCCTCAGGTAAACCACACACGCACCTGACCATCGACCTGATCTAAAAGAAAACGTGATTCATCAGACCAGGCAACCTTCTTCCATTGATCCATGGTCCAGTTCTGACACTCATGTGCTATAGCAACTCATAATGTAATAACTGCACATAATGTAAAAACTACACATAATGTAATAAGTATTACATTATTATTGTAATAAAATGTTCATAATGTAATAATTTTCTCAAAATGTAATAAAATCTTAAGCTCATAATGTAATAACAATTTTTACATTATGATACAATTATTACATTATCAGCTCACCAAAAACATGGCATATTTTCATTATTGTAATAGCTTTTAAAACATAAAAAATATTAATATTCCCTTACAAAATCCACCAGATTACTGATACTGCTACTATTATTATTATTATTATTACTACTCCTACTCCTACTACTACTAGTATTTCTACTTCTACTTCTACTTCTAGTATACATATAGTATACAAACCCGATTCCAAAAAAGTTGGGACACTGTACAAATTGTGAATAAAAACAGAATGCAATGATGTGGAAGTTTCAAATTTCAATATTTTATTCAGAATACAACATAGATGACATATCAAATGTTTAAACTGTGAAAATGTATCATTTTAAGGGAAAAATAAGTTGATTTTAAATTTCATGACATCAACACATCTCAAAAAAGTTGGGACAAGGCCATGTTTACCACTGTGTGGCATCACCTCTTCTTTTTATAACAGTCTGCAAACGTCTGGGGACTGAGGAGACAAGTGGCTCAAGTTTAGGAATAGGAATGTTGTCCCGTTCTTGTCTAATTCTAGTTGCTCAACTGTCTTAGGTCTTCTTTGTCGCATCTTCCTCTTTATGATGCGGCAAATGTTTTCTATGGGTGAAAGATCTGGACTGCAGCCTGGCCATTTCAGTACCCGGATCCTTCTTCTACGCAGCCATGATGTTGTAATTGATGCAGTATGTGGTCTGGCATTGTCATGTTGGAAAATGCAAGGTCTTCCCTGAAAGAGACGATGTCTGGATGGGAGCATATGTTGTTCTAGAACTTGAATATACCTTTCAGCATTGATGGTGCCTTTCCAGATGTGTAAGCTGCCTATGCCACACGTACTCATGCAACCCCATACCATCAGAGATGCAGGCTTCTGAACTGAGCGCTGATAACAACTTGGGTTGTCCTTGTTCTTTTTAGTCCGGATGACATGGCATCCCAGTTTTCCAAAAAGAACTTCAAATTTTGATTCGTCTGACCACAGAAAAGTTTTCCACTTTGCCACAGTCCATTTTAAATGAGCCTTGGCCCAGAGAAAACACCTGCGCTTCTGGATCATGTTTAGATATGGCTTCTTTTTTGACCTATAGAGTTTTAGCCAGCAACGGCGAATGGCACGGTGGATTGTGTTCACTGACAATGTTTTCTGGAAGTATTCCTGAGCCCATGTTGTGATTTCCATTACAGTAGCATTCCTGTATGTGATGCAGTGCCGTCTAAGGGCCCGAAGATCACGGGCATCCAGTATGGTTTTCCGGCCTTGACCCTTACGCACAGAGATTGTTCCAGATTCTCTGAATCTTTGGATGATATTATGCACTGTAGATGATGATAACTTCAAACTCTGCGCAATTTTTCTCTGAGAAACTCCTTTCTGATATTGCTCCACTATTTTTCGCCGCAGCATTGGGGGAATTGGTGATCCTCTGCCCATCTTGACTTCTAAAAGACACTGCCACTCTGAGAGGCTCTTTTTATACCCAATCATGTTGCCAATTGACCTAATAAGTTGCAAATTGGTCCTCCAGCTGTTCCTCATATGTACATTTAACTTTTCCGGCCTCTTATTGCTACCTGTCCCAACTTTTTTGGAATGTGTAGCTCTCATGAAATCCAAAATGAGACAATATTTGGCATGACATTTCAAAATGTCTCACTTTCAACATTTTATATGTTATCTATATTCTATTGTGAATAAAATATAAGTTTATGAGATTTGTAAATTATTGCATTCCTTTTTTATTCACAATTTGTACAGTGTCCCAACTTTTTTGGAATCGGGTTTGTACTTACTGTTAAATGACACACAGTGTTAAATACCAACACTGTGTTAAAATGTTGTAAAAACCCACAGTATCAATATACCAATGAGGTGTGTGTGTGTGTGTGTGTGTGTGTGTGTGTGTGTGTGTGTGTGTGTGTGTGTGTGTGTGTACAGGTATATGTGGTTTATGAGGACACAAATGTGTATAATGACATGGGTATTACAACATAAACATGGTTTATGAGGACACTTCCTGTGTCCTTGTAAACCAAATGGCTTAAAACAACAAATAACAAGTTTTGTGTGATGGGTGGGTTTAGGAGTTGGGTAGGGGGATAGAAGATACGGTTTGTACAGTATAAAAATTATTACACCTGGAGAGTCCCTGTGAACCACATATTCAAGAATGTGTGTGTGTGTGTGTGTGTGTGTGTGTGTGTGTGTGTGTGTGTGTGTGTGTGTGTGTGTGTGTGTGTGTGTGTGTGTGTGTGTGTGTGTGTGTGTGTGTGTGTGAGAGCTGAAAAAATACAGTACAACACACCCCTGCTAAAACTGTTGGGGTTTGTGATTTTTTCTTTTTGTAAAAAAGAAAAAAAGAAAGATAAATAACTTTTACACCTTTAAACTACTATTAGTAGTAGCAGTATCAGTAATCTGGTGGATTTTGAGGGCAAGTTAAGACTGGATTTAGATTTTTAAAATGTACAATAAGGGAATAATTTTTAATAATAATAATAATAATTGCATGAATATTTAAATCTGTTGCATTTCGCAGGTAGTTTAAGACTTGATTTATATTTTTTAAAAATTGACTGTAAGGGAATACTAATATTTTTTATGTTTTAAAAGCTATTACAATAATGAAAATATGACATGTTTTTGGTGAGTTTATAATGTAATAAATTTCTCATAATGTAGAAATTGTTATTACATTATGAGCTTAAGATTTTATTACGTTTTAAGGAAATTATTACATTATGAACATTTTATTACAATAATAATGTAATACTTATTACATTATGTGCAGTTTTTACATTATGTGCAGTTATTACATTATGAGTTGCTACATGTGCTTATTGTAGGCACTTTCGTGGTGGACAGGGGTCATCATGGACCCTCTGACTGGTCTGCGGTTACGCAGCTTCATACGCAGCAAACTGTGAAGCACTGTGTGTTTTGACACCTTTCTATCATGGGCAGCATTAAGTTTTTCAGAAATTTGAGCTACCCAAGCTCCTCTGTATGACTGAACCAGACGGGCTGGCCTTCTTTCCCCACATGCGTCAGTGAGCCTTGGGCACCATGACCCTGACGCTGGTTCACCGGTTGTCCTTCCTTGCACCACTTTTGGTACTAACCACTGCATACCAGGAACACCCCACAAGACAAGCCTAATATTTCCCAAACCTTGACAGGTGCCATTGTAACAATAACAATACAAACAATATTATTCACTTTACCTGTCAGTGGTTTTAATGTTGGGGCTGGTACAGGTTTGGGTTAGTAATTTTAAAAATAAAAACAAGTCCATAGTAGGTCTCCTTTTAGACAGGCAAGCATGTGTGTGTGTGTGTGTGTGTGTGTGTGTGTGTGTGTGTTCATGTTTTTCTTTCCCGGTAGGGACGTCAACCTGAATGCACACTGACTCATGGGGACTCGTGTCACTGTGGGGACCTAAATTGAAGTCCCCATGATGACACAAGATTAAAAATCATACAGAATGAGTTTTTTTGAAAATGTAAAAATGCAGAAAGTTTTGTGTGATGGGTAGGTTTAAGGGTAGGGTTAGTGTAAGGGGATAGATTATACAGTTTGTAAAGTATAAAAATCATTACCTCTATGGAGAGTGTGTGTGTGTGTGTGTGTGTGTGTGTGTGTGTGTGTGTGTGTGTGTGTGTGTGTGTGTGTGTGTGTGTGCATACAGGAAGAAAAGGAAAGAGATTGTTGTATTGTTTATTTTTAAATAAATGTTATAACACACACACACACACACACACACACACACACACACACACACACACACACACACACACACATACACACACACACACACACACATGCCAGCAAGGCTAATAATATTTTGGCTACATTTAATAGTGGGTTAAATGAGAGTATAAAACTATGAAGAAGTAAATGTAGTTGGATTTTTCTCAGGATGTCACCAGTGCTGTGTGCCCTCAGACAGTCTCATACTACAGTGTCTATGTAAAAACCCTGCCAGGTTGGATGTTGAACCCCCTGCCATTTCCGTCTGCATTCTCTGTCCTTGAAGGAAGTATCCATTTGACTGCACTTGGCCTGATTTGCAGGCATGGAAAAAATAAATCAAAAATACAATTATTGACCAAGTGCAATATCAGCAACAGCTATTACAAATTAGTCAACATTTCAAAGAACTGTAGCCAAAGTTTAAATCAGTCATAAATTTAAAGTTTAAACATAAATAAGTTTAAATCATAAATAAATAAATAAAATTATACTATAAAAAGATTTTCATTATCTATAACCATTATAATAACTGTATGCCATTATTTAAAAATAATATAATATAATATATAATAATGATTACATGAGATATTTTTGTCATGAGACATGTCAACCAAATTGATAACTAATACTCTGTAATATATTAATTTCATGTATTGACATATACTGTGTTGAATGAGCATCTTTGTAAATGTAAATTATTTACCCGCAAAATGAAAACGATGCAAGTCATTACCAGCCCATATATGGCCATGGTTCCAAACACGACCCACAAAACCAGGTGACTGCCATTTTGACAGAGGTCATGCCTTTTTGTTTCTTGTTTCTCTGTTGACAAACACACACAAATTGTAACTTTAAACTGAAGTCTTTGTATTACAAACAAATTTGTAGTCATAATGGCAAATGTTTTCTCTAATGCTCAGTCTATTGTCTAATCTAGTCTATTGTACATTAACAACCAGTAAACATACCTTCAACTAACACAATAGTTTGCGGTGTGTGAGGCACTTTCTTAAATGGAGGAGGATAGTTTATCTCGGCCTCACAGGTGTACAGGTCTGTAAAATTTGTAGTCAAACCAAGCAGGATGAAAGTGGTACTGTTATCCATAAACTTAACATTGAGAATGGCAGGGAAATCTGGGCTGTTTTTGTTTATGTTGTTGGATGTATCATTTATCTTAATATAAATGGAGGTGACCTGGTCTGAGCCTTTAAATAATTTGAATTCCATTTCTGTTGCACTGAGTACAGGGCAGGGCACAGTAACATTGCTGTTCACTGCCACATGCTTAACCGGTGGGAGGGTGCCTGCAGTGTAGAGGAGACAAAAATCACATAGCTCCATCATTAACATCTCACAACTGCTTAATGCATAGTATTCAAGCTTTTATTTTTCAAAACCTGAAATCTCTGATTGGTTTGGTACCATGTTAATTTATTATGCTTATGTTGCATTATTTATTTATACTTGAAGAGGATGTCTGATTTTACAGAAGTGGTTATGGAACCGACAAATCACCACAGTCACCCACGGTGCTGCAGAAGATGGCTTCTGTTCTCAAGATCGCTCATAGGCTCTATGTATCCTATATCTTACAGTTACATTGCTATTCCATTAAGATATACGCACTTCTTTGAGATTTAGTTTTTAAACTATGGATATAAGAACAGTTAATTATACTTTTGTCTTTTCAGTTCCTGGTGGTCTGAATAACTTTATGTATGATCAATGTGCACAGGCACTTACATAATATATGCCAGAATAAAAAAAACGAAGAACTATTTTGACTGGTTCCTTAATTTCACAAATCTTTCATCACAACTTTTGCCTGTAAGAGTGGAGAAATGTTGTCATAGAGACACCGTTTCAGTGTGAACAAACTGCTTTGAACCTCACTTTGGAAACAAAAAAGGAAAGATTGAATCATCCTCATGCAGAATGACTAACTCTCTCTCTCTCAGCATTACATTTTCTTCTGTCAGGATGTCAGTGGCAATGCCAAACATGTCAGCTTGTTGCGTATAGAATATTTGCTGCAAGGTCCCACTTTATATTAAGTGTCTTATGTACTAACATTTAAATTAATCATTTGATACAATGCACTTATTGTTTACATCCATAATTTTACATTGTATTTATTTTATTTTTTTAAATACCTGCATGTAAATGCAGTTGTAATTAATTTACATCTATAATTACACTGTTGACCCTTTACTTGCCCCTTAACCCATACTTAAACCTACCCATACCACCAAACCTTGCCTATCCATACCCATATCCCACCTCAATAGCAGCAACAGTGTTTTGCGATACATGAGCACAATACGTATATTGTACCTTTTTTTGTGAAATGGGTTCTAGCTGCTCCATTTTACTTTGTAGCCTCACAAATTTAATGTTTGTGGTAAATTGATTGTACTGTAAATGAGTCTGACTGCACAATATTTCATTTATTCAAGCCTCACTCAATCAGTTAGATTGTATTTTGATATTTAGGAGATTCAGCAACTCATACACTGGCACAAATGTATGTTATTGCTCAAATTTCAATGTGGCTGACATATAAGGAAATTTAAAATGAAAAAAAAAACTAAAATTAAAAACTGAAAATTAAAATTACACATACATAACTAATTTTATTTGCTTTTTAAATAGTCAAACGTTTTTCATTTATTAAATTAAATCAGTTACCTTCTGTATATATTGTTGTTGTACTGTGTTGTTGAAAATCTTCATGACTAAGTGCATTTAACAGCACTTCAGCTGCAGATTGTATAGTGACAAAGTAGAAGGTAGAGTAGAACATTATTAATTGTTAAACTGTGTATATTCATCATATCTTTATTATATATATCTTCTTAAATATGATTTTTTTATTTATATTTGACTACCATAAGGGTATTCCTGTCACCCCACACACATTTTTGCCAGGATATAAATAAAAGATTGGTGTTTTGGTAATTGTGACTTTACATCCATAATTTATACTTAAAATAAGCACACTTTGACTTTTTCTTTTAACTGAGGCCATATCAAAATGAAGACTTTAGTTTTTAATATTTTATTTTGTTGTAATTCCAACCTCGTATTTCGCAAATATGATTTGTCAAATGGCTGATAAAACAGACAAACTGAAGGTCTCTTGATTCCCACTCAAATTCAAGTTCTGTCAGTTTCACTTTTACATATGCAGTGGCTTGTTTTGGGGGCGTCAGACCACTGCAGGCCTTTCGGTTCGAAGCTGCTTACAGTTAGAGACCCCAGGGCACTGGTCTCATTGGTCCTGGCCACATTCCATCCCATTCTAAATAAGGGCTTTGTCAAACAATCTAAAAAGTACTTCATGTGGTAACAGCTAATCTTACAGTAACTGTAAAAATGATTTAATAAAACTGAATCAGCCTTAATACATTAGGCTACACAAACAAAAGTCCTTGACAAGACTTACAAGATACAAGATAATTAGGAAAACAATGTCATATAACTTGTAAAGCTGTCTATGTTACCCACTGCATTTTTAAAGCTATCACAAGAATCAAGATCTTACCTTTGCACATGCTCTGTGTTTCAGATAGGCTGCTATGGAAGAGACAGATACTTAAGAGGGTCACAGATGTCCTGAAAATCTCCATCTTCACACAATAGAAGTGCTGTTAAAAACGGCAGATCTACTGTCTTTCGTTTTGGCACTAATGTAAGTATGGCGTGCTTGTATGGCAAATTCAACCTTTGGTGTAACAGAAGAACGGATCGCAAGCCAAACAGGAAGTTTCCATTTTCTCCTTGCACCCTTTGTGGTTGATGTTATTTGCATGTTAAGGTTTCATATAATGCATTTGGTAGAGAATCTGGTGGCATCATACAGTAGCTGGTGTTTCCTCATTGAGGGGAGGTAGTAAATGAGACCCCTGTAGGTGTTTTCTGGTGGGGGGGGTGGGGGGGGGGATTTAGGGTTAAAGTGGGTTTGAACAGATGCAGAAAGTGAAAGACAGAGGGAGGGGAAAAAAGTCAGCTCCTAAGAGGGCTCTTCAAAGTTAAAATGACAGAAACTTACACACCCTTGATCAGAAAAGGTCTGCATGTGTTTTTTAAAGTGCATTAAAAGCATTTTCTGACTAACTCAGGGTGACACATTCAAAGACACGATGTGGGGGAAAATGCCTTTAAGCTGATTTAGTAAGTCTTCATGTTTCCTGTTTTTAATCTAAAACTGTGCACGTCAGAGGCAGTGCACTTTGTGATCTCTATGGCAACCAGCTGCACAGAACACTGAAACCAACCCACAATGCTGACAATGATCTGTGTTCGTTGTGCTCTTTCCTTAATGGAAGGAAAGATTAATCAAGTTGAGAAAAGATGCAAATAATGAGGTTTTGTGGTTATCTTTATATTTAGATCTAAACCTAGAACTGGTTTCAGACCCCTACATGCACTAGCACCCCCTTAAATCTACTTCCTGCGTGAACCACAAAACGTGTTTACAGATTTACATTCATGATAGGCATAATATTGCTTCCAAGCAGAAAGTATTGGAACATCAGAATGATATTCCATTCATGTGTTATATTCCATCCGACATATAGGTCTCAGTTTTACAGACCTTAAAAATATTACAATGTTTTAATTTTTAAGGTTGTACTCTAAGTGCTTTGCCAAATGATTTTTATATAAATAAACTTTTTTTTTTTTTAATTAAACAAATAAATAAACGTACAACCCCATTTCCTGAAAAGTTGGGACATTTTGTAAAAAAGGAATGAAAAGTTGGCCCACCACAGCTCCAAAAAGAGAAACATATTTATTTCATGTTCTCACCACAGGTGGTTTCGAGCCCAGTGGCTCTTCATCAGACAAACTTTGTTCCTTTTTTGTGGTTGAGCACCCCTATTTAGCTTCTTTTGCCCATTAGATTTGTGCACTTTGTGTTGAATTTTTGTAAAATTCAGTAAAATCAAGAATCTGTGATTTGTTGATTCTGTTTAAACTTGATTTAACTGACAAAAGTACAAAGAAAAGATTTCAAATGTTTTTGACCAACTTAATTGTATTTTGTAAATATTAACGTCTTTTTATTTTGATGGCTGTAACACACTCTAAAAGAGTTGGGATAGAGATATATTTGTAGACAAAAAAGGTCTCAGCTAATGAACGATGTAAGGGAACAGGTTTTTCTGAAAATGTTTAAATTTGTGTCAACTCCGTCAGACGCATTAAAAAGCATGATATTTTAATTTGATCCATCCAACAAGAGTGTAAAGTCTTCAATTATGTAATTGTCACGAATGGTGCTCCTGAGACTCCTCCCTCTCTCCAGCAGAGGGCTCCCTCACCTGAGTTTTAGCGAGACATTCTCTGGAATTTCCCATAACCCCATACCTGGACTGATTGCCACACACGTTCCCCATTCCCTGGCCTATTTAAGCCGAGTGTTTTCTTCACTCTGTGCAAAGTCTTGTATTGCCTTGGCGGACATTTCTGAGCGTTTATTTTTCCCTATTTATCATTCCTGTTTTGTGACCCGTGGACTGTTTATTCGAATCTCTGCCTCCTGCCTTGTTGACCTAGCTCTGTTTTGTCCACATTCTGTGTTCCTGACTGTTTGCTGCCTGCCCTGACCCTTTGCCTGTGTCCGACTACAAATATTGTCTTCCCCTTATTGATGTCTTCTGCCTGTTTGGTTGATTCTACTGTTTTCTATAATAAAGCTGCAAATGGATCTTAACCCAAGCTCATCCGAGTCACTGTTACAGTAATAATGGTGTTCAGTAAAGGAGCTAAGTGAAAAAATACAAACCCGATTCCAAAAAAGTTGGGACACTGTACAAATTGTGAATAAAAACAGAATGCAATGATGTGGAAGTTTCAAATTTCAATATTTTATTCAGAATACAACATAGATGACATATCAAATGTTTAAACTGAGAAAATGTATAATTTTAAGGGAAAAATAAGTTGATTTTAAATTTCATGGCATCAACACATCTCAAAAAAGTTGGGACAAGGCCATGTTTACCACTGTGTGGCATCCCCTCTTTTTATAACAGTCTGCAAACATCTGGGGACTGAGGAGACAAGTTGCTCAAGTTTAGAAATAGGAATGTTGTCCCATTCTTGTCTAATACAGGCTTCTAGTTGTTCAACCGTCTTAGGTCTTCTTTGTCGCATCTTCCTCTTTATGATGCGCCAAATGTTTTCTATGGGTGAAAGATCTGGACTGCAGGCTGGCCATTTCAGTACCCGGATTCTTCTTCTACGCAGCCATGATGTTGTAATTGATGCAGTATGTGGTCTGGCATTGTCATGTTGGAAAATGCAAGGTCTTCCCTGAAAGAGACGACGTCTGGATGGGAGCATATGTTGTTCTAGAACTTGGATATACCTTTCAGCATTGATGGTGCCTTTCCATATGTGTAAGCTGCCCATGCCACACGCACTCATGCAACCCCATACCATCAGAGATGATAACAACTTGGGTTGTCCTTGTCCTCTTTAGTCCGGATGACATGGCGTCCCAGTTTTCCAAAAAGAACTTCAAATTTTGATTCGTCTGACCACAGAACAGTTTTCCACTTTGCCACAGTCCATTTTAAACGCCTGCGCTTCTGGATCATGTTTAGATATGGCTTTTTTGACCTATAGAGTTTTAGCCGGCAACGGCGAATGGCACGGTGGATTGTGTTCACTGACAATGTTTTCTGGAAGTATTCCTGAGCCCATGTTGTGATTTCCATTACAGTAGCATTCCTGTATGTGATGCAGTGCCGTCTAAGGGCCCGAAGATCACGGGCATCCAGTATGGTTTTCCGGCCTTGACCCTTACGCACAGAGATTGTTCCAGATTCTCTGAATCTTTGAATGATATTATGCACTGTAGATGATGATAACTTCAAACTCTTTGCAATTTTTCTCTGAGAAACTCCTTTCTGATATTGCTCCACTTTTTTTCGCCGCAGCATTTGGGGAATTGGTGATCCTCTGCCCATCTTGACTTCTGAGAGACACTGCCACTCTGAGAGGCTCTTTTTATACCCAATCATGTTGCCAATTGACCTAATAAGTTGCAAATTGGTCCTCCAGCTGTTCCTTATATGTACATTTAACTTTTCCGGCCTCTTATTGCTACCTGTCCCAACTTTTTTGGAATGTGTAGCTCTCATGAAATCCAAAATGAGCCAATATTTGGCATGACATTTCAAAATGTCTCACTTTCAACATTTGATATGTTATCTATATTCTATTGTGAATAAAATATAAGTTTATGATATTTGTAAATTATTGCATTCCTTTTTTATTCACAATTTGTACAGTGTCCCAACTTTTTTGGAATCGGGTTTGTATATTCTCTAAGTTTTTTTCCTGGGTTAGGGTTGTTAAGAACAATCCAGTTCCTAAATTATTTAATTCTCTACCCTCCTTTTTAATATTAAACACACATAACCAATGTTCTTAGGTAAATCAGACAAAATATCATGCAGTTCAGTTGATGTTTTAATATTTTAACACAATAAATTGATAAAAGAATAAAATGTTTCTTTCAAACTCAGACCTCACAGATATTATAATGAAGAGGCTCAATATACTTAGGCAGGCTAAGCGGCATCAAAGGAAGTGCAAGGAGAGGGCCCAAAAGCGTAGTGCTTTTATTGCCAATCCTTTGGCTTCACCAAAAGGCTACTCGGACAAAAGCGGAGCAGCCACCTCACTTGCTCTGTGGAGGAATTCAATCATCATCTCAGTCTCACCTACAGTGATACTTTGAGAGAACAAGACCTCGGCCCATGTGAGACACTGGTGACACCTCCAGAACCGCTGACTCAATTCAACATCTTTGAGCCAACTCTGAAGGAGGTTAAAGAAACAGTCAAGTCAAGTCACCTTCATTTATATAGCGCTTTTTACAACACAGATTGCTTCAAAGCAGCTTCACAGTGATAATAGGAAATACATTTTTGTTTTAGAAGAAAAGCTAATGTAAGTTTTTGATTGATTAATTTCTGTTGTCAAAACTGATTAGTTATTTAATTTGGCGCCACTTAAACAACACCATCCTCAACTAAAACAGAAAACCCCCAATGCGTTCCGGACCCCCATCCGCACGGCAACAGTACTTGGTGGCCTGAGAACACAAACCATGAAATAGGTTTGAAATAGTTTTGAAACTATACCATCGTCATCCCCACGCAAACCCCAAAAAAGGCGAATCCGTGAAAACGGCGACGGCATGTACGCAAGCATCACGTGTTCAGCCTATAGGCAAGCGCGTTTGAATACGTATGTGTGCATATGTGTTTTTATCTGTATAGAGGGGAAGGGAAGGGAAGGAGGCCTTCACAGGGGAGAGTCTAGTTGACACGGTCTCTGCCGACACCTCAGGGCTTCGTTGTGGTCATGTCTAGGCCAAGTCCACCATCTGATCTGGATACGGCAGACTACAGTAAACCTCGGGATAAACAGAGAGACTAACATTAGCTTAGATGCCATTCTTTTTATGATGTAACGAGTACATCAGGTGTTATGGGAAGTGTTCCCGGTTCTGGCAGACCTAGTTAATGCAGCCTAACAATCAATTAACTGATTTAAATAATAGAAATTGATAATGTTCTATGTGTATGCCATAGTAAAGAGATGTGTTTTAGTCTAGAATTAAACTGACAGAGTGTGTCTGCTTCCCGAACAATGCTAGGAAGATTGTTCCAAAGTTTAGGTGCTAAATAGGAAAAGGATCGACTGCCAGCAGTTGATTTTGATATTCTAGGTATTATCAACTGGCCAGAATTTTGAGACCGCAATAGACATGATGGAGTATAATGCGTTAAGAGCTCGTTCAAGTACTGGGCAGCTAAACCATTTAGTGCTTTGTAAGTAATAAGCAAGATTTTAAAATTTATACGATGTTTAATAGGGAGCCAGTGCAGTGTTGACAGAACCGGGCTAATATGGTCATACTTCCTGGTTCTAGTAAAAACTCTAGCTGCTGCGTTTTGGACCAGCTGCAGTTTATTTATTAAGCGAGCAGGGCAACCACCCAGTAAAGCTTTACAATAATCTAGCCTTGAGGTCATAAACGCATGAACTAACTGTTCAGCATTTTGCATTGAAAGCATGTGCCGTAATTTAGATATATTTTTAAGATGGAAAAATGCTGTTTTACAGATGCTAGAAACGTGGCTTTCAAAAGAAAGATTGGTATCAAAGAGCACACCCAGGTTCCTAACTGAAGACGAGGACTTGACAGAGCAGCCATCAAGTGTTAGACAATATTCTAGGTTACTACGTGCAGAGGTTTTTTGTCCAATAATGAAAAATTCTGTTTTTTCAGAATTAAGTTGTAGGAAATTACTAGTCATCCAATTTTTTATATCAGCGATGCATTCCGTCAATCTTGTGAACTGGTAAGTTTCGTCAGGGTGTGAAGAAATATAGAGCTGAGTATCGTCAGCATAACAATGAAAACTAACGCCATGCTTCCTAATGATATCTCCCAGTCGTAGCATGTACAGGGTGAAAAGTCAATTCTGCCAATTTTTTAATAAGTGGTTTAATAATAGCCAACTTAAAAGTTTTCGGTACATACATGAAAACTAACGCCAACGCCAATAAGTGGTTTAATAATAGCCAACTTAAAAGTTTTCGGTACATAGCCTAATGACAAGGATGAATTAAGAAGAGGATCTATGACCTCTGGAAGCATCTTTTTTAATAGCCTAGTCGGTATAGGGTCGAGCATACATGTTGTAGATTTTGATGATTTAACAAGTTTAGCCAATTCTTCTTCTCCTATAGCAGTGAATGAGTGTAATTTTTCCTCAGTGACACTACAATGCACTGTCTGATGTTATACTGTAGTAGACGGCTGCATGGTAAAGAAGTTCATAAAGCCATTACTGCTATGCTGTTTACAAACGTCAGAAGTTGAAGCTTTATTTTTGGTTAATTTAGCCACTGTATCGAATAAATACCTAGGGTTGTGTTTGTTGTCTTCTAAGAGAGTCGAGAAATAAGCAGATCTAGCAGTTTTTACGGCCTTTCTGTATGCAATCATGCTCTCTTTCCACGAAATGCGAAAAACCTCCAGATTTGTATTCTTCCAGCTGCGCTCCATTTTTCTGGCTGCTGTTTTAAGGGCCCGAGTGTGCTCGTTGTACCACGGTGTTGGACTATTTTCTTTAATCTTCTTTAAGCGCAGGAGAGCAACTGTGTCTAAAGTGCTGGAAAAGAGAGAGTCAATAGTTTCTGTTGCAACATCGAGTTCCTCTAGGCTATCTGGGATGCTGAGGAGATGAAACTGATGAGGAAGATTATTTACAAAGCAATCTTTAGTGGCAGCAGTGATAGTCCTGCCATATTTGAAGCGAAGGGGACGGCTTTGCAGCCTTAGCTAAATTAAGTATACATGATACTAGATAATGATCTGAGATGTAATCGCTCTGCTTCAGAATTTCAACGGCATCAACATTTATTCCATGTGACAATATTAGGTCTAAAGAATGATTACGGCGATGAGTGGGTCCTGGCACATGTTGCCTAACTCCAATAGAGTTTAGAATGTCTCTAAATGCCAATCCCAATGTGTCTTTTTCATTGTCTACATGGATATTAAAATTACCAACAATTAGTACTTTATCAACAGCCAGTACTAACTCTGATAGAAAATCAGCAAATTCTTTGGTAAAGTCTGTATTGTGCCCTGGTGGCCTGTATACAGTAACCAGAACAAATGTCAAACGGGATTTATCAATTACACTACATAACGTTATATAAAGCACCAAAACTTCAAAGGAATTATATTTGAAACTAGACTTCTGAGTAGTACTGAAGATATTATTATAAATTACAGCAACACCACCCCCTTTATCTTTCAGACGCGGCTCGTGTTTATAACAATAATCTTGGGGGGTGGACTCATTTAAAGTAATGTAATCGTCAGGCTTTAGCCAGGTTTCTGTCAAACACAGCACATCTAGATTATTATCTGTATCTATCATATCATTAACAATAAGCGCTTTTGGGGAAAGGGATCGAATATTCAGCAGCCCGAGCTTTATCGTTTGTTCATCTGTATTATATCTGTTATTTATTTTTTGGACATCAATTCAATTTTTACCGTTGAATGGTTTTGATGTTTTTTTGTTTTTACTAAATCGGGGAACAGACACAGTCTCTATGTGATAATATCTAGGTGAAAGAGTCTCTATGTGCTGGGATTTATCTGACTTCTGTGACGTGAGATAGCTAGCAGGCGGTCGGTTAAGCCAGTCCGTCTGCTTCCTGACCTGGGCCCCAGTTAGTCAAGGTTTAGCTGTAAGACTATATGCCAAATTACTAGAGAGAAGAGCGTACCAGGAAGGATGGATGCCATCTTTTTTCAACAGGTCAGGTCTGCCCCAAAAGCTTTTCCAATTGTCTATGAACCCTATGTTATTTTGCGGACACCACTTAGACAACCAGCCATTGAGTGATGATAGTCTGCTAAGTATCTCATCACTCCTTCTAACAGGGAGGGGACCAGAGCAAAAAACGTCATCTGCCATCGTACTTGCGAGTTTACACACCTCTTTAATGTTAATTTTGGTGCTCTCCGACTGGCGAAGTCGAACATCATTTGTGCCGACGTGAATAATAACCTTAAAACATGTTCCGTGTAATAGAATCGCCAATAACTAGGGCACTTTCAACAGGATTCTCAGTGGGTGCGTCACTGAGTGGGGAGAACCTGTTTGATGTTCTAATCAGAACGGAAAAACGTTTTTTTGATCCGCGACTATGCCGTCTCACAGTCACCCAGTTGCCCTGCTGCATGGGCTCTACAGCCGGAACCGAACAATGTACAGAGTTCACTAAGCTAGTCGCATCCAAATCAGTGTCTAAAGCTGTTACATTCTCACTACTCTCAGATAAAGTCTGGATGCATGTCTCTAATTCTGAAATCTTCTCTGTCAGCCTGACTATCTCCCTGCATTTATCACATGTGAAGCCCTGTTCGCCAACAGAGAAACGATATATATAGGGTATACAGAGGATATACTGAACATGTAACAGGCAGTGCAAGTGACAATAACAGGAGAAGATGACATGGCTTACCGTGTTTGTTGATTAATCCAACTCACCACTGTTGTTTGATGGACTCTATTGACTATTCCAACTCATCACAGTTGTTTAATGAACTCAGGAGACAGGAGACCCAGATGCAGAGATGGCAAGCTAACAGGCTAGCGAAATGCTAACACGTGATAGTGATTTAGATTAAAAGCTAGCGATGTCAGATTTAATGTGGTAGGCAATATTAGACAATATATGATGATGGGTAAGTTATGTCTCCTCCTCTGATCTGGCAACCTTTTTAGGGGGCTGACCATGTGGTGCCCAGAATGAAATAATACTCTTTTGCTTTTTCCCTGACATCTTTAATCAGAAAAATGCAGTGATTAAATGTATGCATTAACAGGATATAAAACATTTCAGAAATGATAGCCAGAGTGCTCTGCTTTAAGAGATACAGTCTTAACATAGCTGAAAAGAGTATTAATACATGAGAATTTGAAATAAAATTAAAGCTGCAAGCAGCGATGACGGCCCCAAGCCGGTGGCACCGCCACCCCGGTGGCTTCAGGGCAACTGTGCACGACAGGCAATATGCATTTAAACAGGAGAGTATTTTAAAATCGCTCGAATATGCCACATTTACCGCAGCAGCTGGTGCCAATATGACCACAAGCCACACCCATGATGTCATTTAAATATAGATGAATTTTAATGTCATAGGATATAATAGGTTACTTTTTAAATATGTGCAAAGTTATCTTTTGTGGCTCAAAAAGTCCAGAAGGCCAGTATTTAATTCAAGGTATTTGTATATATGTTTCATTTTTATTTATTTATTTTTTTAACTTATTTTTCACACTAAAGTGATAGTTATTTGTGATAGCCTATGATATGAAAGGGTTAAATTATCACCAAGAGAGAAAGTGACACACACACACACACACACACAGAGAGTGAGCCTGAGAGAGCGAGAGATAGGGGGAGGGGAAGGACCGACAGAGAGAGAGAGAGTAAGATTCAGAAGAAATATTTTAAAGAAATAAATATATTGATCTGAAAAATAGTACATTCATTTTAAATTCATCCAGGTTAAATTACCGAACATACAATCTTAATTTAATTTAAATCAAACAATGATTTTACAAGATATGAGACAATTTCTGTTTCCCTTTTTGTCCTTTTATCCAATTTCCGTTCGCAATTTAGCATCTTCCGTATCTTTGTTTCATGTTGACCGAGTTTGGTGGACACTGAATGAATCGCCTACAAGGAGAACGTAAAAACTCAGAGCCTGATTTATCAAAAAATCCACATTCAAACCAAAATATCTTACTTTCTGTTGGTCGGAGCTAACGACTGTAAATTAGAAAGTTGTCCGGCTCGATGAGAACAATATATGTACCGAGTTTGGTGACTGTAGGTAAAACTAACCAATATCTTTAAAACTTTGTTCTCAAGGACTTATCAAACCTGGTTCATAAATAAGGCTATACTCCCACCTTCTGGTTATTCTATATATCACATTGGCTCTCATTTTTTGGTCCTCAAACAAAAAGCATTAATCTGTTTATTTTTAAATTACACATACTTCATTGTTTGAAAAACAAACTCAAATGTGTTTTTTTTTTCTATTGTTAGTATTATTTTTTATAGAAATAAATTATGTATAATTCAGAGAATATTTTTTAGTGTCAAGAATTAATCTCCAAATACAAAATGTTAAAGAAAACCAATATATTGATCTAAATTCTATACATTCATTTTAAAATTCATTCAGGGTCAATAACCAAACATACAATCATAATTAAATTTAAATCAAATTACAGTCATTACTTTAATCCCTCACCATAGCAGCACCGTGTGAGATATCCTATAATCGTTCTCAATATAGCATCTTCAGTGTCTTTGTTTCATGTTGACTGAGTTTGGTGTCGATTCCATGCATCTCCTACGAGGAGTTTATAAAAACTCAGAGCCTGATTATTCAAAATATGACTTTTTTAAACTGACGCTATGACTAACTGAATATTGGCATGTAGATGTCTTCAGGCCAGGACTCTAATAAAACATGTGAAGTTTGGGGCAGATCGGACATTGTATGCCCGAATATGATGTTGTTCTGGTTAAATCTCTAGGAGGAGTTAATCACATTGTAAAACAAGGATTTTCCTTTTGCCCGCAGGTGGCGCTATAACTGTAACTGAATATTGACATGTAGATGTGTTCAGGCCAGGACTCTAATAAAACATGTGAAGTTTGGGGCAGATCGGACATTGTATGCCCGAGTTACAACAACTTCCTGTTCCATGGTGAGACATCGAACTTTGTGAGGCCGCCACGGACACGCCCTTCAGGGAAAACTCAAGATCTTCACAATTTAGCATCGCAAAGGCCTTTAGATTAGACTGTGCAAATATGATGATGATCTGATTAAATCTCCAGGAGGAGTTCGTTAAAGTACAACGTCTGGAAATGGCAAAATTTGCAACAATATTGCAGAGAAAATTCAAAATATCTCACTTCCTGTTGGTTTTCAGATTTGGCATCCAGGGACTTTTTTGTAGGTATTGGGCTGTTAAATGCGTCTACCGAATTTTCATACTCATACATGAAAAGTAGCGCGAATGGGGCTTAATTGAAATTTTGTAGGTGGCGCTATCGAACCATTTTGCCCCGCTTAATTCTGAAACCCATATCAGATGTAAATTTTCACCACTTCTGATACGTGTGCAAAGTCTCATGAGTTTTCGAGCACGTTTAGGCCCTCAAAAATGTGATTAATTTTGGAGAAGAAGAAGAACAGGCTGAGCAATTACAATAGGGTCCTCACACCTCGGGCCCTAAATATCTGATTTCCTGTTGGTCGGAGCTAATGACTGTAAATTAGAAAGTTGTCCAGCTCAAAGAGAACAATATATATACCGAGTTTGGTGACTGTAGATAAAACTAACCCCCCACTTTTGTCAAAAGATGGCGCTACTGATTCGTAGAATAGGATTTGTGCACCTGCAGTGAACAATGTGTGAAGGTGTAACTGTTGTGTTGTGTTTGTAGGAGAGAAAAAAAATCTACACGTTTACAACTCCTAAGAGATTTTTCTCTGTGACATCAAATTTATTGATACACGTGTGGATATGCTCTACAGCTACAAATTCCACTCTCACACGTGTTCAGTTGTTTTGGACCAAAAATACCTTCATACATGTTTAGCATATCCTTCTCTGTCGGCGAACAGGGCTTCACATGTGATAAATGCAGGGAGATTTCAGAATTAGAGACACGCATCCAGACTTTATCTTAGAGTAGTGAGAATGTAACAGCTTTAGACACTGAATTGGATGCAAATAGCTTAGTGAACTCTGTACACTGTTCGGTTCCGGCTGTAGAGCCTGTGCAGCAGGGCAACTGTGAGACGGCATAGTCGCGGATCAAAAAACCGCTCTTCCGTTCTGATTAGAACATCAAACAGGTTCTCCCCACTCAGTGATGCACCCACTGAGAATCCTGTTGAAAGTGCCCTAGTTATTGGCGATTCTATTACACGGAACGTGAAAATAAAGACACCAGCCAACATAGTGACATGTTTACCGGGAGCCAGAGCGCCTGACATCAAAGCAAATTTAAAAGTGCTGGCTAATGCTAATCATAAATTCTCTAAGATTATTATTCACGTCGGCACTAATGATGTTCGACTTCGCCAGTCGGAGATCACCAAAATTAACATTAAAGAGGTGTGTAAACTCGCAAGTACGATGGCAGATGACGTTTTGCTCTGGTCCCCTCCCTGTTCGCCGGAGTGATGAGATACTTAGCAGACTATCATCACTCAATGGCTGGTTGTCTAAGTGGTGTCCGCAAAATAACATAGGGTTCATAGACAATTGGAAAAGCTTTTGGGGCAGACCTGACCTGTTGAAAAAAGATGGCATCCATCCTTCCTGGGATGGTGCCGCTCTTCTCTCTAGTAATTTGGCACATAGTCTTACAGCTAAACCTTGACTAACTGGGGCCCAGGTCAGGAAGCAGACGGACTGGCTTAACCGACCGCCTGCTAGCTATCTCACGTCACAAAAGTCAGATAAATCCCAGCACATAGAGACTCTTTCACCTAGATATTATCACATAGAGACTGTGTCTGTTCCCCGAATTAGTAAATACAAAATAAATAACAGATATAATACAGATGAACAAACGATAAAGCTCGGGCTGCTGAATATTCGATCCCTTTCCCCAAAAGCGCTTATTGTTAATGATATGATTACAGATAATAATCTAGATGTGCTGTGTTTGACAGAAACCTGGCTAAAACCTGACAACTACATTACTTTAAATGAGTCCACCCCCCAAGATTATTGTTATAAACACGAGCCACGTCTGAAAGGTAAAGGGGGAGGTGTTGCTGTAATTTATAATAATATCTTCAGTATTACTCAGAAGTCTAGTCTCAAATATAATTCCTTTGAAGTTTTGGTGCTTTATGTAACGTTATGTAGTGTAATTGATAAATCCCGTTTGACATTTGTTCTGGCTACTGTATACAGGCCACCAGGGCACCATACAGACTTTACCAGAGAATTTGCTGATTTTCTATCAGAGTTAGTACTGGCTGCAGATAAAATACTAATTGTTGGTGATTTTAATATCCATGTAGACAATGAAAAAGACGCATTGGGATTGGCATTTAGAGACATTCTAAACTCTATTGGAGTTAGGCAACACGTGTCAGGACCCACTCATCGCCGTAATCATACTTTAGACCTAATATTGTCACATGGAATAAATGTTGATACCGTTGAAATTCTGCAGCAGAGCGATGACATCTCAGATCATTATCTAGTATCATGTATACTTAATTTAGCTAAGGCTGCAAAGCCGTCCCCTCGCTTCAAATATGGCAGGACTATCACTGCTGCCACTAAAGATTGCTTTGTAAATAATCTTCCTCATCAGTTTCATCTCCTCAGCATCCCAGATAGCCTAGAGGAACTCGATGTTGCAACAGAAACTATTGACTCTCTCTTTTCCAGCACTTTAGACACAGTTGTTCCCCGGCGCTTAAAGAAGATTAAAGAAAATAGTCCAACGCCGTGGTACAACGAGCACACCCGGGCCCTTAAAACAGCAGCCAGAAAAATGGAGCGCAGCTGGAAGAAAACAAAACTGGAAGTTTTTCGCATTTCGTGGAAAGAGAGCATGATTGCATACAGAAAGGCCGTAAAAACTGCTAGATCTGCTTATTTCTCGACTCTCTTAGAAGAAAACAAACACAACCCTAGGTATTTATTCGATACAGTGGCTAAATTAACCAAAGACAAAGCTTCAACTTCTGATGTTTGTAAACAGCACAGCAGTAATGACTTAATGAACTTCTTTACTTGTAAGATTGATAATATTAGGAAAAAAATTATAACCATGCAGCCGTCTACTACAGTATCACATCAGACAGTGCATTGTAGTGTCACTGAGGAAAAATTACACTCATTCACTGCTATAGGAGAAGAAGAATTGGCTAAACTCGACCCTATACCGATTAAGCTACTAAAACTAAAAGAGATGCTTCCAGAGGTCATAGATCCTCTTCTTAATATCATTAATTCATCCTTGTCATTAGGATATGTACCAAAAACTTTTAAGTTGGCTATTATTAAACCACTTATTAAAAAAACGCAACTTGATCCTACAGAATTAGTCAATTACAGGCCAATCTCAAATCTACCCTTTCTGTCAAAAATACTAGAAAAGGCAGTATCCTCACAACTATGCTCCTTTTTAGAAAGAAATGCTATCTGTGAGGATTTCCAGTCAGGATGCTCTCATCAGAGTTACAAATGATTTACTCTTATCATCCGATCGTGGCTGTATCTCTCTATTAGTGTTACTCGATCTTAGCTCTGCATTCGATACTATCGACCACAACATTCTTTTGAATAGACTCGAAAATTATGTTGGCATTAGTGGAATTGCATTGGCATGGTTTAAATCATACTTATCTGACCGTTATCAGTTTGTAGCAGTAAATGAAGAGATGTCACACCGATCACAAGTTCAGTATGGAGTACCGCAGGGCTCAGTGCTAGGACCGTTGCTTTTCACCCTGTACATGCTACCACTGGGAGATATCATTAGGAAGCATGGCGTTAGTTTTCATTGTTATGTTGACGATACTCAGCTCTATATTTCTTCACGCCCTGACGAAATTTACCAATTCACAAGATTAACGGAATGCATAGCTGATATAAAAAATTGGATGACTAGTAATTCCCTGTAACTTAATTCAGAAAAAAATGAATTTTTAATTATTGGACAAAAAAACTCCACAAGTAGTAACCTAGAATACTGTCTAACACTTGATGGCTGCTCTGTCAAGTCCTCGTTGTCAGTTAGGAACCTGGGTGTGCTCTTTATACCAATCTTTCATTTAAAAGCCACGTTTCTAGCATCTGTAAAACTGCATTCTACCATCTTAAAAATATATCTAAATTACGGCACATGCTTTCAATGCAAAATGCTGAACAGTTAGTTCATGCGTTCATGACCTCAAGGCTAGATTATTGTAATGCTCTACTGGGTGGTTGACCTGCTCGCTTAATAAATAAACTGCAGCTGGTCCAAAACGCAGCAGCTCAAGTTCTTACTAGAACCAGGAAGTATGACCATATTAGCCCGGTTCTGTCAACACTCCACTGGCTCCCTATTAAACATCGCATACATTTTAAAATCTTGCTTATTACTTACAAAGCACTAAATGGTTTAGCTCCCCAGTACTTGACCGAGCTCTTAACACATTATACTCCATCACGTCTATTGCGGTCTCAAAATTCTGGCCAGTTGATAATACCTAGAATATCAAAATCAACTGCAGGCAGTCGATCCTTTTCCTATTTAGCACCTAAACTCTGGAACAGTCTTCCTAGCATTCGGGAAGCAGACACACTCTGTCAGTTTAAATCTAGACTAAAAACACATCTCTTTACAATGGCATACACATAGAACATTTTTAATTTATACTATTCAAATCAGTTAAATGATTTTTAGGCTGCATTAACTAGGTCAGCCAGAACCGGGAACACTTCCCATAACACCTGATGTACTCGTTACATCATACGAAGAATGGCATCTACGCTAATGTTAGTCTCTCTGTTTATCCCGAGGTTTACTGCAGTCAGCCGGATCCGGGCCGTATCCAGATCAGATGGTGGACCTGTGCCCAGACATGACCAACGCATCCCTGAAGTGTCTGCAGAGACCGTGTCAATTAGACTCCCCCTGAAATTGCCTCATCGACACGGCATCCTCAATAAACCTGTCCCCTGCGTGATGACTCCGATCTTTTCGAATATTCCTATCTAATAAATTGCCTTATCGACACGACATCTCAATATACCGTCTCCGGCGTGATGACTCCAATCTTTCGAATATTCCTATCTAATAATTGCCTCACCGAAACGGCATCCTCAGAGGAGAACTGGCACCCCAACTGAGCCTGGTTTCTCCCAAGGTTTATTTTTCTCCATTATGCCACCTGATGGAGTTTTGGTTCCTTGCCACTGTCGCCTTTGGCTTGGCTTGCTCAGTTGGGGACACTAAAATTTTAAACTAAATATTCAAATAAATTTTCAACTAAATTACTGATCTGCCCGCATGGTCACTATATGATAATTGAAATGAGCTGGATAACATCACCGTTTTCTCCAGAGCGGCTGTACAGCCGAATCAAATTCTGTTGCATTATTTTCCTGTTTAACACTGTGAAGCTGCTTTGAAACAATCCGTATTGTAAAAAGCGCTATATAAATAAAGGTGACTTGACTTGACTTGACACAAGTCAGGGCTGATCACCCCCAGCTGGGTCGCCCAGGCGAGGGTGTATGATGATTAAAGACCTGAAACATCCAATGACCTCGGGTTCATCACTGAAAACGTTTCCAAGTAGCACCAGAAGATGACTGACAAGACAACAAATTAAGACAACTAACTAATTTTTAAACTAATATTTTATTTAATTCAAGCAAATTTAAAACAAAGCTTGCTTTTTTCCTTTTATCGGTACAGTATGTCTCATTCTGGGTCTCCAGTAGCTCACAGAATACAAGAAGCTTATGTTAGGTATGTTAGGCTCAGTGTAATGGTAAGCCTTATTAAGTGCCGCCCTGTAGCAGCAACAGAAATGTTCCCAATGTGAATCCAAAGGATCTGTAGCCTGTCTTGAAACCGCATCAATTACATAATTGTTATTTGTGTCTGACCTGCATGATTTAAGCAGCAGGCAACTGGCATGTTCCTTTATGAAGTCCATTACATCAGGGTTTGCTATTTCTGTGATGTCATGTAAAAAAAAATGTGCACAAATTATTTATAATAAGAACTGCAACATTCCATAAAAAAAAATCATCATAATCATCAATTTTGATTTCATGGTGACTATGTAAAGATGTTATGTATATATGTATATGTAAGGCATGTAAATCAGGCCAAATATATATGTCAATAAAATCATGAAACAACATTAGAATAATACCCCATATGCAAAAAATATATTATATCACTATATAAAGAGTATTTGTGAGCACTTGCCAACTCCAGCAGTTTAGTCAACCTGATGGAGTTGGTGGCTGATAGAGTAGATTTTTCCACCTTAACCATGTGTTGACCACCTCATCCACAGTTTTTCCCTGTAGCTGCTTTAATAAATATATAAAAAATGGCAAGATTTATCCCGCCATGACTATTTACAGAAACTGGGATGACGGAGTTGACATGTTAAAGCTGTGACTGCAGAGACTTCAACATTGTTTGTTTAAAGTATAAAAACTTAAAAATATAAAACTTCCAGGACTAGCCTATGTGTCCTACTGTGAGATCCACAATGAGAAGAAAGGGATCCTCAGAGTTAAAGATGCTGCTGGCATTGCCTGATTTATTCAGAATTATAAAAAATCCTGACGAAACTGACGCAAAGTCAGGACACAGTTTTGATAGGCATTTTTTATGGAAAATATATTCATGATTTACTTTTTGTATTGTTTGATATCTTACAGATCTCTACCATTCAATTTTTTTTAATTTGTTGCATTTTTAAACACTTTGTTCGCCACGTTTACATTGTGACCTTTATGTATACAGATTTCCTTTAGAGGTAACATTTTAAGTATTTTTATTTTGATGATTTCTTTTTTAGCATAAAGAGGGCTTGGACATGTTTTGTCCCTTATCTCAATAATCAGTGAGTTACTATTTTATTTATTATAGTTTTAATATAATTGTTATTATTATTTTTTACATTGTTATAATAACGTATTTTTATTAATAATTATTATTAATTTGTTAATATTGGCGTTTGCTTCACTTAAAGTGGGAAAACTTGGAGCAGGTATGCAACTTTTTTTTCAATGAACGAATGAATACAACAGGCTGACTAACATTTTGTCCGCTGGGGGGAGAACGTTACTACACTTTCTGCTAGTTAATTTGTTACTTCGTTCTACAAAACTACCCAACTAACAAAAGAAATGGCAAGTTTGTTAAAGCATTTTACAGTTTTCAATTAATGATTTATTTAACCTATCTAACTATCACATGTGACTAAGAAGAAAATCGAATATTTAATCTACAATGGAAACTAACTACAATTTAACAATTTCGATCAGAGTCGTAGAAATCAGGACTGCGTCAAAATTATGCAAAACGGGACTTAAGAAGACAGAACTAATCCTGGATGACTATCACATAAAACAGATGGATCTTATCATTCTAGCCGTGTGTAGTAGTCCAGTGCCATAATACATGCACATCATGTGCTGCCGTAGCAAATGGTGCTCACTGTGCAGAAGCCAAATGACGTCCAGCTCCTCCTCTCTGAACCTAATGGGTGGACCTTTTCTAGTCCAGTTCCACCTCGTTGGACCTAATGGGTGGAGTTATGTTTAACGATATGGTTATATTGTAGGGTTAGGGTGTGGTTGGCTGTGTAGTTCCACCCATCATTGGACGTCAAGCTCCACCCATTGGCTCTGCAGTGAGCAGTCTCTCGCCCGTTGTGCACTTGCACCAGTAGCGGCCTGCTGGTGTGCTCTTGTGAAGAGAGGGGCGATCCACGCACCTCCTTATGATCGGCTGATTGGTCGAGCGCTGAATCTGGGCAGGACAGGAAACGGGACCCGAGGAACGCGCAGCAATCTCCGTTCTCCGGGGGAGAGAATGGGAGAGGAAACCGAAATGTGTCAATAGGAGACTGGAAGGATTGAATCGGGCAAAGTAATAATTTGCCCTTTTGGTGTATATATACGGCGCTATTCACCGCCAGGGACGTGGGATATTTACCTTTAGTACTCTTATAAATAATTGTCGGCTGTTTTTATTACATAGAAGAATTGCAGAGCTCTTCACCGCTGGGTAAGTGGCCACTATTATCTCATATTATGTCTGAGACTCTTACGCATATAGCCTAGGCTTTAACTTGTGCGGCGTTCTGTTAAACTGAGTTTACCTTAGGAAAGCGCTGGGAATCGCTAAGATCCCGCTCCAAAGAAACTGGCTCAGCTATACTGTCTGCTGGTGTATTGTATGTTCTTATGAGAAAATTGCCTGGACAAAAAGGCATGGAGCGTGTTAAAGAAAGGGGTCGAATTTGTCTTTGTCATTTGACAATGGGACAGTTCCCACGTGCACAAAAGCTCTCCATCATCAGTCAATGAATTTCGCTGACCGGGTTGCAGTTAGTTTGCATAACTGTATAAGCTTATGTGATTGTGCGCATTTGGCTTCATCTCCAGTTGAGTCAAAGAAAACCTTCTGGGTGTGTGGTCGAGTATATGTACGGTGACCAGTGGATGGTCTGATCCGTGTCATTTTGGTAATTTCATCATGTTACATTTATTCACCAACAACACCGGAGAATAAAAAGTCCGTCACGTGTTCTCATGAAACGCTGTAGCCTACTGTATGTTGGCTTGATCCTGGGTGTGTTCAAAACATGCGCCCATAAATTTCATGCCCCCTTCACCCCACGTTGGTAAAGGGAGTTGTTTTTTTCCACGCACTGTAATTATGCTTCCGTCTCTGTGCTTTAAAATGAATATAAATTGAAACAATGTTGTCAGCTTGCTGGTCTCCGCCCAGTCGAGCCCGAAGGCTAGCATGTAGTTCTGGATATTAAACCATATCCATTCGATAAATATAAAAAAGGTTCATAAATGAATGAAAGCAGTTTATTGAGGTTAGTGGGGGAAAGTACAGTCTATGGAAATATTTCCTGCATGTTTAACCGTCTTTTACTTGTGTGTCGCGTGCGCTCTAGGCCATCGTGTCCAGTCAGTGTTCATTGTCTTGCTACAGTCACTCAGGTCATAAATGTTTTTGTCACACGTCATTTTCCAACTGTTTTTCAACATCGTTCTTAATGTAATTCTTCATCCATATCCATAAATGGCTATTTAATTGGGACTATGTTATGTCCATGTTCCTGTTAAAATGGGAGTTAAGATAATGGATGTTTATCCTCAGAAGAATAATCTTGTTACTCCTGTCATTCAGAATATGTTAAATAGGGATTGTCCCTTACTCACCTGGCTCATCATGAAAATAGGGAAATGACATGAATACCTGTAATTTTGGGGACATTCTTTGAGATGTTATTGATCACAGACACATCTAAATTTTTAGTTTTAAGTTACTTATGAGCTTTTAACCTCAAAGAAGTTGTCGCAAATGACACATTTCACTATACACTTATACTATGCATGCATGTAATACTAAAGGACATAAATAATGCAACTTAAATGACAGTTCATTGAGGGGTGTGCTTCTGCTTTAAATAAAAGTCCATGTTGTGATAGTTTGAATCATAAAAAGTTTCTTTCTTTATTTTTTCAATAAGTTCTAGTTCCACTTTTCCCACTTTCTTTTTTTTTTCTTAGTCTGTGCTCTTTAGTTTGCTCTAGTTGCTCTTTATCAGAGGATGTAGTCAACAATAAACATCCTTCATAGGGCAAAAGGGATGTAGTCTTTGAATTGTTGACCTCAAGAAAATGAGTACTTAGTCCATGTTTTTTCCCATTTTCTTCAGTTCCTTGTTCACTGCCATGTAGAGAAGGGAATGCATGGTCCTCTGGGCATGAGTGTGGACAAAGCAGTTTGGATGAAAAAAACAGCTGTTGCTAATGCATCTCAGCAAGGCAAAGATCTAAATCGTATAAGTGTGTGATCTGTGTAACTAAAGATGCTTTTACAGTTAATGTCAAATTTGGGGGAGATAATCCAGCTATGCATGGGACGCTTATATAGTATAATTCATATAATTTCCAGATTCTGGCAGGTACATTTTCTTTCTTTTAAAAAATAAATAAATACATTTCTGTTGAACTTTTGCATGTTTTGAGTGATTTAGATAAATGGAGACTTTGAGTTGGATCTCAGATCTGCATTTTTTTTTTTCAAGAGCTGGGGCCACACAAAAGACTCAGATGTTATTTGGTGTTATTTTACCAAAGCTCCCCCTCAGAAAAGGGGGCAAACCTTCAAAGAGAACTGTAACCCTTCATAAAACAGTCACCAGGGAAAGTGAAACCAGATAGGTCCTTAAGCAACTACAAGGAACCGCAATGGAGCACCTGGAGGCCCGTGAATGCCCTGCTGGTATAAATGCTTGGCACCAGTCATCAGGTGCGCTTGGCTCTTGGCTTTCAGTCTTACCAGAGCAACACTCTTCACACTCAGTTGCATCTGATTTTCCATAAGTAATTTGCCTGACTTTATCTCTCAAACAGAACTGATGCACAGATAAACAGATTTTAATAAATGAAAACATATTATTTTCTTTTGCATATTTATGCAAATAAATATGTAAATTCACCTCATTTGTCTTTGGACATTGGGCAGAGTGTGTTTTAAAAGAATCTTTGAGTTGTGTGTGCCTGACTGTTATTTTTAAACTAAATTTACCATCCTTATACTCACATTTACTAGCCACTTGTAAAATTAATCACTTCAGGAGAATAATTATTTTTTTTCATGTACAGGGCAGATTAAGCTACACATTAGATTCATCCTCATTAACAGATTCGGTGTATCATTACATAGAAATCCTGGGATCAGTCCTAAATACATAGTTTAAACAAATAATTAAGGTTAAAGCATATGTGAAGATGAACAATGGTATTCTAAGTTTAAATATTATTAACATTATGCATTTTAATAAAGCTTCTTTGAAACAATGTGTTGTAGATAGCGGCATACAAATAAAACTGACTTGACAAGTGCATTTACTGTAGAACAATGGGAACAGTCGTGACATATTTTTGAAAAATACCCATGCCTAGTGAGAATTCCATGTGGATGGAATCGCAATCAGCAATGTGGGCGGCGTCAGGATGTTCGCTAACAGTATACCGCTGCAAAGGTATTTCCAACTTCTGTTTACCGAAAGACGAAAAAGAACTTTACTGTGAGTATACCTGGGCTTTTAGAGAAGATTTTGTCTTGTTTCAGCGAATTCACCGCTGATTCACTCAACTTGGTTTTCATTGTGACTTTGGAGAAGCTTATTATTGTATATGACATATGTACTGAAATACTAAAGAATTTTGTTTCATAAAATAAGCTTCTCAAGATTTGAGAAACAGAAAATCTGAAAACACTTTCTAATTGGTCATGTGTTTGTCCAACCCATTTTGAAATTCATTAGCAAACTTGCTAGTCTGGCAAGAACAAATGAAGTGGCTCATTTCCCAGATTCGGAACTTTCCTTCTTCCCTTCCATCATGTCCCAATGATGTTTGACCTCTCATGACATTAGTGATCTCACCATGACGACAGCTTTTCTTCATCCAGCTGGAAAAGATATCACTGAGTGTTCTTCCTTTTCCTCAGAACATAATTTTCTCATTCAGTATACTTACATTAGAGAAAGAGAGGGAAGACTAGAAGAAATATACCAAATTAAAAGAAGACTTAATTAAATTAAGAGCAAGGCAAGGGGAAAGAAGAATGCATCAAATACATAATTTCATTGGCTCATCTGGCATGATGTCATTTATTTAAAAGGCTTAAACCAGCTGTCCAGAAATCAGCTGTAAGGCCATGAGAGGAACGAGATGGGTTAGAGCATATCCGGTCACTGCTGTTTAAAATGTCAGCCCTCATGGAGTTATTTATTTGTTGCTGTATTTATGTTTGTGATTATTGTTGCTTATTTGTCCACTGCACATTCAAATGTTTTCATATCCTCTTGAAAATACAGTTGCAATCTGAAAGCAGTGCATTTATATTTTGCTTGGAAAATTTTGATTGTAGGAAACAAAATTTTTAGAATGAAGATATTCAATATTAAATAAGCAGTATCTGGCCGTACAGTCTGACGCTTTACTGATATCAATTGCTCTTTGCAAATTAGACATTTTTGTGCTGTTTTTAGTGCACTGGCACCAGCAGTCTACCAGTAACCAATCTAATTTTAATCAGTAAGAACTTATTTTTATTTGTTAGCTAGCTATAAATGTAAGCTTAATCTGCAAACGCTTGTTTTAGCAAAATAAAAATATGCAGTTCATACACCTCTGATATTAATATCTTCACACACCTTGGGCTGGAAGTTTCTAGGACAGCCTAATTTTTCCTTAGTCTTAGTGATACTGGACTATGGCTGTGAGAGACCTGAATGTCTAACTGAATGAATTCATAATTTTACACAACTGTTCAAGCTATAGTATCTCATAAAAGTTTTAACGCATAACAGCACTGAAAACTGTTATAAAGCTCATGCTTCACTGTGGGTACTATGTAAAATAGTGGAGCATGGGAAGGGTGTGAAGAGTGAACTTGCAACCATGTACGTAAACAATCCAGGGTCATTCAGAATATTTGAGCTCACGGAACACGTGGGCACTGATGGTTGAAGGTCCCTTTGTTGTTTGCTGACTTTTCTGTCTAGGCTTGTGTGTCCCTGTAATGGAGTTAGAAATGTCCCCAGTCATCTAATCTTATTGGTTTCTTGGTTGTCCTCAGATAAAATTGGTTTCACAGATAAAGACTACTTCTAGTCTAGACCTAAGCTAATTACACCTAGTCCAAACCTAAGTATACTGCCATTTGTGGTTTCCATTGATTCACAATTGATTTTTGGGGGTAGGACTAGACATAGTGTTTAGAAAACAGGCTCTATCAGAAAGGTTCAGATTTGAGAATGGATGACAGATTGTGAATTTTTGGGAGGGCCTGACACTGTTAATAATGTGGGGCTGGAAATACTGCTTTTCGATTTGATTTTTAATTAAAGGGATAGTTCAAAAATCATCTTCATGTTGTTCCAAACCCATAAGACTTCTGTTCACCTTTGGAACATGAGGTTGAAATGAGGTCTGTTCTTATGTCTTTATGGGGTTGGAGAGACATTAGTGTGAGTAAATGATGACAGAATTTTAATTTTTCTGTGAACTGTTTCAATTTTGAATGAACCTTTGTTATCAGATTTCATCCCTAATTTGAAATATGTAATCATTACATTTTGATAAACCGTTACATTGATTGTTACAGTTACCTGCATTTAGTCAGCAGGATCTTTACTAGAACAGTAGTCTAGTTCACAACGACTCAGAATCCTACTCAGACAGGTTATGAGTCAAGGATTGGGTTTGTCAGTGTCACAGACTTATTTTATACACAAGTAGGTTTATGCCCCTTACGTGGATTCAATTAATGGTGAGTGTGCAGTGCTCAGTGTGTCACACACACACATTCTTGGTAGGTTCCAAACCACTAGTCACCCTCCTGTTAATCTTTTGGCCATTATGGCCGTTTTATTGTGTGGATGCTCCCAATTACACTCCCACGTGCCAGACAGGAAACTCTCAGTCCTGTTTCCAGGTCAGCCTCCCTGTTTGGCACTCTGCGGTTCTTTGTTGCCACCAGAGGGATTACTAGGCCCTTTTTAGGGGGGCTTCAGCGATTGTGTCTCTTCAGAAGACTTGTATTAAACCTGTTTTTACATTACATTTACAGTGTGTTTATGAACTTTTTGTTGCTACAAATTGGTGAAATGGGCTGGAGGGACAGAAATCTGTCAGGTTTTATTAAAAATATCTTTAAAAGATTAATGAAAGGGTTGAGTATGATGGCAGAATGATAATTGTAAAATGTTTATTTTTTTGTTGAATTAAACCTTTAAGGAAGCCCTGTATAATCAGGCTGATTTTCGGTTTATCTGACCCTGACTAAACATGTTTCTTGTGAACAAAAGACATGTACTTGTGGACAAAAACTAGGCAAAACGTAATAGAATGAATGAAAGCAAATAAAGTACCACTGTAAAAATAAAATATTAAAACAAAATTTTTAAAATTTAAAAAACTAAATAAAGTAGTCAACCTTATTAATTGAGTACTAGGCAGTTTAACAATGACCCATCCTTGTTTTACTCTTACTCTGCAGTGTATCTGGCTCACAAATTTCCAGCTGGTTTTCCTCAAAGTTGTGCGCAGAGCAGTCCAAAGAGTTGTGGACTGACAGCAGCCAATATCAAAATCTGGAAAGACTTGAGCAAAATTATGGCAAGCTGTCTTTTCTGGCAGGTTCATAAAACTGTATGGCGAGTGGTCATTGTATGGAAGATTTCGTAGCTTTGGAGGAGCTGGAATGGGGCCCCCCCTCACTCTGGGAATATTCCATCTGTTGAAATTCCCACACAGTGTGTATTTTGTACAGCATAGAGGATATGTTTGTGGCTGTTGAGAGTCCTTAACAGTTAACGGTGTGTCTTTATGACATCATATTGTGAGTTTATAGAGAATGAATTAAATCCAAATCACAGTGCAAACCTAAAGGAGGCCACAAATTTATATAACATGCGTTAGAGAGAGTGGGCCAGGTGGGCTGCTCCACAGCTTTAACAGACTCATCCTTTGGTCTCCACAGTGTTGTTATAAATATCGCTGTTATGTATCAGATCAGTGGTGTCCTATTAAAGGACAGTCAGGACATTATTTAGATCCACATAACTTTTATATCTAAGATATTTCTGTCAGCATAAGTGCCGTACAGTCAATGCTAATATCTTTTGCTATTTCATGTTGACTTTGATCATTTGTATTGATTGCCCACGTTTAACATGACAGTCTGAGGTCTTCTATTGTTAAATATTTAAAGTATTGTTATTAAAGTATTTTTGTGCTCTAATCCTGATGGCTCTCATAGTAGGAGTGTTCTCATGTTTACTCATGAAATATATGTGCTCTTCTATCTATAAATCTTTTATAAGATTGTTTTGTCCATTTCAAACCTTTCTGCTGATTCATGTCTGCTGTGTGTGTGTGATATAGTTGAGGCTAGTTAATCAATAACATAGCATTAGGACATCCCTGGAGAACATCAGGAAGAGAGAGATGTTCACTCTTTTGCATTTAGCTCTCAAAAAGCCATTATGTGGTATTATTACCAGTTTCTCTCCATTTTCTGTCTCTGTTGAGGGCTGCTGACGGGACCTGACAAACTGTCAGCATTCAGGTCGGTCACTTCGGTTTTTCAACTTTAGGTTTGGTATGGTAAATCTATGGTAAATTATTCAAATATGTTTAACACCATTAACACATTTACTTTATTTGCTATTACACTGAGTTGTGAGTTGTAAAGTTGTAAATAAAACTTTATTAAAGATTATTGTACATTTTTATGAGAAAATACTATTTCAGTCTTTCTACTTCAGAATGTCATGTTTAATCTAATGTGTTATTTGCTGTTTTGCTGCAATCACGTCATTTCGTAATTGCCATAATTATGAGATGACAACCTGTGACGTTCTACTCAGAGCTCGTCCACGGACTCGAAATTATGCATTATGGTTTTATCTAGGGCTGCAGCTATCGATTATTTTAGTAATCGAGTATTCTACCGATTATTCCATCGAATAATCGAGTAATCGGATAAAAAGTACTTTTTCTTTATTAAAGAGCAATATTAAATATACAAGAGAAAATAAGACAGGTATCTTAAAATGAATAACTAATTTGTTTCCTTTTTAGAAAAATGTTAAGTTTTATTGCTGAAATTGCATACATTAATATCTGTGAAAACTAACCCAATTTAGTGCATTCAATTGCCATATTATATTCAAAATGCAAATACAAATATATAAATAAAAAAAAAAATCATAAATAAAAATCATAGTACAACCTAAAACTAAACCTACAACCTATAAATCAAAATAATAGTAATATAAATAATAATAATAATGCCTAAACATTGCATTTATGTTGTGCAACTTAGCTTTCAAGTTTCATCTTCAGCTCAGGCATGACATAACCCTTTACTGTGTTGGAAGGCTTTGTGGTTTTTGTAAGAAGCAAAAAATATTAGACAGGAAGGTAACTTGGAACAAGAACAAGAGTAGAGATGGGCATACTAGAGATGCGCGGATCAGCTCTAACGTCACCGAATTTACATTTCTTAAATAACCTAAACCAGGGTCGACAACCTATACAGCACGGAGTAATTGCTGGAACGTGAGCAAAAGCGAGAGATGTGTTTGTATTTAATTCAGATAAAGTACATCGCACATACAGATCTATGTTTTAAGGTAATCATTCATAGTAACACAGCTTGCTTTATTAAGTTAGGAGCTATAAATATGATTAAAGTGTGAGATTTAAATTACGCAAATCAATGAAAGCACGCAGCTCTGAAAGCACGAGCGCTGCGCATCACGCGCCATAATTCCTCCGTTCAATTAGGCCTAAGACATCGAGAGTCACGCAGACCTATAACAACCCAGCCACAACACATAATTGGGAATAACATGCCTTACCTTCCTTTGCTGTTCGTCCAGAAATCCAAGTGGATATTTGTTTATATTTTTTCTACGAATCTTTGAGTTAACATGTACTAAACATGAGTGGAATTTGCACCGCAGCGCCACCACACCTTGATGCTCATGACAAGAATAGCATGTATAGTTATCTTTATTGAAGTAAATTAGGTTTAAATCGCCATCATGCATAAATGAATGATATTTTTGCAATTTTACACATAATAATCCACGATGATCACATTACACAAAACTGAAATTGCACGTCAAAGTAACACATTGTCAATATTTTTTGAGACCCCCCAAAATTTCACAAATCATGTTTTTAGGGGAGCCCATGTCTTAAGTGGGGGCCGAGCTCCCCCTAGCTCCCCCGTAGTTCGCACCCTGCTTAAATGTTCCGCGTCGCATCCTGAAGCTCAACACACAGTTGTCTTCATTTAAAAATAGCGAGACTAAATTATATTCGCAGTGCTGATGCCCCCCTCTCTCGCATTGCGATCTTTGATCTTGAAATTAGCTGAAAACGAAAGTTAAAGAATGACATACATTCATTGTGCTTTACCGTGAAATGAGAGTTCCGCGTCTTTATTAAAATCAACACATTAATGATTTATCTCTCATCCACCCGCAGTTTTTGGAATGTTACTTTTTATGACTTTACCCACCTGACCCGCGATATAACCGCAATCCGCGCATACTCCGAGTCCTTACACAAAAATTGTCTTTCTGCAACATGACCGTGTGTAGTTAAATGGACTAAACGAAACTTCGAGACAATAATTTTTTTAATTCGAGTAACTCGAGGAATCGTTTCAGCCCTAGTTTTATCACCAAAGATCAAGTGCTAGCGATGTGAAGAACAGATCATTTTCCTGTCTTATATTTTTGAATCTCATTATAAGATACCAGCCAAAGACAGACTAACAAGTCGTTCATACTTTTGTCATGTAATGGATGTATAGGCTCACAAACAGTAGCTGAAAATTAGCATTAGCTATAAACTCTATATGCTGCGCGTCAGTTGCAATAAATAAATAAAAACAATGAACGAATCACCCTCTGAGACTTGTTACTCCTGAGTCATATAAAAGTGTCATTCAAAATGACCATTGGAAGACATCTGTGACAAGAAGTCCATAAAGTGTGGAGGAAGTTGTTATATAATTGAATTATTGCAGTTTTTACTTTACTTCAGTATTTGCATTTCCCATGTGCTTTGATGCAGTTCAAGAAATCAGTTTTTTTGACTAGTGAGACAAGTAATGACAGAGAATCTTAATTTATTAATGCGTTAACTTTGACTAAAACACATTCTTTTAATCATCTTTAATTGAGAACTTGTGAGAATCTGTACGCCGTCTGGGTTTACTTGCCTGGAGAGGAAAGAAAGAAATGCAATTTTGGGTTAGTTAGAGCTTATAATTTTACAGTACCAGTCAGCGTGGGACATGCAGTCTCAGTTTCAAGCTTCATCTTAATGTTGTGCAGTTCTGTCCATGTATGGACTGACACTGTGTTCAGTCTGTCCACTCAGTAACAATAGCCAGTTCATGGTAAATTCTCACTACTGGGGTTTTCCTCTGACATCACTTCCAATGTTTTGGCTTCTGTTCTGTCCCCCCTCACTCCTCATTTCCTGTTCGCGCTGGAAGGCTCTGTGTAGTCTTCCGCTGGGTTGTGCTTGTGCCCTTTGCATTAAATGCTGATGGACACACCTGGTTGTCATCTGTCTCTCTTTCTGTCACACAATGTTATGACACAGTGTATGACAGTCATGTGAAACTCATCTGGATTTTGTTTTTGTGGTTTTGTGTGTTGTTGTTTTTTTTCCTTCATTATACTTATAGTCTCTTGTACTTACCAGCCTATTTTGTGTAAAAAGACGGTAATTTGTCCCTGTTTTTAAACCTTTTCTTGATCTTCCAATAGCACATACATGTTTTACATGTTGTGTAAGCCTAGATAAACTGAAAAACAGATGCATGGTGCTGTAGAAGAATCAGCCGTTTTGAAAGTCATTTTCCTATCAAGCAGGAACCTAGGCCATCTGACACCTGGGTGATGATTTCATAGTTTTTTGTTTTTTTTACCGGAGGATCCAGATATGACATTTTTTATTAAACATTTTAGAGGTCAAAACATTTTTTTTAAATGAAACCTATGAATAGATGAATCGTTCACAATAAGATCTATAACAGGCATTTAGAAAACATATAGGGTGATTTTTCATTTAATGCTGATTTTTAAGATTTATTTTGTCCTAGTTCTAAGCTAACAAACACTCTCTCAAATACATATATCCAAACACACTGTGTCAGTTTTGACTGTGTCAGTGTCTGTTTTCTTCATACAACGTGGATAAGCTACAACAGGTAAACTTGTCAGCATGAACATGAGTACCAATATGTAAAATGTGTTCAGATGTAGCGAAGTTACTTGTGTTTCATTTATCACCTGAGAACACAACACCCTGAACAGGAAAAGGATTGATTTTCAGTTTTGGTTTTTCGGCTAAAACTTTCAGTATCTCTGTAAAAAAATCATTTTAGTATACCGCTACTTTCTAAGACTTTGTAACAGAAAACAATCCTATTTTTGAAATTTAAAATGCACATATGTGAACATATGAGCCCTTCGCATAACTATGAGCAAGTTGCTTTTGTTTTATTTTCTTTGACCAGTGTAGACACTGAGAAGGCTTCTTACTAATTTTTTTACCATGGTAACCAAAGTCACATGTAATAAGAGGTTTTTTATAATGGCATGCTGTTATATACATATGTTATATATAAATACTCCTACACCTTTCTTCATTTTTAACAACTTTTTTTAAGACAATATTTAATCAGGGAGCTGTTTTTTTCAGCACCGTTGGTGGAATGTGGAGCGATTGTGTTGTTCAGTATGTCTAACACACATGAGTCACACCCCAAGTGTCTAAAGAAAGATCTAATGAGGGAGTCTTTTGCAAGGACACCACATGGTTTGCAGTTCGTGAGCCACTGCTTTGTCATGCGGCACACACACAGCGTCTCATGCTGCCATGTGGACAGACGGTCGGCACAGTTGTGCCTCAGTGTGCAGCTGTGATCTTGTTTGGTCGGGACACACACCCCTTTTCATACTCTTCACTTTTCTCTCTCATCAGCTGAGATGCGTGGAAGTGTGTATGTTTTAAGGGCGAATAACAGGTTGTGTGTTATGGCTTTCTTGATCAAGACAAATGAGCACATGTGAGTTATCACACTTTTTGTAATTCGATTTGAAAGGGAAAACATTTGTTTGTTCAAAATGCCTGTTTGGTTTTAATTAAAGTAACTCTCTTTGTCCTTAACCCTTCTATGAAATAACAGCATGTGGTGGTGCTCTGGGACTTGAGGTTTTTAGTCTATTTTAAATTCAGCTTCCAATTTATTTTGATGTGTACACAATATCTGGGTTAAGCTTTTGGGACACAGTTTACATTACAATTGGGACTGACAATTATAATATTATGTAATATAAAATTAACATATTTATTAACCAGTTCACATCAAAGTCCCAGTTTTTGTGGACAAAAAGTATAGTTTTTACAGTATTTGCTTTTTACAGTAATTATTTACTACTGTCTGCTGATTACCTGTTATGTATAGACTAGTGGTTCTCATCCTTTTTTACTCTAAGGCCCCACATTGTTTGTGATTTACTGGATAAAAATTAAGAATAAGGGATTCAAAAAAAAAAAAAAAAATATATATATATATATATATATATTTTTTTTTTTTTTTTTTTTTTTTAAATGAAGTGTCATTTCATATTTCATTATTTAAATATATTTAAATAATGAAATATGAAATGACACTTCCTTCCTAAGATCATTCACTCTCAAAAAAAAAAAAGGTACAGCGCTGTCACTGGGGCAGTACCCTAAGGTACAAAAGTGAAAAGGTACATCTTTGTACCTTTCTTACCCCTAAATGGTACACATTATCTACATATCAGTACTTTAAAAGTACATATTAGTACCTTTTTGCTTTTGTACCTTACTGCCCTAGTGACAGAGCTGTATTTTTTTCTGACAGTGTTGGAATATTTTTTTTTTTTTTTTTTTTTTGTTGTTTTAAATAATTTTAAGTCCTTTTGAGACCCCTGGTTGAAAACTACTAGTATACACCACCTATTTGGGCCGTTACTTACCTTCCTTTGTAAACTTTCTAAGCAAAATTATAGTTGCTTTGTTAACAAGGCTGACTACTCAGTAAAACACATCTCATTCTGTTTGTTTTGTGTTTCAAGCTAATTTTTTTTTTTTAATTTATTTATTTATTTTTTTTTTTTACGATTTTTTGACAGCATAATGAGCCAATCACAGGAATATGAGGGCACTGTCTCCTCTTTTGTAACTTTTCACTTCTGTTTGCACTTTTTCCCCTCATATTCACACTGTTATTTAGCTCCCTTCTTCTGAAACTTCATCCACTTGACTTAAGTAATAAAATGAGTGTTTTGCACAGTATAGCTAAGCTTTATTTGTGTACAGTATTTAGTCTTACCCTGCTTTTAATCCTCAGCATTTCAATAAATATGATGATATAGTAGTTGTATGTTACTCCTAATTCACCAGTGTTTAAATTATTCGTTATCTTATACACAAGCTTATATTCCCTCTCTCCTTCCTTCTACAGGCATAAATTAACCTATTGGGCACTTTGAGCTGACTGAAAGAGGGCAACACTGTACCAAAGGTAGGCCATTCTTCTACATCCAGAAATTACTGTCAAAGGCTGAACTCATTTTACGGGCATTGTTTGGAACTGCTGGTGTGTAATCTGTGATGTACATTTTTGTCTGTGTTAAAGGAAAGATGAGTAATTTAATTTGGTTTTCATTAGCATATCTTCTGCACAACTATAGTGAAAATGTTCTGAGGTGACTGACATTTGCATGACAAATAATGTCTGCAGGAAGCTGGGTGCCTGTTTTTTTTTATTTTCTTTTTATCCCCAAGCTAACAGGAAAATGCCTCAACAAAGATATCCATTGCGTACAGTACATGTGTTTTCAGATGAACCATTGGAAGTGCAGACATGTCTGAGAAGAAGAAACGATAGGAAGTGAGGTTGGAAAGAATGATGGAGGTTTAGGAGAAAGAATTTAGTGAAGATTTAGCATTCTGACATCACAGCAGATTTTTGAGAATAATGCCTGGAATGAGTGCAACCATGTGAAGCCTTGAAGGCTCTAGACAGCTCTGTGTTTAATATGGTGAACGAACTGGAATGTTTCTGAAAATTTGTTTGGATTTTTTTTTTTCCAGTTGCTGAAATTATACCATGCTGAATTCAAAAATATCGTAAATATCTTAATATCCTGATATCGTAAAGAAAATTGCCTCATTAAAATAATGAAAATCTTGTGAAGAAACATATAGCAGGTCTTAATATTAGGTACAACAGATGAACAACAACACACGACATTGCACTGTCATTATTTATTTAACAAAAATAAAGACAAAATGGAGAAGCCATGTGTGACAAACTTAAGTACACCTTATGATTGAATTGCTTGTAGAACAACCTTTAGCAGCAATAACTTGAAGTGATCATTTTCTGTATGACTTCATCAGTCTATCACATTGTTCTGGAGGAATTTTTGCCCACTCTTCTTTACAGTGTTGCTTCAGTTCATTGAGGTTTGCAGGCATCTGTTTATGCACAGCATTCTTAAGGTCCCGCCATTCTGATTTGCTGGTCTTCTTGGGATCATTTTCCTGTTGCATGGCCCAAATTTCGGCCAAGCTTTAGCTGTCGGACAGATGGCTTCACATTTGACTCTTGAATACTTTGTTATACAAAGGAATTCATGGTTGACTCAGTGACTGCAAGGTGACCAGGTCCTGTGGCTGGAAAACAAGCCCAAATCCTCACCAAATCATTGTTTGTCTGATATGCAGTGTTTGGTTATGCTGTGTTTCGCCGAATATGTGCATTATGGCCAAACATCTCCACTTTGGTCTCGTCTGTCCAAAGGACATTGTTCTAGAAGTCTTGTGGTTTGTTCAGATGCAACTTTGTAAACCTAAGCCGTGCTGTCATGTTCTTTTTAGAGAGAAGATGCCTTTCCAAACAAGCCATACTTGTCCAGTCTTTTTCTAATTGTACTGTCATGAACTTTAACAGTTAACATGTTAACTGAGGCCTGTAGAGTCAGAGGTGTAGTTCTTAGGGTTTTTTTTTTTTTCAATTTCTGTGAGCATTTGGCTGAATTTGCTGTGACGTCCACTCCTGGAAAGATTGGCAACTGTCTTGAATGTTTTCCACTTGTGAATAATATTCCTCACTGTAGAATGATGGACTTCAAATTGTTTGGAAATAGTCATATAACCCTACCCAGATTATTAGCAGCAACATTTGTTTCTCTAAGATCATTGCTGATGTCTTTCCTCCTTGGCATTGTGTTAACACACACCTGAAGGCTCCAGATCAGCAAACTGCCAAAACTTCTGAGTTGGTCACGCTTGCTGATGATCAGTTAATCAAAAGCATTTGATTAGCAGTGCCTGACTGGTACTTACCCTCTTCATTCCTACGGAGGCATTAGGTATTTGTATTTACCTAATTTTAAGACCTGCCAAGGACCAGATGATTTTTTTGTTATGCCCTGATGCGTAAAACCATAGAATTCAAAAGGGTGTCTTTTTCACATGACTATATAATATCTTTTACATAACTATATTATGTAATATAATAACTATTACATAATATTTATTTACATAACAGAAATGCTTCACTGCTTAATATTTATAATAATAATAATAATAATAATAAATAATAATAATCTTCTAACTAACTTGTATATTTAAGCACTTAAAAACGATTAAGATGCATATACTCAAGGTGTAAAAAAAAAAATCTAACTTTTTTACATAACGGTTACACCACATGACGTTTTTTTAGTTAATAATTGTATCAAAGTTTATCAAACCCATATAGAATCAAAAACACAAAGAGTAACTTTTTAAGAACTTGGCAGGTGTGTTTTAAACAAAAAAAAAAATTTTTGTGGACATTCATATTTTTTTATGAACCAAAATACTTATTGTACACCTGAATGGTTACAGGTAGATGTGTAAGACATCAAAGTATTATTAGAGAAAAGATCTCACAAATTACAAAGCTTGCAAAAAAAAATGAAATGTTGCAATAAATATTGATTATTGTGTGGAATCTTCAGAGATCTGCTGATAACAGGCTGTGTATTTCATATTCCCTGTCTAAAGCAGTTTAAATAGCTTTTTTGGAGTTCAGACTAAAGGAATATGTTTAAAAATAACCTAAAGTATGCCTAGTCTGACTCAGATGTTAAGACTCAGTGACATGAGGTTCTCAGGTGACCTGGCTGTGTTAAATCCACATTCTCACTTGCTGCCTCACCTTTGGCGTCTAAATAAACTGGGTTGACGTGTTTGGGATTAATTTTGGTCACAAACATAACAAGTAGCTTCCTACTGCTTCAATTGTGCTTGCAGTGCCTGTGCGCCTTCTTTTCAACGCTGTAACCAAACCAGCTGCCAGCTGAAGTCAAAGGTCATGGGCTGCCGTCGGGTGCGACAATGTGCCGCCCAGCTCTCAGCAACACGTTTGTTTTTTTGGGGGGATGGACGTGCCGTTCCCAGCTGCCAGAGCCAGCTTTAAGACTTCTGTCACGTCTGTGTGTCCTGACATGCAACAGGCCCTCACAGAGTTAGCAGTTGGCCAATGCCACACAGTCCAACTGTGCATTAAGTGCAAAAGAAAACAGATATGTCAGATAGTCAAATGCTCACCATTGTCTGTGGAGGCACTGTGGTAGAACATTGCATGCAAACTGCAAGGTGTGTAATACTGGAAATGGTGTGCCATAGACATAAACACAACGTTTTTGGACAAATCAAATTCACTTGTCATTCTTCCTAAACATACAGAAACAGAATAAATAATGTACAAATATGCACAGTATTCACATAAAACATATGCTTAATATACACACAGTATACAGATGCAAAGTAGGCCTACTTAAGACGTTACAAATGTGCAAGGTACTCAAAAGCAGTTGACACTGTTTACACGTAAACAGTTTTAATAGGACGTTGTTGTTTGCGGATTGCTGCGATGATTACATGTGAGTGACGTTGCTCAGCCCTCGCACCAGTGTACAAATCATCAAGGATGTGATGTCAGAGGGGAGGTTAATGTTTTTTATAATAAAAAAATGTTTGCAAAATAATGATGTGCGTGGATGAATGATTTATAATAAATACTGCAATATTCTAAATAAGAATAGTCAATTTTGATTTTGTGATGACTTAAAAATATTTATACTATGCTCATCATTATGCATTTTCATCATTGTATTAGGCTTGCTGCGATAGTCGGTGTTGCCGGTGTTACCGGTGTTCAGGCGAAACACCAGTTACATCACTTGCCCACCACGGCACCACCCCCACTGTCGTTTTGATTTTTATAGTAATAAAATCATTTAGTTCAGTGAGAGAACAGACACTGCAATTAAAAACGGAACGTGTCTGCTCAATACAGTGTGGGCCGAACGAGAGTCGCAGCACAAATGCATCAGGAGTCAGATTTCATTCATCACGAGAGCGAAGAGCTGACAGACAAGATGATCGCGGAAGATTTGTTTCAAAGCTAAATTTAAAAGCGCCTATTTAAGTGAGTTTGTCATTGTACTGTGTTTTTCATTAAGAATAACAGGCTAAATAACCCACAATTCAAGCAACCCGCCCCCGAATTGGTGCTAATTCTAAACCGAAAGTAAAATGAGCACGGCCGCACGGGCATTCATTCACGGCCGCACAGTCATTCACGGTGCGTGTCCAGTCTAGCGTTTTCAGTTCATGCCTATGGAAGCTTTACTTTCATAGGAATTCATTGAAAACACTCCGCTCCGTTATGAATGCCCGAGCGGCCGTGCGCATTTTACTTTCGGTTTAAAATGAGCGATTTGAAAAGCCCCTGCCGGTGATACCGGTTTTATCGGTGTTGTCACATGTCGATTAACCGGTGGGAAAATTTCCTCACCGTCACATCCCTACATTGTATTATCATTATTGATAATGTGGTGATGGCAAATGTGGCTTTAGGCTTAGGACAGTGGGGGTTTATTATTTTGGATTTATATGGAACCATCTTTTGATTAAATGCACCAATATACTTTAAGCAAAATTGAAGAACAAACATGTGACATTTCACACAAAATCTGGCCAAAACACAGATGTTTTGGAGTTCAGTGGATCAAAACATCTTGCCAGTGGGAACTTTCCTTTGCATTGGCTTTTAAAGACCTTCAAACTGCCATTGGTCCATGATGATTATGTATGTAATAGGGTGTGCTCTGGGCCTCTACCTTCATTGACAAAATATTTTCAAGGTATTTTTTGTTAACTCCGTAAATAAAAATAAATAAATAAATAAATAAAAAAGTTTGTCCCTTCAGGCTTTGTAGTCTGGTGTACATTGTGTAGAAGTGACAGCTGTATCATTGTCTCGCTGGGTGATTTTTAACTTTGTCTACAGTTAGCAGACTGTTTAAATGAGTGAGTCTGAGATAAAGTAGTTGCTGGTTTTACCAAAATTTGCAAAGTTCATGACTTTGTGCCTTAATAAAGTCTTATTTGTGCCTTAATACAGTTTTTACAAAGGGTCAATCAGCACAACTATATATTCTGTTTTAACACTGTTATATCTGTGAAACATTTGGTGCTTATTACATCTGCATGGAGCGCAACTCTGACCTAAAAGTCAACAAATCCTCTAGTTTGTTCAGAGCTGTCTGCAGAATGGAAGACTCTGCAAGCATTAATTTAAATATAAATGTTCTACATTGCAGATCAAAGCTCCAAAAACCTACTCTTAGTGCTGCCCGTGAGTGACAGTAGATACAGACTAGTGGGCATGAAATGCATGATGGGATGCAGTAAACCGGTGTCATGACAAATCAGGTCCTCCCTCGAAATCGTGTCTCCCCATTAACTGTCAGTTAATGATTTCCTAAGTATATACAAATTATATTCATTTAAAATCCACATATAGCTTACTATATAATGCATACAAAAACACATTAGTGCATAATAAAACCAATTTAACGTAATTTCTTACACTTAACTGTTAATTAACTGCCCACTACAACGGCAGTTATTATACTGTGGAATATGACAGCTCAGAGATCCCCTCTATAGTTATAGTAGTGCAGTGCTGAAGGTTTGGGAGTGGTTTCAGTTCTAATGTTACGTGATGTTGGAGTTCAACAGTCTGATGGTCTGCAGGAAAAAGCTGTCCCACAGCCAGCTGGTGCAAGACCTGATGCTGCGGTACCATCTGTCTAATGGAAGTACTGCAGTTTCTGACAGAACTCTTAAATTGCTGGATCTATTGACATCACATGGAATATCTGTCGCTCCAGAGCTCTTATCTGTCTTCATAGACTAAGCACCCATTTTTTTTCATTCTTAATATTTCCTCTTATGTATAAATTTCAGACTCTGCAGTATGTTGCAGGTGCTTTTTGCATTCATGGCAGCTGCATTATCTGCAGGACAGGTTCATGGTGCAGTGTGTTGTGACTTTGTCTATGCCTTATAGGCTTCACATTTCAAGACCACCTGGGACCCCAGTGAAGGGGATTGCTTGCTCATCTTGCCCTGAAGCTGTACACACCTGCATTTCAGACACTCACTCACTCACTCACTCACTCACTCACTCACTCACTCACTCACTCACACACACACACACACACACACACACACACACACACACACACACACACACACACACACACACACACACACACACACACACACACACACACAGACAGACAGACAGACAGACAGACAGACAGAGCAAAGCGAGGGGGATACCCAACAGTCAGCGCTATCCGTGAGCATGAGCTCAGGCAGGATGTGGCAGATGTGGAAGAAATAACAGCCAAATAGAACATCTGGAGGATACAGTTCATGGAACTACTTAAATGTACTTTTATTCCTCCACTGGAATAAAAAAATCCCAAAACAAGTCTTTTATTTAAAGACCAATCAAAATCATCAATTGTTGAAGGCTCTGAACGCTTCAGAGCATTCATTAGGCTGACTCTCTGTTTTAAGAGTTGCATCAAGAGCTCTGATGAAAGATGATGAAAAGAGTTTCAAATGAGCTGGTTGCCTCATGGGAGCTGACATATTAAGTTCATGTGACCAGATGAATACTACTCACTTTATCTCAGTAAACCTCATTATTGGACACTTTTGCATTTTATTATAATTTACTTTTGTGAGAGGCTGCATCCACATCTTCTGGTGTCAGTATAAATTCCAAAACTACCTGTTATATTAGTTATATTAGTTTTATATTCTATTATTTACTCACCCTTATTATTCCAAACCCATATGACTTCCTTTCTTCAGTGGAACCAAAAATAAGATATTTTGAAGAATCTTCACATTAGATTTTTTCCCATAAAACAATCATTTATGGTGACCACAGCTGTTAAGCTCCAAAAATGACAAAACACCCCACCAATAAAGTAGTCCTTTACATCTTGTGTGCTTCATTCCAAGTCTTCTGAAGCTTCACAAAGACAACAAAATATAAGTTGTTATTCCTCCCCTCCTTCTCCTTACTTCTCAGGCCATTTTGGGCATTTGCACCAGGTCCAATTTGAGTAAAATGTTCTGAAAATCAAGTTCATTGGAAGTTTGTGAAAGTCCTCCAGATATTACACTTGAACATATCTTTTAGCATTTAAAGAATCCTACATGAAGATGTTCATGGAATGTTCACAATGGGCATTCAGGGGACTTTGTGGTGACCTTTTTTGGTTAGCTGTGATGTCTCTTGTGATTATTTCACCATAGTGGATTCTACAGATTGTGGTTATACAATATCGGCACAGGTTTATATGATTATGTGTCAATGAAGTTTCAGTTCTTCCTTGTTGCTTAAATTAAGGCTCACTGTGTCAGACATAGTGAAGTTCAGACTACGGAAAAGTGGCACGCCTCTTTCACGTCGAACTTTGGACTTGTGTGGCTTGTATATGAAAGGAGCCCTTTCATTTGGCCACCGGCTGTGCGGGTGTGTGCTTTGTGTACCGTTTGCTTGGCCAAAGGATATGACATCAAGTGCTGAGTGAGAATCAACCCACGCCACACCCTAATGAAATGTCTTAAGCTTAAGGCACCATGTCACTATCTCTCGCTATGTCTTTCTCTCTCGCCTACTGCCTTTCCCTCTGTATATGCCTTATCTTTCTCTTGATTCAGGTCTGTTGTTCTGAAGAGTAGGAAAGAAAAATAAATGTAGGCTCTCTTTTCAGCCTGAAATAGTCAGGTTTTGTTTGAGAGAGTTTGTATGTGACAAACTCCTTTTGTGATGACTGTACACAAATATAACATAGAAATGCCACAACAACATGCAGCACAATAATTGACAGCTGTCAAATGTACTTCAGAGGTGTTTGACACATTCCTGGAGGCTGAAATAAGTAAACACCTACCTCCCTCCAGTATTCATAGTTGTCACTGTATCAGAAACCTTCTTCAAAATAACAGTGTAGACTGAGTTTGCAGTTTGTGGTAGCCGACATTTGGCTCAGGGCTGTTTTGATTTGTTGAAGTGACTTAGTGTTCACTTTTATTTCAATACAAAGTGAACCCTATGCCTGCACTACAGATATATTTAGAAATATCCTTTCCAGTTGTTCTCTGTTCCCTAGTCTGTGCAGAAATTGGTTTGGGATCATGAACTGATTTAAAAAAAAATTATTTTATGTTTTCTGAGGTGCGCTTTTTACATCAAAAATGGTCATAATGTAGAAATAAAAGGCCATTTTTTTACCCTGATTTTAGCACTGATTTGAACGCTCTGCTTTGAAAGGAGCATGTCTGCTGTAAGACACACCCACTGCTATGACTGGCTAATGTCTTTGCATATGAAATAAGTATCACATATGGAACTCTCTCAAATACTTTTACTACGTCCTTCGGATGAGACGTTAAACCAAGGTCCTGACTCTCTGTGGTCATTAAAAATCCCAGGATGTCCTTCGATAAAGAGTAGGGGTGTAACCCCGGCATCCTGGCCAAATTTGCCCATTGGCCTCTGTCCATCATGGCCTCCTAATCATCCCCATATACTGATTGGCTTCATCACTCTGTCTCCTCTCACCAATAAGCTGGTGTGCGGTGGGCGTTCTGGCGCAATATGGCTGCCGTCGCATCATCCAGGTGGATGCTGCACATTGGTGGTGGTTGAGGAGATTCCCCCCTTCTATATGTAAAGCGCTTTGAGTGCCTAGAAAAGTGCTATATAAATGTAACAAATTATTATTATTATTATTATTATTATTATTATTATTATTATGTTTTTACTATTACAGCTGCTGAGATTAACTAATCGTGAAAAGTATTAATAGTGAAAATAGCTCCCTCTATTAATGCACTATACATACTGTATAAGAATAAACCATCTAAAATGTTTTGAATAATCATACAAATGTGATCTGGTGATTTAAATGATGTTTGCGCTTTCAGTTTGAGGAGTGCCGTTCCAGCACGTGCACTTCAGATGATCAGTGCAATCATATTTCTAATCGCAAGAAAGCGTGTCAAAATTACTATTCCCAAACTGTAAATGGTTAGTTCATCCAAAAATTTTAATTCTGCATTTACTTACTCTCATGTTGGTTTCGTGCATCACACAAGCTTTCGAATGTCTGTGTTTACTACAGTATGCACGCCATTGTAAATCTGTTTATCATATAAAGCCATCTTGTCTCTTCAGAAGACTTGGATTTGGATTAGACTGCTCGATTGATTTATTTATATGATGTCTTTATGACTTTTCTTTGGATCTTTTAAGTTTTAGAGGAATGGACTTTAAATGGAAGGACACAAATCTCTCAGGTTTCATTAAAAAAATGTATTCATTTGTGTTTGGAAGTGAACGAAAATCTTATAGGTTTGAAACGAAATAAGGGTGAGTACATGACAGAATTGACATTTTTGGATGAATGATACCTGATAAATACAGTAATCCTTGGATAAAACTAACTCTATATTGAGAATTACATCATTTACATCAACAATACATATTGTCACATTTTTATATCGCGATATCGATGTATCGTTACACCCCTAGATATGATCAAAGCATTCCTAGCATTCGGATCCTTTGGAAGGTAATGTTGTTTTTAGTCCAGTGATCCTGTATCTCTCTTCTCTCCATCTCACTAACACGCCAGTTTGAGAGGTTCAAATGTGTATGAGCATGTTGCTGAAATTTCTATCAAGTGTCAATAGCAAAGTTCCCTACATTATTACAAGAAAATGTCATGTGATTACTCAGCCGCTGCACTGGACAGGGCTCCACAATAAGGACTGCCCACTGGCCTGCGGCCAGCGTGAACAATGCTCGGGACAGTGTCCCGATTGGGCCATCGCTGCATCGTCACAAAAGTTTATCATTTGCATGTGTTTTTAAGCCTTGCCAATTTAAATATTCAAGTGCATTTCGGTACTTGTGTGCCGTGTGAGAAGTTTTCTGTGTGAGAAGTTTTCTGTGCACGTCTGAAGAGCGCGCCCAGAAAGTGAGACTGCGATAGCTGCAGGTCAGAGTAATGGGCATGCCAAAAGATGAATTGCCTCAACATATTGTTTTGGTTTCTCTACCCCATATTTTTAAAAATTACAAATGCAATGAAAATACAGGCATCGGTACTCTGTATCGGCAAGTATCAAAAATGAAAGTATCGCTATCGATTCTGAAAAAAGTGGTATCAGTGCATCCCTAGTTCTCGCACACCAAGCAATCATGTTTGAGCTTAAAGTAAGTAAGATTAGTAACTTAACTTAAGTAAGATTTGACCATTAAGATGGAGACAGACTGTCCACCAGTACTGTGCTATTCCCTTTAAAGTCTGCATGAAACAGAAGTTGCTGTACTCTTTTCTTTATTGTGATGTACATTTATCCGAATGAAACTGCTTCTCGAACATTTATCATTGTGTGAGTAGGGTTGTCACTGTATCAAAATTTCCTTAGTCGACGTGTACCAATACCAGTGAAATTCAGTCACACTTTTAAATATGGTTATCAGTCTAGAAACTTTGCAGCGTTCTCGCTGAATACTGCATGCTCTTGAAAACTCTTGTTATAATAATAAAAAAAGCTGTCTTAATTGTACAGTGTATCTGTTATTTACATTGTACACTTTGTAGGTTATAATAAAAGGGATTTGTGAGTGTGCGGCTCGCGATGAACAAAACAAAAGCATTCTCAATGTTAAGCTGCTTCTGGCTAACTTACTGACTAGCACCTCTGTTAGGCCATTGTATTCATGTGCTCAACAGATATGATTGTGATTGGCTACAATGCTCAACGCTTGTAAAAACACACTGTAAATAGAAACCTTTGGAAGAAAACGTTCAGAGAGTGCTCAAACAAACATGAATGAGAGCATTTAAAGCATTTAAATCAGTGGGTACCGAATATACCCAGTACTCTGCTGTAATGCTGGTATTACCAGTACTGGTAGTACCATCAAAACATTTTTTTTGTACCAACTGGTACCAGTAGAACTTGTATGTTTGACAAAACCCTACGTGTAAGTGACAGGTTGTCCCACCCTCGTAACAAAAATAACAATAATTGTTGCAAGAGGGAGGGGAAATTATTTTGATTTAAGATTACGAGGGCACATTCATTTATAAAATTGATATGCACTGATAAATCATTTATAATAATTCAGTATTCTATAAAAAACAAGAATTGTTGACAGTTGACACACATTTTGATTTCATGGTGACTCTGAATTCGCATTCACCATCAATAGCCTCTAACTCGCATGCCATCTGACTCAGCTGGATACTTCACATAAAGTGGTGTGTGGAGTCATGCAGAGTGTTTTTAGTGCTTAATTTTGCATTTACGGAGTGATTCAGCAACTACAACAGCTCAAGATTATAGATTATACACAGCTGTGTGTGTGTTTGCACGTTGAGTGAGGTACAGGAAAACAGTGGACAGGCAAAAAAAGTGGTGAATCAACTAGTTTGAGTAAACGTCCAAATGTGTCTCATTTTCACTGGATTTTAACTGTGTGTGTGTGTGTGTGTGTGTGTGTGTGTGTGTGTGTGTGTGTGTGTGTGTGTCTGTGTACTATGGTAAATAAAGGGGGAATTATGCCTCAGGTTGCATTCTTCTCTCACTGTCCTCTATTTCACTCTGCTCTTAAGATGCTTGATTTTTCTGTCTTCCCTAGAGCTGATCTGTGTCCCACTGCACTATACAGGAATGCTGTCATATGCCATCATCCCTCAGAGACCGTCTGGCATCACATACACACACACACACAGACACAGAGAGAGAGAGAGAGAGACAAGCGTCTAATGTTTTAATTGAAGATGTTTTTTTTGAGCTTCGCAATTGCTCAGCACATGTGATATGATGCTATTTCTGTCTAGGGTGTGTGGTGCGTTCAGCTGTTTGCTTTAGTCAAGTCAAGTCACCTTTATTTATATAGCGCTTTTTACAATGCCGATTGTTTCAAAGCAGCTTCACAGTGTTAACAGGAAAATAATGCAACAGAATTTGATTCGGCTGTACAGCCGCTCTGGAGAAAACGGTGTTGTCATCCAGCTCATTTCAATTATCATATAGTGTCAATGCGGGCAGATCAGTAATATAGTTGAATATTTAGTGTCCCCAACTGAGCAAGCCAAAAGCAAAGGCGACAGTGGCAAGGAACCAAAACTCCTTTAGGGGCCAGAATGGAGAAAAAAACCCTTGGGAGAAACCAGGCTCAGTCGGGGTTCCAGTTCTCCTCTAGCAGGCGAACAAATAGTGTATGATTATGATTCTGGCAACATTACAGGTCAGAAGTCATATTAGATCAATAGATATTCGTAAGATTATTCGAAAGATTGGAGTCGTCACGCCGGAGACGGGTTTAATGAGGATGTTGTGTCGATGCGGCATTTACAGGGTGGAGTTTAATTAAGACGGTCTCTGCAGACATTTCAGGGATGCGTTGGTCATGTCTAGGCACAGGTCCACCATCTGATCTGGATACAGCCCGGACTGACTGCAGTAAACCTCGGGATAAACAGAGAGACTAACATTAGCGTAGATGCCATTCTTCTTATGATGTAACGAGTACATCAGGTGTTATGGGAAGTGTTCCTAGTTAATGCAGCCTAAAACAATCATTTAACTGATTTGAATAATATAAATTGATAATGTTCTATGTGTATGCCATAGTAAAGAGATGTGTTTTTAGTATAGATTTAAATGAACAGAGTGTGTCTGCTTCCCGAACAATGCTAGGAAGACTGTTCCAGAGTTTAGGTGCTAAATAGGAAAAGGATCGACCGCCTGCAGTTGATTTTGATATTCTAGGTATTATCAACTGGCCAGAATTTTGAGACGGCAATAGACGTGATGGAGTATAATGCGTTAAGAGCTCGGTCAAGTACTGGGGAGCTAAACCATTTAGTGCTTTGTAAGTAATTAGCAAGATTTTAAAATTTATACGATGTTTAATAGGGAGCCAGTGTAGGGTTGACAGAACCGGGCTAATATGGTCATACTTCCTGGTTCTAGTAAGAACTCGAGCTGCTGCGTTTTGGACCAGCTGCAGTTTATTTATTAAGCGTGCAGGGCAACCACCCAGTAGAGCATTACAATAATCTAGTCTTGAGGTCATGAATGCATGAACTAAATGTTCAGCGTTTTGCATTGAAAGCATGTGTAATTTAGATATATTTTTAAGATGGTAGAATGCAGTTTTACAGATGCTAGAAACGTGGCTTTCAAATGAAAGATTGGCATCAGAGAGCACACCCAGGTTCCTAACTGACGACGAGGACTTGACAGAACAGTCGTTAAGTGTTAGACCGTATTCTAGGTTACTACTTGTGGAGTTTTTTTGTCCAGTAATTAAAAATTCAGTTTTTTCAGAATTAAGTTGCAGGAAATTAATAGTCATTCAATTTTTTATATCAGCTATGCATTCCTTTAATCTTGTGAATTGGTAAGTTTCGTCAGGGCGTGAAGAAATAGACCTGAGTATCGTCAGCATAACAATGAAAACTAACGCCATGCTTCCTAATGATATCTCCCAGTGGTAGCATGCACAGGGTGAAAAGCAACGGTCCTAGCACTGAGCCTTGTGCTACTCCATACTGAACTTGTGATCGGTGTGACATCTCTTCATTTACTGCTACAAACTGATAACGGTCAGATAAGTATGATTTAAACCATGCCAATGCAATTCCACTAATGCCAACATAATTTTCGATTCAAAAGAATGTTGTGGTCGAGAGTATCGAATGCAGCGCTAAGATCGAGTAACACTAATAGAGAGATACAACCACGGTCGGATGATAAGAGCAAATCGTTTGTAACTCTGATGAGAGCAGTCTCAGTACTATGATACGGTCTAAATCCTTACTGGAAATCCTCACAGATAGCATTTCTTTCTAAAAAGGAGCGTAGTTGTGAGGACACTGCCTTTTCTAGTATTTTTGACAGAAAGGGTAGATTTGAGTTTGGCCTGTAATTGACTAATTCTGTAGGATCAAGTTGCGGTTTTTTAATAAGTGGTTTAATAATAGCCAACTTAAAAGTTTTCAGTACATATCCTAATGACAAAGATGAATTAATGATATTAAGAAGTGGATCTATGACCTTGGGAAGCATCTCTTTTAGTGGCTTAGTTGGTATAGGGTCGAGCATACATGTTGTTGATTTAGATGATTTAATGAGTTTAGCAAATTCTTCTTCTCCTATGGCAGTGAATGAGTGGAATTTTTCCTGACTACAATGCACTGTCTGATGTGATACTGTAGTAGATGGTTGCATAGTTATAATTTTCTTCCTAATATTATCAATCTTGCACGTAAAGAAGTTCATAAAGTCATTACTGCTGTGCTGTTTGCAAACGTCAGAAGTTGAGGCTTTATTTCTTGTTAATTTAGCCACTGTTTCAAATAAATACCTAGGGTTGTGTTTTTCTTCTAAGAGAGTCGAGAAATAAGCAGATCTAGCAGTTTTTACGGCCTTTCTGTATGCAATCTCTTTCCACGAAATCCGAAAAACTTCCAGTTTTGTTTTCTTTTTGTTTGCTTTAGATGATGAGAGATGATAGATTTTAAAAGTGTCTTCAGCTCCAGATGCTTAATTTGTCACTCTACTGAAGTTAATAATTATTCCTTCTAGCTTCTAATTTTTAACACTTTTTTTTTTTTTGTCAGAATGATTTTTTTTTAAACATATTACATTTTCTTAATAGACATGGTACCAATGTATCTTCAATCCATATTTTTGTAGATTTTTTTTTTCCATTGCAGTAAAATATTTGAATATAATGGTTAAATATAATATAATGGACTTGTGAAGGAGTAGCGATGCATAGATATTTTCAAAAACATGTATGGTTTTTCATGCCCCAAATTCTGATATGATTGAAATGTGCCTTTTTTTTCTTCACATGCCCTCACAGAGCCAATTCTTGACAGAGCATGACAAGAGCTGAAGAATAGATGTGGAAAATCAGAGCTAAAAATACCCACTGCACTCTACCCACCCAAATTTTAACCTCTTTTAATGAAACATCCATTCATTGCTGCTCATGCAGATTACAATCAGACATTTGTTTGGCAGGAGAGTAACATATTCTTTAAATGTCTCAATGTGACATGTTCAAAGGTCAGGTAGGATTTTGGTCACTTATAATGACTGATGTGCTCTTAACCTATTTACAAGAATGTTGTGGTTGAACAGCTGTTACTACTAGTTAGGAAAATTAAGTGGGTCAGTAAAAAGCCTTTATTTCTGCAGAGTTTGTTTTTATTTGGGGAAAAACAGATTTAGAGAGCTGAGAATAATTAACTCAATGTGGAATCAAACAGATGTAAAGTCTTATGCTCTCAAAACATATGACAATGCTGAGTGTGGATCATAAAGGCCCCGATATACTCACAGCGAAGTTGTTTTCCGTTCTTCGCTTGGGATAGAAAGAAGTTAACAGTGGTATACTGTTAACAAACATTTGATGCCGCCCACACTGCTGAGAGTGATGTTTTGATAAATATGTAAATATGTGCTGCATGCTTTCCTCTCAATAAAAAAGTAACATAACAAAAATGACAGCGGTGTGAAAACAGCAGTTAAGAAAGCATCTGGTAGCGACGTGGACATGTTTGCACAAGCTCTGCAATTTGGCTCTCCCGTCAAGTCATGTTTATTTATACAGCACTTTACATAATAATTTGCTTTAAATCAAGCAGCTTTACAGTATTAAACTGACTGTCACTTTTGATTAGAATTATACCTCATTTTCTACTATAAAGCGAGTCTCCAGTGTGTTCATGTTTTTACTCATGGACATCTGACAGTCTGGACAGAAGAAATGAACCGGAGATGATTTCCACGTCAAAGAAGACAGAGCCTCAGAGCACACCCACCTATTATGTAATCACTATGGACCAATGGTAGTACAAAGGTGTTTACCAGCCGGAGCAAACTTTTTTTTTTTTTTTAGGAAAGTTTGCATTGGCAAGCTGTTTCGAACTCCCGAAACGAACTCCAAACAAACTTAATTTTGACCTGATTTTATCCGAAATGACATCAAACCAGTTTGTTCTTCAATTTCACTTGAAGTACATTGTGGCATTGAGTGTATATGGTAATATCTGACAACAACTGATCCAGGATTACTGCATTGAATGTTCAATTTTTTTAGAACGTTTTCATTCTCAGTGCATATATGTTTTATTTCTTTTTTAGTACAACAGAATAGATAATAAAACAAACAAATCTAGACAACCATAGTGTTTGTAGTTTCTATAAATGCACTAAAAAATATTTATAAATACAGAGATATTATTTGAACAATCTGTAAATATTTAAAACATTATTATTTATATTATTCAACCTCTGTGCAATATTTATTTACAAATCTTTAATGGAACACTTTATTACATGATTTTAAAATTTGCTTAAATTATAAAATAACCTTCATTTTCTTTATGCAAAATAGCACTTTTTTATAGTTATTTATTTTATTTTTGGGATATTAATATCCAGAAGTGTTGTTGACAAGTTTGTAAGTGCTGCGTCTCAGCGAGTGTAGCACTGTTACTGCAGACATGTCCACAGGGAAGAGGTCATTTGGGTTCTGTCTGTCCTGACATCAGCCTGCTTTGCTGTTTTAACATCAGTGTGTATTCAAAGCCACTGGAAAGGACACACACACACACACACACACACACACACACACACACACACACACACACACACATATACACATTCCTCCCTTGATGCTCTAGTGTTAAGTTAATTCAGAAACTGGCATCTGCTGGAAAGTGATTTATTAGATTTGAATAGCACTCAGAACCCTGTGTTGTGTGTTTTTTGCCATATGTCTTGTGTTTGGGTAAGGCTGAATAATAAAATTAGCATACATGCCATTTGTGTGTGTTTTTATTTGTGACCAAGCTCATGTAGCTATGCACACTTGTGCTTGTGTGTGTGTTTGTGCAAAAGGAGAGGAAGTTAAGAGTGGCAGCTGTAGTGTTGTGCTGTGACACTGTGTGTGTGTGTGTGTGTGTGTGTGTGTGTGTGTGTGTGTGTGTGTGTGTGTGTTTGAAAGAGTGAGATTGTGTACATGGAAAAGGGTGGTAGCCTGTTCACCCCTCTTCCTTTTCCTGTCCCCCTCCTTGGCCAGCCATGATGTCATATTCAGCCATGGAAGGTGTGTGTGTGTGTGTTTCAGTCAGAGAACAGCTGCTGGAGGGTGGTGTGAGAGCCTTGACAGAACAGCTCGTGGGGGAAATGAAGAATTCTGCACATCCTGGACATTTCCTGTCTTTCCCTCTGTCTGAATGATCTGAAAGATCATTTTCACTTTCTTACACAAGTACATTCGTGTATACAACACCTGACCTTCTGAAATGCACTAAACACAACAATCTACTTTGTTTTGGAAATTATTCCTTTAAAATTATAAAGGTCTTAAATTAACTATATGCATTTTTATACATGTTTGTATATCCCATCATAAAGGTTCTGGGGGAGGAAAAAAAAAATATATATATAAATATATTTTATATATACACTGTATATATTTTGATTATCACCTCAAAGTAACAGTGAACTGACATGATGATGAGGAATCAATGGCAGTTTCAAATGTTTGCAAGTTCTACTCTCAATTAACATTCATAATTAGATAAGAGTCATAAAGCATCACCCTGTCACAAAACATATTTATTTAACATTTTTTACTTTTTATTTATCATATTGTTGACTCCTGAATGCTAATTATGTCATAACTTTGATAAGGAGAGCAGCAGTCATTTTGATTTAAAATGTTCCACCTTTGTCACATTTAGAATATCCCAACATTTTTATTAAAATTTGTATTCATATATTATTAAGCTTTAAATGGCACAATTCGGTTTATTATAAAGATATACTTAAGTTAAAAATCACCCTTCCAAAATATAAACGGCATTAATTTCATAGAATGACCCACAATTTTTTTTTAGATTGTGTGTAGTGGCAGATGAAATAGGAAGAATGAATTTCATGTCTGTTTTGTACCATCACCACTGTGTGTGTGTGAGAGAGAGCTTAGCAGAGCTTAGTCTAAATCAGCAGCTGTTAAACAACAGGGTGCCAAGATAACACACCTCTCTAATTTCCCTCTGCGCTCTTTTTCTATCTCCACCTATTTTTTTATTATTATTTTCTATGGTTCCATAATTCTGCAAAATCTCCTTTTGTCCCACACTCTCCCCTCTCATTCCCTCTCTCTCTTTTTATTTATCCTCTTTGTGCTTGACTGATTATGCAGAACTGTGGCCGTTCGCAGTAGAGTGACTGAAGGCGTCATTAGCATCCTGCTGATCTGAAAGCGGTGAGACAGAGCAGGAGGGTTGAAATTATATATTTGCAAGACTCAATCTACTGAATTAAGCACATTGAACCTTTGAGAACGAGTCTGACTGGCTCTGATTATATCATGTCACTAAACTTGCATATGCAAACCCTGGAAGATGCAGCTCTCCCTGCGGTGTCTAAAACCATCTCATAATAGTAATGGTTAAAACATTCAGTTTAGTGTCTCCTGCCAATCTGAGATCTGTTAAAGTGGATGTCAGCAGGACTGTGTTGTTAGAAAACACCAGGACTCTTGACAGTGTTTGTTTTTTGTTTGTGTGTTAGTACAGCTACCTTGATTGGGGTTATGAAGTCAGGCTAATCTCAAGAATCCCTGGAGAACCGTTCTCAGTCATTTTACTCAAGGTCTAAACGACATAACTACCCATAATAGCCCATTGCAATGAGCTGTTAGAAGTACACTACCGCTCAACGTTGGTCTCAGTAAGGCTACGTTTACTCTGTCAGTTTTTGCGTTTGACAACCACATTTTATTGTGAGTCTCGAAATGTCCCTTTCAAACAGCAACTTACAATAGTGTTTCGAACACTGTCTCTATGAACGTGCAACGGGAGTCAATACTCTTACCAAGTAACCAAAGCGACAGTGACTAAAGTCATATCAAAGATGGTGTTGCCATAAAACTGAAAAGTCTTATAATTTTTGATACGACAAGAGTCCAATCGTATTTTTCGACCAGTGACTGGATCTAGAATCTTTAGATGACACACAGCTCATATCTCCATCGGAACTAGTTGTCCAGTCTGGTTGTGTTCACACAGCGCAAGTTTTCCGGGAATGCGTTAGTCCTGAAAATGTATGGGTCTGAGTTCAGTTATGCGGTTGTCACTCCCGTAAATTACTGAACTGTGTGTAAATGTAACTGTATTAAGGACTCAAATTCAGGAGTGACAACCATATTCTGCTGCTTTGTGAACGTGGCCTAAGATATATAAAAGGGACAGTAAAGACATAATGTAATAAAACTTTTGAACTCCATTCATCAAAGAATCCTAAAAAATGTACCATGGTTTTCATAAAAATATTAAGCAGCACTACTGTTTTCAACATTGATAATAATAAGAAACATTTAAGTATATTAGAATGATTTCTGAATGATCTGAAGACTGGAGTAATGATGCTGAAAATTCAGCTTTGTCCTCACAGGAATAAATTACATTTCAACATATATTAAAATAGAATGGTTATTTTAAATTGTAAAAAATATTTCACTGCATTTTTAATCCAATAAATGCAGCCTTGGTGAGCATAAGTAACTTCTTTAAAAAACAATAAATCATACCTAAATATTTGAACGGGAGTGCATATTTTGACTTTGGTTGGTGTAGTTAATTTCATGGCTCATTGGGATATGTAATTCTGATTTCTGATCAAAATGTTTTCTATGCAAATGTTTTATAATTTTGTTGAAGCTAAGATAATGCTTGGTACATACATTAGTCCAAACACACCCTTGTTGGATCAAAGATTGAAGGGGGTCATTATAGGGTTAAGGTGAGCTCAGAATCCCTGAGGGATCATCTCTGCTCTCCGGGGCCCCATAAGGCATGTGAGTTATGAGAAAGTGAAAAAGATGGAAAATGAAAAAGATGGAGTTGAGAATGTTGTCTGTTAGGGTTTATACAGTCTAGCATTGTGTGTAATAATAAATATATAATGTGTGGGTAACCCTTTATTTTACAGTGTCCTTGTTACACTTGTTACTGTATTAATAACTATAAATTGTGCATAATTACATGCAACTAACCCTAAACCAAACTCCAATCCTAACCCAATCCTATTATTATCACACAGTACTTAAATGCATAATTAGACTGTAACACGACACCTTAAAAGTGTAAAACAAAGTGTAACCATGTGTGTAATAATAATCGTGATTGTCTCTTGATAATGGTATCTACTACTGATAGTGAAAGTGAATCTGGCTGTCATTAATATGCGTCTTTGCATAGTTTGTGACTCATCTGTTAGTTGTTCAGTGAAGTTCATCGTTTGTCCGTTCACCCAACCCTGACTCAGCATGAAAAGCCTTGCTTACACACATGCTGAATCAAGTGTTTTTGTTTGAGTCTTAGTTGTGACTGTACAGCAGTTACTTTACTGTCCACTAGAGGGCGACAATCGCCTTACACCCTCACACCTCTGTTCTATTGAGGTCATTACTACTAACACACCCAGCATTCCCTTGATTTATAGTGTTTATATCTAGCTAAAATATGATTTTATTGCACTGCATTGAAACATTAATGCTGATTTTGAAGTTGAATTAGCATGTTTTGTTGATCTGTGTCTGCTAATGTGCATGTATATGTGCTTGATGCAGTGTAGTATCACTTGTAATACTTGTAAATAACACAGAAGTACTTTGAGTAATTTTAATACATTAGCCAGTAATCAACATCATTTTCATCAGAAAATACAGCAGAAGATACAGCAGGGGTTGTCATGGCAAGGATGGGGGTGAAAACTGATAGTGGGAGATCTAGAGAGGGTTGCTATAGCAACTATGCCAGTCTTTGAGACAGAGCTGAGGTTACCATAACAACCACATCACACCCTCTCAGAAGGCAACCTTGAAATAATTACTTACTTTACGCAGAGATTATCACTCAAGGTGTTTGCCAGAAAAATAAATAAATAAATATATATATATATATATATATATATATATATATATATATATATATATATATATGCCAGACAGATGTTGTTCTAAGGGATTGCAGTGTCAAATGCAGATTGGAAGGTGTCATATCACAACCCTCATTTAAAAGAAAGATTTGAGGGTTGCCATGGTGATGTGAGATAAGGAGAAAGAGAGAGAGAGAAATTAATATCATACACTGGGTTACATAAGTGGAAGCGAAATCAGTCATCATGACAACCTGTGATGTGCGTCATCCTTTAGTTCACACTTCAACTGAAACAACACCTAATTGTGTTGATGAGACGCATCAAACCCAACAAGTCAATCTTAATATTTGGTGTGCTTTGTCAGCAGGGTGTATTATATGTGATGTTCTGTATGTTTGGACTTGTTGATGTGGACATGGCACACTAGTTCACTCCTCATTGGCTGTATCATGTAACTGAGGGTGTGTGTACTTACAGCAGATATGGAGCAGGTATCAGATGATGAGCTGGATCATGCTGCTGAAGAAGACAGCGATAAGGAGGATCAGGATCTGGACAAGATGTTTGGCGCCTGGTTGGGAGAACTGGACAAACTCACACAGGTGACACTCTCACGCTCAGTGTGATTTATTGTGATGTATTATATTTTTAATATGATGTATTATCTTTACTTTGGGGGCTTTTCTCAGAAAATATTTATATATGCAATTTATTTTATTAATGTAATTAATTTTGTTTAGGGATGCATAATAGTTCATCAATTGTACCATATTTACCATATGTACCATATCAGTTATTGGTTGATATTAGAGGTTTATTTATTTTTATTTTTTTGCCAGTATAGGCCAATATTGAATATGTATTTGTACATGCTCATTTCCCCTATTTTTATATTTAGATTACCTTTGCTGTCATTTAATGCAGTGGTTTTTTCAACTAGGGGACCTCAGCAGACTTTCAAGGGGGCCTGAAGATGAATTAAAATTATTTAAATCCGCCACTTCGGCAAAGTGATTTTTCAAAAATGATTCTAAAAGATTTGTAGATCTGGACAAGCCATGCAAATTAAGAAAAAAACATACAAGTGCATGGGCATTTTAATATAATTTATGAATATAAATGTTTCTGCTTTGTTCACTTTAAAAATTAAAATTATCCCATGATTTACTCACCCTCAAGCCATCCTAGGTGTATATGACTTTCTTCTTTCTGATGAACACAATCAGTTATATTAATAAATATCCTGGCTCTTCCAAGCTTTATAATGAGTTTGAAGCTCAAAAAAGTGCATCCATCCATCATAAACGTACTCCACACGGCTCCGGGGGGTTAATAAAGGCCTTCTGAAGCAAAGCGATGCGTTTGTGTAAGAAAAATATCCATATTTGAAACTTTATAAAGTAAAATATCTAGCTTCCGCCAGACCGCCTTCTGTGTTCAACTTATGAAAAAAGCGTAACTGATGTGACGTGACGTAGAAATTGGATATTTTTCTTACAAAAACCCATCGATTTGCTTCAGAAAGCCTTTATTATCCCCCCGGAGCCGTGTGGATTGTGTTCATCAGAAAGAAGAAAGTCATATACACCTAGGATGGCTTGAGGGTGAGTAAATCATGGAGTAATTTTCATTTTAAAGTGAACTAATCTTTAAGACAAACTCTAAAATATTTAAAAAAAAATCTTTATCAAGTTAATAATGATCAACTGGAGAAGTCATGGGGCATTTGAATATGGTTGTGAATTGAGGGCCTTAGATTCAAAATGGTTGAGAACACACTGATCTAATGCCATCACGCTAATAATTAACACAATTTAATTTTTAACATTGTTAAACATAATCCATTATGAATATCAATTTTTTAAACTGTACATTGCAATGTTGTGATGCCTAAATTCACTTGTAACATTTAAAATCATTGATATGTTGTAATGTTTTATTCATTTTATCAAAATAGTATATAATTTTAATATCAGCCATTTTTTGGTTAGTAGCCATAACAAGTAATTTTTGACCAGATTTTAGTATTCTATTACAATCCTTAATTAATTGACAGCCTTAGTAATTCAGATACTTTATTTTCATTTTATTGTATTGATGTATTGTATTAATGATTATATTCATGATTTAGCTCTCTCTTCTTACCTAATCTCACCTTCCCCTCTCTCTCTCTCTAATGTAGAGTTTGGATGACGGGCGTCCTGAGAAAGTGCAGAAAGCTCCTCTCAGACAGGAAACAAACCTTGCCAATTTCTCCTACCGTTTCTCTATGTACAACATCAATGGTTAGACTACACACAGACACACGCCACCTCTGTTTACTCAACATTCTTTATCATTCAAAATGCCCTCACATGTATCTAATATGGTGGTGTTTTGACATATTGCAATTTTCATGGATTATTATTATAACAGCAAAATGGTTGTAGGTATAGTTCAGTTCCTTTCTTTACTGTGACATCCTTGCTGAATTAAAGTATTAATTTCTTTAAAAAAAAACATACTGACTCCAAATGTTTGAACAGTAGCATATGTATGAGTTCAAATTGTCCTCTATCCATCCATGTAGAAGCCATTAACCAGGGTGAGACGGTGGACCTGGACGCTCTCATGGCTGACCTGTGTTCAATAGAACAAGAGCTCAGCAAACCCATGAGCAAGACCTCAGACGGCAAATCTAGACAGAGGCCGACAGGCCGTTCGGCCAGCACCAAATACACCGGAGGGGGCAGCAGCGGAGGAAGCACCAGCAGCAGCACCCGAGCTTCTCCCGCCTCCACCGTACGCGGTGGCAGCAGTCAGTCACGGCCCCTGGCCTCCAACTTTTCCCTGGATGACATCACCGCTCAGCTAGAAAAGGCGTCCCTGAGCATGGACGAGGCAGCAAAGCAGACTTCTGAATCTTCCTCGTCGTCCTCCTCCTCATATTCATCTGCTACTCTCTCACACCCGCCTTCTAACACACATCATCGGCGTACAGGATCGGTTGGTACGGTCAGTGACCAGGAAGTTCGCTCGATCGGTCATTCGTCCAGGTCAAGCGTCAACTCTGCCTCGGCATCCAGCATGGACTCTCTGGATATTCGAGGGCAGGAGAATGAGGCACAGTCACAGAATCCGAACCAAAGCCAGACTAGCACAGAGGTAACACACACACAAACATGATATTAAATCTTTTTTCACTTATTTATTTCATAATTATTTCATAGCTGGCACTTAGATTTCAGACTCTAAAGGTGATGAGGGGTCAACTTTTTGAGCAATGTTGCCGTCAACGGGCAACCAGGTGAGACACAGGTCCCATGACCGATCTAAAATATCCAGATAGAAATTTGTTGCCCATTCTCAATGGGAAAGTGCCCAAGCAACATTGCCCCGCAACATTGCTCAAAAAAGTTGCCCCGTGTATCATCACCTTAAGAAGAACTGGACAGTAAACATGACAGCGTGTCCATAAAAGACCAGAGGTATAGAAGAGCTTCTCACTGTGAGAACCTCAGAGAGAAATTTCAGCAGAGTGAGACAAAGCAGATGTGAGGGGCTTAAATCTGAAGCACAACACCAGAAAATAAATATCCACAAAAGAAAATGATAGAGAGGCATTGTCAGTCAGCACAGGGATAATGGTATAAATCAGGTCTGGTCCCTTTACCACATAGAATGTTGCCTAATCTCACAACTCCAGTTTAGATATTCCAAGTATAAAGTCAACATGAATGTTGCCAATGGTTCAGAATCCATTTTACATTTTCCTTTCTTCAGATCTAGGTGCATTCAGTACGTCTAATCATTGTGGTATCTGTACTTAAAGAACACAAAGAACAGCAATGCCAAGGCTAGCTAAAGAACTACTGAATGCACCTTTAATTCATTGAAAAATACATTAAAGGTGCACTGTGTAAAGTTTTGCGGCATCTAGCAGTGAGGTTGCGAATTGTAACCGTTCACCCCTCCCTTTCGAAGCGCATAGAGATGCTACGGTGGCTGACACATGACAAAGATGTCATCGTCTGAGACAGCAAAGAGTAGCTAGCACTCTGTAGAGCAGTTTGTCCGTTAGAAACTACTGTAGAAACATGGCAGCGCAAAATGGTGACTTCACTGTAAGGGGACCCGCGGTGTATGTAGATAGAAATGGCTCCATTCTAAGGTAATACAAACATAACGGTTCATTATGTAAGGTCTTTATACACCACTGAAAACATAGTTATGTATATTATAGTGCATTGCTGTCACTAGATCCTCATAAATATTAAATATCTGTACCTTTAAATATGCAATTTATACATACAGTGACTTAAATGCACCTCTTCTATGATGAAAATGTTTGATTTCTGCGTTAAAATTAATTTAGATATTTTTGGTGTTAATAAAGTCACAAATTTCAAACTATCCTGATATCATAATGAAGAAAATGTCTAATTTGAAGAATGAAATGAAAGATTGAACTAGAATGAAAGATTGAACATTTTCTAGTAGTTTAGCATAATCTTTTTGAATTATTTCGTAGGGAAAAAATTATTTTAACAAAACTGCTTAGTGATATTTTAAAAAGAAAAATATCTCAGAAGGTTTTTTTTTTTAATTAAAGCTTACAATAGCTAACATTTTTTCATGTAATAAAACAGATGAATCATTGAAAATAAGAGTGCATCAAACTAAATAGGGTCAATTTTGATTTCATGTTGACTTTAATACTTAGTTTAGTACAAATTGTTAGTTAGGAGTTTCTTAATGTGGATGTTGGTGTGTGTATATGTAGGCGTTTGAGAAAAAAAATCTAAATTTAAAATTATTTTCCTGTCTGCGTGACTTCAGACAGGAAAAGAATTAGTCTTCGTCATCATTCTATTTTGAATAAATGTCTTACTGTCAGTCTAATTGCTACCAAAAAACAGAGTCATTGACCATTTAAATTGTTTATCCTGTTATTCACGAAACAGTTTAGAACAAAGACGGCCTCTTTACTTGGACAGTCAACATTCCCTGTGACCCAGACACACACACAGTTCTATTCATAGCAGTTGTTTGTTCTTTTGCTGAGGGCAAAGTCTGTATTGTGGTTTTGGGAAATGTGATGATCGAGGTTTCACTGAATTCACCATGGAATCATTAAAGCTGAGTCATCTCTTGGGTGCCCACATACTAGTTCTCACACACACACTCATATACAACCAATTTCATACAAGCAGGCACACTCAGCTTTCATAGTTCTTCAGTACTGCTGTCAGAACCTGGGAAGACAATCCGATGTTATTACGCCACTCTTCTAACCACAGCATTGCTCATCCGCACCAGGATGTACAGACCCTGACACTTTACAAAGCTGTAAATACATACTGTGGTTTCAGAACCACAGTATGTAAACTAGCGCTGTTTCACAGATGGAACAATGTGATAGCATTTCATGTCTGTGTGTGAAAGAGAATGCATGCACAAATTGCTGCTGAAGTCTTGCATGACAATATTACGTGACATGTAGAGGCACACACATTGTGCTGTACATGGTCACTATAAACGTTACACATTAACATCACACTATAAACACACTATAAACATCACACATTACAGTGTGACAATAACACCTGCTATGCAACATGACTATGCTACTCTAACTCTTTTAAATGCATGATATGTTTTTTTTGGTAACATCTTTGTTGTTGTATTGTATGCTTACACTAAAAAAGTACTGTATGAGCAACAGTTGAGATGGCTTCTATAATGTCATCTATATTAATATGAAACAAGGGTTTTCAAACCCTTCAACAAGGGTTTTCACAGAGCCCATGGGTCTATGGACCCATGGGCTCTGTGAAGGTACTGCAGTGAAAGTATAAAAGTATAAAAAGCATAGAGATTATTTGAATTTGATTATACTGTTCTTTTTCATTCTTAGAAAAAAAGATTCTATATAGAACCTTAAAGGGTTCTGTCAGGCATAATTACTTTTTTTTAAATAATTTTTTATTTCAATTTCGATTTTTATGAATGAAACCGTTCTTAATCATACTTTATCACAAGAAAAAAAAATTAAATAAGTATTATGCCATCATTTAAGACATTTCTCCTTATATAGAACCTTATATAGAGTCAAGAACCCTAGGGTTCTATATAGAAATCCATTAAACTTTTTTTGCTAAGAGTGTATATATTGGGGGTCTCTAGGTTGCTTGAGTGTCTGGGTGGGATGGGGGTCCATTGGTCTGTAAAGGTTGAAAAACCCATGGTATGGAATGAAACAATGGAGGGAGAGGATTGAGGATTGTTAAAGGGAAGCCTCAGAGTTAAAGTGCCCCTATTCTTTTTTTTTTTTTTTTTTTTTTTTTTAATATTACCTTTCATGCAATATAGCTGTTTGTGAATGTAAAAGGTCTGCGAAGTTTCAAAGATCAAAGTGCACATTAAATAAAGTTATTGTCTCCTAAAAGAACAAATTAAAGGGATATTTCACCCAAAAAGGAAAATTCTGTCAATGTAGTCACTCTCAAGTTGCATAAATGTCTGTTTTGCTGAACACAAAGGAAGATATTTGGAAGAATGTTTGTAACCAAGCAGATCTCGGCAGCCATTGATTACCATAGTGAGGGAAAAAAATACTATGGTAGTCAGTGGCTGCCGAGATCTGCTTGGTTACAAACATTCTTCCAAATATCTTCCTTTGTGGTCAGCAGAACAAAGACATTCATACAGGTTTGGAACAACTTGAGGGTGAGTAAATTATGACAGAATTTTCATTTTTGGGTGAACTATCCCTTTAATTCTGAACTGCCGAAACGAGTCCTCAACGATTCCAGTCTCATTTCCTGTAACAAATTTGCATAATGCCAGCCTATGGTCTATATTGGCTGCCCACGAACAACGTCTGCTTTGACCTGTCCTCAAACACTGTAGTTATAGCTGAGGCCTAGAAGAGTTTGATTCGTGTTGTCGACATCATATGTCAAGAATACGCTGTTTTCAGCGCTGCGAATCCACTTTGCATGTGCAAGGATGAGGTGCTGGAATTGATGCGGAAAAAAAACGATTGCATCATTCGTATCGCTGTATATACAAGCACTGAGGAAGCCTCCAGAGCTAAAATTCAGATATGCGGTAGACGAAATGCAACCGACTGGGCCGTCTAACCAACCAAAGCAGAGTAGCTCTCTGAAAGGAGAGGTACAGAGAGACTGAATCTTTGAACTAACCATGTTTAGACTCTTTGAGAAATGAGGTGATGTGCAATGTATATTATGAGAAAATTTTAAAATTATGAAATAGCATTATAGGGGCATTTTAATAATAATAAAAACAAAGAAAAAGCATGTTTACAGTAAAGATATGAAAATAGAATTTTATCTGATTAGGCAGTGCAACACAGTAAATGTTAAAATACTTACTGTTTCTAAAGTAACGCCAAAAAACTTGAATTATATGTGTCAAACTGTGAAAGTAATGCGATGAAATTGCTTTACAATCTGTCAAAACTGTCATGACCACATAAAGCTAGTAATTTTTGCACAGTATGTGCAAGGATACTAAAGAAAGGACATGACGTAACACATGATTTGCATTGGGTAATGCATAACTAGAAGTTAATCTGCCTAAAACTGTGTTCACCACAAAAATGATCATTTTGAAAACTTTACAGTTACATATAAGCCCATTTAAAGAGATCGGTCACCCAAAAATTACAATTCTGTCATCATTTACTCACCTTCACGATACAATATTCTATTATAATTTTTGTCCATCTCGTGTCAAGCAAGTATACAGTTGAGCTTCTGTTTACTACATGTAATGTGCTCTGTGTATGTACTTTGATCAATGTTTATATGTGAATAAAAGCCTAAATTAAATTTGTTCCATCATATAAATCAATAAATCAATTGTGGCTCTTCGGAAGATTTGGGCTAAACAACATGGACTTTCAGTGGGTAGACCAAAATGATAACAGAATATTAAAAATATCTTCATTTGTTTTCCATAAAATATGCCAAAGTCTTATGAGGGTGAATAAATGAGGACAGAATTTAAATTTTTCGGTGAGCTATCCCATTATCAAAAATAGAACTTGCCCCATAGACTTCCATTGTATGTCCAATACTGTAAACTGAGGCACAAGTCCAAATTAATTTCTGGTCTTGCAGCATAATGTCGATTAAATGGAGATTAGATTGTATTAAACCCTAACATTCCTTTAATGTTTTACCAGAGTAACAGCATATATTGACCCCTGCTTGTGCATGCCTTGTTTTGCATTGTCTGCTTGCATGATTAATGTGTTTATGTTTGCACCTTTTTTGTATGTGATGTCACTACCTCCCCCCACCCCTTTTCCCAGCATGTCTCACTGCGAAGGGCCAATGGTAAAGCTACCAGACGGCATCTTGACTTCACCTCACAGGAGGGGGAGGTGGATCAAAGGACTGTAAGTGTGTGTGTGTGTGTGTGTGTGTGTGTGTGTGTGTGTGTGTGTGTGTGTGTGTGTGTGTGTGTGTGTGTGTGTGTGTGCGTGTGTGTGTGTGTGTGTGTGTGTTTGTGCACGACTGGGGTAAAGGATATGTGTACACAGTATGTTCATTCTCAAAATACTGGGTCTTAGCATACCTGTGATAATTCCAGGATTCATAACGTCATCATTTTGGTTACAAAAAGGACCTCAGGAGACTCCGCATAAGAGAACTGTGATCACAGTATTTTGTTGTTTGTTGACAGTTCTTTTTTAATATATATTTGTTTTCCCTCCATACTTTTATATGCCACCTCTTTCTGATTTTGAATAATCGATGCTCAGGCGCTTCCACACTTTCTATGCTTTGCCAAAATCAAGTATGTATTTCTATAATTTTTGAAATCACAGTAATCATTGCACTGATTAATCTCTGTTTGTCTTTTCCCTGCACCGTGAAGCACTCGTATCTGGACAGGGAGACCTCTCTGATTCTGAAAAACATTGCAGGAAAACCCTCTCACCTGCTGACCAAGGTGACGCCTCCTTTCGCTTGCTTCTTTTTCCTTTCTCTGCATGTTTTTGGTTCATGTATCCACAGAAAGCCTTTTAACCTCAGTCTTCTAGACAGACTTGACACTTTGCTCCACCCACACTGCCTTCTTACATTTTTAAAGAGCTGTATCTTCTGTTTTCTTTTCTCTTTGCTGCCATCTTCATATGTGTGCCATTTAAAGTTGAAATCAGATCATCCAGTCCAAACGGTCTATAATGTTATGTCCTCCTTTATGTTTTAAACCTACAGCAACTTTCTGTGACGAGAAAACATGGCTTATGTATTATTTCTTGTATGTTGTTACTTTATTTCAGGTCAGGTTTCCTAGTTCAAAATGGTCAGTTGTCAGCATTCACAGATTCTAGGTAGAAGGAGTTTGTGTTTTGCATTACTAATGTAAAGTGATAAAGTTACAAACATTCTTTGTTCCTCGTTTAAGCAATCTTAGTTAGTGGTTTTCAGTATATAAAACAGTTTTGTAAAGAGGTGCTGGGTTTTTCAAGCTACATAGTGTCCAAGGCATCAACACAAACACACAATCAAAGTTGTCACTGTTTCCCTGAAGAAATGGCTGCTCATCACTTACATCATTTCATTTTAGGACATTTCAAGAGGTCATACAGTGGGGAGAACAAGCATTTGATACACTGCCGATTTTGCAGGTTTGCCCACTTACAAAGCATGTAGAAGTCTGTAACTTTTATCATAGGTACTCTTCAACTGTGAGTGATGGAATCTAAAACAAAAATCCAGAAAATCACATTGTATGATTTTTAAGTAATTAATTTGCATTGTATTGCATGACATAAGTATTTGATACATCAGAAAAGCAGAACTTAATATTTGGTACAGAAACCTTTGTTTGCAATTACAGCGATCATACGTTTCCTGTAGTTCTTGACCAGGTTTGCACACACTGCAGCAGGGATTTTGGCCCACTCCTCCATACAGACCTTTAAAAATCATACAATGTGATTTTCTGGATTTTTGTTTTAGATTCCGTCTCTCACAGTTGAAGTGTACCTATGATAAAAATTACAGACCTCTACATGCTTTGTAAGTGGGCAAACCTGCAAAATCGGCAGTGTATCAAATACTTGTTCTCCACACTGTATATCAAACTGAAACAGCTTTACATATTCTTTGTTTTTTAGGGGTGTAACAGTTTCTGCCGGTCTTGAGCACCTACAGAGTAGTATTGCATCCTTCATATCTCAAAAAAGTCTTTAGTTTTATTAGATTTATAAAAGACAGATAAGCTGTACCAACTCTTTCCGAAAAAAGCCGAGCTCCGGGAGGCGTGCCGTGCGTGGAGCTAAAGAGTGACGCGCGCACACACACAACACGTCATCGCATCATAGACTCTCTATTTGTTCCGGTTAAATCACAAAATAAAATGTACACAAACGTGTACACAAACCTGCTCTTGATACAGAATCACTGATGAACACCTTTGTTTTTAATGATTCGAACCCAGAACCGAACCTCAGACACGCTTGCCGGACAAAAGCTCTACCACTGGACCTTTGAAGAATCTCGGGACTGACAATATTGTATTATTCTATAGTTAGGAGATGTAACATTTAAGGATGAAACTATCACGTTATACATGACTTGTCATGACTTCCCCTGTCTTCCCCCACTTACCCACTTTTTAAAACAAATTTACGCCGCTGCATCGCATTATCCCTGGATAACTTTTGATTCACTATACGTTCCTGTTGTTTACATTGTATGCACTTACGTGCCGATTGCCAACAAAACACAGACATTTGATGCATTTTACTCACCGCCTGCAACGATCTGCAAATCCAACGGGCCTTGCTTATAAAACATTCGTCACCGAAAATGCCAGGAACACACTTGAAAAACAAACTGCATCCACTGTTCCCTTAACGCTGGGTTCTTTGGGAAGCTGATCAAGGTTATCTTTCCCTCACAACCAAAAACACACTTCTTTGGTGACATTGTTAAAAAAAAACTGTCTCGACTTGTGTTACCCGAATGATGGGCGTGCTTTCGTTCCTGCTCTGGTTGGTGTGTGCGCGCGCGCTTTTCCGGGAGAAGTGTCCATGCAAGGATTTTCCGCCCTGTATTACGACATACAGGGCCATACTCGAAAAAAACTTTCCGAAACTTATGAGAAACTGGAAGGAGTATTTTTGGCACAGAAATACTCCATCATATGTCCAGCTCATTTTTTGAAACTTTGGCCATGTTTAGCATAAGAATCCAACTCTTTAACAGTGTAAAAAAAACTCCAGAATGCATGAAATAGCATGATACCCACCCTTTAATACATTAGCTCATCCATGAATATGATTTCTGCCCGAGTCCCGTCAGATTTTTTTCCACCGGCTGTAAAGGTGAAGACAACAACTCCCATGATTTTGCGAAATCAAGGCATCATCAAGCTATTCCTTTGTTTTGAATAAGCAACCTCTAGCGGCAAAAACTACATATTGTGCCTTCACCCAAAAAAGTTCTGTCACCCTTATGTCATTCCACACCTGTATGACTTACTTTCTGCAGAACACAAAAGAAGATATTTTGCAGAATAGTGGTAGCCAAACAGTTTTGTGGGGAAGAAACTGATACATTTCTCAAAATATCATATTTTATGTTCCACACAAGAAGGAAAATCATACAGGTTTTTAACAACATTAGGGTGATTAAGTAATGGCAGAATTTTTTTGGGTCAGCTATCTATTCTATTAGCCATGCAGCATAGACAGCCTTGTATTTGTTTTCCAGTAAATATTAATTAGATAACAACAAAAGGCTTTGTATTGATTAACTTTTTGCTTTTAATTTATCCCCGAGAACAGATATTAGTATGCATGCGATTGGAATTCCCATGCTGTTATACCAACGTAGATCCTTTTGCAGGTGCAGGGAATTGTGGGTTAAGGGCATTTTGTCATGTGGAGTTGCTAAATAATAAGAATCTAAATCTGACGCCACTTTGATTTTTTTTTTTTGGTTTTTTTTTGTTAAACCATGAAGCTTGTGCTACGGCCCAATTGATACGGTTTATTATTTTCTGAAGTGCATTGTACTGCATTACAACATTATTTCTGGTTATTGTTGTAGTATAGTAAGTATGTTAAAGTTTACATGTATATGAAATATTTACAGAAATAACTATTTTGAATTAATTTCAGAATTTCTTAGTTTCGTAGTGTGCAAAATGTGATCTGTTATTTTGACATGATTTAAGAATTTCTCTAGAATTTCTAGTGACCTAGAAATAGTGCAGAATTTGATTTTCAGTCTTAAATGCCATTAAATAATGAGTTTCTCCCTTTAGATAGGGTTAGTTTTTTTTTCTTTAAATAAAGCTGAGTCATCTAAGTTTTATTTATTTGTCATGACATTAGACAAAGGCATTATGCATTTACACAAACTGAAGCGAAGATGTTTTTGAAATCCCACTCTGATTTCCTCATGATTTCATCAGACTTCTCAAGCAGTGTTTGCTTTTTTGTTCAGTCCGGATGGGCTCACTGCAGACTGCTCGAACACAGACAGAGAGAGAACCAGAGAAAGGAAAAAAGACTTCAAAGGGAATTTAATGCTATTTATCAAAGCCTGAGCTTTGGCTGTTTGCAGAACTCTCCAATTTTTGTTCATGCTCTCTCTCTCTCTCTCTCTCTCTCTCTCTCTCTCTCTCTCTCTCTCTCTCTCTCTCTCTCTCTCTGCATCATAAATATGCATCTGCCATAGACAATGATTCGAGAAAAAGAAGCTGGTCTTTAATAACTCATATACCCTGCTTTTTTCCTTCCCCACTCTCTCCTGTCATATGCGTTTCATTGCACATTCTTTGCATATTGAGATCTTTATTTGTCTCTTTCTCTGACTTTGTATTTCTTAATCTGCCCATCTCTGTTCTGTTAGAAAAAATGTGGCATAATAATAGTCAAAGCTGATGTAAGGGGGTAACATAACCTGACTTTAAATCCTTGTCCTTTCAAACCCCCTCCAAATAACTAACTTTTTTTCTTTAATAAATGGATGAAACAATAAATACAAGGCCTAGATATCATTTATCCCCACGGTGCCCCCCCAAAAAGGAGTGTGTTTTCCCACAACCACAGAAAAAGGATCAGAGAACAATATCAAATGCATTTGGCCTCAACTTTATTGGCTAGTGGAAAGAAGGTCAAAGAAATGAACCTAATTGATTGGTTGCTGAGAAGTGTATGTACATTCTGATTGGAGAAGAGGTACGAGAGGGTCTTTTATAGTTGATGGCGGCTTGGTCTGCTGGTGAGAGGGATTAAACCCTGTGATTGGGCACGCTACCAGAGACATGCAGCTGTTTCACAGAGAGAAAGAGAGGGGGAGGTCTCAATCCCCTCCCAGTGTTGAGCAGTAGAGTTGTGTGTAAGGTACTCTGGGTGTAAAGATACGTGAGGGGAATCGTTTTCTTCTCTGTGTCGTGACCAATGCTCATTTCGGCTTCACGTTCCTTCAGATTTTTCGGATTATTTAAATGATTTTCATCAGGCCATTCCTGCAGCAGCTCTGAAACTTCAGCTGGAAGTACCTGTCAGGCCTTGAAATAGGCTCATTATACCTGCCGTTTGTGATGAGAACATTCGTTAATGGAGTTCTGAAACATTCAAGCTGGTGTGGTGGTGAATCTGTGTATCTCCTTGAATTGGTATTGAATGAATGAGCAGCCATTTCTCTAAGGAACCGATAACGTGAGCAGAGTGATCGCCTAACTTCCTTTTGTGTCTCTGGTTGCTGGTTGATCAGATACAGAGACTTTGCACTTGTTTAGGGATTGTTTTAAATGGTCAGAAATGGATGTGATGACTGCATGTTGGAGAGGGCAGGTAAGTGAGGATATGTGTAAAACAGAAAATCCACTGATTTCATACCTCAGTAATGGATGAAACTGTTAGACTGTTGGTGTAATGCTCTGCGAGTGTTTCTTTGTTAACATGTCATCGTGTCATCCACAGGAGGAGCAGGCTGCCAAAGCGAAGGCTGAGAAAATCCGTGTGGCACTAGAGAAAATTAAAGAAGCCCAGGTGAAAAAGGTGAGTCAAAATCACTGTGAATCCCCCCAATGGATAGTAAACCTCCTCTTTGCACTGCATGATGCAGCCTGGGAGAAGTCATAGAATGAATGCACAGTAAAAAATAGGTCACCCATGTGTCTGTGAGTCTCTGTCTGCTTTGAACGGAAGATGTACAAACAAGACCTTTATAGCCGTCGGTGAAGGTTTTACTTCAAATTACATGGTTAAAAATTTTCTTTGTGGTTTTTTTATTGTCATGTAAACTGGTCTGAGTTTTGCGTTTGTTTGTGAGAGATGATCTATCCTATTTCTCTATTCATTGGAAAGGGGCTGTCAAAATAAATGCCACCAGGCACATACTAATACCAAGTGAATGAATTAGATACAGTACAGTGATTGGGCCTCTATAGCCAAGACAGATGACTGTTTCCATTCATTATGTGTATAGAGAAAACTGACAGCATTGAGCAGCAATGGTGCAGTGAAACCGATACAGAATGATACTGCGTCAAAAACGCTTTCAATAGTAAAAGGGGAAAAAATAGCCGAATATGATAATATACAATGGGGTCCAAAAGTCTGAGACCCCATTGAAAGTCTGGGGGGGGGGGAAGTCAGTAAGAAATATTTTAAATACTTGTGGAGTCCATGTGAGCTAAAATTTCCGTCAAATAGCTAATAATATAATATGTAAATTGTAATGAAAAAAAAATTAAATTGAGGAAAAAAAATAGAAACATTTTCACTTGTGGTCTCAGACTTTTGGAAAAACTGCATGTAGTGTATGTTGACAGATTTTGGGCACCTGAGCAAAGTCTAAAAAAAAATGTCACTTTCAGTTTAGTCGAAACATATGTCATATAAACTTGCACTTTAAAAGTGGTTATTCGGTTATATTGAACATGTGAAGACAAGTGATTATTCTGCCGAAATTCTGCCATTTCCTGCATTCATCAGTGTTTCAGTTTGCTAAGGTTCTGAGTTTGTACGCAATCATTTCCTTCAATTGAAACATTGCACAAAGTGATAGATTGTTTGTGCTGAGTTCAAAGAATGTGGCAGGCCAGATCCAGATGTGTGAGATAGTGTGGGTCTGCGTGTTTGTTTGAGCATAATGTGTGAGAAGGAAGAGAGCATGAATTAGCAGAGTGTTTTCTGCTGAGACCAGGCTTGGAAAAGTGCCACATACTCCCTGATATTCTTATGACTTTCAGGACCCCTGGCAGTGCTGTCTGGTAATGTGCCTATGCAACACTTTCTCTCTCTCCCTGCTCTTCGTTCCTCACTCTCAGGAAGAAAGAAAATGGGGTGTGAAATAGAGAGGGATGAAAGCCAGTTGTCATTTCTGTTCCCAGTTAGTCTTTATTAAAGCCACGTTTCTGAAGATCCACATCATATTCCAATTCACTCCTATAAATCTTTGCAGAAAGTCAAACATTTCAATTTGAACTACATATTTGTAACATGCTGTATAGGTTTTCCTCCTGTACAATATCCCAACAAGTGCACAAACGTTAGGTGCATGCAATTTGTTTATTATGATATACTTGAAATATAAGTGAGCATGTCAATATACTTGATTTTGCTCACATTTCCAGATCAAGAGAAAGATAGGTCCTTGTAATTCAAAACGCAAAATAAACATACTAAACAATTTTTTTTTTTTTAGAAGTGTAAAAATGCAGAAAGTTTTGTGTTATGGGTAGGTTTAGGGGCAGGGTTAGTGTAGAGGGATAGAATACAGTGGGGAGAACAAGTATTTGATACACTGCCGATTTTGCAGGTTTGCCCACTTACAAAGCATGTACAAGTCTGTAATTTTTATCATAGGTACTCTTCAACTGTGAGTGACGGAATCTAAAACAAAAATCCAGAAAATCACATTGTATGATTTTTAAATAATTAATTTGCATTTTATTGCATGACATAAGTATTTGATACATCAGAAAAGCATAACTTAATATTTGGTACAGAAACCTTTGTTTGCAATTACAGAGATCATACGTTTCCTGTAGTTCTTGACCAGGTTTGCACACACTGCAGCAGGGATTTTGGCCCACTCCTCCATACAGACCTTCTCCAGATCCTTCAGGTTTCGGGGCTGTCGCTGGGCAATACGGACTTTCAGCTCCCTCCAAAGATTTTCTATTGGGTTCAGGTCTGGAGACTGGCTAGGCCACTCCAGGACCTTGAGATGCGTCTTACAGAGCCACTCCTTAGTTGTCCTGGCTGTGTGTTTCGGGTCGTTGTCATGCTGGAAGACCTAGCCACAACCCGTCTTCAATGCTCTTACTGAGGGAAGGAGGTTGTTGGCCAAGATCTCGCGATACATGGCCCCATCCATCCTCCCCTCAATACGGTGCAGTCGTCCTGTCCCCTTTGCAGAAAAGCATCCCCAAAGAATGATGTTTCCACCTCCATGCTTCACGGTTGGGATGGTGTTCTTGGGGTTGTACTCATCCTTCTTCTTCCTCCAAACACGGCGAGTGGAGTTTAGACCAAAAAGCTCTATTTTTGTCTCATCAGACCACATGACCTTCTCCCATTCCTCCTCTGGATCATCCAGATGGCCATTGGCAAACTTCAGACGGGCCTGGACATGCGCTGGCTTGAGCAGGGGGGACCTTGCGTGCGCTGCAGGATTTTAATCCATGACGGCGTAATGTGTTATTAATGGTTTTCTTTGAGACTGTGGTCCCAGCTCTCTTCAGGTCATTGACCAGGTCCTGCCATGTAGTTCTGGGCTGATCCCTCACCTTCCTCATGATCATTGATGCCCCACGAGGTGAGATCTCGCATGGTGCCCCAGACCGAGGGAGATTGACCATCATCTTGAACTTCTTCCATTTTCTAATAATTGCGCCAACAGTTGTTGCCTTCTCACCAAGCTGCTTGCCTATTGTCCTGTAGCCCATCCCAGCCTTGTGCAGGTCTACAATTTTATCCCTGATGTCCTTACACAGCTCTCTGGTCTTGGCCATTGTGGAGAGGTTGGAGTCTGTTTGATTGAGTGTGTGGACAGGTGTCTTTTATACAAGTAACGAGTTCAAACAGGTGCAGTTAATACAGGTAATGAGTGGAGAACAGGAGGGCTTCTTAAAGAAAAACTAACAGGTCTGTGAGAGTCGGAATTCTTACTGGTTGGTAGGTGATCAAATACTTATGTCATGTAATAAAACAAATTAATTATTTAAAAATCATACAATGTGATTTTCTGGATTTTTGTTTTAGATTCCGTCTCTCACAGTTGAAGTGTACCTATGATACAAATTACAGACCTCTACATGCTTTGTAAGTAGGAAAACCTGCAAAATCGGCAGTGTATCAAATACTTGTTCTCCCCACTGTATATGTTTGTACAGTATAAAAAACAATACGCCTATGGAATGTCCCCGTAAACCACCTATACCTGTGTGCGTGCGTGCGTGCACATATATACATATACACACATGCATACACATACACCGATCAGGCATAACATTATGACCAGGTGAAGGGAATAACACTGATTATCTCTTCATCACGGCACCTATTAGTGGGTGGGATATATTAGGCAGCAAGTGGCTAGACGACTGGGTCAGAGCATCTCCAAAACTGCAGCTCTTGTGGGGTTTTCCCAGTCTGCAGTGGTCAGTATCTATTAAAAATGGTCCAAAGGAAGGAACAGTGGTGAACCGGCGACAGGGTCATGGGCGGTCAAGGCTCATTGATGCACGGGGGGAGCGAAGGCTGGCCTGTGTGGTCCAATCAAACAGACGAGCTACTGTAGATCAAATTGCTCAAGAAATTAATGCTGGTTCTAATAGAAAGGTGTCAGGACCCCTGACCACCACCGAAAGCGCCAACAGTGGGCACGTGAGCATCAGAACTGGACCATGGAGCAATAGAAGAAGGTGGCCTGGTCTGAGGAATCACATTTTCTTTTATATCACATGGATGGCCGGGTGCGTTTGCGTCGCTTACCTGGGGAACACATGACACCAGGATGCACTATGGGAAGAAGGCAAGCTGGCAGAGGCAGTGTGATGCTTTGGGCAATGTTCTGCTGGGAAAGTCCTGCCATCCATGTGGATGTTACTTTGACACGTACCACCTACCTAAGCATTGTTTCAGACCATATACACCCTTTCATGGAAACGGTATTCCCTGGTGGCTGTGGCCTCTTTCAGCAGGATAATGCGCACTGCCACAAAGCACAAATGGTTCAGGAATGGTTTGAGGAGCACAACGAGTTTGAGGTGTTGACTTGGCCTTTCAAATTCCCCAGATCTGAATCCAATCGAGCATCTGTGGGATGTGCTGAACAAACAAGTCCGATCCATGGAGGCCCCACCTCGCATCTTACAGGACTTAAAGTATCTGCTGCTCACATCTTGGTGCCAGATACCACAGCACACCTTCAGGGTTCTAGTGGAGTCCATGCCGTAATGGGTGAGGGCTGTTTTGGCAGCAAAAGGGGGACCAACACAATATTAGGAAGGTGGTCATAATGCCTGAACATGTTATGCCTAATCAGTGTGTGTGTGTGTGTGTGTGTGTGTGTATATACACTCACCTAAAGGATTATTAGGAACACCTGTTCAATTTCTCATTAATGCAATTATCTAATCAACCAATCACATGGCAGTTGCTTCAATGCATTTAGGGGTGTGGTCCTGGTCAAGACAATCTCCTGAACTCCAAACTGAATGTCAGAATGGGAAAGAAAGGTGATTTAAGCAATTTTGAGCGTGGCATGGTTGGTTGGTGCCAGACAGGCCGGTCTGAGTATTTCACAATCTGCTCAGTTACTGGGATTTTCACGCACAACCATTTCTAGAGTTTACAAAGAATGGTGTGAAAAGGGAAAAACATCCAGTATGCGGCAGTCCTGTGGGCGAAAATGCCTTGTTGATGCTAGAGGTCAGAGGAGAATGGGCCGACTGATTCAAGCTGATAGAAGAGCAACTTTGACTGAAATAACCACTCGTTACAACCGAGGTATGCAGCAAAGCATTTGTGAAGCCACAACACGCACAACCTTGAGGCGGATGGGCTACAACAGCAGAAGACCCCACCGGGTACCACTCATCTCCACTACAAATAGGAAAAAGAGGCTACAATTTGCACGAGCTCACCAAAATTGGACAGTTGAAGACTGGAAAAATGTTGCCTGGTCTGATGAGTCTCGATTTCTGTTGAGACATTCAGATGGTAGAGTCAGAATTTGGCGTAAACAGAATGAGAACATGGATCCATCATGCCTTGTTACCACTGTGCAGGCTGGTGGTGGTGGTGTAATGGTGTGGGGGATGTTTTCTTGGCACACTTTAGGCCCCTTAGTGCCAATTGGGCGTCGTTTAAATGCCACGGCCTACCTGAGCATTGTTTCTGACCATGTCCATCCCTTTATGACCACCATGTACCCATCCTCTGATGGCTACTTCCAGCAGGATAATGCACCATGTCACAAAGCTCGAATCATTTCAAATTGGTTTCTTGAACATGACAATGAGTTCACTGTACTAAAATGGCCCCCACAGTCACCAGATCTCAACCCAATAGAGCATCTTTGGGATGTGGTGGAACGGGAGCTTCGTGCCCTGGATGTGCATCCCACAAATCTCCATCAACTGCAAGATGCTATCCTATCAATATGGGCCAACATTTCTAAAGAATGCTTTCAGCACCTTGTTGAATCAATGCCACGTAGAATTAAGGCAGTTCTGAAGGCGAAAGGGGGTCAAACACAGTATTAGTATGGTGTTCCTAATAATCCTTTAGGTGAGTGTATATATATATATATATATATATATATATATATATATATATATATATATATATATATATATATATATATATATATATATATAATGTGTGTGTATATATATATATATATATACACTCACCTAAAGGATTATTAGGAACACCTGTTCAATTTCTCATTAATGCAATTATCTAATCAACCAATCACATGGCAGTTGCTTCAATGCATTTAGGGGTGTGTTCCTGGTCAAGACAATCTCCTGAACTCCAAACTGAATGTCAGAATGGGAAAGAAAGGTGATTTAAGCAATTTTGAGCGTGGCATGGTTGTTGGTGCCAGACGGGCCGGTCTGAGTATTTCACAATCTGCTCAGTTACTGGGATTTTCACGCACAACCATTTCTAGAGTTTACAAAGAATGGTGTGAAAAGGGAAAAACATCCAGTATGCGGCAGTCCTGTGGGCGAAAATGCCTTGTTGATGCTAGAGGTCAGAGGAGAATGGGCCGACTGATTCAAGCTGATAGAAGAGCAACTTTGACTGAAATAACCACTCGTTACAACCGAGGTATGCAGCAAAGCATTTGTGAAGCCACAACACGCACAACCTTGAGGCGGATGGGCTACAACAGCAGAAGACCCCACCAGGTACCACTCATCTCCACTACAAATAGGAAAAAGAGGCTACAATTTGCACGAGCTCACCAAAATTGGACAGTTGAAGACTGGAAAAATGTTGCCTGGTCTGATGAGTCTCGATTTCTGTTGAGACATTCAGATGGTAGAGTCAGAATTTGGCGTAAACAGAATGAGAACATGGATCCATCATGCCTTGTTACCACTGTGCAGGCTGGTGGTGGTGGTGTAATGGTGTGGGGGATGTTTTCTTGGCACACTTTAGGCCCCTTAGTGCCAATTGGGCATCGTTTAAATGCCACGGCCTACCTGAGCATTGTTTCTGACCATGTCCATCCCTTTATGACCACCATGTACCCATCCTCTGATGGCTACTTCCAGCAGGATAATGCATCATGTCACAAAGCTCGAATCATTTCAAATTGGTTTCTTGAACATGACAATGAGTTCACTGTACTAAAATGGCCCCCACAGTCACCAGATCTCAACCCAATAGAGCATCTTTGGGATGTGGTGGAACGGGAGCTTCGTGCCCTGGATGTGCATCCCACAAATCTCCATCAACTGCAAGATGCTATCCTATCAATATGGGCCAACATTTCTAAAGAATGCTTTCAGCACCTTGTTGAATCAATGCCACGTAGAATTAAGGCAGTTCTGAAGGCGAAAGGGGGTCAAACACAGTATTAGTATGGTGTTCCTAATAATCCTTTAGGTGAGTGTGTGTGTGTGTATATATATATATATATACACACATATATATATATATATATATATATATATATATACACACACATACATATATATATATATATATATATATATATATATATATATATATATATATATATATATATATATATATATATGTATGTGTGTGTGTGTGTGTGTGTGTGTGTATGTATGTATATGTATATATGTGTGTGTATATTAGGGGTGTGATGAGATCTCATGCCACGAGATCTCGCGAGATTAAAATGTGACAAGATTTCTCGTAGAGCGAAAAGCTGTCTCGCAATGTCGCCATGACAGAGTGTGAGGGTGAAATTAGCATAGAATATGCCACCACTGCGTTTACATCACATCCTCCACTGGTCTCTGTTTTGGTCTTTGTTTGCACTTTGAATATTGAGAGAGTACTTTGATTATGGTTGCTCTTATTGTTTGCACTTAAGACTAAGAAAAGACTTTGTTATTTATACTGTTATTATATGTTCAATTTGTGGAAAGAAGTTGAATTAGGAGGCCACACACAGCCTCAATCAGAAATTCTGGAAGTTCATAATTCATGTACAGTAAGGTCTGAAGAGACTTTGAAATCGTACAGGACAGAAGCCAGTCAGTTCATTTTGTGGCGAAACCTTTTCCAGTGCTTGCTTGTATATTGTTGTCTTTCAATACATTTTATAATTCATAGTTAGAAAGTAGAAGTGAAATGACATTCATTAAGATGATGAGTTAAAACATTTCAAAATGCACCTGCAGACTATTTTTCCAGTCATGAATTTTGTCATTGAGGATTTCTTTAAAAATACTGTGCAAAAATCTCGTCTCGTTCTCGTGAACCCGATCTCGTGTCTCATCTGTCTCATCGTGTCACATACACTCTGGCCATTTTGTCAACCAGCTTGATCAAACAAACCAACCATCATGAGGTGCATCCTGGTATGATTTTTAAATGATATTGATGGAGTTACCATGTTTACAGGTCACGTGTTGGCTGCTTTTCTTCCACTATCCAGTCCAATTCATCCATTTCAAAAGCATTTATTAAACTGTCATTTATTTTTGTAAATAAATTCAAGTAGGCATAATGTATATTTTTCTACAGCGCTAATGTCAAGCATTTAAACATACGCCTTTAGATAAAAAGGGTTTTAAACTCATGCGAAGCATAAATTCAGTCAAGTATGTCTAAACGTTTGACTCGTTCTAGTGTATAATCTGTGAAACGTGGCTTACTATGAAAATGTATGTGTAATATAGCTGTATATGCACATAGAAAGTTTTAATATTAAATGTACTTGAATTAACCAAACTGGGCTTTTCTTTTAATCTTCTTCATCAGCTGGTGATACGTGTACACATGTCAGATGAGAGCTCAAAGACCATGATGGTGGATGAGAGGCAGACAGTCAGGCAGGTGCTGGATAGTCTGCTGGATAAATCTCACTGCGGTTACAGTCCAGACTGGGCCCTGGTCGAGACCATCCCTGAGCTACAGATGGGTGAGGAGGCTAGCACATGCTTAGATGACCTGTGAACCTGAGGGACAATATGTAGATATTTATGTACTTTATCACTCTCAACTCACTCTTTCTTTCTGTCTTTTCCTCAGAGAGAATTTTTGAAGACCATGAGAACCTTGTGGAGAACTTACTCAACTGGACCAGAGACAGTCAGAACAAAATGATGTTTATTGAGCGGATTGAAAAGTATGCACTTTTCAAAAACCCACAGGTGAAGCTCTTTTGTTTTACATATGCAGAAAAAAATCTGATTAAACATTAGGGATTCAAATTTTTCATTTAATCAGTGAAATGAACATAGGACACTTATAATCACACTTATAAATATAAATATATACTTTTATTCAGCAAGGATCAAAAAGTGACAGTAAAGACATTTGTAAAGTTACCAAAAAAGTGATTTTAAAATGTATTCTTTTCGTTCTATTTATCAAAAAATACAGAATTTTTTTTTCACACAAATGTTTTCAACATTGATAATAATAAGAAATGTTTATTGAGCACCAAATCTGCATATTAGATTTCTGGAGGATCATGTGACTGAAGACTGGAGTAATGGCTGCTACTTTGTTCAAATTCAGCTTTGTCATCACAAGAATAAATTACATTTTAAAAAAAGAAATGAATATTTTAAATTGTAATATTTTTACAATATTACTCCTTTTTTTTTTTTTTTTTACTGTATTTTTTTAACAAATAAATGCAGCCTTGGTGAGCATTTACTTCTTTCAAAAACATAAATTACCAAACCTACATTTTTGAACAATAGTGTATATGTACACATTCTTACCTAAAGTTAGGCTTAAAGTAATAGTACTGAATTATGATTCTATGTGTGTACTGGAGCTTTTTTATTCTGTCACCCTGGCTCACTTGTTGCATGTTGTGTGTCTAAGAACTATTTACTTGGGAGGAAGGAGACCTCTGAGATGGCAGACAGAAACAAGGAGGCACTTCTGGAGGTGAAACATACATTATAACACAAATTATAGTTTAACTTCATAGTACTATGGCTAAAAACAGCTAAAAATGTAGTTATAATGCAACTGCTCTGTACAAAACATCCGAACATGCAAATATGTACCTACACGTGCAGTTAGTGAATGTGACCCAAAGCCTTCATCACTGTGATGTTAATTTGGAAGTGATAATTGTCATGGCTGACAGAGTTTACATCTGTCTACATCTGTCGAGATAACATGTTTTTAGAATTCTTAATGATGTTTTTGTATCTGTATGTCTTGAAGGAATGTTTTTGTGGAAGCTCTGTGTCTGTTCCTGAAATTGAGGGAGTGCTGTGGTTGAAGGAGGATGGTAAAAAGTCTTGGAAGAAGCGATACTTTCTGCTGAGGGCATCTGGCATCTATTTTGTGCCGAAAGGCAAAGCCAAGGTCAGTGTTATTGTGTGTGTTTATTTTTGTTTTATCATATGGTTTGGTGTCATGTTCTCTTTAAATGAACATAGAACCTAATGAACTCTTGAGTGGAATTTCCTGTTTATGGATTCACTGAAGATACTCTACACAAACCATATGCTGTTTGTCATCCACTTTGACATCCACTCCCCCATGTCTTGTCTTATATAATTTAAAGTTAAAAACATTATTTACTCATTATTTGATCAAGTCTGTTACAAGCATACAAATTAAACATTGGTTTTGTGTTAGTAGCAAATTCTGTGACAGTTAAGGACATGACAGTTAAGGTTTGCTCCTGGATATTTGATTTTGCTTTGTTGTATCTGCAGTATATAGTATTATTTTTCAAAATGTTTGCTTTTATCATCTACATTTCCTTCACTGTAAGCTATACAGAAAAAAACTGTCCAAATTAACAACAGGCGAGTAATAAATGTAAAACAATATTAATGTTTATTTTGAACGCTGTAGGCTTCCAGGGATTTGGTGTGCTTCCTGCAGTTGGACCATGTTAATGTTTATTATGGTCAGGACTATCGAAGCAAGTACAAGGCCCCCACTGACTACTGCCTGGCCCTCAAGGTGTGTGTTGTGTGTGTTGTGTGTGTTGTGTGTGTGTGTGTGTGTGTGTGTGTGTGTGAGATGTTATAGCTTGTTATCCTTAAGCTTCTTTAAATGGATGTGCTCTTGTTTGTTACCTTTTCTAAAACCTTTTCATACTGACCCCACACAAAAAGGAGTGTAAGATTTTATTTATTTTTTATTTTTAGGGGCCAAGCACCAAAGGTGCATATTGTATCCATTGGTGTTCTTATTATTCTTCCATTTCTTCTTCCGCTCTTGAGTCTATGGCAGCCCATAGAACAGCTTGCGGGAAAGTTATAAAATTTGGCACACAGACAGAGGACAGTCTGAACTGTCACCATAGCAAATTTGGTGTCTCTAACTCAACCGCTCTAGCACCACCAACTGTCCAAATTTGCACTCACGTTTATGCTAATAACTTTTGAACCGCAAGGGCTAGAAACCGTACAGGCTAGATGCCAAAATGACTCTGAGGCTGTATCTCTGCAATGCTTTGGCATATTGACCACACCACATCAATTTGGTCACAGCGCCACCAATTGGTCGAAAGTGATAGACAATTAAATCATTACTAGTGACTGTATTAATTTTGCCTAAAATCATCTTAATATGCCTTTAAATGCTCATTGTTGCAGTTGCTTTGATGCCCAGCCATGCTTGCATGACTTATTGTGCCGCCTTTGTGCCTGGCCCCTTAATGGCTGCTTGCAGCTATATTATTATTAGTAGTAGTATTATTAGTAGTATTATTTAAAAAAAATTATAGTTTTATTCAGCAGGGATGCATTGAATTAGCCAGTAGTGACAATAAAAACATGTATACTGTTACAAAAGTTTTCTGTTTCAAATAAATGCTGTTCTTTTGAACTTTCTATTAATCAGTGAATCCTGAAAAAAATGTATCATGGTTTCCTCAACAACAAAAAATTAAGCAGCACAATAGGCTTGCTGCAGTAGTCGTTGTTACATGTGGTTCGGCGGTACACCGATTACATTCCTTGGACACCACGGTCTTTTTATCTTTTTTTATAGAAATAAAAACCATTTAGTTCAGTTGGACAATGGACACTACAATAAACTGAAAACATCTGTTCTGCTCCATACAGCACAAGCTGCAGAGTCGCAGCACAGTGCAACAGGAGTCAGTTCACTTATCACGTGACGATAGTAAAGAGAGATGACCAAAAAGACAATGGCAGAGGATTTGGAGCTCAAAAGATCCTGAGCGTCATTGACAAATATCTCATCTTGTAAAATGTGCGGTTCATACTGTCGCTCCCTATATACAGGCTACATGTGATCGCGTATTCGAAAGTGAAATTGAAAAACAAGCGCGTTCAAAAGTGATTTCAATACCCCGCATACATCCCTACAGCACAAAATTTTTCTAGTGTGATAATTAGAAATGTTCCAAATCAGCATATCTGAATGATTTCTGAAGGATCATGTGACACTGATGACTGGTGTGATGGCTGCTGAAAATTCAGCTTTCCCATCACAGGAATAAATTACATTTTAAAATCTATTAAAAATAGAAAACATTTAGTTTACATTGTTGTAATATTTCACTGTATTACTGTTTTTACTGTATTTTTAATTTCAAAAACATTAAAAAAAACTTTAAAACTCCAAACCTTTGAATGGTAGTGCATTTCAACAACATCTCAACAAACCTCAGCAGCTAATAAAGCAACTCTGTGTGCTCAAACATTTGGTAATAGAGTGGTGAAAGTATGACGTCAGAACCCAAAAGACTAATTCTACCCTGGTTCCTTCGAGATTTTCCTATGGGGTTTTATAATGGAGTTTTTGAGTAAAATAAAGCCTGTGGTAAACATAACTTGACGATACTTGGACGTTTTGTTTTACAATGTACGCTGCACACCCTCTTACCCCAAACTGCCTTATCTAGTTACTTATTAAAGTACATTTTCAAAAATTAAAATAACTGTTTCAAAATTCACATTTTCGCTACATGTGGGTGTAATTTACGTTGCAGAACAAAACGTCAAAGTATAGTCAAGTTATGTTTACCATAGGATTTATTTATTATACATAAATTGAAAAAACCCCATTATAAAACCATATAGGAAAATCTTGAAGGAACCAGCAGCAGAGAATTAGTCTTCCAGGTTCTGATGTCCTGATGTACCTGAACCACTACTTTAGATTAGGGAACACATGTTTACTATTAACTAGATGCTTATTAGCATGCCTATTACTAGCATATTGGCTGTTTATTAGTACTTATAAAACACATATTAATGCCTTATTCTGCATGACCATATTCTACATCCCCATACCTAAACATAACCACTACAACTAACTTACTATCAGTAAGCAGTAATTATGGGTTTATTGAGGGAAGACTCCTAGTTAATAGTTGAATATGTGTTCCCTAATCTAACGTGTTACCATTTTACACATTTATTTATAGTATTCAGAAATGGAATGTTGGCTTTCTGGGATCTCATTTAAAGGTTTAAATTTGTGGGCTATGTGCAAGTATATTACGTAAAACTAAGTTTTGCCTACATTCAAAGATGTAAAAGATGGTTTGCCATCAAGTGGCTAACTGTATGGACAGCTCACGTGTGATTTTCTAACAGATGGCTTTGTATTTACGCACATTGTTTAAACCCTTGTTGCTGCCCTCTAGTGGTTAATAAGTATTAGCAAACCAAAGGAAATTTCTTGAACCATTGTTCTCTTCATTGTCTTGGTAACATTGTTGATTGTGCCCACAGCACCCTCAGATCCAGAAGAAGTCACAATATATCAAATACCTGTGCTGTGATGATGTCAGAACTCTACACCAATGGGTCAATGGGATTCGTATTGCTAAGGTAATCTGATAGCTTGTCTTGTCCTCTTGTCCTCTGGCCTCACAACATGCTCTTCTAGTACACGTTAATATGGCAGATTATTTATACAACTAACTTTCTTCTGTATTTGAAAAATAACTTGTTGCCAGAGCTCACATTGGAAATTTCTTAAGATTAATCTCTGCATGTTGTGTTTTATGCACAGTATGGGAAGCAGTTGTATGTGAACTACCAGGAAGCCATGAAGCGCACTGAAGCTGCCTATGACTGGTCTTCTCTCTCCAGCACCAGCATCAAGTCAGGAACAAGCTCAGTCAGTATACCTGGTGAGTAACTTAGACCTAATCACTGACTGATCCTTTATAAACAATTTTTTTTTTTCATGTTTTTCTACTGAAATTACTAGAAATATCATAGGCAATGGCAGTTCTGGAGTATTTCCCTTTTAATGGCATTATAGTGATTTTACTGACTTGCATTACTGTAAGTGTATGGGTTATTGTTAATGTTTAATCTGTTTGTGCTTAAAGAGTCACAGTCAAACCACTCTAGCCAGACAGATAGTGGTATGTCCGATGGCACTTCGTCCTCCCATGCCCGCTCCCAGAGTGTGGTCAGTTCAATCTTCTCTGAGGCCTGGAAGAGAGGGACTCAAATAGAGGAGAGCACAAAGGTGAGTTGTCGTCTTTCTCTTTCTGTTCTGGAGAGATACATCTTTACTCTTTTTCTGCCACTTTTAAACCTGTGTGACTTCCTTTCAATTGTGGAACACAAAATGATTCTGAAGACTGTGCTGGTCACTTTTCCTCCATGCTGTTACAATAAATTATGTAATAATTATTGCAATTATGTATTCAATGATATCGAACACTTATAGCTTTGTATGAGAAACTAAGGTTTTCAGTCAGTTGCATTCTAGTCTGTTTTTCACACAGTGCTATTGTATGGCTTAAGAAGAATTGGAATATAGTGCAAGTTGTATGGACCACTCTTATGGTCATTACTGAATCTTCAAATCTTTAGTCGTCATTCTTTTTAACTGCATGAAAAATCTAAATTTCCCCATTTGTGTTCCACAGAACAAAAAGTCATGCAGGTTTGTAACAACATGAAAGTGAGTGCTGAAATGTGAAAAAGTGAAAGTTTCATTTTTGGGTGACTTATTCTTGTGCCAGTGGTTTTAAACCCTGTTGTAGGTGCCCCCCAAACTGTACATTTCGAATGTCTCATTTTTGTGACACCAATGAGCTGATGAACTGAATGAAGTGTATTTGATTAGGGAGATATACAAATATAAGGGGGAAATAAAGGCCTTAAAGAAATTCAATTAAGAAATAACATATTATTGATTCTTGCTTATTTGTTGTTGTTGTTGTTGTTTTTTTTTTGGTTCAGGCAAGACCAGAATCAATCCGTTCTACCCATTCAAGCCATAGCACCCATTCTTCTCATCATGTGCCTCAACAGCAGCATCTACACCTACAGCAACAGCCACATCCACATTCAATTCCACAGTCACGTGGAAGTGTGCACCAAGCTCCTACACAGGCAGTGCCACAGGCACCACCCCAAGCAACTCCAGCCCCGCCGCCTCCTCCTCCTCCTCCACCACCACCTCCCCCACCTCCTCCTATTTCCAGTATCCCCCACCATGCCACTCCTACCATGTTTGCCAAATACAGCACTATCACTCGCCTGCAGAATGCCTCTCAGGCTATAAGTCACCACAAACCTCAGCCTCAAATCCAGCAGCAAGTGCCACCAGTCGCACCGGCATCCAAACCACAATCAAACAATATTCCACCAGGGGCTAACATCCCACCTCCTCCTCCTCCACCTCCACCTGCCTCAATGCCTCCACCAGGATCAGCCATGGCTGTTTTGAAGCTCGGTCCTCCAGCCCCAGCAGTAGTTTTACAGTCCTCCCCTCCTCCCCCCTCACCTCCACCACCACCACCTCATCCTCCCATAATGCCTATGCAGTCACAGCCTCTACCACCTACTCCTCTCATAATGCCCATGACGTCACAGCCTCTACCACCTCCTCCTCCCATAATGCCCATGCAGTCACAGCCTCTACCACCTCCTTCTCCCAAAATGCCCATGCAGTCACAGCCTCTACCACCTCCTCCTCTCATAATGCCCATGATGTCACAGCCTCTACCACCTCCTCCTCCCATAATGCCCATGCAGTCACAGCCTCTACCACCTCCTCTCATAATGCCCATGACGTCACAGCCTCTACCACCTCCTCCTCCCAAAATGCCCATGCAGTCACAGCCTCTACCACCTCCTCCTCTCATAATGCCCATGCAGTCACAGCCATTACCACCTCCCCCACACATAGTGCCAATCCAGTCACACCCATTACCACCTCCTCCACACATAGTGCCAATCCAGTCACACCCTTTACCACCTCCTCCACCCCCTATCCAGGCTAATGGCCTTCCCCCTCCTCCACCACCCTCAACAGTCCAGGTACCTTTCAAAATCAATGGACTCAAGCATGTTCTTGCCCACAAATTTCCCAATGTACCCCAGGACGTATTGCCCCCAGTCAATCAGACCCCTTCTCCTCCACCTCCACCTCCTCCTCCTCCTCCACCACCACCTCCACCACCTGCACCTACACTCCCTCCTCAACAGCATGTTGCTCCAGCTCCAAATCCTCCACCACCACCACCACCACCACCTCCACCTCCACCAGGCCCAATACAGCTGCCAATTCAACCAGCAGTTTTACCCAAAACATTCATTGGTGGATTTCTACCCCAAACAGCACCCAAAACTTCATGTGGCATTCTTCCAGTAGCTCCATCACCTCAAGCTCCAGCGCCACCACCACCACCTCCCCCTCCTCCTCCTCCTCCTCCCCCTCCAACTCCAGCATCATTGAAGAACCAACCCCCACCAACACTACCCAAGCAGCACAGCATTTCCAAGACACTGCCCATTGCCAGCCAAACCTCATCAGTGCCATCTCTGGTTAAGCAGCTTGCTAGCCAGTTTCCAGTTGCATCTCCTGCAGTGGCCAATCAAGCAGAGAGTCACAAAGCTCCTCAGTCCCCACCTGCAGTGAAGGCTAAACCGAAATGGCAGCCTGTAGGTCAAGGCCAGCAGCAACAGCGGTCACCTGAGTTTCCACCACCTCCACCAGAGAGTACACTTGCTTTCCCTTCTCCACCACCTCCACCACCACCACCACCTCCTCCTCCAGGTCCTACCCCTCCTCCTCCCCCTCCTCCTCCTCCGATGTCAGGCTCTCCTATCAGAAAGTCCCCCTCTGGCTCATCTGCAGGCATAAAGAAACCTCCACCGACTCCTCAACGCAACTCCAGTGCAAAGTACAATGCCTCTGTGGAGTACCAGGAGTCCCGCAGGAACTTGGTGAGCAAGTTTAACCCTAGTTCTGCTTCTCCATCAACATCAACCTCCAGCATCTCACCCTCCAAAGAGTTTTCTACAGGCCCACGGGCACCCCCTAAACCAGGGAAACTCAATCTGGCAAATCTTCCTTTGGCTTTGCAGAACAAATTGAATCAGAACCGCCAATCAACTGCAGACTTCCCATCCCCTCCACCCCCAGAGAATGAATTCTTCCCTCCTCCCCCACTGGAGTCTGACCTCCCTCCACCACCACCCCTTCCAGGTGATCCAAATGGTGTGTCTCCGAAAATAGCCGTGGTCAATCCTCAGCCCCAGCCTGCTTGGGGCAAGAGTTCCCTGAAGAAGTCACAACCTCCAGCGTCACTCCGCTGTAACAACACTATTAGAGAGTCTCCACCACTCTCACCACCTTCCATTCCCCCATCTTCTCCCAAAGGCACCACGCAGCCCAACTTCTTGGAGGACCTTAACAAGACACTGAAACGCAAGTCTTCGCGAGTCTTGGGAGACAAAGTGGACCCTGTGGCCACAATGGATGACATGGCTTTGCCACCACCTCCCCCTGAGCTTCTGCATGACCAACAGAGGCACAGTGGGAGTGGTTTCATGTCCGGGAATATCTCAGGCTATGCAACGCTACGGAGAGGGCCGCCTCCAGCCCCACCCAAGCGGGACAACAGCACCAAACTAACAAACTAAGACAGCTTCAACTTTTCTTGGACACTCTTGCTTGCTAATTTCATGTCTGACGCATGGAGTTGTAGAGGGGAAGCCATCATGTTGTTGATTATATGCTCAGCTTATTCTGTACAAAACGACTCAAGAAGTTTCAGCTTTACTGTGACTTTGTGACAGTGCATCAGTTCCAGTTTCAAACAACTGAGTGATTCCACTTCAACACCTTGGTACTGCATGGAAGACAAAACTGCATCAAAAAAATTTAATCTTATTGATTTTTGGGAAGACGAATGTTTTGAACTTTGGGGTCGGGTGGGATTTTTAATTTTGATTTTATATTTGATATTTTTTTTATATTATTGATTATTTAATAATCTGAAGAGATTTTGTTATTTTAGACTTTTTTTTTTTTTTTTTAATAATTGGATGGTTATTGTTGTTTGAGGAGTATTAGATGGATAGGTCGATGTAGACTGTGTGTTTGGTTGGTATATTAGTACGGCACGACTTTCACCATTTATGTGGCAGATCCAGTGCTCAGTGGATGCATCTAGCATCTATTCTGATCACTATTATTCTTTGAGCCACTTGAAGTGCGTTTTAATTGTAATTGTCAAAATTGTAACATGAAGGAGGAGTTGTTCAGGGAGTTGCCTCAATGTCTAGATCTGTAAGACTGTGGAATGTTTGCTTTTTTTTTTTTTTTTTTTTAGACATGTTTAAATTGTAGATATTCTCATTTGCTGCAGTATCTTTGTCTAGGTAAAACAAATGACTGCCTTGCTGTTCCTTGTTAGTCCTTACTTCCTCTGGTGAACATTCAAAGCTGACTTTTACAAATTGTTCACCTATGAAGAGATGGACTTTTAAGTCATGTGACTGAATCACACAATCATTATTCACATAGATGTATCTTATATCCTGTATTATAACCTGTATTATTGGCTCATGAATACAGCCATGCCTTAAAAAGATTCTAAAACATGCGTATCAAACAACCTATCAAAATATTATCACCTTACAAGAAAAGGCCATTAAAACGTTACATTTCCCTGTTGGTTTTACCTGTCAAAGGATTCTGGCTGATTTTCCCCATTCAGACATGACATGCAACTTCAGAATCTTACAGTAAGCACCAATCTATAATGGCTCTTGGCATATGTACAAACAAGTATGCATATTATCTCATGTCCACATTTCTTTTTGAAGAATTTGTTTATTGAATGTATTTACAATGTCATGAAACTTTTCAGGTTGTTGAGAAGTGACTAAATGAAGTTAATATTAAATTATTATCAGTATCCGGTCTTGATCCATTTAAGGTCTACGAACATCATGCTCTGCATATCTCTCTGCAAAATGTGTAATTTAAAATGAAATTATACATATTGATATCCATGCTTCTGTTCTTTTCATTGGGTTTCTTGGGGAGGTTGATGTCAGCAGGTATCTATTCATATATACTTTTCATACAGCAAATAATCTTGTTTTAGTGACAGCTAGTTATGGGTAGCCAGTGGCAAAATCCCTAGTACAGTAGTCTTTTCATTTAGCTTTATATTTGTAGCACCTTAATATTTGTATGAAGAATCTTCATGTGATTTTATTCTGCCGGTCAGTGATATGGCAGGTGATTGTTGAAATGGTCCCCACGAGCATGGTTGGTTTCCCTGTTGTCATGATGGCCCGAGTGAATTGGTGGTGCCACATTAATGCTTGGTGGTAAAGTTGAATATGTGCGGTCTACAAATATGTTAAGAGCATTATCAGCATTGTGGTCACAATATTTATACACCAAATATGAAAGTGTGAAAGATTACATAAATTTGTTTACCTCTAGTCCCAAAATGATTTAAATCGTAGTATAATCCTAATCTCCCCTGTTGGTAGAAAGAAGTCATCGTCAAATGATTTCACATTTCCCTTCTCAGCAACTTCAGGTTAATACATCAAATTATTTCATACTTCACATTAAGTGACATTGGTTCAACCTTCCATTATAAACTGGAATGGCTCAGAAAAACTGAAAATTATTTCATATTACACATTAAGTGACATTCGTTCAACCTTCCATTATAAACTGGAATGGCTCAGAAAAACGGAAAAATAACAATTTGTGCTATCATTGATTTCAGTCATGTGCAACCTGTACATATCTGTTAACATCTCAAAAAAAAGGTTTTTGTTTTAGGGTTTCATAGCCCTTCAAAATTTGGCTCTTATCTGTCATGCTAGCCCATGGTGAAACACTTTATGTTCACACTCACCTCCTCACTGGACTCCGAGCTCGAGCTCGAGCTGTCTGCCTTTGTGCATCTGAGAGAGATGATGCGAGTAAGCTCCTGAGTCACTCGTGCTCTGATATAGCACCCTGCCTCCGACTAAAACACCATGGGAATGGACAGGAATCAAATAAGATTCATGGAGGGGGAAAAGCATTACAAACCATTATGCAAAGTCGGTCCAGTCACTACAGAGCACTGTGGATATACACATTTTTACAAAATCACACAAAGGAAGGCTTTGCTGATTTGGTGCTCAAGAGTCATGTATTGTTATATGTAATATTTAAAATATTTGTGCTGCTTAATATTTTCTGGAAACCTTGATAATTTTTTTCAGGAATCCTTGATGAATAGATAGTTTAAAACAACAGACTTTTATAAATAGACATTTTTTGTAATAACGTAAAATCAATCTTGCTGAATAAAAATATTAATTTCTTTTAAAAAATATTAATGACATCAAACTTTTGAAAGGTAGTGAATAGAATGTCAAATATGTAAATATATTGTACATAATTCATAGTTCTTCCAATGTAGTTCTTTCACTATGGTCTATAAAATAAAATGATTCAATTTGTAAATTAAACACAAATATAGGTGCTATTTCATTCTCTTATCATTTAATCTTTCTAGACAACATGTTGTGTGTGTGTGTGATATTGATGGGTAATTTATATTGAAAATTACAATCACTCCCAACATTTATTTACATATTGCATCCTGTTTTCTACCACAGTTCAAATTCAGACACTGAATTGGAATTTAAAGGGGTCATGAATTGAGAAATAAACTTTCCCTTGAGCTTTTGATATATAAAAGGTCATTGTAATATAAGAATATCCTGTAAGTTTCAGAGCTGAAAACTTCCTTGTTAGTCAAAGAAAAGCTTTTATTGACAGCTGGCTCAGCAAACGATCGATCTGCGAATGTTCTTACCTGTGACGTCAGAAAGCAGTGAAACGCGCCTCAAGACCAATGCCTAATTCTGTAGCCCCGCCCACCGACTCGCGCATGTAATGACATGACATGTTAGATAAATAACATAGGCCTACGTGGAGCTGAACTGGATCGAACTTCCAAGCAATAAAGCTTATGGCATGTTTCAAACATTGAAACATTCACTGTGGATTTGTTTGTAAACAAGAGACTGGATTTGCAGAAGGGATGAGATTAAAAAACTATGCTGTAGTGGCTTCTGGATCTGACAGGAATGAACAATTATGTGAGTAAAACATTTTTTTTTTTATATGTGATAGTATTGCATTGTTACGTTTGATATCTGATTATGTACGTGTCTAAGTCTAACTAAACATAACTTCCACGCTGTCACAGGCTGGAGTATCCTTTGTATTTGAGGTGTTGTTGGTTTATTGTCCTGCGATTCGTGATCAGACTCTGACATGTATGGGCCAGCTTAAATAGTGAAAATAACATTCCTTTCTTGATGTGCTTTGTTCACTCACTTAACTGGTAATTTGAAAGAAAAATACAATCGCGGAAGTTTTGAACATGCTGATTTGTCTGAGGTGAAGTTTTGCTGATGCATGTACTGGCTTGTGGGCGCGCGCACGTGTGTGTGTGTGTGTGTGTGTGTGTGTGTGTGTGTGTGTGTGTGTGTGTGTGTGTGTGTGTGTGTGTGTGTGTGTGTGTGTGTGTGTGTGTGTGCGCACGTGTGTGTGTGTGTGTTATTGTATTTGTTTGATAAAGACATTTTGCGAGCCCTGTGAGCGAATCATTCCGGTTGCTGTTTCTCCACATTGGAAGTTTTCAAAACAATTCCTCACGTGTAAGGGAGCCGAAGCTCATTATAATATGCAAAACTGTTATCCAATCATAGCAGTGGGCGTTTACTTCCAAGTCTTCAATGCCGCACTCCCATAAAAACCACGCGTTTCAAGAGCTAGGCTCAAAATCAGGGTAGAAAATAGCCTATTACTTATTCATTATGATGTTTTTGAATGTAAAAACCATGCGAATGTCATAAGTTGACCTGAGACAACAGTATAAAAAAATAAAAAATGCCATTTCATGACCCCTTTAAAAGGCATGGGGTGCGTCTCAATCAGCTCCCTAGTGTAGTAGTCAGGGCATTGATCAGGGAGTCGGCCATTTTAAGGGCTGTCTCAGTCGCAAAATCCTACCACTGCACTGTAACATTCACTCCCTAAAAATTCCCACAATGCAAAGGGAAAAGTCTATAATTCCCTTCACAGAAGTTCTAAAGCGCAAAACATAAATCATGTGAGTCAACAACATGCTATAGATGTTTTTTTTTTAAATTACAAACTATTATTTAATTATATTTCAGCATAAACATACATTAATAGACATGTAATGAACATAATCTAGCTAACATAATTTATTTATGTTTCACGTATATGTAACAAGCAAAAGTATCATAATGTACTTTAAATAACATTAAAAAATGTCAGAAAGATATAAGTTCTGCTGTTGTTCATAAATACCAGTAGTGATGTTTTACAATGAAGACAATGTCATGTTGCCGGAAATAGAGTCATCAGTGTCCCAATGTGTAGCGAGCAATGTGTAGTGTCCTTTACTGTCCTTACCAGTGCCTGAATTCATGTACACGATATACTGGTGCACGAGGAAGCTATAGGGAGCTGATTGAGAGATTGCATTGCCTCTGTCAATTCAGTTTTGAATGGCGCACAGCCCTGGTACAATTGCACTGAGTTTTCTAACTACACCATTAGAGACAGTCTCAATATAAAGATACAAATAAGAGCACTGACTGCCTTGAAGTGTCAAACACCAGTTATCTATAGGCCAACCCAGACTGTAATCATGTCAATTATCACATGATATTAATGTGAGTGAAGACCTTAAGATAACTTACCACAAAAAAACCTTTGCGGTACATGCAGCCCTGAGGGTCGGTCCCAGAGGTCTTCTGGCACTCTGTCTCCCTAATGCCAAACCTCAGATGCAGATCAAATGTGTCCATCCCCAGAGGAACAATCTTAATATGAATAAAAGCAAATGATCAGCAGTTATCACAGGACAATCACTGACAATAGGAAAGCTAGTATTGACTGCTATTGATATTTACTATTTATTTTGTTGTACTTTTTCTACCCATCCCTCAATCTTAAGGCTTTTCACACTGTGCTTAAGTTAACCCTGGGTTATTGTCATTCTAAACCCCACTTTTAAAGTCACCATGAAATCAAAATTGACAAATCTTGTTTTTTTTGCTTGGTTTTTTTTTTAAATTATGGAATATCGCAGAATTTATTAGAAATGATTTATCCGTGCACGTTTTTTCTTTTTCTGTGCCCTTGTAATTTTTAATCAAAATAACTTCCCTTCCCTCTTACAGCGACTCCTCTTCTCTGATGGCATGTTTACTGGTGCGAGGGCGGGACAACCTGTCACTCACATGAGATCACAGCATTAGCAAACCACAACCATCCAACGGACCAATCAAATCCCGATGGACAAAATCAAGTCACACCCTACTTTTTTTTTTTCTCACTTGATAAGCCGTTTCACTGAGAAGCTGCTCACTGCAGAGCAAATGGGTGGAGCTTATGTCTAGCGAATGTAATTTGGGCCTAATGAGTGGAGCTAGAATATCCAACCACACCCACCACACCATAACCCAACACACTACCTCCACCCCATTGGACCTCAAGAGAGGAGGAGCTGTAAGTCATTTGACTCTGCAGTGAGTACCACTTGGTTTCACTCGGATTCACTTGTAATTTAGTAGCAGGGTTAGCATTGCTTTTTACCCAGTTATGAAACCCTGCTCCGGAGCACAGTAGTGCCAAACTTGTACAGTGTGAAATGATGCAGTGTTAGAATGTTATGACTAGATACTTAAACACCCAATCACGTGCCTCATATTCATGTGCCAGTCACAGAAACACCTCATGTTGTATAAACAGTACGTTTCAGCATTTGAGGGGGGAAATGTCAAATGGTCAACTCAATTGAAGAGACCATTTCATTTTTACCTTTATAGTCGAAAAGTGTAAGAACATTAACCCAGAGTTTAGGAACAGTGTGAAATTTATGCTTATTATAATTGTTAACCCTGGGTAAATTGTGAGCAATGTAAAACGTGAAGCAAGATAACCCAAAATTCCATTTACCTGGGGTTTAGAATGACCCAGGGTTAAGTGTGAAAATCCCATGTTGATTAGAGTCACCCTACACCAGTTTTGCCAGATGCAGAAATAAAAGTTTTTGTAAGAGCGTGTTCTACTCACCCTCTTCACAGACGCCTTGGACACTCTGTAGAGGTAATTCCTGGCATAACGTGCATTGATCTGATTGAGGGCCATCTGTAGAGCATCGTCTGCTTTAGAGCTGAGCTCAAACAGAGGAAGGCCTATGGTTGCATGTCAGAGGACATACATTTCAGCAATGCAAAGTATAAAATCTGCATGTCTTTTTCCATTGTTAATCAAATACTAACATGTTAGTCTTACCAGAGTATCATAAAATAATTATTCTTTATGTCACACTCACCTAAACCTCCCAAAACCTGCAGGAGCAGATACAGAAAAACACAGCACCTCATTTTCATCTGTCAGTCAGACTGGATGCTCTTACCACCAAGCAGTCCCGTTTTTAACCAGTATGGCTTTTAGTTCTCCTCCTCCTTTCCTAGTACAATGTGTTGTTTAATTTGGCATCACTCTCCTGTTCGTGCACATCTGGATAAAGGGGGACTTTGTCATACAGACGCTTGATCAATGCTTGTTTTACTGATAATCTGATTTCAAAAATGACTGTGTACAATTAACTGTAAAGATGTTGGTTGCATTTGAATGTACTTGAAAGCAGTCTAAACTACACAGTGCTACAGTAAACTAATCAAATTAATTAACTGTTTTATAATAAATTAATCATTTATTTATTTGTTAACCATATATGACAATTATATTTAAAAATGCACATAACTACTTTAAAATGCTATAAAAAAAATTTCACCTTATAATTTACAGTAAAACAAGGTTACAGAGGTTTCTGCATGATTGATTGCATATTTTATTTAAATAGTTTGATTTTCTTGATTGTGTTTTTCAGTATTATGCATAGGTTGATTTATATTCTGAGATGAAGAATGAACAGCTGAATTTGACATAGCAAGGAACACATTTCTGTTACACTTTTTTCTAAGCAATAACTAAAACTGCTCATTTGCCCTCTACTCTTAGAAAAGTGAGATGCAATCGATTATTGCAAAGTAACTGTAGTAGGCCTCTTGTGATCACAGTATGAAGTTGCCTTCCTACTTTGTAGGTCAAAGGGGAGCTGAACAGAGGATTGTACAGTTCAAGCTGTCTAGAGGACTATGTGGCTAGTAAATAATTACAAAAACATGGGGAGTGAGGAATTCAAGATTTATTGATGAGATCAAGATATTTTCTTGACAGTGAAATGAGTTGACTGATGAAAAGCAAACATCTAATTTTGTCATAAGCCAAGATGAAATCTGCTATCTCAACAATTAGTAGTTCTGAACTCCTATTATCATGAGATGCAGAGAAATGGTGTAGATCAGTTTCACGAATCATGAAATATGTTACAGCTTACTCTAGTTAATATTTCTCAGGGTTGCATTGTTTTTTAAAGTCAATTTCTGTATAGGCACAGACCTTACAGTCTGTTAAACATTTTTTTAACTTTTACACAGCTATTGTCCAGAAATAATGATACTTATGTTCAAAGTTCATTGAACATGTTGACAGTTTGTGACACCATGTCTCAATAATTAAATGTTGCCACACTATATGGGGTTGTTACAATGGAATTTGTCATTAACAGCTTGTTACAGAATTAGGAAACAGCAGAAATATCAAACTATTGTTTTGGCCAAAAAATATTGCAATTAATAAATTATATTATAAACATTAAATTATACATTAAAATCATACATTTTAAATGTAAAAATGAAAAAAATACCCTTGTTGCTTGAAGCATTCTTACATTTTTAGTCACTGATGTTCAGGTGTTTGTAGAAAGGTGTTTGTCTC